>OV884035.1:8218125-9513750 GCA_930367265.1 Catocala fraxini | reverse complement strand
TACCACCTGTATCTATATTGTACCTGTGACAAACAATAAATTTTCATTTCATTTCATTTCTGCTCTGACACTAGTGAGGCGACCACTGCAGCCAGTTACTACACAACCAGTTCTACTAATATTACCCATGTTAACAATTCTCCAGAATTTTAGATGTTTGTAAATCAAATTTTAAATATTAGTTAATCTATGTAGGTACATAAGACAGACCATGTCCTAGATCAACACAGGTTATATAGCTTTTATTTCGGTAATGCTTGATAATAGTAATTTTGTTCTCAAAATGATTTTATCCGAACTCATCATATTCCAAAAAAGTCGCTCTTTTGTACACCGGTAAAGAGGTGGACAGTATCAGTACATAACAATAACATTTAATTTAATAAGTACTGAGATTCCTAAAGAAAACCTCCCATATAATATATTAAAGTACTGCATTTATTCATTTTGTCCGGCTACTGTCCCTACTTATAGACTGCCGAGACCTTGACTATTCTGCGGTTCTAATCCCGAGAATTCTATTTTATGATTAGATGTATTTCTACTGTATCAAATCGAAAATGCTTGTTCCATTATTTGTTCTACCCGAAACATTGAATACATAGGTGACTTAAAACTTTAAATATAAAGCATTTCTAGCTAAATAGGAAAGTTTTGGTAAGTCGACCTTCAGATCTGTTATGAGAGGGAGAGACTTGTATGCCCGAGTGGATAATAGGTCTTGCTAATTGATTGATCATTAAGGTACTTACGTAAGTATACGATTTAAAGGGTAATCTTGCGGTTCTTGGCTATCTCGTGGGAGCTGTAGGTATATTTAGATGGCAGCGCTTTAAATAATAACTTACTAAAAATTATAAGATTCGGTGCAGATGAGCTATTGAGTCGTCAAAATCAACAATTTCAGCATTTATAATATCAGTAAAGTTAAGCATAAACGAAATCACAAAAAAAAATTAAAAAGCTATTGAGACCTTGCATAGCAAATGAATAAAATTACACATTAATTCATTCCGCTTATAGAAAGTAATTCCGTTTATATAAAATTAGTTTCTGTTTGTAGCTGCGCTGGGTATGCTTTGGGATAAAAATGGTATCCTAACTAATATTATAAATGAGAATGTGAGTTTGTTTGATTATAAAATTTGTTTGTTTGTTTCGCTAACACGCCTCAACTACTCAACCGATCATTATTAAATTTCGCATACATGTTGCCAGGGGAACATAATAGGACTTAGGGTACCTTTTATTCAGAAGAAAATACTGTTACTAATGTATTTATTTATAATTAATTTATGATTTAAATTAGGTTACTGCATTTAGTTGTGATTATGACTACATAATTATTCTAATGTATTTATTTAATAAATCTATTTCATACTCTTTTGTTTAAAATATTTTCTGTATTAAGACTGCGCCGAGCATAAGACAGATAATGGCATAACTCGTACGGCGCATATTCAAATCGGCGCGCGGCCGCCATATTAAAATTGTATGAAGGATTTGAAGTGCTTTTTTGTTGAATATGTATCTTTATTGTCAACCAATAACTTAAATATTTGGGACGGACAAATTGTAATATAACTATTAATACTTCGTTTAAACTGTAAAATAGAATAGATTTCTATTGTTATAATCTAAAATTAACGTAACACGAGCTTACGTTTTTGCATTTTCCGTGCAAATTTACGTAATTTTGTAGGCGAAAATATTAATATTAATATTTTAATAATTGAATATTTTATTTTAAGTTTTTTACACAGAGCAAACACATTCATTGTTATGGTAAATTTATATTTTATATTTGTATTAAACAAAAAGTGTTGATTTTATTCACTTAACTATGACCACCTGTTTTGGCACATTTCACTCGGCGCAGTCTTAACTATTATTTTTGAAATATATTATAATTAATTATTTATAATTTAGCAGTTCGATATGTTACGAGGCTGACATTTTGTAAGTCAATAAAATAGTAATAATTTGAGTCGTAAAATAAACGTCAACGTAAAATTAATGATGTTGGCTTGCAAAACGGAAGTCTCATTGGTGAGCTAGCAGAGTAAGGATCGTTTTGTAATAGTTTAGTGGAAAACTAGTGAAGTGGTTAAAAAGTGCTAAGGGACAATAAAGTATAAACGTTTTGTTGAATCTATCCACTGGAGTGTCTTATTTCATCACACTAACATACCCTTATCTAACCAAATCTACATTTATGTGAACGAAGCCGCGGGCAAAATGTAGTATGCTATAAATCCAATCAATGGTTTACACGTAACTGAGTAGCGAAAAACACCTTCACCAGATCGGAGACGTTCTGGACAAAGGCCAGGTTAAGAGCACCTTAAACCGGCGAACGTATATGAGGAATGTGATGAAGTGAATTAAGCCAGGGAAGTGTGTCAGGATCGTAGCAAATGGAAATCCGTAGTCTCTGCCTACCCCTCTGGGAAACAGGCGTAAATCTATGTATGTATGTATATTAGGTAGATTAAATAGAAAAATAATCTTTAGATTAGTATGCACTGATGGCAGACTTTTTAAATCACTAACTAACTTGAACAAGTCAATTATCGATTCAAGATAAAGTTTTGCGAGCACGTATTCCTTTAACCTCACCGCACTGTATTAGATTCGACCTAAATTATAGAGTGCCAGACGTGTGTTTGGATGTGACTCTGTCTGTGTTGGTCCGAGGCAAACACGTATAACAGGCAAATCGGTAACATGTTTACACACTTTGAAAATAGATCGTCTATTGAAAGCCATGCTTGTAGATTGGTATGAGGATTGTATGCGCTTGGTAAAATGGAAGCTAGCGATTATATGTATTATTATTTTATTGATATTTAGAACTACACAGATGCTGAATTAGATGCTCTATGGGTCATTTAAAAGCAATTGTCTTGAATGTTTGACGATGACGTTGTATGAGTTCAACCACGTTATATTAACCTACTGAGTTGTAACGGCACACCAGCGGCCGAACACAATAAATTTTAACTACATCTGGTATACTAATACTTTACAGATTATTATATAATTACAAAAACACAAATAATTATAATACTAAATATTAACAAAAATGGTTTAGGCATCGTAGAATTCTTCAGCATCGCTGTCAACTAGTAACGTGCCCAGAAGACTGGCAGCATTGCCACATTGAATGGCAATGCTGATTCTTTGGGCTAAGAAAAGTCCAGCCTTCTGATCACGCGAAACGTCGATTAGGTGTTTTGCGATCTCCCTGTACAAAATACGAGCGCTCGGACCCTATGAACCTAGGGTTTCCATCCCAATCGGCTCAAAAATGTAATTTCCAACTAAATTACTATATTTGCGCTGTTTGAGGGTTTCCGCGGTTGCAGCAGCAGCGCCGGCACATCCCGCAGTGCTTGGAAGATTTGATGGCGCAAGGGTGTTAACGCATGTTGCGTCCCACACCAAAGACCTACCCATCCTCCAAGGCAACAATGACATAATAAAAAATAACAGATTAATAAAAAAGTGTATAAATAAAATAAATCTTCAACTATTTTAATTGTAATAGACATATTTTATATGTCGTGTCTTAAGGGTTCAATGCCACCAAGTAATAATAAAGAAAGTATGTGATCCAGTGATAGTTAGATAGATTGTTTCTTTGTTTCATGTAAAATCTTGTATAATACAGGGAGTAAACAAGTTTTTAAAAAGCCGATTATGCGATCGCATTCAATTGCCTATATGTAATGTATTTTAAAAGATTACTATATTTGTAGATTACCATAGAATTGAAAACACCGAAAGACTTTAGCAAATTACTACTAATTAAATAGCGTCTAGTCTATATTTACAAGAGAAAATTCAATTTCTCGGGGAGTAAAAATTGCCTCTAAAACCACAATATTTTACAGCTAATTAGGTACGTAATTGGATATTGATACTCAATATGGTCAATATTTATAGAACAATATAAAAGCATAACATGTTAATGAAAGGATTTCATTTAAATTCCAATACAATGAAAGCTTTCTCGCAAAATAATTGTGAAATGAAATTTGATGCGAGCTTCATTATTTATTCTTCTGTAATATCGCGCCTGGCACTCGCGATAATTACGCCAATTTACTCTGTTTAATACTTCTACATCAACGTGAGACGCCCATAACCTTTCACATATAAATGTCCATACCTTATACCTACCACATATCAGCACATATCTCCTTCCAGGTCAACACAATAATCTTTAGAGATATCCCTGTTATTTGCCTGGTATTTTTAATATATATTAAAATGTTGTTTTACAAGGAATTCATACAATTTCAAATTAAACGGCACTTCAAATTTCTCTTCCCAACGTAAAGGTTAAATTAAAATCTATTAAATATCCTTTTCTCAAGTGTATCGGGTAGGTTAAGTTTGAAACTTAATTGAAATGGCAATTAAACCGGAATAATGAAAACTGCACACTATATTGTGAAACATGTGTTTTATAACACTGTAAGTAAATGAAAAGGAATTTGATCGATATGAACATACGTTTCTAATAGTTTCTAATATGTACAATAGTTTTCAATATTTTCTATTATGTACATTAGTTCTTAATAGAGACTATTTAATCATTATTTGTATACAACTCAAATGTGTCGGCAGCCAATACATATTTGTTAAGTATTTGAAAATGACACTTATATTGTGGATTCGGACGGTTTTGTTTGAACTTGGCGACGACAAAAGTGATCATGATACATCGCTCATGTGGCGCAACATTGACTTATGTAATTGTTCATTTTGTGTTTTTGCAGGAGAGGGAAACAAAGATATTAGTAAGCACTGAAAAATATAGAACCTAATTATCTTAACCGGTCGTATACCGCCGGCTCGCATACCAGCCGGCAGATTTGTACCCGTCGTAGGCCGGTGGCTCGCATGCGAGCCACCAAATTGGTTTTACGTTAGCTTAAGCTAAAGCGAAGGCGGCGCGCGGCGTTTTGGCGCCAATTTGGTGGCTCGCATGCGAGCCACCAAATTGGTTTTACGTTAGCTTAAGCTAAAGCGAAGGCGGCGCGCGGCGTTTTGGCGCCAATTTGGTGGCTCGCATGCGAGGCACCGGCCTACGACGGGTACAAATCTGCCGGCTGGTATGCGAGCCGGCGGTATACGACCGGTTAAAAGATGACCACAACTGTGTATTTTTCTTACGTGATTACAGCATTTAGGTATTTTTAATATTATTTATGAAATTAATGTTTTTTTAACAGGATACCTGGAATTGTGTCATTGTTTCATCAGAATTAGTGATTTACCCACTATGTTGTCCATAATTATAAAATTAACTACTTTATGATAAAATAAAACCAATTTATGTTGAAATCAACTTCTGTATTTATTTGGGTAGCTTTAACTATTTGTAATAACAGCCTTAGAAAATGTTGTTATAGTTCCTTAAAAATAAACACTAATGTATTAATAGTAAATTTCAGTAGTCTTACGATTAAGTAAGTAATAAGGAATGGCACAAAAAATCACAATAAGTTTCGCCTAATTATTATTACTTAAATAACTAAGTTGCTTAATTACTAATACTACTAAGTTGAAAAATATAGAAACATTATAGAAACTTTTATACGAGTAAGACTCTTCTTAAGACTGAATAATATTGTTTCTAAATAATTATTTTATATCATTCTGCTTAGTTCGTGAAATATAAATTTTGTTATTATAAGCTGCTTTCAAACTTATATCTTTTATATCTGTATTATGCCTTGATGTCCTTGCTCTTGTCTTTAGTTTAGCATATTTCCAATTCTCTTCATACTTAGTCTTAAATGTATAGGTATCCCAGTCTTTTTTAATGGAATATTACTTGTTTTTATTGCATTTCCATCATTATCTTTACCATATTTATCCCAATCTCGTCAGCCAACACTTTCACATCATAAAAGTCACAATAGTTTAGCTTTTTTACATCAAATCATTTCCAATTTTTCTTAACAGATCTAATAATTTGGACATATTGGTCCGGTACGAAAATAGGTCCTGACTTTCTGGATTTCTTGATTGCTCTTTCTATAATTGAGTGGACAGTATCGTCCTCATTTTGAGTATGCCCACGGATTAAAAATGTATGGATTATTGATTTGATTCTTAATGTTGCGGCAACGTAGGCATACATAGCGAAGACATACCTGAAATATTAAATATATACATTATTAAAATACCCTAATTTATCTATTAGGCCACTATTACTAACATACTATTACTAACATTTTTACCATACCTGTTCTTCTCCTGTCCACAACAATTATCAGAGTATAAGACTATGTCAGACTCAGAGTCTTTGTCAGCTATCTCTTGTAGAAATTTAAACACACATATCCCTATTTTACTGCATCTCTATTGGCCAAAGCTTCGTACCAAAAAAAATCAAGTCGTGCTATGGTTTTTGAAGTTAGTAATCTGGAAAAACAAAATTAAATTTAATGAAAAGTCAGAATATTTTGAACAACATCATCGTCATAAAAATAGGATACTACACAATTAAGGAAAATCACCTTTAATTAGCACATGTTTTATTCTTTTACACGCACCTGTCTGACCATGCTGACTATAATTACTGTCATGTAGGTACAACATTAGCTTTTACAAAAGGTGGTACATTAATGCCTGTTCTCGCATTTGCCAACATTCTTGCTCGTCTATCCATTATTGTGAAAACTTCAAAATAAACAATAAAAGGAGATAGACGAAAAGTTCTGAAACGTCATAATTACATAAAGTACTTTATTGTTTAGGTAAAGTTACAAATTATTGCGAGTTGGTATTACGTCACAATTATACAAATACGTCATCAGTTTAATAAAAAACATAAAAGTTGCAGCTACAACATAATATGTCATTGTTGCAATAAAAAGCTACAAAAATCGCAACAAAAATGTCACAATTGCACAAATGTGACTTTGTTCTGCCTGAAATACAAAAAATAATGTCATAATTACCGTTACGACGACGTAGCAGTCAAACATGTTCATACTCAACGAGGCTCCCCGCGCAACTGACCAATGTGACGATGTGTTCTCAGAAAATCCACCATTTAGTATCTTGCAATAACGACATTAATGTCATCTACCGAAAAATATCAGCGTTACAGTTCTGTCGATGTTTCTCCAGGTGTAAATAGTCTTTACGCGCATTGTGACATACTTAACTCGTTTTTTGAAAAAGTGTAGTCACGTCATTGTTGCACCAAATGAGCGATATGTACTTTTGAAGTGCCGGACGAGTTAATTCACACGAATACTATTAAGCCTTGGTAGCACAGCAGTAGTGAATGCGACTGGTGTGCATGAGGTCTCGGGTTAATTTCCTGTGTTTCCGGATTTTATGTAGGGAAATTCTAAGTAGCTGCTCAACTATAACTGTGCGCGGTATATGGCAAGGTATATGGCAATAAGGCTACGTTTTATTACATGGGATCTGAAGCCATAGCTGGTAAAATGTTACATAAAAACAATTTGTAATGATTAATTTACAGCCACCTTGTATCGTAGGGCCAACTTGGTCTGATCTTGGCAGTAAGTCTTAACTAGAGTTTAAAACTAGTTTCTTGCTCAGTTAGCCGGGGAAACTTTCTTCTTCGAATAAGATAAGCAAAAGCTATTACTTATAAAGAAGCGTTAAGGAGAATCTACCGGCTAATTTAAGATTCCATTAAATTGTACGTCGTTAGCTAACATTATTGTGCCAGCCAAAATTAAAAAGAGTGTTCATAAAATTTATTCTCTCATAAAGTCACTTACATGAGAACAATAAGAAAACAAGTAAATATTGATAAGAAAGTCGCCATGTATAATTACATAAATAATTAAATTTGTAGAAGACCGAAGCCCGACTTATAAGGTACAGCATTTTAGAGAAGAGCCTTCATTGGTGAACTGCCTAAACTATTAAATCAGTTTTCTCAAGAAACACAGGACTCTAATAGAAAACCGTTGCGATGTAAGAGAAGTAATACTTTACTACGTTTCACCCTGTGAATAAGAGTTGTAACGGCTCACTTGACTGCCTATCCCATTCCTTTCTTTTCATCATATGTTTAAATCCTTATTCCCTGGGGCTGGCAAAGCGCGAATCTTACTTAAATATGTTTCTGTGCAAGGCGGACTTGTTTACCACTTTTATTTATTTACTAGTATTTTTCCCGCGGTTTCACCCGCGTAAGTCCCGTTCCCGTGTGAATATCAGGTTTCACCCCTTTCACCCCCTTCAGGGTGGTATTTCCAAAAATCCTCTCTTAGTGCTCCCCTACACTCTCCAATGAACATACATGCCAAATTTCAGCTTCTTACGTTTAGTAGTTTCGGCTGTGCGTTGTCTGTCATTCACTCAGTAACGGAAGAGTTTTATATATATAGATTTAGTAACTGATGTCGTTTCGCATAAGAGATCGCTACGAAAGCAACACCAGTTGACAACGTATATCTCAGCAATTCATGTGAATGCGTTTTATGATAAACATACTTGCCGTACTCATAAGGTAAATTTGTGCCACACTCTGTGCATGTCTTTTTAACCTGTCACGTTACCGATAGTTTAAAAAGAGTGACAAAGAAAGGATTTCTGGTGTTGCTTGTATCCATTGGCTAGAGTAGCCGCTTACTGTTAACCGGACTATATGCTGGTTTCACATCTTGATTATATAAAAGCTTAAAACGTACTTACAAAAAAGATATCATAATAACGTGCGACAGTAAAGAAGATGTTGCGCGGTAATAAATCTTATTTATTACATTACAGCGGGTAATAGGCACGAGACTTCACAGAAAACTTTGAGTACGAGTTGTCGTCGCAGGACGCTCGCCGGGTTCGCGCGCAATCTCGCAGAAAGTCGCGATGTTCCAGCCAAGTTTAATTAGCTGTCCATCTTAGACATCTGTTTTCAAAACATTTGTGAAGTTATTGGGGTTATAATTAGAAATTTTCCCACGCTTCTTGAGACTATAGAATTAGGTATAGCGTTGTCATTAAAATAAATGAAGCGAGGGTCATAGTACGTGGCTATCCATAGTGGTATATTTATGTTATTATGTATAAAATTTGTGATGACCTAGGAACACCTTACAACAGCTAATTTTAGGTAGTACATAATAGAACGTCGATATAATGTAGTCTAGGGTATATTAGCCTTATTCTCATTCTTTATTCTCTTTGCTGTTACTACATATTATGTGACATTGGAATAAACATCCAATAGTATATTTTGCTTGTACCGAGAAAGATATCATGAGAAATGAGCTAAATATATCACGATCGAAATAGTTCAACTTCCACTTAAGTATCCATCCATGGTATTGGCGGCCTGTCTTTGAATATTCTATAATAACAATTTCAATATAAGCTTAGACCACACATCACCTCGCAACACCTATAAGACAATTTTATTTAAGATTATCAAGAATATAGGTATTTTATCGCAATAATATTTCGTACTCGTAAACCAATATTAAAAAGGGGTATGGATAAACTTATCCTTTTATTCATAGATCAAAGACCAGAAAGCCAGAAAGTTGTCTTGTTATACTTAAGAAGAGGCTCTTGTTAGAGGCTGAAGAGTCCAGCAAAGCGACAAAAGCTACACTAAACAAGTTTTTATTGTTGCCCATGTACATGAAATATTAAAATAAAACTGCAAGCAGCTGTAAGTTTTTCTCAGAAGATTATGAAAGTGAGAATGTGTGTAGTGCATGCTTATTCCGTATTTTGGCAATTGCCCTCAGGCAATTGCCAAAATACGGAATAAGCAATAATAAGGATAATTGTAAATGCGGTATGTAGTGAGCTACATACCGCATTTACAATTATCCTTTAATCTTAAATCTGATATCAGGAAACGTAACTTCTTCAAATTATAAAAAAGTAAAGTAAAATAAAAAAAAGGTATTTCAATCTTTAAATCTTTATTTAACTAAATCTGAACTATGTAATATGTTATTTTTATTATTACATAGTTCAGAGCATTGGTTCAGAGTATTTATATAATGATAATACAACATCACCAGTATAATTGTAGTGTGACATTTTTACACAACCACCAAAGTATTAACGGAGGAGGATAATATCTTCGTCGTCTTTTTCGACCCTAGTTAGGTACAAATTCGCTCTTACATAAGACATAGGTAGTTAAAAATAGACGCTACTAAATTAAAGACTAAATACTTAGAAGTATTTCGGACTAATCGTCTTGTTGATTATTCCACCTCTTCAGTGTCTCAGCGACTATTCAAAGTTACTAGTAATTAAGTTAGCCCAAGTACTGCCCGCATTGGTCTCAACTGTCGTTAGCGGCTATTAGTAAACTGTCCTTTGACGTCAGTTCATTTCCGAACCATTTGTTTACAGTCTTAGTATTGTATGATAATACTATAAAGGTCGTCGTCTGTATCAATATAATAACAAATAAACCTGCCTTGTGTCTGTCTGTATCCATTTTAGATTCAATGATACTGCTCGAACTCAAGTTATATGAGTGAGATTCTTACTTTGGCAAAAATCGTCCATTCGAGTGAGAATAAATGAAAATGAGTTATTGATGTAACCTTATTCAGTTTTTTGAGCTGCATCGACTTTTGTATTTTAAATGATCATATTCGCAAAAAAATGGTTCTACCACCCAGAAAATACTTCAGCATATAACATTTATTTTAAATGGTGTAGATACAATTTTAACTCATCACAAATACTGTAAATTACTATATAATGCCATAATTATAGAATATAAAGATCTAAAAAAACGATGTTCACCAAAACAAAAAAGTAAAGAGATAAAAACTATTTATTTTTAATTAAAACTATTAGAAATAAATAGTTTTAATAGTTTTAATAATTTAATTAGCTTAAAAATTTGTTAAGTTTAATAGTATCTAATAGTAGTGTAACAGTTTACAAATTTTGTAATAAAATGTAAAATAAATAACGCGATAAAATCCGTATATAGTAGTTTAATTTCAATGAATAACATTCGCGTAAACAGAAGACAATATTAAAGAGATAAAACTGATTTTCTGGCTCTCCTGGAAAGTAGTGTTTCCTCGAAGGATCGAAATGCCGGTCTCAAAAGAGTAGGACTTTATAATTTTAGAAAGGACATTTGAAATTACACCTGCCTATTAGCACCTGTTTTTGACTGTCAATAAAGTGTGCTCTCTAGCCAAGTTATAATTAATTAACCCAAATCTAAAGAACCTAACACATCATGTGTCCTTGAGCTACTTTTCGAATTGGTACCCCAAATACCAAACCCTTAAATATTTTGAAATAAAATAATATATACATACATACATACATAGATTCACGCCTGTTTCCCAGAGGGGTAGGCAGAGACTACGGATTTCCATTTGCTACGATCCTGACACACTTGTCTGGCTTCATTCACTTTCATCAAATAATAATATATGTGGTGTTCAATATTTTTTTTTCATAAACGTATTTTATAACGTACAAGCATCTCGTTTAGTTTGCCTTAATAGATCCTAAACAAAATTATTTTCTTATGTAAAAATAGTTGTTGCTGATGATCTAAGTTTTCCAGTGGCTTAATCGCACGAGTATTATTTTCTATCTATATGAAGAGAAGATCATCATGATGTGCAAACAGAATTATTATAGCCTACAATCTAGCAACCAATTATAAGATAATCCGAACAGCTTGCCTGTACAATAATGACTACACGCTGCGGTCAATTCACCTGCTAACAGTGTCGCTTGGTTTGGCATTATGGCCGTCAACGTCGTTTGTTCTATTGATCCGTTCACCCAGACACACTATATACTTTATAATTTGTCATGAAGTCTCTAAATTGTGTTCTTTTTTATTTCAAATTAGCTTTTGCCCGCGGCATCGCTTGCCTAAAAGTAGGTTAGTTTAAGTAAGTAACAGTACTTTTTATAAATAAAATATGGCCTATGTTACTCGGTGATAATATGGGTTTTTAATGGTGAAAGAATTTTTAAAATCGGTTGTTTAGTTTTTGAGTTAAATTCTTACACACAAACAAACAAAAAATCAAATCTTTACTCCTTTTAATATTAATATAGACTAGTATAGAAGTATAGACTACATGAAAATGTATAATAATACAACGTGGTGATTTGGTGTGGTTGACATTCTATTCCCAAGGGCACCAGGCGATTACGTCATCTATATAATGTGCCTGGGCCTCTATTATCTTCGTAATTTCTTAGTATATTATTCTGAAGTCAAAATTATGTATAAGACGTATTTACGTGTATTGAAGACAAAATTATATAACGTAAACAATGCTGTACAAAATCATTATATTATAATTTAGACACAAATTAAAAGCTTATTCAGCGCGTGATTCTCTTTTATTTAATAGAATATTACATTAAAAATATTCATAGAATATGTTTACAGAATATTATTCCTCGAAATTGAATTAACTTGCTAACATAATATTGTTTTAGTCTTGATTGTTTTAGTACATCCATTGTGATGATGAAGCTCTCTGTAACGATTTAGACTTGCGATTTTAATATCTAAAATAATAGTTTGCAACTGTGTAGACACAGTCTTTAGCGTGCAAGTTTTAAGGTTGAATAGAAGTAATTACAAGATTTTGAAAATGGACTGAATAATGACACTTGAAACTATATAAAACAGTTCTTTAGAAAATCATAATTTTCGTTTTAAAACAACTAATATTATAAATCTGTGTTTGTTTGTTACGCTTTCATGCCTTAACTACTCGACCGATCATCATGAAATTTCGCATACACTTTGTTAGGCCTACAAAAAGGACATAGGGTACCTTTCATCCAGAATTAAATTTCTCTTCCAAAGGTTTAAAAATTTATTGACAAAATCTACGTTAACGCGAGCGAAGCTACGAGCTAAAACTAGTATTTATTAAGTGAAAGAAAGGGATCGTAAAAAATCTTGAATTTCTTTTGTTATGATCTTCATGGAGGAAATTTTAATCCAGTAAATGTTATAAGTGTACTAGATTGAAGCTACCAGATTAAATGCGATGCCCTAATTTTAATTTCAGTGATGTTTCAAGCCTGAATCTTCATTGGTTTCAGACAGAATAACAATATAGATTGGTAGTTAATAATAAATTACTTGCAACTAGTACACATTAAGTTATAAATATTGTATAATAGGTACTTAAAACTTAGCGAGCTCCTATAGTCTTTGAAAATTAGGCTATCGTGTTGGAAATTTGTTGTGAGTCGTTGGAAGCTTGCCATTACAGTATGAAAATGAATAAGACTAGTTTACTTAGGAGAGTCATAATCAATTTATATAGCATATTTTTGTATTTTAAAGTCGCGTATACTTGTATATGAAACTTATATTTTAGTTATAATCTGTTTTTTCTATTCGTATGTTTAAGATGTTATTTTGATCTATTTGTTTTGTAGTTTATACGTTATATAATAATGTAGGCTTATGATATCATATATTATGTTACTTACATTTGCTTTTCTAATTCCGTTTGCATTTATTGTTTTTTACTTAATTCTTAATCAGCAACATTGTTGTATAAATGCAATTTAAATTGACTTTCAAAACATACATAGCTAAGGACTTGTCTTTTAAAATACAAATCCGTAGCTATGATTATTCCTGTGTTTATTATAAGAGACCTAACAAACATGCTAACAGCTAACAAAAAGTAGGTACAGTGAGGCTTGGAATAACCATTTATGGATCACACAATTTTTTATCTCATGTGGGATTCGAAAATAAAACTGTCTCAGACGACAGACATGAGAATAATAATTTAAATTAAATGTTTATTCACTTATAGTATTATACAATTGTCGCCTTTACAACACCTAATCACAGGTTGCTCAAACATTTAATTGTAGCATAACCTTAAATATATATCACTATTGTTTAGTTAACAGATCGGCACAGAATAACATTGTAATATAAAATAGAATTTACTAGAATTTCGAACGGTTCCAATTTATCAGAATCCCATTTACCTATTCTTACACTCTATATATCACCAATGTGTCGCGATTATCAATGATCGCTCGAATAATTTAGCTGTTTGCCCGGAGTAATAGTTCATGCAAACACAGCGGGTGGGTCGAATTTAATTTTCACGTTTCTAAGTACTTCTAATAAAATTATATAAAACAGGTGTAGTGCGTGCTACGGGCGTTAAGCACCTAAGTTAATTAATACCGCTTGCCTTAAGTAAAAAGCGTAATATAATCTATTTTTAGAACGAAGTACTGACTCCCAAATAAGACGCTTTTACGAGCTTGCAGCATAATTATATAAGTATTTATCAAGTAATCAGCAACACAGTACAAATTTTATACTCTAGACAAAGTTCCTTTTGATTATTTTAAATATGTGAAACGTAAAAGTGCGTTTATCCTATTTAAATTAGTAAAAAGGAACTACGATGTCACCAGGCTATAAAACATATTTATGTTGGTATACATAATATGTATACTATATATATTTAAAATATAACATCTACATTAGGGGTATATATATACTCGTAATGTATATGCTATAATATTAAACATACCATTACATTTTATCTGAAGACCTTGATTTTGATTTATCTCGGGTGCTGTTACGTAATGTAGATAATCACACAGACTGTCTGACTCGATATAAATATGCGGTCCTCGTGAGGATTCTAAAACCGACGTCTACGTTGAAAAGGCTCCTTTACGGATAGAGTATTTGTAATTAGCTTTGTAATATGAATGTAATGTCATTTGTACAAATGTCTTTCCATTAATTTAGAATAACTACCTACCTACCTCGGATAAAGTCTAATTAGGTTTTTATTTCAAGGATTTCTCAGTAGCTATACGAAGTCTGATACTGTGCTCGAGAAACGGCAATAGTCTAGGGGACTAGCTTATTGCCGTTGCCGTTGCCTGCTGCCGTTTAATAATAATAATAATAGCAGCTCTGTATTAAACTGTGCCACTGCTGGGCACGGGCTTGTTCTCACTCTGAGAAGAGTAAGGCTATAGTCCACCACGCTGGCTCAGTGCAGGCTGGACGACTTCACATATCTTCGATAATATTATGGAGAACTCTCAGACATGCAGGTTTCTTCACGATGCTTTCCTTCGCTGTTAAAGCGAGCGATAATTAGCTATTTAATAGTCTCCTCTTAAGTGAAACTTATATACCATAGATGATGAAATGTAGGTGTGAAATATATCTCTGCTTACCTTCTCGGGCATACCGACGTAAGACTATTTATGTATATATCTTTATTTATTTCAAGAGTTTCTCACGCGTTTAAAGAAAATCGTAACAACAATCTATGTATATTTAACTATACTTACTCGTAAATAAAACTTTTATATAAACGTTTGCGAGGATGTTTTAATGCTTGTGACTTATTTATGCGTTAACCGATATAGAATTTGGATGCAGCTGAACACACAGATAGACTATGTTCGTCTGACATATGTATACTACTACTTGAACTACGTAGGAACTACCATATAATAGTTTGAGCAGTTGGTTCATGGATATTATATACGCGTTACTATCAAAGAGGTTTACTCTACTCCACTCATATAAGGTTTACATAAACTATATATAAGCATGTGTCACTGTGAGCTTGTCTACGAAACGCTTTCGGAGTAATAGAATTACGTGACAAACTTCAGCGGGACCATGTGGCTCAACTGTACCTTAATTAAAGACCACTATAGATGTGATGGGACTAACTAACGCTAGTGAGATTAGCAAATCTAATTACTGTTGAGTGATGTATGTTGAGCAATATTTTTCTAACTTATAGCCGTGGAAAATTATAATATTGTCGCTACTAAAAATCCTGCTGTTTTATTTGAATATACACTTTCGTATAAGGTATTAAATTAATTTTATTGAAATGTTGTAGCTTTCTTTATGTAGATATAACCATATGTTGCATAATTACATTATAAGTAGCTTTTACCGGTGGCTATTCTCCTTGATACTATATGCAAAAAATCATATTAACAAAACGGTATGATTGGACTTTCCGTCTTAGAAATAACGGATTTTCACATTTATAATATAAATAAAGATAAGGATCAGTTTATGACGGTTGTAGTCAAGATAGAGGCAGAGCGTAGAGAGTGATTGCGATATATTTTCGTCTATACCTTACTGTACCTCTGTACAGTTTTAACTCGTTTGAACGTGTTGAGTTCTCTAACTCAACACGTTCAAACGAGTTAAATCTCATGGACTTAAAGAATCACTTTGATGCCGTCGTTTGTAGCCTTATCAAAGGACGTATTTTGTTTACGTAAAGATTAAACGTACTCAAACGACCGGTAAGTCCTTTGACTGCCCAGATAGAAGCCTCGGATTCAAACTTAAGACACGCTTCGCTGCCTTTACAAATCCATGCGCGTATTAGACATAAAATATCGTGCGCATCGTGAAGAAATCTATCTGTTTGTATTAGAGCACAATTTATAAATATACTCTGTCCCAATAGAATTAATATTTTATGTGAACAATCGTTTCATGTCTAATTAAATATAAAGTCATTTAGAAAATTCAAACTCACTTTGAAAAGTAGTTAATGAATACAATAAGCCGTATGAAAGTACTTTTTCTGATAAATACCCATAAATTTATTTTACAGAAAAATGTTTTATGATAATGGTCACTAAAAGTTGTTTACCTTGTTCTCAAATTCTATAGTACTATAGACTATAGTAAGGTTCACGTACCACACCTTAAAGAGATACTTAATGCCGTGCGAAGCCCGCCATAAGCAGATACACTGGTGTATATATCTGACTAGCTTTTGCGGCGATAAGTCCCGTCTTTGAGGAGTGGCTGGAAAGGCAGCATTGCGCCCTCACTTTCTAGCTGATACAGGTAATGACTGGCCACGGTTGTTTAGGCCAGTTCTTGTGTTTCATAGGCCGGCAGGAGTCGCCCGGATGTCATCACTGCAGCGACTATCGCGATGTTGTTGTGGACACGGTTCTGCACACTTTGGCGGATTGCCCCGCCTGGGCATCGCAACGCCGTGAGTAGATCGCGGCAGTCGGACTGATTGCTCTCTCACTCTCGGCTGTGGTTCAGTCTATGGTCTGGAGTGAAAGGTCGTGGAACGCCGTCACCTCCTGTGAGGAAGTAATTTGGGGGGGGTGGGCTTCGTGGGCCTGCTCGCCACCTGATCAGCACCAGGTCCGAGAGGCGGCGTGCGTGTTCCCATGTGCGCCTCTGTGTCGTGTCTTTGTCTACCCCTCCCCCTCCCCCCAAGGGGAGAGTAGAGGAAGGATTTTTATGTAGTGAGGCCTGTCGTTTCACACGGCGGGCCGAAACATCCACGGGATCGCGACTGCATGTGAAAGCGATTTGCGCGGCCCCGCCGTCTATGGTTATGTCGAGGAACACCGTGGTAGGTTTAGTCAGTATTACTGGGGTATCTTTTCCCCGGTGAACCCGACATAACCTCTCCGTCGCCCTGCGGAGAGGAACGTGTCACAACAATTCGCCAAGTAAAAAAAAATATGTAATAAAAAAGCTCTCTCCAACATTACTTTTTAATAAAATATAGCCTATGTTACTCGGTGTTAGCTTTCTAATGGAGAAAGAATTTTTAAAATCGGTGGAGTAGTTTTGGGAGTAAATCTATACAAACAAACAAACAAAAAATCTATTCTTTCCTCTTTATAATAATAATATAGACTACAAGATTTACCATTAGAGGAATTTCTGATAAGGTATTATGTGCAAAATATATAATAACGTATAAATTGTAAAAGCAATATGGATATAAAAAAATTACAAACACTAATGTGGCGATTTGATAACAATTGTGTTATTACCGCTTAAACCTCAGTTTGTGCAATAATTATACATTTACATCAACACCTCGTGTGGAAAAGTACTTATAACTGAAAATACGATTGTGTTCATTTTGTTAGCAGGGACTCCAGCGCTTTTGCTAGACTCTAACAAAAGAAACACACAATTATTGGCTACATTTAGTTTGACTACGATATTCTGTGAGCTCCTTGAAAGGTACTGTGCATCATTAGCAGTTTGGCAATCTTTGTCACTAGAAAAAGAGAAATTCTTTACATTGCAGTGCCGGCTAAGTTATGCGCGTATGTTAATCTTGCTGTTCTAAGCAGATGCTAAAGTATAGTAAGTATATTATTTACATTTATCAATATCTATAAGATACAATAATAATTTACCATCAACCACGCCGTATGAAATTTTCATCTTTGTAGCAGAAACAAATGTAAATAATATACATACTTTTAGGTATTTATATAACTGTGCCACATAATACCAACGTTTCAGTCAGTCAGCGGGGAATAAACGAGTTAGTTCTGTTGATTTCTAGATTGTTGGAGAGCTTTAACACACACAAGGGAATACGTAGCTCGTAGTTTTTCGTACCGACATCTATCTTTCAATTTTCATTTAGTTGTCTGAGCAAAAAGTGGTACTCTACTGGTATAATTATTTACCGGTGATGACTTTGCATGTTGTTTTTAAATAGCGTAAGATACGCTTTGATTGTCTACTGTAGCTTAAAGCTGTCTTTACACCTCTGTTACAATATTATTCAACTATTAAGTACCTATGTACATAATAGGTAATTATCACAAATTAAATTAAAAAATTAAAGCAACTATTAACTAACACTAGCAATAATCCTTGGATTGCGGGGGCCTTTACAAACATTCAAACAACGAACGCAAAGAACACCCACACTCGGATAAACTATTTGTGAATCACACAAACTCCTGTCTTGTGTGAGGATCTAACCCACAGAACTTAGCGCAGGGGCTATAGTAAAGTGACCACGTAAACCACTACATCGTCCATGCAGTCAAAATTAATTTCTTTAAATTGGAACAATTTGACTAGGATTACTTTCATCCTACAGAAGATCGTGTGAAAAGCCCTTCTTCTTCTATTTTGATGGTTAAAACCCTTTACACATATCAAGAGATGCCGATAACATTCACAGAAAATCACAATATATCGAAAACTAACAATAAATATAACACATAAATACACGGTAAATAATTTGCGTGAAGTAATATAACAAGTCTTTCAGTCAATACATAATAATAACTATATCTTAAGGATCATTAGGCACCATTCACCGTATCAGCCGGAAAATGCCCATTATTGAGCATAAGCGTCCGCACTCCAATAACAATCAATTCTTCGGGAAATAGAGATAATCATCACATTCGGTAGACAGGTTAATGGTGACCGTGTGATTTTATCACTGGAGGAGGTACTGTGTTATCATAATGTGCTATAATAAAATACTTCCAAAAATATCTATGACGTTTACGCTCAACTGTATATTTTGTATCAAACCTGCCTCTCAATATATGTAGAGTTTTATTGGGTGGATGCATTTATAGACAAAAATCTTTTATTCATTTAAGTCACAAAGTAACACATATGAATGTTTAAATCTATTGGTTAGTGAGTTTACTAGGTTATTAAATCTAAATTTAGATTAGTGTATATCTGGCTCAGGCATTTAGTAGTAGTAGGTAGTCTTTAGCCACTACTTTGTTTAGGAGGACTACGTCGACTGTTATTTAGAAGAATCACACGATGTGCCATATCTTCGGTTACAGTGATCGAAAGTTGATGCAACGTGCCTTAGATTTTAAATTGAATAAGCAAATTCGCTTATCTGCGAGTACCTACTGCATCCAAATTTGCTCGGTGGATTTTGCGCGATTTTGAGACATACAAAAAGAACTTCCAAATGCCCTGTCGAGCACATCTATTTTTTTTACAAAATATCTGATATGTACAGATCCTTCAACTAAACTGTAATGAGACTTCATTAAAGAAGTAACACCGTTGCTTACAGTGAGTAAAAGTCCCGGACATAGCAAATGCTGCCATACCTTTACTTTCATCACGTTTTTATGCATTTTCTACCGTAGCACTACTAGTTTTCTGCATACATCAACAGTTAATCAAGCGACTGGTATGCCTCTTTCCTAAATTAGAATATAAATAAAATACATCTATCTGTCAAAAATACAGTGTAATGTGCTCCAATTTCTTAATTTATTCATTCATTAAGGGCTGTATTTTAAGAGAGTTATTTAGTCCATTGTGAAATTAATTAATGCCTTTCCAGTTTAGTCTTGAAGACAATGAGCAACAGCAACTCGTTCCCTAATTAAATATGAATACGCTTTAGCTACTTTTAAAAGCATTGTTTTAAAAATTCTCTCGTTAAAATGCCTAGCCTCCTCTCGTTTCCTCAATATTGTTTCTCATCCATTATCAGGTATTATGGACGCGTTGGAGTTACTTTATTTTAAATTATTAGTTAATTAAATTATAATATCAGTACTATTTATAACTTTTCCAATGGGGAGCATACTAAAACCCAGCTTTCCAGCCTCTTAGAGTAACAGAGTTTAGAATATAATACTGGCGAAGTGCAATTGGAAGAAGTCACACATTTTGGACTATGGAGAACCTAGTTCTCACAAGACGATCCGGTGTTTTCCTTCTACGCAATCGGTAATTGATATGTAATATATAATAACCAATGTCGAGTAGGTGCTTACAACTTTACTTAGTATTAGAACAGGTAAAAACGGTTAAATAAATTTGCTTTCTACCTAAAATCTATGAAACAAATTACATTTAAAATCCTTTCAGGTGTTTGCGATAAGCATGCTCTTCATAAAAAGGGTAAAGAGTCTTTACCCGCTTCTTGGTTGCACAAGGTAAAATTTAAACAGTTTATTTTGAAACCTCAAAAGGCCAAGAAGATGCAAACAAATTCATGTTGATGAAGCGGAGCTATCTACAAAAAAAAATCCTTCGTTCTTGCTGCAGTCGGTTTTTTATGGATGTTGTTTAAGCGCAGCAGTTTCTGGACGGTAGTACCCGATATTCTCCTATCTATTTTTAGTTTTCTGTACTAGAGGCAACATTTTGACATAAGATTCATAAAACAAACTATATAAAATTCCTATTACTAGTGAGGCAAACCGCGATAGAACGTTTACTGGAAACCACCCTAATCACTAAGTATTGTCAAAGAATCCAATGACAATCTACTGTTTCCTTAATCGTACGCCGTCTTTTGATGACAATGAGTAATCGTTTCCTGTCCGCTACTCTCTCTATTAATTTGCAGGCATGTCCTATTTCTATGTTAACCAGGTTACAGGAACTGACCCTGTTTGAGTTGTACTTTAGTCTGCAGAAATTCTTATACCTTGTATTTACTAAAAGTACAAAATTATTTGCTATTTTAGTTTTGTCTAGTATGCATAAATAACATGTAAATAGATTTATGATAGTGAAAAGTCTAGCGTCGTATAAAGTCAAAGCCAGGTTTGCGTGCAGCAAATAACCTTGTGTTGTATATTCACAGTCAGCTATATCAAATACGTTCTTCAAAAGCTTTGTGCAATAGCCTTAGTACAATCCGCAGTAGTACATACGTAGCAAGTACTTTTTGGTAGCGCTAGTAACTTACGAGTGATGCAGTATTCGTCTTTAGGCCATGGTATCCGATCAAAACCAGGATTGTTTACTACCATAGTATAAAATAATTAATGTTCAACATCCATAATTATCTATAGTCACAGTATACATATTTTTTTAATTACAGTTCAATTTAAGTTCTTCAACTGTTAGTTTTAAAAATAAATACATAAGTGTGTATTTTTAGCAATATATAAGATTTAAATGAAACTAAGTGTGAAGATCGAAAGTTCATTTCCATCTTCACATTTTGTTTTATTCAATGTGTACGGAACATTTGCGTGTACTTATTGAAGTAATACTAAGTGTGAAGATATAATGTTCTAAAGAGTAAGCGATATTTGCGGGCATTGTATTCAACTAAGACGTCAAAAGTGGTATATGTAGTAGTGATATTCAATTAAGTTTCTGTGGTATCAAAGGTAGCTTCAGTAAAAAAGATTACGAAACAAACTTACAGTAACATAAATAATATTTGTTTCTAAGAATACACGTTAAATACATTTAATATGCAATTATTCTATTGTTCACTTTAGAAAGCCAATCATTTTATGATAAAATACGAGTAGCTACAACTGTAAGCTAGCATTTCAACTGAAGGGTAGTTAAAATCATAATTCACAAAACCTTACAAAATATTTATCGCACTGAATGTAAATTACTTATGAATAGACAGTCGAGCGAGTGCTCTGTAGAAATTGTATAACGACCTTTAAGGTCGTGCTTATCATTGCCAGAAAGTCAAACTAGAAATCAATATAAAATAAAAACCACTTATTTAATACATTTACAATTACTAGTGTTTGCCTAATAGTGGTCGAAATTAGACCATTACCACTATTCAATATTTCAGGAAAATAATTATGATCGAATTCATATATATATATATGAATATACATTTTGCAACATTTTCTACTCTGCTATATGTAAAAGAAAAAGATATTGAAGGGCTAGATATTGAAGGAAGCTTCGTCTTTGCCGATGAGTATTAAATATCGAATATATGTATGTATATAGCCAATACAAAACAAAAATATATATATTACAACTATTCCGTTTTTGCCTATTTATATATCTTCTTCTCCCTTAGCCTTTGTTATTCCCAAGTCACTTGGGGTCGGCTTTTGTAGTCTAACCGGATTTGACTGGATATCAGTTTTTACACGGAGCGGCTGCCACCTGACCTCCGCAACCCGAAGGCTAACGATACCCTAAAGCTAGACCAGTGTCAGGATATTAGAGGGAACTGACTTTCCCAATAACGACTGCCATAGATGTTAATGGCAGCCGGGACCGACGGCTTAACGTGCTCTCCGAGGCACGGAGCAGGCGATAATTGTCAATCAATACGCACATAATTTCGTAAAGTCATATAACTTCCGAAAGTCAGAGGTGCGCGACTTGGGTTCGAACCCGAGACCCTCTGCATTGCAGTCTGTTGGTCTCCCCACTGAGTTATCGCTGCTTGGCCTATTTATATATGTATATGTAGATACTAAAATAATATTCCTATTCTATTGTCTAAGTAATGAATAACTGTCTTAATGCTAGAGTCATCCTATTACTGTGCTAGAGTCGAGGATATTTATTCCCTTAGCTTTGTGAAATATTCTATACGTATCTTTATACATTGTTTTCTAACTAATATCAATGTTCGATAAATAAATATGAAAGTAGAAAATATGCATTGGAAATGCATATTTTCACACATATGCATATTTATACACACAAAACCATCTAGCCCAAACTAAGTAGAGCTTGTATTATGAGTACTAGACAATGGATAAACATACATCCATGCGCACACATGTTTGACTTGTGCGGAAATCAAACCCACGACCTCAGGCGTGGCAGTCGGTTACACTAAACACTACGCCATTGAGGTCGCCAAATAATGGTTAGTAGTGTTGGGAAAAACACTAGCTTTAAAGAAAATATTGTGACATGAATTAAGAAAGGTGTACTTATATAACATGGTTTGCTTATATGAATAGGTTGAGTAAGAAAGTAAACGAAACATGTTGGGCAAAGCTGAATGGGCAGTCGAAAGAGAAACAATTCGGCGAACGTTCTCTGACCGGTCTAAGTTTAAGAAGTCTCAAGGTCTAATGTTAAGAGTATACCGAACCGTCGAGCGTGCATGAGGAATGTAGTGAGCGAATAAAGCTATAGAAATATAATAATATGCTATAATGATATGCTATAATCATATGGAGTCGTCTCAAAGCTCTAATAGTTCAAAGAAAATAAATAAATATTTCCTAACTTAGAAATGCGCTCTACATTATTACTGATACATATTTACAAGAAATATTTACATCAACACATACTGTTACAATGATGTTACGCCATCGCGACCGGTAAAATGTTAACCTTGAGATAAAGATCGTCGCCTTTCGAAAAATAGATTAGGGTGACATTTTGTCGACCTATTCGCTTCTGCTTTGCTACGGTGAAGATGCCTTAGTATCTGATATAAACCTAGTATTGAGGTCAGAGCGAATTTTAATATTATTTTTTTTCTTATATAATTTATGACTATGCTCTCATCTAAGCATATATCTCTATGCATCTCTGACTTTCCGAAGTTATGTGCGTATTAAATAAACTCGCTCGCTTTAACGGTGAAGGAAAATTTAGTAGGGAAACCTGCATGTCTGAGGGTTGTCCATAATGTTCTTGAAGATATGTGAACTTGTGAAGTCCGCCAACCTGCACTGAGCCAGCGTGGTGGATAATGGCCTAACCCTTCTTACAATGAGAAGAGGGCCATACCCAGCAGTGGGACAGTTTAATACAGGTTCATATAATATATGTATATATATGTACTACTACTAAATTAGCGTTCGGTTCAATGCGTGATCATGCAAGTATAATTTTTGCAAAACAGTGTCTTAAAATGGGTTTTAAGGACAAAATGAACGCGATTATTTCTAGCAGCTAAAACTTACTTAACGAAATTTGTTAGTAATACCCTGCTTATACTGACCGACTCGGTGACAATTCAGACAGTGGTAGGGAATGCGACACTATACTTATTAGACTATTGTACTTTGTTTTCTAAATTAGTTACAATCCTAACTATAATATTATGGATGTGAGTCTGTTTGTGTTTATTTGCTTGTTTATTAGATATGCCTTAACTACTCCACCGATAATCATGACATTTCTCATACACGTTGTCAGGAGTACAGAATAGGACATACCTTTCGTCCAGAAAAAGTACTGGTTCCGAGGGTTAGAAAATTATTAACAAAATCTTAATTAATTCGAGCTAAGCCGCGGGGAAAATGTAGTGTTTAAATAAACCGTACACGATATAAGAATATATTTTCAGTGTCTGTATAAAAAGATACTTCAATACACTCTATAAAAGTCAAAATAAGTAACAAACATTAAACTCACGAGCTAAATAAACAAATGCGTGTCGTGAAATTTTATTTTACGTGTCATCTAGTTTAATTTAAATTAATTAAACTGGGTTACAGTGACCGGTACAACGAGAGTGTGTTGGTACAACCACAGGTGTTGTACCATGTTTAGTTTCGGCTAAACCGTAAAAACAATATGAATATGCATGACACTACCTCGGGGTGCGAGAGAGTATGCACGTTTGCGCTTGCATTGTTATGCAAAGTGGGAATACGGAGTTATAGCTGCGGTGTTTATTTATAGTTTAGGCTATAATACGTTTGCATGCATAGTACTTTGTACTATGCATGTACAAAGATTGAAACGGTTGAAGTGAAATAATTTATATTTTTTTGCATCTTTATTTTTTTTAAAGACAACTGTCGCTTTTGTAATAAATCCTATGCCACGGGAGACTTTAAAAAGATTCAAACAACGGACACAAAGAACACCCAGACTCGGAAAAACCATTTGTGAAGCACACAAATTTTTGTCCCGTGTAGGATTCGAACCCACAACACTCGGCGTAGTGACAGTGGCGAGGCGACCACATAAACCACTACGCCATCCATGCGTCAATTAAGTATTGTTTTTTTATTTAAATGTTATTTCAAACGGTTTATTTTTATATATGTTTAATAGTTTTATAAATAGGATGGAAAATACATTTTACGGTACTCTATGGCAGCTTGCAACAGCAGAAATAAACTCACGGTATGCCTATATTTCAAAAAGGGCCTCTAGAAATTCTACTTACCATACACCGCAGCGCCCTTATGTTGCTATCTTTTATAGACTGGAGATACATACTTTCCTGCTTATATTGCTTTAGCGGAGGCAAAATTTCAGGTTCAAATCTGTTACACGTCCGTAAGACAACCTTACCTAAGCTCTACCATTAATTTCGTTACCATATAATCAAATGGACAAAAGTTATACGATAATCCATTTTATCTAAAAGTAACATTCGTAATCTGAGTAAAATCTAAGAATTTGAATGTCATAACGTAAATAATTATCATTTAAGTATTTGCATGATTGAATCAATTTTACGTTCGCATGTATCTAATACAAATACATACATAAATATGAAAAGTCCTAGGTCGTTGCGTATACACACATACATACCTACAATAATTGAAACAAGAGCAATATTTTTTGTGATTATACCCGGGAGTTGGGTGGAAACGAAGGACGGTAATCAAAATGTTTTACAATCACATTAATATGTATGATTTTCACCCGCTTTTGTTCTTCTGGCGCTCTTGTGATTTTATTATCGGCGGAGGCTTTTTTAACGCGTACTACAGAATAATCTTGACACTGCAGATCCCTTTACGAGTAACAACTCAAATATATTATATAATTAATGCTACAATAAATACTTACTCATATCAAAGTTTCATAATTATTGAGTTTAATAGTTTAGCTGATAAATATCATTAATTGCTAACAACTCAGCCAATATATTATTATAGAACGTTATGTACTTAGTTTTAAGAGTTCAAAAATCTCTTATACAACAGCTTTGTCCATCCGTCCGTTGTCTGTTATACAACTTTCAACTCAAGAATCATAAGAGCTAGAGACTCGCGGTCAACGCCATTCAACTCAGCATAGTCGATATACCTCCGAAATGACTATGACCTTTAACCTCTGACCTCAAGGTCACTGGTGGTATCATGTGACCTTTGCATATTACTTGTACCATTTTTTCTAATTTATTTTTTGCCGATTCTCACTTGTTGTACATTACACAAAATACTATTACACTTGTGTAGTTAAAAATTAGAATGTATATGATATGGCTGTATATCCTAACTAATAATATAAAAGAGAGTGTGCGTTTGTTTGTTCGTTTATTTGTTTTTTACGCTTTCTCGCCTTAACTACTCGATCAATAATCATGTAATTTCGGGGATACAAAGAAGGACACAGGGTTCCTTTCATCTAGAAGAAAGCACTGTTTCCGAGGAATAGTAAGAAATTGATTAAAATAGACACTATATTAACGCGAGCTAAGCGGCGCGCGGCGGGCAAAATCTAGTTAATAATCTATACTAATATTATAAAGCTGAAGAGTTTGTTTCTTTGTTTGAACGCGCTAATCTCAGGAACTACTACTTCGTATTGAAAAATTCTTTCAGTGTTTGATAGCCCATTTATCGAGAAAGGCTATAGGCTATATAACATCACGCTACGACTAATGGGAGCAGAGCAGCAATGAAAAATGTTACAAAGACGAGGGATAGATTAAGTAAAACAAGAATTAAGCTTAGCTGGAGGATTAAACAAGCGTAGTTTGTAATTCAAATTGCCTTTCTTTTCAGAATAAACATCCCATGATTGTATTTGAATACATAACAAGGCGTATATTTCGTATTTTATACTTTATATATTAACTAGCTGACCCGCGCAACTTTGTCTGCTTCACATAAGAGAATTTACCCCGTTTTTGCAACATTTTTCATTGATGCGCCGCTTTTATTGGTCGTAGCGTAATGTTATATAGTCTTCCTCGATATCCAACACAAAAAATAACTTTTCAATTCAAACCTGAGATTAGCGCGTTCAACCAAACAAACACACTCTTCAATTTTATAATATTAGTACAGATGTGCCATTAGAACAGTCGTAAGATATCTTAAGTAACTATATTAAAATCATGAAGGAAGCAATTGAACATGGCTTTTCACTCATAACTTGATGCTACGCGTCAAGTTATGTACTCACTCGTTCGTAATTCAAAATTCTATTCCAACAAATATCACTCATAGGCTTACATAAAATATGACGTTTCTCTGTGGTAATACTTGTGGAGTATCAAACGTCAGGGTTCGTCAGCGCTCAGATAATTTGCGTACCCATACCAACAGTGACAAATGTATTATTGCCTTCCGGGAATTAAACCTACGACTCCTGTTACCCTACATTTGGCGTACCATGTTTATATTGTAATTGTATCGAGTAATTCTTTATTACATTTGATATACGTACGTCTTGACAGAAGGTGCTTTCTTCTATATAATTTTCCTCCACTCTGTTTTCTTAAGGGTCGAGGAAAATGTTTCTTTTTCCTGCTCCCTAAGCGTTTTGTTTAAGTTTTTTAACGGTGTTTTCCTGGTAAATACAGTTGTGGAATAATACACTATTCTAAAATTGTTTGCTGCCTCTGTCTTGGTACGTACTGTATATAAGTAGGTACGTCTTGTTTTAAAACTCATATAATGCAGAGCAGGGTTGTCATTATACAATAATATTTTTTTATTGTGTGATTTTGGCATTTGGTTTTTAGGTTATTAATTTAGGCAATTTTTAGCAATAGCCTAGAGTGTGGAAAATATATCTGTAGAAGACGATAGGGTCGCCCGTTATCTCGTGAAACCTGAACATGGCGTGTGAAAAGTTCCTGTAATATACCTCTGACTGTCGTTTCAGGCGTATATAAGCTCAGTGCTATGTTGTATAACTAATATAACAAATGTGAATATTTGTAAATATATTTTAGATGTTAATGGAGTAGTAGTTTAAAATCGCCTCGCCATTGCCATTACGCCGAGTTATGTAGGTTTGATCCCACAGGACACAAATTATAGTTACGCGTCTAAATGTTATTTGTGTCCGTTATTTGAATGTTTGTAAAGATCTCCGTGACACAGGATTTACTTCTAGACGAGACAAGTCTTCTACAAAAATCAGACGAACAATTATACTGAAATTGTTAAACGGATTTAGATAAAACTTAGCGCATAAGCTAACAAAAAGTACCTTATAGTACGTTTTATCCCTTTATGAGTATCTGTATGATTCGTGTTATAACATAATCGGCTCTCTTCCTTTTATTATTCCTCATACAAAGCAGGATCAAGCGACATTAACTTCCTTCCTTTCTTCAAGATTAGCTAAATACTCACTCTCAAAAGTTGTGCGTCTGAAGGGATTATCGTAAATCCTCCTAACCCTTGCCTTATCTGTTGTTCTTTGACGCAGGTGAGTTTTATGGAATAAGCCTTCAGAAATTAAACTCGAGCGGCATTTGAAGGAATCAATTACAATTGTTTTAAGTAATAGTCGTCGTGTACTAAGATAACACAAGGATGTGTATTATGTCTTAAATTTTCCCACATTTACGTTCTACAGCGTGCAAAGTTAAGAAGACGTAGGTACTTAAAAGTCACTTATCAATAAATCAGCCTGTTAATGGAGCTAAGGATTTACACCTCGGTTATCTGTGGTATATATGTGATTGTGTGTAAGACTACTGCGCATGAGGTCTAAAGTTGAGTACCCGTGGTACGGGGCTACTAGATTCAATAAATATAGAATAACATTATTTATAAATTATATTATATGATTAAGGACTGCACAAATGTCGACATGATGACAAAAATATCAGAAAATTTCGGAACCTTTCAACTTTTGTAAAGCCTTGGAACTCTTTAGCCGCAAACACAAAGATATCGAAGCAAATACAAAAGGTCGAACAAAGAACTGTGTGGGATCATTTCTTACTTGTACGTGCAGGCTTTGGAATTAACAATCGACCAAGGCGTTTCTGAGTGCTGTTTTTATATATAAACATCGTTTAAAGAGAGCGCGACATTCATGATAGGCTGTGGATTAGCAGTGCCCCCAGTATTGCAGATGTCCGTGTGACAGTTACCATTTAAGTGATCCACCGAGTCGCCTGCCACTAACCAATTTCAGTTTATTTAACCAATGATAATAATTTAAAGCTTAAATTGCAAAGCCATTCAATGACACTAAATCTTTGTAACAGCTAGTGTTGGACACCAGAAATAAAACTAAAGAAATATAGGTATCTCAAATATATTTTTAACATCCTAATGGCAACTCTTGATAAAACCTTTAAATAAGTGTAACGGTTTAGTCTCAGTGGCATAAATATCAAATGTTATTCTACTAATTTAAAACTAACGTCAAATATGATTTGTATTTGTAAATTTTCAGACTAAATCAGTACTCTATTTTAAACAGTTTTTATTACGAGAAATTAGACATCACCTTTTTTGCACACATAGTATAAAGCTTTCCTTAGAAACATTTGTTCAGTGACTCGTTGAATAAAATTCGTTCAATTATCTCCACGAGGCCGTGACAAATGTAACGTGGTCCCTTTGGAATTAAACAGCCGTCGTTTCCGTACCGATGAGCAGTGATTGGCACCCAGCACATTGCTTACACACCACTTGCAACGACGATGTTTCCGTAATGTCATATAGATCATAGGTCCAATTCTAGTAGTAAAAACTGTTCAGAAGAGAGTTATGATTTAATTTCAGTGTCTTATATATCACAATTATGTTATTAATCTAGATTTTGTCAATACATTTCTATCCCTCAGGCATAGAACGTTTTCTGGATGAAAGAAAAAATATTTTGTATCACTGAAAACGTGTAAGCAAATTTTCATGAGGATTGGGCAAGTACTTAAGGCGTGAAAGCGTAACAAACAAACAAATTCACATTCGCATTTATAATATTAGTTATGATTACGTCTAGTACGTAACGAAGACATCGCATTTAAATTGTATGTAGAGAGCATGCTCTCTAACTCACTTAGTCTGAGACATTCGATTACTGGAACGACACATTTGAGAGCAATACATATACATGTATTAAATATTAAATTTTACTCCCAAAAGTGTTGTTGTAATAATCGGCTATGTAACTAAGAGAGTACAATACATAATAAATATTAAATCAACGAACGCAAATAGTATTCCGCTAAATTAAAATAAAGGTAAAATGTCAACATGAATCGCGTTTCAGTTCACATTTCACTTTTATTAGACTGATTCAAAACTACTTTTTTGAACAATATAGATTACGAGAATTAGCTCTTAGATACAACGAGGCCAAGATTTTGAAGACAATAAGAGCTCTCTCATCAAGGTGTTCGTTTGAAATATTATCGTCTGACACAAAATTTGACTAAGGAAACAAAAATATTAAGAAAATCTACGAAGTAATTTGTTTTAGAATGGCGTGTACTAAGGAGGCTACTCAAGAGTAATGGTTTTTAATGAGATTTGTGCGTTCAGACAAATACAAATATTTTTACTTAAGAAAAATATTTGTGTAAAATAAAAGGATTCAGATTTAAAAACAAATAATTATTCTCATTCTTTTCTTACTACCAACTTAAAACTTAAACATCAGTCAATTATTAATAGGTAAGAATTTAAATATCGAACAATATTGTTTTAATATCGAATTTTATTTTAAATTCAGAACGATTTTCACTGTTATTGTAAGTTTTTATTCAGATATATCACTGTTCACGTTCATTTAATTGCTTAAGTGTAAATCTAAAAGTATCACGAAGAGAACCTAAATTGCTTCGTCATTGCGAAAGAGACAGACCGCGCCCGCCAATATAATACCTACTATGCGTATTTGCCTTAACAGGCAGTGAGATAGCTATGGTATCTATCCTATGTATATATCTCTCAGGCATAATATAGTTATTAAAGTTATTTCTTTAATAGCGTTTCACCTCTGATTAAGAAACAAAAAGTAATACTTGTATCAACCCCAGTACTATAGCCGCAGTTTTTAGCTACTTACGCCGTACTACTCGTGCTAATTAGACGGTGAATTCGAACATATACAAGGAAATAAGCTTAGCACAGATATTTATAACTGTGTTGAACAATTGCATGAAATTTTAACTGTAACAAACCGCTTCGCTATCCGCGTATAAATATATCGACTAACTCATTGATCCCATATATTTTATCATGGCATATGTTGGCGCTTAGACTATTAGTATATTAGCTTCGGTCCTATTGTCAGGTTCCATATCCGATTACCGGATCAAGCAAAGTATTATTGTGTTTTTCAGATAGGATATTCTTAGAGACTAAGCAGTTGCTTAGTCTCTAAGAATATCCTGTAGTCTAGTTAGACTACAAATGTGATAGGTAGATGCCAATCGTTTTCTGATTATTTGGGTACTAAGACATACATAGTTTACGAAATGAGGTTGTAATTCACACCTGCCAAACCTGCCAGGGATAAAAAGATATGATTCCAAGTATGTTCATAGAAATATTATAACTGATCTAATCCTACCTTATTAAATATGCAAATGTAAGTTTGTTTGTTTGTTACGTTTTCGCGCCTTAATTACTCGACTGACCAGAAAAATATTGCTTAGTTAATCTAGATTAACACGGGCGAAGCCTCGGGCAAAACCTAGTCCGTTTGTAAACCAGGTCTGGTACTATATATAATTCGTAACAGGAATTAACGCACCTATGCATAGTATTTAGCTGTGAAGCTACACTATATTCTATCGAAATTCAATAAAAAAAGGCATGTAAACAAACTACTCGTACCGCCATTATTAAAAATAATTGAATTTGGAACTCGGTTGTCACTTTGTTTATTGCTTCGTCGGCCTAGTTGCGCGAGAGCGGATAGGATTCCAGGAACAGCAAATTGTGTTACTGTTTTTCTGTCGTGTAATTACAAGTTACTTTTAAAAATGGCGGTACGAGTTCTCCACCACAAAAAATGTTGTATAAAATAAAAATGTTGTATAAAATGTTGTATGGAATTCAAACAATCCAGGTTAGTATTTATTTACGTACTTCCCTAGAATTTAATTTTATAATTTCACATAGTACTTGATTCGTGAACAATTTTAATTGAATTTCTTTGGATATATACTACACAATATATATTTCACGTTAAATTTTACAGAATATGGATGAAAGAAGTTAAGGCCGGGTTTTATCGTAAATTATGTGGTTAAAATAAATAACTATGAAATTGTATATGTATTGTTCGGGTAATCAAATTTGCGTCATCAAACCCGATCCGATACAAACCGCTAATTAATCAAACTATGTATAATTACGTCAACGTTGTTATCAAAAAGCGCGTTACATTAGAAAGATAATGAATATAATTATTATTGTACATACATAGTATTATTGAAAGTAAGACTGAAAGTATTTTATTCTGGTTATATAATGTATTTATTATTTTTCTTGTCTAAAAGCACGACAATATACATATCCTAAAACTGGACTTACTTCTTGAAGTCAAATGCTTAGTTATTGTTATTTTAGCCGTAAATACCTTGGTCGTCCGTCTAATCCAAACCTTCTAATTACATACTTCGAACAGATATTTATGAATCATTCTTGTACTTTATTCACGCCGAACACACAGTAAATTTGTTTACGTTGCCCACCTAACAATGAAAAAAGGACTTTTAAGTAGCTGTAGCTTTCACAAAAGGACGCCCTCCAACCCATGCATTAGCGATTTTCATGAAATTACCTGTACACTGCAAAGGCTCTTTTATCCTCATATTCTATCCTTTTATTCCGTACTTTACCTACAACCCATTTATTTTCTACGCTACCTTATACACACCATTTTATTTTACCTAGAAAAACATTTGTGCGACGTTTTATCAAACGGTTTCATGTTTCGATTTCCAATCCCGTACGTGTCGAATTTCGGATATACTGGCACAAAAAGATTAACTATATTGAACTTTGTGCAAACTATTGGAAAATATTCAAGTGCTAAATTAGCCTCGTCTGGCAGAAATGTAGGGATGAAAACATTTTTACACACATACGTAGGATAAAACCTGTTTTCCGAAAGAGTAGACAGACTACGGACTTTCTCTTGCTACGTATCCATTGATTTATTCACAATCATCGCATTCTTCTTTTACGGTTAAATTTTTATCTCTTTATTCTAGTCTTTCTTCACAACGTTTCTAACTAGGCCAGAGGAAACTTTCTAATATTTTCTTCTGATAGCGGTTCCATAATACAGACCTAACGTTTAGGCTTTGTAATTTTTTTTGGTCATACTTTTAACATACATACCTAAGTCATCTAAGCATGAGGTTCTTAGTTCTTATTATTGCATCTCCTATAACTCTACTATGATTTCTAATCATGTTATTCCATACTATATATTTTAAAGTACATACAATTTTCAGAGCATTTATACTTCATACATAGAATTTATTCTTCTTACACGGTTGCTATGAAATAATTAATAGTTGTGTATATTGTGACCAAGTTTTCCTATTTAAGTCACGCGTGCACAAGTTAACTTGGATTCAGTGAGAAACTTTGGCTCTTTCGCTGCTATTGTTTCCATTTATATACAGCAGAGAGGTAATTTTATATGTATGAACGATTTAATGAATTTTTTTTGTTAGCTATATTCATTTATATAGAATAACAGGAAATCTACTGTAAGTTCTCATAGGTCTTGACGAATGTTGACACGTTTAATCGTCAGCATATATCTCTTATATTTTTAATAACACCTCTAGAGGTAATTTCGTTAAACTAATCTAAATGTATGGATAGTCATGCCGATGCATAAACGACCAACCCCAGGTGTGGCCCCCGGCTTTAGTTACGTCACTACCTTGAATATAAGATTTAGAAAGCACGCAGTGTTTTCTATCTACGTATCGTATCACCTAAACTATAATGCCCAAATATTTTATTCTTGCATGCAGATCCATAAATAATATGTCTTTAGTGGGAAATATTCTACACTAAGCATTCTTGTACGTCGTAATTTTCTTCTTTATCAGTTATAGATTTGTCCAATTATGTCACTTATTGTAAATTTAAATAGTACACTATAAAACAAGGTATATTTTTGCAAAGATAATGTACTGATAAAATAGTCATATTCGTTAGGTAATAAAATATAACACTGTCTTTAGTTGTTTTTCCTTATCGAGGCAAAGACACTTCCGCATTTAAATTACTTATGAAATTGAGGGTTACCTTCAATATTCGTTCATAATAAAAAAATATTTCCATAAAAGAACATCTAATTTAATATGATCTCTAAAAACATAAGTGCGTAATGATTTTCGAGTTTGCTTCCAACTTATACCCAATTAAAATTATTACGTTTCCACGGAAATAACGAACCCGACCGTTCATCTGTCTGAAGTGTAAAACTGTAGCTTTTTTTATAACGAGTGAGTACCCAAACTCCGAGTGAAGTCCTTCGGGTCCCGCCCTTTGAATAATGTATTAAAATTCGTAACTCAATACGAAATTTATGCCTGGCGTTGGAACGACTTTAGGGACCGGTTTATACAACAATGAGATATTGGAATCTTTTCTTTTTATAGTTCTGAAATAAAATCCAGGCCACAAAAATAGTAGAAGGTAATACTATTTCTTGAACAAGATAATAGTAAGAATACTATTAGTAAATTGAGTACCAGGCTACACAAATTCGTAAAAAAATTGCATCATTGAAATTAAACTGCTATATACGGATTTTATCGCGTTGTTTATTTGACACTTTAAAGTGTCAAATAAACAACGCGATAAAATCCGTATATAGCAGTTTAATTTTAATGAATAATATTCGCGTAAATAGAAGACAAAATTGCATCACTTATCCTCTATTACCAATAATCAGTTGAACAATTTATATGCCTTAAGTGATTACTACAGCTACATTCGATGAAACAGTGATACTGTTTCATCGAATGTAACTGTTTAATGCCTTTGTGGAATGAAAAATGATTTCAAGGATGTTGTTTGTTTCATCTTCAGGTGTACTTTATTTTCGTAATAAATAACTGTAAACCATTGTAAAGAGTAAGATAAAAAAAATAATAAGAAGCCTTCTTACAAAACGATCGACCTTGTATGAAATTACAAAATTGGTAGAATCTACCCAACCTAAAACTAATATACATGTACCACAGGAAAAAGCCAGCCAAATTAATATCGCCTGAACATTGCCGAAATATATTTTCAGATTACATTTACATTTTCATTGCATCGAAATACACAATTTTCCAATTTTATAAAATGCTATCTGGTTACGTCATGCTTCCACAATTCAATTCAATCAGTTTACCCGCTGCGTCACATTTCGACCTTTGGGGAGGTTTGAGGTTTGACCAAAATTGTTGAAGCATAGTCGTGCATATTGTTGATTGCATATTGAATATTATCTTCATACTTGGTATTGTCATTTTCTTAATTATGTAGTCGTTATTTTTTTACTTAGTATAAACATATGTTTGCAAAATATAATCTACGGCTTACGATTTTATATGTACAGCACATCTTACTTTGTTAGGCTTTCACGCCTTAACTACTTGACTGATCATCAAGGATACAGAAAAGGATATAGGGTACCTTTCATCTAGAAAAAATACCGTTGCCGAGGATTAGAAATTTATTGACAAGATCTAGATTAACGCAAGTGAAACCGCGGACATAATCTAGTATAGTATAACAGTAAAACATAAATGCCTTTAAAAAATCACGAGATGAAGTCTGTTTGTTTGGTTTATTTAAGCAGTTGGGATTGAAAGACGAATGAAAATACTTCTAAATGTATTCAACTTCGTTTCACCTACCTATAAGGTAGAAAGGGTACGGAAGGATTGACGAAAGTACATCTTATGAATAGGATGACGCTTTTGCCCATTTCGAAATGACTTCTACCAAAGTAAAAGTGCGGTACATTCTGCTTCCATACTAAAAAAATATACGCAATGTTACTCTGTACCGTATTTTTCGATTGTTGTATTGTTGCATACATGTATTGGAAAAATATAGTCCATCTAGCACCTGCCACCGTAACATTGAAGGCAAAGGATTGCCTTTAGCAAGAAATGCCGTACCCATCATTGGGCTACGGCTTTTTGTTAGGGTCCTTCGCGGACGTTTGCCCTTACCAAAGCTTCATCATAATGTAATGAGAAGTATAAGAATTCATACATAACAATCAGACAAACAAGCAGGCATATTTTTATAAATCTAAGTACATACATAAATTTCTATACCATTATACATATTGCACATATTATGTCATATGCTTCGGTGGCGCGTGGTAGTGAATGCAATTGCTTTGCATGTCGTCTCGGATTGATGTAACCTTGCCTAACTTAACCAGTTTTTTGAAGTTCATCGACCTGTGCATTTAAAATGTTGATATGCGCAAAAAATGGTCTTCATTACCCAGAAAATACCGCAGCATTAACATTATTTTCTGGCTCTTATGGAAATTAGTATTTTGGCTTTTATTACATTTCATTCTCGAAGGGTCAATATTATGGGATCCAAAACCATAAATGGCGAAATGTGAATCTAATACATCTCTGCCTACCCCTAAGGAGACCCCGTGAGACTAACTATTTATGATATTCATTAATATATGCACTAACCGATAGCCTAGTGGGAAGCCGTTGGACTGCCACGCAGAGGTCTCGAGTTCGATCCCAAGGCACGCATCTCTGACTTTTCGAAGTTATGTGCGTATAAAATAGTTAATTATCGCTAGCTTTAACGGTGAAGGAAAACATCGTGAGAAAACCTGCATGTCTAAGAGTTCTACATAATGTTCTCGAAGATATGTGAAGTCTGCCAACCCTCACTGGGCCAGCGTGGTGGACTATGACTTAACCCTTCTCACACTGAGAAGAGGCCCGGCAGTGGGACAGTTTAATACAGGGCTGATATTATTATATATGCACTAAGTGAAGAAACAACAGTTAATGAGTATTTTGTTGCACAATACACGTCTATATTACGTAACAAATTAATACACATACAAATGCTTAAACAAATTGGATTCCAGTGTAACGAATTTTAAAAGTAATTAAAATTTGATTGGGTTTTATGACGTACAAGTTAATTTAGTAAAACGGTTTTAATCTTCGGGGTTTGTTTATAGCACTCACAACACAATATTATGATTAATGTTAGTGGAATGATATATACATATATATATACATTTGAAAGCAATAATTATGTACAAATAACTACTGTAACTATAACTGTAACGAGGATGTGTCTGTGCACACTTATTTGGTATTTTAGGAACCTATTTGGTATTCTTTATGGCCAGCGTAATCGTCTGAACCTAAAACAATGATTTTAGAATGTTCGTCTGAATGTCTATTTGTTCTTTTATCACGCAAAATAAACGAACCAGAGTTTAATGCCATGTGCACAGTTTAATAGCTAGGCGATCATCTTAAGTAGAACTGTAAATATGAGCATGTGTTCATTTATTTACATAACTATATAGTCATGTAAATAAATCGCAGGCAAACTGTAGCTTACGCAAACATGTTGCGAGCAATTGCAAGTAAGTTATACGAGCAATTATGTTATAAAGAGACACGTGCCTAGCATTAGGCCATTTTATAAACAGAACTGATAAGAATATGTTATGCTGTATTATATACACACGGCAGATGTTTTATTAGGAATGCTTTTCATTTCTATTGTTCTAAAAGCTGATAGAAGTCTTTTTCTCTCTCACTCGAGCACAATTTTTTGCGTGTACAACTGCTAAATACATTAAAAGATATAAAAAATATCGGACTTTCCCTATTGTCATTAGGAAGACCGAAATAGATGTCCCTTTTTTCATGGAATGAATAAGTACTGTTGTACATAAGTACTCATTAATGTCATGTTTTTTTGTTTATTCATACTACGTGTATTCGTTGATCAATCCGCCTTTTTGAGTGTAAAATGTAATAGCGTATATACGTCACTGTCAAAAATAAAATCCAAACTTCAAAACACAGTAAAAGTTGTTTAGAAGTTTTGATGGACCTGGACCGAATTGGGCCTTGAAATATTGCACAACTTCGACGCTTTTTAATTACTGGATATCGCCAATTTCCTAGAGATAAATATTGTCAATCAGTAAATTAGTTAAGTAGCAATCTAATTGAATTCAAAATTAACCAATATAAAAAGTAAAAGCATACTTTTTATAAAGACAACTAAGTTAAAGTTTTTATAGAATACAAATAGAAAAAAATTCAAAAATAGGCGATTTAAAATTATCTTATGAATACTTATCACAAGACTTTGTTTGTGTTTCGTTTCCGGATCAGAGCGTTCTGAATTAGATGCTCGATTCTGCTTAACTTACTATTTACTTTTTAGTCACGATATGTGAGAGAGTTCTGAATTCAGGCTTCTATACGGCGTAGCAGGTCATTTGACTGATTAGCACTTAACACACTTCACATTTATGACAAAGTAACAACGTAGAAAAACTTCTGGCTACAAGTAAGTAGCATATGCCTTAGGAATTAAATATACTCCTCCTGTTGAATAACATAATCAGTGGCAAGGGGAAATTTAAAGTTACGTAAGGAAGATCGACTAATGACTCTTGTATACGAATATACGATACGGATAACAGTTGACGCCTGCACTTGCGTAAAACCATATCATACTAAACTAGTGATTGAAGTATGTATAAGCATACATAAGCATGTAAACCCAATTGTACGTTCACGCGAATTAATAATACTGTGTGATCGCACGAAATAATGATAATGATGTGTCTAATGCCATACGTTAGATACTCATACTAATAACCCATCATTAATTCGCGTGTACAACTACTCACAGACGTAGCCCGTGCCAGCCGTTCGCGCATGTACAGTTGTAGCATCAAGTATCTGGCGCGGTCTATGTAGCCTACAAGTACCATGATGGCCTATACCTACTAAAATATTTAGTTGTAATTTGTTGTTTTGCAGGAACAACAAATAACGTCACTGAATTTGTCATTCTGAGCTGGTATATCACACCTATTTATATTCAATCCTCGTAGAAAGCTAATTCTATGCCTCTGAATTTAGACAATACGTTACGATGAAAAACATAGAATACCGGGATCGCTATAATCAGGTTAATGCACATAAAACGGATAAATAAAATATTATACATTACAGATAAAAACAACATCCGTGCCTCGGAGAGCACGTTAAGTCGTCGGTCCCGGCTGCCATAAACATCTATCGCAGTCGTTATTGGGAAATTCAGTACCCTATAATATCCTGACACTGGTCTAGCCTTAGGGTATCGTTAGCCTTCGGGTTGCGGAGGTCAGGTGGCAGCTGATCCGTGTAGAAACTGATATCCAGTCAAATCCGGTTAGACCAGAAAAGCCGACCCCAAGTGACTTGGGAATAATAAAGGCTAAGAGAGAAGAAGACAGATAAAAACAACACAGCCATAACTTTGATTAATTTTAGGATCATTTAACTTATAACCCATGCTGTCTGAGGTAAATAACGTAGCAGATACGTAAATGACAGCACTAAACCTATATCATACTAAAATTCTGATTGAATAAATTCAATGAAAGCTATGTAGCTTCTCTAAGCAAATATAAGTCCATAGAATGTCTAGTCTACGTACGTTTTTAATTATTAAAAGTAAAACCAAACACAAACTTGAATATTATTAATTAAATCTAAATATCGTACCAGAGTCAATGACTTAGATGCAAATGACAAGAGTGCGTTAAACTTACCTTAAGTTAGCAATTCAGATTTGAAGGCGTTTAATTATGATTAAGCTAATTAGCTAAAGAAAAGGTACCTACCTTTTGTTAATTATTTGGATAATTAGTTTGATAATTCAACATATTTATATGTTCAGTAATTTTAAAGTGAGTTGTGGCTTCAGTGGTAAGATAAGATGAATCACATACTTGTAAGAAAATGATGTTGAACAGCCTCAGTTCAGAATTGGATCGAGTTTTGACAATTCCTAACCATCGCTTTTCTTGCTGAGGTGTAATAAACATATATATAACATTTGGCTTATTATATTTGGTCGAACGCACTGCTTTCGTCAAACAGGTTTAGTTCTGGTCTTATATTATTCATAACATCTAGAGTAAAACCCAACATTTGCCCAAGCTGTGCTTTTTATAAAACAGTATTTTTTTTAATTTTTTTTCTCTTTGTTATAACTTTTATATACATGTACAAAGGCAATTATCATAAACCTATTTATTAAAATTGATTAACAAAACAAATGCAATGTAAAACCAATTTCTAATATACAAAATCGTAACCTAAACGTTTAACCCATTTATTTGACAACGAACGCTGAATATTCGACAGAGAATTGTTTGGCTCGGAAGCCAAGTCTGTTGACATCGAGTACTAGGATGAGCAAGCAGTAAACTGTTTAGAAGCCATTCTAGTGATCTAATCAACGCGAGAGACTTAGAGTTTATCCAAACAATTGGCTCTGATTGACAACATGGCAGCGATTGTGAAGCGACCGGCTTATTGTTAAGCCACTAGCTATGACGTCAGATGATGTAGTGGAGTATAATTATTGCAGCTTATTATAATTATATAGACAGGGGAATGTATTAGGCAACGGCGAATATTGTATTACGTCACGCCAGTTGTTGCGGTTTTGGTCCCTGCATGTGTTTGTTGTTTTATTATTTTATGACTCTGCGATATGAGAAACACCTTTAATGCGGGGGTGATCTTTGAAAAAAATACTAAAATGTTAGTCATACAGCATCGAATTGCTCTGAAAGTTTTAACTGCAGCAATATGGCTTTACATAGTGCCTTTGTTCCGTTACAAAAATGTTAAGACCCACCCTAGAAAACTCGATACCCAAAGACCCCTTCTTTGGGTACCGAAACTTATGACACTTTCGTCTCAGCTTTTTGATTTTACTAGCCATGGTTACGGGTTGACTAAAGACTGAGAATTAAATTTATAATTTTACATTCATGTAAACGTAATACTATATTCTTGCGTCATGATTTTCTTTGCTTTTTACATATAAAAGACAGCTTCTGCACTAAAAATCTTATGGAGTTTATTACCATTCATGCTACAGGCACAAGGAAGACGCATACTCGAAGCAACTACTTATATATCACAAGGTTTTTGTCGAAGATTATCGGAACTACAACAGTGGCAGTACCAAGGCGACCACTTAAACCACTATGTCACTCGTTCAGAGCTTTAATTCTCTATTCAACGGTTTAGCCTTTAGTCCATATTATCTTCAATGGCCAACACTCTAACACAAAGCTGCTTTCTGCAGGGATTCTTTCATTTTCCCAAAAAAATATTTGATCTCGACCCTAAGGGTCCACGTTATGTTATTAGGTCAATGTAAATAAAGGGTGATTCTTTGGAATTGGGTTGCTAGGGTCGTCACATATTCATAGGATTAAACACACATAGTTTGTGACTCCATAAAACTTTAAGCCAACTTGACACAACCAGTACTGTTCAGCTTTTGTCCCGATAGTCGCTCACGTGTTTGAACAGTTTCTCTTTGGCCTTTAAACTGCTTAATACAAAATAGTCTGTGATACATCTCTGGCCTATTTGCAAGATAGCATTATCTACTGGAAAATACATGATTTGGAAGTACGTGAGGCATTCGTGACGCAGTGATCGTGTGGATTGGTCGGACTGCATCTGTAACCAACGTTGCAACCATCACTCTCATACGTATATAACCAATATACTCATAGATATTTACAAAGAGTCACAATGTTCCTATATAGTAGTCGGTTTCAACTATTATGAACACTTACGACAGGCCGTATTGGCATTCAGTGCTTTTAAATAATCTAACTTTAGAATATGGGCCAATGGCAAGCGCTCCGCGAAAAACTGTTATTTATTCTGATCTGGTTTGCCTAGAAAGCCACACACTTGCGAATAATAAGGGTAGAATGATTTAATGATTCGGATTAACCACTATCGGGTATCGTGCATATTTGTATAATGTCCCGTAAAAGGATCGATTCCGTATCACTCGATAGCATTGACGAGGCGACCGCTTAAGCCATTTCGCCAACCGTGCAGTAAAATAAATTACCTCTATGTTAGCCAGGTACTTAAGGCCCGTTATCTCTCTCACCCTTACCCGAGGTAAATAAGAGATCTTATAAAACTAGATAACTTAAGGGGAGATTACTGGTAGAGAACTGATATATGGTAGAATTAGGCACCCTTCAGCGACGTGAAGATATGTTACTGGGATACAGCAGCTTTGCTTCCATGAAATATCTATTGTGACCTTTCAAGACTTAACGTTCTATACTTAAAAGGACTGGTCTGTTCGAAATACTAGACCGCGGGATCGATCTATAATATAAATCACATTCTTAGTTGTTGGTTTTTCATAGTATATCAACCTTAATAGAAATGAACAAAAAGAACAATAATTTTTATCTTATTGATCTTTAGAAAGTGAATATTAAAACGAAACCATTTAGTCGCATGTAATAAATTTATTTCAATTAATCACGTAATATTTTTATATATGTATATATTTATAAGTAAATAGAAACAAACCATTAATTCATTTATATGTATTTATTAAAATCATGTTTATAAGATAATATTTGTTTTATATAGTATATGTATACATACACTATTATACATTACTTACATATATGTATACATAAACACTATGTATGTTTATATATACATTTATTCATATACTAATACAATGTTAAGCTATTAAATAATTTATAGAAAACCCAATCTTAATATTAATTCATATTTATAGGATAATTGAAAAGAAGTATAATTCAATACATATTTGATTTTTAAAATATATAATGTCGTATATAATACATAGACAGAAAATAGAAATATCAAACGAGAATAGTTTAATTTTATAGTTTATTTAATTTTAACAGGTTAAAAATTGTAATAAACAAACTGTAATAACAATTCAATAGTTACTCAGCTTTTATAGCGCAAACTCGGAGCTCCTTTCGTTTCGGTGGCAATCAACAAGTGAAGCGATCCGTCCGATACGTGTCTTTTTATACTAGTGAACAAACAGGTCGGGCGGCCACGTGTTTTTAGAAATGATTATATTTGAGCTGCTTAGTTTTTGCTAATAATGTTGTTAAATCATAATTTATTTTTCTTTGTTTAAACATGTAAATAGCTCTAAAATTGATCTTATAATTGTAATTTAACCTATAAATAACAATGACATAAAATCTAGCTGGATTCATGACACAGTTCGTTATCGGCACTATTGCCGGGATAAGTAGGTATTTACAAATGAGACATACACATATTTAAACATACTTAATTTAATATTTCTTTGAATATTTAGACAATATATTTTGAATAATCTATCACATGCGTCCCACACACACAACGTAGTAGTGAAAAAGAGAAAACAACGATTTGAAAGATGATTGATGGGTATACGCATACACAATCCGAAGCGATCATATAATGAGATCGCCACAGCGACGCATCATGATAGTTTCGTATGACAAAGAACTTACTTATAAAAACTTTAGAGATACATCATTTCTTGAGTCACCCACTTTGTTGGATCAGGGCGCAAACAAAACAGCTGCTCTTGAAAATAAGGATCCGGTTTCGATTGTCAACTTGGATGGAAATTCTTTATTTTTGCTATTAGGAAGAATTTCATAATCGTAGGCGTAAGGATTAGCGTAACGAATGGAGGTCCTCCATTCGTTACGCTAATTCTTACGACTTACGTCGCAGATGCAGCTATATATGTTTGTCACAACGACTTAAATTTGTTATTGTTATGTTCCAGGTTTGATTTTACAGATTTTGACTTCATAATTTTGTTCACAGCGTCCACGGCAGCAGAGTCTGGGTGGCGTCCTAAGACGAGAAGGCAACTGGAAATGCTTCATGCTCACACTGATGATTGCCGGCTGCCTCGGCTCCGTCGCTTGGTGTAACACCGCAGAAATCGATAGAGACCTCATTGATTTTAGCAAGTAAGATATTTTGTAATGGCTTTTAGTGGTAGATGGGACAGCAGTCCTGTAGATAGTAGACAGTAACATGATAGTAAGTGGTTATCACTGCTCATGGTATTCCACATCGTCAGAAGTATACACAGTTAAGATACTATCTACCGACATAGGAATGAATATCTTAAAAACTCGTTTAAAAAAGACTAGTCGTAGAGCTTGGAAACAAAGTAGCTGGTAGTTAATACCGTAGAGTAACAAGTATGCTAGAATCGCTAAAGGCGTATTATGGTTCCAAATGCAACGGGCGCTGTCTGCTGCGATGTCCAGTAGTCATTTTTACGCATGTCAATAAATCATTGTTTGTGCAAAATGTCGCAAGATAACACAGATTGTAATAAGGATGATTTCCATCAGTAGCAACATAATACAATTTTATCACATTTTATGATAATTTCAATTATAACTCTCAACGCCTTTAAAAGATTCGACGTTTTACAGATAGACTGAATATGTAAAACATGCTGTCGGTTCCATCAGAACAGTACGTGGACATAAAGCAATTAATTACGAGGCGGCAGCTTCGATTTTAACTGCAACTTAATTTCGCCGTTCAGTAAAACCGATATTTTAATTTTCTGCTTGTATTTCATAAATAAAATTAAATTAAATGACGGAATTGGAAATTCTTGTTGGTTCAAAATTAAATGAGTACTAAATTGCTTTTTTATATTTGGAGAGTTGTATAAAAACAATTTGATATCTAGACATTGCAAACAATTTAGAAATAATTAAATAAAAATTAATTTGTACAGTAAGCCGTATAATGTAGTGAAGTGTTAGTTCAGCCCAATTTACCCGCTATTTTCAGTTTTATTTTTACCTTCTCTTAACACTTATCCTTCGCTTAACTTCTAAATTATGGTTGTTATATCTTTTCACTCGTACATCGAAACGTTCAAGTGCATTAAGAATTCCTTAATAATATGTTGTGCATCGTTGACATAGATGACCCTGTATTCTTTCATAACAACATTGTTATTGTATTGTCAAATTAAAAACCAATACCTTATTGGCGCGAGCCGATTGATTCATAAGGACCCAGTTACAGTTCCGAAGAGTGTGATCATTTAAAAAATTAACATGTATCATGTCAAAAAGAGAGCAGGTTCATTTTATTATATGTTGGAAAGCACACATAACTTTTTACTATGTTTGAGATTCTAGTAAATAAAAGGACACTGGACTAACCACTAAATCAGTTTCATGTCCAACAGACATCCAATTAAGCGGACAGTTCGAGAGTCGCCTTGTGACGTGGGTTACGCGTACATTCCCATTGCGTTTGTGCTGCTGCTGTATCTCGTGTACCTAGTGGAATGCTACCACAGCACCGCGAGGATACAGCTAGCGAGGAGGGTTGATGTCGCCGCTGTGAGTGCCAGGGTACATGCGATGAGGACAGCCACGCCCAGAGTTTGGTAAGAACTGCTTATAGCTAAGGTCTTAATAAATTAATTTATTATCATTAAAATAAATATTGAGTAAGGAATACTATGCCACCAATGTTTTAAAATACAAGACCGATTTTTAACTGTGTCCTATATAAATCTTGTAGAATTCAACTGTCATAGTTATGTACTACTGCCCATTTTATACTATTTTATGGAAGTCAAGACCGTGATATAATATATCTATGCACTGATTTTTTTCTACAAACTTATGTAGTACGATACACTACTCAATTTAAATCCTCAAAAAAAATTAAATTTGGCATAATGTCAGTTCACAATCGATATGTCATAAAATCTAAGTGATGCCATAGGCCAGTGGTCGGCAATCTTGTCGTCCAAAAGAGCCAAATATAGACAAGCCACAAGTGAAATCTATTCAAAGAGCCATTTTTAACTTAAGTTTTGATTTTGCAGGACACACTAAAAGTACACTCTCGAGCTTGCATTTGTCAAATGAGTCTTAGTTTGACTAAACTTTTCGTGGAAGAGCCGCAGCCGAGGAGTCAAGGAGCCGCGGGTTGCCGACCACTGCCATAGGCGATTACAATAGCTCCATACTGCACGGAAATAATAGTTACTGTCCTAAATAGTAAATAAAAAAAAAAAATTTACATTACACCAAACAAAATTTTACAATTTCGCACAATGTGATATTTCAAATCGTAGCAGTACTAGGTAGCAAAGTAAAAATATCAACTAGCGTATTATGAGGGGTAGACAGGAGCCTAAACTAGGGCAACCATGTATTTCAGATCTCCTAGACACTAATAGTTAATAGTAAGTAGAGAAAAGTAGGTAATTTGTAATTAAAGATATACTAGACCTTAGGAAAGGACATCGACTATCTTTTGTTGTAAAAAAGGGCATGAAGGGGTTGAAATAAGGGATTAAAGTTTATATGGGAATTGGTTATTATCGCGCCCAAACCATTGAATCGATTTTGATGAAATTTAGTACAAATATAGACTAGACCTTAGGAAAGGACATAGGCTATCTTTTGTTGTAAAAAAGGACAAGAAAGGGTTGAAATAAGTGATGAAAGTTTGTATGGACATTCGTTATTATCGCAGATAAAACCATGCGACTTTGTATTTAGACACTTGATAAGAAGTAAATAAGTAAACATTTGCTCCAGCTATTTTGAAATTTCAACCTACATGGGGATGAAATAGGCGACGAAAGTTTGCATGGCAGCCCAAACAAATCTGTCTATTTTTATAATACGTAAATTTATTGCAAACATTATATAATTAGTAAAAAATCGTCTTATACATGTCGCGTGAGCGCGCCATACATAATGAACGATGCGCCGACAGCGGCGCAGCACGGCGTTTCTAACATTAGCAAAACCGGTGAGCGCGAAAAAACGTTCCAGCAATGTAAGCTGTTCGTTTGGGATGAATGTACGATGTCCCACAAAACATAAATCGAAGCACTATATCTTTCATAGGAGGAATGATGGTACCTTTAACTGGTGACTTTAGACAGACCCTGCTGGTTATTACTAGGGGTACACCGGCAGATGAAATAAATGCCTGTTTTAAGGCGTCTGTATTATGGGTACACGTAAAAAAGTTTTGTCTGACTACAAATATCCGAGTACAATTATACAACGATTCTCACTCAGGCAATATGCGGCTTCTCTTTTAAAAGTCGGAGAAGATTGTATGCTTACAGACAGTAACAGCATGATAACACTAAGACGTGAATTCTGTCCAACTGTTGATAACACAGATGATTTAAATAATATGTCTATCCAAACCTACAAATAAGTATGGGCAATTGAGAATGGTTGTGTAACAGGTCAATTTGACCAACAAATGAGACAGTAGGTCAGATAAAAGAACAAATTATGTCAGATGTTGAGGGATATGTTGTCGTGTACCTCTCAGTAGAAAATGTTATGAACACTGAAGAAGTGACATCGTAACCTATAGAGTATTTTAACTCTTTAGAATTATCGGGAGTGCTTTCCCATAAGTTAAGGCTGAAAGTTGGTATTCCAGTCCTGTCAATGAGAAATCTTGGCGCACAAAGGCTATGTAATGGCAAAAGGAGAAAATGTTTTAATTCCGCGTATTCCGATAATGCCGAGCAATTTGCCATTTCAGTTTATAAGAGTGCAGATTTCCCTAAAAGCAGCATTTAGGATAATAATAAACAAAACTGTTTTCCATGGACAACTCTATGTGGCGTGCTCACGAGTATCAAACCCGCAAAATCTTAATGTTTTAGCAAAGGGTGGAAAACAAAAAAACTTATTTTATTAAATGTATTAATATAAGCTATTTGCAGTAAATCAAAGCATTTATATTTAAATAAAAATTAATTTTTATGAATGAATATTTTTTTTTTATTTATTTTTTATTTTTGATTTTTGATTTTCTCATTTCAATTATATAAAAAATTCAAAATGCTGCCCAGAGTGACTATTCCACGCGGACGAAGTCGCGTGTAAAAGCTAGTCTGATATAAAAACGCCACGCGGTTAAAAAGCCGAAGGTTTTTATTTTATACGTCATAAACTGAGGGAGGCAGAATTTTATTTCAAATGTGAAATGCAGTTTGTTCCAAAATGTTCGACGTTCGTCACAGCCTGCTACATTTTCCTGCCACGACATTCAAGATTTGAAATTGCATTAAGCTCTGTCGTGTGACACACGTGCATACCTATATAAAATGCGGCCGGAGCACTTCGAACGGAAAATATTTGTTTACTTTTTGCTGAATGCATTGTAGCTATACCAATTCAATTTGATACTGGATCGAGTCGAAAATGTAGCCATTATTATTGATGACGTCAGTTTAAACCGTTTTAAATAAAAGTACAATTTATATTGACATAATTATGTTCGTACGATTGTTATGCACTGATATGAATTTCGCTGCCCTCCTTACGATAAGCGCTGTTAAAGTAACACGCAGTTAACAAAACCTTACCTTTTTCTGCAGCTTACGATCGACGATCTACTTAAAAAATGAATAATAATACTACGCTAGAATAGATAGTGTTCGACGATGTTAGATTTTGCTGTGCGCTGTGATTGGTTGAAACAATGTATATTTGTAACTACTCCTCCAACGATCACAACTGCTGAAGTTGCCTTTTAAAATCTAGAATATTAGTATGGTACTTTGTAATTAAACTACTTTATACGGATTTTGTCGCGTTGTTTATTTTAAAATACTTTTATTACATAATATTGATCTTTAACACTATAGTTATTAAATTTTACTACAATTAACACAATAAACTACGCGACAAAATCCGTATAAAGTAGTTTAATTTTAATGTACCTATAACATTCACGTAAACGTAAGACAATATTATGGTACTTTGTATCAACAAAGTACCATACTAGTTACATATTTTGGATTTAAAAAGTTTACCGTAAATAACGCTGACATATTATCAAAGATTCTTTCAAAGAAAGCTTACGTCAAAGGAAACCGTACAACTAATCTAGAATTAAAAATTATACCTCAAACGACGCTGTGAGCAAGAAAGTTTATTGGAACTTCGATGGGCTCTTTCCGATGAAATTAAGTTAGTCTACAGACTACGTTATTTAAATAAATAAGAAGCAAAGTTGTTTCGTTATTCCACTAAAATATTACAAGATGTTACTAATTTAAGGTATTGCTTTTAGAGTGGGTTATTTATTATTCATTAAAAGGCAGTAGTGCACCGCTTAAGATATTTAGAACTTATATACGAGATCTCGTGAGTTCAAGCCATACAAAAATAAATTCAATGACGAAATGGGATCTGAAATTATATTTGTCAATATAAATCTTGTTTGAACAACAGTGCTGTTTCAAGTTTCCGTGACCGACCAGTCGTAAGACCTCTGGGGCCTAATGTCAGGCAAAGTAGTTCTAGGATTTATAAAATATGTTTATAGCAGCACGGACATTGTATTTGTGACCGAAAAATGGGCGTAACTTCAGTCTCCTACTTTATGGAAGGTAAAAATTGCCTGCAGTAATATCTTACTCAAATATACCACAAGACTACATACTGGCATGGTACTACGTCACAGTATGTTAAAATCTCAATTTCCTAAAATATCGCCTACGCACTATGTAAATAAACAATTAATGACAAATTTCCATCTAAAATCGCTCTCGTGAATTCGTAAATGATTAACAAAGTTAAATTTACATTTCGTATACGCGTTTCCTTCTATTTGCTGTTATTCAAACGTGTTTTGATGACGGCATTATGTCTTTATAATTGACACGTGTTGCGAAGCTATTTGGTACTGTAATTACAAAATTTACACATCAAATCAACAAACATTGACGACAAATTGTTGTTGTGCCGCTGTGTGTCCTTTCTAATCTGAACCAAGAGTTGTTCTGACTTAAGAAATATATTTTAAATACAACAAATATCGCGGCGGCAATAATGAAATATAGGACTGCGATGATCAGTATTAAGGTATTCCGAGTTGATATGTGTGCTTATGACGTTTACTCTAGTTTTTTATGGAGGTTGTGCTGTCAACTAACAGACATAGCTTTCCAGGGTTGGCAACTTGTAGTTCTTGTACTGTTTATAGTTTTTATAACAGTGCTTATATTGGTTACAAAATCAAATTAATAGTCCACTTAACTAAATTTAATGACATTAGATTGTAATTTGATTGTAAATTGTTGGTCCCGGCTGCCATGAACATCTATGGCAGTCGTTATTGGGAAAGTCAGTACCCTCTAATATTCTGACACTGGTCTAGCCTTAGGGTATCGTTAGCCTTCGGGTTGTGGAGGTCAGGTGGCAGCCGCTCCATGTAAAAACTGATATCCAGTCAAATCCGGATAGACCAGAAAAGCCGACCGCAAGTGACTTGGGAATAATAAAGGCTAAGAGAGAAGAAGATTGTAATTTTAGTATAATCCACAGCATCCACCAATGTCTTCGAAATTTATAATATTACTTACTCGTTTTTGCCCACGGCTTTGCTCGAGTATAGTATTATTTTTCTAGATGCGAGGTGCTATGTCTTTGTCTTTACCTGTATCCTACATTTTTTGTTGTTGGTTCGTGAAGCTAAAGCCTAAGGCACGTAACAAACAAACTTACATTTGTATTTACAATATTATGTGGGATGATTGGAAATCTCAGGTGCTCTTTACGAACAGATAATCGCGAATACCTCATCAATATGCTATTTTTATATCAATATGTAAAAATAGCAAACTGGTATATCTACACTAATTTTATGTTATTATTAATTATAAAGTGGAATGATTTTATTTTATGTTTGTTTGTTTGTAAGAATTAAAACCAAAAAATAAACAACCGTTTAAAAAAAATCCTTTACCATTAGAAAGCTACATTAGCACCAAGTATTTTATTTAAATAAAAAGTAATGTTACTAACATAACCTAACCTACTTTTACGCAAGCGAAGCCGCTGGCAAAAGCTAGTTTATAATAACATTGATAACATTTGCAAGGGTTACGTTATTTATGAGCGCCAGCCTTTCAGTGCCATGTTGAATAACAACTTACACGCGTTGTCAACCACACAGAGAATCCCCTAGTAATAAGTAAATCAAATAAACCACGATGTGATCCGTAAAATTGGTTAAATTTGATGGGTTTTTTGATGGGAATGTCTTTAACCTTGTTCAACGTAATCAAAATTGGGTTCAAAGGTAATATGGCATATTTCTAAATCTATACACATGCCGAATGAAACACAGGCAATGTTTAATCTGTGACTTACCACAAGAGTTAATTCGCTGTGAATAAAAATTGTGGTATTTTTTTATATTCAGCAAAACTTTTTGAACTAGAATGAGATTTTATTTTGCAAATACCTTTTGCTAGCGGCCTCACTTGCTTAAAACTAGATTAGGTTATGTTAGTAACAGTACTTTTTTAAAATTAAACATAGCCTATATTACTCGGTGATAATTTAGCTTTCCAATAGTAAATGAATTTTTAAAGTCGTTTTAGTAGTTTTTGAGTTATAAACCCTTAGAAACAAAGAAAAAATTAAATCTTTCCTCTGTATAATATTAGTATAGATATAGATAAATCCGATAATATTGTAATGATTTTTAATAATATACACAATAAACACGTTTCGAAATTGAGAAAAACAATAACTATAATAAATGATGAATATGTATCTATACATAGTGTCAACCTTTATCCCCGAAGGAGTTGGCCGAAGTAGCACACATATTTAGTTAACCATGGTATTAGGATTTCTCTGTTCTGTGGTTTAAGGTCCTATTTAATACGGGCGTGGGCGTAGTCTTTTGCCGTCTACCCCGTTATCAGATTCCGTGCTTCGCCTGAGAATGTCAGAACAGTAAAAACCCAATAACACTTTGCCAAATTTGCCGAGACCTCAAACACAGGACATGCAGTAAAAGTATATGTTATTTAGAAAATCCTAACTAATATTATGAATGCGAAAGTGAGTTTGATTGTTTGTTCCGCTTTTACGCCTTAGCTACTTGACAGACAATCATGAAATTTTGCATACACGTTGTCAGGGGATCAGAAAGGGACATAGGGTATATTTTATCTAGAAAACAGTACTGTTAATAGCCTAATCTAACCTACATTTTCGCGAGCAGAGCCGCGGGCCAAATTTAGTATAAAATAAAATTTACTCGGCATATTAATTTAAAATCTGGACTTATACGTAGAAGTACTACGTGTTACATCATACCTCAGTTGCTGTCTTTGTCTCGTTTGTGATGGCAAGGCATTAATTTTACTTTTACGATTTGATGTATTGTCTAGAATAAAAATAAATGAATTACTGTTATAAAAATGAATAGCGACAACTTAACTCGACGGCAATGTTTTCTATATTCTATAGCCGTACGAGGGTGAATCCACGTAGGCCGTATAACATTTCATTAAAACGCTACGATTACCTGCTACGCAAACAGTTGCTACGCCGTAGCACTCGTAGTACTAAAACCAATGACGATCCGTCGTAAAGGTTAATGGCACATTTTATAACTTCACACGCATCAATGATAGGCAACTGTTTATATTCATTTGTTTACTGATTACACAATATGTTCGTGCATATTAATGGATAATAGTACTAACTATTAAAAGCGACTATTAATTTTATGTTTTGTTTACTCTTGGTAGCGATTTCTTGTCCAACATCCAGGCACAATGTTTTATCATTATAGATAGGGTAAAATAGTATGGCACATGTAAGTATGTTATATATTCTACATTTTACACAATTACATTAATTATGAGTCGCAAGCAAGTTATTTCCACTTTTGCTAAACAGGCGAGTGAGACCATTTGAATGCCGGTTTCCTCAAATACTATTACATCTCATAATTCACAGTATTTGTTTTCACCAAATTCGAATTACAAAACCTATAGAGTATTGTATTTGTATAAAAATAGAATAATGACAAACAAGCAATTAGTTATAGTTATTAGATTGGTTAGTTGACCTTTGGTGAAATTACTTAGCTTAGCTTTTGCATACGGTAATATGCGCAAGTTAAAACATGTGAGTGGATGCATTGAGTACGCTGCCGACGCAAACCACACAAATCGCAGGAAATCCGTACGAATAGCTTGCGTATATAAGCATTTATTAATTAACAGACGTATAACGTCATATTTCATGAGATATTTACGACTTCACTACATGAAATTATTTTATGCTTAAGTATTTCGCGCCTAATTTTTGTAATAAACTTTTTCTTGATGCTAGTGCTAGAGTAGAGATCATGTACTTATTGGTAAACGTAAGGCATAACAAATTCATAGCCAGTTACTTAGACTAGATGCACGAAGCAAAAGCCCAAGTTTGGAGAAAGGTGGGCAACCCCTTATTCATAGTGGGCTATATTAAGCTGATTAATTGAGTTCTTGATGATAGACCAGGTAAACGCTATTGTCACGGCACGTTTAACACATCAAGTTCCGTCTTAGTCTGTGTGTCGTGAAAGAAATTGGTTGATATACAATTAGCAGAAGAAATTACAGGATGTGTATTCTAAGAACACGTGTCAAAATATATATATACATATATATATATATATATATATGTCTCCTTTTTTGAGAATAAGTTTCCTCTCATGTCGTTTATAAAATTGACAGTAAGAGCAACCTAGCCTCATTTCACAGAAAAATGCTGCATTGTTATGTTATTATTCTAATTTTGAATATTAATTTTTTGCTCATTGGTCTACAAATACCCACTATCATATTACACTGTGTTTATAAAGCCGTGGGCGGCAGCTATTAAAAGTACCGATAGCAAATAAAACACTAATAGCGTGGGCAGTGTCCACGCGGGTATTTGCATATGCAGCGCTGTTTAAAGAGCTTAGTATTTTATTTTTGCAACTAGAATTTTATTACCCTTAAAAATAAGATTATTTTATCCGTCTGTTTTATTTCTGAATTCTCATGTCTGATACATCTCTAGCTAAGTGAATTAATAGCTTCTTTTTTAAGCCATCTAAAAGTGATTTGTTTTGCATTGCACGTAGCAATACAAATCAAATCACTCACTTTTTGATGACTTAATGAATGTGAATTTCACGACTACATCTTAGACTTTCTAAATCTCGATATGTATCGCAAAATGATTAACAGGTCTACCCTGATAAGCAACCTACTCATTCGTACTGCTAATCAAAATACACTACGATAAAATCCATACAAAGTAGTTTAATTTCAATGTGTAACTTATACGTACTCGCAGTGACAATACTCTAATAAGCGATCGGATAACTTCTATAATTCGTCTAGTTACGATATTTTCTGTTTCCTAGTTTCGCTATGTAGATGACGTCATAGATGATCGCCTGACAAGCGAGAAAGCTTGAAGTGCTCTTAGAAGTTTCGTGAAATGTCGATATAGCTGTCACCGGAATAAACCGCAGAGCTGTTGGTGCCGATTTCATTGTTACAAACTAAACTAATTTCTATATCTCTACATAGTTCTATCCAAATTGCATTGCATATAATTTCTTAAAAAGAAAACATTATATTTTTTATCACTAAGCACCATAACTGTCACATTGAGATTGTTAATACATTTTTAATATGTACATACATTATACATAATAAACATTATTATTATTATTCAGTTTTACTATAGATATTTTTGTAAGAAATCTTTAAGAATAAGTATCTAAGTTTAATGTATAGATGTCCTCTAAGGTCATGAAACAAAACATAAGCCTTACATTTTACAACGACAATACGAAAAGAAATACACGAGTAAGTTTTTGGGTTTAATGATAGCGATTATGATCCGGGAGCTTTTAAGTCCTGAATAACAGGCTCCATATAAGTACACGCCTCATAAGTTGTTGTCATGTTGTTGTGTTCTACACACTTAATGCACGTGTATTAATGATAATAGCTACTGACTAACATTATATAGGCTTTCAAACTTATATAGCAAATCAGCATACGTATTATGTATATTCAATACTTTTAACATAAGAAAAATAATTTGATGACATTTAAAATCAATCAAGATTGATGTATCGAAAACGTTTAATTTTATTCATAGCATTTCAAGCCTTGATTACCAACAATCAAAGAAAACATCTTTTTAACAAGTTACCCTTGGAAGGTCATGAAATATAGCAGGAAACTTACTCCAGGCAGTGCTGTAAGGCACTGTGCGGGATACCAATGTGCGGTCCTTCCAGTGAATTTACTGAGTTACTACGTTGGGGCACTGACTATAATATATAATAAACTTGTAGTCTTAATTTCTACTACCAAGAAATTGTCTTAAGGTTTTATCCAGTAAAAAAGGCAATTACTACGGCAGGTTCCTATATCCCATAATGTTTAATATAAAGCTGTAGCTATACAGTACGTTATCCCTTTTACATTATTGATTGAGCGTACGTTGTCTGCTTGGTAATGTATTCAAAATATAAGATCTGTACGTTATTGCAGGTGGAAGGCGATATGCTACCATTATGTGAGGCGTAAGCGGCAAGTCACGCGATACCGAAACGGAGATGCGTACACAACCACTCAGGTATACACCCTTATACTTATTTTTGTTAGAGTTCCGCAGCCAAAGCTTGGCAAGGGAAAGCTATTACAACAGAATAGATATTAATACTACGTACTTATTCTAAGCTTGCGTCATCTGATTGTCTTTTGTTTCAAGGGTTTAAGCTTTTGAACCGTAATAGGCAGGCAGCTGAAATGTTTACAAACTAGGTGTAACTCTCGCAGATATTGTAATATGTCTGTAAGACATATTACAATATCTGCGAGAATAGCATAATCGAATATAGAAATGTACGTTGGTCTATAGAAAAATGATTTTCAGAAACCTTTTGCGGTCGTATCGTAGAAGTATAAGCATATACATATAAGCTTCAAAATTAATCATAGTATCAATGTAAGTTGAGCTTGCGTAAATGATTGTTAAAATAGAACCCTTGAGTTTGGCACTCATTTGGTCGTTTTATTGGGAATTATAATAATCATTAAGGTTTTCCGACATCTTTGACTTCTAACGCTAGAGGTAATAAATATATAGATTTAGTAGTTTTGTTAACCTGTCAATTGTTGGAAATTATATTATATCGTAATATAAAATCTATTGAATTTGACGCCGGTGTGCCGCTGAGACCCAATAGGTGAAGTAGTAGAACCGGTAAAGTAGCAATCGTATCGTATCAATAGCTCGAAGGTAAAAGAAGAATGCCAATTGCAATTGCAAAACCATCTAGAGCAAAACAATAACTTCGTAATGGGTTTTCATACCTACATACCTATACGATTGTACTCACACATATTATAATTGAATGGAAAGTTTATAATAGCACGCGCACGGTAGCTAGACGCTCACAAGCTTACCAATTACTCCGATGATGCCTCGTAAGGATTGCACATTATTTGTTAAGAGTACGAATTGGAATACCTATTCGGAACCCATAAGTGTACTGTTCCAAAAAGAAAGTAATTAGACATTGTATTTTTAAATTTTTTATTATTTAGTTTTGGCTATCCAAGCGCAAATGGCGGGTTGCTCTTCTACAATATTATTTAATAGTAGCTCCTACACGCATCTTCACCCTCATTAATGCTTCGATAATGTAATAATAATCCTATGTCTTCAAATTGAAAAGTAATTCAGAACTTGGACTATCTGTGTACTAAGTTTAAAATATATCAGTTATACAGTTTACACATGATAGAGGACCAAACTTCCAACACATTCACAAACTTTTAAGTTTTTAATATTAGTAGATTGAATTTGGTTGTAGACTACTTATGCATGAATGTTTGCACTGAATTCAGCCGCTAGCCTAGAATAAGTTCAATGTCCTCGATAGTTTTAATTTAATGAAATAGATGTTTATATACGATTGCCTAAGTAAAATCAAGACAAATCGATTCGACTATTTAGTCTTGATCATTCTTTATTTGTGTTAGCCATCTCTTTATAACGTGGTTACACAGCATATGGCAGCCAAACTTTAACTACATACTACTTCATAAATCAATAACAATGCGATGTAACATCGACGATTTCATTATTTATTCGAAGAATGTACGACATTCATCCTAATAGACCTAGTGTTTTTCATCCAGTATTATAAATCATTTTGCGACCACGAAACTATTTAAAACACAAATATACAGCTGTTACCTGTTAATATTATCACTATAACAAAGCACCAGAAACGAGTACCTTCTATATTCCATCCAAGCATGTCTTCTTCAGTGTAACGTCTAGTAATAAAATGCTTGTACCGTACAATATGACAAACTATATTTGGCACACGAACCGGTGACATATTTAATAATTCCATCGCTTTACTATAAAGCCACTTTAGTTGTCGCCTTCCAACATGTCATAAACCCATCTAGCGCTTTCAGCGCGGCGGTCTACTGAACTGGGTTAGACATACTGTAATTGTTTGGTCGGTACGATCGAAAGCGCCTGCTGCATATTGATGTCGTATGCACGCTCACTTTGTACCTGTGCAAACATGCAATTTGTTAACAGTAACGTATATTTCAAACATTTCAGTGTTGCGGTTACGTTATGGTTGTAAATTATTGTTCTGTTGACGATTTCGTTGCGCATTCTATTGATTTATGCATGATGCTGCCGATTTATTAAAGCGATTCACGATTGGAAACTAAACGATTTGTAATATGACTGCATGCTGTTCTACTGCTCATGTCTTTTATTTTATAGAAAGCAAACAATTATACAATTTATATAACAAAACGTTAGGTATGGGTATAATAGTAAGTACATGTACAACCCACAACGTCTTCACAGATAACACTACTGCACTACTCAGTGTATACTTAATTTTCTAGATTTTATTTCTTAGAAGTATACAAAATATATTTCTACTATACTTCCCAGTTAAGAAACTTAGTAACCTGTAGTTTGAATCTGTGCCATCTGTATGTTATGAAATTTATTTTGTACTGCACCTAAACATGACTAAGAGGATGAGGTTATATTTGCATTTCTGTTGAACACTTTTCGGCGATACAGTATGTAAATTTAATTTAGGTGTAGCTTAAACATGAGAGAATGAATATAAAATTTATTTTGTATTAGTTTGGAACGTTGATTTATAATTTCTTTCGTCAGGTGTATTATGAAAGAGTAAACACACACAGCGCAAGCACTTCATTTGCTCATGCATGCTGCGGACAGCGCGATGCGTCAAGAAATCTGGTGCTGGACTCCAAGACCCCAATCACCAAAGTACGATTCAGCAAGGGTTTCGCGTTTGCTAATATTGAAGCTGCCAGTGGTAAGTAGAATAAACATTAGACTTTTAGTTTAGTCTTTCTATTGTATATTCTGATGCACATTTTCAGTCTTCTTTTTATCTAAAAGCTAAATAGAAATACAATGAATCGGTATGCTAAGAACTTACTACGTACTAAAGCAACCAGGACAACTCTATAGTCCTTAGAATATAATAATATTAACATGTAGAGAGTGTTAAGTTTAAAATACGTGATATTTTTTATATAAAACAATTATATTTGTATTTTACTTCTCGTAGTTAGATTAGATTTGTAAAATCATGTATCAATTTAAGAAAAAGTTATAAGAACTTAACTTTTAACACAATATTGTGACTTATATGGGTAAATATTTGTAATTTTTACCTCATGTATTTACAACTACTAAAATATGGACTCGTTCTATTACACACTAGAATCTCATTAATAGGAGTAATTTGTCGTAACTTTATACTATGTAGTATGCAAAATTTCCTTTACCCAAGTAAACAAGAATAATTTATTGTAATATTGCTACTCTTGCTAACTTTGGATCACGCCGAACTTTGAAAGGAGCAGCCGGTAGTAGTAACTGGAGCTGTGCTTGAACTTTGCACAAAGACGATGTTTTTATTATGACGTATTTGCATGGTAAAATATTTGATAGAATTGTATATAAACTACATTACTTTTCGATCGTAATATTAAAGCAATATCATTAAGGTGCCTTGTGATAACGCCTTAATGATGAGATGCTTTACAATCCTGTTGCCTATAATTTTAAGGTGCCATAAATAGTAACTGTATGCATGTATATTCATCTATCGTAAAACAGTGAATCAATATCAATAAAAATCTTATAAATATGTAGTTTATATCCATAAACTATCTCTAAGTAAAAACCATGTTGATCCATCGCTCTGTTGGTACAAATCAACAAACGCAAGTTCTTTCGTTTAAAATATTTGTAAGGATAATTTAAATCACACCATTTGAGTTGAATATTTTTCTGGATCGTTTTTAAATAAATACTTATTTTCAGAATTTGAAGACCAACGATCGCGGTTCTTCGCTGAGCACGAGAGGTTTGATGACTTCATGGAAATGCGTGAAGGCTTAGACCTCATCGGAGTCAGTTCTTTTAAAGAGTATATGGTGGCTTATAGGTAAATATCATACAATTTTCTACATCAGAAAACAATTTAATTTAGAGATGTGTTAAAAAATCGTGAGGATTTAAGGCACCTTTATTACAGGGATGCGGATCGTTGTCCGTGGTATTCTTCTCAGTTATTATTCTGGACGCTCTCCTGTCTCCTTCTCTCCTGGCCTCTGCGGATACTCATAGAGTGTAACACAGCATACGTACATTATACGGTAAGTCTATAAATATACTTACACATCGCTAACATGCTTATCTTTATAGTCGAGAGACGTGCCTAGGGGAGCCCAATTTTCATTCTCGGCACGCGCAATGCGCTGAAAATATTTGGTATTGCGTTGTGTATATCATACTGCCTGTACGGATGACGCAATAGTTTAGCGCGCTCTTTAATACCGCCAATGGAAACCACTGATTTTTTAAGCCAGCACAGTGTATACTTAATCCATTGAATTTGATGAAAATATTCTATGCTACTAATGTCCTCCAAACCGAATTTCGGCCACGGCGGCCAGTCTTAACGGAGACTGGCCGTCTGTGCAGGAGATATTATTAGTGCACAAGTATGTGTGCTAACACAAGTGCACTCTCTGTTCCCTAACTATCATGATCCGATGGGACGGTAATCCGACACGACCGGAGAGAGATCAGGCGCAGGACCAACGGCTATACGTGCTTTCCGAGGCACGGGGGTGTCTAACACCGCCAACTTCCTAACTCCGGGCTGGTATTGAAATTTCTTAACAGAAAAACCCTATAACTTTTTGTTGGCCCGACCCGGGATTCGAACCCGAGACTACAGCATAGCAGTCACATTCACTACCGCTGCGCCACGGAGGCACTAACTATGTATGTATAATCATATTCTGATGCAACGTGTACTAAATTTTATTAAAGTCCTTCAAACAAACTTTGTTATATTAATCTTATTACTTCCACTAGTAGTAGTACGATGACGTATTCTTGAAGCGGTGGCTATTTATAAAGCAAGTAGCTTTGATCACGTAACTTGATAAAACCCATCCACTTCAAATACAAATTACACATACACACGAAGCTTTAACCTAAATGTTTATTCGACCTTATTGTTGCAGATAACAAAAATATTTGGAACAAACTACGAGTTAGATCCCAGTCGACAGTTAGATCTTGATACTCATTTATCAGATACATTACCACCAGTTACTGCTACAAATTATGCGTGGGCACTCGCCGATGAGCAAAGTGCAGTTCTCTGTTCAGCACCCCGTCCACCTCGCACTTTGCCGCTCTCACATGCTTCAACAGTCGACAGCCTGGAACTGTTCGCAGCTATTCGCGGTAACTGTGCCTTAGTTCCTTCCTACTCCGAAGCTATGCGTATAGACGCAGCTCTCAGAGAGGAACCAATCGAGAGCAGCACTCAAACAGCGCCAGAAGATGGAGTTGTAATCGAAATAGAGCCCGAGACAAGATCTCCTCGACGAACTGTTAAAGCTGCATCTTTCGATGAGCCTCCTCGAAGGCCCAGAGTAAGCATCACGACAACACACTCCACGCACAATATTGCTGCTAGTGCCAGGTCTAATGAGGCAAAGCAGCAAAATAGACGTTCCTGGGCAGGTGTTTTAACAACAGCCAGAAGCGCTAGGCAGATATTAGAAGAATTTACATCAACGAGCTCTCCGACCAACTACCAACAAATGCCAGAACCCCAAAGTAGTGGAAGCGGAGAGAGTACATTATATTTCTCAACGGAATTATCGCCAACGTGTTCCAGAGATCCATTCGGTGGCCGAGCACAAACAACGCCTACTGATGAGCCGCCTTCATATGAAGAGGCGCTAAAAATGCCTGCTTTGAGAAAATTAACGAGGTCCATTACCGGAACTAATTTAGCCGGGTCTAGGAGAGCATTTTTGCGAGATGTGCTCACAAATAGGCGGTCGTGTCTGGAAGGCGTGGGGGTACTAGCAGGAACTAAGGTAGTTAGGTTGCCGTGTAGCGAATCCGGTGACGAGACGCCTCTATAGCGCTTCTCTAAAGGCAGCGCATTTACTGACTTTATATGGTGCAATAAAATGTTAGTAGGTTCGTGAATGAATAGACTACTGCATTGTGTGAAATAGATAAAGCCGTTAATAGTGATAGTGTTTGTACTAACGTGTTTATACGCTTTGGAATTGTAGTTATTTATATATATTGATAAATGAGCTTGCTTGATTGTTTGTAGTTAACAACGGAATGTATTTGAATACGGAATTGTAATTAAATGAAACGGACAATTACAAAAGAGAAAGTACCAACAGTTCTACATCCTTTTTCGGATTAGGTACAATTAACTGTTTTAAAGCGGATTTGTCCGAACATCGGCCAGCGGACAACATTGTCTCCATTGTGTCAGGTAAGTGCCGTGCCTGAAAATTTTTAAATGAATATAGCACAATCCGATAAATTATACATATGTAAGTACGTAAATTTTGTATAGAATATTTGGCTTTGATAAAGTTATCTGTCTCTCAAATGTACTACAGAACATAAATTCGAAAGTATTCTGAAATACCATGTTTACCTCGAATAATTTGTATTTCATTATTTGATTTTATAACTGGAATCATATTTATTGAACGGGATTTCGATTTCAGCCAATTCATTGCAGAAGCCTTTATAATTACTGCAACAAGTTTGTAAATCATTTATGACATCAACATTCTAAAACTTAATTTGTTTCTCATTGTAAACCAAGCTTACTACGAAATCAAATGGGCAGGTAACTAATGTATAGTACTGTGTAAGTTATAAGGCAGTGCCTTATATGATTGTTATTAATACTGCGACTTTATAATATTATGCCTATAGATAGTAAGACTATAACAATTATTAAATGTATTGTAAAAAGTAAAATATAAATGCAGACGTCTGCTTACCGCATTGTATTAGATGAATAGAACATAAGCAATATTATTTTATACCCCACTGTACTTTAGCTGCACAAATTAGTTTTGTAATTATTTCCCTCGTAAAATATATATTAGAATGTCTGATTGTCCAAATATCCATTCATTTGTTATAGTTAGAGTATTTCTTTTCAAACATAATGAGGTATTGTATCTATGGGCTACAAAGGCGCCAGTGTAAACAGAACTACAGTTTACCAGATTCCGGTTTAAGGCAACGATTTAAGTGTATTCTGTTACGACTTTGACAGATACTGGAGCTAGGTTGAATATAAAACAATTTGCTCGTCCTCTGTATCTAATTCCCGTAGATACATGATATTGTCTAATCCATTAAAGTTATAGAGCTATCATACGACTTTATTTTAGTTCTATGAACCAATTTGTGAGGGCTTAAATATACATGTCTGCAATAAAACACGCTCCCGCTAAATATACAATTTCTTCTCTAACTTCGCGTTCCCCGTATTTTGTATACCAAAGTTTTAAATTAAAATAGTACCCGATTCGATGAGATTTCATCAAAAAATTAACACGTTGTATAAATTATATTAACGGTAGGCATTTGCCTAAAGTGATACTATAATAAGTAGCTTGTTAGGGCGCTCGATTCAATTAATAATTATGACTTACCCATGGAACCAATTAAGGTACTCAGCGTTAAATATTTTGGTATTTTTATTCATACATATAGTGTTATTTTATGGTATATTATTAAATGTATGTAAATTATAATATAATAAAATATACGCACCTTGTATGTAATTATTAGAGTTACGTATTAAAAAGCAGCGATAGCTCAGTGGGGAAACCAACAGACTACAACGCAGAGGGTCTCGGGTTCGACCCCACGTCGCTCACCTCTGACTTTCGGAAGTTATATGACTTTTCGAAATTATGTGCGTATTGATTGACAATTATCGCCTGCTCCGTGCCTCGGATAGCACGTTAAGCCGTCGGTCCCGGCTACCATGAACATCTATGGCAGTCTTTATTGGGAAGTCAGTGCCCAATAATATCCTGACACTGGTCTAGCCTTAGGATATCGTTAGCCTTCGGGTTGTGGAGGTCAGGTGGCAGCCGCTCCGTGTAAAAACTGATATCCAGTGAAATCCGGTTAGACCGGAAAAGCCGATCCTATGTGACTTGGGAATAATAAAGGCTAGGGAGAAGAAGACGTATTAAATGCTAAGATTGTATTAGATAAATAAAATGTAAGCTTATAAATTCATTTCATTAAATAAATTTAACCTGCGTATTGATATATTTTCACTCTTACTTCATGAGGTACTAATGCTACTACTGTTAATACGAGATAAAGATATATTGAGGTTGCCTAATTAAAATTGAGCTATGCTATGCTGAGCTCAAGTTAGAAATATCTTTATAGACTTTACCACCAATCACGTCAAGTCACGATCAAACCGAACATACCTACATATTAAGCTCGGTTTGTTTAGCAAATGTTACCGTCAAATAGTGAATGACACCGTTAACAGCATAGCAAACAAACTTCACACTTCTTTATAGACAAAACATTGCTCAGCATAGCATTACTCAGTACAATATAGCATACCTCAACATACAATTTATTGATGATATTTACGTACATATATTTAAGTATTTACGTTAATAGCATCAATTAGCGTATTTCATGCACATAGTGTGATACTATTGTTCTTGTTAATACCTTCCTATGTCTACCTATCCACATTTGTTCACTAACTTATTTCAAAACTTTTTTAAAATATATATTATTGACTACCATAAGAATATTTAAAATTCGACTTATTGATGCGAAGAAGCTTATCAAAAAGTTACTTAAATGTAAAAAACTTCGTCATTAAAATGAAAGAGACTCCTTGCTCTAATAAAAAATACTACTTTAACGTCTTAAATATTTTTCATAAAGTGTACCCGTCCAAAATATTGTCAAATGAATTAATTATTATATTACATGCTGTACGTCTAGTTTCAAGATTTTCGAAAAGCATAATTCAGTTTTAGATTTAAAAAGCTTTCTAACTAGTATAGCCATTATTGTATGTATTCCTAATATTATATATCTTATATTCGGATAAATAAAACGCTTGTAAATAAATAGATCATAAGAATTACAATGGATTAATTATATAAAGTGCCAATAAAAACTCGTTAGGTTAGTATACAGATTTATATATTAGGCATACGAAGACGAGTGTTAATTTAAATAGATAGCAACTACGAAAACACAATTTATGAGTAAAGAGTGGCCTCTTTAGTAAAGAGTGGTCTCTTAAGTATATCTTTGTAAATCGAAATGAATAACCAAATATTGTTTCACAGTTTTTGTTCTACACTTTTACTTATTTGTTTTGTTTTATCTATAATACAAAACAGTATGTGTGAACAAATTATCATAAGTACTTTCACCCTCTTTCGGATAAGCACACCTTTTACGAAGCACAAAGCTTAAGCTTAAAATATATCCGTATGAAAGTTCACAAAAAATATGCAAACATAACATTTTAAGCTATAATAAAGGTTCTACTTCGCGTATTGTGTTTTCGTAGTAAAACTCTTTATTATTTTGCTTTGATTCACGTAAAATATATGGCTGTAAAATATATACCTACCTATATGTAGATATAATACTTAGGTAAATACACAATAGAATAAATCAATGCTTTTATTGTTGTACGAAACAACGTATTATTGTAAATTCAACTACTTACTGTTTAGTTATGTAACGCTAAAATTAATATTTTTGATTGTAAATTAATAGGCTGAGAAAAAGTTTATTATTTTCAATAAACTGTGTTACAAATATGTCGTTTTTTATTGAATTTATCTTCCATCCTATAGCAACCCTCAGGTTTTGATTACCTCATTGGTCCAGTGACGGCAGTTTTTAGTGAGATCCCGGGTTCAATTATCTGATTTTTCTGTTAGCAAATTATGAACAGCACGATGTCTGAAAATTAGCCAAGTAGACGACAAAAGATTAGTCTCCTAATACGTGGGGTAGTAATATCTGCTAGCTGCAAAGTATGGATTAACAGGTTATCACTATATATACGCTTAGAATAATAAATAAGAAACGCATCTTCATAAAAATTATATGATGCCTATTTTTTATTTCAGTAAGGATATATTGACTGTATTGCCAATTGCCAGACAACGCGTTCGATTCCTCGATCCGACAACTACCTAACCATAACAAATATACCGCCAGGAACTTCATAATACCAGTAATCTGAACTTGTGTAGGCGGAAATAGACGTACTCTTTGTGACGTTGCACTGTAGTCTATGAACGAAGTCATGGTCATAATTTAGTATTTGTCGGGCGTCAAAGACATTTACGTAAACATTATAAAGGACAGTGTCTGACTGACCTTTATCATTTTCACAAGAATCCTAGGTTACGTCAGATCAAAAGAAAACCACTTTTATATGACGCATCTATGACAGACAGACAGGATATAGATTAGTCGTGACCCTTGTCTTACATAAAAATATTGAATAGGCATATTACTTTGTTTTACCTTTGTCAAGGTTTGCTTTTTTCTGTCTTTCGTTGACAATCTATTTATTTTCGATATGATAAATAAAATATCGTTAAATTAAACCTCTCTAAGATAATATCAGCCCTGTATTAAACTGTCCCACCGCTGGGCATGGGCCTCTTCTCAGTATGAAAAGAGTTAGGCCATAGTCCACCACGCTGGCCCAGTGCGGGCTTACAGACTTCACATATCTTCAAGAATATCATGCAGAACTCTCAAACATGCAGGTTTCCTAACGATGTTATTCCTTCGCCGTTAGAGCGAGCGATAATTAACTGCTGGTTGATGAGATGCGCGCCTTGGGATCGAACTCGAGACGCAGAGCGTGGCAGTCCAACGGTCTCCTATCGCTTAGGCTATCGCTACACACAGACAAAAACAACATTATTATAAACTCTATATCACATATATTAACTTATGGCTATATAGTCAAAAAGGAGTTGGCTGAGATGCATTACATCCTCGCCAGCTATGTTTTAAATTCCACGTAATAGGTGTGAGACTATTGCAGTCTACAGGTAACGGTTCCAAACTCCTCTCCTACTGAGAATTTTAAAACCGAAAGCCCAGCCTAACTAACTAACTAACCTAGCCTAATATCGAAATCTGATTTAAAAGCCTGAACTTCAATAATGAGAGATATCACTGCTACGATATCTCGGTATATACAGCAACTTAACTTAAAACTTAACTGCCTCCATGGCACAGCGGTAGTGAAAGCGACTGCTGTGCATGAGGTCTCGGGTTCGAATCCCGGCTTGGGCCAACAAAAATATATTGGGTTTTTCTGTTTAAAAATCTCAATACGAGCCCGGAGTTAGGAAGTTGGCGGTGTTAAACACCCCCGTGCCTTGAAAAGCACTCTCCGGTCGTGTCGAATCACCGTCCAATCGGATCATGAGGGTTAGGGAACAGAGAGTGCACTTGTGTTTGCGCACATACTTGTGCACTATAATATTTCCTGCGCAGAGGGCCAGTCTCTGTTAAGATTGGCCGCCGTGGCCGAAATTCGGTCTGGAGGACATTATTATTATTATTATTATTATTACATACAGTACATAAAGCACATCCTAACTAATATCATAAATATGAAAATGAGTTTATTTTTACGCTTTCACGCCTTAACTACTCGACCAATCATCATGAAAACTCTCTCTTCCAGGAAAAAGTATTGCTCCCGAGGGATTGGAATTTAACAAAAAATCTACATTGCACAAGCGAAGCCGCGGGCAAAATCTAGCAAATATTTGAAACCTAATATTAAAATTTAAGTTAAATTGAGACGCAATGTCACAATTAAGATGTCAGGCGTCTCGTATTGACCTTGAGAGCTTTTTGTTTCACCAAATTGGTAATACAAAAATCTTATTAGAACCCAACACTTCCTTGTCAAATGTTAAAAATAAAAATAAATGTAATTGAAATTTTACATAAAAGGAATCAGGATTTGTATGTTATCAATCAAATCAGATTTATTTATATAAAAGTATGTCAGGAATCTTCAGCAGCTAAAATCACAGAGGACGGATTCGAAGCCTATTGCACACGTCACTTTTTTATATAAGTAGAGACAATTATAAGGTTTTCCTAATGCTAATTGGCTATCGTAGCATTAGTCCGATGCCGAGTTTATCTAAGAGGAATTAAAGATGTAGAAATAAAGGAAAGGAATGAGAGAGGTAGGTAGAAACATCAGTAAGTATGTTAAGTCGGTTTCCTGTAGGAGAGAAGGAATATCGCTGGGTTAACAACTTTTTGGCGGTAGTACTGTGCAAGTGTGCATATTTATGCAAATAAGAACTAAGTTTTTATTATATTGAACTACAATGCAACTAAAACTGAACGCTATATTAATACAAACTGTCGCAAAATAAACACTGCAATACAAAACCACATCATTATAAATATTACAAGGCAAAAATGGGCTTTAAGAAATATGTGGATATATTACCCGAGGCTTCGGAAAGTTCCATGAAATGACGACGCAGCATAATAAAACAGAGTCCCGTCCTATTGGCAGCCCCGCGTCGGGGTTTCTACATAATAGTTGATTTTTCCCCTATTCTCCTTACGCCTTGTGTTTACTAAGGAGTGAATTTATGATAAACCTGTTTTATTTTATCTTTAGTTATTTTAATGTGTATCATAGTGGCTACATTAAAATATGTTCAATTCCTGAGTTTTTAAGCGTAGAGGGTATCTATTAAGGCCGTCAAAATAAAGACTACCAAGACAAATGACTTGCGAGCTTGGTGGCCATTACTATACTCCGCTATCTGCTAACTATCAGGTGAATCGGAAAAATTAACAAGTTCATGGTTCGGTCAGTACTATAGTCGTAAGGTCAACCGATGTGAATACACTAAAAGGCTCAACAAATTTTACTATTGTAAGCTGAATTTAGTAATAATGGATTTTTACCGAACTGGAATCTTATGTCATAAAGTATCAATAGACGCAATAACCCCGAAAGACTATACTATAAAACCAGCTCAGCTAGTTGTATGAAACTTAGTTCACCTATATAGATCAGTTTTACATATCAGATGTAAAACTGATTATTATTATCTTTTTCATCTGTCAAATTCGGGCAAGCTAGACTTAATTGAAAACCTATTGTGTCTGGCCGCCGGTGCCGGTGTGCTGCTGTGACTCAATAGGTTAAGAACATAAAACACAATAAGGAGTATGTATCAATCATCAGAAACTTGTTCGTTACCACTGTACACTACAACTCAATCTCGACGGCAGGAAATTAATTTTCAATATCTTAGAAACTTGTAAAACGTGTAATAAAAAGATACCAGTAAACCTGAAAACGAGCGTTTGTTTACGATTCTTTCATAGCATGAGTAAAATCTGTAAATAAATCACAAGTTTATTTTCACTCAGCGTTTTCACGCCATTGAACAATACCTTTTTGGGGTTTCGCAATCATTGGCTGTGCGGACAAAACGTCTGTCACAGATGACAGATTGGCATAAATAAAGCATTGAAAGGATAACTGATTACAGTAATATTCTTAGAATTATATTTCCTCTGGAAAAGATTGTGACGTTTATACGAAAAACCTACTTTGTAACATAGCTAGTACTTATCATCAATCGTTTTATCTACACATATTTTACCTAATGTAGTTCTTAAACTTATGAAATACTTGTACAGGACGCAAGTAGCTGCCACAAGCTAAATGCACAAGTTGCCCTTCACCTGGCTACACGTGCGAGATAATTATACGGTCTACTTGCACGCCGTTTACACCACCGAGCATGGAACTCGCGCGCCGAAGCGAATAGTGTGAAGAAGGTAGTGACTTAATCCCTTGATCTGTGGCTACAAGATGCATTAAACTCGTGCAAGCGCCTCAACTTACGCATAAAACCTACGACAGGTATAAACGTCAAAGTAACGAATATAATGGACATTGTAGGTAAAAAATAACTAATACAGTTATATCCTTTTCTTTAAAAAAAGGCACTAGGAATAATTCTTGTATCGCAGGGGACTTTACAAATAATGGACATAAAGAACGCCCAGATTTGGAACAACTATTAGTAGATCACACAATTTTTGGCAATGGCAGTGGCGTTGGCAAGGCGTCCACTTAAACTACTACGACATCTGTGCAGTCATTATAATTTAAAAATAATTCAATTTCTTATTATTAAATCGCATTCACATCTTGAAATAAAACACCAACATCCCTAACATTTATAATATCAGCAGAAGATAGCTACTGCACTTATTAAATATTTATACAATAAGGTAAACAGAATACTAAATGTGTATCCAATGACTAAAATGGAGTGTAAAAAAGCAGTTACAAGCAGGTTAAATCATTTAAATTAGGACGAAACTGAAAAGACTTTTTATTTATTTGCACTTTAAAATAAATAGGCACACGCACGCACGCACATACATAAACATACGAACACACACACACACACACACACACACACAAGTACACACACACACACACACACACCCATACACACACCTATACACACACCTATACACACAGATACACACACACACACACATAAACACACGCGTTCACACATGCACGCTCGCGCGCACACACACACACGCACTGTGTTTATATGTTTGTCTCACCTTTTACTTGTATTTTTAGTACATATTGTAATGTAACGTTCCTCAAACTCTTGCTGTATATTTCTGTAGCACTAAGGGGAGAGCCTGGAGACCGGTCACACAGGTTTCGAACCTACTACAAACTCCAGCTCTCACTAAGGTGTAAATCATCCTGTACTCATTATAGTGACAAACCAGTGTACCTTTTTGAGAATGGTAAACAATATTATTATTATTTTATTTTGTTCCATTGTGAATAGGCACACGCACGCACAACGCACACACATAAACATACGAACACACACACACACACAGGTACACACACACACACACACACACACACACACACACACACACACACACACACACACACAAACACACGCGTGCACACATGCACGCACGCATGTGAAACCTTGATGGACAAATTTTATTAAAATTAACGTTATAATCTTAAATATAGTTTATAATTACATTTTTTGTACACAATTTGAACATAAAATACGACCGAGAGATAGCATCCACCTGTACAAACAAAGGCAGACTGGCTAATTCGTCGGCAAAGAGTCTTGATTATGTAAATAGCTCGTTTGAAGTGCTTTCGTTTAAGTAAATCTCTAGAGACATCCACCAGTGGTCATTAAAATTAGTTCTCAAAATATATTTACATCAATGTAGTCATAATTAAAGAGTAATTATAGTTTAGTAGTGTGAACGCTTGTATCTAAATGTTCAAGCTAGCTACTTTGAATTCCATCGGAATAAAAATTATCTAGACCATAATCTATAGACATTTTGGTTTGAATAAATTTCGTAGCTATTTAGGATAATAACGTTTTCATGTTGATAGGGCTCTTCGTTAAAACAGAACTGTCTCTAAATCGTGTGTTGTGAAAAGAGTTAACAAGTTTTAGAATGTGAATTATCAACTTTTGTACTAACATTATTAAGCTCTGCGTCTTCCCATTAGTCGCGTGTGGTATAAATATGTTCTACTCAAGATTTGTGGAACGCAGTTCCATAACTGCGTTCCAGAAGTCTTCAGTTCAATATCTGTGTCGGGCAAAATTGTTACTGGGTTATTTAATATCCAAATTATGAGCATATAAAGCTATTTGTCACAAATACCTTTAACACGTATAACAATCGATACGTGTATTATCGATTTCAAAAATAGCAAGGTCTCCTCGTGAACATGGCTGCTGTAAAGCAACCGAAACGTTGGGGAAAAGTGTAAACTTAAATATAAATAGTTTTAATTAATTTAAATAGCTTAAATTGTAGTCAAGTTTAATAATAGTAGTGTTACAATTTAAAATTATGTAATTTCAAAATGAACAACGTGACAAAATCTGTATAAAGTACATAGTTTAATTTAAAAGTATAACATTGAAGTAAACATAAAACAATACTATAGCAGGGTCTTGTAGTAAAGTCACTACTAATCAGGTTCTCTGGTAATATGCTTCGATACTAGGCTACTTACTACATCAAAATGAGAAGAAAGAATACATGCATGTGTATAAGTAATAATATTAATTGTCTTTTTATAGAACGTAATACCTAGTACTAAGATATTCACATAATCTTATACAATGTAGGTTTGGTAACAAATTGAAATTCCTTACCTAAACTAGAAACACACCTGTCCTAAGTGTCCGGCTAAGGCCCGGCGCACATCGGCGGCACGGCACGGTAGAGGATCCTTCGGCATCCCTACATGTAAGCGCACACTGGCGGGAACTTTGCCGTGACATCCTTAGGTATGCCGCGACGTCCTTAAGCATACCGAAGCGTCTAAGGTACTTTAGGTACGGATGGGCGCTGTCTTGCCGCGGTATCCCGAAAACTGCCAAAGCGTTCCGAAGGCTGCCGACACGGTATGCCTAAGCATACCGCGGTATTGTTTTTATACTTACGACTGTTAACATTGAAATTTCAACTTTATTTCGATACGATAAGGTTATATTTTTATTCGTCGCCTAAAAATACTTTGCCATGCCGTGCCGCCAATGGGCGCCGGGCCTTACTCTGGCGTAATTACGGGTACAGTACGCTGTGGTACAATAATAATTAATTATAACGGTTCAAGCTGCTACAACTTCATGACTACAGGTGACGCAATCGGCTCGCTGACAACAGTCAATGATGAGATTGTCCCGTTAATCCTATGGCATAAACCTATGCCCATTTGGGTAAGCTCGCCATTGTCAATGATGTAGAGACAGTACAAGTGTGCCGCCTTACGCGAAGACGTACCATCCGCTTAGAGTATTAATACTGTTACAGTACTTCGCCAAGAAGTATTCCAAAGGCCTCTCCCACTTTTTTCCTTTCATTGCAACACTTTTTGGAACTTTCGAGAATGCACGAGCGATACCCTGATATTGTAAGCGTTGTAGGCTACCGCATCTGTTTACCATCAGGCAGTCGGGCAGGTAGATGACTGTTTGATTGCCATCTTAGAAATATAAGATAAATAAAAAATAAGTTTACAAAACTATAACCCGACTACGTGCGACCACGGCTCCACCTTGACCATTTTTGTACCTATGCATTTCTGGATTACTATCTGAATTATTTTTTTGAGTCGTCCTTTTTAGACCCCTTTTTTTACGTAGTCGGGTTATAGTTTTCAAAATTTATTTTTTATTTAATACTTTTTCGTAAAATTCATATAGCTTATGTCACCCGGGCCATTATTAGGAATCTATTGACACCTCATTCAATAAAATCGGTTCAGTAGTTTAGGCGCTACGATGGAACATACAATCATATCATATGCATAATATCATGATATTATGCATAACTTGTATGCCATGCCTCTATCACTTCAGGTTGTTTAAGAAGCTTACACTGTTTTTATGTTTTTATTTTTTGTTAAAACATTTACATATGACGATCATAATGTCCTTAAGTTACCCTACCGTCGACAGTAAATGTTGTTAGTTACGGAAATGAGGTAGACGATGGCCGACGAATACAAATTTAGATCTAAAATGTGCCAGCTGCCTGGGTTCCAATAATCCATTTAGTTTAACCGAAGAGCAAGCAAAACATAGTAAGATCTCAGGACACTGTTAGCTCTTTCGTCGCAAATAGAAATAGGTACCTACTAATATAGGTATAATAAGGCTATATAGCGTATACTAGATTCTATCTTAACTTCCTAACTAATGTTATAAATGCGAATGTAAGCTTGTTTGGTTGTTTGTTTTGACGATTTCATGTCTTAATTACTCAACCGAACATTACGAAATATTGCATATAAGTTGTCAGGTGTGCAGAAAAGGACATAGAGTATCTGTAATCCAGAAAATAAGTGCTGTTCTCGAGAATATAAATTTTCGTTTCGTTTATAATATTTAAATAATAGTTTCGCTGCAATTCCACTGAATAATCCAGGATGCATTGGGGATAAAAATTATCCTATATTTTAATAAAGTTTATCTGTGTCCAAGTATCATTTAAATCCATTCAACGGTTTAAGCATGATTGAGTAACAATCACAAACATCAAACACCTTTCTGCCCAAACTTCTACATTTATAATATTAGTATAATATGTTTTTTTATTTAAAGACGTGTATAAAGTAACTCATTGGTCTTTCTCGGTGGATGCTTAATAATATCCGAAACGTGATAACCTATAAAAACATAAATAAAATAAACTGCTAACCGCTATAAAATACTAATTATATAGGAATTAGCTGTTGATTTTGTTAACAGAACAACTTTAATTACTATTATATCAAAAGGGAACATCACAGAAATCTAAATTAACATTCTATTGGTTTCTTTATTTCACTCAGAATCCTGAAGCCGGGTCTTGGCGGTCTAATTTGCGGTCTAAAGATTGAACGTTACCTAACCTCGTTCTGAACAGTTATTGTTATAGAGGTACGGGCTATGGACGGGCGAGAGTTTACCTACCCTATTATGAGTATCTGCTTATAGTTTTGTAAATGTTTCCGGATTAAAGAACAACCGGCTGAACCATTATTTGGATTGGGTATTAAAGTCGCAAGTATATAAAAAAGTGCCCGAAAACGTTTTTGCTTGACCCTAAAATTAATTGCTTTACATTCCTAACAAAAATAGATATTCCATTGTATTAGGTATGAACAACGAAATATTCGAGTAATGTTTAATTACTTTGCCGCATATTACCATTTTGTATTTAGATCACAGCTGCCAAAAGTTACTTCGCTTAAAGGTATATTTAAAACACTCAGTGATATGTGTTTTAAATCTTTTGTTTTGTGTAACAGTTATACAGCCTATCTAATGCAAAGCGAAATTACTACCTAAAGAAAGGATTACATATAAAAGCACAGTAAAACTTAATTTAAGCGTTATTAAAGTTTGAACAAAGAGTACTGGATCCCTCGCCAGAAATCCCGGAGAATGTGATGTACATTCCTAAGAAGTTTTTTAATATGAATGCAGTCACACAGCATGAAATTATTTGACATCAGATTCAGAAAGTTCACCGGTAGTTGTGTGCTAGCTTTGAACGAAGAATCCGCTGTGCTCTACTTTAGTTTTAGGAAATTCGTCTCATATTACCTAGGTTTCAAATAGTTAAATTCGGTTCTTTTAGTTATCACCACTATGAATTAACTAATTATAAGTATTATTTCTATGAACAAAGAGTCACTCTATTTATAAAATTCAGAAGAAAACTACATTTTTACATTTACATAGATTCACGCCTGTTTCCCAGAGGGATAGGCAGAGACTACGGATTTCCATTTGCTACGATCCTGACACACTTCTCTGGCTTCATTCACTTTCATCACATTCCTCATACACGCCCGTCGGTTCAAGGTGCTCTTAACCTGGCCTTTATCCAGAACGCCTCCGATCTAATCAAGAAACGTTCGCCTAGGTCTTCCTCTTGCGACTGTTCCATTCACACTAGCCCTATAAACTTTCTTAGTCAGTCTTTCCTCGTCCATTCTTTCTACATGCCCAAACCAGCTTAACATACCCTTTTCTATTCTTGTCACTATATCAACTTTCATGCCGCAAACTACGATTAAATAAATAATTTAAACAACATTTTACATCTACATACTAAGTTTCTATAATAATATTTAGTGTATGTGGTGACTATAATGTGGTCGTGCATGTATAATAGGGTCAGGAACTCTTCAATGAAGAACGATCATTAAGCCATTCATAATAGTTATTGTTACACACAACAGTTCACAAATACGTGATAAGTAATTTATACAGAAATATGTATAATACGACATGTCACATTGGAACGACGTAACGTAAGCGACTGGCGAGCCCCGTGGTCGGTCGAACGTTCTAGACTCTTAACTGCATATTCAGCACACGTGTCGCCAGGCCGCTACAAATAAAACTGTTACTATAAACGAATTCATTGTAATCAAACTAAAACCTCAAATATTTTATTGGTCGTTGCTGAGCGACTATAAATTGATAAGCTCTTAAGAATAAGCAAAGCGCCCGAATCGTGCCAGATATTTAAATCGATGCCGGCACCAAGAAAGATTTAATTACCATCTTAACGCGGAAAACGTTTAATGTTTACAAGTCAATATTTTTATGCTATTCGCAAACATTTTTGATTAAACCGAAAGTAAGAAATCAATAAGTGTTGGAAATATGTATGTATAATTATAATTTGACTAAAATCTGGTCGTGTGTATAAATCATCTTCAATTTATCAACTGCACTGCACGGATGACGTAGTGGTGGCCGCCTAGCCACTGCCATTGCGCCGAGTTTTTGGGTTCGAATCCCATAAGGGACAAAAAATTGTGTGATTCACAAAAGGTTATCCGAGTCTAGGTGGTATTTGTGTTTGTTGTTTGAATGTTTGTAAAGTCCACCACGACACACATATTATTCCTAGTACGGGTAGTGTCTTTTAAATAAAAAGTAAGAACTAATAGAGGATACAGCTGATCCCACAAATAGCCATCTGATGACGCAGATAAGTCTAATCTTGAACAGTACACCAACAGTGTAGTAACACTGTTGGTGTACTGTTCAGATTAGGAAAAGTGTATTTGCCTAACCTTTATCATTTATAGAAATAATCGATATATCGCTTAAGTTAAAAAAGCTTAAGCTTGATATCACTGTGATACAAAATTTCTATTGTATGAAATTTAAATTCTAGCCAGCGACTATGCTCGGGTTAATGTGGATTTTGTTAATAAATAATAATAATAATATTCTATCACATATCACATTAAATAAATAAATAAATTAAGTATGTAATAACCTAATAACTCTCTTCTGTGTCCATTGTTGCATCGTTTGAGCGCTGCCTCCCAAAATACAGGCTATAGCCTAGTTTGGGAATCACTGTTACTAAGTATTGTGTTAACTCTAAGTCCTAGAATAAGGTTCACGCAATGTACTACATTTCTATGTTAATAAACATTATTATTATTATTACATACGCACAACACCATCTAGCCCAAACTAAGCAGAGCTTGTACTATGGGTACTAGACAATGGATAAACATATACATATACTTTTTTTTATATACATCCATATTATACATAGAAACATTCAGACCAAGACAAACATCCATGTCTGTGCACACAAAAGTTTGACTTGCGGAAATCGAACCCGCGACCTCAGGCGTGGCAGTCGGTTACAATAACCACTACGCCATCGAGGCCCGAATCGAATCCCTCAGGGACAATGGATACTTTTTCTGGATAAAAGGTACTCTATGTTTTGTTCTGTATCCTTGACAAAGTGTATACAAAAAGTCATGATAATCAGTCGCGTAGTTAAGGCGAGAAAACGTAAAAAACAAACAAACTCACATTCGCATTTATAATATTAGTAAGGATACTCGATAATTAAATATTATTTGCAGTCAATTACCGACCGACTGCTTATTAAGTTGTCATATAACCTATACCCATATCTGCAGTTAATTTATAGCATATTCATTTTGATAGGATTCAATGATTCATAGAGCGCTGAACACTTTTTACGTACAGAACAGGGTTTCAATGTAATCAACGTGACAGACTTTTTGTCATTCACCTGGCAAAGGCCACAAAGCTCGTTGCTAATGGAAAATTGAATGATGTCGGCTCGAACATTGAATATTATACATACAATACAAATTTGGAAGAAGATAAAAATACATTACTATCTATGCGTACATCCTGAGGTTCGTTTCACCGTTTGGTGACTGTGTTATAGTGTGTTTTTTTAGGCAATTCTAAGTAGCAGCATGAAATCTGGCAATACAATAATGGAAATGGAGAATAACATATTAGGTAGGCTATTAAAAGGTCTTTCTTGTTTTAAATCCTCCCTTATTATGTGAACCAAATATTGACATTATAACAATCTCGCGTTACTAATACTGTGCGCTATTTGTTCCACGAAGCTTAGAAGTATATGTACATACATGCATCTAGCATAAACCATGCACTATGTTCTATTTAAGAACCAAAACCATCACCATCGCCATCAGTGCCTAATTCAAGTGTTAGAGTTTTTATGCCTATCTAAACAATACGGTTTTAGCACGCACGCACATACAAGCTAATATAATAAGCTTAACATGTAAAAGATGACATAGAACCTTTTAATGTTATTAACGGTTATTAATATGAAAGTACTTAGTGCGTAGGGTACGAGAACAATAGGTTTCACAGTACACGGATCGTTTGTTCTCAACAATAGTGCTACACATCGTTGAGGACACGACGCAAATATATTTACTAAGTAGATTATTTGGTACTAGTGTGTGAAAACTAGTGTATGAATGGGTACGAGTTATGAGGAATAATATCGGTTTTATCTTCAGATTGATTTGCTTTTCTTTTTCGACGGTGGTTGTTGGACTGGGCTAAGTTATTGAGAGCCAATCGAGAGTCCCAAAATCGAATTGTAGAGTTACTTATTTCCTATAATAATTAAATTATATTTTAATCTTTTTAAAATATAAGTGTAATGAAACATTATCTTGTAGATATTTTAAAATAAAATAAAATGTATTAGACAGATTATCCACTATACTTTGTACTGAATGGAATTTCAGAATTAAATATAAACTTCAATATAATTTCGTAGATAATGAGAAATTCCATCCAAATTCACTTGAACAAGTTTACTCGATATTGATCAAAATATGCAATATTTCATGACAAGATTGTTATATTAGAAGACATTATATTCAGATTTATAAACAATGCATTATTTAACGTATTTTAAAAGCCATCATTTCAACGTATTATAATGCAACTGCTCTTTGATCAAACAAATTATTAACTGTGTGCCATCGTCGGATAAATTATAATAGTCATTTTATTTGATCAATGAGATAAAAAAAATCCTTTTCATTTAAAAATGGCCAGTAAAACTGACAAAACATAATTTGCATTAATTATTGTTCGCCCATAATATGACATATAGGCAGAAGCCTATATGTCATATTATTTATTTATTTATTTATTTATTTATTTAATCTTTGGAAGACCAACAGCAAACAATAACATTTTAAATGCATACAATACGCAACAGATAGATATCTTCAGTGATACGAAAGCATATGTGTAATTAGTCAACCAGTTATTAAAAATATGTAGTAAAAATCTATTTCTATGATTTAGCATAGAGCGGCAAAGGGTAAATGCTACAAAGAGGCACAACTGCCGTACCCAAGACCTCAAAGACACTGTAAACCACTAACCAAGTTGTTGCCACTTGATAAATAAAACAATTATTGTATTATACAAAACAATAACTTTCAAATACACTATAAAGGCATAGAGACTGCACAATCAAGGATTTAACCGCAGTTCAATATATTGTACTAAATCATGACAAAAGATAAAACGTAATCTCAATATACTATGCTGCCTAATTGATATACTCGAAATGATTTTGTTATATTGCCGGCTCGGACATAGTTCTCCTGGATTTCTCTATAACTCTCAGCAGCAAGGATCCTGAAAATGTGCGCGGTAGACAGCAGTAGTGTATTATTACCTAAAAACATAACTACCGAAATTATATTGTAAGACACATATGCCCATGCCTTCGTGGACGAAACGAAACTACTGGTCGAAAAATGTTATTATTCCATAATTTTTTATTTTTTTTTTTTTAACGTCGGGAATGCATGACGCATACCCCTCCGCGGGTGCGGGCGGAGGGGTTATGTCGGAATCGCCGGGGTAAAAGAAAGATGGAATAAGAATAATGTACCTCCCGGAATACCGACTAAACCTACCACGGTGTTCCTCGACAAAACCACTATCGACAGGGCCGCGCAAAACACTTGCGCATGCAGTCGCGACCCCGCCGAGGTTTCGGCCCGCCGTATGAAACGGCAGACCACTACCCGATAAGACCTACCCTATAGGCACTTCGCAAAAATAATCCCTACTGTCCCCCCTAGAAGGAAGACGGACTCGACACAGAGGCGCGCGTGGGAACACGCACGCCGCCTCTCGGACCTGGTGTTGAACGGATGGCGGGCAGGCCCACAAAGCCCACCACCCCCAGGTCAATCCTCAGGGTGGCTGGAGGTCATCTCGCGCCCTCCGGCGCCCGGTTCTGCGGTTGGGGAGAGGGTTTAAACGCTCCCTCTCCCGCTCCGCCGCCTCCTTGATGGAAATGACTTCCTCACAAAAGGAGGCGACGGCGTTCCACGACCTCTCACTCCGGACCATAGACTGAACTACGGTCGGGAGCGAGAGGGCAACCAATCCGACTGCCGCGATCAACTCACGGCGTTGCAATGCCCAGGCAGGGCAAACCGCCAAAGTGTGCAGCGCCGTGTCCTCAACAACGTCGCGGCAGTCGCCGCAGTGGTGACAACCGGGCGTCTCTAGCCGGCGTATACGACACAGGAACTGGCCAAAACAACCGTGGCCAGTCATTACCTGTGTCAGCCGGAAGGTGAGGGCGCCATGCCGCCTCTCCAGCCACTCCTCAAACACGGGACTTACCGCCACGATCGTGGCGTGCCCGATTCCATCCATGACTTTTTTTTAAATGATAATTCCTTTTGACAAATATTATTATTATTTTTTTATAACATTCTCATAACATGTTTTTTATATTGAATTATTATTATTTTATCTTTCTTTTTTTGCTATTGATTTGTATTGTAAATTATTAACATGCCTATTTAAATGTATCACATTATTAACTTATATGACATTACATAGAATAACATTGTATAGATTTGCATGCCAAATGGCAGAATGTACTGGCTTCTATGTAATACCAATTTCACCATCAATATGTTACCTGCATTCTTAGCAAATAAATTTCTGATTCTTATTCTGATAAACATGTGTATAACATCTGTAATAGTCTGCAATAAAGAACTAACATTTAAAAGAATAACAGTCGCATCTTTTACTTACGATTATTTGAAAAGACGAGACTTACTAAAACAGGAAAAGTAATCAAGAAGTGTCAAAAGCGTACTAAATATTACACCAAACATCCTAACATAATTTGAAACTAGTTGCTCAGTTAATTGTGAAACTTTAAGGAAAACCGAGGGACCAAAACTAGTAGTACGTACGAATACGTTGGCTTCTACTCTAGAATATACAATGGCGTGTGTAGAGGCAATCGACTGAATAGTAAAACGCCGATAATATGCAGCTCATTTCGAAATGGATACTGCGAAGTAGCAGAATTCACTGTTACTCCTGTGTTTGTGGAATTAAAGGTTTTGTAATATTCAGAACTAGCCTTTGCCCGCAACTTCGTTCACTCGGAATATAGGTCACCAAAGACGTTTTTTAAGTGGATATGCGTTATGCCTCTTAGTTTTAAGGTTAATGACAAGCTATGAAACAAATAAACACTAAAACGGCATCAAAATCCGTATAGCAGACTTGCGTAATGACAGCAAAGACAGATTGACAAAAAAATTACATGAATATGTATTCTGTGTGAAAACAGTAACCGGTTTATAACATAAAGAATAAAGCATGATAATATTGATTCCGTTATTTATTTTTTCGATTATAAATAACAATGTATATGCTGCTCTAAATATAATACCGATTTGGTTGTTTGTTGCGGTGAAGGCAATTCTCGACAATAGATAACTGCTGCAAAAAGGTAACAAAGAAAAGCATCGGGATCGGTTTGTAGGTTATATCGATTCAGATGTTTAAAATCAACTCCAAATAAATTAAATTGACTTACGGCCTTAGAAGATCATAGTCAAATAAAATAAGCTTTACTAATAATATTGACACAATTCGACGAGACTTTTTGTTACGATATTTATGAACTAGTGGTACTTTTCATTTTGAAATTTTTCTTGCAACTAAAGAGCGCGCGCGGCTCCAATTTCTGGGTTAGGGTGCTCCGTGACGTCAAATGTGTAAAGCGTTGTCATGCATCACATTCTTCATCCTGCTGTGACGCAGCGTGAGGGCTACCAGCTGTGACACCTGAAAATCCGCATAGCCCTAAAAGTTCATAACAAAATTTTTTCAACAAAAATGCAATTAAGGCGGTGGCGCACTGTGTCATCGAGTTGTCACGTATTATCACGACTTGATATCATCGTCCGAAATTCAACATCTAACCTTGTTTTTTTGTGCAGCAACAAAAACATAGATAGGAGAATCTGTGTTGATTTTTAAGAGATTTAGATGAATCTGTTCGAACGTTACAGACTGTGAGATGCTACAGATAATAATGTGGACCTGCACATATATTATTACACTTATAATCATGACTCCGCCTACATTTAATTTAAATGCGGGATCATTTCCGATTTGCAGATTCCAAGAAAATAGAAAATGAAAACACAACACGTCTTTAAAAACTTAACCAAACAAAGTTCAACGGTTCCTTCAAGCATTTTTATATTACGTGAACTTCCTTGTTTGTTGTGCGACCGAGGGAAGCTTGTTTGTGAGGCCTCCTTCCACAATGAGGTTCCAATCAATATATGACGTCACTTCGACGTATTTTGAAATTCAATCAGCATTTTTCCTTAGGTTGGCGGGCGCAGCATGCGGCAAAGATTCATCCACGGTGCTTATATTAAGCCGCCGTATTTTGATTTCGTTTACACTTCCTACGCAATTACTGTACAGGAAAATGCCGGGATTAGAGTACTTTTTCACCTTTGTTATTTGTCACGTCGTGTTTTATAATTTTCGTCAGTAATAATTTCTTTACAAACAATTTTGGCTACGCCTGTAAGATGTTTTATACAAGGTAAAATTATACGTCTGGCATCACACGAACGGCCAATTAGGCTGACTCTACGCATGAATAAGATGCATATTAAAATCACAAGCATATAATGATAGCATTAGAATCAAATATTCGCGTTATTATAAAAAAATATGCGTGTAATTAATAAACTTGAGCCGAAAGATGATTATGTAAATTATCATGAAGACAAAGGAGAAATAAAGAAGCAAACAAACTGATAGAAATTGTAACAGCAGTGTATTAGGATGCCTTCGCCATTACCAGGACGGCAAATAAAAAAATATAAATGTTATTACTTGTTGCCTAACAGCAGCGATAGCTCTTTCGGGAGACCAACAGACTGCAATGCAGAGGTTCTCGGGTTCGAACCCACATCGCGCACCTCTGACTTTCGGAAGTTATATGACTTTTCGAAATTATGTGCGTATTGATTGATAATTATCGCCTGCTCCGTGCCTCGGAAAGCACGTTAAGCCGTTGGTCCCGGCTAGCATGAACATCTATGGCAGTCGTTATTAGGAAGTGCAATGCCCTATAATATCCTGACATTGGTCTAGCCTTAGGGTATCGTTAGCTTTCGGGTTGCGGAGGTCAGGTGGCAGCCGCTCCGTGTAAAAACTGATATCCAGTCAAAGCCGATTAGACTAGAAAAGCCGACCCCTAAGTGACTTGGGAATAATAAAGGCTAGGAAGAAGAGAAGAAGAGAGACCTTTTGCCTGCATATGATTACAGTTCCTGCGACTCGTAAAACCTACATAAAAGGACATTATTTAGCAGTGACACATTACAATGCCTTATAGGTTTAACGCCGCCAGTACGAGTATCGGACGTTTTCACGATTGGCTGATTTCCAATTTAAATGAAAATTACAAGCATATCGACATATAATCCCCGAGCAATAATAAAAATATATTTACCGTGGGAAATGTGATTTGTAAAACGCCAAAAGCGTCATGTGAATTCAAATAAATTTTATCCTATGTAATTTTGATTTCTATGTTATGCGGACATTTTAGATATATATAAATTACGAACATAAAGGACAACCAGAACACTATTCTTTCACACTTTTTATCCTGTCTCCAGATCAAACCCATAATACTCGCGGAGGAAATTACTTACACCGCTGGGCTATCCGTAGGTACTTTATTTATTAACGCCTATGATAATGGCTATATGTGCTTGCTGAGACAAGCACCACCTATTGTAAACAGACACTCATCAAAGATCTAGCACGGCACCATTACTTGACCTTGTGAACCATACCTACAATATACGCGGTCCATCGCATCACAAAATAATGATATTAATTTCCCGCAGTGATTATAAACTGCAACAGAATCCTAACAATACAATTAATTAAGCCGAATGTAATGGGTGTCCGACCACATTTAATTCTGTAATTAATGAGCTTCGCAAATCACATTATTGGTTTAGCATTATTCATCCATTTATGACGGTATTATGGCCATCCATTCGCTAATAACACGTAGTACAGGCCATAGAAAGTAAATTCGGTTTACATGTAATGCAGTGTTTGGAATCAATCGTTGATTAAGTGGCCAATTTAATTTGATAGATAGTTGAGTAAGTATAAGAATTATGGAATCATTGCGAGGAGAAGAACACACCAATGGAAGAAGTTTGACAATTTTAAACTACTCAGTAGTTCAACTTGCAGTATTTCGCTACCAACTCAAAATATTTATTTGCATTGTCAACCGGTTTTTATTGCAATGGTTCAAGTCCTCGTGATTATTTCATTACAATAAATTACCGCCAATTAACTCCTAATATGAATAAATATATATAAGAGCGAAGTCAGTAGGTACCTAACTGTAACACAAAATACATTTTTATAAAGATAATTTTCGCAGTATTATGATGATAAATATAGTGTGAAAAATAAAACCTCTTATGTATTATACATTTAAAGTCGTGTATTTAAAGTAGTAAGTATTTAGTGTGAAAGCGAATGCTATGCGATCTTGGGAATGAGATCTCGTGTTCAATTCTCGAGTCAGACATCAACCTACACCAAGCTTGAAACTTTGCCTGGACGACGGCTCTAGCAGCATTAAAAACCATAGCTGGCTATATATGAATGTAATACAACTCTATCTACTCTTACGGGGATATCGACTTTATATGTATACATATACATTAACGTTTGTCCTAACAAATTAACGTAACTAAATCTTTTAATTCGTCCAATTAGAGTCTACTTATAGTAAACAACCTCTGCGTGTCAGAGATAAACTTGAAAACCGCAGAATAGGACGTTTGGTGAAGTTCTCAGAACTGTATACGTCGCGAACGTCTGAAGTTTGGAGCTCAAAGATTCAGAGACTGATTGATTGACTCCATTATTCATCTGTCACGATGATTCCACAAAGTTTGTGATTTTTTAACGAGACTGCCGTCTGGCAGATTAATGTTCTATTTTTAAACATCGTTATTTATAGAACGCTTACTTTCTTTTTTTTTATAAAGGGCTGCACCTCTAATATCCATTATCTTAACCATTAGAGGTGCCATAATGGTACGGTTTTTATAAACAGAACCTGTATAAGATTACATTGTTATTTATGTATGGGTTCATCACAATATTTTTACGGCTATGGCTATAAACAATAGGCTGTTATATAATTATAAGATTGAGATATTTTCTTGAACGCATTCAAATTTTAATTTGTTTTTAATACTAACACACGTATAGATTGATCAAAGATTATGATGTTACAAAGTATTTTCTTTAAGCTAATAATTTCGACTACTAATTTGAAGTTTGGTCTTGAAGCCCAAGCAGGTACTGCAAATATTTTTCTTAAACGAAGTATTCATATTGTAACCTTTAGGGTTTACTTTAAGAGAAATGTAGATATAATTAGAAAGTACAATGAGAGAAGGTATAACAAATACACTTTTAATGTATTAAGATTACAAATAAAAGAGACAATCTTTACTTATATAACTATAGTCAGGGCGTGGTTCGCTAAAGACATGCTTCGTGGTCCTTGTACAATCAGGACACTTAGCTGAAGGTGTGAAGCCGGGCCGCAAGGACGCGACTGACGCCGTCCGTTCCTTATATAGTCTCGCACCACCGGTCGCGAGAGGTGGCTAGTGACGTGCGCCCGCGTTCGCCGGGCGTCTAGGCGATTATCGTCACAATAGCTAAAGATCTTAATACCTTTGAAGTGTAGTATATGCAGAAGCTCTTTCGTAGAAAAATAATTATTTGTTACTGATCTTTTTATAGATTTATAAAGTTGCCAAGACTTCATAAGTCTTGTATAATATAAACCTATCTCAAATCACTGGAAAATAACGCAGTAACATAAAAAATAGAGCTTACCTTTTTTATAAATTGTTATGTATAAGTTAAAGTTCTATATTTAAATTTCTAACCAAGTACAAGCCTGCTAAAGCACTCAAATATTTGCAGAACGCTGACAAATTACACTTTTCTGTAAAACAAATAGAACTTTTAGAGAGTTATGTATCCAGCGAGTCGTTTGTACCTATTCTCGCTACTCAGCAGGTATCCTATTCGTGTAGGGATTAATTACTTCCTTAACCTGGGTCGGGCCGCTGTGGTCTGGGGATTTGCCGCCTTAATTGTCGCACTAACCCGTGATATACGAGCAGTTAATTATCCTCCTAAGTTTTTGTCGAAGTTTCATTCAAAAGGTATAAAACAGTAAAATACTTTGAACGATTCTAAAACTTAATCGAATATCATCCTAACCTAATTTTACAAGTCATTAGTGTCTATCAATCTGGGGTCATATAGACCGCGAAACAGTGGTCTCTAGTTCGTTTTTAATGCACGCACATCTGACTTTTGAAGTGATGTGCGTATTAATCTTCTATCTATATAAATAAAAATCAATTGCCATATGACGAAGCATCACTGAAGAACAACTCGACCGATTTGGTTGTTTTCTTTGTTGTGTTTGTAATTGTCAGGTGATCAGTTTACATACAGAGCTGATATTAATATTACATTTTCATTTCAATCTATTAAAATCCACATCGGTGCAATAATCTATATTCACATTAGATAACCACTCTAGTAACAAGAGCCCTCGTGCCGAACTTAGTACTAATTAATAACCATCGATTCGAGTTTGAGTACTCATCTATCGCTTGAGTACTTATTAATATGGACGAAAACATATTATGACAGACAACAAAATGATAATATTATACACGCCTTGACCGATGCCTTTATATCCACGAAGGGGTATGCAGAAATATATAATACTCACATTTAACTCCTATGTATTTAGGTCTCACGTACATTATTTGACTCCGTGACTCCGACTTACTATTAAGAATGTCCTTACTAGAAAACTCGATAACACTTTGACTGCTCTTGTAATCAAACCCGAGCTTTCATGATCGCTCACGAATGTCTAAGGGACATTAGACAAGCAGGGCAGTGCTCAACAAAATAATTTCTGTATTGCGGAGGAATTTACAAACATTCAAACAATGGACGGACACCCAAACTCAGAACATCCAATTGTGGATCAAAGCAAAAGCAAAGCAAGCAAATTATTGTGTAATCCACGTTAACGTAAATTTTCATGTGAGTACGATATAGATTACGTCACAAATGTTTTGTGCCATAATCTATATCATCATATCACTTAAAACTGAACGCACGTAGAGACAAAGGCAAATATAATTACTTACGAGAATTTCCACGATGAAGTAGACCTAATCAAAAGGCGAATCACCGTCGTAGCTCGTAGCAGTTATGCTACAGTTACTACGTCGTAGCAATATGATTGCCAATAAATAACCACTAACGAAGTTATCAGCGAGGATTTCATTATTGTAGCTATATTACATTTCAAGACCGGCAGACGAAACAAATTACGGTTGTCTTACAAAAGTACATATAAAAAGTTGGATTTACTTTTATGACGAAACCCACTTAAATCTTAAGTAAAATTGTCTTAGGTCTTAGATCCAAGGACGTGATTATCTTTAAACGAAACAAAGTCCTTGTCAGAGGGTACACACACGACTTTTTAATCTAGACAAGTTGCCAACAAGCCTAGACGCGTTAACTCTAAACTATGTACTTTTATAAGGTATGCGGTGAACACGAGACTCGCTTTTAAATACGGTTATGTCCTCATTCAAGAGCCACAAAACTTGTGCTCTAAGACAACCGAGGTAGTCGTAAGACGAGATCGTATATTGAAATGAAATGAAATGAAAAATATAATAAGTATACAAAAATCTTTGTGAAGAATTTTAAACTTTCATACTAAATATGAACATGTTAGACATTCAGATTCATTTAGCACGTTCCTAGGTGTAACTATTTGAGTCTGTTCTTTAGTTATCAATGAACTATTCTTCTTTTCAGAACGAAAAGAGTGAAGGCATTGTATACAATGCAGGTGCAGTAGAGGTAGACAGACTTTAAGGCACGCATCTTCTAGAAATCTTTATAATCCAGATTTCTAGAAGATACTAGTATAGAATTTCTAGAAGATAATAGTTAGTATCTGTACTGTGAAACTGGAGGACTGCTGGTACTTATAGCACAGGATATATCCTATGGAGATTTGTCATACAGGTTTCGAGCCTAGTACAGACTCCAGCTCTCACTAAGGAACTTTAATATACTTACTTATAAGTTACATGTAAGAACATATTATGTACATGACTGTGCCTTATTGAGAGAAATAAACGTATATTATTATTATTATTATTATTATTATTATTTTAAGTACCAGCAGAACATTATAATTAAGAATTCTGTACCTAGATTAAGTTGTCTACTACTATGTACCTACTTGTATTTTTGTGTCAATAAAGAAGTTTTATTATTATTATTAGAATCTGGTGAGTTTGCACCACATTAAGACCCATCAGATTAAAAAATAGGCAACATAGGCATTAATATTGGCATAGGTTTCATTGTAACATAAAGATGATTATGTTGTTTAAATATTCTTGCTCCAATAAACATTTCAAACAGGTGTACTTAATTTGTATTTTTACCGATTTACTTGCACTACATTAACAAGGTTTATTACGTTTATAGTGACTACATCCATTTTGCTCCACTCTGGGCAACGAAGTAAAGTAAAACGTCGATCAGTTACTGAAGCGAATCCAACGTCTCGGATAGGGATAATAAAGAAAATATAAATGTTTACGTCGAACCACTGATTTGGATAATTCTTTTACAGATCTATAGATTATCTCTCGTCACTGAACATTAGAATTTATATCTTATTTCATATCTTTTTGACAGAAGGTCCAATAGTACTTTCTGATACGTTCTGTACCTACTGATGTTTACATCTATAGGTACTAATATTATAAAGCTGAAGAGTTTGTTTTTTGGTTTGGTTGAACGCGCTAATCTCAGAAACTACTGGTTCGAATTAAAAAAATATTTTAGTGTTGAATAGCCTATTTATCGAGGATGGTTATAGGCTATATTGCATTACGCTACGTCCCACGGGAACGGCGCAGTAATCATAAATGCGAGTGAAACCGCGGGCACAGCTAGTATTTGATAAAAGAACTCTCTGTCAAAAATTTACTCATCCATCAATTTGTGATATTAGTTGAGTTGCCTATGTTTGATTTTGTACATTATTTTACACACAAAAGCAATTAAAGGAAATCTTTTTCTGAAACATAATCAGAATTTGTTGCAAAATAAGGGAAAAATTATTATTTTAAATATGGTTATAAGAAAAAGTGGGGTTTTAGTGGGGTCATCTCGCTGTCACCCTCGGACAGCTGCATTTAAAAAAGCGTTTACGTACTCAATTTGTACCATGCATACTTTTTCTCTTAATTGACAATTACCTTCACTTTATTTATTTAACATAGTTTAAAATAAAGTGTATTTGAGTTTGGGTAATATATATCCAATAGACTTAAATAATAAATAAATATGAGTCAAATACAATATATTGAAATATATCAAAACTTCACAAATCCATTGAAACATGCCAATTGCATTAGTTTTGATTTTTCACTGAACTGTATGTTCACTTTATATCCGTCTAGCTAGATTATATAAGTGTCTTTAACTCTTCTATACAACACCTTATTTTATATTGGTATTGAAGTGATTTAGACTTAAATGTACAGCGATATAATCGATTAATCAAAAGACATCTAACATCGTTGGTCTGAATTATTCTTAAACGTTTCAGAATCTGTACCACTTTAATACAATACAAGGTTTGATAAGCTATATACAAATCGTTATACTTGTAATTCTCTCTAGACAATGCAGAATATAACACACTGTCTGTAGATAGTACGTATATTTTGTTTTAGACTTGGGTGTAGAACCTCACCGACAATAAATTACTTGAAGAGAGCTTCAGTCCAAAGTTTAGATTACAATTTCTGCCGCCTTAATATCGTTGTCTTGTCACTTAACACTGTTTTGTATGGCAGAAGATCTCGCCTTCAATTTTCCAAAGGATAAAGCTATCGTAATGGTTTGGTCAACCGAAACAGTCCAAGTAAATGTATACTTAAGGAAATTTGGGTGAGCTTATCGTCAATTATAAAATTATAAAGCAATATAATAAAGAAAATTATTAATAAAATTAAATATTTTATTTACTTCTAAAATATAATTCTCGACTTTATTTTCGTATATAAATGTGCTACTTACGAATGCAGAGCAACTTGCATGCGTGGTCGTAACTTTAATAATAGAGGTTTCTATTTTTAACGTTTTATTAACGTTTACGAATACATATTTAGGTACATGAAGGCAAGTAAAATAAAAAAACGGTTAGATTTATGTTATATTAAAATGATTTAATTTTAAACTACAAAAGACTATAAATTTAACAAATCAAATTATAGAACTTTTAAAATATGTGACTATTAGAGAAGAAAGAAAGAAAAATGATTTATTTTGGCACACAAAAGGGCACACTCAAAACATCAAGAAATAACAAAAATAAAAATATAAATCGTCATCACACATAAAGTAGACTTGGCAAAATTATCTTTTAATTTTACAAATATATGTACGTAGTACATAGGATCTGCAATGCTAGTATCAGGGTAAGTATGAAAAGCAGCTCAAACATAAATATATAAACATTATCTATTTGAGACGTGCTTAGTAGAGACTATAGCTCTCCTTTGTTACATAAGATCTTCATGAGTAGTTGTTTAAATGTGTATGTATAAGTATACATAGAAAGACTTCTGTAAAGCTAAGTTATGTTAATGGCGATATTTCTTATAGAATTTTCCGCACAGATGAGACCCGCCACTTATAAATTTGTTTTCTATTCCACGCCCAACAAAATATGATAACGAATTCGAAATAAACAAAGTTTTCTCACAAAAAATCTTTATAAAAGTTCTAAAACCGCTGAATACAAAAATAACGCCGTATAATGCCTTATGAATTTGATTCTCCGAATGCTACATAACTTTTTATTTGATTAAGTATGGAACTTGAGAAGTTATTTTAGGAAAAAAAATGTTTTCATCAATAGGGCGAGTTTTCAGAAAAGGCAACGCTGTTGAGCGTGTTAATTTCTCTGGAGAGGTAAAACCACGTTTAATCTACGCTCAACTCAACTCGTGACTTGCTTGCCTGAAGGAATACTTTCACCTTACGGACGACCGCAGCCATATAATCTGGATAAGAAATGTGTGACAGAAACAGCTGTAGGTTATGTTTTGTTGTTAAACGCTACCATATCTTTGTTGACTTCTAGACTAAGCAACCTCATATTAATGGTTTCCTTACGTAGACCCTCAATACATTGGTCATCTGCAATTCATATAACTAATTACATTTATAAATAAAATCAGTTATAAGAGAAAGGTTATAAAAGAAACTTCACATAATGACTGTCATATTATCTCATATTCATGACAGGAATGTATATGAAATTATTTGTGAAAGTATAAGGTCACTTACTTTCTAGAGCGTTCACGCCATAATGGCCAGGGTCATTAAACTGTTTAGTACTTTAAACGCCGTCATAAAACCACTATACGGAATTAAAACTCACATTAAACTTCGTATTGTATTGCATGATGGCGCAATGGTTTAAGTGCCCAAACGTGTAGCGTGTTTGATTGCCACAAAGGAAATTTATTTTTTTATGCTCTGGTTGTTGTTCTAGATATGGCTCATAGGTGCATTATTTCTAAAAATGATAACCTTTTTCTGCAAATGATAAGTAAATATTGGTATAAAATTTATGGATATGGATGCGTGGAATATAACAAAATACACTTATGCATTATTACGGCTTACTTACCACACAAAATAACGAATAAATATGCTATAGAGAATCGCCGTAAATTGTCTATCTATTCATCGCTCGCGGCAATTAACAATCCGCTGATACGTTTATCAAAAAATATAAGGTATTGAGCACTTTGGCGGCTACTTTTGCCCTCTTTAGTGCTATTATAAGTAAGTAACTTCAGCACCTGTTGTAGTTGCTTTTGTTTCGAATTTTTATCATGTAGGAAAGCCACAAAACTTCTTGTTATTCCGCGTTGACAAATTTAACATTATTTAGGTCAAAGCACATACGTCTAATCAATTATAACACTATCATTACACACGTCTACTTACATCCGCCTCCCAAACGTTCGCCGTGTTTTTATAAACTATCGCAGACCTTTCTGGAAACAACATTTATATAAAGGACCGTTATTCCAATCAAGTTAAATGAGAATGTCCGCCATGCCTTTCATTTACATAAACAAATGAAGCGATGACAGTTCTATAGTAAGAAATATGGACTGTAAAGCCAACGTCCATTAGTTCGATGAAAGCTGCCTGTAATTTGCCCTGAAAATATTAACTACCGCAGATACACAAAGCTTGGAGAGATATTTCCCTAATTACCACCGTAAATATTAAAAAATGTATGAGGTGTTGTCTAGTTTTCCAGTGACCTTGGAATAAGGATCACAGGGAAAGTGTAGTTAATCGTTAAAACACGACAAGGTGACTTGATCACAAAGTGAGCAGACTATCGTCACAGTTTTGAAGAGCAGTAAATAAGGCTTTTAAATTTAGAAATAATCACCCTTATATTCATAATAAGCTGTTTCTGTACTCGGCCTTGTTTTGTTTAGAATAATATGTTTAGCATGATTACTAGATATTAATGTTTGCCTACTATTACTTAAATTTTATTCCTTTATTATTTTAAATGACAACTCTCGCACTAGAAATAAATCCTGTGTGGCGGGGGACTTTTCCAAACATTCAAACAACGGGCACAAAGAACTCCCAGACTCGGAACAACCATTTGTGATCACACAAAGTTTTGTCCCGTGTAGGATTCGAAGCCACAACACTCGACGCAGTGGCAGTAGCTAGGTGACCACACCTCTGTGTAGGCAGATGTTTTTTGCACCTTCATTCCCTCAACTACATATATTATTTGGGTGCCACGTAATAGGTGGCAAGCCTCCTTGCTGCTACTGTGAATTTCTCTGCAAAAATCCAATAACACTCCCCGACAGGGTTTGGAACCCGAGAGCTCATGCACAACAGTCACATTCACTACCGCTGTGCTACCGAGACGACTTATTTCTAATTTGCACATAAAACAGATATTTTATCAGCTCGCGAACTTGAGTCGTACATAGAGTTCATTAGTAGAGCGCTGAAAGCAAGTCAAGCAAGACTTGTCCAACGATTTTTAAGTAGTCTACTGTTGTGTTCTGTGCGAGCTAAAAATGATGATTACCTACTCAATAATCGTGCGCCGCGACAACATTACACTTACTCTGCGGACTATTACCAATTTTAGGACCCTGAAAACGAGAGCAGACCTAAAATATTTGACTCATTTATAGCGAAAATTCAAGATCGCCAAACAGCCATAAGCACTCAGTTTAACACAGTTTTGTGGCAAGAAAAATGGACGTGTTGACAGTTAATAATGTTACGAAGGCTCTAGTGCGCCTCATTACCAGCCTTCAACGATATCGAATATTAGCTCCGACATTTACCAGCCGTCGACATTTTCCCTTGCGACTGACACAGATCATTTAGTGTAGATACTACTATTTATACTGTAGATTGTCTACAAAAGCACTACTAGTATGCCTCAATTATACATTATACAAATTAGTCATATTTGAGAATAATAAATTCATTAGACTAGTCTTGGTTAATATAGTATTAACATTATGTTAAGAAACTGCAACTTATTAGTTGCAGTTTCTTAGCATTATATTAAGACGCATGGCATCAGGCTATAGTAAAAAGCTTATTGAGGAGCTGAGCAGCATCAGAACTGGCTGCTTTGTTGATGGCGAATGTCTTAACAATTTAAGTTATGCGGACGATATGGTGCTGCTCAGCCCATCGGTCAATGAAATACGAAAACTCATTGGGATTTGTGAAAAGTACGCTGATGTTCATCAATTAACTTATAATGTAAAAAAATCAGAAGTAATGATATATAAGTCGCGGTATTATCCTAGCTGTATATTACCAGTTAGATTATATGGCACGCCCCTAACAATTGTTAAAAGTTTTAAATACCTCTGTCACATAATAAATTACCCTTAGTAGACGATGAAGACTTAGATCGACAGACGTAGTATTGCATGTAAAAGTACCTAATATGTTAGCAAAAACTGTTAACTCACAGTTAGTTGGGAGCGGACGTGTTTGTCGACAGCTCAATAATTAAATATATCAGTTACATATCCACACATACGAAAGTTGTTCCTATTGACTATACTTACCATACATCAATTAGTGAATACTGGGTGCAGTGATTCAAGTAAAATATTGGAATAAGTGTTCGCTCTGACGGTCAAGGACGATAGATGCTAGCGGGGGGAGCACCTCACCGCTGCGGTAAGAAACAGTAACAATAATTGCTTGCTCTTTCTAACACACTGAGTTCGTAACGCGAGTGCACAACATAATTATAAATTATAACCATAATGAGTTGTTGCGCGGCTTGTCCTGATGCGATCAACGACGACTGTTTTATGGAATGTCACCGTTGCTCCAATAAATTTCATTTACTATGCATTAACTTAAAAAATGTGATTTGGAAAATGCCCCTCGTGATTTTAAACGCAATTGGCTATGTCCTATTTGTCAAACAAAACAGCCAAAAAATGATAACTCGAGTAAACCAGTGCGGCCATCTACGCCTACAGGAATGGCAGATATGACCTTTATAAGTACGCGCCGTAAGCTGCATAGCCGGACTGACAGCGACCCGAATCTACATTTATCATCTACCACCGATACGGGCGTGCAAAATATACGAGAGATCATTCGCGATGAGCTGCGCGGGGTAATTAAAGACCTTATGGCCGAAAGCATAATTGATTTTAAAAATACCATAAAAGTGCAATTCTCGGAAATATTGAGCGATTTCAACGAATTCAAAAATTCTTTAGAATTTATTAGTGAGGGTTTTGACAGCTTCAAGAAAGACCTCACAGCTGCAAATGCCGATATTACAATATTAAAAAAGGAAAATGAGGCCCTAAAATCTGAGTTACAAGCATTAAAATTACGCTTCAACACTTTCGACCAGCTGTCCCGCTCATCCAATCTGGAACTGCAATGTGTTCCCGAACGCAAGGCTGAGAACTTAATAGATATAGTACAGGAACTTGGCAAAACGATTAACTTTAATGTGAATGAGAAGGACATTATGTACTGTTCTCGCACTGCCAAGCTACAATCTGACAGCCCTAGGCCTCGTTCAATATTAGTCAAGTTAAACTCACCTCGAACCCGAGACTGTTTTCTCGCTGCTGCTATTGATTTTAACAAGAAAAATCTTGATAACAAACTTAATACCGGACATTTCGGCATATCTTCTACTAAAGTGAGCCCTGTCTATGTTACGGAGAATTTGTCTCCAGAAAACAAACATCTTCATGCTGCAGCACGCAAATTGGCTAAAGAAAAATGCTACAAGTTCGTGTGGATCCGTGGTGGCAGAGTTTACCTTCGCAAAACGGAATCGTCGGAAGCTATTTTTGTACGTAACGGGAATGTGCTAGAAAAACTTTAATTATTAGTTTAAAACAAGTGTTTTCTTAAAAAATGTGTCTTTTAATATATAAGTTATAAATGGTCTCCTCTAAATTAAATTTCTACTTCCAGAATGTGAGAGGTCTTCGTACAAAGACAAATGAGTTATATATTAACACAGCTAGCTGTGAGTATGACAATATTATCCTCAATGAGACGTGGCTTAATAGTAGTATTACCGATTCTGAGTTGTTTACGAGTAATTACAATGTTTATAGACGTGACCGCGAAACCAGCTCTTTTCAACATAAAAAAGGTGGGGGCGGTGTTTTGATAGCTGTATCGAAAAGAATTAGAGCACGCATTTTAAGAAATTTTGAAAGCGACCGTGAGGACTTGTGGGTCGAAATCGAAGTCTTAGTAGATAAAAAACTTGAAAAATTATTACTTTGCACTGTTTATCTCCCCCCGCCCGTCTCAAAACAACATTTTGAACACTTTTGTAATAATGCAAATATATTTCTTAGTAAATATAACCGGATCCTGATTTGTGGAGACTTTAATAATAGTAGTATTGACTGGATTGGCACACCTGGATCTCCACTTTCGCCTAATATAAATTCTAGTTGTGCAACATCGCGAGATCTTTTTGACTTTATGTCATTTAATAACCTATATCAACTTAATTTCATAGCCAACCAAAATAATAAAGTTCTGGACTTAATTCTTACTAATATACCAATATGCGACCTTATATTCCCACCAGTACCCCTTAGTAAAATAGACCTTCATCACCCGCCGTTGGAATTTTATGCTGTTTTTGATGAATTTGTTAATAAATTACAATGTATTATTAAATCCTTTAAAAACAATTTTCATAAGGCAAATTATGACAACATCCGTAATTACCTAGCAAAGATTGAGTGGTCTCATGAATTTAGAACATATACATCAGTAGATTTAATGCTTGATAGGTTTTATCAGATCCTGAATTATGTGATTAAGAAATTTGTACCCATTTCACCTGTTGCCCCTAACACAGCCCCAGTTTGGTATTCCAAAGAATTGAAACACTTACTTAAAGAAAAAAATAAGTACCGCGTTCGTTTAAAAAAATATAAAAACCCTTTAGATAATTTATCCTTTAAATCACTAAAAACTAGATGTGATTCTTTGATTATCAAGTGCTATAATAACTATATACAGTTAATTGAAGAATCTATCAAATCTGACCCAAAGTTATTTTTTTCTTACATGAAGCAAAAAAATGCTAAACGTACCGCGTTCCCGTCTTCAATGAAATATCATACCACAACGGTTTCAACAGGTCCTGAAATATGCAACACATTGGCAGCATTCTTTGCGGCTTCTTGTAGTGCGGGTGACATTGATAGTTCGTTTGACAACCACAATAGTAATAAATGTGATATCCCCCAATCCTTGTGTGCTATAAGTTTCTCTGAAGACCAGGTTTTGCAACGTCTTAAATCCCTTGACAGACATAAAGGCGCTGGTGCAGATGGGATACCTTCCGTTTTTGCTGTCAACTGTGCTAAGCAATTGTCACTGCCGCTCACACTTATTTTCAATGTTTCGCTAGCTTCAGGTATCTTTCCTTCGTCTTGGAAGTTGGGCCTCATTGCACCAATCCACAAATCTGGTGACATAAGCGATGTCAAAAATTACAGGCCCATTACTATATTGTCAGTTTTCGCCAAGTTATTGGAATCCTTGTTATGTCCCTATGTATCATGGCATATTAAGAGTATACTCGCGGACACTCAACATGGATTCGTCGGTACTCGTTCCACTTGCACCAATCTTGTCGATTTCTTTGATGATGTATCCCGTTCCTTGGATAGTCGCATTCCAGTAGACGTCATTTATACGGACTTATCGAAAGCTTTCGATAAAGTTCCTCATAGTATCTTACTTCAAAAACTATCTCTGATCGGTTTTGCTGGCGCCTTCCACAAATGGTGCTCGTCATACTTACGTGACCGCACATCAAAAGTAGTTGTCAGTGGATACGAATCGGATCCTTTTCCTAATTTGTCTGGTGTTCCCCAAGGTTCCCATCTGGGACCTATATTTTTTAACATATTTATGAATGACGTCTCCTCATGCTTTAGAAACAGTAAATTATACCTTTACGCGGATGATCTTAAGTTAATGAGACCAATTAGGGAACTTCATGACATAACGCTACTTCAAGACGATCTAAACAGATTGGTTTGCTGGTGCATTGATAACAAAATGATATTGAATGTAGATAAATGCTGTTATATTCGTTTTACACGTAACCGTAATACTGAATTGTCGGGTGGTTATACAATATCTGACTAACGTATTCAAGATGTTGAATGTGTTCGGGACCTTGGTGTTATTCTTGATAAACAACTTAATTTTAAGGAACATTATGATTATATAGTGTCTAAATCACTAAAAACCCTCGGTTTTATAATAAGAAATACCAAGAACTTTAAAACTTTAAAAACGATATTACTATTATAAGATTATACGAGAGTCTGGTCAGGTCTCTTCTTGAATACTGTTGTGTAGTTTGGCATCCGCATTATGAAGTTCATTCTAATAAAATTGAACGTGTCCAAAAAAGATTTATGTACCACTTAGCATATAAATTTAACTTGTCAAAGAAGCTAACTAGTTACACAAACCGATTAACTCATTTCAATATAACATCACTTAAAAAACGCCGTAAAATTTTAAATTTATCGTTTTTACATAAATTAGTCAATGGTCATATAAATTGTCCTCATCTGGTACAGGTACTTAATATAACAATCACTCATAAACTTCCACGGCTGTCTAGATACTCCTTGTTTACACCTAAGCGATCCAAAACTAACCTAGGCTTTTTCTCTCCTATAAATAGGCTCCAAGCGGAATATAATTCTGTTAGTAAAAATAAGGATATTGATATATTTAGTCTAAGTTTACCAACTTTTAAAAAGAAAATATTATCACTTTGCTAAGATTTAATAACACAGTAGTATAAAGTTTTGTTCTTTTAGTATATACTAAATATGTAAGAAATTGTTAATTTAAGTTTTAATTTCTTAGTTCTGGGAAGCCTTATGCTCCCAACTATCGTTTGTTTTTTGCTTTCCGTGGCAACCTGTAATTAAGGCAGCACCAATACTTGTATACCACAGACTTTGTAACTTAGCTTTTAAGGTGTATGTTCTTGTTGGTTGTCCAAATAAATAAATAAATAAAAAGATTTGCACACTGTTCCGAGCAGGTGAAGATTACACTACTTCAGGCATAATGTCAGTCATATTACACCAGTCCACTCTGGCATAAGTACATGAAGAATGCGTATAACGCGCTTCGTGTACAATACAACAACGCGTTCCGAGCTATGCTCAACCTCCCGTGACGGTGTAGTGCGATTGGCATATTCGCTGACAGTGTGGTCACAGATTTCAATGAGCTTATAAATAAAAATAGAATATCATTTCATATACATGTATGCAATAGTAATAACGACATTATAGCTGCCATTTTTCGGACTGTGTACGTATTTAGGTCAAGGCCAAAATTTTTAAATAATATTTTCATACGATTTCTAACAATAAACCTTACAAATATAGAAACTAGTAAATTTAATAACAAGTACAATAGTTCCTAACTGGTGTAAATATAGATTCATATGTTTGATTTTTGTAATTTTTGTACATATAATATAATTTATAATTTAGTTTTAATTTTAATTTGATTACCTGTAGTATGTTAGCAAGTATGTTAAATTCTATGGGTTATAACCGAAATAAATGATTATAATTATTATTATTTGTTTCTCCTTCACGGGTATTTCCCTAATATGTTAGGAACATACCCGGCCTTTTAGTAGGCTTACACGGGGACATGGGTCCAACATGCAGAGGCCCTTCGAGAATTTTAATTTAGAGTGAGACGGGACACTAACCAAGACACTAGCCGCGGCAGATGTAGGAGACTATTGCTACAAATGGAATCTAATTATTCAGGTCTATGGGGATGGGTGTTTAATGGTTTGGTAAAATGCAAACTATAGTTAAAAAACAGTACCTACAAAGTAGGAATGGCAAACGATGACTCGCCGGCTCACTAGATGGGCCCCCTGAATAGCTGCCATAGACATACAGGCCTTAAAATCAGAAGGGGGCAACACCGGTGTGAGTGGCTAGGGGTGTCGAGCGGTGCGATGCCGGTTTCACCATCACGGGTCTCGTGTGAAAGTTATGACCTTGAAAATGACAATTTCACCCCCAAGCATCCCATAGGGCTATCCCTAGCAGCCCCGCTATGACCGGCCGACCAAGGCAAGCCAGAGTTAAGAGTCCTACGGGTGCTCTTGAAATTTCACCCCAGCCAGCCAGCAAAGGCAAACCGGGGACGAGGGCCTAACCGACTCTCTGTGGCATTCAGGACCGCAGTGTCGCCACCCACATTCAGCTCGCCACAAGCTGCCCTGCGGTTTTATTATTATAATTGTTTCTCTTTCACGGGTATTTCCCTAATACTTTAGGAAAATAGCCGACCCTTTGGGAGGCTTACATGGAGATATGGGTGAGTTTTAATTAAAGGTGGGATGGAACACCTACAGCGTCACTAGCCGCAGCAGGCGTAGAACTATTGCTACGTATGGATTATAATATATGGGTTATGGGTATGGGTATTTGATGGACTGGTATATTGGTAACTATGGATGATAAAACGGCATTTGCCCTGAATACACTAATAGCATCTATCGAATGGATAGACGGTGACTCGCCAACTCACTAGATGGGCCCCCTGAATAGCCATAATAGGCATACAAGCCAGCAGCAGAGGGCAACACCAGTGCGAGTGGCTAGGGGTGTCGAGCGGTGCAGCGCGGGTTTCATCATCACGGTTCTCGTGACAACGGAGACCCGGAGCGGGTTTCCCCGTAGTTATGCTCTTGAAAATGACACTTCCACCCGTAAGCATATAGCTCTAGCGGCCTTCCTCTAACCGGCCGACCAAGGCAAGCCAGAGTTGAGAATCCTACGGGCGCTCTTGAAGTTCCACCCCAGCCAGTCAGTAACGGCAGGCTGGGGACCAGGCCCTAACCGACTTTCTGAAGTATTCAGGACCGCAGTGTCGCCACTCACATTCAGCTGATTAAATGAATCAAAATTCTATGCAAAGACTTTAAAAGTATACTAGCTCCCATGCTATCCCAATGGGTCGTTTAAAATGTAGTAATAAATTGTTATAAATACTTTTTGTTCACTGCAACTTAACCACAAGACACGCCTATGATTTTTGTTGCAGGTCTTGTTTCGACAATAAATATCAATCGTTAATACTTTGACATAAATATATTGACATTAAGTAAGCTTTGGCTTAACGAAAGTGAATTCAACTAGGAGGCGCAAAATTATAGAAGAAAGATTATTGTCTTAATTTAATCTTGAAGTGGCTACTTTCCAAAGTAAGAAAGCGATTAGTAACATCGCTTCTTAAAAATTGTGTCTTTATCCGGGAATCAAATGATTTGAACGAAGGATTTTGCCAATAAAGATGCTTAGGGACCAGACTCAATTTGTGAGAAATGTAAAAATATATAATTACTTTATAATTCGCTCTTTTTATAATTTTGTAATTAATATCACAGTAACCGAAGTGATATAAATATTAAAACCATTAATTATAATTCCTTACTTATTTATCAATAAAACATTTCACTATATTTGATTATTATATTCGATATAATTTTTTTCCTGAAAAGTTTTGTAGGTCGTTGATTGTACAGTCAACAACATAAGTCGATACACCCTTGCGAGATTTCAATTAGCTCTATCTTTGAAAATTATAACAAATATTAGTATTATATAGATTTCTAATAGTTGATGAACCATTGTTCGAAATAACAAAATAATAACCAAGATATGTTCACAAATTTGTTTCACGTTCAGCTATTTATGTTGCTGACTGTACTAATCTAGTATTGCATTATCCGTAATACACTCAAAGATGTCTTTCATTAGTTGGATACCGTTCAATGTACTACCGTCTTACATTAGTAAGGCAGATCTTGGATTAGGATCTAATGGCAGCACGTATGAAAGGGGAAGATTGAACGATGCGTTCAATTGATGCACCATTGAAGTGAATCCACTCCTAACGTAAGCCATTAGTCTAACTGGAGAGGTTAGCGGGAATACTAGTAATAGACTACACTTGATACTAGTACAAGGAAAAAGGAGTTATAGCATTTGCGTAATTGTTTACGTAATAGCCTAAACAAGTGCTTTTATCAGCAGAAGTGGTGAGAACTGTTGAAAAGGTGTTCTTTTCATAAACGCGACGGTTACTTTATATACATATAATTTTTAACGCAAATGTTGCTTTGTAACATACAAGGAACGGGAAGGTTATATGTTCTCGTTTTACGGTTGATAAAATTTGTTCTCACAAAAATAACATTTAATAAGGAGTGACAGGTGAACAAATAGTCAAGTAGAGTTCCTCTGTTTTAAATAATCCATAATGCGTATGTATTCATACTCATACACTTTTTTCAATCAAACAGCAGTCAGCTGTTGACAGGGACGTCGTTAACTAACAAATCGATAGCTCATACGTGCCGGTGACCGACTGTAGGTGAACACAATATCGGAGGCGGCGAGCCGTGGCGGCGCGAGATCAAAGCGGGTGCGCCTTTGATGTGCCGTCGAGCGAGCAGGCCTACCCACCACGCCACCGCCAAACACTGACCGATAATAATCTCTTTATTAAAATTATTTCAACATGTTTCTATTTATGATGCGCGGTTTTTGTGGTTGAATATCACCATGTTTCGCCATCATTGTTCGAAGTTCGGCACAGTAAACATCTGCTGTTATTGCTTGACCAGACCTGAGAAAGATATAGTTAATAACAACATGAAGAGACCACCAAACAGTTACCATTACCTTTTTATTGGTAAGTCTTGCTTTAGGGCACTGTTGCGGCGTTTGACCTGGGGTCAGCCATTGCCATCCAAATACAAAGCGACGTTGAAACTGCTAAACGGTTTTTGGGAACGTTACAAGTTGCCGTTCCATTACAATTTTAAGTGCAATTGTGAAATATATGTGATTCTTTTTTAAGTACTAAATCGAAATTACTTGGATACATTGAGCTAACGTCGTTCGTTATCGGACTAGTTAGTGACTATATATGTACATAGAATGGCTGTCAGCAAATGATGGTGATGCTGTTAATCTTTATTTTGGATGATAATATAAAGTATTAATCGAACTGGTATAAAATTGATGACCTGGTATCAGATATACAATCCTGCAAAACAAATACTTGGTAAATATTATGCATGTTATTAAAAATGATTAACAAGTTTTCTTATACATACATATATCCAATTTACATAGGTCTTTAGGTACAGGAATGAGGCTACCGATCTAGAAACAAAGTCATTTCCAATACCTTAAATTCCTCTTCCTCTTGCTTAAAACTATCTGGATTCAACTGCTGCTGTTGGTTGTTCGACATGACTAGTAGTAATGGTCGCCAAATATTATATTTTATCTATTTTCTTTTTACTATTTAGTGACCCTGTTAAACTGTTTGTGTGTATACCTGTTAAGCTTTAGCTATGAATCCATTTGTAATATAGCCGACACTTGTACTGAACAATGTCAATTCTATATATGTATTGAGGTTTGCCAGTTACCTGGTCACTTTTGTAAGATCCGGTGAGACCACTTGAATAATGAATTCAGCATCGTGTCCGGAATGTCCGATCACGAATCCACGTGGAAGTTGTCAGACCTAACTCTAAACGTCAATTTAAAAGAAATCAAAGACATAAATACAAAGTATTTCATTTCGAGAAGTAAGTACTTTTCTTCGTAAAACGTGCTTTAATCTTTAATCTGCACAAAATGATGAAGGAATTAACGGGGAACCAATTTCGGGAAATAATTAAAGTGGTTCTAAAATTTATTACCTGCGCTATATTTATTTTGCTGGTATTATTATTCAATGTTTGGTTGTGGGTACGCCTGATGATTGGATGATCTTTATACTAGCTTCTACCCTCGGCTTCGCTCCCTTGATTCTAAAGGTCTATGCCACAAAGGCGTAAATCATCCTGGATTACAAGCCTACCTCTCCGGACCATAAATTTTCTCTATGCAAAAATCCTGTTGATCCGTTACAATATAAAAAAAAAACAAACCAATAAATATTATTAACACGCTTTAAAATTTATTAATATTAGTAAGTATAAGGTAAGAATATATTATAATTGCTGCTGTATGTAGATGTTTGTGATCGCATAACTTAAATCTTATTTTTTAAAACCATTTCTTTTTTTGATTTACTGCGCCCGCTCTTGGCATTAATCCTGTATCACAGAAGATTTTAAAAACATTCAATAAAAGAACATAGAGAACACCCAGACTCAAAACAAACATTTGTGAATCACACAAATTTCTGTCCTGTGTGGAATTCGAACTCATAACACTCGACATAGCGGCAGTGCAAGCAATCACTTAAAGCCACAAGCGAACTTTTAAAAGACTCGACAAATTGACACCCTTATTTGTTTTGTCGAGTCGATGGTTCATTGCTATGCCACGACTAGAACAACGGTGCTGTGATCACATTTTCGTCGTTGTACGTCACCCACTAAAAGAGCAGAACAATATCTACCAGGTCAGCTCGTCAATGTGTAAAAGACACAAAAATGGACCTAGTAATGCACACCACGTTCAAATAACCAACAAACCAGTGCATCTAGGCTAGTAGCAAAACAACTTCATGAAATACTTCTAACTAAATATACCTTTATCAAATCCAAAACAAATTTCAACCCTAAAGTCCTTATATACATGTAACAACAATTTAGACGTAACGAAAACAAGATCATTACGGTGGACTAAATGAGTCTATTTTATCATTATCATCTACCCTACATAATAAAAGGATAAAGATTCCGTGTGGGCGGGAGGCGCCACAATGTCGCGACGTGTAGGCGTGAGCTCTCCTCTTAATAAAACAGCTTTACCACACACTCTTGCTATGTCAATAACTTTAAAGGAATATATATTTTGAAGTAAAACTAACAACTTGCAAGGGTGAATCACCGAGACTGCGCGGATGACGTTGTAGTTTAAGTGATACGGTTTCTGCCAATTCGCCAGTGTGTATTCAACATATAGTTATTGCGCGTCTATGTTATACATTGTTTGTGTACGGTACAATGACTTTCACTAAGACGAGCGGCATCAGATTAGTAGTTCTTCTTTTATTCAAGTAGTTAATAGCTAAAGTATATTAACCATTAAATAAAAATAAGTTTATTGCCAATTATCTTTACAATAATATGCTGTATTCAATGACCCCACACTAGGCAAAGCCTGTCTTGTGGGTACCTGATTCCATTACAATTTGAGTTTTATGGTCTGCTCGGTTGATATCATATACATAAGTAAAATAGGTAATAATTTAAAGTGATTACATTATACTGTTCACTTACTAACATCATAAAACAAAAATAACATTAAAATCTACATTACCATTAACTTAAATTATTATAAAACAAAAAATAAATACTTTTTGAGTGTGTACTATTATATTAGTATAAACTACTGATTATTGTTTGTAATTAATCCATAAAAATTATCCGTACATATCGTTATTATAACGTTATATAAGACAATAGAATAATCACGACAGATTAGGCCAAATATTAAGCCACCTAAAAGTTTTTGGCTCCGCCAGACCGAATAAATTAGGGCTAATTATTTATTAACTTTTTTATTCGCCTTATTTTTATAATTATCATAGCTGTTGATAACTAGAGCCTATAGCTTTACATATTTTGTAGGTATTTACGTATAGAATTATACTAAAGCATCCTGTTAAACATAAATTAAGTTAATTGTATGTATATACATATGTAATAAAAAACATAATTCTGTGACAGACTGTGACGAATCTCAGACACAATGCAAGATAAATTGTATTTCACTTATATCTGCGTTTCAGCATACAACGAGTTAATGCATGAAGGTATGCATTTTTCTTACTAACTAGTGAATCATTTGTCAACTGCCAGGTTCCATGTTAGGAAAAATTATTTATCAAGGCTTTTATTAGTAAACTCGCAGGAACATCTTGGAGTTACGAATTAAGGGCAGAAAATATAAGTTATAGACAAGGATTTATACATACTTATCTCAATATCAAGGCAGTGTAAACTGGCGACTGCACATTTGGTGCAATGCGGAAGATAATGGAATGTAGAAATACACGACTTCTATCTCTTCGGGCGACACAGGTATCATATTATATTCAAACTTTAGTTATTTCGTACAATTATTTTCTTTAGTAATGTTATATAATATAAAAGCGTGTGAGTTGGTTTGTCCTTCTTTCACTTAGTATAGGAGCAACATATTGAAATAACTTATTCGAAAAAGACTAAGACATTCTATTTTAATGCTAATCAATTGCACAGTGCGCATGGTGCATTCTCTGTAACCACAAAAGCAATGCTGTGGCAAAAAGCTATTTTAAAATAAACGCACAAGTGAATAAATTGGTTTACGATAGTCCAATTTAGCTAACGATGTTATAAAGACGCAACAATAGATTATTTTGCGACCATTATCTTTAATATACAACGTAGCTTTTCGTCTTTCGGTAAATAGCATCATGTTAGTTTAACGTGTGTCATACCCACATTTAAGCAGTCCTATTTTACTCAAAATAACTACAGACATAAGATGTAACTACACATGTAACATGTATTACGCCATAGAATGATTCGTTTATCAAGATAGGTAAAATACTGAACCCGCCCAGTAGAATAAGAAGGCCCAGGCTAAGAAATATTAGACAAAAATAGTATCGAACCCGTGAAACAAATCTTAATCTTACTATAATAAATATATCAGTCCTGTTTATGTACACTTTTTTTACTGTTGGCTCTTCTCTGTATAAAAAAGGTTAAGCAATCGTTTACCACACTGTCCCAGTACGAGTTAGTGGACTATCTATAGCTTCGCGAATATTATGTAGAATAGACACTCAGATTTCCCAACGATGTTATACTCTTAGATATAGAAGTTAAATTAATAATAATAATAATAATAATATTCTACCACATACACACAACACCATCTAACCCAAACTAAGCAGAGCTTGTACTATGGGTACTAGACAATGGATAAACATACATAATTATGTACTTTTTTTCAGTAAATACCTACATATTATACATAGAAACACCCAGACCAAGACAAACATCCATGTTCATGCACACAAATGTTTGACTGCCAACCATCAATAATGTAAAGGCACTGAAAGGAGAGATCATTTTGACCTCTCCCATAAGTTGAACCTCAAACTTCGCAATAGACTTAACCACACTCACACCGCTATGTTTACGAGACGGTGTTTAATACTGAATGTAGTGAACTATAAATAAACTTTAGTGACCTATCGAGTTTTGACCTTTTGGTATTCAACTGACGTACGTATACGTCAGTTGAATACCAAAAGGTCAAAACTCGGAATCCGAAATCAATAAACTAATAACATACCACTCCTACGCTACTAAGTACATAAGTGAACTATAATTAGAAATATATTCTAGAAGGCAATGGCGTGACTAGTATTAAAAAATAAATCCATGTTTCATATATATTTTAGAAAATGAAATGATTTTCTTATATTTTTCTAGCATTTTGTAGATGCAAACTAATGTAACTTAGATTAAATAAAATAAACAATTGTATTCGTAGTAAGTAAACATATATATCGGTCAGGTATTTTAACCTTGAGATAGTTAAACTATACTATACTTATACAATTAGCCGCGTCTTTTGCAACTCACGTGATTATGTTTTTGTTACACTTCTGCAAGCCATGTCGCAGAGAAGTTAACAAATACACAATTAACGGACATAATTAGCAGCAAAACTCTGAGAAATTATTTGTGCTTCACACAAATAATTGTATCATGTGGGATTCGAACCCTGTAAGCAAAGTAAAGGCGCTTGCCCGATGCGCCATTAGTACAGTCTTTTGATAACGTCTCCTTTTAATAGTTCAGAGTCACGGGACTCAAAATAATGGTTGGCGAAATGCTGGTGTAATGTATGTGTGCCTACCTTTTCAGGGATATTCGGAGATAAGTTCTTTTTTAATTAGGTTTGGATACAGGTTGATGTGTGTTCATATTAATTCGTTTATAAGTTGGTACATACAATTATCAAAATTAATAAATCTATATATTAGTACGTAAAGCAAAATCTTTGTACCTACCCCTTTTTACGAAAATTGGGCGGACGGAGGAGTATAAAAGGCACAGTTAAAGTTTATATGCATTATAAATACATTAAATTAATGAAAAAACACTATACGCACACAACCATGCATTTGACACACGCAGTCGAAGCGCGTAACTATTGTTACATGTATCAATATATAATGACATATCAGCAATATCTTACAGGCAAACTTTGGTCGAATTTCGAGCACTAAGCGATCGCTAGTAAAGATTAATATTTCAAAAGAAATGACAAGCATTTTCTTCTTTTTTTTAAATAAGGCATCTCCTGCACTAGGAATAATTCCTGTATCGCAAGAGTCTTTACAAACATTCAAACAACGGACACAAAGAACATCCAGACTCGGAACAACCATTTGTGGATCACACATTTCTATGCCCCGTGAGGGATTTGAACCCACAACACTCGACGCAGTGGCGAGGCGACCATTTAAACCAGTACGCCGTCCATGCATTATTATTATTTGATAATCGCACATTGTTGGTATATCTATGCTAATATCAAAATGTAAATAAATCTCATTGCTACGTCTGTTTGTAAATTTCAGCAGCGAACCCTCTCGTCCACCATTGATGAAAATTTATATTAGACACTAGGTCCTAAGGGCCTATTGAATTATAATTTATTAATTTTCTTCACCTAAATCATAAGACAAGACAAAGAGGTTACTTTTTAAAACAGTGGGTGACAACAACTGTAACATTAAATACTCTCTGTATTTTATATTACAGTTTTGTGATGAACGATGTGATGTTTATTGAAATCAAAACTTATATGAACATTTGCAACCTAATTAAATATAGTAATTTGTAAGAAAAGAATAAACGAATCAACAAAGATTACGTCACTACTAAAGTATGAACATGTTATGACTCTTCTAAATAAAGTGAGTAACATTTTACGCGGCTCAAGTTGTTGCACTTGTGCGGTTTGTATGCAATGTGTAAATGATTGACACGTGCCACCAAGTAGCCCGCACAATTAATTATAAATTTGACATCTTTGTAAAGGGAAAATAACTTTATATTATTACTAGATTTTGCCCGCACCTTCGCTCACGTAAATGTAGGTTAGGTTCGATTAACAGTAGGCGTCGGCGGGGTCCGGGCACCCTACGATCGTGACGGTAAGTCACGCTTTTGAGGAGTGGCAGGAGAGCCGGCATGGCGCCCTCACCTTCTGGCTGATACAGGTAATGACTGGCCACGGTTGTTATGGCCAGTTCCTGTGTCGCATAAGCCGACAAGAGACGCCCGGTTGTCACCACTGCGGCGACTGCCGCGACGTTGTTGAGGACACATCGCTGCACACTTTGGCGAGGTCGCTATTGCATGTGAAAGTGATACGCGCGACCCGGCCGACTCTGGTTATGTCGAGGAACACCGTGGTAGGTTTAGTCGGTATTATCGGGGTACCTTTCCCGCGGTAAGTCCGACATAACCTCGCCGTCGCGCCGCGGAGATGTATGCGTCAACGCATTCCCGCAAGTAAAAAAAGGCATTCTCCTATGTAAATAAGACTACTTTTTGCTGGATGAAAGGTACCATATGTCGTTTTTTGTATCCCTGACAACGTGTATGAGAAATTTGATGGTGATCGGTTAAGTAGTTAAGGCGTGAAAGGGTAACAAACCAGCGAACAAACTCACATTCACATTTATAATATTAGTTATTATAAATGCGATTGCGAATTGGATAATAAACTCACATGTGTAGCCCGTGATAGCTACTTGCATTGTTTCCAAGTAAGTACTCTTAGTTTTATGTACTTACTCTGTTCCTTTAAGAGAACATTTGAGTTTCCTTTTCTGTTTTTTACATGACAAGATTAATGAAGAACAATAAACTTTCATAACTGTACTTTACCATTAATCATGGAACTAACTAGCTAATTTTATTTTTCTAATCTCATTCTGAAAATATGTGACAGTTATTTTTGTATCGATCCATTTTAAACATTGACACGAAACCAGGCGCGTTATTTGTTCGTACAAAGTAAACACGGTTACACAAACAGTGCAAAGTACTGACACGTATCAACCTATGTGTATAAATAAATCCTTATTTGTCTCATCCGTGTTATCGACATTATTACAGCGTAGCACTTGTAGCTTTTTTGCTACGGCGTAGATCATTCGACGCTGCTACGTGACTAACCAATGCTTATGAAGCGAATACTGTATGGACGGAAATAAATATTTGTCCTGTGCCTTGTAGATCTTCTTAGTCGTTAAATAGACATCAAAGAGTTTAATTAAGTTTAAAATTATATACTTTTATGTCATTTTTACTTAGACATAGATTTTTAAAAAGACTAAGTAAAAATGAAAATACATTTTGCCATACAAATAAACATAGAAATTGGGCGGATGGCACAGCAAATGAAGTTGATTACATGGATGGCGTAGCAGTTTAAGTGGTCGCCTCGCTATTGCCACTGCGGCAAGTGCTGCTGGTTTGATCCCCACACTCGACCAAAATTCGTGTGATAAACAAACATATATGTATTTTGTAATCGTTTATTGAATATATATAAATATATTGACACGGTGTACATACGAAGAGCAAGCATTAACTTTACAAATTATTAGTATTCGTTGTAACTGCTGTATAATCTCTTTTAACGACAGTATTTCGCAACATAAGATTACCCATAGAAAGGTAATAGTTATATCAAAAAAGGCTAACTGAAATGATAGTCAAATTAAGTATGACATCTACACTTCACTTTGTGCTTAGTTTCCACAGAACCCAATCAGCGAGCTCACTGTCGGCAACAAATGTCAGATTTTACTCACGTCACTGGATCAAAGAAACCTGCCGCCCAACAAAGCATACATATTAGCAATCTGGGCTGCAGGCTTCTTTGATCCTGTGACGTTAGTAATATCTGACATTACAAAAACGCAAGAAGCAAGAATAAGTGAGTAGAAGTGTCTATTCCCTCGTTCTTGCTACCAGTAGAAATATTTTCATAAAACATAAACATGAAGTAAAAACTACGAATCGTGTTCAGAGTGCTCCTTTATTAAATTCATCGGTATTTATATCACAATATTAAGCACATATGATCATACACATATATACACATGGAAACAGATATATTTTTGACTAAGAAAATATATTGAATGACAATTCAGCACACTAATTAAGGTCCTAAGTACGTCTAAAATATTGAGATGACATATTAGCAATGTGCCTACAACCATTATTCGCTAATCGCCAAACACAGGGCGCTCTAGTTTACGTAGCCTGCGTACTATCTATCCTTGATGGAAAAATACCAAACTACCGCTACCGCATACTGCAATTTATGGTAAATTAAACTCAATCTAATAACCTACAGTAATGTATCGTTTGATCAATCGCCAGTATCGATTATAAATCGGGAGCTTGTTACTATTCAAAGCGTGTTACTTGATTCGCTGCAATCTAAGCGAGTCGATACTGAAACGTGTCGATTATCTATGATGAGGCACGTGGAGGATTATGTGGAGAGCAAACATAACCGATCTCAGGCAGGCTATATCAAGTGTTAGACGAAGAATCATCTAGGTCATGGATTTTACTTAACTGGTTATTTTATTACCATATAAAGTGTATCGAATACTAGATTTTAACCGCGGCTTTGCTCGCATATTTGTGGGTTAGGTTAGATTAGTAACAGAACATTTGCCTATATGAAACCCTATGGTATCCTATGGTTCGATGGTACCCTAACAATGTGCATGCGAAATAATATGATGATCGGTGGAGTAGTTAAGTCCTGAAAGCGTAACAAATAAACAAACAAAGACACATTAATTTATAATATTAGTTAGGATACATTGAAACCTGAATCGAACAGAGTTATACCGATGTTTAAATAGTGGGCACGTATAAAGGCTGCGTGTGTAATTTCTTCATTGAATATTGACTCAAATCCACTCTGAGAACAAAATATACATAAAATTATATTTGTAAGAGATATACATATTATAGTAAAATTAATAGAAAATTCCTTAATACTGATTGTTTGAAAACATGCATATACATGTGTCGCAACAGAAAAAGCTATCCCCACGCATTTATTAGTTCTGTTGAGTGCCATCAAATCAATAAATTCTATTGCAAAAGCCGACCCGCCTATAGGTATGTATATAATAAGTTTACAAATCCTTCGATCATAAATACTTTCTCTAAGTATTGAATAACTAGATTTTGCCCGCGTCTTCGCTCGTGCAAAAGTAGGTTAGTTTATGTTAGGAAAATATTTTCTTAAATCAAATAAAAAAAGGTTGGTATAAGATTTTTTTAAATATAAAATGTGAGAATTTTTTAAATCGGTTATGTAGTTTTTGGGTTAAATCCTTACAAACAAAAAAACAAAAATCAAATATTTCCTTTTCATAATATTATATAATATATAGATACCTTTAATCAGTTTGCTCATGACGACATTTTTAGAGAACCATTAAGCTAACCGACTTATATAAGTCCTTATTTTTAGTACCTAATTGAAAAATAATAATATTAAATATCTTGTCTTTGACGTTCTCTTGCGTTTCAAGTTGTTGCTTTGCTGAACTTAACAACTATAAATTGGCACACATAATTTCATTTGTAAACTACATCGTTTGATTCGTTACAAAACGGCTACGACGACTTAGTAGTCAAATAATACTATTTAGTAAGATATGGAATAATGCAGATATACCCTTAATCATGGCTACTATAAATGCAAATATGTGTTTGTTGTTTGGTACGGCTTCACACCTGAACTACTCAACAGATCATCATGATATTTCGCATACACATTGTCAGCAAAAGTCACATAGAGATTTCATCTAGATAACAGTACAGTTTCCGACCCAGCGAAGACGCGAATAAAACTATAATTTTGCTACGTCCGCCGTCTGGCAAAGACTTTCTTACACTTACACTGCCTAATAGATTTTTCTTTAACGATACTCTAAAGTCATTATTCGTGCAACTGAGACTATTTCTTTATCGTTAGAATTCACACGATACCAGGCAACTATTCGTTTACAGATCATTACGTACTTTATGCAGCGCATCCAGACATGTTAACCGTTTTTCGCCGTTTAGTGATCGTTCCCAACACGTTTGTATTTTGTTGACTTGTATGTTAGAACAACGAATCTAAATTTTGCATACATACAATCATCATACTTATGTATCGGCAAAGTTCATGGATTTCTTTTACGTCTTATCCTGTCATATCTACTATGATTCAGATGTGATATTATATGCCTCTCTTCAAATGTATCACTACGCTCAATTATCGAGTCTCCTTTGCTAAGTACTGCTATTTACTTTTCAAATGACGTTTCAGAGCAGTCACTTTGTAAATTTTGTATATATTTGTATACAATTTTTATAATAACACAAATATGTCAATACCTCACACTAAGTATTATGATAAAGCTGAACAGAGATGAAAGCCCGCGATAACTAATCATGAATTAATTAATCTTTTCTTCTTCTTTCTTTTTGTAAAGACTACATAGCATTAAGAATATTGTCGGTGTGTCGGAACAATTATTCATGAATTTTTGTCCCGTGTGGGAATCGAACCACAACACTCAGCGCAGTGGTGGTAGCGAGGCGACCACTTCTAATACTACGCCAACCATGCAGTCAATCTGAATATTACATCACATACTGTCCATTCACATACCACTTTACGTGAATTTTAGAGAGTTGATGGCTAATAATTGGTTTTATCATGATAATACCAAAACAAACACCATTCCACGTAATATTAAAAGACATCAGCGATGTTTTACAACCATCAAAAATATTATTTTTTTATGGTTGTAAAACATCTATTAATTATTAAAGAAAATCTCTTACATAAACGTATATCTACGGAAACATTTTCATTTAATTAAGTACGTTATATTCATACCACAACTTAATTAACAGAGATTTTCATCTTCATTTTTCCTAACAGCGTATTAAAACATTGTTTCAGAACCATTCCAAGAAAATGTAATCTCTCGGAGCAGCGGTATATTGTAGTATAAATGCGGAGATACTACAAATGGTACAAACCACTCGGGAGAGTTTCCTGAGCTCAGTGCTAAAGTAGGGCATCATTTGATCCGATAATCGGCCCGTTTTGTTGTAGAGTCGATTCAGACGTTCAAATCAAATTTTTTTATATACTTTCTGTAGATAATCAGGATGGTATAGATAGTATTTATTTCAGTCAACTGCCAAATAATCTAAGTAGCAGCTACTGTTTACTATCGTATGTTTATATGAAAGTCGTTGAAATAAAATTAACAAATTAAATTATTAGTTTTATTCCAGATTCTTAATTCTCAAATTAGCTTTTTAATTAACTCTTTCTAGAAATGCATCAAAATGATTTTTGAATTTAATAATATCAGACCTTTTTATAAACTGTCTACCTGGTGGACATGAGCCTCTTTTCAGTATTAGAAGCATTGCGCTATAGCAACCAGCGCAAGTTATTTTTCCTCGCTGCGGTGGCCCTGCGGGTTGGTTTATGTAAATGTCACCGAAAACATTACGAAGAACACAGAAAGATGCAATCTCCTACCAATGTTTGCCTCCACCGTCCAAACAAACGATAATTAACTATTATATACAGTAACATTAGAAACACAAAGATGCACGCTGTTGATCGATCTTGAAACTATTGCTTGGCAATCCATCGGTCGCCCAACCAGGTCAGGGTGGCATGTAAGTGTTCTTTGAATATTTGTAAAATCTCCCGTAACACAGAAGTTATACCTAGTGCAGAGAATGTATAAAAATCAAATAAATATTGCCGTTATTTACTTTGTGCGGTCAGTGGAGGGTTCACTGCGTAGAATAATCCACCATAATAATGCATGTAAATTACAATTTAACTTTACTTACCCCAGTCACCACTTACCAATTCTGGCACAAATCAACTACGTAGAGTCGGCGATGTGATCCGGTTCGCTTCTAAAACGATAATGACTAATCCGCAATCACTAGTCTACAACACGACTCTGTCCACGTACCGCAGTTACAAATAAAACGTTACGGTTTTCCTCTACCGCCAGTACTGCAGTAGTCATATCAGTTAATTATTATGCAATGGCGTAGTTTTCCACGACATAGTTTATGGTAAATGTAAACAAAATAAACCTTGATTACTTTTGTACCTACATTACATTTTTTTATATTTGATTACATTTTTTTTTTACTTTGTTGTAACGATGTATTTGTTTCTATCGTCCGTTTCTGACATTTGTAAACCGAAATCTGACTACAATAACAATTTTATAATTCTATTAGTCTGGGTGTAATAATAATACAACTTTGGAAAACCTCTTGAATAAACATTGTTACCAGTACGGCTTCTAATATTATAAATGCTGAATATTAGTTCCACTAGGAACGCTGAAAGTCTTTGTTAGTTTATTATTTATTTACAGCAAAAAGCAATATCAAACATAGTATTAAATAAAAATACTTGTATAAAACGTTAAAGGTAATAAAGACACGGTTTCGGTTTTTGATCCTTTGGCACGTTAATCGAAATGCATGACTAAAGACTTACGTTTACGCTTAGGGTCGATTCTAATCATGGTATCTTATAATATAATGGTTAAGTACAGCTATGCATACTATTAAGAGGTTGAACATGTGTGGCAAAGAATGTACCAAAGTATTTTGGTGAAGAAAAACTTACATTGATTTGCCATGAACTCGTAACTTTGACGATATTAAATATAACTAAAAACAATAACTATCATAAACTTTAAATAAGGCGACACCTGTTTGTAAGGCATTTTTATATTAATAACTTTCGACGTGGATACTAAATATGCTGCATTTCTTATGTTATCTCTTATGCGATATATGCGAGCAAGGCCCCGGGCGGCAGCTAAAATTCAATAAGTATGAGCATGTAGGAATCTCGAAAATAAAGGAATTCTCTTGAATGTTTTTATTTCATCTGGCTTACGCTTAATATTTGTCGTCGTCATTTTTACGAACGAAATTTCATTTAGATGGAGTATAATATAATCATATATTCCAAATTATTGCATACAGGTAATACCATCATATATGAGAATATCAACAAAGTTTAATTAAATGTAAACAGCTTTGTCTCGTCGTTTAACTCATATTCCAAACAAATCAGTGCTCCATCACAAGGTGCGCAATTAATTATATTACATTGATGCTTACGTATGGCCTCTAATGAAAGTAAGCTATTGTAAGCCAGAATTGGTTACGCAACAAAGCGATTGCATCTAACTTCGTTAAGTAAAGTTCTCGAGTTTATTAGAGAGGCGAGTTTGCTTTTAAAACTTTTCTCAGTAGCGTGACTGATTCTGAACTCGTTGTAACAAGATTTACTCTCTTTGATTATACTTGTATGAACGTTGTTCCTTCAAAACCGAGTTTATGAATATGAACGCTCGGATTTTGTTCCGATGAACACTTATTCAAGAGAATTGTTTACTGCAAGTTCGCCTTTCTCAGCCTAAATATGTTAAAATATTCATGAGAGTCGAGCACTTATTTATAATTCCGTGTTAAACTTATGTAGCTTCTGCATATTGATTAAGGAGAATGCTACTATTCCAGTGCGATATATATATATCGATGCGATAAATCAATAGATTAGTTTAAGAAAAATTAAATGTCAAACCTCTACTCATAGATAAACTTTACTTTGATAACGTGAATATAATACAAAACATTTATATACTTAAGTTTTATACTGTAACTTTATATTTCAATGCTTGGAAAGGTCACTCAGTCATTAGACTGTACAGTACATTAGTACTGCCTACATTCTTTTAAAACTATTTACAAGTACATTTAGTAGTAAAAATATTTGATTAGAGATATTCGCGTAATAACCTCACGAGCGACCTAACCTCACCAACCTAAATATTGGACCATGATCTAGCCCTACACTATCTAATTCTAAAGACACATCCGGAATTCGAAAATCAATTACTAATATTATAGATGTGAATATTTGTTGGAATTGGAGGTCTAGATGTTTGTTACTCAATTGTGCGTAAACTTTTTTTTACGTTGCTCTCCAAAAAGACCACACTCCGCCTAATAGTAAGCAGTTATGTGGTCTAAGCGCAGTGGCCTCCACACCGTCTCTACTTTGACGTCCTGAGAAGGTGCTTTTTACCGCTCATGCATTGCTCACAACTAGACCATATCCTGAATTACGGCATAGTACATTTTTATTCCCTAATGCGTTTCCATGGTTATCACACGGCTGAAACCACTGAAACTGACTATTTATATTATTATTTTCTTTCTAAGTACATATTATGTGTAAACAGCATTTACAAATTAAAGAAAACTCTCTTTTATAAGCTTTACCCGTAACGTCGTCGACAGCAGATCTATACAATTAAGCGCTGTTCTACGGTTTCAATTTAATGTATCTGTTGGTCGAATGAATAAAGTATCCGATTAATGGTATAATCTTGTATCTACTTGATCTAGATCGTTGTTGAAGTATATCTTAATACTCATACAAAGCAAACTATTGAAAACTTGTTTAGCCCTTTGTTGTAAGATTAAATAAGGTAATGTTTTTACAAAAATGATTGGATTTATTGAACAAAGAGTAACATATCTTGCTATTATATTATCTATCTTATTATTGCCTATCTGGGACATGTATTTAGACATGAAAGATACAGCCTCTTGCAACTCATTATGATGTGCAAAGTAGCAGGCAAGACACATGTAGGTCGCAGAGAGAAGTCGTGGCTGAGAAACCTTCGGGAGTGGACTGGAGTTGCGAGTACTGCCCAACTATTTCACCTTGCGAGGGATCGGAGGAAATATGCGGAGCTGATTGCCAACCTTTGCTAGTCGGAGAGACATTTGAAGAAGAAGATCTTATATAAAAACTGTTTCACTACCGAGCAGGGACTCCTCACGTTATATGAATGGTTAACCAGCCCACTTTGCTAGCTCAGTGCGGGTTGCCAGACTACACGTATGTGTCTCCGACAAATTTAAGGAGAATTAAAGATATGAAGGCTACTTCAATTTCACGCACAAAACTAAAAAAAGTACTAGGTGCGTGCCGTGGTATCGAACTTTATATTGCTGTACGACTGTCCAACCATATATCCCAACTAGACTATCGCTGTCTAACAGCAACAGTGAAGTAAATACCATTGAATATCTAAGTACCTTATATTCCTTTCTAATGTTTAATGTAAATAAGCATTCTTAATTGTAAATGGTTACTATAGCTTATAATCAAATAATAAGGGTGCATTGTAGACCCTAGTAAAAAGAAATGTTGGAAGATGGGTGAAAGGGAAGGAATGGGCTAGTTAGGTGTGACTCTGCGGAGCATCGTTTGTGTTTGTGTATAAATATAAACATTACGTCAAACGAAAACAAAGGCATCTCCAAAGAAAATGACTGAACAAGGGTCACTTGATGGCCCATCTCCCTCAATCAAATTGCAATTGATTGGTCATTATAATTCGCTTTTCATTGTCGTTCCTGTATATTTAAATCTAGTTCTGAAGTTCAAGTGTATACATTTCTAAAACGTTGTACCCAGCTGAAACTAAAAATAAAGCTGAAACTAAAAGTGAATTGTACAGAACGCCATAATAAATAAATAAAAAATGTTTATTTTCAGTAACAAAAAGTACATTTTTACAATTTAGGTAATTAGAGTCACCTGTTAATCAAACAATATGCTTGTGATAGTTGGCTCCGCTCCTCAGAAGAACCGACGACGGATACTTATATAATTAACAAATTAGAGCTTTAACATTTATAAAAGAAAAGTAATTAAAATAAAAAAGGAAATAAAATAAATACACTGTACCAGATGCGTGTACAATGTGTATGTGTGTGTGTGCGTGTGCGTGTGCGTGTGCGTGTGCGTGTGCGTGTGCGTGTGCGTGTGCGTGTGCGTGTGCGTGTGCGTGTGCGTGTGCGTGTGCGTGTGCGTGTGCGTGTGCGTGTGCGTGTGCGTGTGCGTGTGCGTGTGCGTGTGCGTGTGTGTGTGTGTGTGTGTGTGTGTGTGTGTGAGTGTGTGTATGTGTGTGTATGGGTGAGTGTATTAGGCCTACTGTAACACACTTTCACTTTGCTCATAGCTCAGTGTTTTTAGCCAAAGTGATAATGTTTTCTTACATTACATTCTGCGTATGTCATGGGGTATAATTTTAAGTCCTTGTTTTCCAGGTTATATATGTAGGTGTCAAGACTGCCCTGGGTATTGACGTGACGCAAATGTCGGTTTGAATACGACTGGGGAAGCTACTACGTAGTTCCTTCTAACATTCGGTCTTGATGAATTATAGGGCAGAGATTTATGCTTTCTTAAAATAAGTTGCAGAATGTATAATTTTCTTAATTTATAAATATTATTATTATTATTTTTAATACAAGTCGAAATGTATCTGAAAAGGCACGTTTGGCTGTTCATAGAGGACTATTAGTGCCTACACTTATGCATGGAAGTGAAAGTTGGGTATGGCAAAAGAAGCATGAAAGCAGAATAAATGCTGTAGAAATAAGAGCGCTGAGAGACATATGTGGAGTGACGCTGAAAGATAGAATAAGAAAAAGTGTGCTCTCTCTAATCACACTTTTTCTTATTCTATCTCGGCATGAAAGTGGATATACTGACAAGAATAGAAAAGGATATGTTAAGCTGGTTTGGGCATGTAGAAGGAATGGACGAGAAAAGACTGACTAAGAAAGTTTATAAGGCTAGTGTGAATGGAACAGTCGCAAGAGGAAGACCTAGGCGAATGTTTCTTGATCAGATCGGAGTCGTTCTGGACAAAGGCCAGGTTAAGAGAACCTTCAACCGGTGAGCGTGTATGAGGAATGTGATGAAAGTAAAGGAAACCAGAGAAGTGTGTCAGGATCGCAGCAAATGGAAATCCGTAGTCTCTGCCTACCCCTCTGGGAAACAGGCGTGAATCTATGTATGTATGTATGTATTAAAAACCAAGTTCTTAAAACCAAGAGTATATACCTCTTTCTTAGAAGGCGTCTTAAACTAAATAAGTAGTTAGTTCTCCGCACAGGTCAACAAGGTTAGTTAAATATTAACAGCTCAACTGTAACTGTGAACTGATAGACCCTTCCAAGGACCCATTATAAATAAACGAGACCCGTCCAAGTCCCTAAAACTTTACAAATTTTAGAAACAGCACTTAAGAAAGATTCTTCAAGGTAACTTACCACCTTTACATACTTTTAATGGCGAAATGGCCTTATAGTATAATTGTTTGTGTAAGTAGATTTTTCGATTGTATAAATGGATATAAGGGATTATAAATAATTATTTTATAGCGTATATTACCGTCGATAACATTTGTTAACTTTTTATTTTGCAGTGGATTTTGCCCGCAGCTCCACTCGTGTAAATGTAGGCTATGTTAATTATCTATTCTTATTTTTTCTTGATGAACGATACTCTATGTCCTTTTTTCTCTCTATGTCTCAACACAACACTTTTCACTCAACACTTTTCTGGCGCAAATTAGATTTATAACTCAAATATTGTAGTAGGATGCTGAGATGAATGAAACATTAAAATCACAAATAGGAACTATGATTTTAATGTGTTCATTAATATTATAGAAATAGTTACATAACTGTGAATGACGTCAGTAAAACATAAAGCGCCAAGGTCTTCTATTTAAGCCAGCATTTCCTTTTAAATATGCTTCCACATCGCTGTATGGTAAGTGCTACCGTATTATAAACCCAACAGCTGCCACGGGTCTCCTCACAGAATAAAAGGGTTGTACCATTATCCATATCACTGGCCCATAAGGAGTAGTTAGACTTTAGTTATGCTGTATGTTGCTTCGCTATTAATATACAAGATCACTAGATTTTGCCCGCGGTTTCGTTAGTAGTTAGTAACAATACTTCTTTTCTGGATGAAAAGTATGTATGTAAGGGTAGGTATGTCCTACTATTCTGTAACATTGACAACGTCTATGCGAAATTTCATGATGATCGGTTAAGTAATAAAGCGTGAAAGCGTAATAAACAAATGAACAAACTTAACAACAACTTAACATTCGCATTAATAATATTATAACTTAAGATTTACATGTTGTATTTTGCTTCGCTATTTGTAATAATGATAACGTTTATTTACAACCCGTTTAGCTTACATTGAATTCATTAATGAATGAGTGGTTTAAGTAATCGCTCAGCAAAAAATGGTTGTTCCTAGTCTGAATCCAGACTCCAAGGAATAGATAAAAAAAGATTAAAAAATATATATTATCATTGACTTGTGATATTTTTTTATTTTCTCATTTAATGCGAAGTTATAGCAAACGGGTTAGAGTACTGCTCTGCTTATAGCAAAAACTTTAGTATGACTAACTCGGTGATCCCGCGGCATAAATTTGCAATTGATCATGTGATCCTGGGTCGGATTCTCAGGTCAAGCATAATATTATTGGAAAGGATATTAAGATATTGTTAGCAAGAGCACGGCAACTGGAAATGTATCCGCTAAATAGCAACAGGCTCTTTTTACGTGAGGCATTAAAACGTAGCTTTTTTTTTGTATTGACTCAGCAAAGTGATTTTATTGGACCTGATGGAAAGCCCAATTACAGTCCAGAGACAGTGACGACGAGGAGAAGATAGATGTCTTCTAGCCGTCGCCAGCGTCAAGCAGGTCCGACCTGATGCTTCTTCACACTACGTTTGAAGGACCCAATGTCATAGAAGGGAAGGAACACATGTGGCATCTGGCAAAATGTGGATGCAATTCCCTTTTACATACCCGAAACAATTGACATTTGCCTATGTAGAGTCTATACATCTACGTTTCGTTGCCTTGAGCTCGAAACCATTAGATGTTATTTAGATTTTCACCTCTAATAACTGAAGCACTGCATAATTCATATCTAATTAGGCGGTAAACGCAAATAAGCAAGGTAAACATCCCCACAGAGGTAACTCAATATACGAGGAAACCACAAACTTTCGAGCACAACATTGAGTACGAAGCTCTTTCAATTAAAAGTTAAAATACGTTGTAATTTTAGATGAATATGTACATTATTTGCTCGTCAAAACCAGTTGTATTGAGTACAATAAGCAATTTATGAGGTTTATCAGTACGGTTAGCTTATTATATAAGGTGTTAGCGTGACTACATGCCCTTTCCTTACAATTGGCATGAAATCAAGCATTTTTTCGAAATACGATATTTTATAATCAAAAAGGTTTCAGAAGTTGATTTGGGAGGATGGCAGTAAACTCTGGCTGGTTGCCGTACGTTGCTACGTTAAGCAACCAGACAGGGTGCACTTTTCGTCCGTTTACGTGCTGGTGATCAGGCAAAAAGACAAAAGGTATATCCGTTAGTTTTAGAAGTCTATCCCATAGGATTAAACCATTAATAAAAAACTACACAAGATACAAAGTAATAATAAAAAATACGTTGAGGTTTTGCTACATTATACCTGCAAAAAAAACCACTTAACACACATACGCTATTCTAATACTAGTAAAATCTATCCTTAAATCTCTAGATGAGTGCTGCTCATATATGTAGCAGTTGGTGTATTTACAGACAGAGTAGACACGTCATCCTTAAAGACCTGTTAACACCAAAGTGTTCAGCTTTTAAATATATACGTACGGTTTACAATTAAGCATGCTGGTAACGGAGGCGTATTGTGACACTGATGATGAACTTAAAATTCAAATAAAAAAAGAGCGATGCCAAATTATTAGATATATTTTCCTCCTTATTTCGGCAATTAACTTACAGAGCAACTCTGGCAACATATTAAACCTAAAAAAACTAGTCAGGTTACGATTTACTATTCCTTGCGCTATCCTTATAAATCGACAATAAAAACATTGCAGCCATTGTAATGCAGTTAGAATTTACATCATAGAGAAACTAAACTGTCTAACTGTCATAACAAGAACTTGAACACTACTATAGACACGATTGTATGAAAAGTAAATCTGCTTTTGTGGTGTAAACTATTATTGTTGTTATGGACCCTTATATTTGTGCGGGATTAGAAGAATAATAAATACTTTAATTAAACTTAGACGCCGTACACATAGGTACTATGACTTCGGTCTTACAAGTGTAACCTTTCATTCTTTTTCAAAAGGCAACTCCAGCACAAGGCATAATGCCTGTGTCGCGGGAAATTTTACAAACATTCAGAGAACGGACACAAAGAATACTCGACGCGGCAGCAGTGGCCAGGCGACCACTTAAACCACTACACCATCATGCAGTAAAGTCAAGAAATAGAGTTAAAGTGTGCCATAGATCTCAAACTCATTCTGATTTGAATAAAATTCTAAACTTTCATTAGGCACTGAATATCATACTATCATCACTAAAGATATGTATATATTAGAGACATATCTGTATTTTACAATAAAATCTACACTTTCTAGAAAGTTCTAGAAGTTTCATAAACTTACAAAGGAAGCGACAACGCGTGTTGCTCGTACTAGTTCAAAATTAGTAACCGCACGTGCGGGTCACTTCCTCAATTCTAAAGAGCTGAAAGGCTTAACTTCCTAAGTTTGACGGTCCATACCTACTTGTTCTGTAATTTCGTCACGTAGTTTTGCAATAGTATTTATTCAAATATATTTGAATTATGAGGAGATAGCTCCCTATTCGGAAAGCAGCTTGACTACCAATTCACATATCTGGGATATATCATCGAATAAATTTAATCTGCAGAAGTTATACGTGTAATCATTTTTTTATATTTTGCATTATGTTTTAGAGTAACAGAGTGGACATAATAGGGTTGTCGCTTAAACCTGGGATCTCAATCTTGAGAAGTACCTCAACACCTAAGAAGTACGTCAAAACACCTTGGGTTGTCTTCCTGCGGTGACTAGGGTTCCTAGGATTCTTAGAACAGAGCAGTGTTGTGAGTTAACCAGTGTGATTGATGCCCTTGGCAATAACATGACGTCGTGATGCCGTCTTTATGTCTTTAGGGGAGGGCAATAGAAGCAATCAATCCTAGGCCTACATATAAAGGTTCCTTCACATGCATTATTACTACAAATATTCGAAAGATGAATTATTTTTTCATATAGTACAAAACATATTCGAGGCCATTATAGCTTTTTTGCCTAAGGCCGCGGCATTTTTTTTGCTTATGGCCTAAAAGCCGGTTCTGTCCATAAACTACTATAAAAAATTACAACCGTTATATTCTCAGCACGAATAGACAGCGACAGCGATACACTATACTAGATTACGTACACCCATTATACAGTAAGTTGTTCATATATTTACATAGCATAGTGCTAACTATTCCACAGGCCAATGTGCTCATACCTTCACGAGCCAATATGTTCAAAGTTTCACAGGAAGATATGTTTCTTTTTTTATTCTACTAAGGTGGCAAACAAGCATACGGCTCACCTGATGGTAAGTGGTCACCGTAGCCTATGGACGCCTGCAACACCAGAGGCATCACTTGTGCGTTGCCGACGCTTTAGGAAAGGAATAGAATAGAATAGAATCTTTATTTACTAGAAATGTAGGTATTACAAAAAGGTGTTACAGTAATTATTATAGCAGATCCATGTACATTTTACCTGTAAGGCATGCAAATTATTATAAACATTACAAAAACTTACAACTAAGATTTACTTTAAATTTAGTTGGAAGGACAGAAAAAGGAAGTGGGAAGGAGAAGGAGTAGGAAGGGGGAAAGGTCATTGTGCCTCCGGCACTCTCACTCACCGAATGGACCACAAGAGTAGGAATACTGCTATTTCACGTCGATATTCTGTGAGAGGATAGTCCTTCCCCGGTCGAGCCGGTCCATTCATGCTGAAATCAGCGAAATTGAATGATTTTAGACGTTCACTGTCCAATAGTTTCATGCACTTGCACACATTTCACATTTACAAACCGATTAGTTAAAATATTTACAGACCAAAGTGTTACACTACTCACAAACCAATTTGCTGACACTTTTACAGACCAATAAGTTCTAATATTTAAAAACCAATGCGTTAAAACATTTTCATACCAAAATGGTCACATTTTAATAGATCCAAATCGTCGTCCTTGGCTAAAATACTTTAGAACAGCTACCATGACATAATATTTCAAAGTCTGTTTCAAATTACAAGAACATTCTACCAACAAGAAGCAAAGGTCATCGCGTGAGGCCTTTACCCTGAAATACAGAATTAAACATTTCCTTCGCGAACAATGGCAACACTTCTTTTGTACCGCGAGTGATATTTTAATCTTGACATAATGTACTCTTGCTTTGAATTATGAAACGAAATGAGGTTGGTTATTTCAGTTGTTTCTTTAATCTTCGTTCTAAGATTATACAACTTGCGGAGCGTACTGACCTGCTTATTACTTTCATTTTGTATTCCGCAAATAATATACTTATTATTATAATTTTGATTATTGTGTTACTAGCACTTATAGACCTCCGACTTCGGCTATAAAACACACAAATATAATTACTATCAAATCACACCCGTAACAATTGATTATTATTGAATTTCATTGCGTGATCAGTTCAATACCTATAACAGTACTAGTACAAATTAGCGGACTTAAAAGTACTTTTCCAATTATTTTCCTTTAGCATTTTGTTAATTATAATTGTTGAAACATCTGATTAAAATAGATCAAATCGCTTGTTGGCTTGTTGTTATAATTAAGCTTGCGTTATACGTTTATAATTAATATTATTTTGTTGTATAAGATTGGCTGTATATTATATATTGATAGTGTTGAACTATTTATTGAGTGTGCTACTGGTCTTCAAAACTTAAATAAATAATGGTCTACAGTTAGCACACTGCTCGGCAGATGCGACGGGGTCATTGTCCTTCAAGAAAATACAGCACGTTGGTTATATAAACTATACAATAAGTAAATAAACATTGCTATATATTCCAATTCACAAAAAAAATATCAATCATATTACTTATATACACATTCATGATATTACACGCACACTCCTTTGATGTGAGGCAAAACCGCGAATAACGCGGTATGTGTTCGCTATGTTAATGTTTAATTCATCTAGTTAGGCGAGATTACGCGCTATCAAAGGACTCACAAACACCATGTCGCGCCCATGAATATTTCATTAATGTAGACACGCCCTTGTAACTGCTCGGCTATATGTTTGTGCAGTTATGAATATGGGTTGGACGGCAACTGGACGATAAATTACAGGCCAGAAATTAATAGCGGTTTGCTTACTAGTTTGTGGGAAAGCAAACATGCTCAAAACTCAAAGTAAAATAGAACATGTAACTTGTTAATTTATTATGAGTTCGAGAGATCATGACTTGGAATAAAAAGGCAGCGAGGCTATGATACAGAAAGGTACTTTAAAAATAGTATGTTGTTATAGGTGTAATAATTCGTGTATCGGTGACTTTGCACACCCTAAGAACACCACAGAACATTTAGACTCGCAATAACCATTACTGGCCAACACAAATTTTTGCACCGTGTTGTACTTGAACCCACATCGTAGTGGTAGTTGCAAGGTGACCACTTGAACCACTTCGCCATCCGTGCAATCATAAAGTGCTCGTTTCATTTATGCATCACACAGAGCGCTGAAAGCAATTGCAGCGTACAATTTTATTACACATACGTAGCAATTGCTACGCTTTGATTTTTACGTTCAACACGGCGTCAGTCACAATGTGTGACGCGTGTTATATTGACGCAAACGGAGGGAGCTAAAGGAGTGCATTTGTCGCCTGCGTCTTATACACCGTATGAGGCATAAACAAACCAACAACCGCTCAACAACGGACTCAATATAGGCAGACTTGAAACAACTAATCGTGGATGACACAGGTTTTTGTCTTGTATGTGAATTGAACCGACAATTCTCGGAGCAGTGCGGTGTAGTGATAATTTAAATCATTACATCATCCAGACTATAATTAAAGCTAATTGATAACAGCTAGATGCAGCAGCTGGATAGTATACGCTCCTTCATAGCTTAGTTATATTACAATAACTATTTTCAGAACTATTCGTTTAAATTGTTTGTTCGAGATCATACAATTTAAATTTATAGAAAAGCCAAGTAATAAGACTAATATGTAAGTTTACATGTTTTATTGTTTGTTACTTACACCTGAGCCGATTACACAATTTTGCTAAAATTTGGCATATGAGTAGGCAATGACCTGTATTAGCATGTATACTTTATGTCCGGAAAGACTGTTAATATTATGTTTTAACGTAAAAATAGATGACTCATTTTACGTCAAAGCATAATATTATGACATAACAAAAAAACGCCGTTTATAAAACAGCGCTGTCATACTTTTTGTTGCGACAATCAACATCCAAAATGTTGTTTGTTTAATAACGACAGCATAAACTTGTTACCTACAGCGTCAAATGTTGTTTTCGATGCGAGGAAAGACAGTTATTTAATAAATTCCACAACTCTATAAAATATTGAAATTAGAACGTACAGAACAAGTATGAAATCACATATGGCATTAATTATACTATGAAATGCTAACGAGCAATTTCACGTGTTTTATACGTCACAACAAAGTTACGTCAGATGGAATAAAGCTAGTAATACGACGCATCGTAAAAACACAAAATCGAATAACTTTTACTATTTGAGAAATGGTTACGGCAGAAATTTTGTATTTTATTACTCATATTATTTAATATTTTAGCAATCGTAAACGAAACATACTTTTAGCAATTTCACTGATTTGATTTAAGCGTGTGATTGAAATATAAAGAGAGCATAGAAGTAAAATATTGCAGTTTAATGAAATTGGACTGCCTTGGTAGCGCAGCGACTGTGAATGGACATGAGGTCTCGTGCTCGAGTCCCGGATCGAGCAGTCTTATTGGGGTTTTCTGTCGGCAGTACCATGTTGGATAGCAATTATATATATTTTTATTTGTGTTAAATTGATAAAAATGGAATAAGCCAAGTCGCAGTACAGTTAACTCGGATATGCGACTCTGACTTCTCAACCCATCGATGCTGCGCACCCTTTTCTTTTTCTTGTTCCACGTTGGTTAAAGCCATTTACGCATCACTTTCCACGACAAAAGGGTAGCAGAGACAGTATGCCTGGCTTAGATGGAAAGTCTCGGCAACAGGCCCGCAAAAGCGCGCCTGAGCTGCCCGGTCCTCCGGCGGGTGTACGGATTCGCAAGACTAATTTCCTCACGGATCAGCTCCGCTGCCTCCTTCTACTACATGACGTCCTAGCAGAAGGATGCGACTGCTAGCCAATCCCTCTTGCTGTCGACCGTGACTACACTGTTGAGTTCATCCAGTCATATACACGGTATTGATGTCTCCTCCCATCTTTTCACTTTTCTAGATACTGGTGACAGGATTTTGTATACATTGAAATTTTTAACTACCTATATACAAGCCCTGTGCAAGTTCGGCCTTCATTCTCCTTATTTTAGACGCCAAGCGGATATTCGGTATGCCTGAAGAACCGTTCTTGTTACACTTTTGTTTGCGGCGAACACTGTTTGGCATGTTGTTCATTGGTATTATTTCTGAAATTGTAACAACTACCCAGTTTATGAATGCCGGTTACTGTTTATCATCATAAAAGTCATATTAATTGGAAACCCCATGTAAAAAGTGAGATCAAAGCTATCTCAATACTCATACGGTCTACGTGAAGTTAAAAAGACCACAGACCTATCAATTGTGCTCGTTACTTATTACGCCTATGCTTACTCTTGGTTAAACTATGGTAACATCCTTTGGGGAAACAATACATGAGCACGTTCTATATTCACCCTACAAAAGAATTAGTTAAAATACATCATCCTACAAATTTGTTAATTTGTTTACAAGCAGAATATTATATTAAAAGAGAAAACATACAATCCAAATACACACTTAGACATAACACCGGACTAAACCTACCAACTTTCCAGCTTGAGATGCTTGAAATTAGTCTTCGCAGTCTTGCGGTCCACAGGCTCGTATACACGTTGTCAGGGGTATAGAAAAGGACATCGGGTACATTTTATAAAGAATACTACTGTTTCCAAGGAATAGAAAAATTTACACAACCTACATTTAAGTGAGCGGGCAAAATCTAGTACAACAACTACTCATACAAAACACACCTAACTATTATACATACAAAAACTACTATTACATAAAAAAAAAACTCATAACTATAACTTATATAGATACAGGATACTAACACAAACATATTTATACATAATAGTGATGAGGACAAGAGTCATCTGCGCGTGGCATTATAATTATGGTCAAACCTCAATAACATGAGGAGATCCGAATTTCAAATATTATATCTCAATTCTATTCTTGTTCAAAAACACACAAAAAATACGTTTAAAAATGTTACATTTGGTTTAAAAAAGGGTAGAGGGTTTGTTATAAAATATTCCATTTTCAAACAGTTGAATGTGCAGGATATTAGAGCAGCGGAAGTCGTGTTATTTGTGTTTTGTATTCAGATATAGAAAAGATTTTTGTTACTCTATGCAATTACATTGCTATTACATATGTATATGTATGTTGGTATAAGCACAAGCGTAGGATAAATTCACTGTAAATATTTGATTCGATTTATTTATCTAAATGTGAATTAACGTTATAGGAACATTAAGTTCATATACTCTACGTACTAGAGCAAACATCTGAACCAAATTGTTTGTACCATTCGTTAGAGTGCATGCTTTCTAACTTACGTAGCCGATTATCGAAACGACACGTTTGAGAGCAAAATTTAAAATTATCAACCATATTATGCCATTGCTTAATTGATAATAATAATAAATTACCAAGATTACACATAAACTCAGAGCACTATATAAATACAATAGTGGAAATCAGAGTGTAACAATGCATAGTAAGTTGCTGGCATCCGAACTAGGTAGAACCTGTATCTCACACACCAGACATCTACCCTCATTTACAAATTTGTATAAATAATTGATTTTATATTATTATATGCATGCATTCTATTAACAATTTAATCATCATCTAGGTTTATTAAGCTGTTGGCAAAAGAAAATAGTGTTGCAACTTGGTACGTTAAATAATATTGCATGAAAAAGTGCGGTTCCAATAATCACTAAATCAGACTTAGTCAATTAAAGAGCATACACTGTAAATCGTGTTACAAATAAATTTGTTGATATGTCTAGTACGTTCTACATAATAACTTAATGTATAAGAATCATGAGATTACAATATATAAGTATCAGACTACTAGCCACAAAGTCATACAAGTCGCAAACTCGAAACAATCCTCTTCGATAAACACAACTTTCACTTGTGCGATCATTCAATGTATTCTCTACCCAAACGTCTCTTTTGATGTTACTCATCTGTATAACAAAATCTGTTAAACCCTTTCCCATAACCCAACTTACGTACACATCAGCAAATATTATACAATAAAACAATAAAACAGACATCTAAAAATAGAACATATTATACGAAACAAAGTCCTATCTTATGAAGAGAATGCCGGCGGCCATGCGCGATATCCCTAGAGTTTCACAAACCGTCACCGACACTGAAACCCTCTTTTGCCTTGGAGGACTCCTTATCACAGTTAGGTTAAGCCCGAGAGAACGTCTCGGGGATGTAACTACAAAATTCGGTTTAAACTAGTTGAAGGGAATTGTAATAGGCTTTCTATATAAACGAGTAAATTATTTTTCAAGACATCACGCGCACTAAGAATGTTTTTTATGTTGTAAAGAGGCATCTCTGAGTGTTCTACATAATGTTCTCGAAGACTGCCAACCCGCACTAGGCCAGCGTGGTGGACTATGGCCTAAACCTTCTCACATTAAGAAGAGGCCCGTGCTCAGCAGTGGGACAGTTTATAAACAGGGCTGGTATTATTTTTATTTATTATTAAAGAGGTTTTGTGTAAGAGGTTTTATAACACAAGTAACGAATAGTCTCGTAGCAACTGTTTATTCTTTAATTTTCTATGAAAATATATAAGTACTTTGTAAATATTCAAACAACAGTCACAAAGAACTCATTGAAATTAAACTACTATATACGGATTTTATCGCGTTGTTTATTTTACACTTTATTACATAATTTAGAAACTGTTACACTACTACTAGATACTATTAAACTTTACTAATTTTTAAGCTAATTAAATTATTAAAACTATTTATATTTAAGTATACACTTTCCCCGACGTTTCGGTTGCTTTTCAGCAGGCATGGTCACGGGGAGACTAAGATGGTAGCTGTCTCAATGTTCCAGTGTAGGTATTTCAAAGTACCCGAACATAATTTAATCATTGGTGTTTCTATTTACGCAGAATATAATATATACATATATGTATATAATATAGTAGTTTAATTTCAATGAATAACATTCGCGTAAACAGAAGACAATATTATTCACAAAGAACTCCTAGGCATTCTTAGTAAAAGTTAGTAGTATTGCCTTAGCATCTGTGAATCTGCTAATAGCATTGTCTTCTAATACATGAGATCTTTACAAAACATAAGTGGCTAAATGAGGTAGTAGCTCTCCCCTCTAACGATCCTTTCGCTAACAAACAGATATAATATTCTTCGACACCTTCATCACCTAATTATTCCCAATTGTTTTGGAATCAAATTCTAGACCTGGCCAATCACGCTCATTATTAGTTAATATATAAGCGATGCTCTGTATAAAACGGAACAATTGAATTATCTTATATGTTCTTCTGTGCGTTTCGACTGTAAATATCGCTGTAAATTACATTGTTGCTACCCAAATCGCGGCTACATTGGCTGCTTAGTTGGAGATATAAGATCAAGTCCTCCTGCATATACGTATGTATTGCATCAAGCGGGACGATATGGCCATTGTTTCTGTAACACCCCACAAACAGTAAGTTAACAGAGACAAATTGAGAACGAATGGGTTATATCAACGTTCTATCAAATCACCGTACGTGTCATTTATATGTCAATGTTGGTATGTCATGGTGACAGGAATTCAATAAATAAATTGTGAAGGTTAAAAGATAGACATCAAAATAATAAAGCTTTATGGAAAGCAAATTACCCAAATACCTATTACTGCTGTGTATAATTATAACTTTATTCATTAAAATAAATTATTACAATTATACTCGAATACTACATACAATATTGGTATAACTAAGTTAACAACTTTAACCATAAATCAGTAAACCAATCTTTAAGTTTGTTTACGAAAATCTCTTCTGAATACAAAACAAATCCGCCAATACGTCATCACTTGCTATCTCTGTGGAAAATATATATTGCTATCCTTGTCTCACGATTGAGTCATCCTCAAGCCCGCCATACGGGCGCTATGTTGGCGCCCTATAGTCTGGACATCAGAATAACAAACAATTATACAGTAAAGCAACAAAGGACGTCCTTATGCCATACGACTTAAAGTTGAAATTCCTTTACGCAAAACACAAGTAAAAGTTCCGCTTTCAAGGGAGCGCAGGATTGCGTCATGTTATATCTTGCCAGGTCATATCCAACCAGTGTAACATGATCTACAAATTACACTATTCCATTAAAAATAGTAGGTCCTACAAAATAGTTAGACCTCTTTTCAGAAAATGGGCCCAAGGTTGTGCTCCAGTTATATGGAACAATAATGTCATTTGGAGGTTGCAGAAAACCAGATCAGCTAGTGGTCCAAGACTGGCGACCTTGAGCTAGTATAAATTTTAATTATTTTTAATTATTTTATTAAGGTTTACCAACAGTTGTTACAGATATAATACAGATAGTAACATACAAGTATTTGTGTCTTAAATCTAATTGCACAACCAATTATAGGTAAACACCACATGCAAAATGTTTACCGTATCAACATCTATTACTTATATAATTTAATATACTTATATATATGTACTTCAATTCTAAATATGATATTATATACTTAATTACTATTTATCACATTTAAATACATTTGACATGTCTGACATGTTTGTTATTGTATTACTTTAGTATATATATTTTTAGGGTTCTGGAAATAATGGAAGACCATCTTTGTAATCGATAAAATAACAACACATGCCGACAGACTAAACACCTGGCATCCTAGATTCAAAGTCTATAAATTTCTTAATGGAGTTTCTGTACAGGTATTAAAAGCTTCGTACTCAGAGATAACCTGCTATTAAATTTGATATTACAATCTGTTAATATTGTACCCACGAATTATTTGCCGAAGATTAGAGCGATATTTAGATACTTAAAGCACAAAGTCATAGTATCAATAATTAATATGTACTTAAGTTCTAGAAGAAAAAAATGCCTTTGCTTATTTCATGTCAATCATATAACGATAACCTCGGATAGACCGTTGAACTGCCATGCAGAGGTCTAAAGTTATATCCCAAGGCACACACCTCTAAATTTTCGAAGTTATGTGCATATTAAATAGTAAATATTTAGTATTATAATTATTTGTGTTTTTGTAATTATGTTAATTATGTTATCTTTTTTAGTACATTTGTAAATATAGGTTACATGCATATTAAATAGTTACTTTATCACTCGGTTTAAAGAAGGAAAACATCCTGAGTAAACCTGTCTGAGAGTTCTCCATAACGTTCTTGAAGATTTGTGTACCTAGTCTGCCAACCTGCCCTGGGCCAGCGTAATGGACTACGGCCTCTCAATCTAAAAAGATGCTCGTACGTAGCAGTGTGACAATTTATATTTAGGGCTGATATTATTATTATTATATAACCGTAAGACAAAGAGATACGTAACAGTTTTAAGGTTGCGATTGACGTATCAATTACGGTACGGAATTGTTCAGAGCCACCCTACTCTTCACGTAATATTATATTATCATAGCTTTTGGCGCAGTCTAGAATAACCTATATATATACGACCTGCGAGGTTATTTATTTCGTAAAATTGGAACATGACCTTTGTTTGATTCTGAGAAATACGCTTACGAAATCATACAAAAGAGTCCGTTCAATCTGCTAGGTAATTTAAATATTTCATTTATTATAGTTTCTTATCAAATAATATCAAATATCTTTGGTTGATCTAATTTATTTAATATTCCAACTACCTATTAATCTACGTACCTACTACTTCTTTGCTCCGGTGGAGTGAGTTTTAGGTTAGACAGGTGAGATTTATCGATGATCGTGTCGCTGTGTTTTTGGGACTCCCTGTTAACAAATTCTCAAGAACAGTTTGGAATGTAAAATTACTGGCGAATTGAGGTGGCTGGTGCATTAGTATGGCTGCTGTGACACAGTTTATACTAGTATAGCAGCCGACGACGACCTCTTACTCTTTGTATAATATCATTTTCATGGTTGTGTGTAGCGATGTGCACGGATGCATTCGGGTGAACCCAATAACAGCACTAACTAATCACCACATACTATAAAATGTATATATTAATATGAAATATAATATAATATAACACACATCTACATTATACTTCAAAAATATACCGGCGTGAATCTATACATGACGTATAACCCAAAAATCAAATAGCTTCTTGTTACCTTATTTTGTATTAGTTAATAATAATACCTCAACATTTAAACGAGTAAAGAGTAAATGGAAATTCAATCAAGCTAATTTTACAAGATTTTGAACTTGACTCGTTTAAGGCCTAAGTCGACACAAGACAGACTTAAGTTTTCAGACCGACAGATTGCTTTTATATTTGGTATATTTATCGGTAAATTGATTACTCAACAAATATTTATTATAAAGCAATAGCGTTGTTGGGAAAGCAATGACCTGCCACGTAGAGGTCTTGAGTTGAATTCTAAGGCACGCACCTTTAACTTTTCAAATCTATGTACGCGAGGCAAGCTGCATGTATGAGTTTTCCATAAAGTTCTCGAAGATAAGTATAGTCTGCCAATGCGTAGTGTGCCGCTATAGCATAACCCTTATCAAATTGATAAGAGGTCTATACCTTGCAATGCTCTGTTCATAAACAGACTCATATTATGATTATAATAAATATGCATAGTAAAACAAAGCGCAAATCGCCGCGTTTAGACATCATACGGTGATTTTGTGTAAGAGCAGGAATATTTCATCATTTTAAATATTGATGGATTTTATACTTATGGCGTAATAGCCATTCGTGTGAGCTTCGGCAAACATTAAAGACGCACTGCAATAGGGAGGCAGCCCCATCAGCATCCTAAATATGTTATTGTATTGCACACGTAACACACTGGCGGCCCGACGGGTATGACTTACCCATAAGCTGCTCGAGTAAAAGGATTAGCAATATGCCTTAAACAGGCTGATTTAAACTTCAGTAGAGCATCGAGCAAGCCTACGGGCTATCATATTCCCTCGGACCGCAAGAGCCCTACACTCACGCTTCAGATCGGCGTCATCAGTTAGTTCACCATTAATTACGAGTCCTAAGTATCTAAAACTGGTCACCATCTGCAGCTTTTCACCGTATAGCCTAATTGGTGGAACGTAACCGGGAACACTGAGCTTACCTTTTAAAAGCAGTACTTTGGTATTTTGTACGTTGTATGTGAGACCGTGCTCCTCCGCGTACGACTCGCAAATGGCCAGTAACTTACACACTGCACCTACCGATGGTCCTAGCAGCACCATATCGTCCGCGTAGCTAATGTTATTGACGCACATATTATCAATGTGACAACCGGTATGAGTGCTGCTGAGCTCACCGATTAGGTCATTTATATATAAATTGAATAGGAGAAGAGAGGTTAATCCACCTTGCCTAACACCGCATTCAATACTATATGAGTCAGACAAAGTATAATAACAACTAACATTTTAAGAAAATGCATGACTGATACGGCTATACATTTTGTGTTAAAAAGTCTATGCCAAATTAACAAACAAATTTCTGGAAATAAAGTTAGGAATTCATGAGTATTTAAGACAGCGAGAACTGTTCTAAAAGCAATAATAATATTGCGTTGAATGCTTAAGCGCTCCACAATATTCCTAACTTCGCGGTTCTATGAAATAATGAGTCGACTTAATGTTTTGTGGCGTGCCTAGTGCTTCATAAATAAAAAAGTTATTACGAAGTTCTTATGAGCTATGAGCTTTGAGTATGTATGATTTGTATTACGTTTGTATACCCACTCAAACATAATATTAATGAATACTATATGGATTTCTTTCGAATGCTTATTGATATTAAAAATACGAAAAAATGTTTGTTTATGATTTCTACGTGTTAAAAGTATAAAGAATGGAGAATATAACTAACTTAATTTTTAATTTTGGTTTATATGTAATTTCACGCTAATCACGCCTTTAAATCCGAAGGAGTAGACTGACTTACATTTTCCTAGCTTTAAGTGCCTCGTTATAGGGAGGAGTCCTTTATTACCGTTTGCCTGGCACTGTTTCAGACTCCATACTGCTACAAAGGATTACTTGACATTGTCCAACCGGAGAATCAACCCCAAAATCTCATACACAGCAGTCATATTACTGTTACCGTTGCACTACCGAAATATTTTTAAGAGGAAAATCTTTAAGATTGTATTTGATGCAGTTGGCTAAAAATCATTCGGAGTCTCAATATTTAAAGAGAGCATCTGTAGACAAAAGCCTGGCGTGTAATAAAAAGCGCAGCGTCGTGTTCCACGGAGGCTCGTTCGGCTTGTCCCCGAACAATATGCGTGATGAGTTCGCTTGTTTTACACGCCGCGTACTACAAAAGATAACCTACATACCATGTGAGATAATTTCAGCCTAAAATTGTAGACTACGTACAAATTGACGAGATTATCCTTTAATTAAAAATGTATGCTGGTGTTATCGTCTTTAGAGATTGAAAAGAGAACCAAAGATACCTTTATTTTATTCTTTACACGATTATGAGAAAAAGTTATACACAATTCTGTACAATCTCATCACCAAACTAATTTCTAACACCGCAGTAAAACTTATATTTATTAATCTATCTAAGAGAGCCAGATGTTGGACTGCCAAACAAAGGTCTCGTACTATCCAGGCCAAAACTGGCAAGGCTGTACTACCAAATCTGAAAGTATGAATGTTTTTTTCAATCAGTCTGACCTGATGAATGTTAGTATATTTATTATATTTGATACATGACCTGGATCTTAAGTATAGGAAAGTATCCAACATGTTATATAGAACTTTTTATTGGACAGAACTGTATACTGTTTCTGGAATATATTTTGTATTTCGCTCTTTGTTTGTCATATAAATGTTTCGTCTTAGTAAGTGTCATTGGATACTGTTTGTAGCGATAACATACATCACGAGCTAAGTTGAAACGTATTGAGACATGTATTGGAAATAATATACTTAGATTAAAATTAGTTTTATTTTATTCAATTAAAGTATACATCAATTTAACGACACTTTTATGGAATAATATTATGTTTATGATTGTGGATCCTATCACAGGCTTCTACAAGCTCATTTTTTCGATGAGTAGTCTATCAATCATTATTTTTTTAAAGCAAATTGGCTTACAAATTTCTGGTATTCATGTTAATTCAGCCAGCTAAGAAAATGCTTGTGGCTGGATCCAGTAGGCTACCGCCGTTTCAAAAGTATGAAATCAAATCTACTAATTCAACATGAGAAAATAATAGTGCCTCCATCATATATATTCAATTTAAATCCATAGTGCTTAACTATTCCTTTGGAAAAAATATATCATACCTATATATTATGTATATTAAACTGCAGAACCTTAAATATGAACACATTTTTATTACTTATACGTTATAAATCGTTCGTCATTCGTTTGTCACAACGTGACAAAGGATTTTCTGTATTTTATGAACATTTCAGAATAAAATATTTTAAGGGGCAGTATTTTTTATTCACAAATGATATTCATCTGATTGTGTTCTCTTTGTTTAAATTTACATGCATGCTACGGCCGTAGCTCTTATTCTACGATCTGCTACGTAAAACCGCTATGGGGCTACGTTATAAATCAATATCGAAATTCAACATGAAATATTAATTACAATGTAAATAAATTTAATAAAGTTAATACACATTAAGTAAATTAATACACATCTAAATTAATGTAAATTATTAATAAGATATTTAACATATAAATTAATTAACACATAAATTCGTATACATAGTAATTAATTAAGCTATGTATTTATTCATTCTAATTATATTTACATATACAGTAATTCACTTATTCTTACACTTAATTTTATATCTTTATTACATCTTTATTCATATAATAGTGTATCTTTTGTGCCCTGTGCGCGCAATTTAAAAGCTTAGCCATCAAGGGAAATTACTTTTTCTTAACAACCCTGTGTAAACTGGCCTAGAATCCATTTAAACATTTTAATTCAAATTCTCTTATTATGGTGCAAGATTTTCTTTAAGATCTAGTGTACCAAGAGCTCTAATGACCAACTGTGTAAAGAAACGACTAATTTAAGATATTATAACGAATAATTAAATTTGTTTTATATTTATAGCCATATTTAAATGCCATAATACCCATATTTAACTTATCCAAATTAGGTATGTATGTATAAAATATTTAAGTTAACGAAAACGTCGTGAGGAAACCCGCGTAACTAAATGCTCTCCACAATGTTCTCGAATATATATTAATTGTACATAGCATTGCAACTGTTTTAAAATAGGGCTGATATTATTACATGGCTGGTATATCGACTTGTACTGATTTAAACCACACCTGTGTTCCTTTTTCGACTTATGCATTCCAGCAGCGGAAATCCTTTATGCTCTGCGACACCAACAAGCTCTGGCTGGATTCCAACTAATTGTACTGAAGGATACAGGAGAGGTGGCAAGGCCCGCTTGGTAGAGACTATGTCTGATCAGATGACGAACTATCGATAGCTCGCCACCCACAGGCTCACGCTTACAGTAGCCGAATACCTTCAGGGATCTTTCAGCGGTCTGGGCGTCCCCTGCATCCAGAGCGTGGTATAATGGGAACCTTATTATACTTTACTAATACATACATACGTTTGTCTGCGACTTCCCTCAATCGGGAACAGTTTCTTTTTCTGGATTAAAGATATCCTGTGTCACCTGTAGCCCCGGTAACGTGTATGCGATTTTTATGATGATCGATCGAGTAGTTACGGTGTGAAAGCGTAACAATAAAAACAAGTCACATTCGCAGTTTTATTGTTAATTTGGATTACAATTATAAAGATTGTAGGAAAATATCTAATATATTTATTAAGTGATATGAGACTTTATGGTTTATAAAATAGTAGTATGGTACTCACAACTGTGGAAAATAGAAAATAAATGTCTATGAAACATATAGTAGGTAGTCAAACAAATAAAAAGTAACAAAGTCAACAAACGATCAAACAAATCATGTGGAGTTATGGAAATAAATAACAACTGTTTGCTCATATACAGCAAGTAACATCAAAGTTTAGTCATATTATAGAGTCTATAAGTATAAGTGACAAATAGCATCATAAGATAAAAAATAAATATTATTTTTATTGGATTACAGTACCATATGTTTACAAATCAATATCAGCAATTTAGCTTCGTATATTTTTCTTTAACATATCCGTAAAATCCAAAGAGAAATTTACAGTAAATATAAATAATAATAATAATAATAATAATAATATTCTACCACATACACACAACACCATCTAGCCCAAACTAAGCAGAGCTTGTACTATGGGTTCTAGACAATGGATAAACATACATATATAGTCTTTTTTTTGTAAATACATACATATTATACATAGAAACACCCAGACCAAGACAAACATCCATGTTCATGCACACAAATGTTTGACTTGTGCGGGAATCGAACCCGCGACCTCGGGCGTGGCAGTCGGTTACACTAACCACTACGCCATCGAGGCCGAAATATTTTTCAAGTCAAATTAGGTTTTGTCTTACACGGTAAAGCTGATTAGAACGCGAACCACGAAATTCGACTCTTTCTAACTTTACCGAACTTTTAAAACTTGGTATTTTTTGCCTAGGCAAATATATCTTTATCCCTTTGATCCTGGGTCCTTCAAGCGGGGCGTGAAAAAGCACCTCCTTAGGGAGGACATAGTATGGAGAGCCCTGCTCATGGATTACACTTGTAGTAGAGTGCTTACCATCAGACAGAGTGTATTGAAAGGCAATAATAAAAAAGAATATAAAAAATGGGGATACCAACATTTCGCAAAGTGTCCATGTCCTATAACATCAGCCTTGTATTTACCGCTAGGCTCGGGCCTCTTCTCAACGTGGGAAGCGTTAGGCCATTGTCCACCACACTGGCCTAGTGCGAGTTGGCAGACTTCACAAATCTTCGAGAACATTATGAAGAACTTTCAGACAGGTTTCTCACGATGTTTTCCTTCACCGTTAAAGCGAGTGATAATTAATACACGCACATATCTTCGACAATTCTGAGATTCCTTGGTATCGAACCTTCCACACCAACAACGATGACGTATCATGACAAAACTATTCACGTAAGTAAAATACAGAAGCTCTCAAATCCCTTATTTATCCAATCCTCTTTTAACCCATCGTGTAAACGGCATGCGACCAAGAATTTATATTAAAAAAAAACAATATTATAAAATTGTACGTTAAATTGTTGCCTTGATTTATTAATACAGCCTTTTATGTATGTGGGACACTAATTACATATCACAAATTACAGATCGCGTGTGACACGTAGCCGTGTTAAAATTTCGTTGATTATAATCTCTCTGTGCTTTTTGGTTTTATGGCAACATAGGGAGCGTGCTGGTTTCATTTGTACCCGTAATCTGAATAGCGTAATCGGAAAAGTGTGAAATTAATGTATATTAGTACCACTTATAGTATTATAATATTTGCGATCGTGACGCTAAATTACTGTACTTGCCAGTTTAGTAAGTAATGTTTTTGTAGCGTGGTTTACTACATATTACATATCAAAATATGTACGTACTTACAAAAAAGACATTAAAAGTACTCTTTAACTTACAAGAAACACGCGATTGTGACAGTATAGATTTCTTGAAACACTTTACTCTGTCTTTCATTATGTAGCATTTTGAACTGCAGCGGCCTATTAGCGACCAGATATGATTGTTTTGCCATTATGTCTGGTATTCCAGCAATTGACATATTAGCCAATCGCTAGCCTACCTAACTTGTTATATTTACCACTAATTCAGCACACAGGGTGCCTAATAATATAACCTATCCCGCGATACTAGCGAAATATGAGTGGAAAACACTTTTTCTGTTCCCTCAATATACCTACATTGTGTAAAGACCATACAAAGCTTATACAACGTTTATTAGTTTTATGATTGTCTTTGTAATGTGTTCCATGAATCTGTCAAGATAGTTGGGCTATATGTTACTGACAAGTAATATGACAAGGATTAAAACGCAATTAGCGCTGAGCCTCAACAGGTAATCAAATACCTTAAAGACCACTCGAGTTTCATTTCATGTCCTACATCTACATTCATGGTACACGATAATTTTGTGTCCACGCACGATAAATAATTACTAACCTGTCAGGTCATAGAGTATATGACATAAATAAATGATAACCTTTTGTGTCTGGCCACCGGTGTGCTACTGCCACTCAATAATATTAAAAAAAGAAAGAGACACCTTCACATTTAGTTCTGAAAACTCGAATTACCTAACGTATATCCAAATTGGAAGCATCGCAATCTCTCGTACGGCAGGTCATGTTACATGTGAATACTAATAATCCTCCTTACGTCATTCTGTCAGATGTATAGGAAATTCTCCCAGACGGTTTCACTAAGAATATAACTTACACACTAGAATAAGTATCTACATTCAAAAATAACTGGTACTTGTTTTAGTCATTGTGTATTTCGTTTATATATTCATTAACTTACCCTATTGAAGTATATGTAATAGTGCAGTTATGGTACAGTACTTAATATAAATATTTTTTACTCAGCAAATTAATATATAGTTTATATACAGTGTGACTGGTTAAGCATTGTACATACTTAAGGACATGATAATTTATGGTCAGACGTAAAGTATGTAATGTATGTATGTAAGTATATACTTTATGAAAATTTGTATGAAATATCCATCAAATGTGGACACTGCGCGCGTCGCACACAGCTGTTAAGCCGCTACCGAGGCTAATGACCTTTGATAAGAAAAGGACGGGTGGGGGTGCGAATTCGGGAGAGTGCGGGGTGCGGTAGTGGGGGGGCCGGGGGCGGAGGTTTTGTTTAGCTTTCGTATATGCGCAAGAGTGTCCGCACATTAAGGTTTTATTGGATAACTACGTAAAATTATAAGTACTTGTTTTTTTAGATATTGGGGTACAGAATCGAGTCGAATCCTTCAATATGTCCAGTCTTTTACCAATCAGCCTGTATATACAAATATAAATATATTCGTTAATTCTGTAACTCCACAAAGCAATAAAAATATCGGTGTATTGAACTTGGAATTTAGCTCAGAATATTGTTCATTTTTGCGATAATTTTATCGATACCGAGTACTTGTAAGGTTATAAAGAGAATACTTTTAAGCACACAAACTTTTACAATAGCTTTATTAGCTGTACTCAGAAAAAGTAATAAAACCACCCCTTCTTTATTCGGCCATTTTATTCGTAGAAGTCAACAAAACGCATAATGTTGGTGAACCTCCTAGAACAATCAATATTGATAATACTATTGCTGCTAAGTAAAATATTTCATTCGTGGAGATAATTTCGTACTATGAATGTTAACTATAACGTGAGGCATAACGATATATGATCACAAAGAAGAACAAGAAAAGAACACACTAAATAATAACATATCTCAAGCTATAAGCTTGTAAGCACTGTACCCCGGGGATCGAACTCGCTATTGTCAGCATTGGAAATTTTAAACTAATAAGTCATCATGTGCTATCAAACATGCTAAAAAATAAAACAAATTCAAAATAAATAACTATTAATGTTACCAAACAACATTTCATACAACAAATATTGAAAACTACCTTTCTCTCTGATTATAAAGCTGTCACCACAGCTTACGATTGCTTTCACAACCATTGGTAAACGATTTAAAAAAAAGGAAAATAAAGCTGCAATAAAAGAAAAGGAATAGAGTTTCAAACGAAAACTACGAAACTCTACAATAGTACCTATTTTTACGCCTCTATTGACAGACAAGATAGTAAAGTCGGATTTAATTAGCTGTTCCCACCGCTCATAGACGTGCCTCCTGTTCCGTTACCAGTGTAGAAGCAATATTAAGGCAACACTAAGCAAAATATTAGTTAAGCCACACCACTTAAACTCTTAAGTAAAGTTGACTGTCTATGTTTTCAGCGTATAAATCATTTAATTATTATTACAAATACAACTCTCGCATTAGGTATAACCGCTGTGTTGCGTAGGCTTTACAAGCATAGAAATACATATTGTAGGAAGTATCTGTAGCTCTCACCAATTGTTCCTCTATGGAAATTGATTCCATAATACTCAACGCAATGGTTTTTAACCATATAGCCTAGTATAGCATATCAAGCGGATTTTAACCACATCTGTGGAGCCCTATAGCGGAAAAAGAAATAATCTTTATCATACATCATACTTATATGTAAGCTAATATTATTTATGTTATTCTCATGACACTAGAACGACTTTCCCATCCCAGCATCCACACAATTACTGGTTATAATTTGTGTAAGTAAGTGATTAAGAGTCGGTTTGTGTGACGTCCCTGGAGATGGGGGTCGCGCCAGCCTGACGCCGGAGCGCCGCAGTGCCGAGGCGTCGGTACATGTCCAAGGACGAACGGGCGCCATCAAGTCTCCATACAGATGAACCTTAGAGACGCTATCGACTATTCTAATGGTATTACTTTTACTTATCTAGAAAATGAAAATGTCTAATGCATACAAATGCATTCTTTCTTTCGTTTCTTTGTTTGTAGGAGCCTTTTTGGTAGTGGCGTAAACGTAAATATTGTAGAGCTAGATCAAATCTCGTAAAAGTCTAAAATATTCTTAGTAGCATGTCATAACCATACGAGGAGACAACGTCTACAAAATAGGATAAATCTAATAAAGGCAACAAGAAGCTATGAATTGCGATGTAGTAGTTTGACGCTAATATTTAAAATTTATGTTCAGTTTTGCCAAAAAAGATGACATAGTAGTTTTAGTGGTCGTCCACGGTATATTCTGTGGAGCTAACTTGTTGTTTTGTAAATAAAATAAACTAATAGTGAAAAATAAAGTTGGTTATCCACAAAATAAATGTCTTGAATTGGAATTTTCATTGTGTTCCTCATTAACGTCAATCAATTGTGCTTGGCAATAGTTGGCATTTTCATTATAACTAGACACTTACGCAAAGTGTAAACAGATATATTTACTTACACATGCTCAAAGTGTTGGCACGAAGTTTTATGCTAGGTCGTTTACAGTCTTCTTCAGAGTCCGCGAAAAACCTGATAAATATTTATTAACATTACGTCTACTTAGCACGTATTTGTTGTAAAATTTTGCGTTTTATTAAACGCCACTGTTTATCCATACATTAAGGCGTTACACTGGCTTCGTCTCCATGCACGATCTTACCAACATTCAATAAATAGTCAATACCCGTTCCATCGGAAATGAGCATAAAACAAGCGAGTAAACTTCAACTTCCTGCTAATTTCGCTTTATTTCACAGCAACTCCCAGTGACTTGCGAGAATTGACAGATCGGTTTATCTGTATATTCGACTTTAGAACATGTTGATCTGTAATCTTCTGCGAATATCTGTTTATGTTAGACCGCATAAAGTCTAGTAGTTGGAATTAAACTATTTTATACAGATTTCATCGTAGTTTATTTTAAAATACACAACTTTTAAGTTACTTTTTTTTATAAAATATGTATATTTTGTAAAAATATGTATGTTTGCGTAAACGTAAGACAACATTAAATTATTTAATTTTTGTAACTAATGTATAAGGTTTTTAAAAAGTTGTATTATACATAACAATTTGTCGTTCTAAATTTCTTATAGCAGTAAGTTTAAAAATAGTATAAGGTGGGTGGACCAGCAAAAACCATGCTCCTTCGTAGGCCAATTAATAAAAAGTTGTAGTTTTTGACATGCCAATATTAACTTTTTATATTTTAAATAATATTTTTTTTTTTGCTTTGTATTTATATGTTGCGAATGTTATTCGTTGAAGTTAAACTACTGTATATAGAGATTTTATATATTTATTTAAATAAACCGCGACAAAATCTGTAATTATAGTAGTTTAATTTCAATATCTACAGCATTATTATAAAGCTGAAGGTTTTATTTGATTGTACGCGATAATTTCAGAACTACCAGTCCTATCGGAAAAGTCTTTTTGCGCTATCACCTGTTTATTGAGAAAGGTTAAAGACCATATAACGTTACGCTACTACCTACCGGGGTTGAACTGTCAGCGTATCTATATACCATTAACGCAGGCAAAACCGTGGGCTTAGCTGGTTATTTAAGATTCAAATAAACATAAAAAAGTATTACAATAGTTACATAAAAAATATTAAGGTCCGATTTCTCGATGTATCGATTGGACTGAACCGAATGTGTTTACAATTTGAATGGCACATGTTAGGTAAAATGGTTATCGAAAAACTGTATATTTGCATAAAATGTTTGAATATGGAAAAGGCTATTACCATGTGTCCATCGATATGGGTGTTAGCCTAGATTTTGTAGCATTTCACAATTGAATACCAATAACTTTCATGATAAATGTGAAGTATGATGCACAGGTTTTAGTTTAGATTTTTATTTATTTTAATACAGGAATTAATCTTTATACGTAGTGTAACAGAAAGGTGTTATCATATTTTAGGACAGTAATGTATATCTGAAATTCATCCTCGGACAAATTATTGTAAATTTTAGGACTATTCCAAACATTTTATTGATTTATCATTTAAACACCGAAACAAACGCGTTACAACACTTTTCAAATTGTGCCTTTTCATTTTTCACATTCACTGAGGTTACCTGGAGGAAGCTGTTAAATTATCGATTAGAATGTGTTTGATATTGATAATTCGATAAAAAAAATGCTTTATTTTACATAATATTGTCTTCTTTTTACGCGAATTTACGAATTTATTTGTCGTGGTCTTCCATTGTACAGGGGCTATATTATGTGACGCTTTAATATGACCATCTTTCTGTTACATGCATGCTGTTCAAACAAACATTTTCCTGCCATACATTTTTATCAGCAGAACTCGAAGAGTAGTTTCACACAACATTACATTTCTATATTAGAGTGTTTTAATAAACCATTATCCCGTAGTTCCCACGGGAATGGGAAGTAATAATTAATATTATACTGAGCCACAGTGAAGCGTGACTGGATTTAGCTAATTTACTTATTTTATAGCCTGATGCTATATTATGCATTATGCATTATGCCTGATGCATTATTATTACGCATATTTTAATATTAGTTTACCACAGCCCTTGCAACTGAAGAAAAACATCACTCAATTTAAAGCTGTTTTAGTTTTCCAATTAATATAAATGATATATAATGTCTATGATGTACCAGATTTTAGAAACGACATACTTTTTAGTATGTCGATTTAATCTTGTTAAGTACTTAGTAAAACAATAGCTTGGCTAGAAACTGCATTTACATGTTAACCTAAGCCCGTACTACTGCATCTTAAGGCATTATTATTGCATACGTTAAAACATGAGAAAGCTTTGCATTTTGTATGTTTTGATGTCCTCCAGACCGAATCTCGGTCACAGCGGCCAATCTTAATGTAGACTGGCCATCTGCGCAGGAGACATTATAGTTTACAGGTATTAAACAAACACAAGTCCGATGGGACGGGTAATCCGACACGACCGGAGAGAGATCAGGCGCAGGACCAACGGCTTTACGGGCTTGCCGAGACACGGGAATTTCTAACACCACCTACATCCTAACTCCGAGCTCGTATTGACATTTCTTAACAGAAAAACCGAATAACTTTTTGTTGGATGCACAGCAGTCGCATTCACTGCCGCTGCGCCACGGAGGCAGTTCATTATATATTATGTTGTATTATCGACGTTACAAGACCCTAGTACCGCATATCGGGCCTCCGTTCTGCTATTGAGAACTTTTACGAACAGAGAACCCCAATAGCCCTGCCTTAATAGCCTAGGCTTAATGCCCTGTTTCGGCAGGATTATTAGTTAGACAAAGTTATTCACCTCAAACTAACGATGCAATTTCAAATAATTTTGTTTAAGCATACCTTTGAAAACAGAACCTGTGTACAACTTATTCTTAAACTCTTTTGCTTAAATTAATTTGCGCTAAATAGTATACTTCATCACAAGAGGTGCGCTCACGAAAACTTTAGATTAAAAATTAAACGAGGGATGTTTGTTGTAGACGTTGCAGTATGGTTTAATGTATTACATAAAAGTTTTGTATCATGTTAAAAAGAACTATGTCTATATTCTAAAGGTATTTTATTCTTTGCTTTATTCTACGGAACTGAGTTATAACGAGCTTAAAGACGTGTGAGGCTATAATTTCTGGAACAAACAAAGTTATATCTATATAAATAAAAATCAAATGCCACATGTATGACTGATCATAACTTAAGAACAGCTCGACTGATTTGGCGTTTTTTTTGTTGAGATTGTAATTGTCAGGACAAGGTATTTATAAATTTGTGAAAATCCGCAGGAAATGTCGAATTTAAATGGTATATTTAGGTATATGAAGAAAATTGTTTGACGTTTTGACATTGAATTTAATTACGTGAAATGTATATTTATATAGATATAGATTGAAAGGTAAACGACTGTCGTGTCATCTATTATAAAATAAAAATATATAGAAAATCAACTGCCCACTAGGAATAATGCCTGTATATGTAAAATACTTAGACTCGAAAAGGCTCTCGAAGTGTAAGTAGCTGAAGAAGAAGAGAAAAGAAGCACTGAAGCAGGCGAGCAAAAGAACAGAAGCAAGTTTCATCTATGTTTATAAATACTCATTTGTCTCCTAGTGTGATGTTATCCTAACTAATAGTATAAATGCGGATGAGAGTTCGTTTGTTTGTTTGTTAAGCTTTTGCGCCTTAACTACTTGACCGAACTTCATAAAATTTTGCATACATGTCTGGGAAATAAAAAATGTCATAAGGTGCCTCTTATCCCGAAAAAAATACTGTTACTTATCTAATTTAACCTAACCTACATTAGAAGCCGTGAGCAAAATTTAGTTTATTCATATTATATGAACAGTATATGGATTAACTAATGAACACAAAATATTACTGAGCGGATTAGTGGCTCTAGATAATCGCATTCAAACAAAAAAGCAAACAATTTCAGCGTATTGCATTTCAATTGAGAACATTTTTAATTTGGCGGCCGTTAAATCAAAACGTATGAATAAAATCTTGTTCATTCCTGTTTTGCTGATGAATTTAGATTTGTAATACTTCGTCGCCCAGGTTCTCTACTAACCACTGGTTAAACATTGCACGCTATATATTAGCAGAAGCCTAGGAGATTATTGACAACAAATTATGTAAAATTCTTCTTCTTACCTTTAATTTCATGGGTATCTCCGCAGATGAGCTGACCAAAGCAAATTGGAGGCATGCTAGCACTAGATTAAATGCAACCGCGTGCGACGGTAGCCCAATGTATAAATAAGGCGTTGCGACGGAAAGGTCGCGGGTTCAGATCCCACCCATTACATTCTGTCTTAGCTGGAACACTAGCAATTTGTAACCCTAATATTTAGAAATATTGCAAAATAATATACACCTATATAGAAATATTCTGATATGTAGCAGCAAGAGCCTATTGGTAGATCATTGGACTGTCATGTAGAGGTCATACCTCAAAATTTTTGAACTTATATGCGAATTAAATAGTAAATTATCGCTTGCTTTATCTAGATCGAACAAGCCTTTTATTAAAGCTAAAGAAGACACCGCCGTACAATTAGAAAAAAAATCTTTTTATAACATTTTAAAATATTTTATTTATTTATTATTACAAAATCGAAACAATCTCATTACATCACTAACAACGATTAACACTGATTTACCTCAAACAACATATAACGTACCATGCACACACAAAAAATGTCCCAGTATCGCCATGTTTACACAATACAATCAGCCACTTTACTCCTTAACAAAAGGTGTAAAAGATACGCCACCATAACGTATGAGCTCGTAACATGTTGTTACGTCACTGATACGAAGGAATCGCCGGCTCTTCCTGACTTCAATGAAGAGACACAGTATTTGCTACATGTTGCTCAAGTAGCTGTTAGTGCTACATGTAGCTAGTATGCTCAAGGTAGTCGGATTAAAGTTCGATACGATAGAGATTCTGGGAATAAACAGAGCAGTCTTTAATCTAGAAGGTTTTGTGATGTTTTATTTGTACACAGCTTCGAAATTGGTATTACGGTTCTACTCTTAGTACTGGATTCATCAATAGTTGAATAAAACATTTCGTCTCTGCTAATATCCATGATAAGTGTTGTGGGACAAGAAAAATTAGAACCATAGGTATCTTTTTCAAGTCTGGGTGTCCTTAAATATTGTTTTTTAATACTTATTACGTGTAACAGGCGTATACTTAAAAGAATTCTTAACAGTGTGAAGTTTGGTACTGTGATTGCTAGAAGGCATTGTGCCCGAATTCAATAGAGTTCACCCACAACTATAGTTTTAGGTATAAAGTAATAACTTTGGACCTAAAACTGTAATCGTAGACTGCAGCACAAATAAATACTTCTATATTTATGTTTTATAAGGTATTTGTTACCCACCCAACTCTGTCGTTTTGATAAAATCTTTTTATAATGACAATTACTTCTATGATACTTTATTTAATTCCAGTAACCTAAAGATTGCATATATTTGAAAAGCTTTTATGTTTTTACTACACTGAGTATAAAAAGATTAACTGTATCAACCAAGATAAACTTGCTTACTATATCGTTTCAACAAACCAAAATATGTCTTAGCAGATTACGTAGCCAGTTCCTTCGATCTTTTGTATTTTATTACTACTCGATAGCTTGGTGCTATCTAAGATCGGTAAACAAATAGTACGAACTGTACATTTTTTTTTTTTTTTACGTGTGGGAATACGATCTGTAAATATGGCGACAGGGTATCAACTAATTCATAAGTCGAAATGTTATCTACCAATATGGCCAAGTCATCAGAATTATTTTGCTTTTATCGTACCAAATATATCAACTTGGTTACGACCTCATTTGATGTTTGTACAAAATAATAAATTATATTTAAAATAATTATGCTAGTAATATAAAAATACTTTAATTTATATTTATGTTTTGCAGAACTAAAGAACCTGAATAATGTTTTAGTTTATACGCTCCTATAAAAACAAATAAGTAACTTATTAACTTTATAGTATGTTTAGATCTCAGCGATAGCTCAGTGAGGAAACCAACAGACTGCAATGCAGAGGGTCTTGGGTTCGAACCCACGTCACGCACCTCTGACTTTCGGAAGTTATATGACATTTTGAAATTATGTGCGTATTGATTGACAATTATCGCCTGCTCCGTGCCTCGGAGAGCACGTTAAGCCGTTGGTCCCGGTTGCCATGAACATCTATGGCAGTCGTTATTGGGAAAGTCAGTACCCTCTAATATCCTGACACTGGTCTAGTCTTAGGGTATCGTTAGCCTTCGGGTTGCGGAGGTCAGGTGGCAGCCGCTCCGTGTAAAAACTGATATCCAGTCAAATCTGGTTAGACCAGAAAAGCCGACCCCAAGTGACTTGGGAATAATAAAGGCTAAGAGAGAAGAAGATATCGAGATTTTTATACGAGAGTAAAGATTGCAATAACTTTTGATTCAAAGACAGACAAATTAAATCGCCAGACTAATAAAATAAGGCACTAAAACTAAGATATTAGAGATAGCTATACATTCATTGTAACAATACTGGAGACCATCTGTTCTTAGATCATTTCATTTACGGTGAAGGAGCTCAGCACAAGTTTGTGAAACAAATGAAAAGAAAACATGCGATGTTTTACTAAAGCTGTGTCTTCAACGGCGACTCATTACATTAACATGAATTGCACTCATAGACACAACGTCGTCCGGTATATAAGAGTTTAGATTAGACTCCACAACCGTGGTGGCCAGATGTAGAATGATGATGACTTCACACACTTTGAAGAATATTATGGTAGTGGGCAAGTATGTAAAAAATGAAAAAGTCAGCTCCACAGAATGTATAGTACCTATGCCCTGGACCGGAACCTAACTGCACCCACAATCTTCTGTGTTCTGGTAACGACATGATGAGCACTTGAACCAAAGCATTGACTGAACAATACTTCATATCCGAATTCAAAGGGTCTTCATTGTTGGCAGTTTAACAATCTGGAATCACCATGTCCATAAAGGAGAGCAACATACCTAGAAAATATTTAAAAGTAAATAGTGTGCTTACTTTTTTCACACTTACCATAGCTTAGCTATGATATATAAGGTGCATAATAATTGTGAATGCTCTCTTACAACTAAAATAGTCAAAATGTTCACCATCGCTTTAACGTGATATAAAGCTAACTTCTTTAAAGTGGAGAAAGATGCATGAAGTCTGCCAATCCGCACTGAGACAGCGTGAAAGACTGCGATATGAACATCTTCTAATACTGAGATACATACCCAGCAGAACAGTCAGTTAGTCATTTTATAAAAAGTACTTGTACTTTATTATTTGTTTGACGGCAGTACATTATAATGTAGTCGCAGCTTTACCGTCCTCGCACACTGAAATAAAACACACCGTGTATGTAATACTTTTGTGTTAAATAACGTCTTTGCTCTTTTTAATTTGTCTCGAGTTTCTTCTGAGAAATTTGCATAAATGTTGTGGGTTTTATCCTGTATGGGGACCAAACCCACAACACTCGGCGCAGTGGTAGTGGCGAGGTGACCACTTAAACCACTACGCCATCTGTTCTTCATCCGTTTATTTTTTGTTTTAAACAATGGGTCAAACCCTGTGCTTAAAACTAAAAAATAAACGGATTAATACTTGGGTAAGATAAACTTTACATACCTACACATGTTTATACATTTATAGGTTTTTTAAGTAGCAACACAGAATTGTACATACATTTGTATCCATATATATTACATATATTATGTATTACATAATGTAAATGTATAACGTAAAATGGTTTAAAAAAGAGCAGTTAAAAACAACAAACTAATGATATTAACTTTAAAAAAACGTGTTTAATGGCCAGTCTAAATAAGCATTTAACCTTTATTGTTCTATAGGGAAATTTCCTGCGAACCACCTCACAACATAAAAAAGCAAACCTATTTTAAAAATCAAAAGCTATTTAAATTTCGCTACAATAGTCAATGTCCGAACAGAATTTATACAGATATAAATTTTATTTTATCTCTGCATCGCTACGTAATTCGTTTTGGACGCATGGGGAATATCTTTTGCAAAATGGCGGATGATTCCCGCCTTTTGTTAGGAAACAGAATGATAAATTTCTTATAGGTAAGGTGAGGCGAGAATATATGAGGGAAAGCTTGTATTCTTGATAAATGATAACAATTTTTTACTTCACATCGTGTATTTTTAAAAGTTTGTTTTTGTTCGCATATTTTTCATGCCCGTCGTGTTACTTTCTGGACGATTATTATTGATTCCTACATTCTAGAAACAGGTTAATTTTGTTACGATTAGGTAAAGACTTAAAGCATATTAATGTCTTCTGACATCTGCGAATAGTGCATCTTAATATTTAAATATTAATGGTTGGGATTTCCTTTATCTATGATTCCTTCTAAGAAATATTTAAACATTTTTATAGGATTTAATCATTTGACTCTGGTTTTGATAAACTCTAGTTCAAGTTAATTTATATAGTCTGCTAATGAAAGCACTGGGCGGGCTGCAGGGTGAGTACCAGCGAATTAAGTGGTTGGACTTTACTTTCCTCGTTCATCTTGCCCTGCAGCCCGCCCAGTGCTAAGAAAGTTAAGAGTCCAGTGGCCGGTAGCATTTCTACAAAGAAATGCTACCTGCCAATCTAGCCTGCCAGCCCCGCAACATAAGATTGTGCTTATTTTTGTAAGGCCCTAAGTTCGATGCTAATAACAAACAAAGTGTTAGTGAGTCCATCTGTAAGAAAATTCTTAGTAGTAACAAGGTTTGATAACTCAAACAAACCAACGAAAATAGGGTTTGACAAACTCAACCAATACGTGAGTTCTAAACTATATCTGATAGTTGATTAAATGTAATATACGGCTGCTTTCCGTTAAGGGTGTAACTCTATGTATATAATAAACAATTTACATAAATATAATAAATCAAATCTCTTACATCCGTTAGCAAGCAAACTACTACTAATTTGTATTACCATTAGATTTATTAGAGACGCACCCCTTTCAAATTAATCTGTTAATGTCTAAACGAACAAATTATATTAACCTCCATAACATAAATTATCAACTGTTAAATATGAAACTGGTTGTAGGACCCGCTGAGTAGGCATTCGCCTACTCTTACTTTATGAACAACAAACATTTACATTTGTGTGGGGAGACCAATAGACTGCAATGCAGAGGGTCTCAGGTTCGAACCCACGTCACGCACTTCTGAATTTCGGAAGTTATATGACTTTTCGAAATTATGTGCGTATTGATTGACAATTATCGCCTGCTCCGTGCCTCGGAGAGCACGTTTAGCCGTCGGTCCCGGCTGCCATGAACATCTATGGCAGTCGTTATTGGGAGAGTGTCGACATAAAAGATCCCACTGGGTCGAAGTGTCGCCGGTCTGCACTGACTGGCCCCCACATAAGATACTTCTACGGTTTCATATCTGTTTACAAAATAAAAGTTGTTTAGTTTTGTGTATAAATCTAACCTCTCTAAAAACAAAGAATTCCACAAACCTCTTCTTGTTGAAAGGTTCGCTTTTATTTAGGCGCATGATGTTTCAAATAAATGTAAACAAAAGACACTAATGTTAAATGTATGGGCACATAGACATGTATACAGAACGCACGTACGTTGCAGAACGCTTGGTTGCCTGTGGTTATTTGTATATATGACTATCAGCCGCGATTATCTTAAATATCTCGATTTTGCTTAATATTCTTTTCTTTGAGGAACCCAATAATAGGTATCTATATTATTTTAGTCAAAGTAAGACCTCGGTAAAGAGATCAACCAATAGCCTTACTAGCAGATTTAAAAGTTTCTTTCTGATGGTGCGCAGTGCGATGCTTAAAAGTTTTCGTAAGCATTACTACAAGCGTTAAGTTTCTGAATAAACTCGGTATTTACTTACACATGCTTAGTGATGGAGCAATTGAAAGTACTGTACCGAAGGAAATTAAGGTGCCCGTTGTTACGGGTTAGAGTTTCGGGTTAGAGCCAGTTAAAAATGTTCGCTCGACAATTCTGCTATGTAGAAACCAAATAAAATTGGAAAACAAATTATTCAATTAGTTAGATGCTTTTACGTACTTACGTTGAAAAATTTACTAATTGTATATGTTTTATATACCCATATAAAATATATTCTAGTAAGTACATGCACCCACAGCTGTGGTTTTTAAGTCCCAGGTAACGGAGTGCAAACCTATTATCACTCAATGACTCCACGAGACAGGCTCGACCTAGTGTGGATTCCACAAGTAAAACAGATTTATGTTTCCAATCAATATATGTATTAGCTAGAATTGAATTAATTAGTGTAATAGTTTTTAAGGAAATGTAAAAGAATCATGGTTCGGTAAATAAATGATTATTATTATCAGTATTATCGTCTACTGGGTAGAACTCCAGACACCGTGCTGCTACTGAGATTTTCTTGTCAGAAAAATCTAATAGCATGTATTCCGATGCGCAAATCAAACCGGTGAGCTCATGCAAGAAGCCGTACGGGCTACCTTTTTAGAGTTCGAACAACAGCTTTGTCCGTCCGTCTGTCTGTTATACAACTTTCAACTAAAGAACCGTAAGAGCTAGAGACTCGCGGTCAACACCATACGACTCAGCATAGTCGATATACCCCCGAAACGACTATGACCTCTGACCTCAAAGTCACGTGGTATCACGTGACCTTTGCATATTACTTGAACCATTTTTCGAACTCTAAGATTTACGGCAATTCATTACCGTTTCTCACTTGTTTTCGTATAGATCGTTTTGTTGCTTGATTTTTTTTACTTAACTAACCTTTTATATTATTAATTACATTGAGCTTTTATCCGACGAAAGTCAAAACAATGACTATACTGTAAATTCGCAAGAATGAAATACCATATTTCATGATTCTCTAAAATCCATTTGGCCAAGTAACATTAAAACATTTACCACAGAGAGAAGTAAGACGATCTCGTGAATTATTCATTAAGGATCTGGAACATTCTGTGACATCATCCGTCCAAGTATTGCGGACATTTTCTCTTCGTACTTCGCTCATGGCTTTATTTCCACATGACAATATATTGATAGTACGGAAGTATACTGAATAAGGAATACGCTATATCATACTTAACACATCGTTTGCCACCGTGCAAGGAATGTTGAGCTGAGAAAAATAAATCTAATATATTACGAGTACCTACCGCCGAAAGAAAATTGCTCTTGCCTATATAGAATTTTCATGATGTTTCATATAATTATTAGTAAAATCATTGAGTTGTGGCGCATTCTTAAGAGAGATTTTTTTTAAAACGTTAGTGCCGGCATTTGAGACGAATTTTGGCACGTACGGTAAGAATAGCAGGAGCAACCGTTGTGGAACTAGGATATATAGGTAATTTATCAGAAATTTATGAAATTATTTCATATAACAAACATCAGCAGAAAACACTATAAATGGGTTGTATTTAGCATCATCAGCCTTATTGGCGCTTCCAAAGAGAGCAACTTATACATTTTGACAGAACTACTTGTCTTTATTGCCGAAAGAAAAAACCTGGACTGACTTATTATCGGTATTATATACTTCTACACACCCTTCAGTGAACTACCTACTACTACTCAATTAATATTTGTGAAACCACAACTTACTTGACATTATTTTGTTTATACTAAGTGGCATAATGTCCACCTAATGGTAGGCGGTTACTGTAGCCTACATAATTATCATCGCTTGCAATAACCAAGGCAACGGAGAGAGAAGAAATTAAAGATAGTATTAAAGAACCTTTCCTTTACTGCCATCTTTAACTGTGAATTGTGGGTGAGAAGAGCGGAAGTGATATATATAAGCGTATAGCGTAACACCCAAACCGAACATAAAGCAGGAATAGTGTTAATGCTCGTACTCCAGTCATTTGTTAAAGAACTGAAGAAAAGAAGAAATACTTTGTGTTGTGTTACGTAGTAAGCCAGTTCGTACCGTCATGAAATTATCGGCAAAGGTGCAGCGGCATATTCGTCAATAAAAATATCAGTATATTTTGACTTTGACAGAGCAAAGTTTTGAGAAGAACTCATTTCTGTTAATAAATTATAAAACATAGCTGCTTAAATGTGGATCTTATATACCTCTGCATATAGGCGTATAATGTACTGTTACGTGCTGGTTCGACGGATAAGAATGTAAACAATATTACCGACGAAAACACGTTTCAAACACACAATTAAATTTAAAACACTACAAACACTATACTGCACTTTTCCACTGTAACTGCTTCAAACTATGTAGTATTTCTGCTTCCGTTCACTTTGATGAACACTTGACCGCTTACGATTGTAAACTGACTTGGCGGTGCGCATGCGCTCTATATATACGCGGGTAAAGCGTTTCTAGTTTTCTAGTAACGCTATACCCGGTATGTAAACAGTATGATGATTCGAGAAAGTGCCAGCGTTCTCTGTACCCTTTGCGTACTCACACTACGTAGTTCCGTAAGATGTCAATAGAGGGCGATGTAATAAATTATTAGATGGAACTGCCGAGTCTTTCCCACAATGCCGAGAGATGTCACTGGGCGTAACAATATGAAATGTTTGTATATAGAGGTTTGGATGTTTGTTACTCAATCATGCATAAACCACTTAAAATGTTTCTACATCCAAGATAAACCATGGCACTCCGATAGACCATATTCTGGATTTCCATATAGAATACTTTATATCAGGTGATACGTTCCCGTGAGATTTACAAGACGAAAGCACAGGCAAAAACTAGTTGTATAGAATAGCATTCATTTCGGGGTAAAAAATTATTCGGTCGACTCTAGATAGACTAGAGACCCGAGCCAATTTACTTGAGGACAACAAGGTTTATTTATGATTACGCCGCTGAACTAACGTTGCTTTTATACCCCGAACTAGTCAAAGGGAAACAAAATAGAAAAGACAATATTGTTCACATTGTTCCCATACAATCCACTTTGTGTTGTAACAGCAAAATATTACTAAGCCATCTGTCCGTGATAAAAGGATCCGAAAATAACTACCCTCTCACAAAACATGTACCGAACGAAATGAAGCACCTTATCTTTATATCACATATATTTTTATAACAACAAGTCATATAATAATTTTGTTGTACAAGAATTTTCTATTTTGTTGAAGCTTTTGTTTCTTGGATGACAAGTAGCGAGTTCGTCTTGGTTTTCTATTACTGTTGAAGATCGTAGTTAACGATACTCTGCAAAAAAAGACTTGTCACTTGTTGCATGATGTCCAGTACGGTAAAACTGCTGGATATCAGATTGTCTTAGTCTAAGTAGTAGTCTACTCACTTTTTACAGCAGTAGACCTACACAAAAATGTCTATCAGAAACTTCGAAACGAACGAAATGTTAAGAATATTTATTTGTTTTTTTTTTAAATGACTTTGGTCCGTTGTTGGTACCACTTTATAGTAGGGTTTGGGACAAACAAAAGTTGATTGCATGTATTTCATGGCACGAATAGCATAAACAATTTGCTCAAAACTTCATCTTCCTCTTAGAAATACTCTTCATGATCTTAAAAATGAGAGTGGATGAATTAAGTTCTCCCAGTCTACAGAAAATCATAGCTAAATAAAACCTTTGTGATATGTTCCTAAGTTTTCTGTTCCTTGTCAGTAGAAAGGCTAGTTGTATGTTTGACTATAGACATATAATATTAATATCAGCCTTGTATATAAACTGTCCCACTGCTGGGCACGGGCCTCTTTTTAGAATGAGTAGGGTAAAGGGTCATAGTCCACCAAGCTGGTCCATGATATAACAATAGCGAGAGTATTAAGTAGAGCTCTTAGCCATGCACTTCCTTGCGATGTTTTCTTACAGCGTTAAAGCAAGCGATAATAATTAACTAATTAATACTGAAATAACTTCAAAAAGTCAAAGGTTGGCTTGGGTTTAAACTCGTGTCCCCTGCGTGGCAGTCCAACGATCTCAAATCGCCGCTTCTTTTTAACATGCATTCTTAACACATGATTCGTAACATCTCGGAGGAGAAATCATCAAACGCCTATCTCTACCTCGCTGTCATTATGCCAAATGGTTTACATTTGGTGACGAGGTCACGGCCTACGAATGGAAAAGAACGAATAACCTAATCCTGAATCCTATAAATAAATTTGCTATCAAAATTGGTATTTGATCAAATATTGGTTATATTGGTACTTCTTATGAAGATTAAAATGTACTTAAGGCAATTATTAAACAGAAATGTTTAAGAACATAAATTATCATGGTTGCGCTATCATAGCAGTATTGAACTACTGTGCATGAAGTCTCGAGTTCAATTCCAGAATCGCGCAGGGTTGTTAAGTTTTTCTTTCACAGCATAAAATCTGGAGCAGTGCTAGACGACGTTAGCCTATATTACGTGGAACTTAAATCCAAAGCAGACGAAATGTGTGCGTAATAAACCGCTACCTACCCCTTCGAAGATATACGCGTGAGCCTATATACGTATGTAACCTCCGTTTACTTTAAATCAAAACACCAACATACATTTCATTTACGGATTGGCTTTGAACGTAATAAAGTACTTCCACACCACAGACTACTATCATAAATTACTTTTTGAACGCGAAGTTTTACGCCGAACCAATTTACAATATTAGTTTTATCAAGGGACTGTCACTCCTCGTTTCGTGGCAGGAAAAAGATTTTATTCTATTTTACTGCGGCTTACCAATAAACATAATTCACTTTTATCATCCATCGACGATTCATTTTTAACTTGATTAAGCAATAGCTGGAGGTTTTAAATGGAAAATATTCCATATTACAGTTGTAAATATGACTTCGCTAACATATATGTTTAGTTGTATTCGAGTAATGCTAATGAATGAATCACATGTAAAAGCATTAAATTACTTTATTTGGATTTTATAGACTTGATTATATTTTAAAATCAGTATTTTTCAAAATTTTGAAACTGGAAATTTTACTACAATTTTAAGCTATTTCTATTATTTAACAAAGTAGATTTCTACTTTCCACGACGATTTGGTTGCTTTTCAGCAGCCATGGTCACGGGGATACCAAAATGGTGTTCGTCTCATTGTCTTAAGGTGTAGTTATTTCAAAGAATCCGAATATAATTTAGTTATTGGTGCTTGGACTTACGCAGAATGAGCTCAAAGTATCATGAAGTCTGTGGTTTGCCTGTATATAGGTACCTAAGTGGAGTATCAGTCATATATATCACAAAAGAGCTTGAAGGCGCATGAGTAAGACAAACGCTTATTTAAAAAAAACACTATAGCTTGGCTCGACCTCCTTCGCAATCGGAAGTGTTATCGCAAACCTACGCCACGGGATGAACAGGACAGAAGACTTTGAAAATACTTTGCTAATTTTAACAATATATTTTTGTGTACAATAAAGAAGGACACAAGAAAATAACATAAAACGAAATCCTCATTATATCTTCATGTTTTGTGAACAAAAAATACAAAACATCTTTGTTATTGACAATAACAAGGAAAACCGTTAAAACATTCTGTTACTCTGAAAATTCGTTAGAAAGAACACATGTAGAACATACCGACCCTTGTCATGGTGCTATCGGTGACGTAATATTAGCGAAATGTCGCAGACAACTCATGAAATAATCTCTATATTGTTTTCCTTGTAGCCTTCTTAATATGAGTACCTTTCGTACAAATTAGCTTATGTTATCCAATTATGTAAATATAAGGTTATACGTTGAGAAAAATACGGCATAATTTATTGCGATCTTATAAGCCACTTTCTGATGGCTTTCTAAAGGAGAACGTAGGTATGTTTCTGAAGCTTTTTAAAAAGCGCTGTGCTATCAGCTATCGGATTACTGGACTTTGTAACTAGCGCTATGTATAATTGTAGTATGTATGTATCTTATGTGGGGACCAGTCAGTGCAGACCGGCGACACTTCGACCCAGTGGGATCTTTTGTGTCGACACTCTCCCAATAACGACTGCCATAGATGTTCATGGCAGACGGGACCGACGGCTTAACGTGCTCTCCGAGGCACGGAGCAAGCGATAATTGTCAATCAATACGCACATAATTTCGAAACGTCATATAACTTCCGAAAGTCAAAGGTGCGCGACGTGGGTTCGAACCCGAGACCCTCTACATTGCAGTCATATAATTGTAATAACTGTTTTTTCTTAGAGTCAAGAACGTGCTATGTCAAATGCTTGATGTTATAAAAAAAGATAGAAGCAAATAATATTATTTGTATTTCTATTAACAAAAATATTCTTAAAGAATATACGAGTACCCAATTGTTTAACTATGTTATGAGGAGGAAGGAGACAGTATGGAAACAATGAAGTGACATGGTTCGGCCATATAAAATAGACGATAAACCATTAACAAAGAAAATAAATATAATAGTAACGGTAATCTCCTCAATCCCTTTCCATCTCGTCCTAATTAAAAGTTTCTATGTATGCGTAATCCAGGATATGATCCATCTGTATGCCAAGTTTTATCCAAGACCATTCAACATTATGTGCGATGGAGTAAGAAACATCCAAACATCATTACAAACTTTCACATTTGTGATATAAGAAGAATTATTTATAGACCTTTTTCAACCCATCACGTCATCAGAGATCAGTCCACTGTCTTCCATGTCTCCTCTCTGATAACGTCTTAAGCGAACAAAGGCCTTCATGTCAAATGTATTTGATCGAAAATGAAACATTCATTTTAAAAGGAGCTACTTAAAAGAACAATGCCGTAATGAACAAAAGCTTTAAATACACAAAGATAATTCAAGCAACAATTTAATCTTTTACAAGCAACGGTATCTTTTCTTTTTTTGAAAAGATTCACACCCAACTGTGCAATGAACTTTACTTTTTGTTAATTAAGTATTGTTTTATTAGATAACTAGCTTTTGCCCGCGACTTCTACTACTGCGCGTGGCATTTTTATGCAGATACCTATATATATTTGCTTTGTAAATACATACTCGACTGCCGCCTAGAATTTAATATCGAGATGAAACATACACCTTATATAAGTTAGACCTTCAGCAATACAACTGTAAAAATTACTTTAATTTTGTGCAGCAGTTTTACGTAACGAGCGTACAAAAAAAACTACAGCTGTTATAAAGACAGCTCACATTCAGTTTTGTTAAAAATACTCTATGAGCAGATATTCGATAATTTACAGTTTTATTACCTATTTATGTAAAGATAATTATATAAGTTATTTTTGTACTATCAAAGACAGTAAACGGATGTTTTATTTCCGTTGACTGATCAAAGGTAAACTCAATTGTCAGATTAACCTTTATCTTTACTAAGTGAATTTCTTAATTATTATTTTGAATTAATAGAATAATTAGATTATAGATAAAACCATAGATAAGACACTATTGGATAAAACGTCCATGAGTGTGTATCTATACTATTATAAGACTCAATAATAAAAATAAAATAAATAATATAATAGTCTATGGACATACATGGACAGTGCCACAGCGCCGAATGTTCCGGGTTTGATCACACCACGGGACAAAAAATTGTGTGATCCACAAATAGTTGTTTTGAGTCTGGGTATTCTATGTGACCGTTGTTTGAATATTTATAAAGTCGTCCGCGACACAGGATTAAACCCTAGTGAAGGTGTCACTTTTTTTAATGAGAAATGAAAACGATTACAATTGCTACTAACAAAAGCTTTTTAATAGAACTTACAATTACATGCGTTAAGCTATATTTACTTAATAAATTCCACATCCAAATGCCATTAGCAGTACGTAAATTAAAATAGGGTCATTATGCGCAAACCTTAAGTTGTTTTAGTGATTCAGCCTTTTGTTCGTGCCCTATTAGTGGCACAAAATAATTTTAAAGGTCGTTATGGCTACACTTTGCCTACGGCTACAGATGTTAAGAATTTACATTACATTTTGTTTTTGAAGTGCTTAAACATAATTTTAGTACAATTCTTACCAACAGAAATTGCTGCTCATAAGGCATAAATGAAATAGGTAAAGTATTTCTGGAATTATTACGGTTACTTCTTCTTTTTTTCGTGTGGTTAGTGGCCAACCTGTTGTCAAGGGTTATTCAAGCCGCCCGTAGGCCTCTGACATGGCTTAACGACTGCTGTCAATTTGACAACAACCGGGACCGACTTTTGTACGTGCCCTCCGAAGCACGGAGACGCTCAGATGAAATACCACTATAAGCGGTCACCCATCTACAGACTGACCGCACCCAACGTTGCTTAACCTCGCTAATCATTTACCAGTTAGTAATTGCAACTGGCTATGAGCACCTCATTACGGTTACTAAATATGGTGTTCTAAATTATGTTGCTTTTAGTGAAAATTGCAGCACTTATCATTTCCTAAAAGGTTCAATATGATTTCAGTACATCTGTTGCTGATGTCACTTAGGGCCTTACCAGACTAGAGGCGAACGTATATATATATATATAACGAAGCGATTGATAAACGTGCTCTCTGATGATACGGAGTCGTACGCGTAGTGCAATCACAACGCGTTTGTTGTGTATGCGTAACAAGCTTGCGTCGTGCAATACGTGTATTAAAAAGTTGATAACTAAATACCGTCGATTTCGACAAAACGAAATCGACGATGTCGACAAAAAATTATAGGTATTATATACCTATAATTTTTTGTAACTATTTTTGTATTTTGTGAGCAGGAAATAGAGAATATTTGACTATCGCTGTTAACAGTTACTTTTTAGGACGTACATACTTAAAAAATATGTAAAAGCAACAGAATTGAGAGGACCCATTATTAACTTTTAAACTGGCAGAAACTTACTTTGTGCTTTATAGTAACAAATTAGCCTTGAAAATTCGATCCTACCTACGAATGTCAAATTCGACTATTGTAATGACAGAATTCTATAGCTTTATATCCGAAATGAATATAAAAGACATTTTAAGAGCTGGTCATTATCATTTGCTATGGTACCATTGTATATGCTTTGGTATCATTGTATTTAGAATTTCTTTGTTACACACACAGTGCCCACACCCTGCTCTCACAGTGAAATGATGCGCGAACGTGATTCAATTCGCAAATCGCTAGTGTGATGAGAACCCTAAAGACTTTTACCATATCTTTCTTATTGGCCACTTTGCAGCATCTGATAGCAATGGCAAATAGAAAAATGGTCATCAGGTCAGTGCTTATTTTACATCTGAGTGATTTTACTAGATTAAGTAGATCCATTATTTCTAAGAGACGATAATAATAATAATAATAATAATATCATTTATTTGCCTAAAATGTGGTATATACAAAAGTTGGTACAATATTATTATATTTAGAGCAGCGACACATTCCGCCAAATAAAGTTGGCATGCAAATATTTAAGCTTATATTTAACTTATAATTACCATAATAGCTATAATTATTCACTATTTATTCATCTACAGTGCATTTCCATATCTATAAAATCGACATGACCCTTTCTGTAAAAAATCTTCAACGGTATAGAAGCTCTCCTCAATTAATCATTTTTTTAAGTCCATGCAGAATTTATTGCAAGGCTGTTTAATTATTTCTCGCGGCAAAGAATTGTATATTAAAGGTGCCATATATGAACAATTTTTACGGAACAACTCTAAGGAAGGAACAGGCATTTTAAGACTAATGTGTGTAGTCGTCCTTTTATTGAAATTTGAATTGACTTCGAACATTGTCATATTATGTTTGACAAATTTGGCCATCTCGTAAATATAGATGCTAGGCACAGTAAGTATTTTTTTAGTTTTAAATACAGGCTTACAAGATTCATCCCATCGCATACCATAAATAGCTCTGATACACTTCTTTTGCGCTATGAATACCCTTAGTAGGTCTGTTCCATTTCCCCAAACAATAATACCATATCGGATTATCGAGCAAACATAGGCGTGGTAGACTGTCAGTAAAGTTGCTGCAGGTGTGCAATGTTTTAATTTTTTTAAAGCAAATACCAGATTATTTAGTTTAATACAAATAGCTTCAATGTGATTCTTCCATGACAAATGTGCATCAATATGTATACCTAGGAATTTTATATTATTAACTTGTTCTATAATTTTATTGTTATTCTTAATATTTAATGTTACAGGTTTTCTTTTATATGTTTTAAAATTGATTATTTTAGTTTTATCTATATTTATTTTAAGACTGTTTGAATTCATATAATTAATTACATTTCTAAAACAATTATTAACATCAATTTCATGATTTTTTATGTCACCAGATTTTACTACTATGGTGGTATCATCTGCAAACAATATACTCTTATGTCCAATTTCTGACGGCAAGTCATTGACATAAATTAGAAACAGCAAGGGTCCTAAAATGCTCCCTTGAGGCACACCACAACCGTTGCTTTTGGCTTCCGAATCATAATTGATAAGACTGTTTGAATCTAAGTCGAGTTTTGTGACTCTGGTGATCTGTGTTCTATTAGTCACATAAGTTGTGAGCCATTGTTGAGTTGGGCCTCTAATGCCATATTTTTCTAATTTTTTTAATAGGATGGTATGGTCCACATGGTCGAAGGCCTTACTTAAATCAAGAAAGAGGACTGAGCAAAAGGATCTTGCATTTAAAGTATTTATTATTGAACTCACAAGGTCATAACAAGCCAATGTTGTAGACTTGCCCTTTCTAAACCCATACTGCGCATCTGTAAAAGTGTTATGAGTATTGAAGAATGATAACAATCTCTTATACATAACCCTTTCAAAGATCTTTGAAAGGACAGGTATTAATGCTATCGGACGGTAGTTATCTTTATTAAATTTAGAACCTTTCTTATGAAGAGGTTTGATGATTGACAATTTGAGTCTATCCGGAAAATATCCTTGCTCCATAGATAAGTTAATGATATAGGACAACGGTGCTGACACGTAGCGACGAATATCTTTAAGAAGCCCAGTCGTAATACAATCATACCCTGCTGATTGTGTATTGTTTAAGTTACCAATGATTCTGTAGATTTCCTCAGGGGTCGTAGGATCAAGAAAAATACTACTACAGGTTGAAGTAATCTTGGATAACGTATGACCTTGATTTGCGAATGAAACAGTAGGACCAGTGTCAGCACTTTCAGTAAAAAAGTTATTTAAAATATTAGCTATATCTGTACCACATGAAATAATATTGCCATCATCCTGAATTCGATTCAGTAACTCTCTTGACCTTACGTTACCTATTTCACTATTGACAACTTCCCAAGTTGCTTTAGCCATATTTTTGGCAGTATTTATGTGTTTTTCATTGTAAATATATCTAGATTTATTTAAACATGTTTTAAGTAATTTTGAATATTTTTTAAATTTTGTTTTATTTTTATTATTTTTATTGTTGTAATACTCAAACCTTAACATTCTCTTAGTTTTGCAACTTATCTTTAGTCCTTTTGGCAGCTGTTTACGTTTAAATCTTTTGAAAACTTTTTTAATCTTGATAGTAGGGAAACACAGTCTATGGAAAAGAATTAAATGATCATGAAATATATTGAACGCATCATTAGAGTGGGAAGTATTGTAGATGTCTGTGAAACTCAGACTACTGATACTATTAATGAACTTTGCTGTGTTTTCTTTGCTCATATCAAAGACTTGTTCAAAATAGAACTCTGACTGATTATTATATCGAACATCTTTTAAAAATGCAACTTGTGCTGATTCATGATCAGACAAAAACAGCTTAACATTTTTTCCTACAACATTTGGAACATTACTTATAATATTATCTATGCATGTTAATTGACGAGTTGGTTCGCGAATATGGAATTGCATGCCATTATTAGATAATAATTCGGAGAACTGAACACTGTTACGGTCTCGTGCTAAAATATTAATATTGAAATCACCACAGATTACAATTCTAACATATTTACGCTCTAGCTTAGGAAGAACAGACTGTAGTTTTGCAAAAAATATGTTTGGATTCGAATTAGGTGTCCTGTAAATGCACAGCACACACAGTTTCATCGATTTTATACCAACACCACATATTTCAAAATGACTATCTACACCGAAATCTTTTATAAAAGCCAAGTCAGCGCAATCTAGGTCGTTTTTACCCAATATACACGTACCTCCTCTGCGTTGGTTATTTCGGCAGTAAATAGACCCAAGTCTATATTTATTTAGGCTAAGATACTTTTCATCACCTTTTTGAATAAAATGTTCGCTCAAGCAAACCACAGACGCTGGTATATTAAATTTGTCAAGTTCGCTTAAAGCGACTTCTAGTTCTTGTGTCTTATTTAATAGACCTGCTATGTTTTGATGAACAACGACAAACTGTGAGATTTCTTGATTAGTTTCGAAAAAATGTGGATTTGTTTGTAATAGATAATTTGCAATTTCTTACTTTTTTTATCACTGGAAAATAATCTGTTATTAAGTGCTTACGACCTGGTATAGGTAAAGACTTTTCTTTGGCACAATTCTTAGCTTCTATTTTCTGGAAATAAAATGGTATAGTGCCCTTTGTGGGATGCGTAGGAATTTGCTTAGACGTACGTTTAGTGTATAATGATATAGGTTGCGTATTGTAAAAATTATTGTTATTTTTTGTTTTCTTAGTGTACTTAAGATACGTATTGTTATATTGCATCATATTTACGTGATGTATGATTTTCTGAGCAATATCAGGAGTGTAAGAGTTGGTTTGAATATAGACACAGTTACTGTAATTATTAGCGAGGAGTCGTATGTAATTGTTAAGCTTATTTTCATTTAAAAATGCATTGTAGATGACGTTAACAACATAGACATTACAATTCCGTAGAAGCTTGAGAGCTGAACTGAGCTCTGACAATACATTGATCGGATTTGTATCGTTACATCCAGTCATAATAATGACATGATCATCCTTTGTTAAGGTCTGTGCTATCGCATGACAATCAGATAAAACAGCGTCGGTTCTTGCATCTGTTTTCCTGTATCCTATAATTCTGTAGTCCTTGATTATTAATTTACTTTTATTTTGTAGAATGGTTGGTATTATATTTTCTCCTTGATTGTCAGCAAAAAGAATAATGTTGCCACTAGTATCCATTGCTGTACTACTGGGCAGTTTATCCGGACTATTTTGTACAATTGGCAGTTTCAGTGAGTTACTTGACACCTGTGAATGTATTTCCTGGACGGTCGGTGAATTTGGCAGAGATATTTTGGTGCTGCGAGGCTGAGGTGTATCCAATTCGGTCTCCAAGTCTAAGCGGCGAGCAGTAATATTGAGCTTGTTCGATTTTATCGATCTTCGAGAGATTTTTGCACTTCCGATCGTGTCGCTGCGTTTAATACTCATACTTCTGACGTACATCTTTTTCAATTGTTCATTTCTTTGTTTCTCGCTATTGACAAGTTCTTTCAAAGAAGTGTTTTCCAAATTAAGTGTATCAATTTCTGCGTGGGCTGTTAATAACTGTTCTCTTAAATCTTGGATTTCATTCTTTAATTTTATAATTTCATCATATCTTAGATGAGTAGATAAATCTATCAGGCTTTTCATACTTCTAATGCTCAAATCGGAGGCTAACGAGTCGATTGATTCATTTGAAAGTGACCGTTGTTGATGTCCAAGCATGTACGTTCGTTTGCGTTGTGTTATGTTACTCGTTCCTTCTGAGTCCATATTCAAGACTATCTATTATATTGTTGCTGCTAATAAAGGTTAAGTTTTGGTGAAGTGAAATCTTATTCTTAAATGAAACGCACTCCAGATCTAAAGTAGAAAAAAATCTTCTAATTTCTACTAAATTTCAACCATGGTATCACTGAGCATCTGACATAATTGGAACGCACTCTTGCTCTATAGTAGAAAAAAGTCTTCTAAATTCTACTGTTATTATTACTCTGGTATCATTAGCCCTCTGGTGCCGAGTAGTGCCAACTACATTTAGTTCGTCTATTCGACACTATTATGGCGGGAGTGGCGCTAGGGGTCGTGTCCAAAGTCCAATATTTAAATATTTTTTCACAACTGTTTTTATAGTTTACATTTTTCGATTACAATTATTAAAATGATAAATAAACTGCACCAATACTTGTTATTACTCATGAATGTTTGTTTTCCAATGTTATTACCAACACTTTGGGTTTGTTTATCAATGTTTGTATCACTTTCACTTGTATTATGAAATTTACTTGTAATTTTGTTCGTACTCACAAAAAAATTGACACAAACAATATCACTATAAGACAACAGTAATCAGAATCAGTTCAATCACTTTTGAAATTGTTCAGAATAGTATTTAATTTATTTCCGTAATTTAAATACGCGGGTGATGTAAACAGTATGAGTGTTGCCAGCAGTTGTAATAATAATATTACAACTGCTGATAAAAATATATGATTTTATATCTTTAAGACCAGTATGTAAAGTGTTTTTAGACAAATTGTATATGTTATTTAGGATCAATTACACCTTACTGCTTTACTTAACCAAACATATAAAATATATCCAATTACAAATTTTTGTCAAATTTACGTCATCACTGTAAGGGCTGGACATGAAAATGGCAATTTAAAAATTGAATGAAAAATAAAAGAGATTTTTCTGCGCAAAAACCTTTAACGATGTAAGTTGATTAAGCTGTACGCAAGCCAGTGTAAATCTACGCCGTTGGAGTTCTATCCCACCTCTTTTACAAAAAGGCTGTGTCACTCTCGCAGCGCAGCCTGAATTTATTGAAGACGAATCTGCCAGTCATCTCCCGCAACAACATTTTGACTAATCTATTGGCAGATAAATCATCTGTAAACGGTTCAATTTATTTGTATGTTACAGCAATTTGCGAGCATGCTACAGATTTAACAGAATATTTAAGACATTATGTAATTGGAAAAGTACTCCGATAAATTCAGATTTTTTTTTAAGAAAAGCTATTATTGTTGCCTATGTATGCAGAATGTGATAATACTGAATGAAGTAAGAGAGATATATCGGGATCTTAGCATTGCGCGAATTCGTAGTTGCCACTTACCCTTTTAAGAAACAAAACGCGAAACTATGTAAGTATGTATAAAAAGGTAAGACTGTTATAATCACCAGTTATAATGACTGTTATAATCGCTATATCGTTTAATAATAATTAAACTTAATTTTGATAATAGTTGTAAACAGTCACTTTTTGTCAGTGGACATTAAAAGGGAAGACATTAATGAGGATGGCTGGATAACTTAGCTTGTTTTGAATAGGGAGTGGCTGAATCACTACAGTAAAAGGATTCATAAAGACAAAGGCGAGTCCCTTATTCAAATTAAGGCATCATAGCAAGAGATTACAAGAAAACTGTTGTTGTAAATATGTATATTAAAATGGCTGACAAAGATACAGCGTATACCCAAACAAAAATATAAGCTTGAAATATTAAACTAATTAAGCTTATTCTTTGAAATATTCTCTTTGCTTTACGGATATAATTAGATCCTGCTATAGGAAAATTCTCCCTTATTAATGAAAACAAAAATATTGACACGACCTTTCGTGCTCTGAAAATATAATGGACCCAAACTTGTCCTTCTGTTTTCGTTTTCCCCCCGTGGCAATCACAACACAAATATTGGACGCACTAAAGTTGCCCTCTAAAAGGAAGTTTCGATCGACCCTTTATAGAAGGGTAAAGCAAATGAATTATAAGCAGTATGGAATCACCAAGGACAGCTATAACATATGTCAGATCGATATTGTTTATACAACAAGAACTCGTCCGCAATCCTATTAAAATATACATATTTCATATACTTACAAAGAATCACGTCTGACATCTGTAGATATAGTTTTCAAATGTATAGACAGAGACTACAGGTATCCAATATCTAACTTTATATTTTCTTTTGTTCTATTGCAATATATTATATGCGATTAATTTATAAAAAACCATCGTCATATTCTGGACGTCATTTTCAATTCCTGAGGATTACATAAACAAGTGAGAAACGGCAATGAATTCAAATTCAGAGGTCAAAGATCATAGTCATTTCGGGGTATATCGACTATGCTGAGTCGAATGGCGTTGACCGCGAGTCTCTAGCTCTTACCGTTCTTGAGTTGAAAAATGTATAACGGACGGACGGACGGACGGACAAACCTGTTGCATAAATTTTTGAGTTTTTCTGAACTCTAAAAATAACACTTTACTCGACCTAGAAATTGAACAAACAAGGGCAATACGACTGATACCCACAGACAAATCATGCGTAAGTCACTAGTACAAAAAGATAATATTTTGCTTCGTTCATTCCCATCACATTCTTCCTAAACGTTTGTCGATTTAGGGTACTCGTAAACTGGCCTTCCTCCATAATCGAATTCATAGAAAACGTTCTATCACTTTCTAGCTATCCCACTCGCACTCGCCTTATAATAAAAATATACGACCAGCCAAAAGCAATCTGCATAAAATTGACATGATAAATTGATATTTGCAGCCCTAACTTTGCCCAGTTCAAGGTAATTAGCAAAAAGCCTTGCTTGCAAATATTGTCGAAGTTGACATACCATTAAGTACCTTTGGGTCGTCCTAATGAGGAACGTACCGGCGCTATTCGGTAAACGGAGCGAGATTTACGAGTTTGGCGTCGATGGACGATGAAACGGCGAATCGTTTGCAAATACCATGGAGTAGTGAAGAGATAGGAAGTGATATACAAATGATTTTCACGGGCCACATACTTGTACCAATGACCATAATTAAACTGACTCTCTATATACAAACGTTCAAACTAACGTAACTAATTTATAGTAGGCAAATAATTAATAAATAAATTGAATTGAATGCATATTTTAAATTATTTTATATATCAGTAACCTAACAATAAATAGCACCGTAAATATTAAGTATGATTAACAAGACACCATATTCTATAGAAATTTTTTTAAAAGCTTTATTTCGCATTATCTGAATATCTTAACGATATTTAATTTATATACTTTTACTACGTTGATCTATCTTTGACCAAATACTTTTTTCTTAATTAATGTATTTTATATAAAGACTTTATATATTTTACAAAATAACATATTTTAGCATGCTATATACGGATTTTATCGCGTTGTTTATTTGACACTTTATTACAAAATTTTGAAAATTGTTACACTACTACTACTATTAACCTTTACTAATTTTTAAGCTAATTAAATTATTATTAATACTATTTAGATTTAATTTATTTTTACACTTTCCCCGACGTTTCGGTTGCTTTTCAGCAGCCATGGTCACGGGGAGATTGTCTCCCTGGTCTAACAATTTTCAAAATTTTGTAATAAACTGTCAAATAAACAACGCGATAAAATCCCTATATAGCAGTTTAATTTCAATGAATAATATTCGCGTAAATAGAAGACAATATTATATTTTAGCATACTACATATTCGATTTTATTTAATCACAGTATATTTTAGCAACACTGTTCCAATTATAAAACATAACACTAATTCGAACAGTTTGTTTTTTCATAATTCCGCGGCGAATGCCGACCTAATTGATGTCGGCCAAGGGCATAATAAATGGTTGGCTGGACCGACTCCTAGTTTTACGTAACTTGTTCTGACAAGACAATTTCGAATTAACTTTCGGAGGCGACCCGTTTTTATATCTTTCTTATGACTTCGCTTAGTCATTTGTAGGTTAAAAGTAATTTAGTCATCAGAAGTTTTTGTATAAGCAAAGTTGAAACAATGTTTTCTGTTTCATATCAGTTGTTGATTTTAGTTACTAAATTACAAAGTTAGCCAAACTTATGCAGATTTTATCTATTCGGCGATTAAAATCAGTTTGATCTCGTTCTACTATCTCTAAATATAGTAAATTTTGTCAATTCCGATTTGATAAATAATCACACAAACATAGTTTACTATCACAAATATATACAAAACCACTGATTTAAAATCACCAAATATTTTAACACAAATGTTGCATCGAAGTATGTGAATATAGCGAGAGAAGCGAGAGCCTCTCTTCTTCCTCTTACAAGCGCTCAAACTTATGCCTCGGGCCGAACTTAAACATCCATTTCTGAATCAGTCAAAATATTATTGGAATTTATGTTAAAACATTCTTAGCACAGCACGACATTTGTACATTTATTCAGTAGACGGCAATTAGTCTCTATAAGCTGGAGCTTGAAAACTTAGCTGGCACAATATTGTACAATACTCTGTGTTAGTACTAAGAATTTCTTGACAGAAAATCTCAATAACACTTTGTTCAAACCGAGAATCGAACTCGAGACCTCGACCAGTCATATACACCACCGCTGTGCCATCGAAGTACATTATCCTTATATATGGATGTCATATATGTATTTAAACAGACTGAAGTTACTCCGTCTCTTTAAATAAAATATATCCATCCAAAATTTAGGAACACGCTAAAGTACTTACCAAACATAAGTGAAGCGAATATCCTAAAGTTTAAATAGAATCAAGACAAAGTACGATCCTGCTTGTACCGGTATTGTGACCGGCCAATCTGGGTTAATGACTTTACACCCAGTTATAACCGCTTTCATACTGACCAATATTTACAAGTAAGTTGATGAATTTTGGTGCGATAATAGCCTGAAGGTTAAGGTACCTATTGGACTTACGATCGGAATATCTAGAGTTTGATCCCCGCTGATTACACCTACTACAGACTTAAATGTCCTAACCGGGAATGCTAATGAGTAAGAACAAGATATCAGATTATTGAGTATTTTGTAAATGTGTCTGAGAATGGGCGTGGCTAAGGCACACGTGGGGCAACAAGTGCTGTACAGAACTTACCATTTTCATGTATTTAAATGGCCGGTGATCCTAACTCAAGCTATTATTACTTTCTAACTAATAATCTTTACGAAAAAGAATTATTTGGCTCCTTCCCAATTTCAGGCCAGTCAAATTTGGTCAATTCGATATCTAGGTCGCTCTGTAATTTGAATTCGGAAACAAGTCTTCTTTTGTGTCTTTTAAATTACTACGGAGGGCAAAAGCTAACCTCTTTGCATTGGACCAACGTACCTTTTTCTTCAGAATAGTTTTATATTCCACAAGATCAAACACCTAAGTAATTTTGGCTATTCAGTTGTCTGTTTATCTAGGCATCCATTTGTTCGAAGCCGCCATTACCGAGGGTGAAGGGTCATTTGCTAAAATGTTCTGCTTTCATATCTGCAAAAGATTTTAGTTGGCTATTTGCGAATGTACCTTGTAAGTGAAAGTTGTCTGGCAAAATATTTAACTAGCCGTAATTGACACATGAATTGGCAGCTAATGGGGCGACATAGTCAAAATGTGACTAAGATCCGCAAATAAAAAGAAAAATATATGGGCAGCTAGTGCAGCAATACTGAAATAAAAAATAGTTTTATTTTACTGTTTATTGTTTATATATTTACTGTTCAATATTTATTTTAGACATTAGCCTCGTTGAATCCGTTGCTTATATTTACACTCATTTTTAAGGATCGTATGATACCTAGTTCAATTCGGAAATCGGACAAAATGTTACTAGACCAAAAGAGTCTAGAGATACACTTAGCAAAGCCACGATCATGCTTCGTCTTTTTGTAATAAGAATTTATTTTGATTAATGTAATATGAATTTCTGTTGTATATAACGCAAAAAACATACGCAAACTAAACTCTTGCGCGGGCTATATGCAAGGTGTGTTGAACAGACGCGGGCCACCTACACTACTGTCATAAGAATAAGACGTTACGAAATTTTTTTGAATTTGCGTTTTACAAATTGGAGTCAGTAAAACAGACGCATCTGCCAGTATTTTTATCTATACTAATATTATAAAGAGGAAAGATTTGTTTGTAAGGGATTTAACTCAAAAACTGCTCAACAGACTTTAAAAATTGTTTCATCTTTAGGAACCTTTATTATCACCGAGTACCATAGATTACATTTAATTTTTTAAAAGTACTGTAGCTAACATTTTTTTTTTTTGACGCGGTTAAATATGCAAATCACTTTCTCCATCGCCGGGTTTGGGGCGGGCGATGGGGATATTTCGGGATCCAGCCCATAATATAGAAATTTGGGCTGAACCGACTAAAACCACCGCGGTGTTCCTCACATCTTTATAGCGGGGCCGCGTGGATCGCTCTCGCATTCAAATCGCGACCCCGTCAAAGGTTTGACCCGCCGATGGACGTGGCGGGTCCCACACAATCATCACACAAATTCACCAAACACACAACAAAAATTAACAAAGCGGGGGACCTAGTCCCCTTTCCGACATCGAGAGGCGTGCGTGGAACAAGAACGCCGCCTACTCGGACCTGCGCTAATCGGGCGGTGGGGTTTTCCTTATGGCGACAGTACAGGTTATTTGTGCGAATTGCCAGCGGACAGCTTGCGCAAATTAACATACAATCAACTCATACATTTAGTCCGCGCGAATACCTTGCGTAGATAACCTGCTTCAATTACGTGCATCGTGTACAAGCAGCTTAACTATAACTAAATACGCAACAACTACCTATGATAACACACAAGTTAAATAAACCAATGCCAATTATACACAGAGATGTAAAACATTTGCATATCGGCTAATTAGCTATTAGTATAGTTGTCAAATACGCCTACGAATTAATATTTGTGTTTAATAATTACTTTGGTTTACATAGAAGCACATAAGCTATATATATTAATATCATAGAATACACATTAGTACTTACTATGTATTAGAGTACCTAATAAAAATAAAAAGCTAGTATGTCTGAAATCGCTTCTCTTAGTAACTATTTTTGTAAGGAGTAGCTGTAGTGTTTACACTTTAACGTGGGTTTTTATTTGAATAAGGGCCGATTTTTCAATCGTCGGATAACTTTTAACAGAGGAATAAATATGGCAGTTTGACATATTTTCTATAGAAAAGCCGTCAAAATGTCAAATATATTCACCAGATAAAAATTATCAGGCAATTGAAAAATCGGACCTAAGGCAAACGTACTGGGTAAGTACAGCCAGCGACATAAGTCGATAAACAATTCCGAAATTTTAAAACCATGAAGTAAATTAAATTTTTCGCAAACCATTGCAAGTAATAAAGTATGGAATACATATATTAAAAAAGACTGTTACATATTTGTTTAATGCTCTGTTACTTGTGTAGTTGACCTTAGGCTTCATTAACACGTACCACAACCAAAAAAAGGTTATCAAGCAGTGGTTACGTTGGAATAGTGTAGCTGTAGCTTTTTGCAGTTGCGTTGTGTTTCCTACAAAATATGGATGTGGTTGAGTTGTCGTTAGTAGTTCCGATGTGATTGTGACGAGGTAATGACGCTCACGAGTGCAGACAGACAGTTCCACACCGGTTATCGTTGAGGAAACACGCCTTGACTGAACAAACTCATGAAATTCGAAAAGGAAACATTGTTGTTGCTGCTGCTGTTGTTGTTGTTGTTGTCGACGCAGCGTTGTCTCTGCGATGTGGTCGAACGCTAATTCGCGGTGTCACTGGTGGTTGAGTTGCGGTTGCGTTGTGGTCGGTATCACCCACGTAGTTGATAATGACGGCAAAATATGGTCCGTGTAAATACTACTATTCATTTTCAACACAAATTGCGCCCGCCCCGTGGTGTGGTTGTGCTACGTGTGAAACAAGCCTTAGCCCTTGAAAATAGCATTTATCTATAAGATAAAAGTATCGTCATCTCTCTTCTTTAACCTAACAAGAGTGAGACAATATGCGATTTATCTTTCGGATAACTTTTACTTGATACTTGTGAGACTGGCCACGTGTGTTGTGTTCCCTGCATGGAGTAAGGCTTTCAGACTCTTCCAAGATATAGTTAGGTGGGCTATTTAGTGTGATCTTTGTCGCTTGAGTTGGCAACCAAACGACTCCTTTGCGCAAAATACTCCTGTTTTAATACCAATATCGAATACTATCAAGCGAGCCATATATTTGCATGCTATCTCGATAGTTTAGAAAATTACCAACCGATTTGAAATATAGATTTGCTCCAGTTCTTCCATTCATTGACAAAGTTTATAGATGTATTAATCACGCTATGATCCAAAGGAGCGAAACAGTAACCATATAGTCAATTAATGAGGATGAAACCCTGAAGTACGGTCAAACAATATACTTATAATATTCGTAGACTGCTTGGATGGTTCAGGTCTCACCACTGCGAGTGTAGTGACTTTCATCCACACACGGTACAAGAAATTCTGTCATCCACAAATTATTGTACCAAGTCTGTGTATTATGTGTATACATTTTTTTAATGATTGTAACGTCCCCCGTGTAACAGGATTTATTCAAGGTATAGAAGTTTAAAAAAATACAAATTTTATACACGCCTAAACTACTGTACCACTTGCCTAAAAACCTTTGCAAACTACGTTGCCATATACATAACTCTCTTAAATATTAAAGCCGAGAGACGGCGCCAATAAATACAAGCAACCTTCGAGCTATTTAATTATTAGTTGATAAACGCCGAGAACAGAAGTTTCCAAGGAGATTGGAAGGCAAGTGGATTAAGGACTCGAGGCTCTATCAATCAACAACGTACGAGTTAGTGGCAGTTAGCAAGTACGCGGCTCGCGGGCGAATGTTATTAGCAGTGATTGATCGCGAGTGGTCACATTGTCTACCAATAATTATATTATTTTCTACCTGCATGTAAGATTCTAATTACAGTCTCCAAAAGATCACCTAGTGATTTTTGGAGATGGTATGAGTAATTAAATCATTTAATCAGTGATGAACTCGATTCCATCTATTTAAACTAATTATTTTGTGAGGTTTTGGGTTCGAGTTCTGTAAAGTTCTCTACGGGATTGTAATTGATCTTAGTCTCCATATCATTACTCGCTACAAACGCTAAGCATTTTTCTAATGGAAGATTAGGAAATTACCTGTGATACCGAAACTGAATCTGTTATTATAAGATAAACAACTTAGGTAATCTTACTTTTTTCTTTTTCATAAATTGACTACCTATATAAAAAATTAACACCAAAATTCAAATTTAAACTTCATAGATGAGATATTTTGGCACTATCAATGCGCCGGTGAAAAAAAACAGTGGTAGCCTAGTGAGAAATCGTTGGACTGCCACGCAGAGGTCGTGAGTTTGATCCCAACCTCTGACTTTTCGAAGTATGTGCGTATTAACCCTTTGTTCCCGTTGGGTAATACCAGTTTGTGTCACACTGTTACTCAATTGGAAAAATATTCCCGAAAATTAACACTGTCAATAATTGCAACGTTTTTTTTTTCTCAATAATTTACACTATAATTTTTGTATGTAACAGGGTTACATATCCGGACGAAATATCCCAAAAAGTTCCAGAACTTTATTGTTTAGGTAAAAATTAAATAAAATCATTCTAATCCAAAATCAACATCTTTTAATAAAATTGTTTATGGGTTAGGCGAATTCTACACTATTCCTCAGTTCTATGGTAGAACTAATGGGATTTGGACGGAGCCCCGCTTCGTGGGGCTCCTATTTCTGGGTGGGTGTACAAAAGTGAACCTAACACAACCTACCGCTTCCGAGTCGGAATCGTACGGATGGACAAAAGCTTTTAATAAAGAATATTTTATTTTGCATAATTTATTTCATTGTCGTTGTGCAAAATAACTAATATCGTAATTATCTGGCTAATCACAATATTAGTTAATCGTTACATTTTGTTGAAGGCGTATTTCATCAATGATTTTATTACAAAGAGGTGTTACTTAACGAGAATACAAGATTCTGTTATGTTACAGTGTTACCTATAGGGAAAAAAAACGTTGCAATAAATTACAGTGTTACTTTTCGGGAATATTTTTCCAATTGAGTAACAGTGTGACACAAACTGGTGTAACGCAACGGGAACATGCCGTATTAACCTGTCAATTATTGGAATGACAGCAATTGACATAATTGAAAACTTATTGAGTCTGGCCTCCGGTGTGCCGCTGCAACTTAGTAGGTTAAATAATTTACTGTCACTTGCTTTAACAGTGAAGGGAAACATAATGAGGAAACCTGCATGTCCAACAGTTCTGCATAAAGCTATAAGTCTGCCAACCAGCACTGGCTCAGCGTGTTGGACTATACCTTACCCTTCTCATACTAAGAAGAGGCTCGTGCCAAGCAGTGGAACTTTTATATACAAGGGTAATATTATAATGCGCCGAAAGGTTCGTGTCAAGCTCCTGTCTTTGACATAAATGTAATCGAGTCTTGATATTCCTAGTTTTCTACCTACTAGCCTTACGAGGTCTACCTTAAAGAACACAAAGCAAGAGCGCCTATAAATATCCATGCGTTGTAAGTGACCTGGAGAAGAGTCGCGTGTTGTTGCATTTACTTCATAAAATGAATAAATCACAGCGGCAATCAAGTATTCAAACTACGGAAGCCATAGGTTGTTTATATTGTAAGCTTCACTTCTCTTTAATTCGCTTCGTGCTCGGATGCATACTAAAAGCGTTTTACAACTAAAGGATTAGCTTATAAGTTAAGTAATAGGTCAGAGACAGAGTAAAATCAACTTAAAATTCAAATTATATTAAAGATATTTAGTGCCTGTGACAGTAATTGTAAGAACTCCCTTGTTGGTAATGTGGTCAAGCATTTGTAGTGATAACGCAACTATATTTTCGTAAATATAAGAATAGGCTATCCATTTCAGTCAACATTATACCATGTGACGATTTCTAGCACAAGGTTCTTGTAACAAAAACAAAGCGAATAATAGCTTTGCCATTTTGTTTACCATTCTGTCTGAGCTCCTAATCCATGCTAGGACGAGAGAGGTTATATGCCTCTCTCGATAAACGTCCTAACAGAGCACGGAAATCATATAGAGGCAAATTTAAGCACGTCAAAAAACGATAACATCAGGCGAGGCGCGTACTGATCGCCTGAAGAGCCCGCTCTGTCATCATGTACATCACAAAACCCACAACACTATTATATTTCTTTATTATAGGCTTGCTAAAGAACTTTTAACTGGCATTAAACTCTCCTTGTCTCGATAAAAATAGCTTCGGCGCTTACAAACTCGCAGCCATTTTGCAGTAATTATTTTACTAGAAAACGTTTTCGCAAACTATTTTGCTATCGTACGATCTGTTGTTACAATTTAAATTGTAAAATGTTTTGAAGCTTACACTTATCTGTTGATAGCTTAGCCTAACATAAACAAGTAACTACAATTTAAATTCAATTAGAAAATTAGTTGGTAATCTGGGTGCGTTTAGAAGTTTTAATGAAATCTGTTCTGAAGAGATAAATGTGATACATTTATCGTTCTCGAGGTGTAATCAATAAATCGGAATGATCGTTCGACAGACGTGTCTAACAGCGTGAATAATAATGTCGTGAATGAAACTTTTAGTAGCTATTCGTCGGGATTAGTCTCAAAATAGAGATGTGAAGAGAGACTTTAAAGGCTTAATTTAACTTGCCAATATAAGAACAATTTAATACGCTTTAGACTTCTGAGGAATTGAAGCGTGTGTGAATTTTCTTTCATACGTTAGTGATCATAATAATAATGCAACTTAGCCAATTTCTTATTATAGCAGTGATGTTGGACGCCTCATCACTGTCAGTGCACTGAGGGTTATGGGTTCAAATTACACATGGCACAAACATTTGCGTAATAAACAAATGTTTAGAGTCATGTCGTTCTTTTGTAGATCACAATTATTGTATAGGGCTTAGTGCGCATTTATAAGAAAACAATTTTTTATAATATGAAATAAATATATACCTAGATACTTTCCAAAAGGTGAATAAATACACAAGGTGAAATAAATACACAAGGTGAAATAGGTTCATAATGAATGAAAAAATTTAAATCTGTTAGTTGCCGTGTTGAGATATATAAAATACATTGCATAAAAAGTATGCAAAATTAAACTGCGCTTATACCTTTTATTATTAGAGGTCTCAAATTTAAATTGTAATTAGTAGGTGTTTTAAAATAAACAACCTACGTTATTAAAAAAACTCTACTCATTTCTCTAAAATGTTCTTAATTATTTACTTGAGATTTAGAAAATATTATATATATAGTTTTATTATATATCCACCTTCAATTAAAATTGTTCGCCATTTTACGTTTCATATGTATACCTTGTTTACTCTGTTAATACCAACAAGCCACACTTGGCTATTGCTTTCAGGCTTAAATTGCGAATGATACCAAAAGCGTAAATCAAAGATAATAAATTATTTAAAGAATGAATTACCTATGTATATATATGTGTGTTACTAACCTACTACTTTACAAGCCAGTATAATGCAAAGACTCTTGTCTGATCACATCTTTCTACCAAGTAGCTTAAATTTTACGTTCATATAATTAATAAGGTACCATATAGTTCTTGACAATTAGTACAGAAGATCCTTAGCTAAAAATGAGATTTATAAAAATATATTATCTAGTGAATAGCAAGTTATACCGGGCGTCTAACAAAGCTACTTAAACTATAAATAATAATATAGAAACTTAACTGTATAGTCTATAGATATCAACCTCATTATAATAACACACGATACATAAAGGCTGTATGTTCAGTACACAGCAATTAGCTAGGTAATCTATGGAGCGGGCTCGGTATATGCCCGGTCAGATCGACCCTGCAGATAACACCGCTTTGTCTAAAGTCCCGCATTGTTTTAGAACATTTTAGGGTTAACACTTTGTAAATTCACTCTCTCCTACAAGAATAGTAGCTGGTTTGTTAAGATAACAAAAATATTAGATTCTCAACCCTTTTATCCATTATCTGAAGTTTGCTTTCGGTTATTTTTATGCTCGGATGAATTATCTTAGAGGATAGTGTCAACAAATATTTTATCAGCTAACACAACAAATCTGCTGAAACAAAATCTAAGCATTATTTTCGAACAAAATATATGAGTTTGAAATGTTTAAATCCTTGCCGTTGATGTATATTTCTAATATTTTATGTACGGCTAACAATTATTGTATAACAAGAATATTAGTATAGAAACATTGTGCAATATTAAATATACTTTAATCATTACTGTAAATATAAATAAATGCAAATACAAAAGTTGTAAGATCTCGTATGTGTATTTTCTTGTTTTATAAAACGCTCTATAACTTAAGTACATACATAGCGGTCGCGCCTATAATATCTGATCGATGAGACAGACGTAAATTGACCATTCTTAGCGTGCAATTTTAATGAATTTTATATTGTCCCATGTAATTAAGGACGTTTAGAGTTTCGAGTTTATTCAACTATGTAAACATCGGTTTACATATGTAGTTAAATAAACTAGCTTGAATGAAATATAGAACAGCGAAATAGTGATATCTACAAAAACTTATTTGCTATATTTCGTTCATGGATCATTCGCTATTAAATAATAATAATAAGATTTCAAGCCCAAACTAAGCAGAACTTGTACTATGGGTACTAGACAATGGACAAACATACATATATACTTTTTTTTGTAAATACATACATATTATACATAGAAACACCCAGACCAAGACCATGTTCATGCACACAAATGTTTGAATTGTGCGGGAATCGAACCCGCGACCTCAAGCGTGGCAGTACAGTACATTAACTACTACACCATCGAGTCGTCATTAAAAATTAGATGCCTATTAAGCTATTTCTTATGTACTCAAATATTTAAGGTTTCCAAATCTGTAACTAATTACTAAATAAAAGCTCTTTTGACATATTCGTGACAGAAAAGTGCCTAAAATATTTGTCCTGTACTTTATAATTGCTACAGGCATTTTCATTTACTCGATTTACAAATTCAATTACTTTCAAACTAAATTATAAGAAAAAGAGTACTTTATCAACATTCAAAATAAAGTTTTAAAACTATAACCCGACTACGTAGAAAAAGGGCAAGCCCTAGCCTATGTCTCCCGGGCCATTATTACGAATCTATTGACACCTCATTCATTAAAATCGGTTTAGTAGTTTAGGCGCTACGCTGGAACATACAAACATACATACGCAGAATGCCAAAATCATTACCCTTCCTTTTGGCTTCGCCGTAGTCGGGTAATAAATAAGACTGCCTATAAATTAAAAAAAGAAGATATATTATTTTTAAATTTAAATTGAAACGTAAAATATTACGTACTTTATGATTTTTTCAACAGCACCTTTTTTTATTATTACGATTTTCACTTTTATTACGTGTACGTACGTGCAGATTCAGTTAAATAAATCTGCTTTTGATGTATCAAAAGTAGATTTATTCAACTGAATCCGTAGTAACATTATTATATTCAGTGCAGTACTTACTCGATGATACACTACCGATTTTATATAATATTGCCTTCTGTTTACGCGAATGTTATTCATTGAAATTAAACTACTATATACGGATTTTATCGCGTTGTTTATTTGACACTTTATTACATAATTTTGAAACTGTTACACTACTACTAGATACTATTAAACTTTACTAATTTTTAAGCTAATTATATTATTAAAACTATTTATATTTAAGTTTACACATTCCCCGACGTTTTGGTTGCTTTTCAGCAGCCATGGTCACGGGGAGACTAAGATGGTAGCTGTCTCAATGTTCCAGTGTAGTTATTTCAAAGTACCCGAACAAAACTTAATATCATTGGTGTTTCTATTTACGCAGAATGAGCTCAGAGTATCATGAAGTCTAGCTGTGGTTTGCTTCTTCTTGGGTTTGACTATTTGTATTACTGGATCCCAAGCTGGTGGTACATTCCAACCATCTTCTCTATTAAAATTAGGATGTTTTTTGATTTTAATAGCCTCGCGTAACATTCTTGGTAGGAATCGGTGTTCTTTAGCGAGAATCTGTGGTTTGTCAAATCTCAGGTAGTGGTTGGTCCCCTGTTGCACATGTTCACACACAGCAGACTTCAACGAGCGTTGGTGTTTTACATCAGCTATGTGTTCTTTCATGCGGGTGCCTATACTTCTCTTGGTTTGACCAATGTATGAGACCGATTTTAATAAAATTTTGTGGACATCCATGTAAAATCTACATCTACACGAATATTATAAAGAGAAAAGTATTAATTTGTATTTTAAACGCTGTTTGTAATAAATAAACATAAAAAAGGACCGATTATAAAAAATATTTTACCATTTGAAAGCTTCTGCTATGTTTTTATCTAAACATAGCCTACGCTAGTAGGCTATCTAACATCACGCTACAAGCCATGCGGGTGGAGCAGTAATTATAAATGTAGGTAAAACCGCAGGAGACAGCGAGTTTTGTATAAATTCCCAACTCAATCCAAATTAGCCAGTTACTTAGTTAGTTTTCTTTAGACAAACATCAGTCGCACAAACTGCTACGTTCCACAAGGGAAAACCTACGCCACCTAGTGTGTATAATAACCAGTGATCGGAGTAGGTAGATTGATTTTTGGTACTTGTATCATAAATGCACACAGAAAGAATAACATGGATAAGCCATTTTCCCGGAAAGTAATTCCGGTATTTCCGGATTCAATTAAATATTGTTAATGTTGGTAGTGATATTATTCCTACTCAATTCAAAATTTAAAGGAAGGTATCAAAACTAAATTAATTCATTATTTATCTGTTGAATAATAAAAACAATCGAATTCCGATCGAAGCTTTAATTTTTATTTTTTTATTTTTAGCCTTTTATGGCTAGAACTTTTATAGATAGACATAAATTGTTGCACTTAAATTTAAATATTTTCATAGGGGTCATGGTAATTTGCATTAAGGGTAGAATACATGACGGGGCCCCATAGAGGGCCAATGCCTGCTGGGGTCGTGAGACTGTTCTAAGGATGCACCACGACTCTGAAACGTAAAGGGCATACGAAGGAACAGGTTGATTTTAGTCAGATTTTAGGACCAAAATAAAGGGGTAGAATAAAGAAAAAAGATAAAAATCAACATTGTTTATTGTTAAATATGTACATTTTACATTTATTCACATTTTTAATCTTCATCGATTACAATGTCAGCATCCTGGTAATCCTGATCTTTACAATTAAAATATATAACTATGAGTTTCTCTATACTTTCTATTTTCAACCTATTTCTTTTAACATCTAAAGTCCATTTATAAATGGAAAAAGACCGTTCTACATCTGACGATGTCAAAGGAGCAAATTTTAAAAAAGGTATTAAATTATGTGCTTCATCTTTTTCAATGGCCTCACTATATTCTCTAAGTGTGTCTAAATCTGGGTTTCGTTCCATAACACGTTCTATTTTATTTTTTATATTTTCTGAATTGCTCTGATTTATAGCATCTCTGACGTTGTCAAATGCTAAAAGTGAATCTGTCAACGATAAATTATGCTTTTGCAATTCTTTTAAAGACAAATGAATTATAAAATAATTGCCTTTAATGTAATTTAAATCTTCTTTTAAATTTTCTTTTTCTATAAAATTTTTTGCCTCTCGAATAGATACCGCATCAGAGCTGCTTAAACAAGATAATACTTCTTTTATTTTTTCAAAGTTTTGAGCGTAATAAAATGCTGCCTCTAACCAAGTGCCCCATCTTGTAACAACTGGTTGGGGAGGTAGCGGCAAATCTGGATATTTTTCTTTTAAAATTTTGACTCTACTTGGGGCTTTCAAAAATACCTTTTTAACATTTGCTATTAAAATGTTAACATCGTGATATTCTAACCTAATTTGCTCAGATACGCGATGAAGAGAGTGCGCCAAACATGTTACGTGCTTCATTTCAGGTAAGTATTGTTTTAAATTTCGTCCTGCAGACAGCATATATGCAACGCTATCAGTGCAGAGGACAAGAATGTTACCTACCTTCGATTCAAAAGAATCTTCCCAAAAGTTTTCCAAACATTCTAACACAAATTGCGTGATTGTTTGTCCATTAACTACAGTTAGCATTTTACATGCTACCAAATAAGGTCAAGTCAAATTGCTAGGATGTAATGGTTTTATTAAAAAATGGACTATATAGCGACCTAAAAAGTCTGTCGTTTCATCTAATGATATCCATAGTTTCTCATTTTTATAATTTTGCCGAATCGAATTGATTTTATTCTTAAAAAACTTGTCCAAGTAAACTTTCCGTAACTGTGATTCATCTGGCAGAGTACGATTAGTACACGTACAACAACAGGTACTACACATATATTTTTTAAAGAAATCTTGAAAAGTAGTATTTTTCATCTGAGACCACGGAATATTGCACAAAATGAGAAATTTTATAAGATCGAAATAAAATTCCTCTTCGGGCCGCTTAAACTTTCCCTGGTGTACTGCTCCTTCGATATGTCTTTTAACGTTTCCTTTATTTATGGTTGTCAAATGGCTTTCACATTTTGAACAGTATATTGTACCACTAGCGTGATCGTAAAGTAGTTCGGGATGACCGGATATCCATTTTTCTACAGTTTCAGCCTTGACGTTTGCCATATCTGAACTTTGTTTTAGAGATGGAACCTCGTATATATCACCTAAAACAAAGACATGAAAAAATTACATTTTATTTAGTTTATTTAGCTTACTCCGTTTGTTTTATTTTTCGTGGATCAAATTTAGTCATTGAAATTTCACCCTCTTCCTGTCAACCGATTGATCTAAAATTTGGTATTCGCCTTTGATTCTGGTGACAATACAATTATGTATATTCAATATTATTGTCAATCCAAAATGGCTGCCGCTACAAGATGGCGGACAACTTATTTTTTTTTTCAATCCCATCAATATGGGTATCAAATGAAAGGGCTTGTTACGTAGAATATTTTGTAGAGAAGTAGATAAGGCCTATAGTAATTTATTTTACCAATACATTGCAAGAGGACACAGGGCATTCAAATTATATACGGATTCCAGTAAAATGTCAGTTAATAGTGGAGTTAGCTGAATTGCGACTACATTACTAGAATATCATAATTTTGTTTCGCACTAAGCTCACTGGTTCATACTCTATTAAAGATTTAACAATATTAAGACTCATGGTATGTTCAGCAGGTTAAGCGAACAAACACAATACTAAAAATATTCTTATAGTACATCCAAACATGCTTTATACTCCTTGTAACTAGTAAAATATTACTTACCAAAGCTTGGTTTAAATATGTAGATCCAATTCAATAGTGAAAAATCTGAGTCCGTATATTCGAGCCAAATCGTGGTTTAGAGCAGATTCCAGAAGTCAGTATGTACACAAGCCAGGGTCAAGTAACGTTTTCACAACACAGTAACAAACAAAGATGCGCACTCTACGAACCGAAGTAAACGAGTGAGCTACCTGGCATGTCGTCGGCGGGCGTACGCATTGTTCTGATAACCGGTTATTGTACCACCCATGATCCTTTGTTCTGATTGGTCGTTGGGTTTTGTCAAATCGTGACTGAGTGCCGTTAAAAAAAATAAAAATAAATAAATAAAAAATGTTTATTTCAGTAACTTAAACAACTACTACAGTTTATCTTACATAGGAGTCTCCTATTAAGTATTTTGAAATACTTGTGCCAGGAGGCTCCGCTCATGATAGATCATTCAAATGTAGAAGTGTGTATTACATTACAGACATAAATTTATAATCAAATTTTATACAAAGTTAAATGCTGACAAATAAATGAAAACTGAATATAATTTGTTTAGGGAAATATAGAATTTTAAACCGTGTTTGTTTCGATGTGTGTATGTGTGTGTGTGTGTGTGTTTGTGTGTTTGTGTGTGTTTGTGTGTGTGTGTGTGTGTGTGTGTATGTGTGTGTGTGTGTGAGTGTTTGTGTGTGTGTGTGTGTGCGTGTGTGAGTGTTGTGTTACGCTGTGATGTGTAGCAGGGCTTCTATCTCATCATAAGTCCTAACTAAAAAATATGAAGAATAATAAAGAATAATATTGCTCATTTTATTACAATTCCTACTTTTTTTTGAGGATGGCAAATCATCAAATGACTCCTTCCACTCTGGCAGAATAAAATTCCTACATAAGTTCCGGTTTTTTTTAAATAATCCACCAATTCCGGAGGAATGTCCATATTAATATATACGTTTCGGATCAATGACCCCATTTCAATCTACCTACTCCGATCACTAATAATAACAGGCCTCTGCTCACTCAACTAACACCTTTTCAACATCGGGATCACTAACAACCCCTTATGTAGAGGTCGCATGGAGACCGAGGAGACACCGGCTCACGTGCTCCTACATTGTGAAAGCGTGAGCAACCAACGAGCGAGACTACTAAACAGTCCAGAAACGATGAAGGAAGTACTGCGGCGACACCAGTTACCTATTATCTTTCTGGACGGAGCTGTGGTGGTATGAGTAACCGAACAACTTCTTGCGTCGGTCTCGGTCCTATTGGACAGCACACGTCCAACTAACCATAATTAGTCGGTTAATAAATTAATATTCATACCTAAACTTCATGGTTAGATACGCGTAAGACAAAAAAATTCCATACTATAAAATGCATTAATTTTCTTTTTCCCTTACAGAATAATGCTATGCTTAACTTCAAACCCAGGACTTGAACTTATGGTACGAGTTTATGTTACCAGCATTCATTGAAACTTATACAAACATTGTAAAGAAAATGATTGAACAAAAAGATGTTAACCAAATAATTAAATAATACGTACTATTATTTTACCAGTGGGTAATACGTTACTGGAATGGAGAACATTAAACACGTCCGGAAGATTGCGTGTAACACCTTTCGAAGCCCGCCGGCCACTTGCCCAACTCGTAAATGTTCCCATGTCCCAATGTACCCCTGCCGGGCTCTATAACAGATATTTCACGAAAATCTTGTCCAAAATTTATGATATAGCGAGAACGTTTACGTAACTGTTAGTTATAGTATATTTTTATGGGCGGTTATCAATTATTTTAGATATTTTTTTAAGAAACTGCGCTGGCTCTTTGTGCTCTTGCAGACTTCGTCTGACTATTATATAGGTATCAACTAAAAGATCATAAAGTGTAATTTAATTGAAAATTGTTGATATGAATAGCTTCATGACACAATAATGTAGGTAGGTACCTAAAATGAACTTCTCAGTACAAGCAAATAGGCATAATCAGTGTTAAACTTCGTTTTAAATTAAGATAAGTAGTCTCCCCGTGACCATGGCTGCTGAAAAGCAACCGAAACGTCGGGGAAAGTGTAAAAATAAATTAAATCTAAATAGTTTAATAATAATTTAATTAGCTTAAAAATTAGTAAAGTTTAATAGTAGTAGTAGCGTAACAATTTTCAAAATTTTGTAATAAAGTGTCAAATAAACAACGCGATAAAATCCGTATATAGCAGTTTAATTTTAATGAATAATATTCGCGTAAATAGAAGACAATATTATATTAAGATAAGTATATAATATAATATATTAGGTTCAGTAGTTCTTTCATGCACTTTCGCACACCATCGCCTTTTTTGTACGAATACTACGTGGTCGGCCAGATCTTTTTCTGTCATAACAGATAAGGTTTCATTGTACCTATCAATAGCCCGGTACACAAACATTCGAATAATAACAAGCGGATGGAGAGTTTCGAAAATTGCATTTGGCTCCATACCTTTGTGTAATGCTATCACAGCAATTCGGTTCTCTATCACCCCACTCCATTTTAATATCACAAAAATATTTAACATCGATTGGCGCGAATGACAGATTCCAAATTCAAATACCTATAATATATGTCGGAGAGTAAGACGGCAAACTCGCTTTTGACATGATGAAACAACAAAATATAGGCGTGGTATTATACTTCGTACGTATACTAATGATAGGCAAATACAAGAGAAATAAAACAATAAAGGTTGACTGTGATTATCTCTGAATTGATCGGTAACGCAGCGAGTTCGTCACCCGAATGTGTCCGCGCACGAGTCTCCAGCACTTATATAACGTCAACATGACACTGACAGTTATAAATGTCATTCCAACTGACACATTGGCTCTATGGCGACCTCACTCAAGCTTACGCTTGACGTTCCGAAACAAACCAATAGATGGCGCCTTATTCAACTCCAATTACAGAAATAAATTACATTCCAATGATTATTTTCTTGACGCTCCGACATATTTATATATTTTTTTATTATCACAGTATTTATGGCCAGACTAAGTATATTTGACGTACAATGCTACTTCCATCGAATTGCTCTTACTATGCTACGCTATAAAAGATAAAGATAAAGATAAAAGATAATTTATTTTGCAAATATGGGTACAAAAAAGGTGATAAACATGTTATGGTGTTCAGCCATATTTTACCAATCGGCATGCAAAAACATTAATGTCATACACATTCATTTAAAAAACTAAACTAAAATACTGAAAATAAAACAAAATTAGGTCTACTTAATCTTATCTACATTAATAATAGGAAGAGTAAAATCCCTCTCATTTAAAAAATCTAAAACACTGTAGTAGGCTTTATTAAGTAAGAATTTACGCAGCGTCTTCTTAAAAAGCAATGGGGGCAGTTCTCTTCAACTCTTAGGGCATTTATTAAATATGAATGGTGCCACACAAAAGACACTTTTGCGCATAAATGTTGTTCCCGCACTATGAAGACATATCCTGCTGTTATCTCGTCTATTACGCGGGACTACGTCATCTAACCGTTTGAAACGATCCGGATTTATTCCAAGTTAAAACAGTGCAGTCTTTTACTAGGGCTTTCCCCTCTAACTACTTTTTCCTTAAAGTAAGGTACGTAACTCTCATTTAAAATGTATTGGAGCGGCTATAATCGGCTTACAAGCTACAACAATAACTTGTTCATTTTCTTTAAGTAAAGCTAAAACTCTGGTTATATTGCTATTATATTAGCGAAGAAACATGTCGACCAATTATAGCATTTTAGTTAACATTTGTTGCCCGAACCACCAAACATATTTAGGTATAAGCTTTTATATTTTTCTGCCAGTGCTGTGCATATTTGTAATTGGGGTTGCACATGCATTTAGATAATTGTCAACTATATGTGATTTTTTTATTTTTTTTATTTGGCATAACAAACAGTTACACTTTATGTTCTTATTACTAATACATTTTAAATAAAGTTTGATTAAATGTGCAACCCACACCGTTATTCACAGGTTACATAATTATAAATTTATGACAATTTTGCAAAAATCAGGTCAATGTCTGTGTTTACCCTGTAAATGTGCCTAAATAAATAAATACATATTAATATCATTTGTAGAATACACACTTAGAGCATAATGCTCTAAGAATATACATAAAACCCGATTAGATTAAACTTTCAGAAATGGGTGTTACTGCGACTAAAGATACCGCAGCGATATTGCCGTATTTATTTTCACTAATATTAATACCTAAACCAGATCTAACTCACATCTATTTTTTAGACACATCTAATAACGCTTCGTTAATTAAAATACGTGAGGTCATTTAAACTACAGAGCATACTTTTACAAACACAGAAAACAAAACCTAATCATTGCCCTCCTTCTAGCCGGGTAAACTAAACTTTATTTGTATACAGAATTACCATACAAACAAGAAAGTAAATTATAGATAACCGTACGTGTAGTCTTGGATAAACTACCTGTAACAATGTTTCCTAAACGCTATGATTTGTCCTTCTTTAAATGAGGTTAGAAGAGAGAACTGCCATAGCGCTAGGCAGCAGTTTGGATGTGTGTACCCTTGAAGTTGCCAAAATCCATAAGTGACAGTTGAGACTTACCTTCAGGTGAGCCGCTAGCTCGTCTGCCAGTATGTGCAATAAAAAACAGAAAGCAACCGTAATGCAGCCTCGCAGCTAAGCTGTCCATGGTTTGGTGATATTATGTGCTGTAGCGTCACTATGAACACTCACACTACTACTTTAATGAGTTACGAGCCCGTTCGCCTCTCAAGGTTCGCCCCCCTGGACTTATTCACCAACTCGACCATGAGAATCTCGTCCACGTGGTCGAGTCGGGAAGATTAAATACCGATTATTCTTTTATTATGTATCTCGGCGGAACCACGTGGTCGAGTCGCTGAAGTTATTTTTTCGTATCTTGTATTCGTCAACTCGACCGACAATGAAAATATAAGGCACTATTGTACAGTGAAGTACAAAAGTGGTTCGTTTTTAATCAAGTTTTGTTCTTCTCTGGATAAAATAAAAAAACTGTTCAATTAAAATATGTATATTTCAAAAATCAACATGGATGTATAATAATAAATAATAATAATAATGTCCTCCAGACCGAATTTCGGCCACGGCGGCCAGTCTTAACAGAGACTGGCCATCTGCGCAGGAGATATTATAGTGCACAAGTGTGTGCGCAAACATAAGTGCACTCTCTGTTCCCTAACTCTCATGACCCGATGGGACGGCAATCCGACACGACCGGAGAGAGATCAGGCGCAGGACCAACGGCTTTACGTGCTTTCCGAGGCACGGGGGTGTCTAACACCGCCAACTTCCTAACTCCGGGCTGCTATTGAGATTTCTTTACAGAAAAACCCAATAGCTTTTTGTTGGCCCGACCCGGGATTCGAACCCGAGACCTCATGCACAGCAGTCGCATTCACTACCGCTGCGCCACGGATAATAGGAATCAACAATTTAAATCTTAAACAAAATTTAAATGTTCCGTCACATAAAATGGTCAAATTAGGGTGCGTTAATATTGTTCTACAATTTTCATTAGCAAAAACTAGAATTCTGTTTGATTTGTAGTTACAATCAGCTAGTAAAAAATCTTCAAATTTTTCGGGAACAGCAATGTCCCTTATGGAATTAAAACATACAGTTTACATATAAACGTTATTCAAGCAATGATCGATTGATCATTATATTGTCTCTTTTCCGCAGCGAAAAAACAAAGATGCAAGAAAGAGACAAAACTCTAATCAGGATATATGTATGTAAGGGGATAAAATGCTACTTTTTACAAAACCGACGATAGTAATTCCTCTATCTACGACCTTTATGTTATTATGCACAGCACGCCTAATATTCTGGCTAACAAAATAATTGTTTCCATAATATGCCTTAAACATTTTCTACCAGAATGTACTTTTGTACTCGGTCGAGATAACGAACAAACAAATTCACAAAAAATAGCTGTATCAACTCGACCGCGTAATTTTTATGCCTTCGGCCGAGATGCATAATAAAAGAATAGGTAGAATTAATTATTCCCAACTCGACCACGTGGACGAGTTTTTCGCGGTCGAGTTGACGAATAAGTCCCCCCCCTGTAGGTATTTGTTAAGTTTCTTCTTAAAGTCCACCCAAAAATAGGAGCCCCGCTTCGCGGGGTATACGATACGGGTACAGTACGGGCATATTTTTTGTGGGGAATATATGTACCTAGGAGCGACACTGCTGATGCGGCTTAGTGGATGATTCGCCCGAATTTCACTCGCCCGATCCGGTCGAGTAAAATTCTGGCCAATCGCCACTAAGCCCTGACGCTTTAGTTTTATAAAGTCAGGCGCAAGTTAGCGATAGCGCCGCGCGGCAATCCCCGCAATCACACATTTAGGTCGCAGTTATGTTTATATTTCATTTTTATCAGATACCAGGAAATATATATCCATGTCTATACTAATATTATAAAGAGGAAAGATTTGATTATTTGTTTGTTTGTAATGATTTAACTCAAAAACTACTCAATCGATTTAAAAATTATTTCACCATTAGACAGCTATATTATCACCGAGTAACATAGGCTATATTTTTTTTAAGTTCTATTACGCCTAATCTAATCTAACCTACTTTGATGCGAGCGAAACCGCGGGCATAAACTTGTGCACAATGAAGCATATCATTTGAAAACCCACAACAAGAACCATTATCGCTACAATGCCAGCTACGGCATACATCTAATAGCTTAATACATGCAGAGAAAGGGCAATAAACTCACGCACAACTCTTTTAAATCACCAGAACCCAAGGACACATTTAATCGATATATTTAAGATTTAAATGGTCACATTGTCGCATTTACACAGTTACTTGGTTCATGTCTGGAAGTACTTTTTCAGGCACGGTTTTCAAACGATGCAAACGAAATACTTTTTACTAAGCCTACGCCATCCACCTAACTGGTGTCGAGCCTGTAATTAAAGGGCTCTATGTTTTTTATACTGTTTTAGAAGTGTTTTAAAACTACCCATGACATAGGGTATAATGTATCAATAAATTGTGAATAAGAATTGATTTTGAATGCACGGATAGCGTACTGGTTTAAGTGATCGCCTTGCCGATACCACTGCGCCGAGTGTTGTGGGTTCATAAGTTTCCGCTTTCTTTTTTTTGCAATAGTCACCAGCAAAACAGAGACTGGATAATATATGCCCAGTTGAAAGCCATCGGCTCGCGCTATATTAATTGAAATTAAAAATAAAACTAAATGTGGTTGTAGTATAACTCTGCCTACCTCTAAACAAACATAAAAGCAAATAAAATCATGAGTTTTGTGGACCAGTAAAATACAACAAATACAAAAATCCTTACAAGTACACAAACCCAATACCCCTGAAAGTAAAAGAGTGTGCATTGTCGGTGCAGGATATCGATAAGCCTTTCAACTCACCACGTCTTACTAAACGTTATCCAGCTACGATCGACCACCCTATTGACTGCGCCACCGTCCCGTCGATAAATCTGTCCAGCTTTGATGTTTTTATCGATATCATGGCGTTACATTGCTACGGCACTAGGCGTTAACCAATAGAAGTTTGGTTGGAAGTATATATCTTTAAGTTAATAAAAGATGTTCGAAGGGTTATCAAATATCAACATTCGAAAGTGTTTATCAAAGAACGGGTGACTGTCCTGTTTTGCCTCTCATTTAAGATATATCTTTTAAATAACTACCTATTAGTCTTATAAGTCATAATATATACCCTGTTTTTAAACCGTCGCACTGCTGATTACGGGCATTTTACTTAATCTGAGAAGGGTTAACGAACTGTTAGGCGGCAGCCGCGAATTGTCTTTTTAAAAAAACACTTTTAGTTCAGCTAAAACCACACTTTAATTCAGAAAGGTTTTACACGTACAAACACCTACAACCTCACTTTTCTTTAGTACAAAAATGACTCTCTGCGATTGTTCTAACTGCACTGTCGAAATATCTATCTGCAACTGACTTCGCCGCGTGGCATATGGCCGTATATATAATATAAATAGTGCAGATGTCAGCATTTAATTACGAAGTAATTATGGATATAACATCTCCCCCCTTTAGATGAAGCATTATCTCAAGAGATGAGATGAGCGAAATCGAGTTCAAGAAAAATGAGGTTTACAAAGATTCAGAAAATTAGAGGAATAAGACAAAACATATAAAAATAGTATAAAGATATAGTAAAAGCTGTTGTATACAGTCATGTAAAATTAGAAATATAGCTTATCATATAAAGAATTTTATTTTAAGTAAATTTAAAAATACTTAATTATTTAAATTTCTGTTAGATGTATAGTGAGAGTTATTATCACTATCAGATAAGGAATTTTCAAGTTGATCAATCATTTCAATGGAATTACGGATTCTATTTTGAGTTTGAACACTTCTTCTTGTATTACATTGATTAAAGATTTGAATGCAACAGGATGATCGATTTTTGTAATTGAAATAATAGTTATACAATTTATATATAATAAACAAAATTATCGTGACAATCATAGCATAAGTAAATCCTGAATAATAAGTCGAATATTTAACAAAATGAGATTGATTTTGATATTTATTGATTTCTATTTCTAAGTCATCTAATTTATGAGAAGTATGCTTTAAAGAATCTAAGTCTATATTACTTAAAGATAACGGAGATAACAATGGAATTGTTTTGTTAGCAAAATGTCTATTACAGCAATTATCTTGAGTAATATCAAAATCAATAGTAAATGGGTTATTATACATAGAAATCATAGTGGTTGATGGTATAAATTGTAGAGTTTTCGATTAACCAATACAGTCAGGGGTTAATTTAAGTAACCCGGTACCAAGTACAGAATGGTCTTTAATGCCATTTTTGCATTTTACTGTTAACTTATTTGGGTTGGATTGTACATAAATCCATTCGTTTTGGTGTAATTTGTGCCAAATATCAATTTGACCATATAATAGTCTAAAATCACACTCTTTAGGTAGTGACAACACTACTTCCGTTAATAATTTCATCTCGCAGGATGGGTTAGAATTGCTAGAGTATATAGTTATTAGTGGACAAATAGAATAATCATTATTTATTTTTAAACAATCCTTTATATTTAAATTGGACAACATGGCATAATTTAACCTATCATCCGTGATGGCTAGGTAAGGGTTTGTTGGGTGAATAAGGGCAAAAACATTAGGGTTGGTTTGATCAGATGGGGTAGGTAATGGTATTAATTTGTATACGTTATATTTTATAGGTGAGATAAGAGGAATTTGGATGATAAATACAATTCTTTTCTTATAATAATATGCAGTTAGTTTTGATACATCTATTACTGCATGTATAGTTTCTATATTGAGAGGAACTGGAAAATCTAATCGTTTGTTTATGACATGATTCTGCTTAGTTAGTTCCATTAATAAGTTAGAAGGTGTAATTACAGAAGGATGTAAAACGTTGGCTTTCGCAAATAGAATAGAGTTTAAAACAGAGTCTAGGAAATTAGAAATAGTTAATAAGGAACCTTCGATAATATTAAGTAAGTTATTTATTTTAGATATATACAAAACCTCATTATTATTTTTAGTAGTTTGAATTAAAATATCATTAAGCTTATTAATTTGGGAAGTTAATCTAATTTCATTTTTATTTAACCTTGAAATGGTGGAATTAAATGTGTTAATGGTAGACTTTACTATGTGAATATTCTCTTTCATTAGATTATACAATTCATCTTCGCTTTGTTGACATGAGTCAATAGCGGCATCATATTTACGTGCATCGTCAGCATCTAATGTTCCAAAGAAAAACTTTAATATTTCACCACCAAATTCAATCGATCTTTTGAACCTATTTGGAGAATCTGAGGATATGATATGAGACAGAGAATTTAATTTAATGAGATTAGCTTGTAAATTTACTTCAACTGGACTAAAGAGGTCTTTACATTGCATGAATTCGGTTAATTGTGATTTAATACACAAGTCTAAAGTGGACCTAATTAAGCTATCAATATTATTAAGATGCGGTTCAACCGATACAATATCTATATGTGTTATTACTTTCCAATAGTCATTATAAAAATAAACAGTTTCAATAGGGTCGAAATAAATTCCTGGGCTGTGCACTATCGGCGTTAAAGAAGGCTCTGCGTTGCAGTGACGCCATAACGTTCTGAAAGAGACAACACTACGAGTGAGCGGGTTTGATTTCATTAATATGATATTTTATGTGTTTACGATTAATGCAGACAGTGACGTTATGATTACCGTTCACTTTGATAATTTTGTAGGGACCTTTCCAAATAGGGGATAAGGCCTTTCGGAGCCTGTGGTGATGTTTTATATATACCATATCACCGGTTTTATACGTGGTACTACGACTTGATTCATCATAGTAGCGTTTTGAAGTTTCTTTACTGTTTAATATGTTTTGTAGAGCTTTTTCGCGGCTAAATTTCATCCTATATTGTAAAGCACGCACATACTCATGATACGTGTTGTTATCATTCATTTCGTAAAGCGAATTCGGGATGACGGGTTTATAACCGAATAGCAATTCAAAAGGAGTGAAACCAGTGGTGGTATGAGGAGTAGTATTATAAGATAATAAAGCTGTTGATAAGTAACAATGCCAATCGTTTTGGTTTTCGTTGACGAATGATTTTAAGTATTCTTTCAAGGTAGCATGACTACGTTCTAGAGCTCCATTTGTCTGCGGATGATAAGGAGTAGTGAAGATAGATTTAATTTTACATATATTTGTAACTTGTTTGAAAAGCTCTGAGGTAAAGCATGTACCTAGATCAGTGAGTATAGTCTTAGGGAAGCCGAATAGCGACATAAAATGTATAAGATTACGGGCAACTTCATCGCTGGTGGATGTGATCATAGGGTAAGCACAGGTGAACTTAGTTAGATCATCTTGTAATGTCAAGATGAACCTAAATTTCTGGAAATCGGCCTCTGGTAGAGTTCCCACTATGTCTAACGCTAGTCTTTCAAGAGGTCTAGTGCTAGTAGAGGTAATCTCCATAGGTGCTTTATTTGAGCAACGTAAGGGTTTATTTATTTGACATAGTTTACTATTCTTTACGTAATTTTCTATATCTGATCGCATAGACTTCCAATAATAGGATTCTTTGACACGACTCAACATCCGTTTTATACCCGGGTGACCGGCAATGGGTGAGTCATGATTTTCTTGGAGTATTTTGGGTACTTCAGCTGGAGTAGGATAAATTAACTGGTTTTTGTAAATATGTACTTTAATGTTTGTATTATGAAAGATAAAATTTAGCATATTATATATTTTATTATAAGAAATCTTTGAAAACGGTTCACTAAAATCTGATATCGCGAGCTCGGATTCGTTTATGTTTTGATCTTGGACAGTGTCGCGTAACTTTATTAAAAGAGAATAGATTGTTTTATAATTAGTTTCGTCGTAATGGTGAACCTTAGTAAATAAGAAATAGTATTGTTTATTATTAGATAACGTAGTAAATATTGTTTCTGACTCGCGCTCGGATGCAATTATATCAGCTGAGTTTTCAATTTGAGAAAGAATGTTTTCGCAATGTGGCATAGAATTATCAAAATCTAAAGATGTAGGGCAGGCTATCAGCTTGCATTTAGTAAGATGTAAGGCTTGAGAGTGTTCCTCGATTTGTGTATTTGTTGGAGGAATAGATTTAGTAAATTGTAATTTAAAATATTGCTCATAAGAATGATTATTAAGACTGTTGCTACGTGTAGTAACGAGTACTGGATGACGTGATAACGCATCGGCATTAGAATTAAGTTTACCTTGTTTATATACTATTTCGTAATCGTATTCTTCAAGCTTTAAACGCCAGCGAATAAGACGACTTCCGGGGTCTTTTACATTGAAAAGCCACACGAGAGGTCTATGATCGGTGATGATTTTGAACTTATTACCATAGAGATAAGGACGGAAAGTTTTGACCGCAAATAATATGGCTAACAATTCCTTCTCTGTAGTGGAGTAATTACCTTCTGCTTTATTGAGCGTGCGCGAGGCATACGCAATAGGTTTATCTTTGCCGACTGGCCCTTGAGAGAGTACTGCACCTATGGCATAGTTACTTGCGTCGGTAGTGACGAGAAAAGGTTGAGAGAAATCAGGGTACTGGAGAAGAGGAGCTGTAGTTAGTTTTTCTTTTAAAATATCGAATGCGGTTTGTTGTTCCGTATTCCAATAGAAGGCGGTATCCTTTTTTAATAGAGAAGTTAAGGGTTTAGTTATCTTAGAGAAATTTTCGATGAATCGGCGGTAATAGCCGACGAGACCTAAAAACGATTTTACATCTTTAGGACTTTTGGGAACAGGGTATTGTGAGACAGATTTAACCTTATCGAGATTTGGAGAGACTCCTTTATCAGTGATAGTATGACCTAAATAGTTTACTTCACGTCTTAAGAACTCACATTTATCAGGCTGGAGTTTTAAATTAAATTGGCGGAGTCTATCAAAAACTAAGCGAAGCTTTTCTATCATGGAAGGCAATGAATTGGCATACAGTATACAATCGTCAAGGTAGACATAGCAGTGCAGACCTTGAAGACCTGATAACACAGTGTTCATAAGCCGTTGGAAGGTTGCAGGGGCATTTTTGAGCCCAAACGGCATTCTAGTGAATTCATAGTGACCTGAGGTACCATTTGTGTTAATTACGGTGAAACCCGTTTTTGCAGTATCAGCAGAATTAATTTCGATTTGGTGAAATCCGGATACTAAATCTAACACACTAAAATATTTAGAGTTGCCTAACTGATCTAGAATATCGGAAATGAGAGGGATAGGATAAACTTCGTTTACGGTGACGTCATTAAGTCGTCTATAATCTATGACGATTCGCCACTTCCGTTGCCCTGAAGCATCCATCTTTTTGGGGACTACCCAGACAGGGGCACTCCAAGGTGAAATTAAAGGTCTGATAATGTTTTGATCAAGCATTTTCCTAATTTGCTTGTCAACTTCATCTTTGTGACACTCAGGAAAACGATATGATTTTACATTAATGGGTGGTGCATTGCCTGTGTTAATAGAGTGCTGAATTGCATTTGTGCTGGTAAGGGGGTCTCCCTCGAGATAGAATATGTCAGTAAAATCTGCACAACACTCTAATAGAGCTTGGCTTTCTTCTGAATTAAGATGATCGTGCCGAATTAGATTTAGGACACGATCTCGTCGATCACACGGTGACGAGGAAACAGTGTGAATTATATTATGAGATTGATAAATTTTAGGGAATTCCAGAGGAGTTAATTTTACCTTGAAGTCTTGAATTCGAACTTCAGATTCAGTGGTATTTAAAACTGAGATATTGACTCGATTATTTGGTTTTAAACTTACTATACAATTAGCTAAATAAACACCTTCACTTATTACGTGATCTAAAACAAGCGCTTCGCGTAAGCTATGTAGTTCTGAGATATCATTTGACACCATGCATTCGACTACTGTTTCACAGCGAGCCGGTATGACGTAGGTCTGTTTATCGAAGTAAATAGGTAGTTTGTGACCACGCAAATTCATGTATTTAGAATCATAATCTATATTGGCGTTATAAATTCGTAAAAGATCGGTACCAATAATACCGTCATATTTAAGATTTATATCATCTGTAATGACATGGAATTTGTGCAAAAATGTTTCTTTACATAACTGAAATTCTAAGTCAAAGGCACCCAAGGTTTCGTTATAAGATCCAGAGTTATTAATACCCTTGAGGCGAATAATCTCCTCAGTCAGTTGAGGTTTAGATAATAAACTAGGTTTTTTCACGATACTGACACTCGCACCGGTGTCTATTAGAAAGCTAAGAGGTTTTTGCGAGCAATTCGTAACGAGATAAGTAAAAGGTAAAGAGACTTTGTATTTATTAATACTTGTTTCAAAAATAGGTACAGAAACTTTTGAGTTCTCTGGAATTTTATTGACGCCATCAAGGACGCGAGATCGAGACTTTATAACATTTAAATCACTTTGAGATAAAATAGACTTAGCACAAATATGAGATAAGCCATTAGTAAGACTCAGATTATTTTGAGATGTATTATAAGATTCAGTGTAAGATTTAGTATTAAGATTTGGTAAGTTATTTTTACTTATAGTAAGACCCGAACGATTCAATTGATCATTGGTATATGAACTAATAAGAGATTTAGGATAAGACTTTGTATGAGAAATAGTATAAGAATTTGTGCCATAATGACTTATTGACTTCGGCAGGCACGCATCCGAAATCAATTCACGTTTAAATCGCATTCATTATTTTCAACATGTGCATAATTAGAATCATGTTCACAACAGTGTATACGCGCAGCGCTATTCGGTGCATGTGAACTTGCGGCATTGCTTTGCGCTCGATGTGCGGAATCGGGTTGCGTGTTCTGAGAGCGGTGTTGATTATTGTATTGACGCTTGCGACACTCGTTTATAACATGACCTTTATGCTTGCAATATGCACAAAACTTATTATTATAATGAGAATTGTTAAAATTAGAATTATTAGAAGAATTGGGAAATTGTCGATTACCTGAAAATGCCTTAAAATGAGATGAAGGATTTGGAACATGAAAGGATTTTTGAATTGGAGGAGAGCTAGGTTTCTTCTTGAAACATTCATTGGCAGTGTGCCCTTGTTTATTACAAATCGTACAGGATTTGCCTGCACGTTGTGATAAGCGGCCTAAATTAAAAATTTTCTCTTCCTCTACCGCTAGTGTCACGGCATTATTTAAGGAAGAAGGATTTCTGCATCGTACTATATTAGATATGTTTGAATTAAGACCCATTATGAAAGTATTTAAGGCAAGATCCTCCATGGCAGCTATTCTGCCTACGAGTTCTTGTTGATTTGAGCATGAATAATGAATGTCTGCCTGAATTCTAGTTAAACAGGCTTCGATTCTTAACGAATATTGTGTAACTGTTTCTGTGGCTAATTGTTTGCAGTTTTGAAGATCTACTAATAGATGGGAACTGTGCTTTCTTTCACCAAAAGTTAGTCGCAAAAATGATTTCAGCTCTGACCACTGAGTGAATGTTTTTAGACTGCAAGCGAGTTGCGCTTTGTCCTCTAATTGAGATATAATGTATTTGCATAAAATGCCCTGCTGTTCAGGCGCTGCTAAAGACATAGCATTATCACAATTTGTTAAGAAAGCTGGAAGTGTTTCACGGTCTCCCTTGTATGGCCTAATGAATTTAGTAAGTACATTAAGGGTAACCTTTTCATTTTCGGTTTTGACAGACATTTTTGGGTTTTAGGAGGTATAAGAATACAAAGAAACACACAGAAATATGAAGGTAAAATAGAATAAAAAAAAATAACAATAAAAACTTACAGTATCAGGATCAGGAACATGCCTGGACGCACTATGTAGAAATATAGATTTAGGGTCTTTAGAGAATACAAATTCAGGAGAAACTGTGAGTCCGTGACGCGCGGTCTGTTCAGAGACGAATAGTGACACGTACACGAACGAGATTGATGACGACACGGGGCGCGACCGAAAGCGAGTGGACGGCTTCAAGGATCCGTGGCGACTTTTGATGATGACGAATGACGACACGGGCGCGACCGGAGATATACGGGCGGCTTGAAAGATCCGTGGCGTTTTGAACGATGGCGAATGACAAGTGCAGTTGATGTTGGAGACCAAATATGTTGAGCAGATTCTCCACGTCTTTTGATGGCTATACCAGTCCCGGTGAGGCGATAGAGGTGAGAAAGCTTTGTAGGCAGCAAATCTCGGTAGCTTGAGACGGTGTTGGTGCGGGCTCACGATGCAGGCGGAGGCTTACCGTCGACCACGTGGTATGGCAGTGATGCAGGTTCGACGTAGGAGGAGACTTACTGTCGACCACGATGCTGAAGTGCTTGATGCGGGCTCGGCACGAAGGGCTGAGGCTGACCGTCGATCAATGTGACGAACGCGCGGCGACCACGGATTCGAATCTCAGGATTTATACGGAAACCACTTACGAGATCCCACTTCTGACACCAATGTTAGGCGGCTGCCGCGAATTGTCTTTTTAAAAAAACACTTTTAGTTCAGCTAAAACCACACTTTAATTCAGAAAGGTTTTACACGTACAAACACCTACAACCTCACTTTTCTTTAGTACAAAAATGACTCTCTGCGATTGTTCTAACTGCACTGTCGAAATATCTATCTGCAACTGACTTCGCCGCGTGGCATATGGCCGTATATATAATATAAATAGTGCAGATGTCAGCATTTAATTACGAAGTAATTATGGATATAACAGAACGCTGGCCCAGTGCGGGTTGAGAGACTTTCTTCTTCACATCTTCGAGAACATTATAGAGAACTCTCAGACATGCAGGTTTCCTCATTATGTTTTCCTTTACTGTTAAAGCAAGCGATAATTCACCATTTATAACCACCAAACTTGGTACCAAACTCGAGACTTTGCGTGACAGTCCAACTGTCTCCTATTAGACTATAAATGCTTTCGACTGACTACTTGCTGAGTTTTTATAAATGTACATAATATAGATCTTTTTGCTTAAACGTAGATATCTCCTCAAATTAAAGCAGAATGGTTCATAACGTAAGATCACAGCCCGACAGCCTTGTGTTGTGCCTCCGAATAGGGCTTCCAGGCTTCATGAAGCTTACTGGAGGTCACCAGTGCACAGCGCAGTTTTTATATAGTGTCGACAACAAGGAGTGATACTTTCTCGTTAATACACATAATATACGCTTGCTCAGATAAGTCGTAGGTATATTGCTTGTTATTTGCCATCTTAATAATTTAAAAAAGATTGCCAAGTATTGTAATTTATTAATCACAATACTTGACAATCTTTTCCTTTTCCTTACTTTATCTTTTGGCAGATACAGAAAATGTTAAGAAATAATTCTTAAAAAGCTACTTTAATTAATTCTATATTTCAAAAAATCGGGATTAATGTAAAGGTTACATAGGTTTACATTAAGCAATCAAGTTCCGGGCACGCCACGATCGTGACGGTAAGTCCCGTGTTTGAGGAGAGGCTGGAGAGGCGGCATGGCGCCCTCACCTTCCGGCTGACACAGGTAATGACTGGCCACGGTTGTTTTGGCCAGTTCCTGTGTCGTATACGCCGGCAAGAGACGCCCGGGTGTCACCACTGCGGCGACTGCCGTGACGTTGTTGAGGACACGGCGCTGCACACTTTGGCGGTTTGCCCCGCCTGGGCATCGCAGCGCCGAGAATTGATCGCGGCAGTCGGATTGGTTGCCCTCTCGGTCCCGGCCGTAGTTCAGTCTATGGTCCGGAGTGAGAGGTCGTGGAACGCCGTCGCCTCCTTTTGTGAGGAAGTCATTTCCATCAAGGAGGCGGCGGAGCGGGAGAGGGAGCGTTTAAACCCTCTCCCCAACCGCAGAGCCGGGCGCCGGAGGGCGCGAGACGACCTCCAGCCACCCTGAGGTTTGACCTGGGGGTGGCGGGCTTTGTGGGCCTGCCCGCCATCCGTTCAGCGCCAGGTCCGAAAGGCGGCGTGCGTGTTCCCACGCACGCCTCTGTTTCGAGTCCGTCTCCCCTCTATGGGGGACAGTAGGGAGTGTTAGAAGTGCCTATAGGGTAGGCCTTTCGTGTAGTGGCCTGCCGTTTCATACGGCGGGCCGAAACCTCGGCGGGGTCGCGACCGCATGCGAAAGTGATTCGCGCGGCCCCGTCGATAGTGGTTTTGCCGAGGGACACCGTGGTAGGTTTAGTCGGTATTCCGGGAGGTACTTTATCATCTTTACCACCTTTCTTTTACCCCGGCGAGTCCGACATAACCCCTCCGCCCGCCCCCGCGGAGGGGTATGCGTCATGCATTCCCACACGTAAAAAAAAAAAAGCAATCAAGTTCAACTTTAAACACGAAACAATAAGCACAAACATGTGAGCACTACAGTACAAGAAGAATGATGCGCTGAAACTAGTAACACGAGCGCTGAACACGAATGCACTATACAACTAGATTGAATGCCATTGCTTACCGTGAGCTTACTGCACAATAGAATTAATGTAAGCTTGAAAATACTAGCTTAGCATAAATTTAAATGGTGTAGGTACTCCCAGAAGGCGGTAGAACTCTCAACCTAATTAACGTGGACAACAATAAACGTGAAATGTACTGTAAAACGGTTTATTACAATTTGTAACAGTTATAATGTAAAATTTACTCCACCTGGCTAAAGAAATTTAGGAACCAGCTCTTCGTCGGCAATTTTATATAAAGAGAACTTATTATTAAGTAATATAAAACTAAAAACAAACTGGGCTACATTTATTTGAGCTATAAGTCAAATAATTTGCTTTTAGAAGTTTGGCTTGGGATTCATATCTATAAGTACTTAGGTTTATATACAAAAATTCGCTGCAGTAGTTACGTAGCTATACTATACCTAACTTGACACCAATAATAAATCAACGGATAAAAACTCGTTAGAAGCCGACGAACTTCCCCCGTATGAAAGCGGTAACCCCGAGGGACGCTGCAAAGCTTGTCAAAGACAAAGATAGAAAACTCTGTTAGTCCAGGAGCTAGGAGCTGGAAGCGCGTGCCTTAGGGCATAACACAAAAGCCACTTTGCGATTGTGAACAATGTTTACCGATAATAATTCGTTATAGTAAGAATTTCAAACATTTTACTACATAATATTATCTTAGGCAATAATGGTTAGGTGCTCGAATTATAGATGAAAATGAGTAGACAGGTACCTTTCTTATTTATTTTTGTACAAATTTATTTATTTAGCATATTGTAGCTAGCCTTAGGCTATAATCCGACTCCTCGTAAGTACATTTTCATCTATAAATTACACCTAGTAGGTAGCCTGTAAGGTCTCTAAACAATAGTCCACAAATAAAATAATCAACAGTAGTTATCAATTTGTGACTGACTCTACGTGTAAGCATTATAGGTAGGTTTAAAAGGTTCTTTTCATATTCATCCATTGACATATTACCTGTACCGGATTAGCTGAGGTCCGCTGTAAATTGTCTTTACTCCCCGTAAACTTTTAATTGGCCTTTTCCCTTTATTTTATGTTTAATCTGTATCCCAATTTCCGGATTTTGTGTGAAATAGAATTATTAACAAAATTATTGTTAGTTGTAGCCAGTGAACGGTTTGTTGCTTATAAATTTATTGAATCGACCAAGGTACAATCCGAATCGAAATAAACAAAAACCATTATCGTAATAGAGCAAGAGCCAACAACGACGGCCGGACCTTCGTTATTTTATAAAAAGTGAAAGTTTCTCTGTGCATGTCCCCAACACAGGTAAAAACGATCAGCGAGTATGGAGTTTAGATTGTGGTTACTTGGACAGGTAACAGGTAGTAAGTAAAGGTGTATAAAATAGTACCTCAAATTCGTTAAAGTATAAAGCTCAATTTTTTTATATTTTCTGCTGAATAATAGGAATCACGTCATCTATTGCCGGACACTAAGTACAGTTGCAACCAGAGGGTTTAGGTCAAAGTAAAGTTAAGGGGTGTCTGGCCTCCGCCAGACACCCCTAAACTTTACGAAATTTTTATTATACTTTCGTTATAGAATTAAATTTTATATAATATGTTACTTGGGTACCTATAAAAAAATGTTACCTCAATAGCCGGACAGTTTTAATGGTTTTTACTTATTGCCAGACACATTGAAAATCTGCTGTAGGTAGGTGCGAGCACGAGGCAACAACTGTTTAAGTGGGTGCGTGTGAGATAAGGCGTTTAGTCTATTGCGATCTTTTAAGAAATCCAATGAAAAATAGTTTTATTGCGTTCATAGCCATCTTATATCAAGTAAAAAATATGATTTTATTATTATAAGATAATAAAAGTATTATTATATGTAAAAGGTAACCTGGATGTAAAGTTAATGTAAATTTTCAGCTACTTTTGTACTCTGTTCCATAGTTTCTAGAACTATAGATGTACTGGTTGGTAGTACATTGATTGGAGTTAAATAAGAAATAAGTTGTTGCGGGCTATCATTGTTATAAATTTGACTATTGAAACCAACCCACATAAGAACGTTAGGTAACTGCAAAACGTCCATATATTGTCAACTGCGGTGTATAATTGCAAGTTTGTAGAGTGAATCATTTCTGTATCATCGATCGTTGATTGCAGTTCACTCGTCATTTTCGGTTTTTAGGATATGGAATCTCTTCTGTAGATATGGCTTCAAAAGTTCTTCTTCTTCTTTTTATTGTTGTATGTGGTAAATTATTTTCATTATTTGTAATTCATACATGTTAATTTCTTCGGGCATCTCATATTCTTCGGTCGTATTGGCCTCGATGTTCTGGTAAATAATTCCTACGGTGTCGTGTAGAGTATCCTTTCCGCTTGTAGTTGTCACAAAACGATCGAAATTGCCATATGCCTCACCAGTAAAAGGTTCAGGACATTTTTTATCGTTTCTGGGCACAAGCTGGATTGTTCAAAAGAAGTATACATTGTTTCAGTTTCTGGTTCCTCGATGCACTGATAACAATGAGAACAAAAAAAATTTCTGCGGCACTAATTTTGTTACTGGTTTTAATAAACACCTTCATCAGTCATACCTGAAATGTATTTACTTTGTATGAACTGACTCTGGTTCTTAAGATATTCAACATAAAGAACGGTTCCATCAGGACATTAGAACAATGAAAGAAAGAAACCAAGGTCGATGGGACAGCCATATTATGATGGCAGACTATTGCTTGAGTTTAATAAGGGATTGTCCTGAACATAAACACAATAGAAAAGCTTACAGATAAAGTTTTCCTAATATTGTTATTATGATTCTTTTTTAATAGCATACTTATCTATAAATTTTTCTTATTGTAATTATACAGCCGCTTGTAAAATATATATTTAATATATAATTTTATTTTTATACCGACCTTCTTTCAGTCATATCGTTATAAAGTCTTATCTTATAAACTATAGTCAATTTAACAAATCTGATATTTTCTCGTATTCAAATTACGAAGGTCTGGCCGTAAGGTGGGCTCTTGGGCTATAAATATTCTATGACAAAAACTATGTAAGCAGCGACATCTAGTAAGATAAACTGAAAAATGTTAAAATCCCTTTATTGTTATCTCAGGAAAGTGATTCTAATAGATGGCAGTAAGCTATTTCTTTATATACATTTTAATACAAAGCGTAGAATATCTCCATTATACTTTATTCAAAGAGAAAATATTATATTAATGTCCATAATGTGTAATTGTGTAAAAATAATATTTTAATATTTCAAGCTAGATCATAAACAAGCTAGAAATACGTTGATTACTTTTGCATGCAAACAACTGGCAACTTTTGACGTTTACTTTGTCTATTATCTCATCACATGACCCTTTTATTTTGTTCCCGTGATCAAATTGTGGAAATTCAAAAATAATTACGCGCAATGGCCAAAGTGGAAATTGACGTTGATGACATGCATGAAAATTCACTTGATAACAGGTATTATATTCCTAAAATCATTGTTATTCGTATAGTGCATTATATAATTAGGATTTAAGCCACCGAAGGTCACTGCTTAGTGCTTTATAGTTTTGCAACTTGGCAGGCGACGCAGTGTTTCTCGAATTAGATTTATTTTCCAAGTGTTGTATACTCATTTCTTACGATTGTTTTCAGTGCAGACAGTGAATATTTGGGCATGGTCGATGAAGGATCTTACGGTGCGTTAACATACATAATTTCTAATAACAATAAATACATAATATAAATACATACGTTTACCTCAATAGATTGAATCAATCCTAATCCTCTGAAACAACACACAATTTAATTATGTGTGTGCATTAAGTACTGTCTGTTATTTAATTAAGGTTAAATTTAATTATGATTAAATTTCAGGAAGCAATGAAGATAGGTCTCAATTAGTATCACAGCCTTACTTGGACACCAATGAAAACAGTGCTAACTATAACTTTAGAGAATTATGTAAGTATTACTTTATTTATGCCTTAGATAAAATAATTATCCAATTAACTTTAAATGATCTTAAAGAAATGCTTCAAAATTGTATGTATGTGTGAAGCATTACAAATATTAGTATGTTTGTTAGAGGTGACCATCACATATCAAATAATATTTTGATGCAGTAAGAATACTGCATCAGCAAATCATTTAATATAATATGATGTTGTGATTGATTCACAATATTCTAACAACTTTTATGTTAGTTTTATTGATAATGATGTACCTGCCATGTTAATTAATTAGGAATCAGGACAACATTATTTTGGTCCCATAGGCAACTGTCAGACCCTGGGGTCCAGCCACAATTACTGATGTAGACTTCTATTGTTTATGTATTAATGCAATGCAAAATGCAAATTACGGCCTCCGTGGTGCAGCAGTAGTGAATGCGACTGCTGTGCATGAGGTCTGAGGGTTCAAATCCCTGGTCGTGAGGGTTCGAATCCAGGGTCGGGTCTACAAAAAGTTATTGGTATTTTCTGTTAAGACATCTCAATAGTAGCCCAGAGTTAGGAAGTTGGCAGTGTTAGTCATACCTGTGCCTCAGAAAGCAAGTAAAGTCATTGGTCCTGCGCCTGATCTCTCTCCAGTCTTATTGGATTACTGTCCCATCAGATCTTGAGAGTTAGGGAACAGAGAGTGCACTTGTGTTTGCGCACACGCTTGTGCACTATATATATTTCCTGCCCAGATGGCCAGTCTTTGTTAATATTGACCGCCGTGACCGAAATTCGGACTGGAGGACATTATTAATTTTATATAAGTATTGCACACATATTATATTCAATGAAAAATATTTTGTCCTATCTCTAAATAAACATCAACATTTGACCTCAGATCCAGTCATCATGCAATATTATTAAGCTCATATTATTAATAATTATTTATTTCTTATATTGACCTTTTCAATTTACTAACTAAAACATAATGATACCTATATTTCAGAGAATAACTATATTACATATCTACATAACTGAAATATGTTGGTATTTGCAAAATGCTTAAGGATTTAAATTTGAATGGTGCATAGCCTGGCTTTTGGATAAACATATTAACTGTCAACTGCTACAGTTTCAACACTCTTGTTTTCATTATATATAACAAATGGTATAGAACATTTCATGCCTTTATGACAGAAAATACTTATTTACGTATAATTTAACATACTTTTAAATTTAAAAAAGATTGCTCGTACACAATCCCAGCTTGGTTATGGCTCTGAGATTAATAATTAGCCTTATAATAATAATAATATGATAATAACAGCCCTGTATTACTGTCCCATTTTTGGGCACATACCTCTTCTCAGTATAAGAAGGGTTAGGCCATAGTCCAGTACAATGACCAAGTGTAGGTTGGCTGACTTCACAAATCTTTAAGAACATTAAGGAGAACTATCAGACGTACTGGTTTTCTCACTGTTTTCCTTGGCTGTTACTCCTCACCATCATAAGCATAATGCTACCCGAATATACTAGTATATGTACATTAGGTATGTATATGTGTGCTGTTATTCCTAACATAACCACACTTAAACCAAGCAATAATATTTTTTGTTGTTATAGCTGGATCAGTAACATACAAATTGATAACTATGACCGGTGAAGAAACAGGGACCAACATAGCACATTCACCTTCTCATGGTAAGAAACATTAAAGTCTTAAAGGATTCATAAATTACCACCTTGTTTCTTTGGCATTTGTACAAATATATGATCACAGAAATGGCTTGTTAACATAGGCATATTTTGCAGCCTTACTTAAAAACAAAGTCCTATTGGCATTGGCAATAAGAAAATACATAGCAGGATGTATAAATGTGGTAAATGTTCAGCAATACACCAACCCACTTTTATACATTATCAATGAAATGCAGGTGAAATGCTTGATAGTTTTCTTCACCATTTGGATCCAACTAATGATTTGGAATAATTATTGTATTGTTACAACTCTAAAGCTTTTTTGATAAGATAAAATGGCAGGCTCAAGTCAAAAAACTAAAGCTGATGGCAATATATTAAAAGAGAAGTATTGCTTCTTTTTCAGTTTAGTGATTTTTCAAGCATGTCTATTTAATGTCTGGTATCATGTTTATATGACCAACACTTACAAAAATAGACTCACATCTGTTTATCCCTAAAGTGATTGACAGAGGTATATTGTAAATTTTGTAAACAATTATAGTCATTCAGAAATAGTGCCTATGAGTTGCCTGCATGATTCATCTCACGAGACTACTATGTGTTAATTTTCTAATTTAAATGTTGATATATTATAAAATGTTATAAATTGACTTTTGAGTATAACACTCCCATTATTTTACCATGTTACTTTTTTTAGGTGCCATGTAATTTGAGTGAACCCATTATACAAGCATATTGCTTGTCACAATGTGCAAGTGCAGTCAGTTACAATAACAAGTCTTTAATTTTTTTTTAATATTAAAAATACTATTTATTATAAAACAATTACATACTATTGTATTTTATAAATATTTACAGGTATGCAAGAAGCTGAATATTTTGTAATAAGCAACCCAGCTGAAGTGTTTGGCACAGCTACTACACCAAAGAAAGCTGTTCGTAGAGATCCCTTGCAAACAAAAGCAGTCACTGCAAAAAAGGTAAACTTATAAAAGTATATGTAACTAGATTTTGCCCATGGCTCCACTCGCGTAAATGTATGTCAATTTTCTATCCTTCAGGAACAATTCCTTTTGTAGATGAAAGGTATCCTATGGCCATTTCTGTAGTCCTGACAATGTTTATGCTAATGGTCAGACTCTACTCCAATGATCATCATGCGATTAAAGTGTGAAAGTGTAACAAACAAACATACTCATATTTGCATTTATAATATTAGTAAGGATATGTAATTAACGTAACACTTTCCTATTATTTTAATCTTGAATTTATTTATATCAATATATTTAAAAGCAATACATTTAAAAATGAACATCAAAAGTTTAGCATCCGTAATAAGTAATAAAAACTTTAGCATGCTTAATATAAATATGAAATTTTATTTAACTTTCATCTTATATAATTATAACCTAATGTTAATAGATGTTAGCTAACAAAATTACTATGCCCATGCAAAAGTAAAATTACATTATCTTTAAACAAGAAAGACCTAGTGGTCTTTCTTGTTTAAAGATAATGTAATTTCTGTTAGTACAGACATGTATATTTGACTAATACAAGAGTAATCTTTGTGAAAAATGTTTGAAACCTCATATCAGGCAAATGTGTAAAAATATCATTGCAATTTGCTATGTATATTTATGGTGATTTTGTTAAGTATTTTCTAAATGAAGCTATTAGTTACAAAAGAAATTGGCTGACATCATCATTATAATATCATCATAATTACAGACAATCCCACGATAAACTATTATATATGATCCCCCTGTAATATTATTGTGTTAATGTACTTATGTAGTGTTGGCCAAATAAACAGCTAACAATAATCTTTACTAACATTTGCTTGTGGCAGTGCTCATGTGAATCTCATAGGAATGCATACTAGGATAAAATGTATCCTGATTTAAACGAATTAGATTGTCATCAAACATGACAATCTAGGACATAGTCTACCCATGTGCCAAGTTGTAAACAGGACTCTTTGCTAGGGGATTGAGGATAGAGATGAGTATTTATGATGTCCTTGCATCCTTATATTTTTAATGTGAATCTATATAATGGAATTCAGTGCCAAATTAGAAATTTAATAATTATTGCATATTAATGAGTTCAAAGTTCAATAACTTTCTTAGTCTATAATATAATAAATTAACTGTAGAATTTAGACATTTCTACCTAACAATATTTATAGTTCCAGACGATGTCTGACGATATTGTCTGTAAATGTATAAATGTGTAAAATATGATGTTTCGCAGCGCGACGACAAAAGGCGAGCTACACACAATGAAGTGGAGAGACGTCGCCGTGACAAAATCAATAGTTGGATCGCCAAGCTAGCCAATCTTGTTCCAAACTCGGGACTACCAGACTCCGCCAGCAAGGGAGGGATTCTAGCCAAAGCGTGCGACTATATTACTGACCTTACAGATAAACAAAAGAGGTAAATATTTATTTGTTTTTACTAGATATGAAGAATAGTAATTTGTATATAAAATTTATGATAATGTATATTAACTCAAATGGTGAGAAAAGAATTTGTGATAAATCACATTACTACCTGCCACAACTGTGTTATTCCCTTCTGATCTTTTTAGTTACAGCTGAATTGAATAATAAATAATAAAAATATATTATTTGCAACATAACTATAATAGTTAGTTAGTTAATAATAATTATAGTGGTTAGTATAATAGTTGACCAACAACTCATATACTTCAAACATCTTGTATCCAAACTTCACTAACAGTAGTTAGTAAAATTTGTTTGGCTATATCATATGCTCTAAAACAAACATAATTTTATATTATATCTATCTTTTCGTAAAAATAAGGTGAAAGTGATTTGATAAATGATATAGCTATAAAGATGAATATTAAAATTGATTTTAAACTAGATTTTGCCCGCGTAAACATAGGTCAGGTTAGTAACAGTACTTTTTTCTAGATTAGAGGTAGCCAATGTCCTTTTCTGTTTCCCTGACAGCTGTATTTGCGAAATTTCTTGACGATCGGTCAAGTAGTTAAAGACGTGAAAGCGTAACAAACAAACTAACAAACTCTTATAATATACCTACCTGTATATTATGCCGTTTGATTCTATATTCAAAATTATTTTTCCTTTTTTATACAACAAAGGTGGCAAACAAGCATGCCTGTCTGATAGTAAGAGGTTACTGCAACCTCTTATGGCTTGCAATACCTGGGATATTACTTGTGTGTTACCGACTCAAGTAAAAAGCAATTAAATATGGAATGAAACGAATGATATGGCACAGCTAGGTATGCAGACCACCGGGATTCGTACTTACTAGCCGAAATTCAGTACAAATGATACTACTTGCTTTTTTTCTTTTCTCTAAATATTTGGCCAAGGCCGGCTCTTAAATTTATAAATAATACATTGATTGAGATTAACAGCTAGCAAGTAAATAAATTAATACTCTTCAATTAATTATCAAATTCGTTCATCCATATCATTGAGTTGATTTCTAAATGTGGCTGAAGTAATACTTAAACTTGTTAAGCGAATAAAAAATAATCGTTATGTGAACTTGCTCAGTATAGTTTGTCCAATCTTCATTCAGAAAAAAATATTCTAGTCATATTATAAATGTGAAAGTTTGCGAGAATAAATAGATGTTTCTCTTTCACACAAAAACTACTGAACTGAGTGAGATGAAACTTGGTATATAGATAGCTTAGGCCTGGATTAACACATAAGCTTTTTATCCCGATATTCCTCTGGCATCGGGCCTTACGCGGGTAAAACCGCGGGGCGCAGCTAGTGATTAATAAATGGTTTTTACTAGGTTACTTATGCCTTGTATACATTGTTTAATGTTTTAACTTACCTTGTGATATGGGGCTTTACAAGTCACGGGTCTTCTAAATATTAAAAAGGCATTTAAATCCGCAGATTATCAGTATAATAAAGAACAAGCTAAATAATAATAATATCAGTCCTGTATTAAACTGTCCAACTGCTGGGCACGGGCGTCTTCTCAGTGTGAGAAGGGTTAGGCCATAGTCCACCACGCCACGCACTAGGCCAGCCTAGTGTGGATTGGCAGACTTCACATATCTTCGAGAATATTATGGAGAACTCTCAGGCATGCAGGTTTCCTCACGATGTTTTCCTTCACCGTTAAAGCGAGCGAGAATTAACTATTTAATACGCACATAACTTCGAAAAGTCAGAGATGCGCGCCTTGGGGTCGAACTCGAGACCCCTGCATGGCAGTCCAACGGTTTCCCACTAGGCTATCGCTGCTTACAAAAACGAGCTAAATACTAATAATTTAATTCCTCTTTCCAGATTAAGAAAGTTGGAAGTTGAAAACGAGAAACTCATGTTAGAAATAATAAGACTCAAACAGGAGCTGACTGAAGTACGCAAGGAGAACAGTTCTATGCGTAACCAGTTAGCCGATAATTGTATAGTGATACAACACAGGCCAAAAGGCCAGAAGTCTTAGTTGGAGGTAAAAAGTGAAGTGTTGAACTAGACTGTGTAAACTGAGGTGCTGAATACTGTGTTGACTATGAGTGACGTCACGAGTCCGGCATACTTTACCACTGAGCGTTTTATTTTAAGCATGTTGGAGCTAATACTGTCTTAATGCTTCGTCTTTGTTGTCACGGTTCTTGGGTGGTACCAAATACCATTGGGTTTCTAATGCGTGCTGTGGGACTGAGGTTAATATATGAGCATGGAACTGTTAAAGTAGATACGCCCCTGTTATCTGCTATATAATTTAGACGTATCTATAGCGACTATTTAGAAGATTACAAATATGACATTTAATTTATATTGCCGAGCTGATAGGTGCTTGATGATTGTTATTCTCACATACTGTGCGGCGCGCAGTATTCCGTGTTTCGTATTATGAGTGTAAGAACTCTTATTGAAAGTCAATTTGTTAGTAAAGAAACATTGTTAGTACAATTGAGCATTCAATTGTAAAAAAAATAGCGCATACGCGCTGTGGCATTAATTTCTTTAATTAATAGTAAGATCATTGCAAAATTATTTTATTAATCTTTTTGTACATCAAGTGATAAAATGTATTTGCATTAGTGAAAATGTTTAGTTTGAATTTATCTAACCATGACTTGGATCTTTTGTTATCCTTATCTATTATACAATATGTTGTACAACATTTGAGGCCATATATTTTATTTGTCGAACTTGGCTTGAACAACACTGGCTGGGTGCATAGTTCTGTAATTGACTGTCGCGCTAGAAAGGCAAGCTAATAATGTACAAAAGTAAGAGTAATCTTGAAAAATATTGTTATCTAATGGTGCTTTTACACACGACGTAAATAACTGGAGCGGGCTACATGCGCAAGCTAGTCACGCGAGCTACTCTTGTATCACTTGCGCATGCAGTTCAGATCGGTCATTTACATGACGCATAGGACCGGCGCAAGTGTCTCTCTTGCGCATTACACCATGTGCAAGAGTCATAAAGTTTTCTAGATTACGTTATGAATACAAATAACAAATATATCTAGCATTATATTTAAAAGCATCGTGTGACTACCTCAGCTATGTCAATCGCATGCCACCATAGCATAATTATAATATAATTATTGAATTCACAGTAGTGAGAACTTTATTCTTAATGTATAAGGAGTCATTACAGTGGTATCACAAAAGAGCAATATATTTTCATAGCAAACGTGCAAGTAGGTGACGGAATTGAAGGATTCCTTTTTGTTTAAATGGATTTTGTTTAGTTTTTTTGTGTATAAACTGTAAATAATTTGATCCTTTCAAGGCAGCTGAGACAGTATTCCTCTGAGTGTGAATCAGTGTTTAGTTTACCCTATTATTTTAATTGTGCATTGTGGACTTTCAGTAAAATGAATATTGTTGTTATTATTTTCGTTTTATGAATATAATTAGTTAAATGTTTTTAATTATAATGCTTGTGAATGTTATGCCAATGTTGCCAAACTGTGTCGCATTAAACCATTTTGTTTAGTTAAAGCACTGTGTATTCATTCATGTTTTAGTAGACGAATTATTTACTTTAAAATGTAGTCACTATACATAAAATATTTTATCACTGTGAGTGTGATCACATGGCACTAAAATGAGTAGATCAATAACGCCTAAAGATTTAGTAATAAGAAATCAATCCAAAAATAAAGATTTGAAATTGTATACAATAATATTATTGTAAATTAATTATATAAATTTGTTGTTAAGATAAAATGAACAAATAATGATAAATTTGAATGGCATTTGTTGTGAAATGCATCATAAATAAGTTATTGCAAATGGTTAAACGAGCACTGGTTGAAACCTTGAACAAAAGTCTATTAAGCTGGGGAAGCCCATTTGCACTGAATGATAAGTGATTTATATATACAATTAATAACTAATATTTATTGACTTTCTTCATGTGCTAATGGGTCCAATAATTCCGTGTGAATGTTCTAAAATAAATACGTTGTTCTAATTATAAATTTTTATATGAGACTAGTTATAAAACTTACGAGATTGTAAGTGCATAGTTCTAAATTAGGGTATGTGTTAGCTTTAAGAGTTGATTTGTTCATATTTAACAATTGGCTTATACAATTGACTGCATTTACGAGTAAATCCACTATCACATGAACCAAATATACTGATAATACAGGACAGATTGGTTAAGACATTTTTATGTAGCACAGACCTATTTGAATATAATCAGGTGTTGTTGAGATATTGTTTTATTACGTACCTAATTTTGTTTAGACACTTAGACACTCCCAAGTGTAAGCTCACCATACAGCATACATCGCGAGACGTATAGTGTACCTAGTTTTTACGTTAGCTGCTTATAACGCGGGAGTAAATCGTGTCGCCCATACTGGAAGATAGTGCTTGGCAGTTATGTAAGTGCACGTAATATGTACTTACGAGTTATGTATTGTGCTACCAACACTTTGTTCGAATATAATTTAAAAGCTATTGTGTACTATTGCAAGAGGAAAAAAGTGGATCCACACATCAACCTAAAATTTCGTTTAGGCGAGAGCAGTCTACCTATGGTAGTATGTACGGTCGGCCAAGAAAGTGGTGTACCAGTTTTGATTTAGTTTCCTAGTCATCGAAAATTACAACAAGGTTCATACTAAAAAGATGTCACTGAAAGAGATGCATAATAATGACGTAAACCTAATTGATAAGTATTCATACTTCACTTATAAGTGACCTACGACAACAACACATTTTAATCTTTATTATAAATGGATGAGACATTAATTTCTACAAAGAAAATTTAAATGTTTCTAAACAAAAGTAATAAAATCTATTTAAATAGACAACCAAATTCTATTTGATAAAGAAAACTGACAATTGACATTTTGTCAAATATATTTTATAGTTTGACCGAAACCGCTGTACCGCGCCTTAGGTATGTGCGCTTCGAAATGGGGGGAGGAAACGCAGGCTAACAGGCCGCTGTCATTCGTCAACACTCACGGCAATCTCCCCCGTCTCGGCGCGGCGCTGTACAGTGGTTTTGGTCAAACTATAGTAATTTCTATTATTTTCCTCAGAAAATCTATATATTTACCGTGTTTTTTTTTACTCAACTGCATATAAATATCATCTTCAATGCCTGCTAACTTGACTATTGCTGAAAGGGCACAAATAATTGCCTAATTTAATAGGGATATGCAGTATTAGTGCGATATCCAGGAATTTAAATATATCGAGACATAGTGTCCGGTTTTGGATTCGTCGTGAAGGAGAGGAAGGAAGTTTGTTAGATCACAGAAGTTGTCGCCGGCCGGTCTCTCCAATAACGACAGAGAATTTATGAGACGGGAATTCATATTCCCGTCTCATCAATTCTTTCTTCTTCATTAACCATTGATTTCTTAATCAATGGTTTTAAACCAACAAATCATTTTGCGGAGATTTTCGATGTGATTGGGCATCCAAACAATAAAGAATCATCTACATTACTTGTGTCAGAACTTTACAATTACAAATTTGTAGATACAATTTTGTCATCGAAATCTACAGGTGTTTTCTACACATGTTAACGTTTATTAAACAGCACTTGTCATAAAACTTAACAAATATGTCACGTATTTACAAAATTGTTGGATTGTAATGTTTATTATCCAGTGCTTTGAGGAAAACAATTACATATCAGGCCCCCGCCATTGATTTTACGACGTCATTGGTTCCATCAAGTTCAAACTAAGAACAGCTGTCACGTAACATACAGTAATCGTACATACATACATAGATTCACGCCTGTTTCCCAGAGGGGTAGGCAGAGACTACGGATTTCCATTTGCTACGATCCTGACACCTCTCACAGTAATCATCGTTATCAATAATCAGATAAAGATGGCAATAGAAGTTGTCAGATCAATCTGCAAGCGAAACTAATCTTTATCACCTATCACTCTGCAAGCGGCATTCAACCTGGTGTACACTGTACAAGAGATCGATGGTTTTCAGAAGGCGTTGTCCAACAGACATTATAATTGTTTGTTGCGATAATAGAGGCTCTCCTCTCATAAAGCCTCGTATCCACTAGGCAACATTTGACGCGCGACATGTTGTACAACATTGTTGCACACGGCAACGCGGAACTTTGTTTAGCAACGTTGTCTGTCCACGCATAACCAGTCGTCTGCTACATGTCGCCAGAAAAATTAGTGTTGATTTCAGCACAGTTTATTACACCCCACTACGGACATTTTTGCGCGTCACGTTTCCACTTGACAACACGATGCTCAACTGTATGTTGCACGGAAACAAACAAGCCGCACGTCGCGCGTTGTTGTGCAAAGCTGCCGATCTTGTTGAGCGTCACGTGTTGTACTTCAATTGTTGCCCAGTGGATACGAGGCTTTATGTGAGACTTAAAACATAGCTAGCGAAATAGTGCACCTCTGGTGTTTCCGGGAAAATCTACTGTATAAAGTACGGTTCATCGTGGCACAGCCACCATCGCAATCTGTTTACGTAGCAAGTTAGTCGAAATTGGTCGTAAAGTAGCAGAATTAGTAGGTCCGCCGTTTAAAAGATACAAGGGGGTATTAATGGCTGTGCCAAAATGAGCCCTAATCTTGACACAGACACCTTGTATTTCCAAAATCCACCGAACGAAGATCTAACTATAGCAATAGTAGGTAAGTCGACATTGATCACAAAATATCAGCATTGATCAAGGCCTCGTTAAAAAACATATTGGTAGCTGCGTATGTGGCTATCTTTTAAATGGCGGATCGACCAATCTGCTACTTTACGACCAGTTTCAACTAATTCGCTACGTAAACAGATTTCCAGTCTGCAATGGTGGCTGTGTTTAATAATTGTATATACCCGAAAAAGTTATCAAGAGGTTGGTGGCATATGTACACACCTATACTCATGTAAAGACATTAGTCTATATAGACGTATAGATATGTAGGTATAGTTACTCTGCAAAGATTGTAGCCAATCGTTCTGCTAACTGCATCAGGGGCACATCACATTAAGACTGCGCCGAGCGTAAGACAGATAATGACAGAGCTCGTGCGGCGCACACGCAAATTGGCGCGTGGCCGCCCTAGTAAAATTGTGTGGAGGATTTGAAGTGATTTTTTTGCTAAATATGTATCTTTATTGTCAACCAATATCTTAAATATTTGGGACGGACAAATTGTAATATAACTATGTTTCGTTTAAGCTGTAAAATAAGATAGATTTCTACTGTTATAATCTAAAAATCACATAACACGAGCTTACGTTTTTGCATTTTTCGTGCAAATGTACGTAATTTTGTAGGCGAAAATATGAATTATTTTAAGTTTTTTTACACGGAGTATTGGTAAACACATTCATTGTTATGGTAAATGTTTATTTTATATTTGTAATAAACATAAAGTTTTGATTTTATTCACTTAACTGTGACTGCCTGTTTTGGCACATTTCGCTCGGCGCTGTCTTAATGTACAGATGACATATGAGATGGGAAAAACAACATTATCATTACAAAATCGTTTCGCTACTTACATTATCAACGACTCATGTAAATGGATAAATTATAAGAGGAAATGAAATAGCCTTATCATTACAAACTTTTAATTGCTCATTTCAGTATCTATATACGGTAACTGACTTTTAGCTTTAATATCATTTACGACACTCTGTGTATTTGTTTCACTAGTTTTATCTTTATCTTCTGGTTTAACTAAATCAGTCCCTATTGTTTCCTTATCGTCGAGAAGGCCGCGCAGTTTTCTGCATTTAACAGACATTCTTAAGTGTACATTTAATTGGCTCTTGGTGGTATACGTGACTTTACAATGTTCACATTCGAATGGTCGGTTACCTGAAATCAAAACAGAAAATGTTGTTTTGTAAAATTAAATTTATTTGCTTATACTAAAATCAAAAGAAATTAAGTTGTACAAAAAAAACATCGCCTTTTTCTGATAATTCAGCTATGCAAATGAGAATAGGTTATTAAGACACCATATTGTTTCACATTGCGCGACAACGTAAGTATCGACGTGTCGGGTGAGCAAAAACAATTTGCTTAACACACGCATCTAATAAACGTTATAAAGCCAAGACCAACATTAGGTTAGAAATCTAGTTATTGTAGAGTAGTTTTGGCTTTTGCCCGTATGAGTATGACCTCATAGCTGAGCATAAGCTCAGCTATGAGGCTGAGCTTATGCTCAGTATTTATATACTGAATATAATATTTATATTCAGTATATAAATAGTGAAGTTCGCCACTTACCGATGTGATGTTTCATATGTTTAGTTAAAGAGTCTTTTCGTGAGAATAATCGGTCGCAAAATGAGCACTGGTACGGCTTTTCGCCCGTGTGCAGTCTGGAAACAGAAATATTTATATAAATGCCATTTATATGTATTTAGACCATAATATAATATAAAATATCTAATATTTAAACGAGACAACTCTTGCGCTAGGTATAGTTCCCATATCGCGAAAACCTAACTAAATCTTTGAAACGGTCGAAACAAAAATACTCTGATTCGATAAAATATCTATGGATCACAAATTCTATCGAAATGCTTGATGATATTGAATAAATATCGTTGATGTTCGAGAAATACTTATTTAAAGCAATAGATTTATTATTTAACAAAATAAATTTAATTTGTCCTCTACTAAGCTAAGCAGCTTAGTACAGGATAAATTAAATTTATTTTAAACCAAAGTGAAAATGGAATCATATTCCTAAATATAAAAGTATAGGTAATGTTTTCAGCCAACAAAATTTTAAGACGCAACAATTGGGTTTTGGTCTAAAAAGCCCCTTGCCACATAAAATTATTTTTACTGAATTTCGCGGCTAATAAGTAATAATCCGACGTGACACTATATCACAGAAGCGATCGCTACAAACCTTTCGTGAACAGTGAGATCTGATTTCCTATAGAATCCTTTTCCACAGTGTTCACACTTATGCATATAATTCATCGTATGTCTCTTTTGGTGATGTCTTAGGTTGCTTATTGATGTACTAGCTGCACCGCAAACTGTACAAATAAACTGAAACAAATATAAATAATAAAACAAATTGAACATAATAATATAATATTAATTTAATAAGTACTAATTTTATAGTTGTTAATGCTATGTTTATAAACCTAAACCACAGAAATGTATCAAAAATATGATCAAATTTGGTATGGATTAAGTGTAAACATAGGCTATAAAAAAGTGTAAAAACTTGTCATAACTTTGAATAAGTACAGGTGTCTGAAATAAATAAAAGAATGGATAACAAATACTTTATAAAAAAAATTACAACATAATATATGTACAAAAAATTACAAAATCAAAATCCTCTTTCGAAATGACACCATAATTATAGTTTGAGAACTAAACTACAGTTTCCTCTAGTAATAACTTTCATAAGTTTTTGAAGAGATTGGAAAATATATAATAAATATATACCTTTCCTGGTTCTTTGATAGTAGACGTGCCGTTATGAGCAGCAATATGCTTATTTAACTTGGATTGCGATGAGAATTCTAAAGTACAGAGCTCGCATTTAAATATTGAGGACTCCTTCTGAAGAGCTAACTAAAATGTAACAAAAAACAAAATATTTAATATTCGTACTAAATAAATATCAAAATATTAATAAAAAATATTGTAGAATGTAGCATTTGAAATTTTACTTGCAAAAAGATGCTTCCGATACCGGGAATCGAACCCGAGCCTCCTGGGTGAGAGCCAGGTATCCTAGCCACTAGACCATATCGGATGTTACAGAAACGCCGAAATAAACATTTAGTTGTTATTCATCAAAAACTGCATGTAACTTTATCAAATAATAAATTCACTGTGAAGATGATCTCTGCTATTGTGGGTATAAATATTGATTACAGTCGAAGTACGAGGTGAAAACTTTAACAGAATAGTAACGACAATATTCATTGAAATTAAACTACTACATACGGATTTTATCGCAATCAAAAAAATTCGTTTATAGTTGTTTAATTTCAATGAATAACATTCGCGTAAACAGAAGACAATATTTGTACAAATTGCTAGTGTAACCCAATTATAATAGTTGCTTGCGTGATTAGACCATGATATGCGTAAGGTGGTAAATTCTATTTATTTATTTATCTCATGACAGTATATCTCCGACGGATTAGGTACAATTGAACCAGCTATGTATAATTTCTATGTACTGAGCAGCTAGACTGCCTCGCAGGCGCTGAGGTAGTATTTGCGAGTGCTGTGCAAGAAGTCTCGAGTTCGAATTCAGGGTTGGGTCAACAAAAAGTTATTGAGTTATTCTGAAAAGAAATCCTCAGTAGTTAACAGATGATACACACTGCCTCGGATAGCACGTAAAGCCGTTGGTCCTGCGCCTGATCTGTCTCCGATCGTGTGGGATCGCCATGACTTGGGGCGCTAGACCAACAATTCTATCGGACTATGAGAGTTAGGGAACAGAGACTGCACTTGTGTTTGCGCACATACTTGTACTCTATAATATCTCCTGCGGATTATCCGGCAGATCCGTTGAGATTGGTCGCCGTAACCGAAATTCGGTGTGAAATACCTTATTATGCAAAGAATTTCTAAACAGCAAACTAAATAATAATAATATGTAAACATACCTTATGTTTTTTCATATGTCCGTGAAAGCTGCGTGAATCTTTATATTCTTTGCCGCATATATTACATAACCTATGCTTATCATATAAGTATTTATTCTTTTTCTTAATGATTTTTATGTTATGTTTCTTCATGAAATGTATAGACAATGCTTTGGAACTACCAAACTTTTTGTTACATAGATTACAGAAGAAATTGTCTAAATCGCATTGGTTTTCATCATAAACAAACATTTTTTCATTTTTAGATATTTCTTTTATACCTATATCTACTTCATCAACATCCATAGGTACTTTGAAATAATCTTTAGTCTCATCTATATTTTCTTCTTTTACTGAATCTTTAGTACTACTTTGGAAGAACTCTTCAAATATTTCAATGTTATCAATTTTTTCCATATATTTCTTTGAGTTATCAGTACTACTATCATTTAATTCAAGTTGCTCTCCAAATAGTATATTTGTAATAGTTGGTGTTGAAGCTGTTGATGCATCAGGAATAACTGAAATTTATGAAAAACATTTGGATTAGTGTGTTACCTTTTCGAAAAATCTAATAAAATATAAAATAATTTATGTTAGTAAATCACATTAGCAATGCAATATTGCTAATGTGATTTACTCACATAAATTATTTTTGCAATATCTACAAAAACACTAAAATATTAACTGAATATTATATCTCTGATAAATCGCAAATGAAATTCCTTTTAATATTTTCATGACAGTTATTTCAAGCCTCTATTCTACATCTACTTCAATTATTAGACTGGTAGATAATTGATTGCAAGATAAATAATAGCTGTAAATAAAATAAGTAGGTATTGTGCTAATTTTACCTTTAGGAGTAACAAGTAGATCATCTAAAGAGAATTCTTTATTATTTTCATCCTCCAAGGCTTTTTCTAAATTCTGGTCTATGATACATGGTTTGTCTTTTTCCTTTCTCTGTATTACTTTACCATCCACTATTCTTTCTATTTCTTTACTTGTTGTTATGTAATCTGTATTGTCATTAGACATGTAAAAGTGTTTCGCGTTTGTAGCTTGATTCTTATTTGCATTTTCAATTATAGGTACATCAAAATTAGTGATTGATCTCTCATTATCAATGTCAATCAAATTGTCAATCGATTTCTCACTATCGAAGCTTGATATATCTAAATTGTTCATTGATATTTCGTTATTATTTATTGATAAATCCAAGTTATTTATTAATCTCTCACTATCAAGGTTCGGTATATCTAAATTACTGTTTGGTTTATCATGATCAATCACAGGTGGCTCTAAATTATCGGTTGTTTTATTATTATCAATCATAGATAGGTCTAGGTTATTGGTTGATTTATCATTATCAATCATAGGTAAATCTGAATTACTGATTGATTTTTCATTATCAATCATAGGTAAATCTAAATTATTTATTAACCTTTCACTATCAATACTTGGTATATCTAAATTATTACATGATTGCCCATCATTTATTAATGGTAATTCGAAATTGTCCTCTGCTGAACCAATCATTGGCATATCAAATTTATCCACAGGTTCTTCATGATTGATCTCTTCTGCTTCATATATACATAATTCTTTTTCGCTTTGATTGTTTTTAATAATGTCTGTAAAGTCATTTACGACTTTATTTTTTCTTGCGGGACTAATTGAAGTGAAATATTTTTTTAATTGTCCTTGTTCCTCTGTTTGATCAGTGCAGGTCTTTGGTGTGTAACAGTGATCATTATGTACAGAGTGTGGGGTCGCGAAGGGGCTGAAGCTGTAATGATCAAATTTCTGTTTAAATCTAAAGACCCTACTAATGTTGTGCATTCTTTTTAAAACAAAATGGAAGAGTACTTCTACTAGTACTGCCACTAGGTACACACAAAATATACCTATTATTCGTAACTAATCAGTATATTTTATTCAATATTACATCTTACCTAAAATCTAGTCTGAAATCTGTATCAATAGATGCATCATCTTGTAGCCAGTGGGAATCTAGGGAGTCATCTAGGACATCAGCTTCTTCTTCGATGACCTCTCGGATGATACGAGCTTCTGTGTCTGGCACTTCTTCACCCTCCAGGATATCCGTCATGAAGTTGCGGATGCTTGTGCATGTTGATTCTGGAAAGTGTGAATATTATTATTAGACTTATTAGATGTGACTTCCTTGTTGGTCCCGTGGCATAAATTGGCACTTATGGTTGTGGACATTCTGTAAACGTTACTTACAGGTGATAACAGATATGTCTACTATTACGATGGACTGAAAACACCTCGCAAAATGAAAGTGAGTTAAACCTACATTTTTGAGATTACAATAATGTTTTTAAAGATATGTAAAGTCCACCAAACTGCATTAGGATAGCATGATGTACTATGTCCTAACCCTAAATATCTTGAGAGGAGGCCTATGGTCTAATAAAAAGGGCCGATATTTATTGAGTAACATTATTCATTTATATCAGATGTACCCTACACAGAATTGTGTTAAACTATTTATATATATAATTATATTATTTGCACAATTAATGCGGGTATTAGAGAGCTATTGTCTCCATTTCTACTTTATTCAGTTTACTGCTACAGAGACCAATTCTTTAGAAAGGAGTCTAGGTGATTCTGTTATGTCTGTATTCTGTTATTCTGAAAGTACCACTTTGTCATGTCCTGCCGTTTAGCCTCCAGGGTAAAAGAAAATGTTTAAAAAAATTGTTTTGCTTACCATTATCATCATCTCGTCCTTTATGATTGGCGGGTGTACTGCAACCACTCATCAATGGTAGGCTGAAAACAGATGCAAGCTGTGATAAGTTTTAACATTAAGGACCTGTCCTACCACCTCTAAATAGCATTTATATAATAGATAAAAGTCTCGCTATCTCTCTTTTTTAACTTAACAAGAGTGAGACAGCATGCGGATTAAGATTTGGATTCGGAAGAACTATTACTTGAAAGTTGTGAAACTGGCCATGAATGTTATAATTTATCACTACGACTTTTGTAACAGATATTTTTTACCCTTAGTGTAAGGATAGAATACAGGCCTATTTACAAATTGACAGTATTTTGTGTATGTTTCATACAGGACTAGAAGAACATCAATATAATTATTAACTTTAAAATTGTTATAGTGATAATAAATGGTTGAAGATAGTTTCATTTAAGTATTATTTATAATCAAAGCTGATATCCTGACTTTCATTTATGACTCCGACCTTTACCTTTAAGCTCCAATGTTCATAATATAGAACACCTTCAGCTAAAGACTGGTATACCCTGTATCACCAACATTATCCACAAGGTCTAAGTCTAGATTCAGTTCTCATTAACACATTATTGATTTATCAGAATAAATACAAGATATTACATGTGAGCTGGTAGAGACCAGCTCTTTTGTACTTATTATGATGATACTTTACTTAAACCAGAAGAGTCATAGGTGACCTACATCATACATGATACACCTATGACTCAACTAATTTAAGCAAAGTATTATTGGGGTTCCCTTTCAAGAAATTATCAGAAGCAACATGAAATCTAAAACTGATAGTTACATGGAAAGTTTTGGCTGACTCTTGTCATCTGTTTGGCAATAAATGACGAGAGTCAGCCAAAACATTGTGTAGTCGAAAACAGGTTGTAACATTTTTACCATTATTATTTGTTGCCTAGCATTTTGTTGCCTAGGATATTTCAACATGATTAAATTTATTGCCACTTACCGGAATGTTATAGAATCATAACTATTTTTTAGAAATGTGCTGAAGTCCACATCACCCTCAAACTCCTTTAAAGCTAGGAAGTTCTTCAATTTCTTGTCTGACATCCGACATGACTTTTTAAATTTACACGCAGCCTTCATGTTCAAGAAACAGTCTTTACATATTTGGAATGTGATAGTATCATTTCTTTTCACCTGTGGATAAAGAAAAAGTTAGGCTTTAATTTTAAGAACAGGCAAGTAACTATGATTCCATCCATGTCATAGATAACTATGACGCTTCAGTGATCCACCAAAGCTAAAGTTTGTACTGTAAAAATGTTATGTGTTGTTAAACAATGATAACTAACATTAAACTAATCCAGTTATTAAAAATACGAAAATACAAAAAACCTATTCAAACAAATTAAGACTATCATAAAAAACTTCTATGTTTTAAATAATCTGGTTAAGCTGGGATGCCGGTGTTCTAGCGTTGGTTGAGAAGTTAAATAACAAAATAAGTAAAAGATTAAGTCTTTGTAAACCAAGTGTTTGCATGGTAATTAAGTTATAGTAGTTTATATATTACCTACCACTTAGAACATACATAAAGTCATGACAATCAAATTATAATAAAATATTAAAAGTTATCATAATCAAAATATGTATAATCAAATTTAACTACCTGCATGATGTCACTGTTAAATCTGATAACTTAGTTCCCATTACTGGTTGCCCTGATAGAATCAGACCAAAGGCCTAGCACAACAAGAAAATGTTAGGCCATCGAGTTAGGAAAACCGCCGGATTCAGTACCCATTAAATTTAGATTAACAAAATTTTATATACTTACTTGTAAACCAGTAGAGTACACAAATAATCTTCTGTATTTTTCAGTATACTGAAGCAGCTCCATTGGGTCATCATATTTTATTAGGCAACCTCTGCAGAACCCTTCCATTTTATATTCTTATTGTAAGCACTGACTAATAAGTAATAACACAACACAATCTTGCAAATGTTTTGTTAAATATCTTTGGGGATAAGATAACATTACTTATTTGTGTACATGATATCTAACGTTTTAACGTGATTACGGGTAACATATCAACGGGTAATAAAACAATTTTGACAGACGACAATAATCGAGTACAGTGCTTGTCAATTTGTATCTGACACTAAAGGCTGAATGCCTCAAATAGACGCTCGTTGCCTCGTCTTCGGTTGGCCGTACCCTATGTATTACTTTCCTCTTTGGTTGGCCGTTAGCTACTTCTTACTTTTTATAATAAAGATATATGTGGGCCCATAATATGGTTAGCTGGTGTTGAGTGTCCTTGATGATGGCTCTGGCTGGAACTCTGGCTTGCCTTGCTCTGTCAGAATGGGACAACTTGAACTATATGATAGAGGTGATGTGTAATTTATTTGTATTCTTGCGATTAATTGTATATTAATTGTTTTTATACTAATTATAATATTAATAGTTCCAGGATGGCAGTTATTAGATTTGGTGGTGCTTTGCCTCATTTAATTACAATCATATACGAGAATAATCAATAAAGTTATAGAAGAGCTACACCCACGAAAATTAAAAATTAACTAATTACGTAATAATATACACCGTGAATTTATAGTCGTTTTGGAACCGAAACGTGGTAACTTAGGATAATTAGTAGTATCAATAAAAAATAGTAAATTAATTGTACTGTGTATAGTAAAAAAGTTGGAATATGAATAATATTTTTCACTTATCCGAGTTTGATCGTAGTAACGCACGGACAATTCATTCACAAACGCATGCACACGTGTTCGCGCGGCTGCGAACCGTCGTCGGCGGCGGCCGGCGTTGCCACTCCACTCAGTCGCGTAGGTACTTATGAACGACGCACGATAACTACGTGTATCAGCTGATGCCTACATAGATCGACGCAAAAGAGCCGCGTGTATCCCGACCGAGTTCTATGCGCGATTTAAAAACTAGTGACTACACAAGTATTAATAAAATTAAGTAAATGTAATAACTACGAAATTGATAATAGGCATATCGCAGTTCAATAGAGCCAAAATCTACTAGAGAAAAACCTGCATTGTGAAACATCACAATTAATACGTAAATGGATACTCCAATTTCTCCTTCATACTTTACACGGGCTTAAGACCGTCGGAAATACTTTATCTGAACATTACTCTTCGATAAATAGCTAACTTTATTTATTATGTAATGAAAATAATCACAGGGTGAAGGAACTCTGAGTATTTCAGGCGTATTTAAAAAATTGGAGCTATTTACAAAATAATCAACTTACGTATCTATGGACAGTTTATTTACAAATTATTTACACTTCCCTGTATCGAAGCAACTGCTCGAAATGAAGTCCGCCACGTTCAATACACAAACGAGCACGTTTGATACCATTGTCTTTAAGTTTTCTTAATGTGTCTCTATCACTTTTAACTTTATCAAATGCGTCCACTATCGCACTACGTAACTCGTCACGACTTTCATGTTCACGAGAATACATGAGTCTTTTTATTTCCGACCACAAGTAAAAATCTAGGGGCGTTAAGTCCGGGCTTCTCGGCGGCCAAGCCACGGGACCGCCGCGCCCAATCCACTTATCGCCAAACTCATTGTTGAGGTAGGCACGTACTGAACTTGCATAATGAGCGGGACAGCCGTCGTGCTGGTAGTACATATCGTGTATAATCGATAATGGTACTTCCTCCAATAGCTCGGATATTACTGTTCGTAACATTTCTAAATACGAGCTACCCGTTAGATGACCTTCAATAAAAACAGGCCCTATTAAACGGTCGTTTACAATACCGGCCCAAACATTCACACTGAACCTCACTTGGTGGTGGTCTTCCCGTATTAAGTGAGGGTTTATAAGAGTCCAGTAATGTTCATTGTGCACGTTGTACAATCCCACTCGAGTAAACAATGACTCATCTGTCCACAGTATGTTCGCGTTCGGATTATTCAACAACCACTCACATAGGGCGATCCTTGCTGGTGCATCATTGTTATTTATTACGTGAGCACGACGAAAATGATAAGGGTGTAACCCATTGGTATTTAATGTTTTCCATATAAAGTATTGGCTAACATTAAATTCTTGAGCCGCCATTCTCGTGCTTCGCCACGGATCCCGCTCGAAGTACTCCAGAATATTCTCTTCGATCTCCGGGGAGTCATTAAGGCGTCCTCGGCCATGCGCATGAGTCGGCGTACGGAATTCTCCATGGTCGCGAAGGCGCTGAGTTGCAGCCAAGATAGTGGGAGTGGATGGCACTTGAGGACTTTCAATTCCTCGTAGCTGCAGCGCATTCAAATGCTCCGGCTGGGAGTATAAGCGTCTGGCCTGTTCCAAATTGAAACTGGCAACAGCATACAGCTGTACCATTGCCAAGTAGGTACTCAGCGTTAGAATATTCGTATTGACGACTCATTTTCGCGTGACAATGAATAATTACGTTACGACCATTACGCGCGCGAGTTGCTGCAGTACTGAAGGGCGGGAAGGGGTGCGTGCGGGGCGCGCTTGCACCAGAGTCGGACGGGAAAAACCGCTCGCGCTCGCTCTGCCGGCGCCTGGGGTAGTGTGCGGGGATTGGCGGGCGGCGCGGGCGCGGCAGTTTCTGTGTTTTTATTGGCGAATGTTTTTAAGTTGTCAAACATGAATGATATCGATCGTAGTGACGCGTAGGTAAACGTAGTACGTGAAATTGAGTGGCGTTACTACGAGTTCTCATTTATTTCTCGTAAACGACATTAAATTTATTGTTTCTAAAAAAAAACATTTTATTTTATTAAAATAATGAGTTTAATCGATTCTATTATTGATATAGAGTATAAGATTTTCGGTTCCAAAACGACTACAAATTCACGGTGTATAATTAGAATAGTAACAAACGTCTGCAGTAACAGCTGGCACACAAGCATTTTTTAGTTGTAAATATCATTTTTTGCAATATATTATTATGTAAATACACACACTTATTTCTCCTTCTTGTATGTCTGAGCATTTATTCATACGAGCATTTATTCATACTAATACAATGATTCTATAAGTGATGAACTTAAAATATTTAATTAATAAGGATGTATTTTAGGCATCTTTAATTTTATTGGCGTACTAATTTATTAATGTAATTCAAATTCAACTGTTCATATTGCACACTCTAATGAAACAGCATACTCAGCTAGTCTATAACCCTTCCCAGTTCAGTGGGAAAAGACGTTGTAACCCCGTGGTGCGTCATACCCATCATAAGAAAACATCTTTTGCGCAACGTTTCTTTTGTTACCTAGGTGGTTACCTATATAATAAGACGAACAAGACATTACACATCTTTCATCTCTCAAAGGAAAAGTGCAAAAAGAGGCTGACTGATTGGCTATTAAAACTAAACTACGACGATACTGAAAATATGCTTACCAATATAATTTAAACATACTTCCGTTCCTGTCCTTATCCCAATAAATTAAATATTACCCCACACCACACACACACACACTCACACGCACACACACACACACACACACACACACACACACACACACACACACACACACACACACACACACACACACACACACACACACACACACACACACACACACACACACACACACACACACACACACACACACACACATACTAACACTATTTTTACCTCTAGACTAAAATCAAATTGCACAACGTATTCATTTCAACACAGTTATACATACATAATCTAAATGTAAAATGTGTAAATGGGGCGGGAACCTGGTGTCCTGAAACACAGGCTCCCAGCCTAGCTGCCATTGTAATAAAAGCAAAATAAATAAATTGCTGTTAGAAGTTCTACCAGTGAAATTCGAAGTTTACTATCTCATTGGATTTACATATTTATCAGTAGATTAATTATTTATTTGCTGTGAGGGATGTAGTGGAGGTAGGTCAACGAGAATATCAGTCATCAATGCCGGAGATGCTGCATGAGAATATTGAAACGCAACGTTAGTCATTCCTTCGAATATTGACAATTGTATGACATTACGTCACGCAAATAAATAGCTACAAAAACAGTGTGCAAACGTCGTAAATATTTACTTGTACTGTAAAAATGGAGAATAACACCGACACGCAGTTAACTATCAACAAACCGACAAGAGTTCTGCACTTCAGTGATGGAGTTGATGAGGAAATTGAGCAGGAACATGTCAATGAAGTGACTAGTAAACCTCCAGAACCGAATGTTGATCCGGTGAGTAACCAAAACGTTTTCTTTGTATAAATTATTACTTACCAGGCCTTGCAAAAACGAAGTAAATTATGCTATTAATATCGATGACAATGAGATTCCATTCCATTTGATTTATATCCGATAATACTTAGAAACTTATCTTTGATCGGTTGTTTTAGATTGTAATAAAGATTCTAATTAGTCTTTGTAAATATTACCGACTTTACGGCCTTGGTAAACTTTCTACAAGTTGTATCACGAATTTTATTGAATTTTGTTGCATAAACATGTACTAAATAGAGTATTATTATATTCCAGAAATCTTTGACTTGGGGGCCATGGTTCTCTCATTATGCATGGAAATCTGGATCTAAAGTATTGGATGCCGTTGATTACGCTGGGGAATCACTTGCAGGTTTCTTTGGTATAACTACGCCTAAGTATCAACTCGAAGTCAGTGAATTTGAAAGGGTACAGGAGGAGCATAAGAAAATGGAAGAGGAATCTTCAGGCTGGGTACCAAAAAATGGTGGAGGAGATATTCCCTTAGTTCTTAATGAGCCTATGAAAGTTATAGATAAACAAGCTGAGGTGTAAATCTTAAATATGAATTTGTTCTTCTATTTATCTCAATTGTATTACTAGTCCTCCGTCTTCTGATTGCATAAATCAGTACTTAATGTAAAAGGAAATTTACATCACACTAATTATAGTATTATATTAAACATAGGCCATTGGCAGAATACATGATTATCTTAGCCTTGGTTTATCAGTGTGATTATAAAATAGAAGACATCTATGGCATAACTGTAAATAGTTTAAATGCCAATCATTGTCTTTTCTTCACAAGATTTTAAAAGTAACATATTCTTGTTAATGTAATCACTATCATTATGTAGCCAAGGGTAATGGGATTAATAAACTAATATAATAATTACACTAATAGGTAACAGTACTTTAAGTTTTCTGTCAGTATTTTGTATTCATCTGTTGTCATATTGGCTTTAAACTTATGTTGTTTATGATTAAAACAAATACATCTGCAGATTTTTGCAGTGCAAGCTGTGTTATTGGGTTTTCTATGAGGAATTTCTTAGTAGCTCTTGCTACTGTCGACTACAACTACTTGCTATGAGTCTAGAACCACGATAGGTAGATGGCACTAAGCTCAATCCCTTTTACATGAAACCCAAACATAGCGAAGATAATTATAAAGAGGTGACTAATCAGTGTCCTAACCCTTTGGGAATTTTTGGCATAATGTATATTTTTGTACTCTTATAACATTTTGTAAGCATTTCTTAATATGATTAATGCTGGTATATAGCATATCATCGTGAACTGAAATAAGCTTTATTTGTTGTATAAATTTAATGTTAATCTTCTTTACATATAAATTATTCTAAAACATGTTAATTAAAATCTTACTAGCTAAAAACTAGTTGTTATCATTTCCAGAATGTATTTATTTATGTTTAAGCATGATTCTTACAAGGTATATTTTATGTTTGTAACTGAAATACTTAGTAATAAATAAATACGTTTTATAAAATACTGATGTTTTATTTAAAAATAATATACAATCAGATCAATTTTGTTTGAGAATAGATTCCTTTTTTTATCTTTAAAAGCAGGATTTCCAAAGCGAGTTCTGATGCATTCACGGCATTCGGGTGGGGTCTTATCTATTTAGTTATTGATTTCATGGATTATAACAAAAAATGGATATAGATTTATGAATAATATTATCATTTTAACACTGAAATAAATTTACGTGTGGTCTCTAGAGTTTGTGCACCTGTAATTAGGTGTTAATATCGAAGTAACTTAGTTTAGGCGTAACAATTATTTTTTATGTACTAAAAAATAATACTTATGTTAATGAGTTGAATACATTACTTTTATCTTACTACGCTGATAGCGACATCTGTTGCGCAATAGCTAATAAAAGTCACATACAATGATGCAGTAGTCGTTTATGTTTGTTTCGCTAGATGTCAGTGTTGGATAAAAGATATACAATAAATTTGCAATATAAAATTGAATGCCCTATGGCATATGTCAAATCAGTCATTGAATTTGCGAATAAAAAGTATTATCAAGTTAAAAAAATTAAAATTGATATATAGCTAGCGAGCTAGCTATATTTAAATGATAACATTATATTTTTGGATTGATTACTAGTTATGTCGACACAATAATTATAAATGTAATGGTTGTAAGACTTAAAGGATTTCTTTAATCTATCTGTAATTAAACATAATACATTTTCCAAAGCAGCACCTTATAAATATTGGAAAATAAGGTTCATTTTGGTTTGACAAGCTTACACATTATAAATTACACCCCTTTAAAGATCTATAAAGTCATACGTGCTGATAAATTTGCCAATGAAAATTAGACCTTATTTTATATAATATAGAGTTTAATTATGACTGATAGAGGACCATATGTTATTGTTTGTCGGTGTTTAGCATGTGATATGTCGAAATGTAAACGGTTCGAGCGGTGTCCGCAGATCAATATGCGTGTTGCGCGGGCCGTGAGGGTGTTCGCCCCGTGCGATTGGCCGGCGTGTGTGGGGCGGGGCGAGCGTGTGTGAGGCGGCGCGCGTTCTCGCACGCCACGCGCCGTTTTGGCGCCAAATTGGGCAATAGACATTCCATTTTCAAGTTTCGCGAATGAGTACGGCCTATACAGGCCACTAAGATAAGCTAAGATCGTAGACTAAGGCAATACTTTTTGAATTTTATGGTCTATGGTACGACTTAGAATTGGTGCTGAGGGAGCTATTGAGAACTTTGTTTTATCAAAGACAAGCCTCTAATGATTTTTATTTGGTTTTTATAGCTGTGTAATATTTATTTATTTATGAAAATAGCTGTTATAGCGGTCATACAACTTATTTTGAATGTTCGGGGTTAGACTTAGGACACCCGTAGGTATACCTAAATGTCCCTTTCCACAGTGGATACCTAAGATAAATATTTAGGTATAGGTACATTGATAATATTACATTTAAGTAGATAACTTGACTACTCAACTAGACATACCTAATTAAAAATCTATTGTGTCTAGGTTCATCATTTACTAATTTTAATTGAATTGATAAATATTATAGATTTTTTATGTGTGAACTTTTTATACCCTTGACATACCTACCTATACCTTGTATAGATAGGTAACTATATATATATATAGGTTAATCCTACTACATAGATATATTCAGATACTATCAAAGTATATTATATTATAGTATATTATATTCGAGAAGATAACAGTAGGTAGTACTTATCTACCCACCTACTGCCTACTCAAGTCTATTTGTGTAATTGCTGCAGATAAGTGTATTAATCTGGCGTCTTAAAATACCAGACCTAATTAAAAATATATTGTGCCTGCCACTAGTGCGCCGCTGCGACTCAATAACCTATTATATGGTTAACCTATACCTATGTATGTATTTATAATAAGACCTGCATGTTTTGTTGTTTTACACAACGTTACAATAAATCGTGCGGGTATTGAGGCATATGTACTGTCTACGTTTATAGCTTCCCATTTACCTGCCTATGTCTATACAGTGGCATTGATAGGTACCAAAGCAGATACAACAAAAGAAACAACACCAATACTGCGGCCATCAACAATGCTAAAACATGAAATATGACCATTCCACACAATTAGAAATAAAATTTACGACGAACGCGTATAATTATTAACTAATTCAATAATTCGTTAACATTGCAGGTCATTCCGGACAATGTGACTGGCACAAAAGACACGCACGAAGGTTGCCAGTGTACAAAATTTTGCAAATTAAAAAAGGCGCGTGGACTAACCCGTTGAACGACTGCATGAACTTGAAATTCTGGTTTTCGGTCCGTGTGGCCATTGTGATACATTTTTGCGTGAATTTGCCAAACATAATGATTTTGTATGCAATGGATTTTTATACGAACTAGTTTTCACTATTTCATGTTTCTTTTTTTTTTGATAATCCTTAACGATCAGGGATTGTAAATCTATAGAAAATATTTGCCGGCTGGTTTAGCACGCGCATATTATAAATATCAACGCTGTAAAATGTATTAACATAATGTTAATACATTTACAATCAGTTGAACATTGTTTGTTGAAAACATTGGTTGCATTTTCGTCAACGTTTTTGATCTTATATTATCGACGGTTTGCTTTGTAAGTACATAGATAATTACTAAATAATATCAGCCCTGTATTAAACTGTCCCACTGCTGGGCACGGGCTTCTTCTCAGTATGAAAAGGGTTAGTTCATAGTCCACCGTGCTGGCCTCGTGTGGTTGGCAGTCATGCAGATTTCCTCACGATGTTTTTGTCACCGTCAAACCAAGCGATAATGAACAATTTGATACGAAAAGTTAGAGGTGCGTGCCTTGGGATCGAGTTCGAGACTTTTGTGTGGCAGTCCAACTGTCCTCCTAAGCTATCGCTGCTTACACACATACCTACCTATTGTACCCTAACAAACTAAATTACCTGCCGATTCAATATTAGATTTGAAAAAAAAATGCCTCTCTAATACATCGTGTCTTAGATTAAACGATATCACTTGATATACAAGATAGGGCTTAGTAGAACCCTCGCACTAATCTAAACTTACGAATAAGAAAGTATTTCTTCCCCATGTAGTAATAATAATAATCTATCACATACATACAACACCATCTAGCCCAAACTAAGCAGAGCTTGTACTATGGGTACTAGACAATGGATAAACATACATACATATATACTTTGTTTTTTGTAAATACATACATATTATACATAGAAACACCCAGACCAAGACAAACATCCATGTTCATGCACACAAATGTTTGACTTGTGCGGGAATCGAGTCCGCAACCTCAGGCGTGGCAGTCCGTTACACTAACCACTACGCCATCGAGTCGTCAAATATCCCAGCCAACTTTGTTTCGTGCCCCTGCGTTGAAGTGGCCGTGCTTCTTAAGGAGGCGTTGTGTTGTCAATAGGAGGACCCAAGTATTTGTAAGGACATCAACGTCACGTTTTCCAAGGCTGCATAAGCTACGATAAATACTTATCATCACTTTAGAACATATTAGTTACCCATTACATAAATCATAGATGTGCTGATGGCTTATATATTATGATCCGTACTAAGATGGCATAAAAAACTCCACACTAAGAAGAGTGACCTGACATATCATATTATAGAGATTTGATTGTATGTATGACGTAGTGTTTAAAGTGGTCGCCTCGCCACTGCCAATACTCCGAGTACTGTGGGTTCGATCTCCAAACGGGACAGTAATTTACATAATATTGTCTTCTGTTTACGCGAATGTTATTCATTGAAGTTAAACTAATATACGGCTTTTATCGCGTTGTTTATTTTACACTTTATTACATAATTTAGAAACTGTTACACTACTACTACTAGATACTATTAAACTTGACAAATTTTAAGCTAATTAAAACTATTAAATCTATTTATCTTTCAGCTTACACTTTCCCCGACGTTTCGGTTGCTTTTCAGCAGCCATGGTCACGGGGAGACTAAGATGGTAGTTGTCTCAATGTTCCAGTGAATTTATTTCAAAGTACCCGAACATAATTTAATAATTGATGTATCTATTTACGCACAATGAGCTCAAAGTATCATGAAGTCTAGCTGTGGTTTGCTTCTTCTTGGGTTTGACTATTTGTGTTACTGGATCCCAAGCTGGTGGTACATTCCAACCATCTTCTCTATTGAAATTAGGATGTCTTTTGATTTCAATAGCCTCGCGAAGCATTCTTGGTAGGAATTGATGTTCTTTACGAGAGTTTGTGGTTTGTCAAATCTCAGGTAGTGGTTGGTCCCCTGTTGCACATGTTCACACAGCAGACTTCAACGAGCGTTGGTGTTTTACATCAGCTATGTGTTCTTTCATGCGGGTGCCTATGCTTCTCTTGGTTTGACCAATGTATGAGAGTCCGCAGTCACAATCTATTTTATAGACACCTGCATCTTGTAAAGGTAGTTGGCACTTGACGGATGCCGTATATAGTAGTTTAATTTCAAAAAAGGACAGTCATTTGTGCGAACCACAAATAGTTGTGTCGAGTTGGGTGTTTTTGTTTGAATGTTGGTAAAGTCCTCTGCGGCACAGGGATTATTCCTAGAACGGGCTGTGTTTTTCCAGAAACGGACGATGGTGTATAACTTTTAAATGAGTGAGCGTAATAATAAAATATTTATAAATGAAATGCCATGTTGGCATTGTGTCTAGGAGGACAACTAACTAACTAACTTCCAGAAAGGTGACTACATTATTAAACATTTAAACATAGAAGTTAGCACTATGCTTTTAATCTATTATAGTAACCTACTCTAATTATTCTGTATTCTTAACGGCATAAAACCACCTACTGTCAAAACCTTGTACACAAAAAATAACTGTCTTTTGTTACTGTATATTACAAAGTTATGTACCTACTTTACATATATAGATTAATAGATAGTTCTATAACACGTAGATAGCTACAAACCGTGTCATATAAGGACATCGATAAGCGAGAGACGTTCCAAGTTATGACAACATTATTTTTACGACACAAGTTTAGAGTAACGACGTGCTGTTGTGATAACAGTGGATAACCTATTTTATAAAAACTGTTTCGTATATAGTTACAATATGCTTACATGCAGGATTAGCATAAACATTATATTGTAAACTATAGGTATATTGCTATAATGTCTGTATCGTCACTTCGTATAAATGACTTCTTATGTTTGCGTTTGTCTATGATATGAGATTTCCGCACGATGTTTTACTTCAATATTATATAGCAAGCTATTAACTATTACCTATTGACGCAGCGGTTTATCAGTAGAATAGGTTAGGCATTCCTATAAAAGAAAGATTAATATGCCTAAACAAATGACAGAGGTGCGTGCCGTGGGATCAAACTCGAGACATCTTGTAACAATCCCATTCGATCATCGCTGCTATAATAATAAGAATAAAATTTAGGTATATTTTGATAGATTCTGTTAAACAAAGTAAGCATATAACAGGTGTTTTAACGTGTTATGTTAGTAGTTACTTACATATTTTGGATCGTTTTCCAGCAAGTATAAAATGGTGTTATTTCAAAACAGATTAATCGAATGTAGATCAGTTAGGCATCATTAATCTTGCTACGGATATATTCACGAATATCTCAATATCTAACTACAGATAATTGACCGATCGGTTCATAATACAATGAAGGTGGCAAACAAACATACGGTCCACCTGATGGTAAGCAGTTAGATACATTAACCAATAATCTGAAAAATAAATTTATTTATTAACTTGGACATCCAGCAGTTATTACTTTAATACTTATTGTAACAAAAAATACCAACACACTTAATGTACCTACAACTTTTTAAGGTGTCCACATCATGCACCATTAAAGTACCTATAGGGACGGCACGCGGTGGCACTTATAACTAAGACTATACACATTATTTAAAACAAAAGCTTAAACTATAATAAACTTACATAAAAAAATAATATGTATGTATTTACAAAAAAAAAACTATATATGAATGTTTATCCATTATCTAGTACCCATAGTACAAGCTCTGCTTAGTTTGGGCTAGATGGTGTTGTGTGTATGTGATAGAATATTATATTATTATTAAAGACATATAAATATTGGTAAATATTCATATGTATATACCTAACTATAGGTATTTACATCAATAAACCAGAATCTTAATAATTTCTTGCACAAATTGGTTGTATTGTGTAGTTAATATAGCACTGTAAATTCATGTGTATCACTGTGAAGGTGTTAAGTTTCTCTGACCGTTTTTGATAAGATCAAATGATAAGTTAAAAAAAAGGTTAATATGTAGTAGGGTACGTAGGTACAAGAGGAGACATCTCAAATAGCTTGATTGTAACATGCGTTAGAGTGCAAGCTCATTATCACTTAGGTACACGATTATTGCAGCGATACGATAGAATGCAAAATTTTGATATTTAAAACAAATGTGTCGTTCTAGTAATTGCCGTGCTCAAGCTAAGAATGTTTGAGAGCATGCAATCGAATGCGTGTTACAAGCTATGTATATATATTTAGTTAAAATGTGACCTATTGATAGTATCTAAGTCATCATCATCAGGCTATAATAGTCCATAACATAAGTATGGACATAAATACAATAATATTTACATAGTATCTAAGTACATATTTATAATTATAACACAGGTTTATAAAAATAAAATATATTTTTGGTGCAGCCGTATTTGTTTCTGTGGTCGACAAGAACGGTAATGTACTGTATATTGATATACCTACGTCATTTTAACTCATCAGTTCTGTTTTACCAACTACACTCATTTCGATATTTTTCATAAACAGTAAACTTTTACTGTAAAACCGATTAAATTTATCTTATTGTTTCATTATGGCTAGTAAGTCCAGATGTTGTGTTAACGATCCTGGTATGTTTTGTTATGTTTGTGGTGAATGCATATTAAAAAATCAGCGAAAATTAATTACAGACACTGTGATTCATTTGTATTTTGATTACAGCGGCATTGAAATTGGAAATCAAGATAAAGTCTGGGTGCAAGTCAGTGCAGTGCAAACTCTCCAAGACAATTTCATTCGAGAAAATCACTTAAAAGACAAATTTATTATTATTTTTGTAAGAAGTGCATATATTTTTCTCATGTACTAGAGCTGATACAAAAAAAAGTTCAGTTGCATATCATCATATAAAATATACTTTAAATCAAGTCTAAAATCCCAGGCACCAAAATGAGTGTCGGTCAGTGTAATTTAATGGGTCAGAATACTCATAATCTTTATAAATATAGACACTTTTATATAATGTCTGCTTCGGTGGCCACACACCACCAGGCCACAGTAATGTGACCGCTGTACAGGTCTCGGATTGGATTCTGAGTCAAGCAAAGTGGTATTAGGTTTTTCAGCCAAGTAATTCTCAACAGCAGCAAAGATTCTGGGACTGTGTCCGGTAAACTGCAATAGGCCTGCCTTCTTTTACGTGGGACCTAGAGCATGCCTGGAAAAATGTGTGCGTATAGCTCTGTCTACCCCTTAGATACCTATAAGTATGAGACTGATATATGATGTATAATTAAATCCATGTCTGGCATATATTTCTTGCTTCATTTAGAGCGAATGAAGAAAATGAAAACCGTAGTTTCTGCCTAGACCTCAGAAAGAGAGGTGTGAGTCTATTTGGGGAGATGCGTAATAAAAAATATGACTATCTCAGTGAGCTGCTGGCACAAGATTGGGCTGGCGCTTACAATGCCTGGGTCGAAATATTTCCTAAAACTGCTTAATTTTGCAGTCACACTTCAGACGGAGCAAGAAGTCTAGGTAAAACTGTGCTTGAGTTGATGGCAAATATAGCTCCCCTGAGAGAACACAAAAATTAAGCAAAATTAAGTAAAAAGTGTTTTATTAAGATTCATTGGCGTAGCGTTCGCCTCGCCACTGCTCCGTGTGATACTGGTTTGATCCTAATACGGAACAAAAATTTGTGTGATTTACAATTGTTCGGAGTTTAGGTCTTCTTTATGACCGTTTATGAAATGTTTATAAATGTCCCCACGACACAGAAATTATTTCTAGTACGGTCTCTCCTTTTAAAATAAATAACACACATCGGTACAATTAGGTAAAAATAATAAGAGCTAAGTTCATCCCTTTAAATTACTAAATAATAATATTTAATCTATGCAGGTATGACATAATGCAACACTAATTCTATCGATATTCAAATTTTTGCATGCGGTCTTCAACCCCACAGCAGATGTTCTACTTTTAACTTTGCAACCATTCGCAATGTTGTTTATTAAAAAAATCTTTTGTGGCCATTTAAAAAATAAAGCTTGCAACACAATACCTCATGCAAATTAGAAAGTAACTGGCCTTGTAAGGACTTTTATCACATAAATTGATATTCGATTTAAGACTTTATTAACGCGAATAAGCACTCAATTTATATTGCAGAACGTATTACTTTTATTGACCTGCAAGTGCAAGACATTTTGCGCCTAAACGTAACGTAATAAGGTTAAAATTCTACTGCGTAGCAGTGATTAGGAAAGAAATTTGCATAAACGACGCACACCTTTCCTGTTGAACCTTTCTATGCATTTTGACTGACAGTTTTTATTGAATGGTGATATTATTAGATTTTTATATAACTGTTATGTATTTCCGATTTGATGCAGTTTGTAAATATATTGTAGTTTTGTGTTAAATGTTTAATCCAGTAGATATTGTAAGAGTGATTGCATGCATGAGATCGATTTTAGTCAAAATAGTCCTGGGGATATCGCTAAGAAAGTATGAAATTATGTTCAGTAGACAGTACCTAATACATAAAAATTATGGTTCTTTAAATAAATTAATATCGTTATCGGTAATAGGTACCTAGTTGTAAAGTGTTTAATCATTAAAAAAGGTACTTAAATGTAAAGAATTGACTATAGAGTCCCAATCCTAGATAATAATGTAAATACGAATGTGTTTAATTTATTTGAATGGTCATGAATATATTGGCGTATAAGTAACTATGTATCGATATCGTCGCACTCATTATCTTATGTGCATGTCATAATAATATATCATAATAATATACTACCCACGTACTTAAGATTATACTAGCTACGTTATTTTGGTTACAACTATTATTAATTAAGTGCTAATCGAAAAATAAGTATACAGTCTAACTACATTATATATTTAACTTTTTTTATAATACAGTTAAAATCAAATAATATAACTGTTGTATATTCTTTGACATCCATAAGTGTTACTTTATGACCTTAATTAATAAATGATTTTTGACTTTAGCTTGTATTATAAATTTAAGCGTACAGAGATATTAATAAACTGTATATGTAAATTACGGAGCTAGCCTAGATTACACACTTATTCTAATAAACACATCTTTTCTAACCTACAACATATATAAAATTAGGCCAAAGCTATACGACAGTGCAAATCACAACAGCGTTCAGGCGAACTAAATAATGAGTAGGTCCTTGAGTCGTCCAACTTTGGCCCACAGCTCATCCAAGATGCACATGTGTAGCAACGCTAGTGACGCACAAGGGGAACATTTCCTGTGCATAAATAATAACAATAAATTGTTAACTATTAGAGGGGTGTGACGTGTGTATGCAAAATAGTTATGCGTTTTTGCAACGTGAGCTTCACCGGGTGATTTTTATTGTTGAGTCGGATTGAAAACGTGATTTGATTGCAGCTTCGGTTCGTATAGTATAATAGTATTGGTAGAGTATTCTTAGAATTTTAATCAGTGAAATATTAATAGGGTAACCATCTAGACACTGTTAGTTCGCCAGGATTGAGATCAAATATTAAGTAACGTTTTTCGGTCTTGGAAATCAATGTACATATATGCATATTTGTAGTTTATCGATAGGATGATGTTTCGATTTGTAGGTCGTGTTATGCCATGGTCTCATTTCGCTTTTTATAAATATTTCAGTAACACTAAGTAGTTTGTCAGAAAATGTGGCTAGCAGGCGGCAATAGGTACACTCTACGTTACACGGGCGATTAAAATTGGTAAACTGTATTACCGCAGTTATTAGCGAGGAAAAGCATTGAAGAACTAAGATAGAGTATAACAATGTCCAAGTAAAACGCAGCTGAGACCTCTCATAATGCGTTTACATGAATTTTGCTGAACCAATCCGGCTGTCGAACTTAAATAAAAGCTCTACATAATATTTGGTGCACACAAAAATAGATGAACTGATAACTAAAATTGTATTGAAACCAGTTTTGACCGCTGTCCAAAAAAAATTTGCAAACCAGTTTCGCAAACCCTAAACTGCTGGGGGACACTTAAAAACTTTTAATACAAACACAATAGAGCACGGACGGTATAACGGGTGGGCAGTGTCCACACAATGGACATACTAGCCGATTAATTCGCTACACAATGACCAGGGGCTAGGCCGAGAGGTCATATTTAGGTAGAGGGGTTAAGGGTCAGTAAGGGTTATTGGTAAATAGGAGCGTATATGAATACGGAGGGAGTGACGCGGCGGCCGAGTCGGACAACATGTCGTCGGTGAAGGGCCGAAAATTTATGTGTTTGGTTAGCATTTTGGATTTAATGGAAATTATTTTGATATAATCGAGGTCTTGAGATCGATCCTTTTAAATCTTTTCGAAGTTATGTGCATATTAAATAGTAATTTTTTTATCGTTTGTTATAACGGTGAAGAAAAACATTGAGTGAAAAGCAAGCCTGCATGTCTGGGAGCTCTACATAATGTTCTCGAAGATGTGCGAAGTTTACTAACTTGCCAACTATGGCCTAACCCTATTCACACTGGGAAGAAGCCCATGCCCGGTAGTGGCATTATATTTTTATTTTGATATAGTTAACTAGTAGGTTTTCGTTGGTGTAAATTAACTATTATAAAACTGTAAAGAGACTGTACATTGCAGATATTTGTGAAACTCTAAGACTAATTGGGTTTGAGAAGCTGCGATAGCCTAGTTGAGTGACCATTGGACTAGCAAGCAAACGTCTCGAGTTGCATCTCAAGGCAAGCAACTCTTGACTTTTTGAAGTAATATGCGTGGTAAATCATTAATTATCGCTCGTTGTAATGGTCAAAGAAAATAATGTAGGCAACCTGCATGTCTGAGAGTTGACCACAATGTTATCGAAGATTTGCGCAGCCTAACAACTTCCACTGGGTTATTGTCATACTGAAAAGAGACCCGTGTCAAGCAGTGGTATAGTTATGTTACAAAGACAACTCGGGCATCAGACGTTACTTCTTTATCACGAGGGACGTTACTGTTTTATAAAAAACATTATAATAAGAAAACAAGTTGGACTTTATAATCACCTCTCCAGAAAATAGTAAGTACCTACGTGTGTGACAGTGTTAGGTGGTCTACAGTCTACTGTATACTTGGACATTCTCGTATATTATTGGACCACTGAGATGAGATATAAAAAGAGAGATTATTATTTGTCATCTCAGATAAAGCAATGGTTTAAAAGGTCAGCTGATCACTACGCTACGCATGTTGTGGTTTCGATCTTTACACGGAACAAAAATTTGAAGTTCACTAATAGTTTTTTGTGACCGTTATTCGAACATTAATTACTAGTACAATAATTATGACTAACGTGGCAGTAGTCAGTTTAATAAAATATAACTATTCAGAAGCTATAAATTTATTTTATCATAATTATCAAATCACAAACGAGTCAACGAGTTTCTGCTTCAATATAATGACATCAGATGAAATCGGAGCGATACTTATCGCACTAAATAAAGCACTCTTATGTCAAATTGAAAAAAAAAAAATGTGACGTCAAAAGTGCCAAGTGTGAAATTGTTGATGGTATCTTTTGGTACTATTGTCAGATAGTTTGTGTTGGGTACAATAGACCACTGTAGTATTCAAAGGGTTAGTGGTACACTTTAAAAGAGATGAATTTATTAGACGTTTGGGTTAGATTTTTTTAAATATTAACTAAGAACAGACAAAATAAAGTGTTAATTCTCTTAGTAAATAATGTTTATAGAATAAATATATAGTTTATTGTGTAGTTCAGTTTAGTTTATACTAAGATATTTAAAATAGTTTACCTACTAAAGTAATGAATTATTCATATACATAATGTAAGTATTTTGTGTTTAATAAATGGTACATCTAGAAATTAAACGATTTATACAGTCATCAATCGTGGCTTATTATCCTGTAGTTATTTATATAGCTCGAGGTGAACGCTGACCAGGATAGAGCAGAGATATTTTGGAAAAAGGCTGTAAGAATACTTAAAGCGATGAGCGTAATGAGGGTGAAAGGAGTAAGTGGAATGTGCTAGAATCGCAGCTAGCGGGCAATCTGTGATCTACGATTTTTATGTTGTATTGCACAATAAATAATATAGTTAGCTAAAAGCACACGCCGCATTTTGATAAATTTTAGGTTTTATTCGTGGGCACAGCATCTGCCAGTTACATAATTACATATACCACATTGAAATTAATTATTAAGTACACCGATAGCTTCTTAGGACAGTCTAACATCATGCTAATAATACCTCTGCCATGCGAAAGTAAAAAAATACTCTAACCAATTACTTACCATAAAAGTAAATAATATAAAATATCTAAACCTCATAAATATATATTTTGTTGAAATTTATATTAATGGCAATAAAAGCATTATGATTTGGTAACATTATTCATACTTATCAAGATTTTGTTTAAAACTCCTATAGTGTTTACAGCTTAGCTTATACGCAAAAAAGATGCCAAAAAAATCACCATGATTTCAAACGCAAATTCAACTTTAACACCAATATAACGAACCGTCACGAACCGCACAGACAGGGTTAACTCTTTGTACGTCACATTAAAAAAAGTATTCAATGCACTACAGACGTATCTAACCCTTTCGCGGCGCACAAAAAGACCAATTTTATATGCGTACCCGTGAGTCCCGGTGTCTCATTTCAATAATAAAAAAAGATAAAACTTTTTTACCCACGATTCTTTGGGGTCACATTTTTTAGGGTATCGAATCTTTAATTTGCAACAAGGTGCATCGCAGGCAAAGTAGGGTGCATCGATAGATTTAAATGAGTTCTATAGTGAAAAAGTCGATGGGGTTTGGTTCACTGTAAAGTTCCCATAAGCTCTGACAAAAGATGTTAAGGTGTTTGACGTTGATGTGTCGATCACGTTAATAATTTTGACCTGTGTATTCTCATGGTCTGTTCCGTAATGGCTTCGAGAATAAAGGATTTTGGTCGTGAATCGACAATGAATATGTTCTATACACTGCAAATTTTTACATAAGATTTGAATATACATATATATATATGTATATGAAGACACGCTTGATTCAAAGAAGATAAAGTAGATGTCCACTTGCTGCGGTCCTAAACTCGTATCCTAACTTTTCTATATAACGTTCGGTTCCTATATTGAAGTAGTTTTACCTAAGGACAGATAATTGCGACACATATCCTATGAAAATTAAGTTAAAATTTAACGACTCGTTACTTGACTAATTAGGAACCGGGCCTTAGATCTCGTCCAAAATCGATCGTCATAGCCTTCCATTTCCAAAAACATTGGTCACATTTTTATAAACAATATGCAAGTTCTTAATAAGAATTAAGTTAATAACATTGAAAATGTTATGATGAACTAGATACATTGAATTAATTTATTACTCGAATCGTTAACTCGTCAGATATTCTTTCTGACAAGTTACTCCCTGACACATGAGTTAAATATTACTAACTCTAAGGAATTTGATAGAAAGACTGCGTAGAGTCGATAAAGTTCACGTGGAATAATAAATATATAATCAATTAATCACCCATCATGCTGGCCTGTGTGGATTGGCGTTTTTCAGATAGCGGCAAAAACATTATGTAGAGCATTTAGACGTACTGATTGTTTCTCGATGTTTTCGTTTACCGTTAGACCGAGCGATAATACCAGTGGTCGCTTGGTGGTTGAAATTAGACCGCAAATCAATTTTATCTTTGAGATCTCCTTCTTGTAAACTATAAATATGCCAAACACTCTATATAATGTGAATTTGTTTGTTACGCTTTTACCACTTAACTACTCGACCAATCATCATGAAAATTCACATTGATGTTGTCAAGGGTAAAGAAAAGGACACATTCATCTAGAAAAAAAGTACCGTTCCCGAATAGTACAAATTTACTGACAAGCCTTAGATTGAAACGAAACCGCGGCCAAGATCTAGTTAATTATTTAAAAATCACAGATATATGCATGTCATAAACTCGAAATTCTTTGACAAGCGTAGGGTCAAAGTAAGACGCAATACTGCGCAATGTGTATATAAGTATATAAGATACACGTCGTGTCAACGAGTACAGGCATTAAGATGCCATTTACGTAATTATATATGTACAGTGCTCGGTCTCTAAGGATTATCTATTCATGGCGTACGTCTTATATTATTAACATCCCCATTACTGGTAATCAATCAATACGGCTTTGAATTTTGAGTAGAGTGCCAAAGTGTATGAGGTGAGAGGTAGACTTGTGAGTGAGTTGTTTTGATGTATGTGTATATGATATATGAGTTAAATTAATGACTTATAGGTATACTGTGTATGACAAAACGGCTTTGCCCGAATGAGTTATTGTTTTGTTCCGGCTTTATCAAGGATTGTAGAGGTGTAGATTGGTTAACGAGTAAATGAGTGCCTTAATTCTAACCATGATAACTTACTGTGTTCAAACGTGAATATTACGATATTTGAGTGGAATAAAATAAAATGGTAAAATGGTTTAAACTTTGGCTAGCAGTTGTAACTGGAGTTTAAATTGTTACTATAATTTGCTGTTCAAATTATTATTTTAGTTTCATAGAATGAAAATAGTACGCAGGAAACAATTGATGAACACAAAGAAAACAAAGATTCAGAATTACAACATATGGATCTAACAATGATTTATTGTCTAACGGAGTGAACGTAAATCACATTACTCAACATAAGTTGTATTTAAGTGTCCATGTAAACCAGTACGCTACTCTTACAACTCGCATTTAACAGTATTGTGAGTCCTATTTCTGGTATAGAAACTAAGACCCGTCGAGGTCAAAAGTGTCTCATTTTACACAAGTTCTATTAAACATAACTGGCCCACGTCTGTTTAGTTCTGCAAATTAAACAGGTGTTGTACACGTGAAACTTGTTTCAAAACATTAATAACCAAACAAACTATGTACTAAATATATTTTCTCGAATAATCTACCTCTGCTTCATAACCCAGTAGATACCTGCGTAGCGTCGCGGGGTGGGCAATTTTAGAGCTCTGTCCTGTACGGGATTTCCCTTTGCGACGTGTGCCTTCAAACAGGAAAACGTTACCCCCCCCATACACCCGTTGAAACACCCCCCACCCTGCTTAGTTGACGAATAAAGTTCGGTGGAAATGATAAGCGAAGAGCGAGAATTACTTCGGATCTATTAGCAACACGTAATCTTTTTCTGTTCTTGTGATATGTACGTACCCAAAGTCGGAGCTTTTTAAGCCGTTTTAGGTCTCTAACTTGGCTTAATGGCTTGACTAATTTTTAAACACGCAAGGTCGAAATAAAGTATGCGGCCTTCTTTACAGTAAGTGGTTATTGTAGCCTATGAGCGCTTGTAAAACCACTCTCGCATTTGCAACTCTCCAAAAGAGTTTTGTAACAAACGTTGCTCTGGAGTTAATAAGATATATTTTATTTAAATGTAATTCTGGTTCTCCGTTAACAGCACAGTGCATAGTTAAGAATCCTGTAATCCATATTCATCATCGGAATATGACGGTTTAGCAGCGATTTTCTGTACGGCAAAGTAAGTCTACCCTACTTCTCCAGTCAAGTTACTTCAGTTCTAGAAATATCTCAATTTTAAGCAGGGCCTTCTTGCGGTAACCTACCTCTTTTAATCGGTTCTCTATTGTATTACTTAACTTTTTTATATATAATCTAAAGTGCCATAATTTCTTTTTGTGCTAATCATCATTTGTCCGAATGATAACTTCCCCGAATTTAATGTCACATAATATCACATGTCATAAAATTAAAATCCCTAAACTCAATATGCCCTAAATTTATTTGTTATAAATATTACAATCAATGATGTATAAAAGACTTAAAACCGTTTTCAATAAAAGTTGTAAGTCCTAAATTCAAATTATTTAATGTTTATTTATCCTAATAATGATTTTAAAACTAATTTGTATTACAAAGCTTGGCTTTTGTCACGGCTGCGGCGCTGCGGATCTCCGGTGGTCCTACGCGTGCTAATTGTCGCAGACGGCTTTCGCTCACAACCGCAGCATCGGCTTGCTGGCCGGCTTTGCCGGCTAGCCTCAGCCGCGGCGGCTCGCTCGCAACCTCTTGCTCCTCAGCCCGCCTATGCGATTTTAATTTACACTCTAGGTGTAGGACTAACAATTTTATTAGAAACTAGCTCACCCGCGCAACTTCATCTGCTTCATATAAGAGAATTTTCCCTGTTTTTACAACATTTTTCATTGCTGCACTACTCCTATTCGTCGTAGCGTGATGTTATATAGCCTATAGTCTTCCTTGATAAATGGGCTATCCAACACTAAAATAATTTTTCAATTTAAACCAGTAGTTTCTGAGATTAGCGCGTTCAACCAAACAAACAAACTCTTCAGCTTTATAATATTAGTGTAGATGAACATTCGCAATAATATACATTATATAATACAATAATTAGGACATATGACATTATTTCATGCAAAATTAGGAGATTCGATTATTATAGTACCCAATATTACGACAGAATAGTTTTAGAAGTAAAAGAAAATAATAGGGTAAAAGAAAATTTCGAATTTTTGGACGTTATGGTTACTGAAGTTTATAGTAAACGTGATGGATAATGATTGATGATGATTATGGATAATGATTTTCGGACAAACAATTACGGCTCCTGTACACGATGCCGCCGCCGCGCCGTAACCGTTCCGCCACCGCGCCGTAACCGTTCCGCCACCGCGCCCCTATACTGTGTATATACAGTCGCGACCGCACCGTCACTGCGCCGCCACCACTCCGCCACCGGGTCCCCGCCGTTTGATTTTAATATACCACTAGACAGTTGTAAGTAATACATTGCATAACACTCCTACGTCTCTCTCTACGTCCTAACTCCTCCAACGTCTCCTAATCAAAATTATCCATGATAGATTACAAAAAATGTAATACCAGCGCATACTTTGGCGGCCGGTAATCAAATAAGCAAAATCAAACACTGGCGAATGGCGGCGTGGTGTCGGCGCGACGGCGGCGCGTGGGCGGTGCGATTGCGAATGTATACACAGCTGAGAGACACGGTGACGGAGCAGTGACGGCGCGGCGGCGGTATCGTGTACTCGAGCGCTTATAAGAGAAGAAAGGGAGTACCCTTTTAATTCTTTGTATAACTGAGCACGGTACCAAATTACCTTCACACGACGCGGTACGTAGCTTTGCGCACTCCAGTTCCATATTACCTCTTTACTGTTACCTTTTTTAAGGTAAGTTTTTCTGACCACACCAAACCCAGCAGTTTCAATATCGCCGAGCTTTTATAATATGTACCACAGCCCTAAACATGCGTTACAGAGCCACCCTGCTTAGGCGACCAAACAGCGGGGTGGTCTATGTACCGCCATCGCATGATATATAGTGCCCCTTAAACTTAAACGGATTACCTTTGATATATTACGTGGATTCGCAATTCAATCTCGGATAGTCGATCTCTTTGCGCTTAGATGTGATTGCTTTTTGAAACACAGTCCGTAATTACGTAGTATGCGCTTCTGAGACGTGAATAGACGATATTTATTACTATGCATGTATGGAGTTTGAAAATTGAAGTGTGAATTTAGAAAGAGTTATGTAGAGACTGTGTAGTCGACTTTTTCTTTATGAATGCTTCATTGGTCCCACGGTATAAGAGGCGAGCAATGTGTTATTGGGCTTTTCTAAATAAAATTTACGGTAGCATCAAAATGTAATAGACCTCTATCTACCAGGTTGTGTGTCTCGGTTTAGGTGTGGGTCTAGTAGTAGTAAATACTAGAGATACATAGATATGTATAAATGAAGCCCATTCTAAGTTATGTGTCGAAGGGACTTTATTAACCTAAAATTAACTGAAGCAAAATGTGCGAACTCTATGCAGTCAAATTAACAAATATATAACTACAAACAAATGAGAAACGGCTATGAAATGTCGTAAATCTTAGAGATCGAAAAAATTATATTACGTGACCTTGAGAGGTCAATTCGGGGTATATCGACTATGCTGAGTCGAATGGCGTTAACCGCGAGTCTCTAACTCGTATGGTTCTTGAGTTGAAAGTTGTATAACAGACGGACGGACGGACGGAAAGCAAAGGACACAAAGCTGTTGTATAAGAGTTCTTTCGAACTCTAAAAAACCATTGCTGTTCTATTATTAAATTAACTTTTTTATCTTCTGTCTGCCAGCCATCTAGAATTTAATCGTCGTATCAGTCCTCCTAGTCCTTGTCTCGACAAAGATAAGCTTGAGAGATCTACCGACTTGCGATGCTTGTGCACTTCTTTGAATGAACTCGATATGTCTCGATTAATTCAATTTAAGCATTGACCTTCTTACAAGACTAACAAACAATAAACAACCGATTTGTGCAGTAGAGTCTTTTTGACAAAGGAAGAAAGGGGAAATGATATGTATGAAAATAAAGGTGATACACAATATTTTATTTTGTTACTAATTTAGCCCGCGGTTTCGCTCGAAAATCGTACTTCTTTTTAGATAAAAGGTACCCGAAATCTTTTTCTGTACGCTGACAACGTGTATGCGAAATTTATAATGATCAGTCGAGTAGTTAAGGAGGGAAAGCGTAAAAAACAAATAAACAAGCAAACTAATTTATTTTCGCATTTATAATATTAGTTAGGGTAGGTACATATTTGATATTGTTGATCGAGTTTACACTTTTCTGTTTTTACACGACGTTAATTGATTTTATTTAAAGCAAATACACCTATTTGCAGCTGACAAAACATAATATTCAACTTACTTATTCGTAGTTATTTAGATAAGGTCATTGACAAAATTCAGAATAATTATATTATACAAGATGGCGCAAAAGTAATGTCATGATGTGAATGTGCCTTAATTTTTGCAAATGACATCAAATTTAATTGTGCTTTGAGATCTATGTTGTTGACAGATAATAAGTTTGTTGACAACAAACAGAGCGATACACACCTGAAGAACGTGGAATTATTGTTACTGCTTATTTGATCAATTTTCGGTCTGTTGTCGCAGCGTCAATTTTGTCATCGTTTTCCTCGTCGTCGAGTTCCGTGTGTGCGTACAATTTGGTCGCAGAGAATCCACATGAAATGCACTAAGAGCCATTGCATCCCCTCAGTGTAACAGTCTGGTTTGGCATTTACAGTGAAAAAGTAGCTGGTACTTATTTTTTTAAGACGCCGATGACACTACCGAAACCTTAACTGGTTAGCGTTACAGGCAGATGTTAAACGAGTTTTTTTTGCTGCAAGTTGCTAAATTGAGTCTTGAACATTGTAGGTTCCAGGAGGACGGAGCAAACGCTCACACAGTTTGGGCAACAAGGGAAATTTTGAGATACCAATTTACGTGCCGAGTGATCTCTCGTTTTGGAGATTTAACTTGCCGTCCAGATCACCAGATCTAACGGTGCCAGACTTCTTCCATTGGGGTTTTTTAAATCTGGCTTTTACCATAACAATCCCCAAATCTTACAAGTCTTGTTTCTCTTCAAGCTTACATTGAAGAAGAAATCGCCAATTTGGAGCAAGTTATTTTGCGAGAAACAATTAAAAATGCCATAAAACGAGCACAATTGTTCATCAACTCGGCAGGTGGTCATTTAAGCTATATCATTTTTTATCTTAATGTCATTAATTTTCATCTTCAAATAAACTTTTCATGAAAACAGCAAACAGCAAATTTTTTTTCATTTCTAATGAAAAATGTGTACAAATAATGTATTTACATTTTTATTCTACTATGGTAACGCGAATATCACGTATTGAAATCAAACTACTTTATATAAATTTTTATAAAATCTACCCCATGATTATATCTGCTAGGAAACAACCAAAATGTCGAAGATAGTGTAAAATCAACGGGGAAAAAGCTGTAAAGATTGTAAAAAAGTAGTCTTTAACCCGTCTCGCGTCGCGAGCCCAGGGCTGGGCGCAAAACAATGCTTTTTCTATTGTGTCTGGCAATTAGACGCGAGATGAGTTAAAGGCTCTATAGCAGCACGAAGTCTTGAGCTATGCCCAATAGACGGCAATTGGCTCGCCCTTTGTACACGGGATTGCTGGTATAAACAGTTTTGAAAATAAAGAAAGCCGTGCAAAGTAGTTTAAATCGAGTAATCCGTGTATTTCAGAAAACATTTCAACAAACGTGTTATGTGATTGCCACATATGTACATTACGGACTCAATTTCCCTCGTAACGATCACACATGAACGACCTCTTTATGTTGATAAAGGCCGAATTAAATTAGAAAATAATCTAGATAATTGAACTTGAAATGTACGCCGTAGAAAACTGCTTTTGTATCCTGCTTCTTTACGTAATACATTTCGATAGCTCAGTGAGCAGCGATAGCTCAGTGGGGAGACCAACAGACTGCAATGCAGAGGGTCTCGGGTTCGAACCCACGTCGCGCACCTCTGACTTTCGGAAGTTATATGACTTTTCGAAATTATATGCGTATTGATTGACAATTATCGCCTGCTCCGTACCTCGGAGAGCACGTTAAGCCGTCGGTCCCGGCTGCCATGAACATCTATGGCAGTCGTTATTGGGAGAGTGTCGACACAAAAGATCCCACTGGGTCGAAGTGTCGCCGGTCTGCACTGACTGGTCCCCACATAAGATACATACATACATACGTAATACATAATTTTTTATTATGTAAACAAGCACGTTGTATGCTGGCCGCAGCTTTGTTTCCCAGGTGTGCGTCACTCTATGGTCTATACATGATCGTCGAGCCGTGGCTACGTGAAAAACGAATTTGTCCACCTTTCACGTAGCAACGGGTTGATGATCATTGCATTTATAATATTAGTTAGGCTAAGGATTACTTACATAATATGTACTCGTGGTTAATCACCGGTGTAAAATTTACTGTTTTAATTCTCAGATCATGTAAATTAGTATCCTGGGACTATAAGATGGCAATAGGCTCTCTTGAAATTACAGTAAACATAAATTTAATTAGAGTCACAGATAACAATGCGATAACACCTATGTCTAATTTAATTCTAATTCTAATTTGCAGAGCAGCAGCTCTTAATAATATCCACTTGTAAAACATAAGTGTATAAAAAGGTTTCATGTGGCCATTTTATTGGTAGCGTAACAGATAGGTTAGATATATCATAACCTCTTGCTTACCTATCTCTACCTATATTTTTACGCTTCCCGTGGGATACTTGACGCTCATATTTCGTAAGATATGCTCATGTTGCAAAGGGACATTTTATACCCATACATACATACATATATGCTGATAAATCTTACGCGTGTACTTTTTAAATTAAAAACAAACGAACACAGGTGAGGGTTCCCATGGCGGTTTCTCCCTACGAAGGTTGGTTGCTGGGAGACAAGCCACAATGGAGGGTACGCATCACACATCCTTTCATCACTTGCCAAGGAGCGAAGGGCATGCGTGTACGGATTACGAAAAAATTGGTACGGATGCGGTATGTTAGTGGTTAAGATGCATAGAAAGAGTATAGGTAATGAAAAATTTATTTATTTTTAAATGGATTTTATTAACTTAATGCGATCACATTCTAAAGGACTTCACTTCACTTTTAGGTAAAGTTAGGGCATAAATTGCTTATTATAATGAATGCCTTTAAGAATTACAATATGGAGAAGTATATGACAAGAGTGAATTAAACAAGAGAGATATGCTAGGATCGTAGGACGTGAAAAGATTCTACCCACATATTTGAGAAGCAGGTGTGAATCTATGTAAGTATTATAACGCTATTATTTATATCGACTTATGTCTGACATTGTAATTTTCACAGTGACATCATCTTGCTTTATCGTCTTGTGACAGAATCAGACAAGGGAAAATCTTTCCATTTTACCTTGGCAGCAGTGGCCTCCTTTCCTGGTGGGTCGATATCATGTCAGAGATCCAGGTCTTGTAAGCATCTACACGCTATAGTAATCATCATTATTATTAGAAAGGCCATATGCATGTATGCCGTATTACAAATACAAAAACTTGTATTGGTTTTACAGATACTCTAAAATTAAAGAATCAAATATTGGTTTGCCAGATACCCACTCCAATAAGATCAGTCAGAATTGATCGTGGCTGCTTGGTCCCGATAGGGCGTGTACACACTCGGGGAGCGGGGGGCGGCGCGTGGACAGGCATTCGAAATGAAGAGTGCTCCACAACTACGTCTGCCCTCTGTCGTCTTATTGTGTGGAAACAGACCTTACCTTAGCTTCGATATGTTTTCTGTATTGCACAAAGCATCACTTTCATTGAGTATGAGTGATTTTAACTCAAAAAAAGAAAGCTTCATATGACTGCTATCTCTTAAGTTAGCTCTCCCACGTAGGCTACGTAGATATTTGTTGACCCAGTATAAATATATACTTACAGAAAAATTATTTACTTTTTTATTTCCTCACGTCTTGAAGTAGTACGCCGAGGTATATTACCCATATTTCGCTATGTATTATTTTAGGTCCGACGTAGTTGGAACGAGCATATAGCCGTACCGGGTACAGATCTAGACTCTACTGTACTCGACTGATTCGATCTCGAATCGGAAGTTGCATTTACTGCATCTATGACACCGTGGCAGTCCGATGATGAATTTTAAAATTAGGATTCTGTTTAGAACTGATAGTAACGGTAAACTTACATAGGCTATGGATGCAAATAAGTATGTGGCTCGCTCGATAGTAATCGTAACCGTTCAGGTTATAGGCTGTCCGTAGTCTATGAATACGTGCAACACCAGCGATATTACTTGCGTGTGTATGTCGACCTTAGAGGAAAATAATTAAAGATTTGATGAAAGAAAAGAAATAGGACAAATAAGTATTTGTTTTCAAAACTCTGGGCATAAAGCAGTGTTACAATTCTAACACTTGTTAACTGTAAGGGAGTAACACTTTCCTATGAACCCGCTTATTATTACCACTGTCAAATAATTTGCCAACGGTAGAAACACTGGCATGAATAAATAAGCATCAATAATGTCACAGAACTAAACAGAACAGACTATTTAGCCTAATGAGTCGCAGCGGCACACCGACAGCCAGATATAATAGGTGGCAATGATGACTGGCATTCTAAGTATTGAAGAAATGAAGTGCTAAAAATGACGCACCCTAAACTTCTGCCTACGGACAACCGGGATGAAAAATATGTTATGTGTTAACCGAGTAATATCCAAACATCCTCACAAGCTTTCAATAGTAGGATTTTGTTAAGGATTGGTTACACGCGTTTAAAAACAGCGCGTTTCTCATGTTGCCTTTCACTTATTGAGCCGCAGCCGCACACCGACTCCCAGACACATTAAGTTTTCAATTAATCTGGCATTCTAACAATTGTCAGGTTAAGCTGACATAACTATCCATGAATTGTTAAGATTAAATGATTAATAAAATGATCATTCAAATATATTTCGTCGTTAATAGTCCAATACGGTGTAACTTACATTGTCAAATACCGCGTACAGTCGCCCTTTCGCAAATTTTAAAAACCGATTCCTAGAGTTTTTATTGTGCTACTGTAGTTAAGTATTAGATTTTAGTGATGTTACTATACCATCGCATTAGGTTAAGGACCTGTAATAACAGATTAACAGTTAGAAATAAATAAATAACTATTCCACTGAATTTTAAACGAACTTGGGTATACGTAAAGAAAAAATGACTATCAGTTACCTGCAGCCGCGAAATCTCAATTTTGCTTTTTTATACATACGCGGTATAAGACGATGTAAGTTACACTGCATTTGACAATCAGCGATGATATAATTATGGTCTTGCGAATTGTTGAGTTTCACAAGTCCATCTCCACACTAGCGTTCCCTCGCGAGGGTAGCACACTCATATCTCGGGCCACGTCTCCCGCCTGTTAATGGCGTCCACCGTTTATATTGAAATACTCCTTCGAATTGTTATATCCCAGTACTGGAATCCTATGATGAGGACGATGCACCCTACTCTTCTTGATTCTAATAGTGAAGCCGTTTTTGTTTATAGCTTGACTGTGGTAATAGAAATATTCTTGGAACGAAGAACGGTACATATGTTACAAGATTTATATATTAACATTATTTTTAACCTTCGTGAGTTATCATTACATAAATTATTAGTTTACATTTGTATTCACGATGACGGCTTATCTTGTCTACTAGTTTCAGACTCAACCAGAAAATCTCAATATTTGTATATAATATATTATGTATAATATGTATATATTTACAAAAAAAAAAAAAGTATATATGTATGTTTATCCATTGTCTAGTACCCATAGTACAAGCTCTGCTTAGTTTGGGCTAGATGGTGTTGTGTGTATGTGGTAGAATATTATTATTATTATTATTATTATAATTTTATATATTATATATATTTTATATTATAATTTTAAACATTTTTATACGACGCCGGCGTTGTATTAATACAACTTTTACATGCTAGCTTTTAACTGCGAGTTTGTTGGCGTTTTGACGTCTTATTAAGGTCTTCAGGATTCAATTTACTACTAAAAATCGGACTGACCTTTCATTTCTGCAACCCAACCAACAAATATATTTACTTTCTTAAAATGAAATGTATATAACGTCAAAAATACTAAGTCTGAAATGTATAATAATGTTAAATGTTATTTTATGTTTTACTAATGTTATAATGTGTGTACCACGCGTTATCCGTACAACAGATATGGATGAAACTTACCACATACAAAGACCATGTACCGGATAATACATAAGATACTTTTGCCTCGCTATACAATTTCGTGAGATACACGCGGGCTGAACCGTGATCAGAAAATAGTATTTAATACTGTGGACATAGTAACGCTTGTTTACACATATGACTTTATTATTCTATTAAAAGAATGTGTAAATTTTCATTTCTTAGAGTTTGTCAGAAAAGGCCTAAAAAAAGTCTTGACATTTTATTGTATTTAAATAAAAAACAAAAATAACTGTGAATTCAAACAGATTGACAGCCTACTTTAATCAAGAAGTCCTAAAGTTGAAGTATATTTCTTAAAACACCCTCGGCCTTAATAGTAGGGATAATCACCAAGTTACAAGCCATTAAAACATAAAGCACATAACGCACTACAATTATCACTAGAACTAAGCATTGAGACTTCAATTAATGAGAGTAACTATAATGCTAAAACCTCGAACGATTCATCAGCACAACACATGCAATACTCATAAACAAGGCAGGTATTTACAATTCAGGTGGTGAGCAGACAATTCGCGGCCGGTTGCCATGGAGATGCAAGATGGCGGACGTCTGCTGCGGTCTCAAACTTCGCCTCTAGTTCCAAATTGTTCCAAGAGTATTTTAGAGCGAGCGTATATGTACGAACGTGCATAATTACATTATGTACGCCCGGCTATATACCACGGTCCCACTAATTACTGGTACCGTTTGCAGATTTATCTTGAGATATCAGCTATATATTTTAGTGTAGGGTATGGATTTAAGATTGGTCTGGAATTGAGTAGGTACATTAGAGGGACTGTGTAGGAGATCGGATGGTACACAGGGTAAGCGGTCGCCTGGCAGCTGCCGAGGAGAGTGGGTTTGAATTTCATACAGATTAATCATTTGTGTGATCTACAAATAACTGTTGTGGATCTGGGTGTAATTTGTGTCCGTTAATTGTATGTTTGGAAAGTCCTTGGCGACACAGATCCTTATTGCAGCAGTTCTTTTTTTTAAACAATCATAGGTAATAGTCGAGTTCGAAATAATACATTAAAAAATACATGATCTAAAAAAAGTTATGGAGAAAGGTTGTAATCTAATGAAATTTTGTATTAATACACTTACAAACTCAATTGTACCTAATTCTTGTATAATTTTATGTTGAAATTATAAACGAATTCATTAATTTTTTGTAGCTGTGACTAAGATGCCATATCACGAAGAGTTGGTTTATATCTTGCCTGTATACTGCTTTACCCATGGTAGCAAAAGCCTATATCGCTAAATAGTCTAAAATTGAAAACACTTAATCGAATTGCTTGAAGCTGACATTTCTTCTAATTTACAATATTACTTAACACAGGCTAAAAGTGCGGTCAGGCACGACTTAGAAAAAGTATTTTAGTAATATAATATAACATAAAAAAAAATTAAACAGTTTATTCTATTCAACAATATTTACAACAGGTCGATTTTGGAATTACAATATTGTATAGTAAAATCCATGAAAATAAGTTCTTAGGTTTAATATTTGGCGATTAAAAATCAAGCCTTAATGGCAAATAAACAGTTTATCGAGGTTTTTTTTTAGTTTGTTTATTCCATTGCATAAGTACGTAAAAATCCATGGTTAAATTTAAATATACATTAATAATACATACAATAGTAGAACCTACATAATTATAAGACAAATAAATGAATTTACTATTTAATGATAAGCCAGTCAATTTCCATACATTTGTGTGCAGTCAGTACCTCCCCTGAAGGATTAGTTAAGAAGGATTTAATAAGAGTTCCTTAGATAAGTGTAGCGAGCGCTCTTCTATCTAATGCTCATCAACTTGAACACCTCTCGAGGATGAACCTCACTGCAGGGTCACCTTAACGTACAGATTTTACTGATATATGCGCGCTACATGCGTTCTCATGTCCTTATACGATTTAGGTTTAAGTACATAAGTCACGTCATTATAGTTTTGGGACTAATTACTTCGTTTCATTATACGATAGTACAAAGGACTTGTAATCGTATTGTAGAATATCTACACCTCTCCAAGGTTATGCTTGTGTCTGATCTTGAAGCGATGTAGATATTAATATAATGTTAATAAATTCATTTCTAGGAATGAGACAATACGCACATTCCCCGTCGACAGCGATGCTGAGGCATTTTACGACGTTGCCTAAACCAGCCATTCCTTTTTTTAAATTTTACAGTCCCATATTTTGTTACTTTTCATTTTGTTCTATTTATAAGTGGTTAGTTTTGTTAATATTAGTTAAGTTGTAAATAACTATTGTTGCTTTGTTTATGTGAATAAGTAATGTTTATGTAATAAGAGGAAGAAATAAAAGTATTACACATACATGTCTATGTATTCTCAGTCATTCAAAATCTTCAATAGCAGATTTGAAAATCTGAGTAAGAAATTCCAATTTAACTTAACGGTATCTGTTAAATTCACCAAGGACTTAACAAGCATCTGCTGCACATATACTCATACTGTTGCAAAAAATAATTTGGATATAGTGATGATCGAATAATTTTTTACTGAAATGACATTTGACATTATTTCAATTGATGACCATAATATTAAGACATTATTATTCTTAAGGCTCCAGTACACGGCGCGGGTGGCATACGCAAGATAAGTCGCATGCGCGGATGTTATGCGTCGTATAAACGGCTAATGCAAGCCAACCGCGCTAGTAGCCCATATGACTAACTCGCGCATGTAACCCTTGCGAGTAGCTTGCGCATGTAATCCCTTTCAGCTACATTCGTCATGTGCAAACGCTATATAATATATATTAATCTGTGCTACGGCAGATTATTATTTAATTAGTACTCCATAGTATTTCCATTGTCCTATTTAGTTCCCTCGAATCGATCAATAAAAATCTTTGTCAACAAGACATATTCGTACGTACCGGTAAAGTAAATAAAAAGAATACTTCATCAATAATACATTTAATATCAATAAACATACACATGAAACAAGTTACAGGATGAAAACAATGATAAAATCTGCATGGTTTCTTGATGTGGCCGTAAATCATACATTGTTGGAGCAGTCAGGAAGAAACATAAACTGTTTTATGACCGTGTGGAACGTGAAGGTACTGTGGACCAAGGGAAAATGATGAATAAGTAGGGTAACGAGGTTGGAGCTGTCAGCCTGTCTTGCTTTCAAGATAAATTGGTGGCGAACGACCAATGGCTACGTAAGATTATTTTCGTAGGTTTTGCAAGAATAGGATTTATTCGAGAAAATGTCTTCCGTGATATTAATCTATCTACTCTATTATAATATTGTAACAAATATCCGTGTGCACATTCAAGATTTTATTGAAATTTAAATGGCGTCTATACGCAAAACAGTGTTATTTTTTAATTACCCGTTGTCTGTTTCTTCCAGTATCACGTAAAATCTACTAAACGGATTTTGATGCGGTCGCAAAACGTACAATCCGGTTACAATGTAGTAGTTTGGGATCAACTTAATTCGTCCATCAATCCATAGACGCCTGTGTCCGTTACGTGGTTAATCTGTCAGCTTAACTAAAATACCGGTTAAATACTAAGCCAACTTGAATATATGTGAAGATATATATTTATTTCTAGAGCTATTCCAGACTGTATACGACTGAACCAATAATATAAGAACAATGTTGCATCTTTTTGAGCATGTGTGAGTGAGTCAAGTACTGTTTGAAGTTTTGTGTGTATAAGACACACATAACTTCGGCATCGCTGGAGATTTATTGTATTTGTATACTACCACATCTCTACAAAAGAAGGTAAATGTTTCACTCAGTAACAGGTCTATTCCTTACTTTGATTGGTAGTACAAATTATACAACATTAATTTTCCGAAGATAGTTTTTGTTTTTTGAATAGTTCATGTGGATATGTCAATAACTGGTATTACAAAAAATATATTAGTGTCATTAATAATATAATTATGGAATATGTTCGCTACGTTACTAACTGAGCTGCGATAACTCAGTGGGGAGACCAACAAACTGCAATGCAGAGGGTCTCAGGTTCGAACCCACGTCGTGCACCTCTGGCTTTCGGAAGTTATATGACTTTTCGAAATTATGTGCGTATTGATTGACAATTATCGCCTGCTCCGTGCCTCGGAGAGCGTCTCGAAGGAGAGCACGTCAAGCCGTTGGTCCCGGCTGCCATGAACATCTATGGCAGTCGTTATTGGGAGAGTGTTGATACAAAAGATCCCACTGGGTCGAAGTGTCGCCGGTCTGCACTGACTGGCCCCCACATAAGATACATACATACATACGTTACTAACTAATTTATTCATCTCTTGTTTGTTTTACAAATTTATTATACGCTAATGAAAGTAGAATGGCAGAAATAATTCGCAAGCATTAACAGCACTTCGCCAATGATTCCTCTTCAGAGCGGATGTCGTCCAGTCATTACTAATGGCAAAATTGCCGCTTCACTTCAAGACAGAATGACACCTGAGTTTTTAGTTGATAAAAGCATGTACACGGTAGTATTGGAAAAGTATTCGAATCTGTTAACAGCGCTATATATGTATACGTAATGCTATGTATAGCCGATTTTCATGCGTTAAGGCATTTCTGCCATACATATAACTGGAATCAAGCTCACAATTAGGCCCTTGCCTTAGTGTCCTTAGTGCTTATATTTTTCTGGTATTTATAAATATAAATAGTCTTAATTCTGTCTCCCGCTTTGCTATGGAGGAAAGTTGTATATTTTTCTAATTCCGCCTGTATAATTCTGATTAAATTCGTTGTAGGTTCCAAGACAGTCTAGGTTTCCCCAGGACTTCACGAGTGCCAAAACTGGGTGTATTCTATGGTCACTTCTGCTGGACTTGGCTAAACAGGATTAATGATTTTATTAATTAATTTTATTTAACAATTAATAAACGTTTGTGTTTTTTTAGGCTGTTTCCCTTCTGATTCCTAACAATATTGTAATTGTTTTACGTTTGCAGTTTATATTGTGTATTTTCTTTGAGTGATAGTTTATCATTTCTTATTTTACGGTTCATTGTCTTACTTCTAATTCTATTTTACACAATTCATTTTTATTTTCAGTAAATTGTTATCTTTAAGCAATAGTTTCTCCATTTCAATTTTTAGGTTACTACCTAACCTGTATTACTGTTTTTTGTTTTTACTGTATTCTTTTCGTTATTTATAGTTTATTTACTATTTTCGGCATGCCTCGCAAATAAAATTCTAACTTATCTAGGAGCTCATCCTGGGCATGTGGGTAGGATAAGACGCAAAACCGTTTGGTGGGTATGTGGGTGGAGTAAGACGCAGCGCATATACCTACGTGCGCTGTATCCTTGATCATGTATAGGCATCAGGTTGTGCAAAACTGTATTCGAAAACAATTATGCGTATTACTAATTGATATGCCAAAATGTTGTGCTTTCATTTACATCATATATATCCATTATATAGATTATTTACTACTTAGATATACATACATACGAAACATATGTATCTGTTTTCCTAACATTAGACGCAGCGCACGAATGTACTTGCACTGTGTCCTCGATCATACTAAGTAGGCATTGCGTTGTGCAAAACTGTATTCGAATATCATTCCACAGCAGTTATGCATATTACTAGTTGATATGAAAATATGCTGCGTCCTCAGTTACATCATATATCATAAAGAAATAAATTGAATTTTTTTTTTGAATAAGGAACTGTTACTCTAAAGAAGAAGTAAAAATAAGATATTCTGACGAGCAATTCAATAAAACAGTTCAATTATGAACAGCTCAAAAGTTTTTGTAGGAGTGAAAACAAAGTTTTAATCCATCGGCCATTTGGTCTTCGAAACTTTCTAAAAAACATGACATTTAGTTATTTCTAATAATTTCAGTAGGCGTAATAGGCAAAAATAATACTTAGTTATTGTATGGCGATTTGAAACATGCTATTTTACTTTTAAATATAGCTTATCTTTATAGTGTTTTGGGTTTCGTTTGCAACTACATCCTATTCCTAAAACTATGACGTCAGTCATCTGCCTGTCATGCCTTTAATACACTCTTTTTCTCGATTCATTTTGTTTTTTACAGTACACCGTATAATTGAATTAACGAAAGCATATTTAAAAGCCGAATTACTCATTACTAATTATATGATTTGAATACACGATTTGTTGTTATTAAACGATTGGAGCGGTAGTGGCAGTGGCCAGTGACCAGACACAGCTGTTTATAAATTATATCTGGCAATCCAGAAATTTATAGATTAGGTACGAGCGTGATATGCGATTAGGATGTAGGACAAAGCGGGATCTTAGACACAGTCGCACAGAGATTCCTTTTTTGAAATGTCGAAGAGGCGTGAACCATACCTCTAGTGTTGCAAGCTTTTATAGGCTATAGTAATTACTCACCATCAAGGCCGTGTACCTGTACGCCTCCTTGGTTGTATAAAAATCTAACCTTAGCATTCGAATACTTTTCCGAATAATCACACACCATTTATTATTGCCATCGTAATTGACTTCATAGATAATATATGTTAGTAAGCAATTTGGAAAGACAAACCTTTTTCTAGAGTGAAATAAAGCTTTCAGTTTTATTGTCTGTGCCGTCTACATTCTTTTATGTGAATAGCCTGATCGTAAAACTGCTCGCGAGCTAAGGTCATGAAACGTGCATAGAAAATGCACAGATAGTGTACGAAAGTTCTTGCAGATAAAAAAGCTGGAATTTCTATACTTACTACGAAATATTACGTTCATTATCCTCTTGCCCTGGTTCCTATTTATTTGGGGTCGGCGCAGTATGTCCTACGCTTCCATACTTCTCTGTTACCCATCATCTGATCATTTACCCCTTTTCCTTTCATATCCATCCTCACACAGTCCATCCATCTTTTTCTTGGCCTTCATCTCCCTTTTCGTCCTTATATATCCATTATTTCAGTTATGTAACGAAATATTACGTTACATAACTGAAATAATGGATAAGGGTCTGGAAAACTGAAGACGAAGAAAATGCTATGCGCGTGCCACAAAACTGGCCAAATGACAAGAAGTCTTACCATCAATCTCTAAAAGATTATCATTGTATAAGAAAAAACTAAATTTGTCCCTAATCGGGTATCGAATCCAGAAATTAAAAGACATTGCATGCAAGTTTACAATTTTTTAATTTTAATATTCCGATACTCAGCCCAAGTATTTCTCAAAAAGCCACATGAATCTGTTTTATAAAATCTTATACTGCTAGATACGGGTCTCTTTTTAGTATGGGATGGAGGCCGTAGACTACCTACCAGCGAGAACGCATCTGCGACAAAATTATGACGATCTCTCAGACATGTAGGTTACCTTAAGTATTTTTCTTCACTTTTAAATCGGTCGATAAATTAACTATTTAATAAGCGTAAAGCTTTAATTAGTCAAAGATGCGTGCCGTGGGATCGAACATGGAATCTTTATGTGGCAGCCCCACAGTATCGCTACTAGGCTATCCCAGCTTATCAAAAAGCCAGTAGTACAAAATATTTACCCTTTTAAAACAGTAATAACGCATTCAGCATGCACCTAATTAGTTCGTCATTGCCCTCCATGAGAGGGGTACTAAAGTACCTTTTTTAAGTGACGACTACGTTTAACGCGGGAAATGTAATTAGTTGAGAATGTGTTATTTTCCGTAATTCTCATTTAATTTGTATGGCAACATTAAGGCCCTATTAGGGAGTTGTGAAGTGTATTTGACTACGAAAATGTTCATTGAAATACGTAAACCTTTTAGAACCATTTCGGCATTTTGTGTGAGGTTTTTTTATATAACCTAGCTGTTATGCAAGCCTATGGCCGGCCATAATCTTTACACCATTCTTACCATCTTATACAAGATTTTACTTTTTCTTTCTTTTATAAATACAGCTCCCGGCATAGAAATAATTCTTGTATGTCGTGAAAGCTTGACATATTCAAACAAAGGACACCAAGAACACCCAGACTTAGAATGACAATTTATGGATCACACAAATGTTTGTCCCGTGTTGTATGTTGAACCTAAAACATTCAGCGGAGTGGCAGTGTAGCGACGACCAATTAAACCACTACGCCATCCACGCATGCTATTGCATGCGTAAGAACGTGATAGCGCATTACATAATACAAACCTTTGTCTACAATACTGTAAGAAGAGGTGGTAAGGCCCTTGATGTTCAGTAGTTATCGTTAGTCTATGGACGCTTGGAATACCAAGCGAAACTTTGTAACTTTCGAAAATGGAATCGCTATGATGACGGTGCAAGGGCAAAATATGGCAATAATTAAACGCGTCGAGGTACGTCAGAAGCCGCTGGCGCTTGTGATAAAACCTCTGCTTGTGATTTCAGTGAAGAAACCATTGCGCGATACATCCACAGGGAACTATATAGCTTGGTACTGCACGCCGTGCTTTTAATAGAGATGAAAGTAGTAATAATACTTATGGCAAGTTACAGAAGGCGCCAAGCGCAAGAAGTACCATCAGTTCGTTAATATAAGTGTGTATCATATATTTTATAATCATCTATATAGTGGCGTTGACACTGTCATGCTAAGATTGTATAAATCAAAGACGAAGAATATTTTCGATACGCTCCTCGTGGTACCTTTATGTACCAATACTAGCGGTCGCCTAGTGGTCAAAATTCGACCAAAATTCTTAAGCTTGCTACTTTGTTTTCTGTTTTTCTCTATTACATATAAATAAGGTTTAAGTAACCATAGTTACAAAGAATTGTACGACGTCAGATGAACAATGTCGAAATACTACGAACGCTATTCGACTGCGTGTGTCAAATGCATGGTTGTATGCATGTAGTATGTTTTCATTAATTTAATGAAAAAATACTAAACGCATTTTTATACTATATTACGATTATTTATAAAAATATTACGATTTGCCCTCCCTTCTCCATATAAACTTTAACTGTGCCTAATTTCATACTCCTTCGTCCGCGCAATTTTCGTAAAAAGGGGCTACAAAGTTTTTACTTCGCGTATTAATATATAGATAATTCTTCTGTACGAGTGTATATCTCTGAATTTCTTCAGGAATGGGTCCAGTCGCTTAGAAGGTTTACAAGAAGTTCAGTAATATTCACTAAAACACACAATTTTTTTTTATGTGGTCCGTTTTGGCAACCCTTGTGGCAACGAAATCGGACAAGACTGCGTCTCCTGGTTGCACTAGTAAATATGACAACATAGGAATCTATAGTAGAAAACTAGTGTGATTTCATTCCGTGCTACTTGATTTCATCTAAAATATTCAATTTTAAATTGAAACAACACGATAATACTGCTTTGTTGTTCTAAAACGATCTAAGCTGGTCTCAAGTTTCAACTAAAATCAATACATATAAATCAAAGACTCAACATGTATAGGCGGAGACATAACCGGATATTAATAAGCTGGTTATCCGGCAATCGCCCCGGGTATGCCCGTGTACTCTAGCTGCGTCATACGTGTGTGACGCGCGCGGATATTGTCGGGCCTTTGATATTGACGGGTGTTTCATTACATTTTGTATGTACATAGGGGTTTATGTACTACGTGAGGAATTCTGTGTCCTCGTGTATTCAGTATTGAGAGGTATGTAACATATCATATTCTAACTATATTATGTTCTAATTTTGAATGTGTATACTGTATAATCTATGGTTCAATTATATGTATAGAGGTAAAGCATGAAGTTTATATAGCTCTACAAATAAGATCATTGGTATGAGTAATAATAGTTTAACTTGAGTTTTAGAATTAGGCAAAGTCGATATGTCTTTTAGCAGTAAATTAACTGAAATACATCTAAATAATTAATAATCCTTATTCTTTATTTTCAATAACATGCTGCAGATGATCTCATAAAAGGATAATTAAGGCATCCTCATGCTAGATTGAATAGTTCGTTTTTATATTAAGGCATCTCGGGCATTAAGGCTTATAAGAAGAAGATACGCCACTGGCTATAGATTACTATACCAATGTTGGAGCTATAGATTCTTTTAAAAATTATAATTATGGAAAGATATGCATCGTATCAGATGTATTGGATATGTTCTAACCTAGTCTTAGTATATTGACATCGTGTATACGCACTTGATAAATAGATTCTCGAATTAAGAAAGTTCCCAGATCAAGGTATAGACTGTTGGATGAGTTTAACTGTATGATGTCAAGGAGTGTAGTAAAATCGCGAATGCAGGGTACATTATACTTCTTGTTCGTATTTGTATGTATTCTAAAGTTAGTATAGAATAGTTTTAGAATGTAATTTAAATAGTGAAGGTTAGAGTCTTCGAAACGAGTTTAAAATGAAAACCTTTTTTTTTATTCGGCTTTTCGTTTTGCACAGATCAATTCTTAATATGCCTGGGTAAGAACTTAGTACACAAAACGTGTCACGTATGGACTGGTATTTAAGATCTTTGTAATTATTATTAATAAAGCGTTGTTTTAACTATTGCATATGATTTTCAACTGCACATTGAACAAACGAGGACTGTTTTCTTGGCCCTGTGGCATATGTGGCGGTCCGGTCGTGTAGTCTCAGATTTGATCTGGTCGAGGAAAGTATTAGTGAACATATGATTTTTGCAAATCGAAAATCATATGTTCCGTTAAAAAATTTACAGATTTGATCAGCAGCGAAGTCTGTGCCCGGAAGAGGGGAATTATTTATGATCTAAAATATGCTAAATGTCGGTGAAATACTTCTGTACCTACCCCTTAGGTAAATTAATAATAATAATAAATATAGATTCATGCTTGTGTTTCATAGGAGTCTATATGATGATTTCTTATAGGAGTGCCTTAGATACAAAATCTAGTCCACTATTCGCCAATCTACCCTCTAAGATTACATGTCAAACAAATCTTTTGTTCTAATATCTCCACATACAATAAAGGGGCCTCACGAGGCTGAACAATCGCAGGTAATTGGCAAGTTCACATAACAATATCAATTATAATCAAACAGGGAACACCATATACAACGGAACACAATTACTGCTAAGCACAACCGGTCTCACCACAAAGGCTCGCCTAAACGCCGAATTTTCCCGACACACTCTCCCTACCCCACTGGGGAGAGGCGGTTTAGGTGCCCCCCCTTTTCCCGAGCTCACACGTCTATCCATTTGCCAGCTAGTTCCGAGCTAAATTAATTTCAAAGCTCCTTATGTTACGTGCCTTGCGGCTTTACCTTGTATGTGTGTGTGCTCGTCTCAGTGTTGAAGCTACTTTCGGAAGGCTTAACTGAATATATATGGTGTTTATGTGTGCGTGTATTATATACTGTAGTTCACGGATACGGTCTTGTTAAGGCTCGAATTAGAAGTAACAAATTAGTTTGTAGATTGCTGTTTTATGTATCGGGTGTGTCGATTATGTAATCAAGGTATATACTTGTTGGTGTGCTGTTCAAATATCTTTAGGTAGTCTATTTATTCAAAGGAAACCATTAATACTTTCTACTCTATCATCATTTTGTTACGAGTGAAAGAGTATTTGTTAACTGTATGAGGTATAAGATAGCTCGCAGGCAAAGTACCACTCTTACACGAAATTCATAACAGAAAAAACACTGTAACCGCGTTTCGACTGGTCAGTTATAGTTAATTAGTTAGTTCCAGAAATTTAGTTACAAATCTTTCCCATACCTTTCCTTTTACCACATTAATGTTTCCTTTCTTTTCTTTGAATCGGTAACACGCGATTGATATACCTGGTACCTACTACAAGCAATCGTAGGCTATAGGCTACGGAAACAACATTATAGTTACCATCACGTAGATCAAATACCAAATGAATATATCCCTGCCGGGTAGGTTAAACAAGTTATGCATGACGGTATGATACTATCCTGTTCTTATTATATAATATTAATTTATAAGGTCACGACAGAACATTCGCAAAAATATCAGTTTAATAATTTCTGGTAATGTTATATTTATCGCAACGATCGATTCTATGATGAAACATAGCAGAGCTGTGTTATAGAAATATATCTGATAGGTAGGTATGTTGTTTTAAGTTCTACGTAATATGAGACTCCTCCTCTAGTACTTGGAACTCCACTGCACTTTTTGTGCGATAAAAATGGCTTGACGAAATATAGGTGTGTTACAATTCTGACTATCTCTTTAGAGATACAGCCGTGACTATATGTATTGTCTTGTCGTGCTTCATTTGATGTACTGATACCAGGAATTTACTTCACAGTAATTTGTACTAATTTAATAATATACCTATCTATAATAATACGTTTCGTTCATTATTTCGACCCCACATTTCTCCATATATCTATTACTGTAGGAAAATACCAGTCATTGGGTTTATTATGGATCTTTTAAAATAACTTCAGATTTTCAGACATAGAGTCGACAGTATCTTCGTATCCAAGGCTTCTGCAAAACATACGAAATGTCAAAAGCTTTAACATAAAAAGTCGTATAATTAAATATACATATAACATCCATATACGAGTAGTTTTTGTGCCGACGTGTAACATTTACGTAAGCAACTACAACTATCCATTATTTCTGATATCAATCTTACTCTGATCTGCTACTCAACTCAGTAAGTTTTATTTGGGCGAGTTATAGAATTATAATATCGATACATTGCTTTATGTCAGTACCACAACTAGTTTACCTAAAACGCTATCTTACCGTATTTTTCTCCAAAAGCGCCCGTTGCGGCTCAAAACGCTGTAGTGATATTTTATCTGTAGCGGTTTGACGTTCCCTCCACAATCTCCACATGTTTCCATATAAATAAACTGACAGACACGCTACGATACCGGCCGGATATTGCCTCGGCCTACAGCCTCCTTAATAACTTGTGTAGCCGACATGGATTTTCATATAATAATATAGCTACATACATACGTGATCGTTTATATTCATAAACATCGGTTACAAACTGATCTTTAGGAACTATGAATAATAGAAGTGATTTGAAGTCAGAATGTTTGTACACTCGTTTGATACACCTATACGTACGACATGAACATAGGCGTGACATGCGTATTGTCTTCGCAGACAGTAAAAAGATGTTATAAACGATAAGTATTGCTTAATAAATGTATTGCTTGTTATGGTAACATAAGTAAATTAATATGTTAAGTTCTCTTTATAGCAGAGATATTAAATTATAGAGTTCATCACGGCGAATAAATAGATAGTAGACCTGAAAAATATAAAAAGTCCTTTTGTAGTCAAATACAGAAAATACTAAAAAAATATTTAATGAGCAATTTAATGCTACCACTACTTAAACAAAAGCCATTTAAAAACTGACACCGCATAATTCTTCTTTTCATGCTTTTATAAGTTGACCTCTAAGTTGAATATGCATTCCACATTCAAACAAACTACAAAAACGTTCCATTTACATATCCATCACAGTTAGTTGACAGCCTTTATTCCAAATATCGCGATCAAAGAAATAAACGGAGATTAATTCGCGCCCTGTGAAAACAATGAAGGATCTCGCCCTAACAAAGGGTTACGACAAAGGCCAAATGGAATTTAGTCTATAACTCTGCATGTGACTTCAAAACTTATTGTTTTAACTTTTGTGAAACGAAAACAATGCTAGAAAATTAATTCGATGCATTGTGTGTACTAGTTTTTATATTCGGTTTCTCAACGCGTTTAATTTTAAGCTGTGGTTTATTTAAAATTGGAACGGTTTTATTTATTTTAAATTGACTATGCCGTTCTGCTGTTTTTAATTTGTGTATTATGTAAACATTAAATATGATCATATTATAGTCAAAGGTCACGGCAGGACTCGATCTTATTAAAATATTTATTAGTTCGCTGCATTAATAAAATAAAAGAGAAAATCGCTATTTAACCATTCACATTACAAACCAAAGTATCAATGAATTTAAAATAAACTACAATAAAAAATACATTTCATCAAAAGTAACCGAGTCCAATCAATCAAAATTCCAATAAACAATTGTAAACAAGTAAAAAAAATACTAACTAGACATGATCTAAAAAATGACGGCAATTTCTTTCTTTTTTCTCTACCGATGAATTGCAGACTTCGGCGTGGCTTCAAAAAGTCTATCAGAGCGGAATATTCAGTTCGTCAAATGGTAATCAGAGGGAGGCATTATACGTTATGGTTCAAATATCACAGGCGTAGGTTGTATGAGATTTTTTACGAGAAAATAAGAACATAGATACCTCTATGTTCTTATTTTCTCGTAAAAAAAAACTTTGATTGAAGATAATACTTACTTTAGTATTTTATTATAGACGTTGAAAAAAATTGTGTATTTTGATGGAAAAAGAAAGTGTATTACATGTCATGAAAAACACATTTTCTCATCAAGGGAAAAACTTTCAGTTCCCAGGCACGTAAGCCTACTCGAAATTATTTTATTTGTGTGCAGGGGTAGTTGATTCTTATTGCTTGGAGTGTAAGGTTGAGATTCGGTTGAGTGGATGTCGACAAAGAGTTAAAGGTTTAATACACGTGACTGTGAGAACGCTAGTTGTTACGGTCGTAACAAGGCGAGCGCATCAAAGGACGTTTTTCAAAGAGAACGTGATTCTCGACCGATGCTCTAACAAGTCCGCCCCCGGGTGACTCGGGGGAAACTCGACAATATATTTTTAAGAATTACAATTTTATTTGAAGGATTGTGTATGGGCATTATTTTATGCAATGCATGCTAAAAGTTGTGCGTGTCTCGGCGAGCACATTTTATTTATGAAGCTGATTTAGATATAACGAATTGTGCTTGTTGGTGCTTTTCGAGAAAGAAAAACGGCTTCAGTAGAAAACGTAACTAAGCTTATAAGTGTGTAGGTACATCGTTTAAAAAGGTGTATAGGAAGATTCAAAGTACATATTTTACGGTTTAATAACGTAGGCATTATATTGTGACAGCAAAAATAAAGTGCTTGAAGTCAATTTACTAAAACTATCATGGACTGAGTGGATTTTCGTAATAGAAATTGTTCAAAATAGATTTCAATATTATCTCAGTATCACTATTTTCCAACAAAATAGTGCGAGTAATGGGATGCTTTTTGGCCAGTAGTTAATGTCTGCACGTCCTGGCTACAAAAACGTTCACGGTATTGCAATGTTTAAAGTAGAATTCCATCCAAAAACATGTATAGTGGCCATAACAAGAAGTTGACCACAATCATAATAGAAGAAATTCAGTGCTGTATAGTAAAAAGTAAAACGTCGGTTTGAATTTCGAAAATAACAATTCGCTACACGTCCCTTCAAGCTCAAGCGCCTCAAGAAGCAATCCTGATAGTTTCGATAGTTCGGCTGGGATTAAAGCGGGAACGGATAACATGCCCATATGTCTCTGACGTCACCTCGCCTATAGTTCACGTTTACAAAGGTGGGGACTGATTGAAAATCCGAACACGGTGCTGCGGTACTGTATTAGGCTTAATGTCTAGGAATTGTAGGTGTATGTTTTGTGTGAAAAGTCTTTGTTCTTCGGTTATCTATGTTTGTTTTTTAGGCAAAGCACTCCGTTATATCATATTATTTTAATATTATCATGTTAATATGCGTAGCTCTATACATTACTTGTATCATTTTCAGATTTTATTTTAATTCTTTAATTTGCTCTAATCTGCCATAATATCTATCTAATCTATGTTAATATTAAAAATATGTAAAATTTGTTTGTATGGGTATAAACTAGTACCTTCTACGCATCCGATCCTCAATCCTCAATCATCCGATAAATTAATAGAAAGTTATATTCTCGCCGATTGAAATGGGATATGTTTTAAAATATATTACACGAGCGCAGCCTCGGACAGCAGCTAATTTAATTAAAAAAACTACTGCAAATGTTAAAGGTGAGCATAGTAGAGTGGACAACACTACCATTAGTACGAGAATTTATTCCTCTTTTTTCGATTTACCACAGCATGACATTTCATACAATCTGATTAGATTATCTAATAAACTGCTAGAGGCACTTTTACGAAATGTATGAATGGCGTTTAAGACAATGACGGTCATCGTAATCGAGAGCTATAAATACTCATGCCAAAGGATAATAATATGGAACCATATTATGAAATAATCTATATGTTTGTACGCGCTTTTGAGACAAAGGAACGTATCGCCGCAGCCAAGGCGCGGCGATTTGGTCGTTTCATAACTATGCTTAAAACTAGACTCGATTAAAGTGATCTTCAATAACACAACGCCATTATCAAATATAGTTTATTCTTACCGACCATTTTTGCTGAGCCTTGAAAACAGGTCACGTATACATTTGCGATAATATATTTTTGTCACAAGCTTTACTGAGAGGTGCTAGAGCTAAAGGATTTGTCTCTGTTTTTGTGACAGAGATTTATAACGCAAAATTCGGCCAAAGTTGCCCTCCAAGACGGCGCTATATGTTTACCGTTCGTATTATATTAGTAGTACATACACAGTGCTTATATTCCAGAAGAGGTAAGACAGAAGGGTTTTATGATAACTATAATAGATTATAGTATTTTACCCAGGCATTAGGTTCCACGTACAGGCGAGATTCGGGCAATGTCGTGTTTGGTAGATGAAAATCTTCTCGATTAATTCATAGAGCATAGACATACATAGATATATCTTTAGAGGCTATGCTGAAAATAAGTGTGCATATATTTTATATATAACATAAAATAGCCCTGTTTTATAAACATTTAAACTGGTGGTCAAGGGACTTTACCTTGTATGTGTTGGGTTAATATATTGTTCGCCACGCGGTCCCGTTATGGGTTGATAAATTTCACATATCTATGAGAATATAATGGAGAACTTGAAGACATTCAGTATTCCTCACGATGTTTTCATTCACTGTAAAAGCTAGCTATAATTAACTATTCAATACCCATAGGTATAGCTTCATAGTATCAGAACTGAGGTGCGTGTAGTAGGATCAAACTTGAGACCTCTGCGTGGCAGTCCAACGGTCACCCACAAGGCTATCGCTGCTTAATTATGCGAAAATATAATATAATAAGATGCTTTACAACATTTATTTTTACACCTAGACAAAATATATTACCAATACAAATAATAGGTTAACAAAATAAATTCACAAATAATCACTTATAATAAAACTTATTCTGAGAATACTTCTTCCAAAATAAGAGACAAGAGTGCTCCAACATTGGCACAAATATCCACATTATATCGAACATTTGTAACCAACTACCGAAAGCTTGAGTTAATTTTACGCAACATAAAATAAAGGGTACGATGTATGACTAGTAAACGAAGCGGCCAAACAGTTATGGGGTCGAAACAGCCAAGTATATGTATATAGGGGGTCTATAGAAATAGGTAATGGGTAAGGGGGAGTAGTTCCAAGATTAATGCCTTGTTTGTATTGGGTTGTATGGTGAAACGAAGTTAAGGAACGTGAATGTGGAAATACGGGCTTGGTTTATATCGGTGTTGGTGGTAAATTGTAAGTTGGACAATGTAGAGTTTACAAAGGCATGTGGTGGTATAAAACTTGCTTTATTTTATTAGGACATATAAAGCTGTTTACAATGATATAGTTTTAAAAGATTGTGCGAATTGCGCTGTAGTTTACGTTGACACCGTTATGTTGAATGTTTAAGATTCGATCCTGCTCATGAGAGAAATATTTGTGTGGACCACAATAAGGTAAATGTGCTACGTCTAGGTTTTCTTTGAGTCCGTTGAAATGTTTATAAAAACGCTCGCGACATAAGAACGTTCCCTAATGCGGGCGATATCTATAAAAACAAAACGTGAATAAGTAACATCAATTCAAAATAAAATACTTTTTTTAGGAATACTAACCTAGTCACAGTGGCACACCGACAGCCACACACGATAGGTTTGCAACCATGTGTGGCATTCCAACAATTGACAGGTTAAGATATAGCTTTCACAACAATTAATTTCAATGTTTTTTGTAGTTTAAGCATCTATGGCAAAGGTAAAGTTTTATATTCTAATAACACCCTATTATGTACAAAATACACCGCGCTAACAGTCATATAATGTAGTAAGATGTGATGTAACTAACTTTACTTGTGCTTTAACAACCACACAGCGTATTCAAGTTAGATGTGTACCTAAATATATAATAATCAATTTTACAATGTGTGTCCTTAAAACAAGAAATTGTCGCAGTCACATAAATCAAAACATTAAAATTGAAGCTTCTGATCTCAGCGAATCTAAAGCATTTATTACAAAACTTAATAAAAGCTAGTATTTTATACAAAGTGTTCTCTTTTGACAAAAACGCGTGCGTACAGCATTTTATTTAAAGAGACCCAATTTAAAGGCTTTGAAGCGTAGGGAGGCCTCTATATCACATATAGGGTAAAACGCCCACTCAAACACACGCGTAGATATTATTATGCGTATGTAGAGAGCATATAGCCTGGGGGCCCGTCAAACGCCCTGAAAGTCACGTATGCCTGGTGGCCTCGCAATGTTATTATCCAACACTTACGCACGAACATACACTCACGCATCATCTATGCGTCTGTGTGTGCGTATACATGTGTAGGTAGGCTGTAGCCCGGGCATCTCACGGCCCACACGACCCCGACCGAAGGGACAAAGCGAAACGGGTTTGTCCCAAGGGAAATTCAATATTCGGGACTAAACCTTAACTCCCCCTTAAGACACCCCGTCTACCACCCCCGGAATGCTTATATGGCCACGACGTGTATCGATTTTCTTGCCAAATGGAAGATTGGTGTCGAACCGTTCTCGGCGGACGAATGAATGATGTATTGGAGTGGCGAGTGAATATTTCAAGTGTGTGTGTGCTGCCACCTTCGGGGTTTTGTGTTTAGCCACCGTATCGGCTCTGATGGAAATCTCTTTCGGAAATTGACGTGAATTTTTTATTTCGGTAATGCATTGCGGGCTTGTGGGTTGGGTGGTTCGGTAACCGCGTTCTTTGAACGAGACGCCAATTATATCTGAAATGCTCTTTGAGGTGACTGATTGGATCGCAACCGTTGCTTTTAGGGGCCTGTTGCTTACTGTTATAATTATTCAGATATCTCTAGTATGGATCTTCATAAGCTATGTATTTTCTTATACTAATAAACGTATAATATACATAGAGCGTCCATAACTGAGATCCTGGTACTGAAAGTAATGTTTTACGTCGTACTTTCAATACTTCATTAAACAGCTCATATCGAACATGGTTGTGAGAGTGCTCTATGATCGATGTATTTCAATAATTCCAATATGTTAGAATTTCGAATATTTCTTTAAGCCAGCTCGTTTATTTTCTTATATTATGTCTTTGTACCGATAAGTTTATAACTAAGAAGGTTTGCCAATTACAAGTACTGCATGATATTAGACCATAAAAAGAAACGAATGTCAACCCCGTCGGCATATGTGATGTACACAGTTACGATATAAAGGAAAACAAGTCTGTATGACGCTCTAACTTATTCAGAACCGAATCCTTTAAGAGGAAATCTCGACTTTTATGTACGTAACATGCCATAAAACGTCGCCATAAACTTTCCTCGTAAAGTACGGTACAACCAAATTATAAATATTTACTCTATATCTTTATTACTTATAACGACGTCAAAGATCAACTAAAGTAACATTATTGATATTGGTAGCAAGCAACACGCTTGAGAAGTAGGAAGATAATTTAGCTAAACATGAGAAGTAGGCTTGTCTGCTACTACATATTATGCTATTTTCATATTGTAAATATAGAACTTTATTCTATATCGATTATTGGCTTCAGCAAGGCTTATTACCTGTTTCTTATCGGATTAAAATTAGCATAGCACTTGCGCTAATGTATATTATATGAACAGCCCTAGCGACTTAATTCATATTATCTTAGAATGTCGAGGTTGTCTTCATATCTCATAATTAAATTCTGTCTAGTAATTTAGCTGTCTAAACGTAAGAAACAGATAGTTCTAATATAATTTATAAAAATGAGAATGATGACGCTTTACTCCTAAACCTAAATACGTATGAATATGTCTTTATATCGATTTTTAAATCGTCAGACAATGATTTGAGAGAGAAATCTGATAGATTTCCTGAGAAAACTTGCCTAAATGCCAAAGTTATTAGTGAAAGGCTTATCTGGTAATCGATCTCTAATGTCATCAGTGATTTTATTAACGTATATAAGCTTTTGATAAAAATATTTTTTTAAACTAGAGTTACGCAATCGCTTAGTGTTGCTATCCAATCACTTTTTGATATTTTAATTGTACCTAATGTAAGATAAGTATCCACTTTTGCCGCTATTAATCAGTTATTTTATTTGCTCTATAGCGCATAAGTTAATGAGTGCTTTTTATGGTTAAATTGTCAAGAATATATAATAAAATATATAGCCTTTGGTGAAGTCTCGATTCTTTAATATTGTCTTCTGTTTACGCGAATGTTATTCATTGAAATTAAACTACTATATACGGATTTTATCGCGTTGTTTATTTTACACTTTATTACATAATTTAGAAACTACTACTATTAAACTTTACTAATTTTTAAGCTAATTAAACTATTAAAGCTATTAATAGTTTAATTACTAAACACAAAACAGTGTGTTTAAGTTAACACTTTCCCCGACGTTTCGGTTGCTTTTCAGCAGCCATGGTCACGGGGAGACTAAGATGGTAGTTGTCTTAATGTTCCAGTGTAGTTATTTCAAAGTACCCGAACATAATTTAATCATTGGTGTTTCTATTTACGCAGAATGAGCTCAAAGTATCATGAAGTCTAGCTGTGGTTTGCTTCTTCTTGGGTCTGACTATTTGAATTACTGGATCCCAAGCTGGAGGTACATTCCAACCATCATCTCTATTAAAATTAGGATGTTTTTGATTTCAATAGCCTAGCGAAGTATCCTTGGCAGGAATCGGTTTTCTTTAGCGAGGGTCTGTAGTTTGTCAAATCTCAGGTAGTGGTTGGTCCTCTGTTGCACATGTTCACACACAGTCTCAATTCTATTTATAGCTGTTATAAGGACTCTACATTTATGATGCGTCTATGTCGTGTGAAGGAGTTTTTATGTTAGCGAGGCAATATTTTCATACAATTCATTAATTGTGTGATGTATATGACATGAATAGTAATACACATAAGGTAAGAAGACATAGCCGACGATTCGAAAGAATAATTGTTGTAATGTTCATACTGTACTAACATACTATTTATTACGTAATATTACGCACTACCAACTTTTATTATAATAATTAATTGATATTGAAGAAGTCTATTTCTTATTAATACTTTTGCCTAAAAATAAACTATAAGTAGCCGTTATCGGTTCGTAAATCCTCTTTGAAGTTTATAGTGAAACTAAAGCTGATTTGAAATTACCATAAAATATGAAACGTTATAAAGTAAACGTGTAGAACTGTACAATAATCAAACAGTATCAACATCATTACGTTAAAACAAAACACAAAAAACAAATGAAAAGCAAATTGAGCGCAAACAATTTAAATCTCGCAACCTGTGTGTTCTACATTATACACACGCATACACTCACACACACATGTTCATACGTAGAGGACATTAGTATTAGTAGGTTTCGGCCTTTCAAAGGCCCCTTAGATCGAGGGGGCATGTTTGGGGTAAGATTGAGCGTGGGTGGGACGTGGGGGAGGGGAAAATTCCAAGATGGCGCCTGACCGTGCCGGCCATAAGGGTAAAATAGGAGCCTTTATATATTTATATGTAATTTATACTTGTATTGGTCAGGCCTCTCGGATTTGTTATCGATTTCAGTTTATTTCTGTCGCGGTAAGAGGACTTGAATAAAGTTGTATATTTTTGAGTGCGATGTTCTTTTTTAACTCTATATCGGTATTAGTTATTATAATAGTAGTACTATAGTAATTTATGTTTTGATTATCAGTATATTATATATAGAATGTGCTGGAAATAATGAATTATGAATATTACTCACGAATTTATTGATCATCCTAGGGTAACGAATCATTTGATAACATTATACTTCCACATTCATACATAGTTTATAATCGCAGTGTAATCTATCAAAAAGTATACAAAAAATAATTACAATCATTTTATTATTATGACCGCGTAACGATAAACCTCTTACTAATAAATAAGTTTGCAAGAGCCAATAGAATGAGGAAACAAAATGAACAAAATTAAAGAATTGGATCTGTGGTTAGCCATTTCAAAGTAAATAAAATGCCTATAAAAACTTGGGAGATCTCATTATCAAGTGGCGGGAAGTTTTTTTTCTTTACGCACCACGCTAAGTTAAGGCGAACTTTGAGAATATTTATTCTCAACTTCAAGATAACATTCCTAATATTTATTGGGCGTTACTTCATATGTGTAAAGTTTTAAGATTGATGTGAGCGAAAAATAATATTTGCGTTTGATATTGTAGAGCTATTCAATATTATGAATTTGGTTTATTAATATATGCAAATTTTGTATTTTTGTTTTGTGTTATGATTTACATCTACCAACAGAGTGATTTGGAAGACCAAGGGCTTTTGCCCAGCAGTAGGATGTCCTACTACAGTATTTCTTTTTGAAAAGCTAAAAGAAGAAATACAAATTAGTTTAACTAGTAGTCTCGCTTTGAAAATGCAATGGACAAAGTAACTTCCAATGTATAATATGTATGATATTAACCGGTCGTATACCGCCGGCTCGCATACCAGCCGGCAGATTTGTACCCGTCGTAGGCCGGTGGCTCGCATGCGAGCCACCAAATTGGTTTTACGTTAGCTTAAGCTAAAGCGAAGGCGGCGCGCGGCGTTTTGGCGCCAATTTGGTGGCTCGCATGCGAGCCACCGGCCTACGACGGGTACAAATCTGCCGGCTGGTATGCGAGCCGGCGGTATACGACCGGTTAATATTTTAAGAAGATTTGCATCCCACAAATTTGAGTATTAATATTAGAGTATTGCGAATCTGGTAACTGAGCAATTTTGCAATTGTATCGATTTCGTATTCCGCGTTAGTCTACGTCTAAGCCGCGGCTCTTCAATATCGTCATATCATTATGCTATTTTTAGTAGGTACAATAAACCATATTAGCGTTTCATAATTAATACCTTGTTTTTTTTATTTTCAGTGTAGTAACTAATAATATTACTATATTATATCGATTGCTAGTAGTTCTGTTTAGAGAATTCATTATCAAAAAGCGTCCAGTATACTGAACCCTTCTTGGTAAGCAATTCTACAGCGTATAAAGGTCTAGTTAAAATAGTCATGTTATGCCCATTTCTCATTTTATTTATATTAAGTTGTGTCTGTCTTTTAAGTATATACATACATGAATGAAAGGGTTATGTTAATATTATTGACAATCAAAACTATACACTATGTGATATGTCCCTACTTAATTCCTGAATTCCATATTTATGAAATAAGTAGACATTTTATAGTTTGTATAGATGTATGTTACTAAACAACTAGTAAACCGCTAAATCGATTTTAAATAAAATTTGGCACACAGATAGACCAAGTCTTGAATAAAATATAAAATATTTTTTACCCAGTGTACATTCCCGTAGGATTCTCATGGGCGATGCTGCGAACAGAAGCTCTTTGTTATAAACTATTAATAATGACCACTAACGTTAATTTTAATAATTTTCATTAAGTCTTGGACGTCTGCCATCTCTATATACATAAATCATAATCTTCTTCTTCTCTCTTAGCCTTTATTATTCCCAAGTCACTTGGGGTCGGATTTTTCTAGTCTAACCGGATTTAACTGGATATCAGTTTTTACACGGAGCGGCTGCCACCTGACCTCCGCAACCCGAAGGCTAACCATACCCTAAGGCTAGACCAGTGTCAGGATATTAGAGGGTACTGACTTTCCCAATAACGACTGCCATAGATGTTCATGGCAGCCGGGACCGACGGCTTAACGTGCTCTCCGAGGCACGGAGCAGGCGATAATTGTCAATCAATACGCACATAATTTCGAAAAGTCATATAACTTCCGAAAGTCACAGGTGCACGACGTGGGTTCGAACTCGAGACCCTCTGCATTGCAGTCTGTTGGTCTCCCCACTGAGCTATCACTGCTGCTTACTCATAATCATAAATATAACACAGTTTTATAATATAGATTTTGTGTCTGAATAAATTACTTAACTGACAAAATCATTTTCTTAGTATCAATTATTACCACTGTTTAAATAAACAAGTTGTATACTTTTTAATTAAAAAAAGCAGGCCATTTCTAAATTGAATTTAGTTTAGACAAAGAATTGAGGTTTAACGAGTGATGAAATGCTACGTGGAACTATACCAGCTTACTTAAGAATAAGTATGTTTTTCGTTTACCTACTTTCGACTCTCGTCTTTGTAAAAGCCTCTTCGACATATTACTTAATTCTGAAGCAAATTAATAATGCAATATCCATTCCTGAAATGGCTCCTTACTGTCCATTAGGGTCTCCGTAATACATAATTCAATCAGCTACCTACATAACAAAAGTACCTAACTCTAAGCCGGGTCCATCCGGAGAAGGGTTCTACTAGGTGTCATAAATTACAGCCCTGTTTATCGGGCCGAAGGGTGGAGGGAGAGGGACGCCCTCCCGCGGTTTTACAGTTTATCGTCCCTCTGTATGGGGCCTCCGTAGGGCGAAGGGTAGTGAATTACAGAACTGTTACTCAGCGGAATGTACCCCCTGAAAGTTTGAGAAAAAAGGCCCCCTTAAGACTGTCCATTGCGTGGAATGGTATTTTTGTGTTTAGAAAGTGTACTGTTCTTATTTTGAATTTGGAAACAGGATAATTCTAAAGTAGCTTCTAGTTTTAAAAATAAATGCAATGTATTTTCTCGATTTATTGTATATAAATAGAACTTACGTTCTCTTTGAATTTAAAACCAAATAAAATATGATATGCTACCAGTTTCAAATTAAGGTTAACGTTTATTTGAGGACAGGATTGACTAATTCTAATTTTGGTTTTCGTTTCTTTGTATTTTTACAATTAATGCCTTTAGTCTGGATAGACCTAAGTTTAAGGTGGCCTTCGAATTAATTTGTGTAGGTTAGGTTTAATTTTACATTACATTACATTTGCTTACTAAGCGCTGTTATGGTTTAAACATTACATCACAATTTTGTTTATAGGTATAATACAACGACATTAAAAATAAAATTTGAATGTTATGCAATAGGTCACGAAATTATCCTTGCCGAAGAATTTATTGTGTAAGTTGTAAAAGTATCAAGTTTGCTCGGTCGGTCTCGCTGCGCCTTCCATACGCGCGGTCAAGCGGATTTCGACTCACAGAACCATGACGTGTATAGACGTGGCAAGGGAAAATATATTTTTGAACAAAGGTGTATCTTCTTCACTATAAATTAAGTTTAAATTAGGTAGATGCTGTAAATAGTATTGGATGTTATGTTTCGTTAACTGTTGTACGATATATTCATATTTTAGGTGTTTGAAAAGAATTACTTTAGAATTAATAATGTTGGATGTTACTATAAACATGTTACTTTGATTTCAGCAGATTTTACCATGTGTACATATAATAATAATTCAAACCGTTTTTTTGCGACTGTCGTCATTTCGGTTAAAAGTTTAATTGTCAAGAGCCTTAAATAAATTAAATCATCTGAAGAAGATCACGTTAGACGGCTTCATCAAGTCATAAGAAGAAAGCTATAAGCTCGATTCGGTGACCTTAGCATTTGTAGCCGATACTGGTAGCTGTTATTTAATACATTTTATCAAACTTAATTCATATATTTTTTTGTAAATACCGTTGCTATTTGAGTAACGAATGAATACTATTTGTCTTAACCCCTCTATTGAAATTAAACAAATTTATACGGTTTTTATCGCATTGTTTATTTCTTATATTTTAATTATTTTATGATTTAAATAGCTTAAATAGAAGTAAACCGTAACTAGTAAAAGTGTTTGATAATAGTAGTTTAAAGTTTCAAAATTATGTAATAATAGTGTTTTATAAAAATAAACCGATAAAATCCGTATAAATTTGTTTACTTTCAATGTATAACATTCGCGTAAACGTAAGACTATATTATGTTAACCCCTCTAGTTAATGTAAATAAGGTTATAAGTAGGTTCATGTGCCCGCGGTTAAATACCGTATTTATTTGGCTATTTGGTAATATAAAATAACATTATCATAAGCTCTGTTAGTCTTATTATTGTATATAGCCGAATTTGGTAAGATATCTGTCGGTATCATACCAGATTAGGCTGAAAACAGTTATCCTGGCAGTAAGTGTCAGTTGTTCTTCATATATGAAAATTATGAATAGCGTAACATCTAACATAGAATAGAATAAAGAATAGAAATGATAAAATAGCCAATTATGAAATGTTATAATATATTTTATCATCATCGTTTTAGCATTATTATTATTTTACTTAACTAGAGCGCAATAAGTAATAAATCCAAGCATTATTTTTATTAGTGTATATTTTAGTTATGATTTATATCACTTCATATTTTACTTATACACGTTGCTTTGTTAAGAATTTGTATAAAATTTCCATAACACGTACATTCAAAAACAAGAAATATAGCGAAATATTCCTAACATAATTTACTACAGTAGTTCGTTGCGTTTCTTGCTGGTGTTTAGTAAATTTTGTGTATAGTAAACAAAAAGATGATAAACAATATTTGAGAAAAGCAAGCTTATGCTGGATCCGCGCCATATCACTAATAGAAGTGCGTACTAAACAGTAATATGCATAAGTAACATGAGAACAGAGACACATCTCACAAACATATTGTAGCGAAAAGCACATAATACCACGGCCATAACAATTTTGGGAGGTCTAAATTACTCTGTGGTAGTTGACAATGTAGGTGGAGGCGTGCGGTCTGCGGGGCGCGCGGGGCGGGGGACGGCCGGGGCGGAGGGGTAGTGACACAGGCTACCGGTCACCACCGCTCGTATTGATTTGTTGTATCGCTCGTCCTGCAACACCCATCCCTTTCTTGCACACCTACATTATATTACTCCCATCTCTCTCTCACACGTGTCCCTCCCGCGCACACGTGGGCACATACGGCGCGTATGTGGATGTTAGTATGTGTGCGAGGATTACTATGTGTCTCGCGTATGTGTGCGTTGGAGTCCGAATATTATGTACCTACGCATTTTCGACAGTGTTTTCCTTCTACTGTTTTACGGACACTGTTACTTTGTTCTTCATTATGAAGGAATCCATTATTTTATTTGATGTATGAACATGAAGTTTAAGTCAGGATGAAGAGATTATATGATTTTAGATTTATACTTCTAAATTATAATTGGCCTTAAAGTTTTCCTTTGTTGTAAATACTAAGATAAGCCGTTTCCATTTATGAACATTATCCCAGTTGATCGCATTTGAAATTCATAATCGTTAGCCATGGAACGTCGGCATAATAGAGTTACTACAATTACCTACTTCTACATAAAACGATGACTAATTAAGTGTTTAATATTAACCCATTATACGATTTTCAAGAATTAACATACGAACGGGAACAAATATTTTATTTAATAGATGACAACATTTAGAATAATTCATAGACAATTTATTAAAACTTTATAATTTCACGGTTAAATACTTAAAGTAGGGTAGCAATTAAACTGGCCAAGAATAAAAAGTTGAGAGTGTTCTAAATTCAAAAATAATTCCAGTACCCGTGCCCATCACTATACATATAAAATTGTATAGGGGGCGTGACAGTTACGCGTGTGTTTGTACCCTCAGAGGTCAGGTCACACTTATGTACTTCATTACACGTGAGTTACGCAGAAATGGGCAAAAATGTTACAACCATTCTGTGTAACATGAGACATATCTTTTTCTTTATTTGAAGAGTAAAAAATAAAACATTCGCAACTTATGTGAAGGTTTATGACGATGTTATACTTACGGTGTAATTAAAACTATCATACATTTTTATTTAACTGGATGGTATTATATTTATTTAAATGAATAAATTATAAAAATAGTAAGATATAATTGTAAACTAAATGATATTGAATTTAAATAATATACTTATGCCTAAGTATGGTCGTATTCGCCCTTTCTTCTCACGCGAAATTAGGAAACAAAGGGACTTTGATTCTTTTATTTTAAAGAGAGCAGAAATTGACCAGTTCCGATTTGAATTAAATTTATTTTTAGCTGCGCTTTTTGTTATGCAAAGCGATAAGGAGCGATCAGGAATACGGATGTGATATTACGATGTAGGTACATGTTATGCTAAGTAAGTAACGTAAAAATCGAAAAAAATACCAAATAAAGCTAGATAACAAAATCATACCTTCTGCTAATATTATAAAAATGAAAGTTTGTGAATATGTATGAGTTTGGATGTTTTTTATTGAATCTTAGGGAATCTGTAAACGGATTTGATGAAATTTAGTCCACAGATAGACCGTGTCATGGAATAATACATAGGACTTTTTCAATTACTTTTCATCCAGGTACGTGTTCCTATCTGATTCACCAATGCGAAGCCGCGTGCAGAAACTAGTACTTAATAAAATTGATACTAATTGTAAATATAATATAATAAAATGACATTAAAGTTATTTATTAAAATCAATTGACACCAATATAAATTTATTCTCCTATAATATTTCAGTTAAATGTACATATCATTTGTTTAGTGAAATATCTTTTTTTTATTCAATAATTCAATAATAATAATACATGGGTCAATCCATTTTTGTCATTAGTCTAAAATAATATTATACTACAATAAATTATAATTATCCTTAATCTGGTACATATTTTACTTATAGATACTTTAATCGGCCGACATTGTGCATTCTAATTTAATCTCAAGCTCTAGGTTTTATTAAGTGATTGCCTGAACTAGGCTTAGACCTGTGTTTCAGGCTATTTCTCTACTTACAAAAATATATGCCAAGTAATATTAGGGTTTAGGTCAATGTGCATAAACTTAAAATAAATATGTACATTGATACAATAAAAATAACTTAGATTACATATTATTACAAATTACTGATGACTTAAGGCTATTTTACAACTACAAGCAAATTCTCCGTATCGGAGTAGGTCAGTATTTGCAGATGATTGGTAACAATATCATTACATTGTTTATAATTAAGACTATATATATCTAAAATTCTAATTAACCTATTATATAAAAATGGTCCTAGGAATAAAAAGAATTTATTTACAAAGGCATGTTTGGCATGAAGCTCAGTACATACTAAATTTTTTCGTCTCTTGTCTGGAGGAAGTGGTCTGATTGGCAGTAGTGCATGTTGTTTAAGCACGGTATGCAGAATAAGCAATTGGCGAACAGTTAGGACATTAGTGTCTAGTAATGTCCTAACACTAGTGTACTAGTGTAGTTTACAACTCATAGGTAGGAAACGTGAAAGGTCGAAATGTTTAGAATAGCCCGTTGAGGTCGTTCCAGTGACAATAAAATCGTTTTCGATGTTCTACCCCATGAGGTAATGCAGTAAGATATGATTGACTGACATAGTGATAGGTATACTTGTCTTAGTAATTTAAAGTTAGCGGCTCCACGAATGGTTTTTAAAATAAATATTAACTTTCGCACTTTCTTACATAATAACTCAATGTGATTGCGAATATTTAAATTAGCGTCAAGCGTTATGCCGAGATATTTTATAAAGTGTGTTGATTCTAAAGTAGGACAAGTGCATGCGGCGTCAGCGTGTAAATGACATTTATTATTGTGAGTAAATAATATGTCGTTAGGTGAATCATGTGTGTTGTTGCGCATTGAGAATTTAATATATTTCGTTTCCTGGGTATTTAGGGTTAGTACATTATTAAAAAGCCATTTACTAACTGTACTGAAGCCACACTGAGCGTGTGTAGTCACTTCAGTCCAAGTTTTGCCCGTGAATAATAGGGCTGTATCATCTGCGTAAGACACTATGATACCATTTTGGAGTTTTAAATTGCATAGGTGATTTATGTAGATCAGTAACAGCGTAACTCCAAGTATACTGCCTTGAGGAACCCCAAAAGGAGCATTGGGGATATCTGAGCTAAAGCATTTACCAATTTTTACGCATTGAGATCTGTCCCTAAGATAGTCCGTAAATAATTCTAATTGTCTACCTCTTATTCCCACATATTCAAGCTTTTTTAGTAGTATAGGAACTGAAACAGAGTCAAAGGCTTTGGCAAGGTCTAAAAAGATCCCAATAGCATGCATCCCGTTGTCCATGTTAGCCACTACGTGATCAGTCAATATATGAACTGCTTGACTTGTTGATCTTTGGGGTCTACAACCGAACTGCCTGTCTGAAAGTATATTGTTAGATTCTAAAAAGTATATTTGTATGTTTATTCATTATCTAGTACCCATAGTAGCTCTGCTTAGTTTGGGCTAGATGGTGTTGTGTGTATGTGGTAGATTATTATTATTATTAAATATTTTACTAATCTGTAATTTATTATTTTTCTAAAACTTTAGACAACGTTGGCAAAATTGAAATTGGCCTGTAATTATTTACACATTTTTTGTCGCCAGATTTGTCCACTGGGATAATAATAGTTTTTTTCAAAGACTTAGGAAATATCCCTTCAGACAAACAGATTTGAAAGTATGCGTTAAAGGAGGTGCAAGGAGGTGCTTAAACCTTTTGACTATGGTCGTAGGTATATTATCCCATCCTACTGCATTAGTGTCCTTTAGACCTGTTATTACTTGGACCACTTCGTCAACATCAGTGTCTAATAAAACAAAAGATTTAAGGCTTGAGGTAGGCGATATGATTGAGGTATGATGTGATGAAATGTTGCTCTGAGATGTAATTTTTTAGTACGTTACCGATATTAGCGAAGAAATTATTAACTTTATTCAACACTAGAGTTGGATTTGATTCTGATTGAAGCAGACCTACCTTTGTCTTGATTATAAATTTGTCTGGCCGATTAGAATTATACAAATGACGATTGTAATAAGAAGCTTAACCTTTTTAAGTTCGGCGCGACGATAGTATTTATTGCTAGATTTTGCGGGTTCAAGTCTTTTAGTAATTTGGTGCTTTCTGGAAATGTTGTATCCTAAATTACTTCTCGCACGTTTTTAATCAATGTGCGACATTTTAAGATTGGTTAGGTACTACTGAAGATGAGCACGTAAGTACTAATATACAGACAAACTGACACTTAAAAAGTCTTACTCATAAATCTGTTTTTGTAGCCTACCAATAACCAACTGATCTTATCAAAGATTTTTAAATCGATATAAATAGACATATCGATTGCTCGATACGTATATCGTAATCGATATGTATTGCGTATACTCTTATTTTAAAATCCATTTAATGCTTTTCATATATTAGAGCGTCTGCCTACGTACGAAACATCACGGCACCATAGGGCGTGTGTGCTAATTACGCGAGTACTGCCACCGCATACTAACTAGCCATCGAATGTCGCTCGCATACTAAACACACGGGACACACTTAATTGCTTAGGTAATGGCTATGTACAAGCGTATATAAGGGGACAGATGTTGAAAGAATTTGCATAGATTGTAACGTATATATGGAAACATATATACCTACATAGATACATCCAGTAGTAAGCAGAACTGTGCTACACTCACATTTTGCTAGCTATGCTTATGTCCTACGTAATTATGGATAAGTCTTCTTGCGGTCAGGCACGTGGCCAGACTTCGTGCAATTAAGCTAAGAATTGCCGAAAAGAAAGCCACAAATTTCTTGTGCAATTCGATGATTTCTCGAATTGCTTTGGCTTAAGGTCCAAAATAAAAGAAACTTACTAATCGTAAGTAATTGGCTAAAACATAAACGTAAGTTTCTGTCACAAAAAAGTCAAAAAATGGTAGGCAGTAATTTTTACATTATGTTACATGAGAGAGCAACAGCTCTCTCATGTTATGCTAATAACAACTAATAATAATGCATGCTAACAAGCAAAGGAGATTTCGAATAATAATTTTAACTTGGAGGTTTGGCGCTTTGGTTTCGAAGTGATACTATTATTTGAGTTCGAAAAAATTCTTATACAACAGCTTTGTCCGTCCGTCCGTCCGTCCGTCTGTCTGTCTGTTATACAACTTTCAAGTCAAGAACCGTAAGAGAGAGGCTCGCGGTCAACGCCATTCGACTTAGCATAGTCAATATACTCTCGAAGTGACTATGACCTTTGACCTCTGACCTCAAGATCACGTTATACCATTTTTTCGAACTCTAAGATTTATGGCAATTCATGGCCGTTTCTCACTTGTTTTATGATAATAGTATGAGTGTAAGCGCTTGCAGGATTTGGTGTCGATTCCCATGTGAGGCAAAGTGTATTAGGTATAGTTTTCTATTAGGATTATTCAGTAGAATCAAAAATTCTTGAGAGGTGCTCGGTAGAGGTATCAGAGTCACTCCAAATCATATCACATTAAAACAAAATATTGGTGTAATATACTGCAGCTTAATCCTTCAACGCCTTATATTAAGTTAGTAAAATCTTCAAGTATTGTTAAACACGTGTTTTGAAACGATTGCGTTTCATTATCACTAGGAGAGAAAAAGGGATGAAATATTGTATAACTATATGCTTTCTAAATAATGCTTTGTGACGGTAAAGCATCAAAATAACGTCGGCATTAGAGTTCGTTGCACGACACACCTAAGAAATTGTTTCGAACCCCACATTTTACATAACTAGTGTAAAAGTAAACAATGTAACACGGAGAGGGAAAGTTTCCTCGTTTTTCATCCCGAGGGTCCCTCCCAGAGGGCCGTAGCTCAAATTTCCGACATAATAATAGCGTTTGAATTTAATTTCAATCTCACTTTCCATCGTATGTGAGTTTAAAAATAAACCATTTAAAAAAATACATACCTAAAATAGTAGTAGTTCACTTATCATTATTGTAACAACCAAACGAAAAATATTCTTATTCCAATACGAATAAAGATTAAAATCCTTAAATAGCAGTATGACGTGCTTCGCTTGTCTCGATTACTTTTTACAACGATCTTTAAGAAACGCACTGGTTTGAACTTATAACCTTTTCACCTTTTAAAAGAACACACGTGCGTTTTAGAATTATAAATTAGACGTAAAATTTTCAATAAAATTTTACCCTCGCGTAAACCGGTCTAGGACATTCAAGCTGCGAAAATATTAAAAGTTTTGTACATAATGTATAACACAAGGGTCATTCAGCCAATCGGTCCCCTTCGAATGACCGACGGCGACCCGAGCGCGCGTCGGTCAACTACAAATAATGAAATTCAAAAAAGAAACAGGCCCGCCAATAAACAAACCGTATATCATTCGTTATTCAAATATATTTTGGTGAATGGTTGACCCGAGCCCACGCGACCATTTGATGGTTAAATATTTTCAGTGGGCAACACTGACCGCTCACATAATTTATGACTTGTGAATTTGGAATAAATATGTAACCTTTTTAATATTAATTTATATTATGGTACATGTTTTACACGAATTTATCACAATAGTAGTAATAAATTACTGCTTTAATACCAAAAAATTGTGATTAGAATTTATTAACTTAAAAATACGAGTGTGCAAATCGTAAAAAGTAATCGGCCTAATTGTAACGATCTGGTTTATTAATAAAATGACTTGTAATTAGGTGGGGGAGAAAAAGGCGGGAAAATTGTATTACTTTGCCTTTTAACACGAGGAAACAGTGTTTTTGCTCCCCCACAATCATAATTGTATTAATTGTTGAGACCGATGCCTTTTTAATTTATTTCCGAGAGGTCTTAAGGTATTATGTTCATGTTTTCGAGATTTTAATGCTGTGGATCATTTTAATACTGTATTTAATGAGCTTCAGGGTTACGTTTGTGATATTTGTGCTTTTTGTGACTTACTTAAATGTAAATGTTTCAATAAGCAGCCGTTTATCTGTAACGATAATAATATGTTAATGATCACACATTATCAGTTAACACATAATTATAAAATAAAATAAACTAAAATAGTTGCTGGTTTTTATGTGCGATAGAGTCATCATGTACGTTTACGTGTATGGACTGGCCTGTGAGCTCCTGTGAGCGTTAGTTAGAAGAGTATTACACCTACATTTCAGCAGCTAAGTTTTAGGTTCCGATTTAAATAATATTTATGTCTTTATTATATTTTATTTATCGGATGCTTTTTCTCTTTCGCTAAAATAATAGCCCTGCTTGTCTACTTGTTTATATATCATTTTGCTAAATAATAATAAAATAAACAATAATAAATACTGGTTATTTATAATACGTTATATCTATTAGTGGGTATAATAAATTATATTATTTTAAGTAATCAATATTTTTACAACGCCCTTTATACTTTTTACACACATAGAGATTATATTAAATTCATAAAGATATAACTTAAAGATTTCCAAAGTGAAAATACGTAATAGAAAAGAACAGGCATTCTCATTCAAATAGATATACACCAAACTATGTCCCGTCGGAACAAATTGAAGACAGAACGGATAGGGACAGTACGGAACATAAATTTTAAATATTACCTATATTGAACAGGGTCGGATTGTAAAATTTAATTTTGCATGCAGAATGTCGGCGCTGGGGCACATTTTATTTCGTAGGCGTATATAATTTTATTGCGAGGACCAATGGTTTGAAAAACATGACAGGCATTCCTTATTTATTGTAATTTGTGAGGAAATTTTGATTTTATTGTATTGTTATTAGAATGTCGTGTCAATGTCAACAACAAATATTTCAAATTGACAAAGAAAGAAATTGGCTATTTTTAGTATGGTGATACTAGGTAAGTATATATTTTCCGTTTTGATTTTTGTTATGTCGATTCCGGCTACGGTAGTTGCTACAGTATATTATCTAAGGTATATAATCTGGGATGATCAGCGCTCTAGTGACTGTTTTTTTTAATAGATCATGTACTTCATTTTAAAGATGAGACATATATACATACATATGTCTGTAAATCTAAATTAAAAGTAAATATCTGTCTCGGACGCATATCAAATATATGCAATGAGTTCATAGAAATATGTGAAGTTTTAGTTTGCCGGTCTATCTGTTTGTCTGCTCTGGTTAATCTTCAGAATAGTTTAACTGATTGTACTGTAAGTCACAGATGAAGCATATTACGTGAGGACCTTTACTAGTGTATTACAGTACTATTGAATTTTCATAACTAAAGAATCTCTTTTATTTTAACATACTATGCGGAAAAATTACAAAACAGAACTAAAAATGAAGTGGCTTTAAAATATACAGACGGCAGTACGTCAGTTAATTTGCTAATTTCGTAAGTAATAAGAATACTGATTTATTGGTTAACAGTGATAGAGAGATAGTTATAATTTTCATAGAGTTCACTCTTTCCATACAGCAGCCGTTTAAGTTTGAACATTGTATAATGAATAGATACTTCTATATCAGTATTACCATAACATCTCAGGATATCCTCAAAAGAAAATCGAAAGCAAACATCACATGAAGCACTCTAAAAATAATAACATATTATGTCCCTTCAAAGTACAGGGTGTTTAACCCCCCCCCACCTCCCTCTCCGGTAACTGTACAATAACTTCACCCTCACATGGTCATAACGACGCCCGATAAGGGTCTCGTAGACCCGAGGTAAATCACCCTGTATCTGGGGTGACACCCCCGCCCAAGGGTATGACTATATACCTACGTATACAAGGTATGTACGACGGACATTAGATTTTCGGTTGGATGTTTTTGTGACAAGGGTTTTGAAAATGTTTCTTTTGGAAGGAGTTTTTGAATTATATCTTAGAGGTCATTTGTTTCTATAAACATTGACATACACCTATAGATAGAGGTACATTGCACACTCATTTCGTCAGCAATAGTTTTAGGTTTCACGAGTTTATGGCCGTCCATTAGGAACAGTTCCAAACTAGCTACTGTATTAAACTAGAAACCTCAAGAGCTGACATCACAAAAACTACAAATAAATGTTTAGTTTAATTTATAAATCTTTAACCATCTAGACGAATTCATTAACATAAGTACGTCAATGAACATATACTGTTCGCAAATTTCGGTTAAATATATATTTGTATACATCAGATCACACTTAGGCATATTTAATTGAATGGTAATATCAGTCATTTTAAAATTATCTTACTCGATAACTACTATATTATCTTTTTGCTATTGCTAATATATAAAGATATTTGTTCCAAATGCCAGTTTTCTTCATGCAGATAATGGTTAGTTTTCATCGTATCTAATGGTTTTAGCGTCATACACGCGCAACCGACCATGCAAATAACCTTGAGTGCCATTTCTGATTATTTCTACCTTTATAAATTATTGAAATTAAACTACTATATACGGATTTTATCGCGTTGTTTATTTGACACTACATTACATAATTTTGAAAATTTGTTACTCTGCTATTACTATTAAACTTTACTAATTTTTAAGCTAATTATATTGTTATTAAAACTATTTAGATTTGATTTAATTTTACACTTTCCCCGACGTTTCGGTTGCTTTTCAGCAGCCATAGTCACGGGGAGACTAACATCTCAGTCTCCCCGTCTATCAAATCTAAATAGTTTCACAAGTCTAAGTCACACCTTAGAAGCAAACTATTTCAAACAGATATTTTCCCACGGAAGCTTACGTTGCAGAATGACCTGCTTACAATGCTTTAACATGAGACTACACTTGTTTTACAACGCGGTTACTAGTAAACTAAGAAAGGTTTATTGCCACTTGTATTACACGATATCGACTGCCTATCCTACTTTGCGTTTATTATTGTGGGCCATCCTGATTTTTCGAGGGTGTTTCCTAGGTCAAGTAAAGTGATATTGATATAGGATATAGGATTGACGTTGATATAGGACTCGTTTCTATATTCAAGAAACGGGCCTATGGACAGTATGTCAAAATTTAGGACTCGGTTTCTATATGCAAAATGATTCCTTATAAGCTTGATTCTCTTTATGAATCATTGCTCCCGGATTCATATAGAGAGAAACTAGCATCAAATGTTATGTGTACTGTATATTTTTTAGTTTTAGGTATTCTAACATTAGTTTATAAGAAGCCACATGGCTTATGGCAACTTAAATCCATACAAAAATGTTTGTTAGTTACATAACTAACTAACAATTTTGTATAGGTTTACGTTGCCTGAATAAACAAATTATATTATTATTATATTGAAGATACGAGTCGACTTACCTACGGACAGTTTATTTTCATAAAATACATATGTTTAAATATAACTGTCCGTAGTAAAGTGACGCGTTTCTTGAATATAGATACCGGGTAATAGAGAGATAGCTGATGGTATGTGAGTGTATAATACTCCTCTGCTTATATCTTCGAGTATATACCTGCGTAGACTGTATGTATTACACAACAAGTAAAAGTTATACGGCACTATCTTAAACGGTAAACCGTACCAATTTATGTTTACGTCAGTCACTAATAAACATGAATTTAATTAATTCTATATCCATTATGATCTGTCACAACGGAATATGCGCTTCACGTAATTACAAAGGGAAACAGCGACTGTTATCGGCGGCTCACACGTTTGGAATGCTGGCGTTACATTTTACATGACGGTACGAGATGTAATGTGCTTAAACATGAAACTCTAGGTGTACTTTGTGTTCGTTAAATGTAGATATGTTTGTAAAGTTTCTCTCTATACACGGTATGAATGCTACTGCAGCAGATGTTTAAAAAATATGGTACAGTCCAGCTGGGAAAGGATAAAGTCGACCAATCTTGTATGGTGTTTTTGCAATGGCAATTTTGTAGATTTTAAGGACTTGCTATGATAACCCGTGAACTTCGATTTTTGCAATGGCAGCCTTTTTATAAGAGTTGGCAATATGAAAATAATATCGAGACATCAGCAAGAGTTCATAAGCTACATTGACGGCTCACCTTCCGACAGGCCTTGTACTGGTTTTCCACCACGGCTAAATCAAAGAAATAAATATATAATTATCTGCTACTAAAATCTGATGCCGTATTCTATACATATATTTCTATGAAAAAAAAGGCCAGTCAGTCACATTGCCTACAGCCGGAATTATCTGTATATGTATATGAAGCGTGTTTTTAACTACCGTTTTTGTATATAACGCATCGTGCTCAGATAGGAAATTTTAGACACTCATCATTTGGTTGTATATGCCAAATGTCTCAGTCAGTCAGTCTCAGTCCCCAATTCCTGTTACGACAAACATCATGCAATTTCCATAAAAACACACACAACACATTAAAGATTAATGTCTAAACAAAAATCAGAACTGACGGCCCCTTCAGGAAAATAAAAATATCTTAGAGGAAGGCTTTCCCTCGAGGAAACTGGCGAGTCTAATGTTTTCTTTTTATTCCATCACGCGGGATGACGGCGTAATCCATCAGGGGTAGGTAGCGGTGGTGAGGGGGGATGCTTGATCGATTTTCTATACGAAAGGGACCCCCGTAAAACTATGGTTATTGGATATTTCGGCCCAACATCATCTTGGGACGCACTTGTTTGGTTTATACGCTGGGCTGCTTGTGCTAAAGGAGCCGTGGAGTCGCCAACATTTGTCTTAATTTTCTTATACTTTATTTTGGTGTTAGTACTTTTTATATTAAGGAACAACACAATTCGGATATAAGGCATATGTAATATTGTTAAATTGCCACATCAATTAAATATTAGTTTGATCCGTGAGTAGCTTATATGTATATGTTTGAATAAAACTTCGCAATATATAACGAATAAAGTTATATATCAAAATATTTTTTTTTATATTTTAAAATAAGGTTAGTTTCACGTTACAGTGTTATACATATAGTATATGCGATAGTTTATGAGCATAATAATAAATAATCTTTAAGAGCGTTTACGCCTGTTACATGTGGCAACGTCGCAATGTAGTGTCATATTTTGAGGATTTTAAATGGTGTATATTAATTTAGTTTTTATTCTAAAGACTAAAGTATTAAATATTTTAGTGTTTTTATTTATAAGGCGATCGTTACTGCTCTTAAATAATAATATGTTTAAGAAAGAAGAAACATATTAAAAAGTAAAAGTTTGTAAACATATATTGTACTTAATCATACTTTAACTGTTGAACGGATTTAGATGTAAATTGGCATTTAGGCAGACCACGTCATATTACCACATATGACACTTTTATCCCGGTATGCGTTCACCTGGTATCTAAACGAGCAGAAGCTAGATATCAATAGTGCCTTATTAACCTGTCAATTGTTGGAATGCAAGACATAATTGAAAACCTATTGTATCAGGCGATGGTGATGCGACTCAATACGTTAAAGCGCTACTTTAATTTGTGACTATTCTTTAAACAACATTATTTTAGTTACAACAAATACCTAATAATATTATAATAAAAAAAATACGCAAATACATCTTCATTTCTTTCTATGCGCGTTAGCGTTCGCTCCAAAATGGGGTGGATTTATGTTAGCAGGAAGTGGCCCGGCGAAATGGCGTCCTAAGCCTTCAGATACGGTTTATGTACCGCATGTACAATACACGACGTGTTGTGAACTCATACGGGCACAAATTAATTTTAAAATAACTACCTACAGGACTTAGGAGAATTCTGGGAAGATGAATATGAAGAACGCGAAATGGGGACAGAAGAAGTATTAGGCAACAAGTGAAAGTATCGGAGTTGAGATAGAAAGAAAATGGTTGATAAAGAAAGATGGACGGTTTCAGAATCCTAAATGCGAATGCAAGTTTGTTTATACAGTTTTACGGTTTAACTACTCGACCGATCATTATGAAATTTCGCATACACGTTGTCAAGGGTACAGAAAAGGACGTAGGATGACCATGGAGTACCTTTCATCCCGAAAAAGGTACTACGCCCGCGCGAGCGATGCCACGGGAAAAAGCTAGTGGTAGCTTATAAATTATAGAAAAGCTATAAGTGGCTAGTTGAAAGCCAAGGTGTCTAACTTAAATTTAGATTTTACGTCAAATTATTATGCCTCTGTCTTTTCTCTAAAGCAATTCGAGATTTCGCAAATGAAGAAAGAAGCATAATACGCAGTTGCTAAGTAACCGCGACGAACGATTTATCATGAGGATTCCATGACATAGCATACATAGAAACGTAAACGCCGAAGGCTTTAGTATGCTAGCTACAGAACATTATAAGGTGTGAAAAACAATATATACTTTGAAAAATTTGACCTAGACTGCCTCGTTATCTTTCAACATAAGGTCTCGAGTTCAATGTCCAAGTCAGGTGAAACGTTACTGAGATTTCTTTTTACTAAAACTTAAAGTAGCACATGGCCGGAAAATTTGCCCTCAATACAAAAATAAACTCGTTCCCTATTACGTGGAAAAACATAGTTTTTAGCGAGGAATGAGTATTATACACCTGCCTACCGTTTCGAGAACACAGTCGTACAAACATAAGCGCAAACTTAAACTAAAGGATCAACGAAGCAGTACCTCATGATATATATAAAGTTCAAGCTAGCTTTAACGACGATTCAACCCATACAACATCCCATATCTGTCCATAAAAATATACGTACACACATCAGCCACACGTGACATAACCAAGCTGTGTCTGAGTTTTATGGGAGCTGGGAATCGTTTAAGCTCAAGGCTAGCCGGGGCTCGGTCGTTAGAGGATGTGCTGAAAACTGATAATATGCTACGTACAGGGGGATACTCGGCGCGTTATGGGATTTAGGCCTGGGTTATTTAGACAATATTTATCAGTGAATTGTGAATGACATGTGAAGTGAATATGTTTGTGAGTTGAGGCATAATCACGTCTGTTATCCTTAAAGGTAGTGATGTAGTACATTTCATCAGATATGTTACAATATTTCTTCTTATATAATATAAGACGACCATTTTGCCGTAAATCGGACACATTGCCAGACTCTGTGCTACTCTTGAGATTTTTCTGACAGAAACATTTAATAACACTAGTTAGACCCGGGAATCGTATTTAAAAATCCACGATAAACCGGAAATATCAGCGGTATCTATCAATTTCTTTTAAGATCACTCTCGCTCTAATGTCTAATAATTACTGAGTCGCTGGAGACTTTACAAACATTCAAACAACGGACACAAAGAACACTCAGACACGTAATAATTTGTGGATCACAGAACTTATTGTTCTTTGTGGGTTTCGAACCCACAACAGTTGCGTGGCGGCCGTGGCGAGGTAACTACTTAAACCACTACGCCTGTGTAGACATTATATTCATATATTCTTATTAGCTATAATAATATACGAAATAATCTTAGCTTTTGTACGTATATAAAGAGTTACATATTGTATAGGTACCTGTTATTGTTGGAAGGTATATTGGCAAGCTCATTCTTTCTTGTGTATAAACCATATACAAGAGCGAGATAAGGCATGCTATAGAAGTATTAACAATATATAACAAGATTCAAAAACGATATCTAGAACATCTCATTCAGAGAGGAGATGCCGTGGTCAAAAGTGGCATAGATCACAATGAAAACATAAGATTAACGTTATTTGCATTATTATACTACAGTTCAGGTTATTCTAATCCATAGTTTGGTAACTACTGTCCAAGATCGCTGACAGGTGATATAATGACTTATTAAGTGGTTAGCCGATACTTTCCTCGCCCGTCTTACCCCGCAACCCCCGCGCGATTATCTCGTTGCAGAAGCAGACTGTGACTTAGCTTTTACAAGACCGTGGTTTAACAAAGTTTTAACTAACAATATCTAAGACGTAGATCTAAGACAGACAAACACTAAGAAACACATCTTACACTTAATATCCCGAAATTAGAGGCACAGTTTCTTAATACACATCACAACACTCACTGAAAGCGACTTTACTTAGCAAACGTCAAAATCATACTAATCTTTGTTGAACACGCAAAAGTTAATAAATGCATAGCTCTCTATTGAAACTGTGAATAAATCTAACCCCTTCGCTACCGCGGTGCGCGCGCGCATGGAAATTAGATCAGTAGGTAGCGACGATTGAACAGCGGATGTCAAAGTTCGCTTTAGTAATTGTTTTTTGTTTTATTTCAGACTTATATTTTATGGTTATTATTTTCTATTTAGTGCTATTTTGTTTATAGTTTTGAATATGCTCAATTATATAATTATTTATTATAGTACCAAAAATGAAACAGATTTATACGTGAAGGCGCAAAATTTTCAAATTGATATTTTGGTATACTTACCTATTTTAAAAAGTGTTATGTTTCTATGACAGATAGCGTATTTGTTTTATCAATATAAATCCATCATTCGGTTTAAGTAAAAAGTATGTTTCTTGGGGAATTATAAATCTTATGACATAGCCATAACTTTGTGTATCATATTATTATTAATATATATGCGAGTATGCAGTTTTTATAATAGCTATATGACTATTTTTACTTCGTCATCGACCGAGAATAGACCAATTGTCCGTTATAACAGATATCTCGATTCTTTTCTTACCTGTGAAACTTTGAGAACCGCTAAAACAGATCGTATGTCGCGATTGTGCAACATTTTTTACAGGCGCTCATTAATTTGGAGTTGTATGTACAGACAATAGTAACCCTTCCGGTGCCTGCGCGGTCTCAGCAGCCATTGTGGCATTATCACTGCATTTGTGTTTCCGGACGCTTCTTTTTATTATGTAGATTAGGGGCTTTATCAACCCCGGTTTTAGATAATGCTGCATTTGCGTTTCTAAGCTTCGGATTCGCATACAAAATCGCGCATTTAACACCTACTTTTATGCAGCATTTTTATTTTAGAAATGTTGCAGTTATGCGGGTTCCGCTGTGTATTTAAATTTTATATTAAATATGATGCATTGTAACCCTTATGTTGTATAAAATCGAATAATAAACACTAACTGCCAATCGACATGACCAATCATGCGTAACGCGAAATCAATGGAAAAACAGCAGTCAAATAAATCTAACGAGGACTCTTACATCTGCATGTCATTGGAATAAATCAAATCACTATTGAATGCATCCGTAAAATATTTTTGAACTATTTTGAATGTACCAAATGTTTAAAAAAATCGTCCCTCGCAAGTCAACCCGTTCACTGACACGTATTGAACGGATATAAAAAAGTAACACCCATATTTTGCACTTCCCGATGTCGAATAATAGGGTCTATTTATGCATTCTCAATAAATGAAGAGTATTTTTTTACTTCTATTATAAATCAAAATGTATTATTTATCTTTAGAGAATCAAAATCTGCATCCTATTGTTATTCGGGATATGCGGTGTGTCAAGGGTGTAATGTTTTTATGGATCATAGTAACGCTATCGGGATTTTTGTAATAATAATAAATAAATCGATAACACTAATACCGGGCGCAATAAAACTGCATTCGTCTAAAATGCGAATATATAAATACCACATTAACTTTAGCTAGTCCTTGCAGATTTTATCGCTCGCATAAATTCAAAGGAGAGTTGGTCGGCCATTTTGAATATTTGAAGGACCGAGGGTGTATTCGACCGTAGGGCAGTAATTACTTGATTGGAGTCAAGAGGTCGCATGCCGAGATACCGGCCGGGCTGCATTGTTGTTACCGCGCCTTCGCGGGACTCGAGTACCGTGTTTAAGTGTTTTATAAAATGTACGGCATGTCAGATTCACACCTACAGCGTTCGAGGGTTAACCGTCTATTACACTTTGAAATTCTAGGACGAAGGCTATTTTTTACTTTTTGTAATAGTAAAAAATAATTTGCCTAATATATTCTGGGACACAAAAGAGTTTCCAAACTAAATGTAATCCTGTCGATCGTTGCCACAATGTCAATCAGCTTATCAATTAGAAAAATATCGGTAACATACAGCTTGCACTACCAATGCATATAATTAAATCTCTAAATGTACCTATTCAATGAGTAAAACGTTAAAAAAGCATCTGACACACTGGCAAGGTGACGGGAATTGTAAAAAAACGTCACACACAGAAAATTTGGGGCCCATAATCCGTTCTATTATGCATATAATTATTATTTCCGATACTCTATCAAAGAAAATAACAGTCCTTTTTGCATATGCGTTTTTGACGGAAGTGTGAATAAAAAATGTCACCCTCAGGTAGTAGAAGGGTGACCCGGAGAGTTTTTGTGAGCGTAATACGAGATCGAACGTATTGGAGAGTTTTATAAGATGATTATTATGCATGCATTCTCAGGAAGATTTAGTCGACACGTTGCCTCAGGCATGTGTGAAGGGTTTCCTTAGGGTCTAAAGTTATAGAGTAAGCTGTTAAGGGTTAACGGAAAAAGTACACAGTATGCCTTCTATTTTATTTATAATATATTTTACTAACGTCTTTTAATAAGAATATTCTAAGAATACTTATTTGTTACGATAAATCCTCCATCGACTCTAAAAATACATAATTAATAATATCATGTGAAATAAATATAAGCAAAATAACTATAATATACTTACTATAATGCTTGAAACAAAAATGTAAAACTGCAATATAGTAAATAATATTTCGCCAATTACTATAACTACATTAGGTATCTTGAATGTTAAAACGAGTGTTACATTTATCAGGACCACACTTTTATTATTGGTTGCTTAAAACTCAGTGGAGTGATTACCTATTACAGAGAATTCATTTTCTTAGATCGACGATCTCATAAAACATATTTTCACAAAAAAACACGCAACAAAACATTTTTAACAATTAACATTACCGTTTATGACGACGATGACATTAGCCAGTAAAAAAAACAATAATTATCATTAAAGGAACAATCCAAAATATTCCCAATCATTTTATTCAAATACGTACAACATTTGTGTAACAAACACCAAACACAAAACTCTACCATAAGATATACCTACGCGATGAATCTCTTCATTCATGATTTTTTATGTCCCAAAAAAACTCGTCCCACCTTGTATTCGAGGGTTAACCATTATGCTACTGTTTGTTTGGTTTATTTTTTATGGGTCTTAGTCCAAGTAATCCCATGTCCTCTCATGGAATGGGTTGTGACGTATAAAAGGATTATTATTTAATAGATAATTAATGATGTTACTCGGTTTGGCTATATGTGATGTGTGCTTTTGCATGATGTGATTAAATTTGATGTATTATGCCAAATATTTTTTGATTGAGAGTAGTCGTTACGTAATATTAAAATAAAATATATAATAATGGTTGCCCGTGTATTTTTTTTTTAACTCTTCTATTAATTTGGGCAAAACATTACTAGAATTCTTGTTAACTCCTCCAGCTAAGCTAGAATGCTTGTGTTAGGAGGGGATTCACGTCGGTAGCGCAATGGGTTGGATTCGAACCCGCGACCTCTCGCACGTCCTATATCTTACCCGTATCTTACCTATGGCTACTGCCACTTAGATTGATAAACTTGCGTTAATAGAATAAACAAAAGAAAATACGAAACAGTTCGATTCAATAAAAATATTGTGTACTGTATGATTATAATTAAATATTCCAAATTAATAGTGATACATCTTATTAACTGTTAACTTCTGCCCGCGGTTTCGTCCGCGTGAATATCACGGGTAGGCATACACGGATAAAAAGTACCTATCCTTTGTATCCGAGACATGATTCATCTACGTGCCAGGTTTCATACAAACCTGTTTAATGGTTCACGCGTGATTGAGTAACAACCATTTAAACATCATCACAAAGTTTCATATTTTTAGTGCTAGTGAGATTGTATTAAAATCTGAAGTATTCCTGATGAAAGAAAATTTTGCAGAATTTTGGAACTATAGCATTGCACTACTCTGGAGCATTTGTATTGCGATGCAACAACTTGATTTGCTGTTATGAAAATGACTACTCGGATGGCGTAGTATTTTAAGTGGTCGAGTGTGTATAACACTGGTGGCAGCGGCAAGGCCATCGAATCCCATACGGCGGAGAAAAATGGTATTATCCACAAATGGTTGTTCCGGCACGGGTGTTCTTTGTGACCGTTGTTTGAATGTTTGTTAAGTCCCCCGCAACACAGGAATTATTCCTAGTGCAGGAGCAGTATTTTTAAAGAAATAAAATAAAATAAATGTTATTTAATGGATAATTCGAAGTAGGATACAAATATAGTAAATTCACACACATGAGTTGTCTCTATTATTAAGTACCTGCAGTTGTGTAGCTTTCGGTATGCGTTTAACGTTACCATGGCTTGCCATAAATGTCGAATAATTCATCGACGTTTCTGCTAATACAATAAAATGTGTCTTATCAATACATATCTACGAAGATGTTGTCGATGGACCATCTGAACTTAAATATACTATTTCCTTAAAATACTATACATATTTGTATTTCTCTGTAGTTTATGAAACTTATATAAATACTCGATACTTAATTACTTATGCATCATGCAGATCTATCTCAACCATGGGGAGTAAATCTCACATAGAAAATTATTCATGCATTACCAGTAGATAATGGTAGGTATATGAGAGCTTCACCACCTCTGTTTTGATGCCACCACGTGCGTGATATACAAATAGCTATTCGTAGTCTGGATGCTCTTTGTGTCCGTTGTTTTAATGTTTTAAAGGCCCAAGCGACATAGAAGTTATCCCTAGACTTTCAAAATATGTGGAAAGAATCTAAATAAAGTAAATCGTTAGGGACACAACCAGAACTATTTAGACAATTATAGCAACATATCTTCTTTCTATAAAGGCATTAGAAATATATGTAATAAGAGAACGACGGTATCGACACCAATATATTTTTAGTTGTACCCTCTCCGAGCAATCTACAAGGTCGTCTCGTAAAACACCAGAGAGTCGGTGTCGAGAATGACACAAAAACAAAAGACAGCTGAGCTAAAGTTCATCGACCTACGGCAACGTGGCCGTAACTTTCATTCTTAAAGCGTACCAAGTTAGTAACCTACTTTTCATTAATAAGGCAAGCTAAAAAAATGCAAGAAGAAAGTATCAAAGATTGAGTGAACGCGAACTTTGCTAACAGCGAAAGATACGAGCGGATACGCCGTCGACAGTACATACGAAAGACAGACTAAAATTAAAGTGTAGAGAAATTATACTATTGTAATAATAAATAAAATAGTGATATTGAATGATGTATTGAAATTTATGACGCTGTTGCTGTATAAAAAGAGTTAATATACTTAAGTACTAACCATACAAATGATTCACGTATAAGAAATAAATATGACTTTTGCGATCCACTTAGATTTATCAAAAATGAATTTCTTCTTCAACTCCCTTAGCTTTTATTATTCCCAAGTCGCTTGGGGTTGGCTTTTCTAGTCTAACAAGATTTGACTGGATGTCAAAAATGAACGTTGTCTTAAAATAATTTATAGTGTATTTTAGTAGACTGCTTTATTTATATAATGCTATGTTCAAAAAATCTTTTAGTCAATAATATTTATCATATCTTAATAATTATGTATATAATATATTTATATGTATATCTATTGTGGGCTCAATATGGGCAATTATAACGCCTATTAAAAGTGCTATATTATTTGACAATAAGTGGTATCTATCAATATCGCTAACAACGATATAATATGGATTTTATTACAACAATAGCTTATGAGCTAAATTTTTTAAAAAAAGTAAACAATTCCCTGAAGCACATCCGCTATGTTCCCATCGTCAATTTTTCCCGGAGTTCCCGCCAGACGTCGAGACGCTGGAAAAAAATAATTAAAACGACCGGCGGCGAAAGCGAAAGCGCGCCGTCTGCCGCGTAATTAGTACAATGGAGTTTCCTGACTTTGAACTCAGCGATATCATTTTTGTTTATCTTTAAATTATCGCTCTACACTTTAAATGTTTGCTCCATATTTTTTCAGCAACAAGTTAGAAGGGTTTGTTTTAGAGGAAGACGAATGTTTATGGTGTATTTCTAAGTGTTACACACACATACATACGTGTATGAATGTCGAAATGTATTGAAGCTGCTGTTTATGTATTAGAAGCAACATATTAGCAGTGAAAATCTCTATGATGATTTTCTTAGATCTTCATGATATCTCAAGCCTTACGTCAATCGTGTATACTGTGATAAGGCAACACTGCAAAATCATGTTGATTGTACTATTTACGATCGCCGTTGATCCATTTGATACAGATACTATACCAGCTCTATAAATATTACCTGTATTCCTTGCATTGAGGTATTTACAAACATTCAAACAAGGGACAAAAATACACGTAGACTCCCTTTAAAGTTACAGCCCAAATAATAGTTCTTAAACATGAATATCTTTTTTCTACAGTAGCTTCAAATACTATTAAGTTTTACCCAAATGTTTGTTTTCAAAAAAGTTCAGATACTATGAAAAACATCTGAAAAATATCTAAAAATAACGAAGAACCGGAACCCCTTTCAATATCAAATAGAATCAGCATAGAGGGTTAGCAATCCAATACAAATTTTTACTTAACCATAGAAGTATAAATGTATTCATACAATACAAAGGATAGTTAGAAAATAGAACGTTCTAGACTAGAGTACATACTACTTACCATTGTCATTTAAATACATAGCCATTTTGAATCTGTTTACAAAACTATTATTTAACAGGCTGGCTTCAGTTGTTCACATTTTGAAAATGGAATCTTGGAACGAGACTGATCTTTATTTTATTTCTACCCTACATTATATTATTATTTGCATGACTGGAGATAGGAAAACGTTAAATGACGTTAAAATCTTTGGTTTAAAAATGGCATTCCTATCCTAAATTAATAGTTTAAATACGTAAGTGTATTATTTGATTGCACAGAATCAGATGGCGTAGTGGTTTAAGTGGTCGCTTCAGTAGTGGTAGCCTCATTACGCCGTGTCTTGTGGGTTCGAATCGAAATAGCGTCCAAAAAAAATGTTTGATCTACATATAGTGTTTTCCAGTTTGGGTGCTTTTTATGTCCTTTGTTTAAGTATTTGTCAAGTTTCCAGCGACGCAATAGTTATTACGAGTGCGGGAGTTGTCTTTTTAATAAAAAGAATTATGATTATTTACCCTTTTTCATGTCGAAACGAACAACAAATGTAGTTTTAGATGAAATATTTAAAAGAATGGGCAGTAATATCAGCTTAATAAAGTCTAGTTATTTTGAATATTGATAAAAATCTAATATTATACTACTTATCATTTTCTTCCAGTTTCGATGTTTTGCAAAATTAAGGAGTAAATTCATATAGCTTAGAATATTTGGAGTAAGATAGAGAACTCACACCAAATATTTAAAGCTATACAGAGGTATGCGATGATTTATTAATTTATAAATAAGAAATAGTATTCTTTATGCAAATTGTATATAATTTATAGAAATTTTAATTTTGTCCTATATTCACAAGGATTGTCATTTGTTGCACTCTATTTGTTACTAGTTACTGCCTGCAGCTTCCTACGGAAATACACACCGGGATAAAGGTTTGTTCCGCATTTGCCCCTACATTACGTCCCATATTCCAAAATGTGCCTCATTCGCCCTACTTTTAATTAGGTATTCCATTCTCGTCCTACATTTTTGAGCATATGGTTAGCAAAAAAAACATGCTTAAAAATTATTTTAAATCTCTTCAATGTCGGGCTCATGATGTCATGTTATCATAAGCCCTAAGTTTCGTCGAGAGATCAAGAAGGTATTTTAAAATATTTTTCGGCCGACGGTACCTACATCATAATCGACTATATAAAAAAGGGTCGGAAAAGGAACATAATTTGGAACGAAATAGGAATTACGTTAAGAAATTAACATTTATCTAAATTTCGGAGCATATGAGGCACAGTTTTTGGGGCGAATGCGTATTTTTACATTCGGGACGAAACATGAGGGTCGAATGCGGAATAAACTAAAAAGAATCCTATCTGTTAATACAAGACATCGTCTATCTGTAGGTACGCCAAATTTCATTAAAATCGTTTCAACGGTTTACGTGTTATCGAGTGACAAACATCTAAATATATTTATAAATTATCACATATGTAATAATATTAGGCTTGAGATCTCTATTTGCTGACAATCTAGCTTAAAATATTTAATTTTTATATTAGCAGTGTGCCTGCCTGTGCCCCGTAAGTTGGTATACGTACAAACTGTTCAACTTAAGTAATTTACATAATTATACTAACATACTTTAAAAGACTTATATTTTATTTACTAAAACAATTTTAAACCAAGCTTAGATATTTGTAAAAAATATGAAATCGGTTAAGCTATTGTCGAGATTAGTATGCACAGACGTACAAAAATCTGTTCCCGATTTTATAATAAGTATTGAATGTTACAAGGCTTTAAATCAGCCAGTAATGTGCAATTATATTTTGTCTCTGTCTGATTACCTGCGATCGCTCAACTATTTACCTGAGAAATACCAAAATTTATCTCATTCTGACTCCCTCTCTCCCTATTTCTCTATGTATCTAGTTCGGTTTTGTCGATGCTTCCACTTTGGTCTATCATTACTGAAATGAAACTTTATAAAGAATTTTATAGATATGTCGTCAGATATTGAGATGCTAATTATATTATATCAGTCATAAATACTGTTTGATTTTTCTAAGAGAAGCCAAACACGTTATCCAACCACGAGTGGCCTATTTAAGGAGAATTCCATTGAAATTAAATATTGAAAATAAATAGAAAAAAATAATTATGATTTACAAAAACAGCAGTCATATCTATTGAAATAAATAAAAAAGGCAGCCTACACGCTGATACCAATTCCTCGAGGCAAAAGGTATGAATATCACAGAAGCCTTATCCGCCTTTAATTTGCCGAAGAAGCCACATGAATAACCATACGGGCCACATCACAGCCAATTTTTCCTCTTTATATTGAAAACTTGAAAATTAATTCCAACATCTAATTTCCCGACGTGAAATATGAGGCCATGTCCCAACGCACACACCCGTGCGTGACGCAAATTTCGTTACGTCGCCATAGGGTTGCCGAAACTACCCCCCGCTTCTCCGTGGCATCAATCTTCACCCCCGCGCCACCTACGATCGTATAATACAATAATATATGTCTAACTTTCGGACCGGCCCTGTAGGTAGCTCCGTCTTTGTTGCTCTACAAGGATAAGCGAATGACAGAGAGGGATGGATATGGGTGTGGGGGCGTCCTAAAGGGTGTAGGGAGTATGTAGGGGGTGCTATTGAAATTGAAGCGGGGTTTAGGCGCGGATGACGCCTGGCTGGAGAATGGATGGAAATTTCCTCAATTTAGCGTTTTCGCCAACAAAGGACGTTGTTTAATTTTTGGTTTTTGTCAGACATTGAGGTGTGCTGATTGTTGTGTGGGCCAGGTGGATAGATAACAATGGGGAAGTATTCAATTTTCTCTGTGTGGAAAAAACTTAATCTCGTTTCAGATCCGTCGCTCAGATATTTTTGTTCGTTACTTGTGTTATTTTCAGTACTTAAAGCCAAAGAAATGATTTTATAAACGTAATATAATTATATTTTACTGGTATATCTTGTAATTTTTTTACACAAGTACCTTTTCCTTTTATACTATACTCACCGCCAATTTCTATCCCTTCGCAATATGCTTTTGTTATTTGGCTTATATTTATTGTAATTTTTCTTAAGACCTGGTTTTGAGAAAAACTACTCCTTGATATAAGACACTCGGTCTTGATATAAAATGAGGGCTAATCATAATACCAATTAATCTAAAAACATAAATATAGCCAGTGAGCTTCCATCCCTAGTCGGGTAAAAGATAGTAGATTAACGCTAAACCTTGGATCATCTATGGTAATAAATTATGCTTAGTCTGATGCTAGTTTATTTTGGGACAAAGTCACATACTTGATATTTTTCGTATTGATTATTCTTTTATTTACAATGGCTTGAATCTAATATTATACCTGAGACTATCTTTAAGCTAAGTTATAAGGCCGTCTGGATTTAATAGAAACCAACACTTATTCTCCAATTATCTTAAATTTACTCGACAAAACCATTAAGCATTACATTCAAATTGGCTCAAACTATATGAAACTTTGACAGCCACGAAAAACAAGGCTGTATACTCACTGGCTATATCCCCGTAATCCGAACGCAATTAATTAAGCCGCACAAAGTTTAACAACACCGATTTATATTCTGCCCGGGTCCCATCTATTTGTGTACCTTTAGAGCCTTTATCTTTGTTAGACCCCTTGCGAACTAGCGGGGACAATTATCGGGGGGTCTTGTTCGCGCGTGTGTTTTGTACCTAAGTTTCAGTTTTATGAGATTGGGTGTTGAGGCAAGCGCTCCAGGAGTGTTTGCCTTTATATCTACATATAACGTTCTCTCAAAATTTCTGTACATTATTTTAAAGGGTATTGGTGTAGGTATGGTTAAAGTAATCGTAATAAGTTAAGTTTGCGAATAGTTCTTTTTTACTTATATGTGACTGGAGGATTATATAGCAAGGAGATGACGAGAGTTTTCCTTTACTTTAAGTGAATTCCGTATGATGTGATATTCACATATGAGTAGATATGCTGTTAAATACGTTTCATTTATTTATTTATTTATTCCAATTGCAAACATGGGTTGTTAAGTACTTAATAGTTAGGCAACACTGTATTTTGCCTTGCGGCAAGCAATTACACATACCTACCTAATACTTGAAACTAATTATTCTAATAATAACAAACAAACTGTATTCTATTAAATTACCTATTCTAAATTATAATTATAGTTTAGCACATAAATATACCTATAGCGTAATAACATTTTTCTAGCAATAATTATTTTAACATTGTGTTCATTATTTTAGTTTTACTAGTTTAATTTTATTTACAAAGATTTTTTTAATATCTTTTATATTTTATATATTTATTTAATAAGAGCAGCGATAGCTCAGTGGGGAGACCAACAGACTGCAATGCAGAGGGTCTCGGGTTCGAACCCATGTCGCGCACCTCTGACTTTCGGAAGTTATATGACTTTTCGAAATTATGTGCATATTGATTGACAATTATCGCCTGCTCCGTGCCTCGGAGAGCACGTTAAGCCGTCGGTCCCGGCTGCCATGAACATCTATGGCAGTCGTTATTGGGAAACTCAGTACCCTCTAATATCCTGACACTGGTCTAGCCTTAGGCTATCGTTAGCCTTCGGGTTGCGGAGGTCAGGTGGCAGCTGCTCCGTGTAAAAACTGATATCCAGTCATATTCGGTTAGACCAGAAAAGCCGACCCCAAGTGACTTGGGAATAATAAAGGCTAAGAGAGAAGAAGAATTTTATTTACAATATATTTACATAATTAATTTTAAAACGAAATAATCTAATTTACCTATATTTACAAACGTATTAAAAAAGATAACATAATTACAAAAACACAAATAATTATAATACTAAAAATTTACAAAAATGGTTTAGGCATCGTAGAATTCTTCAGCATCGCTGTCAATTGGTAACGTGCCCAGAAGACTGGCAGCATTGCCACGTTGTTTATTTTAGTATAGAACTTCTTTTGAGGAGTGGTATCCATAATAATATGTATAAGCAGTGTTAGGTATTTCTATTTATTTAACGCTGGCTACTTCATTAACGTGTTAAGCAATTCTATGAAAATATTCACTACTATTTAAAATAAATAAGTTTTTAAGTTTTTTTTTTAATTACCGGCATATTACGTCCGCCTGTATTTTTACTGGAATTATTCAATGCCATTACTCCAAGGTTCTGTTGATAAAATGACGAAAGAGATAGAATCGTAATTAGTCAGTGCTATTTAATTAATTATCTTTTTACTTTAAAGAAGATTATATCAAATGGATATTTTAGAACTCTTCAAATAGACCAGTTATTATTATGAAAATGACATTTGAGATGTATACGTAACGAATATATTCGTAAAGACAAATAAATAAATGGATTTGACATTTTGTGGAACCTTGTATTTCTCTTTAAAGTGGTTAGGTAATCATTACTTGCAATAGCAATTTGAACTTTCAAGAATTTCCATATTCAGCAGAAGCTTTGGATTCTTATTATCACAACAGTAGATGCATTATTTCTCATTAACTTTTACTGTGAGAAGCCATCAACTGATAGGAAAATTTCCTCATGGGAAGTTCAACCAATGTTCCGAAAAAAAGTACCGTTGTGGAAAATTACGCTGTATATTATTCCATAGTCAGTTTGTTAAACATCGTGTAACGAAAAGGTATGATGGTATTAAGCGTCGCCGTCGCTATGAAAACATGACAAGTAGTGATTCTGTAGACTCTAGAGCTTGTAGTGAAAGAATATGTTCTCTGCATGGCGATAAACATTTATAAGGTTTTGGTAATGCACAAATCTTTAGGCTATTTTTAATTATCGTAGAACATTGAATTAGTTATAGTTTGCCAAAAAGTATTCATTCTGTCTATGTTGTTTTATAGTGACCAAACCAGACAACATAATTAAGCTTTTTTAAATATTGAATTTAATTTTTATAATTATATATAGCTTAGAATTTTTTGCAGTTGTTTATACTAGTATTAAACATTATTTAAAAACGCCGTACTTTTTGTCATGTTGTATAACATCCTTTAACAATGACGCTTTAATTAATTAAGGTGTTCTTAACCCTTTATAATATGCCTTAAACATATGGACTAGCTAAAAGTGATTCCCAATCAAATTCATTCCTTTATCACCCACGATCAACCGAAGTACATACTACACTTGCGTGCTCACACTACACCTATTCGAGTATACAAGTATATACGCGTATATAGGGAGCGTTATCTCCTGCGTCAGGCCATACTTAAGCTCGAGGGGTAACTTGAAATAGGAATAGTCGCATTAGGCCCAAAATTACAGGCGACCGTCACAGCCTAACGTGGTAAAATTGCCCAACCACCTGGGGGGTTTAACCCTCTAACACCCTCTTAGTTTAGCGTCGCCTTGGGACTTTAAAGACGAGACGATGCAAAGTAAAACCAACTCTATTATAAAGCATTAAAGTTGATTATCCAATGGAGATTTTCATAAGATCTTGGACTTCAGAGTTGTGAGTAAACGTTAGCGTTTGACCCCACTTCGCATTTCGGTCCGCGACGGGGGTGGAGGGTTGTTTTAGTCATCAATAATGTTAGAAGGTAAGCTTTAGTGGATACGTGTGCTATTCGTTGTGTTGAACTACTTTATGTGGAATGAATGTGTTCAGACGTAGATAGAGCACACGTAAATTATTTAGGAGGCTTGGGAATGTAGGGAATGGCAAATAATTCTTTATTTAAGATAAACAACATATCATTGCTTAAGTTTTGATCACGTTTGTCACGTACTTAACTTAAAACATTAAGCATACCTTTTGTTAATAGAGACAGACTATATATACATACATAACTAAAATATACTAGTGACCTTTGTTATGTATATAGTCTGTCTGTTAGATTATCATGATTTTTACAACATCAATATTTCTTTAATCGTTGTCTCTTACCAAATGTATTTTTTATAAAACGCCTGGCGACCTTGCTGTGTGATTTTATTTTCATGCAACTACTATTAACCGTGTTATTATAGTTCAATCATTAGTAACAAGGTTTAGTTACAAATCTTAAAATTAAATTAGTATTTATATTTAAAACATATATACGCACCTTTTTCACCCTTTTCAATTCTCACATAGAGAAGAGGCCCGTGTACGTACGTACGTGCAGTAGGACATTTTATATACTGGGCTGATATTATTATATTATTAAACATTTATATGTCCTCTTAACTGAAACATTACTATTACATAAGATAAACTTACTTAGTTATATAAGTTTTTCTCACTTACGCTTGAAGTTTTATATTCGCCCCTTGTGAAACCATAAAAACTAGTAAGAAATTTTACTATAAAAACATTCGTCATCAAACTATAAAAAAACCGAACTTATTAACCTTATCATTGCTTAAGACAAAAATTCAATTCTTATAAAAATCAAGCCGTATAATCTTCAAAAATATTGTATTTATATTCGAAATTATTTAAGTTTTATGTCACAAAAATGACTATAATTATTCTGAAAACTAAAAAGTCAATTAGACTGTTATATTGTTGGTTAGTGGATAGTCTTATCCTCAATAAGGTTTGGGGAGACGACCACGTAACGACGACGACAATCTCACGGGGAGCGGCTTATCAATCACTGTTGATGTAAAGCCCAGGCCGTGGGGAGACTTAGATTTAGAGAGCACGCAGTTGTAGACGAAATAATACAATGACTGGAGTAAAATAGTACAGACTTATTCATCAAATTTACAAGGAGTTTTGTTAGTTAAAATGAATAAAAATGCTAATTTGGTTTGTAAAGATGAAGGTTTACAAAACGTTTGTTACTAAGCTTACTAAGTATTGTAACTACTGAACGTATTAAAATTTTAAGTAAGGTAATTAATATATAATAATTTTAAGTAAGGTTATGATAATGACCTATAGACTTTACGTATAATATGAAGGTATTTACAAAAAAGAAACATATATGAATGTTTATCCATTGTCTAGTACCCATAGTACAAGCTCTGCTTAGGTTGGGCTAGATGATGTTGTGTGTATTTGGTAGAATATAATTATATTATATATATAATATATAACGGGTATTAACGCGATCATGCATAATGTTTACATTTTTTATGCTTGACGTTTCGACCAGGTTACACCGGCCGTGGTCACAAGCTGTGGTCACACCAGTCAGCTTGTGACCACGGCCGGTGTAACCTGGTCGAAACGTCAAGCATAAAAAAGGTAAACATTATGCATGATCGCGTTAATAACCGTTACATATTATATATATATCATGCAACGCGAAAGTTTAAAAGTTATTATAATTATATTATTATTATTATATTATGTAGGTTATATGTATGTAAGTTGTAGGTAAGTCCCAAGCAATAAACTGAATAGGCGTTTTTGGTCAAGAATAATTGTAGAGTACAGAGACTAGAATGAAGGAGTTGTGCATTCCATAAGGAGTAAGTGGAGATGTCTTGTTTTACTTTTATACTACTTGGCGGGTAGTAATCGCCAGATATGGGCTTTGGTATTGACAAACGTACAGCTCTGTTGTAAATCACTAGGGTGACGAATAACCTTATAAGACCACTGATTGTAAACTATCACTCTGCTATAAATATAACTTTGCATTGCAGGCGCAAACGGTGATTCGACGCATTTTACTGATAGCGTCATACTCATAGCGCCTCCTTAAATAATTTATTAACGCAATAAATTTGATTTTATTATTGAAAATAAGTTACTATGAATAATAATATAATATTCTACCACAAACACACAACACCATCTAGCCCAAACTAAGCAGAGCTTGTACTATGGGTACTAGACAATGGATAAACATACATATATACTTTTTTTTTGTAAATACATACATATTATACATAGAAACACCCAGAACAAGACAAACATCCATGTTCATGCACACAAATGTTTGACTTGTGCGGGAATCGAACCTGCGACCTCAGGCGTGGCAGTCGGTTACACTAACCACTACGCCTGAATGTTTTTCTTTCAAGTTTAAATAACCTTACTTTTGACGTTGTGTATACATTATAAGAATAACAAACTATATGCTACGTCGTAGCTTCGTAGACGTTAGAATTACAAGTATTACAACATTATGTTTATGTTCAAAATCCTTATACTATTTATGTTGTAATATTTAAAATAAAATATGTTAGCCTGTGTGGAAAGAAGCCACCTATCTATGCGAACGTCAAACATAATTTCGATATTCGATTCTATTCGATAACAGATGTCACTATAAGCGGTTTATTGATCTTATAGGATTTTCTTTACAATCTAACTGGTTTTAGCCTCGCGTATCAATCTAGTTAGTGTAACACTTTTTCTAGTTGGATAAGGTAATACAAACATATGCAGCACTTAGCCGGCGAGGTTTTATTTTTCAAATAAATAGTTTAGAGTAATAATTCAGATTTTCTATTATGAGTTTTCAAAGCTTTCAATGCACCTTAATACATTTTAAATCAGTTTTTATTTGATTATTTAACATGTATTATGCTCTAAAAGCGCCTCTAATGGAATAGCCGCTGAACTGATTAAAATGTATATAAGACATGCCGATGATCTGAACGATCGAGGTACGTCGAGACCAATGAAATCTCATAGTGGACCATCAAATATATTATACTTAAAATGGAGCATATTCTCAAAATACTTCTTGCATATATATACGAAAAAGAAATTTTTTCTAATGGCCATCGAAATGATAATGACTTCACGTAGTTACGTTTTATACTCAGTAATATTACGATAAATCGCGTACCTCAACCAACCCTCTTAGCAATAAGATCACCAGCAAATTTCAAAAGGGTTGTTTGTTCAACTCTCCGTGCTTTATAACGGTTACGTTGTAACTATATTAAGCTTAAATACACAGTACCGAAGACATTCGGTACAATTTACCATCGGGGTGTATCCCCGCAGGTGAATGCCGACTGTCAGCGTTTCAGATGGACGGGTTAGGGGCGGGTGGGTAGAAAGTACCTATTTGTCTTGCGGGAGACATGTGATCGCAAGTCGTATTTGTTTATTTGTTCTTAGTATGGGTTTAGTTGGTTTTAGTATAGTGGGTAGTTGCCTAAATTAAATGAATATGTAGGCAGATACATTTTTGTATATAGGTAGAGATGTTTTCTCAAGTAACGGACCTAATTTATTCTAATAAGATAGAGGTGAAATGGAATTTCTTACAAAGGGTGATTGCCTACTTAAAGTTCGATGATTATTCAAGTGGACTGCATAGACATTAGCACTTAATGCATAATGTCTGAATACATGACAGATGTATTGATGAAAGACCAGCATTAGAAATTAGGGATGGAAATCACCTTCTTGAGTCGTCAAAGTTAATACCTCTTTAGTCGAAATGAAATCGTGGTTTAGAGGGTGTTGCTCACGGACTACATCACTGCTTACCATCAGGCGGAGCGTGGGCATATTAGAAGGCAATACTACAAAAAAAAACTACATATGCTACTTTGTAGGCTTAGTCTTCCAGGCATTATGAATAATGTTGAGCAACTCTAAACAGCACTCCGTTTCCTGAATAATGTGTAAACTTATCGGTATACCAAATCTATATTCTAATTCACAATTTCAAGTCGTAGGCTTTAATAGCACAATCTTGTTAAACATAGTTATTCTCTCGCTAATATCAGCAGTCATAGCCGCGTGCCAACCAGAGCTACTCAAGCTGTTGCTTATAATACTACGTAAGCCAGTACATAACTCACCTGCGAACGATAACTGCCCAAGTTTCGCTGAGCTAAAAATCGCGGCGCCGACTGTCGACTGTACTAATAGGTACGTATGATTAAATGTTTTAGAAACTCAAGAGTATAACTTATATTATTTTATTAGGGCATAGTATATTTTGAATTGATTGAAGCATTAAAATAGTTGGAAGAAATGGTTATCAAATTTTATTGATATGCCTGACTGACTGCAACTGCTAGTACGTTGAGTATTGAAAATTTAAACACCATCCGGGAATAAAAAAATTGTGACATATGTACGTGTAGTATTTCCAAGACTAGACAGTAAAGTCATCCACGATACAGAAAATTTTGCTTATAAATATATGGAAGAGAAGAGATTCTTAATAAATGTCTACCTTTTAATCTCATAATGGAGAAATATGATAAGGCAACGTTCATCACAACTTATTAAATATTTTGATTGTTTTTGAAAGGTATTGGACCAAAGTTTTTTTTAATAACCCCTTTGTCCTCTTATTTACCTCCGTCCTTTATAAATAGCACGAAAGTTCTAGTAGATAAATGTATAAGATATTATAGGCCCACAGTATATGGCAGGTACTCTGTTGAGTAACAATCGGGACAGAAAGAAGTGACACTCCATTATCTTCATGTGCGGCACAGAAAAGAGACAGATAGTACCAAAATATGATTGATACAAGACACTATCCAGCTCTGAGCTTTCACGTAACATACATTGTTCATACGCGTGAAATATGGTGTTGTTTATGTAATGGATTATTGGGCATTGTTGAAAAGTTATTGGGACGTAAAGGGTAAGAAATTAAGGATTTTAATTTATTTAGTATGTGGTTATGTGTAATTATATAAACATATGACTCATGATACTTTGAGCTCATTCTGCGTAAATAGAAACACCAATGATTAAATTATGTTCGGGTACTTTGAAATAACTACACTGGAACATTGAGACAACTGCCATCTTAGTCTCCCCGTGACCATGGCTGATGAAAAGCAACCGAAACGTCGGGGAAAGTGTAAATATAAATTAAAATTAAATCTAAATAGTTTAATAATAATTTAATAAGCTTAAAAATTACCTAGTAAAGTTTAATAGTAGTAGTAGTGTAACAATTTTCAAAATTTTGTTATAAAGTGTCAAATAAACAACGCGATAAAATCCGTATATAGCAGTTTAATTTCAATGAATAATATTCGCGTAAATAGAAGACAATATTACATATGACTCTTTTAATTAAATTGAAAACAATCGAATGTATATATTCTTACAGAAGTAAACATGTATACGACTTTCTATAATCCAATATATCCTAATAAATCCGATTTTCTAAAATATGTTATAAATGCGAATGTGAGTTTGTTTGTTTGTTTTTCATTATAGAATTTGGCATTCACCATGATGGATACATACCTACGTATATATGTTCAAACTAGAATCCTATTAGACTTATGTTCTTTATTAAATCAGTATATTATTTACACGACAATTTGTAGTCAGTTAAGCCACCGAATAATTAGAGATGGGAGTAGGTGTCTGTCAAAACGTCAAACACATGCAAACATACAGGGAATTATAATATGCGCGCCACAGAACGTTATGCCCACTTATGTCTATTTAGTATAGAATTATTTAGAATCTGAAAAACGTCGGCAACGGATAGTAATTGATCGAGTATTATTATAAAACGCGATAGTATGAGGGATTATTAAAATTCACGTGTAAGAAATGCACTTACCTACCAATAATTATTTCAGAAACTTTCAGAATAGAATTTTAATTTATTAATAAGTTGAGTGTATCAATATAAAGTTATTTGATACCTCGATAGATGGCGTTGTTCAGTTTGGCAGGATCGCGATATACTTTGGTTAACGAGCAAGGTACATAATGTCAAGAGATTTTTTAAATATACGTGCTGGGAACGCATAGTTAAACACAACACGGGTTTAATTCTAAATCCTACGACCAGTGTGATAGCGAGATAGATCACAGTCCTCTAGCAGAATTAAATTTGAGTAGTGCCACGTTGATTGTGAATTAGTACTAAGATCAAAAAATTAATTTTGTTTCGATATTTTGGTGTTATTTTAATTTATAATATTACTTCTATATAAATTGTCCTACCGCTAGGCATAGACATATTTAAGCGATCGAAGGATTAGGCCATAGCCCACCATGCTGGCTCAGTGCGGATTGGTGGATTTCACATAATATTATGGCGATCGAATTCGAAACTTCTGCGTGGCAGTCTAAGGATCTCGCAAGTGATAACTAAACAATTTTTGAAACCTTTTAATTATATTTTTTTTATTACAAAAACATGTTTTTCGTGAATTACCTCAACGCGACCAAAGTTCCTTACCTATTTAACTTTATTCTTGCGTTTGCATACAAAACTGTTATTGAAAATATAATCTCATATTTCAGAGGATGACGCGGATCTAAAATTTTAAAATATAAGGGATTTGAGTTCCGACTGCAGCAGCGACATCAATATATGGGCGAACAGACTTACGCCGGAATAATCCGGATCATCTCGGGCAAATACGACGGTTACCCGGCACGGATATCTTGTAAAGAAGCTATCTACAGATCGCACTTTCAGGCACCGTTTTTGAATCGATATAGTTTATTTTGCCAAAGAATATGTGTAGCAGTTAATTCATAAACATATTAGATTTCTTAGAAGACAAACGTCACGCCTAGCCGAGCCTATGATTGTTTGCAAATTGCTAGAATACTAGCAGCATTTGAGTCTCCGTAATTTTTATTTACCGGGCAAAAGGCAGTAACAGTGTCAGAACTCGTGATTCCTTGTACTTTTCCGGGCAAGTTGAATCATTAGTACCATCACCAAATAACGGACTTTTTTATTCCTGTTTAGGTATTTATAATATTGTTATTTGTAGACTTAGGTAAAGGTAGAATTGATCTCAAAAGCCAACAATTATTGATTTTCTTTCATCACATGGTAGGTAACATAATTGGCAACATTGTTTTTTTATTAAAAATTATCTTATTTGTAGTTTTATATATATGCAGCTTTATAAGAAAACATATAGCTTGCCTGGTAACTAGTTACTGGATGCCCAAGTTACACTAATGTGTAAAGTGTTATTACCACGTTATTGCCCAGCAAAAGACTAACATGTGACTAAAAATCATGTATTTTTGTTACTTTGAAGCTTTAGAACTTCTATTCACCGCAAGTATACATCACCAACATTTTTTATAGCAATGAAAAAACACTTAATTAGATTGCTCCAGTCTGAGAGAACATTTCTCTTTGTCCTCTTTTATTATGAACTAACTACACTACTATTTGCAGATTTCCTGCTGTTACAGAACCTGATCGAATTTTGGGTTTAAATTCTATTTGTTAAATAGGATTTAAACCCAACATTCGATGATGATTTATAATTATTGTATCTATGTATACTCCGCGCAATTAGACCAGCGAAGCATCTCCATTTCCTTGAATAATTTCGTCATACAAAACATTGTATTAAAAATCTCCCCAATTACACTTAGGACTCGAGTAGGTGCAGGTTATAGACATCCATCAAGCATAACTCTAAATTTTTCTCTGCTATTCAGAATTAAAAGATTAATTACCAGATCTTAAAATTAATTTTCTGATAGTGACATCTACGTAATAGGTACCAATTTAATCTCTCACGTAGTAATTTCCGAACTAGTTTGAAAATCTTCTAATTATTTACTTAACAAACCTTAATGCCAGCTTAATTAAATTCCTAACCACACATCCGGATCAAAGCCACAGTTTTTGCCCATTCTCCCCTATAATTGGACCGCGGGCGAGCAAAGTTCCTTCATCAAGATACGCCTCGCGTTAGTTTAGTCTTAGTTTAATGTATGCACATTATCTAAGCAAGTTCGGCACGCTTCCATTTCACCCCAACCTCCCCTTCGTTACGTGTGCTCAATTTAGTTGCCTTACGTACATAATGTTATGTATATGCTACGTTAGGATGTGTGTTATATCGAGATCATGGAGGAATGAAGGTGGGTGGATTGATTAAGGTTACTCTTAGTACGTACTCGGAGTAACCTAAGCATATGTGCTATTTTATTTTATTTAAATGGATTGATTAGCCCTGACTATATACTAGAATTGTACAAGAAGTTACGGTTGCAGTCCGCCAGTGTACATATGTTTAGCTGTCTGTACGATTGGTGCTACTTCTAGAGGGATGTTCAAACTTGTTTTAGAAAAATGAGTAGCTTTCTGCAAGGTAAGAATAAACATTGCCACGTGTCTAAGAGCCAATTTCTGTAATGAAAATTCTTCGAAATAGGATGCCAATTTAGTATTATTGTCATAAGTATCACAAATCATTATCTCCTAAACTAATATATCTAAGCGTCAAACGGGAACATAAAGTAAATGCAAAATGCATTTCAGTTCATATTTGACGTTTATTAGACATAATCAAAACTCTATTTGGAGCAAGTTTTATTAGCAAAAATTGTAGTCTGGTTTGTCGACTACTGTTATACATATTCTGGTTTGCTCTGTGCAGGATATTACAAAATTTTATTATAAGAGAATCCAAACATTTGCAATATAGACCAGCTTGGTCTATATTGCAAATGTTTGGATTGACAGATTTCATAATATAGTGTAAAAACATTGTACAGAATTGTCAGTTATAGAGATTTCTTTATTATGTTTTTCTGCATAACTGTAAAAACTAGGTATGTCATTTCGAAAATTCAAAGTCAATCCATTCAGAGTAAGTCATACCAAACCTTTTTTTTTATATGATGTGGTGTTTGAAAATATACACACCACAATATCTTAAAAATAATAATATTTGAATTAAATATCGGTGTCATAAAATTGTTGGGTTCTCACATTTATACATCCTAAATTTATTTCGTGTATAATGGAGTACTTAGAATAACATAAGTGATAGTGGCGACCCAAGTAGAAAACGCACTTTATTTTTATTTGTATTACAGATTTAAATCCAATTTCAGAATCCTGTTGTGCGTCGTTTAAAGTATAATAAATATTCTACGAAGCCATATTATAGTTTCATATTATAATTCTCCACTTTGACCTGATACCTATTACTTGAGTTACGAAGTGCCTTTATTCTACAGAATATTGGAATCATGAGAATTATGCCAGGGTTCTGAAGGAGATTCTGAGCTGTCCGCACGAACCAGTGAAATGAATGAAAGATTAGAGAGATAAAAATCAACCCAAAGTTACAGTGGTAACTTTAGCTTAAAAACGTTAGTAAAACCCTGATGTAACAAGCGCTTTTTTGGTCCTGAACACAAAAGCAATCATATGGCTGCCTGGTGATAATTATATTACCAGGCAGCCGTATGATTGCTTTTCGATGTTGGTGGTATAAAAAGTATAGTCCCATTATTATTATGGACTAGGACCACAATAGCAATCATATGGCTGCCTGGTGATAGGTGTTTTACCAGGCCGCTGTATTTGCCGGGATGATTTATCAGCTTGGTGGTATAAAAAAGTATAGTAGATTATTATAAATAATAACCGTCCCATTATTATTATGTTTTATAAATAATAATTATTTATAAATAATAAAAAAAAATATGAATAATAATCGTTTAATTTTTTTTACCCGATGTCTGTTATTAAATGTTGCCTATAGCACTTTCACTTACATAAGCTTCCACTGTGCCGAAGCGTGGTTATTTCTCTTTTTTTCTTATTGAAAAAGGTTTCACTAAGAAGAAAACAGATACTTTTATGTTTATAATACTTAGAACTCAGCATTACTACATACCTACATGTACCACCTAACATGTATGTTTTAAACAGTCACGGGGAGGTCTTTATAACCAATAGGTACCTCCATCTTTCCCACATAGTGGAAGTTCTGAGAGCAATTGGAATTCACTTTACGTGACAATAGTTTCAACCGTTATTATCGTAAGCGCTAGAGATTTCAACTGTCGAGCAAGATCCGTGATTATGACGAACATGACGCAAATTGATGTTGCTTAACTTTGCTATCGACGGCCTCGATGGCGTAGTGGTTAGTGTAACCGACAGCCACGCCTGAGGTCGCGGGTTCGATTCCCGCACAAGTCCAACCTTTGTATGAGTGAACATGGATGTTTGTCTTGGTCTGGGTGTTTCTATGTATAATATGTAAGTATTTACAAAAAAAAAGTATATATATATGTTTATCCATTGTCTAGTACCCATAGTATAAGCTCAGCTTAGTTTGGGCTAGATGGTGTTGTGTGTATGTGATAGAATAGAATATAGAATATTATTTGAGCTACATACGTTCTTTAATACAATATAATATGTATGAAGCATATTGTATTTGCTGACTTTATATTAAATACTGCTGGTGAATATCTGAACTTCAACGGGAATCCGACTACATTCGTGTATTTTCTACACTACCCAGGTATTCAACTGTATTTATGCCAATATATTATGAGAAACGGTTTAATGGTATAGATGTAGAATTGTAATACGTAGCCCTAATTACTTAAGCATCTTTAACAGACGGAATCCTAAATAACTATAAAATTTATCAGTATCTTACTTAAAAAAATATACTTGATAGGTGGTTTTTAAAGGTATAGGCAATCGTCGATACCTTTAAAAACTATGTTGTATTTATACTTTAGTTAATCTTTATTTGGTGATTAAAAACAGACAATAAGAGAAGTAAACTTCAGAAAGAGTACAGAGGGGTTCGCCATAACCTATGACAGCCTGACTGAAAATAATGGCAGTCTATTTATATAAGTCAACATGTTAACTCATAAAAAAGTTTATTGATAACATCAGTTGGCCTCGTTTGCTTCAGATTTATCATTTTCTTAACAACCTTGTAATTAGTTTAACATGTCGCATAGGGAGGTCAAAGTGCGTAATTAAGTTCACCCTTTTCTGATATGAAACGACCTGCGACGAATGCTTGGTGTTCAACAAGGGTGAACTTTCCAGAATTTTCTTAGTGAGTATGTGCTTGAAGCATATATGATGCCTAGAAAGTTTTTAATTAAACATGGTTTTATTTAATTCGTTTGGTGTCATTGCCGTAAAGTAATATTTTTGTAATAGTTTTATACGTTTAAATTTTATTTTAATTTTAAATTTGATTATGACTGGTTCTAGCTATTCTGTAGAAGAAGTGCAGTGGCCTTAGTCGAAAGCCCTTAATTATGAGCGTGTGAAAACAAGAAAAAGCTATTTCTAGAATAGACTATCTTTTTACTACTGAGAGCAAGTATAGATATGGTGTTATTTACAATCAAACCTGGATAAGCTTAACTGGTGTAATACCTCCTCCACGCTATAGAAAACCGTAGTCAACTTTATGTTATGTTCCTAACGTGACATGTTTACCGCCAAAACCACATCACAAGGTTATTTAGGTCAGTTTTCATAGCCTTAATAATCTGGGGTTCTTATAACTTGCACTGGGAGCAGAAGTTTCTTCATTGTCTCGTAAGCTACTGAAAATTTTTGTTAGACGATGTATGTAGGTTGATGAAGCCAGTTATAAATGAGAAATATACATATTTACAAATGTCGAGCAATGTACATAATAGCGCACACTCAGTAGATGACACAAATTACTCGAAACTATTACAAACTATGTGACGACCTCCTGTAATTTCGTCGGCGCTTTGATCTCTGAGGGGAACAACCGTTTTAAACGATGAATAAACACGTGAATTACAATTTAGATTGTTGTGTCTCAGTATAAATTAAAAGTGAAGTATTATTTATAATTTAGCTGCTAATAACTGCTAATCTATGGAACACACTTTGTATAATATACCTTTTCGATATATTTTACAGGGTGGATTTGAGTTTAGAAACATAACTTGTAATAAGCCAATCGGTTACAACCATGGTACGCGGAGATTGCATCACATTTTAGTATTTTTAAGAAATATTGGCTTTCTGTGTAATATATGCAAATATGTAATAACTGGATTCAACGTTAACCTGTAGTAGCATCATGAAGACTTCTATAAGAAATCTTAAAGAATTCCTAGCAGTGACGGCGACGTCACATTCAGCGTGTTCGATCAGGAAGGTGCGGAAGGTAAAGTTTTAAATATTTAAATAGCGAAAAGCTTACGTCGGAATGTCTCTATAACTTTTGGCTGATTTACAATAAGTTTCTTCTATTCTTTTCGTCTTCTTGAATGACCGTAGGTAAAGATTATTAAAGTGATGGGCATGAAAGAAATGACGCTGGCTACTATATTATTATATTTTCCCTATTTAGGAACATAAACAGTTCAGATTACCGTTAAATTATGCTTAGACCTTGGCAATAGTAACCGAATATTTAAATATAGAATAGATTTATACCAACGTTCAAGCATGGAATAGTTTATGAGTAGTTTAAAATTAGCCAACGTCAGATGCAACAATGTATGCTCATAATACAACAAAGCGATAAATTATTACATAAAGCGAAGCGTAGAGCGTATGTACTACATACGTAGCTATGTGCGTGTATGTATACAACACGGCTTGCAGACAAGTCCGCGACGGAATACATAATGTAAGGGTAACAAAGCCTCGTATGTACCTATTGCCCACCGAATTCTAACTCTTGAACTGGTCCAAGTTGGAAACGAAGGCGGTTACATCATTCAAGTAAATATTAATATGTTCTATTTATAGGTGGTTAGTTTTGTTAATATTAGTTAAGTTGTAAATTATGATTGTTGCTTTCACTACTATGAATTATATATTAGAGGTGTTAAATAAAATAAGTAAATATTAGTTTGGTGAATTTTTGTTGTATGATATGCTTGAACCACAATTTATGGACTTTCTTCTACCAAAATGTCATATGATCATGCTTTGTTCGATTGCCTGTTATCATCTCTTGATTGCAAGACCTTTTGGCCAGGTTACAGTTAATAAAAACACAAGTGTCAGTCAGGATATAGGTGATTTATTTTTTGTCCTATACACATGTTTTACATTCAGTCTTTAGAAATTACTTAAAAATCTTTCTTTAAGCCTGCATAGTCACGTATTAGTTACCGATACTTTTAGGAGTATGCATGATACACAATAATTCTAGGATTATTTTATATATTTTCCGTATACGATATTTGATCACTTGATTTAGATATAATCAATAATTGAGAATATTTCATATAGTTTTTAAGAAATAGTAATTTATATCGTTTTTACATTCTATCCTCAAAGGAAAATTAAGCAAAAATATATTGTTTGAAAAAAGTCTTAGCGTTTCTTCATAAATAGTAATTTAAAATTACATTTTACATTATTATATACTTCAAGCAATAATATATTAAGTTGCGTAAACAGTTACACAATGTTGTTATGTAAGCTGGGATGCAAATTAAGCTATTACAATCGCCAAAATGCCTTTTAAATTTCTTTTACTTGGTTTCTTTATATAACTTCAAAGGGATTATATAACTTCTTATTACCAGGGAACAGTTCCTCGTTCCCCGCTGGCTCTCCTCACGTGAACTGCAGGCACGCGGGTGGGTAAGCAACAAAGGCGGAATTTCGCCAGAACCAGCCACCCACAAACAAACAGCCAGCCGTTTCGCATTCCGTCCACTGAAGGTTCGTGTGACGAGCCGAATTCAACCCTGTGATCTTCTCTCTAGTACCTTTACGTATTTGCATGTGTGTGTGTGTGTGTACGTCTTCCTATCTAGTGGTTTATATGGATCGTAGTGATGATAGCTGGAATAGGTAAAGTTGAAATTGGTCGGTATGTTGTGCATTTATGTATCTTGATTGGTTCTTAGTAAAGTACGGCTGTAGATATACGATATGAAGAATATATAAGTAATGTTCCTGAAATTATTTAGATGGGTTCATGGTATTTATAAAGCAAATATGAGTTTGCCTTAAGTCTAAGAAATAAATCTACTTACTTTTGGGGGTAGGCAGACACTACGGACTCACTTCCTACGACTCTATCATTATATTTCTTCCACTTCATTAATTCTCTTTACGCACTCACATACTTTAGGCACATCTATTTGACCTTACATCAGATTCTGTTAAATCCAGTCAGATAATTACTACCTTGGTCTGGCCTTTCGATATATTTATATATCGAAAAAGTTATTGAATAAGAAAAGAAAAAAGCTACGTTTAACAAGATATGGGAGTTGGTTTAATCAATACCGATGTCGGTGGAATATTTTGACAACTGCTTACGGCCAAGGTGATTGGCATACCCTTGGAGTGTTTAGTCTACGAAGACTTGGAGGTTTTATATTACCCAACAAGATCGTCTGCTTACATTGAAGTAATGCTGTGTAATTATTCGAATAAAATCGTTCCATTAGTCTGGTTACACTTAAACATTCTTATTTTGATTTTTGATAGTACGTTCAAAGTACGTTTTGGTTTTTGAAGTTTCTTACAATAGCAAATGGGTTCAGCGGTTCATCAGATTCGATTTCTCAGTCATATTTATAAATATCAGACGTAAGTAAAGAGAAAAATAATCGACTGACCGACAACATTCGGTATTAGAAATCATTCCTGTGTCGCGGGGGACTTCACAAATTTTTAAACAACGGACGCAAAGAACATTCGGACACGGAACAACAGTTTTTAGATCGCACAGATTTTTGTACCGTGCGGGATTTGAACCCACGCGGCGTAGTGACAATGGCCAGGCGACCACTTGAACCACATCACCATTCATGCAGTCATATACAGCGGAATACGCATATAGCATCAAAGATTGTGCATTTATGTTTTCATTATGACTATCCGAAATGAGGAAAATGAGCTTTTCATCGAGTTGTCATTTAAGTTGTTGGAAGGTGTGGCGAACGCTTTATGTTTGAACTACCTTCCATTTTGGTAGTGATGTTGGACTTCTGCCAGGCCGAATGAAGGCTTTATCATATTTGCTTTTATCTAAAACAGTTTACGGTGAGCTTACAATACTTTAAAGCGGAAACGTAAACCAAAGCAAAGGTTCTTTCACCAGACAATTTGGGAGTATTTTGGTCATACAAGTGTGTATGAAAAATGTGATGGTATCAAGAGATATATTATTTCAGATGGTAGGTAAGCGTTTAAAAATAAAAACTATATATTTACATCGAAAATATACAGGAACACCAAGAAATTTTTTATAAAAACATATGTTTGTATGTATGAGTCTGGCATTGTATGGGTGTGAGACGTGGACACTTACACAAAGGGATAGAGAAATTTTAGAGGCGTTCGAGATGTGGTGCTGTAGACGAATGGCAAAGATTAGCTGGACAGAAATGGTTAGGAACGAGGACGTCTTGGTAAAGATCAATGAAACCAGAACGCTACTTAACTCTATTTCAGCTAGAAGACATAAAATGGTTGGCCATCTCTTACGACATGACACTTTTATTAAAAACATCATGGAGGGAAAGGTAGAAGGAAAGCGCGGAAGAGGAAGGCCAAGAATAAGTTACATTAGTCAGATCAGGGAAAAGTTAGGTGTCATGTCGTACAGAGAAGTGCAAGAAATGGCACTAGACAGACAGATATGGAGAGACAAGCTACACCGACAAGTCACTTAGACTTAAATAAGAAGAAGAAGAAGAGACGTAATGGAAAGCTGTATTCTCTGTTTGTCTTTGAGAAGCAGTTGTATATTATGTATGATAGGTATCTTGTTTAATTTGTATACGATGATCGTAATTACTTTTATAGTTATTTACTTAACGTTTATATATATTTAATGTTTCTTGGTTAGTGGCAATAGGCGAGCTCAATCTTAACAAAGCTATTTGAAATATAGATATAATATTCTATCACATACACACAACACCATCTAGCCCAAACTAAGCAAAGCTTGTACTATGGGTACTAGACCATGGATAAACATACATATATACTTATTTTTGTAAATACATACATATTATACATAGAAACACCTAGAGCAAAACAGACATCTATGTTCATGCACACAAATGTTTGACTTGTGCGGGAATCGAACACGCGACCTCAGGCGTGGCAGTCGCTTACACTAACCACTACGCCATCGAGTCGTCGATAGCGTAGTGGTTAGAGTCGAGATGTAACATCTATTTAGATAAAGTGGTGTCAAGCCAATTTAATAAACGTGGTTTATTTATTTAGGACATTGAAATACAAAGCTGAATGTTAAGTTACATCAAATACAACTACGTTACTGATTGGATCCTCCAGAAAAGAGCACATAACGTTCATAATAGAAACATTGAGATAAACTCATAATAACTATACTCCATTTGGTTAGGTAGGTAACTAAAGGTAAACAATCTTGATGTCTTTTTATCTAAAACTCAGTTTAAAAATAAAATGCTGCTAAAGATCAATGTAAATACAACAATAACGATTACTAAATCAATTGAACCGTTAGTTTAAGCAGTAGTTTATTTGTTTAATATGTGTTTGTGTAAGTTACATCAAGATTGTTTACCTTTAGTTAAGTATCTAACCAAATGGAGTATAGGTATAAATCAACCGTTATGTTAAAACAGCTAGTAGAAACCGCAGCGATATTTTTCGCCAGTAAACTTGAATTTCGTATCACGTCAAATATCGATGGATGAATATATTATATATACATATATCGACAAGGGTATCTTATAATAAATAGTACTTTTAAATTTTAGTTTTTAAATGAAATATTGATATAGTTTTAGCTGGCTTTTGGAAACATATGCGAGTGTTCGCACTTATACTAAAAAACAGAATGCAATTTACTTTTGTGATTCTATTTACGGCTAATGGTTAACTGGTATCAGGAAAGTATTGATGATAAGTTACTATTTTCATGCAGCAAACTGAGTTGTGAAACGGTAAGAGTGCGAATGAGCGTTAAGTTCTGAATCGCGGATAGAGGATCTTCTCTCTTAGCCTTTATTATTCCCAAGTCACTTGGGGTCGGCTTTTCTGGTCTAACCGGATTTGACTGGATATCAGTTTTTACACGGAGCGGCTGCCACCTGACCTCCGCAACCCGAAGGCTAACGATACCCTAAGGCTAGACCAGTGTCAGGATATTAGAGAGTACTGACTTTCCCAATAACGACTGCCATAGATGTTTATGGCAGCCGGAACCAACGGCTTAACGTGCTCTCCGAGGCACGGAGCAGGCGATAATTGTCAATCAATACGCACATAATTTCGAAAAGTCATATAACTTCCGAAAGTCAGAGGTGCACGACGTGGGTTCGAACCCGAGACCCTCTGCATTGCAGTCTATTGGTCTCCCCACTGAGCTATCGCTGCTCTTAGAGGATAGTTCACTAAATAACTCATTGAAAGTTTTTTATTTTATCTTGTTATTTGCCTTTAAAAGTGTAAATCTAACCATCAGAAACCCAATAAATAGTAAAGTGTAAAATATACGCGATAAAATCCGTATATAGTAGTTTAATTTCAATGAATAACATTCGCGTAAACAGAAGACAATATAACCCAATTCTCATTAAAAATCTGTTCAAACTAGAGATATGATCTTGCCTAATAAACATCAAATCTGAATAGAAATGCGATTTGTATTCACATTTAACGTATATTTTAATTCAGATACTGTTTGTGATATATATGATATTGAGACTAGATCGTAAATCTATTTTGAACTGGTTTTATTGCGAGAATTGGCTTTCTGACATTAACGTGCTGCATTAAAATACTAGTATATTGTTTTCGACAGGGTCCTCAATTGATACATTGTTTTAAGTCTATCATCTATATACTATATTGTGGAAAGCAATAAAGATTAGAATTGGTCATTGGTTTAATATAATATACCGACGATCGTACTACTGTTAATTTGTTATTTACTTTAATTTCAATGTTATGTTATGCTCATTAGGTAAACTGTAAAGTTCTTTAAGTAATAATAAAGATCTCGTTAAATCTAATTTGATATCAAATTTTCGTTTTAGGTTACATAACAAAACTTAGTTAAAATTCTTTAAGGTAAATCAGTGGCAGTAGGCAACACGAATGTTGGTATCAAGTCGTATGTAGATGGAACATAGTACATCGTAGATAGCGCAGGGTTATTTACCCAACGTATTTGCCCCGGGCGGGCGGACGACGGGTTACAAACGTTTGCATTACCAACTGGATATCGTGTAGTGGTGGGTACTTGTCGATACTCGCTTTGATACCAGCCAAATTGTATTTCTTTTTCAAAAGAACATTTTAATTATGTTTCACCTGTGTCGGTGTTGGTAACGTAGATACAACGTATACTGAGACAACGTTGTGTAGCTTTCTATACTAGTCACAAATGGGCTATAATTTATTTCCTTATATGTATTGGTTAATCTCTGGCACTAATGAACTGACTCTTAACAATCTATCGCTAATGGAAAGCTACACTAACTTCACTTCTTTCTTTCTTTTCGTGTGGTAAGTGGCCAACCTGTTGTCAAGAGTTGTTCAAGCCGCCCGTAGGCCTCTGACATGGCTTAACGACTGCTGTCAATTTGACAACAACCGGGACCGACTTTTTACGAGCCCTCCGAAGCACGGAGACGCTCAGATGAAATACCAATAAGCGGTCACTCATCTATAGACTGACCGCACCTAACGTTGCTTAACCTCGCTAATCGTTTACCGATCAGTGAGTGCAACTGGCTATGAGCGCCTCTCTAATTAACTTCACTAGTAACATAGATTATACTTTAATTTTATAACACACAAATGAAACCTTGAGTGGAGGTTAGTTTCAACTATATATCATTGCCATTGAATCTATAGCATACGGGTTATTTATAAGCGCTTAGTTCACTCAAAGTAAGTAATGAGGATGAGCATGTCAACTTTTTAATTGAATTGTTGGAGTACACCGGATGTCTGCCTCATAATGAGGCCGACCAAAGAAAACTCTACCATCTCGCTTACCGGGACCACTCACTGTAAAACGTAAATAATTATGAAAGTCGCCTGAAACACTTCCGCATGAACACTCTATCTAACCGCCGTAAATTGTCTGACGTTGTTTTCCTACATAAAATAATAAATGGAACTACTGACTGCACACCTCTCTTAAATAGATTTAAAATTAATATTGCGACTCGTATTCCAAGACCTAACACATACAAGCTTTTCCATATTCCTCGCTCAAGAACAAATCTTGGACACTACGCAGCTGTATCCAGGCTCTGTAGGCAATACAATGCACTTTCTGTTAACGCAGACCTAGACATAAGTAACAATTTAATACAATTTAAAACGTGCCTTCGCAAATTGTTACCTTAGTTTTACATACACTTATATTGTTATTCTCAATTACATTTGTACATATTTTATATAACTCTATTATCTAATAAGCTATTATTGTTTTACTTCAAAGTTTATCCTAGAGGCAGAATTTTATGTTTATAATTTGTATGTTTTATGTTTTATGTTTTCCATGTTTATTTCTTTAATTAAGTTGTTAGTTTAGTTGTAATTATAATTTGCAAGCTGTGGTTTCCAATAATTGAGGGACTATACACGCTAAGAATTTAATTATTGCTTCATAATGTACTTGTATGTTGTTGTATATTCCTTTGTTGGAAATCCTTAAATAAATAAATAAAACCAAAGGTACATGTGTTAATAAATTGTTAGGTTTACAAGGAAGTTTATTAGACATTTGAAACGCAACAATAGCACTGTTTAACCTATTGAGTCGCAGTGGCACATCGGCCGGAGATAATATGTTTTCAATGATTCATACAATTATCAGATTAAGATTGGATCGGAGAAGAAGTAAGAGGTGAAATATAAAACTGTAGAATATATTCTCATATATGAATATCTGCACTATTTTAAAACAGTAAAATAGCTTTGGCTGCACAATTATGATATAAAAAATTTACTCAGATGAGCTAATTTAGGGCTTCTGAATTCGAAACTATAATTTCTTTAAGTATATCTATTTGCTCGCGTTTCACGCGATATGTCTGAACTAATTGATATGGTTTACATTTATGTAGCTTCGGGCTTAAGATCCTAAAATGTATTTCTATTCAGTAGAGGCACAACTCCTTATTTGTGCCTCGCCAATTCTCTCCCTTGATTGATTGTGTGATTTAAGCTTAATTTATGCTTCGAGAAACTGTCGTCCTCGCGAATGATGTCGCGGGTATAACCCAGCTATTACATATAACTGTGCACGGAAATGCGATGAAAATGGCATCGTGAGTTTAGCCGCCTTATTATTATGATATATAAAATGTATACTTAGTGATATTGAATCGATACAGTCAAATGATTTCCCATCCCTACTGTCGGCATAGCCCGTGGTGCTTGCGGGGCGAAACCGAATTTCCGAAACGTCTAATAAGTTGGATGTTAAGCTGACAGCACCATGTACTATGTACATGACAACACCGATTCAGCAAGATCTCCCCACCCCCCTAACTCGTATATTCCACAACGTTGTTATAGGGGTGGGTGGTGTGAAAGGATAGGTCAGTATACGCTGGTCGGTTTTAGCGTGTGAGTCTCATTTGCCAGCGCTAGTTACTACGTAGTTGAAGCTTCAAAATTAGGAAATGTTTAGTTAGATGTTGCAAAGGGTGAGGTTTGTACACATTGCATTTGGGAAAATAATTGCTCGCGCGTATTTATAGGGCCGAATTTACGAGAAATACGAGACAATTATATAGACTTCAGGCTAATATGAGTACTCATTATGAAATGTGCCAGATGTCTAAGGATTTCAACAATTTGATATAAAATTTGAAACGAAACACACACAAGTAATTTATTTAATTTAGATTTTATTGGAATGTATTTAACTTATTCAATGTGTAACACAAGAGTCTGGCTCCTTATAATAATATAACAATAATAAAACTTATATTACATCGAGAGTTCATTATACATCATAGATTCTCTCACACCAGTAATATAGTCGCAGGGCTGGACAAAGGTATATTAAACATTTTACCAAAATCCTATTTCTTTTTAAGTCCTCTCACTGGTCCTGTGGTGTCATTGAGACTTTCCTAAAAGAAAACGCAACGACATTTTGCTCGAACTTCCTAATCTCACAAACAGCTGCAAACAAAATCAAACTTATAACTGACCAACGCCACAGCTGTAATCATTAGTATGGAAATAAATTATAGGCGAGGTAATTCATCCTTTACATTCTAAAAACATAAGTCTGGGTGTTCTTTGTGTCCGTTGTTTGAATGTTTGTAAAGCGCCCTGCGACACAGGAATCATACCTACTGCAGCAAATGTCTTTTAAAAGAAGAAAAATACTACTTATTAGTCAGTCTTTTCAAGAGTCACTAGCAATAGATATATATATATATACAGAATAGTGGACATGCACTAATAAAACCTAACTAAAAGAAGATTGATAAAAGTCTAAAGCGGTCAGAATACTAGGTACCTACATTTTGAGCTTGATATATTATGTATGGTCGTACAAATTTTCGTCGAGCAACATACTTTCATTTACCTATAATACAAGAATCTTTAGGCAAAAATAATCAAGTGGGTTATATGTATACCTTTTAACCGCATATATAAATGTTAACCGTATATTTTATGCAATTAGAGCTGTTTTTATCTAAAAGAGTAGGACACTTTAAGTCTTTCTTTATGTATAGCTAATAACTCAATTGGATAAATAGAGTGCAATACGACCTTACATTTATAATTAAATTTAGTTTTACAAGCCGATCACATCTATATATTTGACTAAAGAGACCACTGTTGTAGAGTAAGATTAAAAGTAATATATATTTGTTTTGAATAAATTACCTCGTCTCTAGACTAGCCAGTGAGATTGTACACATTAAACGATAAGGTACAGACAATAATTGCATTTAAATTCTAAGTAAAAAATAATTATCGCGTGCTTTAACGGTGAAGAAAACATCAAATCTGCATATCTGAGAGTTCTCCATAATGTTCTCGAAAATATGTGAAGTCTGCCAACCCGCACTGGCTTAGCTTGGTAGAATATGGCCTGACCCTTCTCACACTAAGAAGAGACCCGTGCCCAGAAGTGGGACTGTTTATTTAGCAGATCTACCCGGATATGTGTAACGTGTATACTGTTATTGAGTATTTTTTCAGTCAGCACAAAGTGTGAAATTGTACCTAATAGATTTAATTAGACTTGCTTTCTATGATGTGATTTAAAACGTAACTGGTGGTGTGGGTGTCATAGTTACAGTCCTTAGGGGAAATACAGGTATATTTTTTAGTAATCTTGTATGATTGCCCCTTTCGCTTGAAGCACAGCGATTAGCGACGTTATCCGCTTGCCATCGTGCTAGTTTCCCAGTTTAAAAGTATTAAAAACATGTAACTATTTAAATAATGTTACTATATTATTAGAACACGTAATATATTATAGACATTCAGTTAGAATTTCACATCACAATAGGCTAACAGAAGATTACCGAATCTTAAATCAACACCGGTAATAAAGCTTGTTTCCTGTAATATAATTACAAGCCATGAAAATAAAAATACCGCTGTTAATCATTGTAATTAATGTAAGAAGAAAATAGATGTAAAAAAGCGACCAGCCATCTAATTCCTGAGCGCGACAGTATAACTTAACTTCTTAAAACAATTGTTCTTTCATTTCATTCAGTCGAGTCTCTAATTCGATAAAATATTTACCATAAAAAATACGAGCAAGTTCAACAAGTGTTACGAACAAGAATCGGGTGTCGAACGCTAATGAGGGCGCCCGCGGATTAATGGACTAATTAGGGGAAAAACCGGGAGAAAAACTCCACGGTCGTCTCGCAGACGATTCGCTTTCACTTTGAGGCAGGTCCGGGACCATTTTTACGTCAGTTTTCAGTCTTCTTCAGAGTACTCTGCGACTTCAATATTGGTCGCGTGAAAGTTTGGATGATTTTCGAGATGTCGGAATGAAAAATGTGAACCAAGCTTGTATTTAATTCATTAATAAAGTTAGGTATTATTAACGTTTCTATTTGTTTAGATTCAACCATTTACGAAAATATTTAAAATGCGACATCGTTTATGTAAAAGTTAAGTTATTTTATGTATTAGGTATATAATTGAAGCACCGGTTTTGGGTATACAAATAATGTGGAGGAATTTAATTCATACATGGCTATTATGATATTAATGATATGTAACCTTTAAAATGCTACATGTAATTCTGATTAGTATCTATATACAGTCTAGTCTAATATATATACAGTCACATATAAATAAGCTTGAATATACTATTTTGAGTGTGTAAATTGTATATTGTAAATTGTATTGTGTAAATTTTTATCGAAGGTTAATAAAAAATGTCTTGTGGCATTGTCAGTAATTACATATTATATAGTAACATACCTATATACCGTAATACATTTCAATTTTGAATGCACCAATAATTTCATATTTTTTTATAAATCACAGTGTAAGAAAAAGTTATATTGCGCCAAGACGCTGTGTCGCGACTGTCCGTGCTCTCGCGAACATTGCCGCGTTGAGCAATCATAATGAATATTTTATTTTATCATAGCGGGCTCTCTCCCCGCGCCGCGCCCGCCCGCGGCCCGCGCCGCCCCAGCCATGAACTTGACACCGAGCGAAAAATTAGTTCACAAGGCGAAAGTGAACTTTGTACAGAGTTTGCACTTTTTGAACGAACCTAGACTGAGATAAAAGAAGTTGGAGACGAGACTTCGCCGCCGAGTTCGCGTCGCTTCCATCTCATCTGCCCGCCTCGCGTCGCCTTAGACAAACTATACCTTCGACGGGGTTTCACTTACGTTCGAGTACATAATTCTACGCTAATTAAACTCTCAAAGCTCAAAGTTATCAAATAAGCCTTATCCAGAACCCCTTTTTTAAAACAGTACAAAAAGCACAGAGTGCAGGCTACTTGTGAATTAACATACTTTACTCAAAGCTACCAAACTAACCGCGTATGAGAAAAAAAATCTAACGTATTTCACGCATTCACTCAGTGTATGAGGCTAATTAAAAAAGTACAGAGGTTGGTTTCGCGAGTGGCGTAGTTCCGCTACTCTCCGGTAGGTAGCGCTTTTCGCTTTGACGAGTCTTGGGGGGGTTTTTGTGGGCTTATGGCATGTTTGTGAGGTTTCATTTTTTAATGAGGTCGTGTATTCGGGGCTGAGCGACGGGGATTGCGGTAGCCGGGCACCGTGCTTTGTGCGCCGATAAGCGGCGAGCGGAGCCGTGCGGTGCGACGCGCCACGCAAAGGCACTCTCTGTGCCCTGTTTGAACGTGTGTGCGTTCATGAAAGAGTTACATTAAGCTTCCCTGTTCACTTATTCATAGCACCGCACATGGAAAGGTTATTAGAACGGGACGCTCGCGCTGTAACTAGTGGCGTGCCACAGTTTCTAGATTTTTTATTACTTACGTAGGTACGTTAAAACACCTACGTACGGTACGCAAGGAGAGGGTCATGAATGAAAGCGGTGGCCATCAGTGCAAGGAAATATTATACATTATTCTTTATTGTAAGAAAAGTAATACAAGTTTTATATACTTAACGTGGGTAATGGTGCTTAATGTGTAATATTAGTATAATTACACATAAATAAAAGCACTCCCATTCGTCGGAAAGATAGGGAGGCTCAACTAATTTCTCTTACCAACATTCTGAAATACTTCTTAGTAAAGCGCAAGAAATCACACACACCATCATACCGCATTATGTATTTATAAATAAAGCAAATTTGCTGTGGGTAATAATCACATAAAAGCGAAAGCCCTCGAATGATAGATTTACGGCGAAGAGGGTTTATATGTTAAGCATAAATTAATAGTAATTTTTAGAAGTGTTTTATTTCTTTGATTTTATATAAACAATGATGGTACTAAGTTAACATGGACCCATCCATGGCATAATTTAGTGAGTATGTTCACGTGCGTGAGGTTCCGAATTAGATTATCGGGTTGGTTATTGTTATATGCGGGTTTTTCTGTTAGGAAATTTTCAGCAGTGGCACTAAATCTATAAATGAGTCTAGTGGGTACCTTAGCCTAGCCATTAACAGATATAAGCGTGAGACTATGAGCATATATTCTTGCTTCACATGAATACAATCACAGAAAACAACAAACAGAACTCTGTTTTGAGCATGCCAAGCAAGAATACATATATATTAATACTAAGTAAGAAAATGAATTACTATTTAAGTACGTAATACGATGAAGCTTGCATTTAAATAGACTGTATAATAAATATTTAGTTACTTGACTACTGTCTAAAACAAAATCAAAATAATTTCAGCTAGTTATAAGCTAGGTAATCAAATTGGTTAGTATTAACTCTTATTGAAAATTGCAAACACTATACAAATCTATTACCTATTATATGTGCCCGCAGTATGTACAATATCTTTGTAAACAAACAGCTATATATGACCTTAATTATGTAAGATCCAAGCGGATAGTCTGTCGGTACCTACTAACTTTAATTTATGAGGGTACTGAAGATTTGTTGATTGTTGTTAAATAAGCAATAACAAGTTCCATGATAATAATTCCAATCTTGGCCTATTTTTGCATATATTTATATAATAAGTATGGTTAATTGTATATAACTTAGTTCCTAGTAGTATATTGTAAGTGCCCTTAACGCCTGTGGCACAGGTTTATCCTAGTACAGGCACCCATATTATATTACCTATATTAAGTATTTTATGGACTGTATTCATGTTTTACCACTATAATCAATAAATAAATTATTATTATTATTATTATTATTAAGAGCAGCGATAGCTCAGTGGGGAGACCAACAGACTGCAATACAGAGGGTCTCGGGTTCGAACCCACGTCGCGCACCTCTGACTTTCGGAAGTTATATGACTTTTCGAAATTATGTGCGTATTGATTGACAATTCTAAAATCAATCAAATCAAATCTTACATCTTTACTTATAACTTTAATATATTGTACGTAGTTTATAAACCATTCTAAACTTGTTTTACAAGAAAATTTGGTTGAATTTAAATTAAATTGGTCAAAGCTAATTTGACTTGTGTGTACTTACCTATAGTTAGCTTTCGAAATAAAATAAATAAAACACAAACACAATTATCGCCTGCTCCGTGCCTCGGAGAGCACGTTAAGCCGTCGGTCCCGGCTGCCATGAACATCTATGGCAGTCGTTATTGGGAGAGTGTCGACACAAAAGATCCCACTGGGTCGAAGTGTCGCCGGTCTGCACTGACTGGCCTCCACATAAGATACATACATACATACATTATTATTATTAATATAGCGTAACATCCAAAATCTTAGAGATAATACGATGAGATTTTAAAATCTTTGTAACATTACGACTCGTTTGCGCATGATTTCCATACATTTTGACAAGTTATGCAGCGATGTAACAGTCACTTTTTGTAAAATTGTCGAGATGCACCCAGAACTACGAAAATTTATGGTAAGTCCTCCAATCCTTACTAAAACAAATACATCGATTCATCTTATACATACATACATTCACGCCTGTTTCGAGATGGGTAGGCAAAGACTACGGATTTTCAGTTGCGATCCTGGCATATCTCTCTTGCTTCTTTCACACTCATTTAAGTCTCCATATACGTTCTTCGTTGTAAAGTATTCTTAACCTAGTATTTCTTCAGATTGTCTGCGATACGGTCAAAGAACGTTGGCCGAAGTCTTGCCCTTTTGGCTGTCCTTACCTAATGTACCTATTATGTATTTGATTGTTAGTTTACTGAGTTCGTTCATTTGTAAAGCTTAGTAAGATATTATACGTCATTTTGCTCTTTCCCATGTGAGAATTACAATTTAACTTTAGCTGTGTTATAAAATAGCAACACAGTAACACTTTGAATGTACTGCGACAATGGTTTTAACGTTTAAACGTCGAGCTCGTAACTTTATATTGAAATTATTGTATGAATCCTTAGACTAAACTAGATTTGGATCACTCAAGGTTACGATTGCTGCTAATTGTCATTAATTACATATTAATGACAATTAGCAGCAATCGCAAAATAAATGCTCTGAAGCAAAGGTATTAAAGCTACAGTATGCCCAAATTCTGGCATCAGCATTAGCCTGTTTTTGTAATTATTTCTGTGTGAAAGAGAAAAATAAACTATTATTATTATTAGACTCTCAAGATCTTGGAAGAAGATGACCATTATCATACAAAACTGCTATAACCCTTTCGGTTATGGTAATTCTATTATAACCTATCTTTAAAATAACAAACATTTTACAAATATTTTAAATGACTTGTTCATAAGCAGCAGCGACTAATGTCTATAGTAGGTGACATAATAGTTCTGTGTACGTCTTGACAAGGGCACAATGAATTGTATTGATCAGTAAGTTCACCCATCTTCAGCTCCATTTAAATAAGGTACCGGTGCCGAATTTTTAAAGGAACCTGATACCAATTTTTTATAAAACAAAATTTAATCTGAGTTTGAATAACTTTAAGACAGTGTGTACATAAATTATGTAACCTTTTATTTTCTGACTCTAGTTATTTTTACTTCTATACTAATATTATAAAGCTGAAGAGTTTGTATGTTTGTTTGTTTGGTTGAACGCGATAATCTCAGGAACTACTGCAACAAATTGAAAAATTATTTAAGTGTTGGATAGCCTATTTATCGAGGAAGGTTATAGGCTATATAACATCACGCTACGATTCGTGGGGCGGCACAGTAATCATTAACACGGGTGAAACCGCGGGCACAGCTAGTCATGTATATTTCTGTTGCACATCGCTACTATCAGTCAGATGCCGTGTTCGCCTCGCCATTGGCAGTGCGCCGATTGTTGTCAAATCGATCCTCACAGGAGATAGATGATATATATTTGATTAGATTGAGATATATTTCTAGTCTGCGTTCTCGTTATTTCCGTCTTTTTAATGTTTGCAATGTTTCTCGTAATACAGACATTATTTCTAGCGTGAGAGTTGAGTCTTGTCCTTATAAGTCATGCTGACGATTAAACGCATCAAAGTGAAACAAATTATACAACTAGCTGTCCAAAAATGTTATAGATAAATCCAATAAGCCAAAGTGAGCCCCAGCCCATCTAAATAAAAATGCTAGACTAGCATACCTACGTTGCAATGTCGCTTTTAAATGGGCGTTTGTTTTTTGGGCACTGCCGCGGGCGTAAAGTCTCTAATTTACCAAAGCTACAATCAGATGAATGGTATAGAAACGCAGACGTTAACAAATTCATAATAATTTTTATATAAGGATGTGTGTAAGTGATCGTCGATACAGGTTACATTACATGTATTTAAAATAAGAATATTTTGTAATTTTTAGGATAGGGTAATATTTTAGCATGTCTCTTTTATTAATATCTACTTACTGTATAGTTTGTTTTTGCTTACAATAATATTGCTGTTAGTTTTACTTAGTTATATATTTAGTTAAATTGGTAGGTATGCTGAGTAAAGCGTTTTCGGATTGTATTGGATTTTAAATTAATAGAAAGTTACATTTACAATCCCTGTTCATGAATGGACCGGTCATAGCTAATATTTATCTAATCAACTTTTTTTTTATAATATCTTCTTATGTTTATCATAAATTGATTACATACTATTCATAAACATTCATGTAACAATTGAATACTTGTCCATTGACGAAATCTTTGGTCTTATAAGAAATAAACAACTGTTAAAAGCGCCATCTGTCCGCGAGTAGCTAGTTCAAAAAATTATCACTAGATGTCTAACACTAGTTCATTTTGTTGTGTACTGAAAATAAAAACACTGGTATTACAATCATAGTGATTTTTATTTCATTGATAAGAATTGAAATTATGGTTTATAAGCATTTTCAAGTTAATAAATTTGGTCAGAAATAGTGTATTAAAAAGTTTTCCTTTTCACTTTGGTACGAAACCATAAAAGTCTATACCAAAAGCTTCATATAATGCCAGAAAAAGAAAGAAAAAGTTCCAAACACGAAATTCTGTCGAAATACGCTGTCAGATACAAAATTCTTGATCACCTTACACAACTGTCAGGATAATATTTTTTGGTAATTAAAAAAAGGAAAATGACAAATCCAGTGTGTGGGTGTGCGTAGTGGATGTTTTGTTTTGGCCAGGTGGTACTTTAGTGAGATGGTGCGGTGGAGGTGCGCCTTGGTGCTGGCCGTGCTGCTGCTCTTGCCGGCGAGGACTGGCTCTAAACTTGAAGAGGATGAAGGGGAGGAGGAGTAAGTTTCAAATCGAGACCATTTGGCTCAAGAGATCGTCGAAAACGGCCTAAGTAAAGTGGTTGCAAGTAAGATTAGACTGTAAGAGTGGTTTGAAGTTCGGTGTCAAAAACAGCGCAATCTCGACGTAAAATTTGATGGATAACCAATAAAATAGTTCAAAGCCGACTGATATGTGGACAGTTTCTTTAAACAAGAATTGTGTTACTTTCGTCTTGCTTGACGAAAATAAACAGGTACCTATAGCATGCAACATGAAACTGACTTGCTTCAAGAAATTGTTTTCGTGTAAGCGGGACTTGAGTCTATAGCGGATTTTCTGCGACTGGTGCACGATGTAGGGATGATTAAGAGTGACATAGCCAGACTAATCGATGATATTGCTACTATCTTTAGTAGTTTTCTTTGCCTATTCTCCAATAGCAATAAATATTATTTTGAAGCTGTTTTGCTGTTATAAATTTTATATTATTTTCAGCTCAACACCATTTCAAAGTACAAATGGAAATCAGAGTTCCAATTCTCGTATTCTTTTTCTTTCAAGTAGAAGAGGTGACGAGGGAGAAGAAGATGACGATGATGATGAGGAAGAAGAAGATGAAGAGAGTGGAGCTAATAAAGACGAGAGAGTGACAGTAGTACGGCGGCCACCTCTCGTGCCAACGGTTAAGACAATCTCAGTCACAAGAACTGTGAAGAAACGACCTTTAGAATGCTACGTTTGCGCGTACAAGTCTGAAACACCGCTTAGAGCGTGTTTGGATCCTACTAAATATAGGTAAATATCTTTAAATGTTGTTAGCTAATAAATATCAACCTTTATCGGTACTTCATGAAAAGAAAACTTCCATCCACATGCATTAGGTAAAAACATAAAAAAGTATAGTGTAGTAACAGCTTTAAGAGTGTTAGAAGCCAGCGGTATCCGTGAACTTTCGTTCAAACCAGTCGCGTTTGTACTGTGCTATCAGCAAAGGAACAAGTGTTAGCCTTATACCTTGCGTTGGCAGTAATAGGATTGCTGTTTTTAAGGATCGGCAACGCGTGAGTGTTTTTTCTAGCATCGTTAGCACTGGTAACTGCTTACCATCAGCCATATGTATGTTTGTTCAGTAACAAACATACATATGGCTGCAAAACTGCTGGTCAAAACCTATTACTGCAGTCAGTAATAGGTTTTGACTGCACATAATATGGTGTAATAGTTTAATTGGTCATCTGATTGCACATAATGCATCCAAGTCCGCTTTAAATAAAAATTGTTGGATCCTTAAATAGTTCTTTCAGGTCTTGGTTTTCTTTGAGTTCATTATTATTAAGTTTGTAAAGTCTCCTCGACTCAGGAATTAGTCAGAGGAAGTTACATTTTGTCTAAAAACAAATGATTTTAGTATCGTCGTAAAATATAAAAGGTAAAATAGATTTCACATTAACTTGTCACTTGGACTTCACATTCATTCGATTGCTTAACTTATTCAGTCGCAGCGACAGACACGGTTAAAATAGGTTTACAATTATATTTGGCATACCAAAACATTAATAGGTTAAGCTAATTAAAATGAAAGTTTTGTATACGATTTCACCCACTTATGGTACTTGTCTCGTCGCGGCCGAGGAAACGATTGACTATCGACTATTTTCTCACATAAGAAATTTATCCTACTTTCTGCTAATACTATTAATGTGAGAGTTTGTAAAGATGTTGGTTACTTAACGGCTCACGTCCTCACGCCTAGAAAACTCAATGGATCAAATCACTTGGATGAATATCGATATATAAAGTTCTAAAAGTATAAAGTTCTTCCTAATTGTTGACACAATATGATACTTTTATCCTGGTATGCATTTCTGTGGGCAAAGCTTGTATACAAGCTTTGCCCATGCTTTCACCCGCGTAAATCCATGTATGATTTATATTAATATGATTCCGTGTATGTAAATTAGAGGAAGTCTGCTGTTTACAGTTATTTGGCGATGGTATGAATGTGCCGGTTCGCTAGAGAAGTACCACCCTCTTACAGGAAGCTGGCGTTAGAGTAGAAATACTCGTACTGCGTTACGCGCAGTAAGTAAGACATCCACAGGTTCACATACCTACTTCTCCTAATCTTTTCCTTTCCTTTTATCTTGTCTTTAGGCGGTTAAGCGCTTGCGATGCCTGGAGTAATCCAACTTTAGCTACAGATTTTTAAATTTCGTATCAGAAACGTGTAAAAGATGTATTCCTCGGTAATTATAGCTTATAAGTAAAATATGAAAAGTTAGACCCAATTATTACGTATTTTTGGACACATGCGCAAAAGGTACGGGCTGTTATCTTTGCGATGATATCTCCTCTATCGCGGCGCGCCCGTGGCCAGACACCGCCGCGTGAAGATCACACGCGGACAACTCACGCGCTTCGGAAGATAATCAGCATACGTAAGCGCGATAAGTATGTTGTTTTGAACCCATACATACTTCCTTTTAATAGGCGGCATATAATCAACATAGAACACAGGCTCAGCACTTGTGCAGATTGTATACATCGTGTAAACGATGAACGTTAGTCACCGGCGCAAAGAACCCGGGCAAGTAGCTTGCATCAGCCACTTGCGACGTGTACTATCAAATATAAAATTAATGACAATGCAGATAACAACGCTATGCGACATGCAAGTACTAGCGCGTTCATACATAGACACGTACGTACAACGATTTTCAGATCCAGTTCGCGGGATAGATATTTCGCAGCAGGTCAACCGATTGCGGAGGTATTCAAGAATCAAACTCTGAATCATTGTAGTAACGCGTAAGACAGCGTCACATATACGTGGGAAATCTATGTAGTTATTTCTATATGTATATTATCGTGTTGAATTGGGCCGAACTCAGTAAATTCAAGGTGTAGAAGTAGTTTACTGATTTAATTTGTTATTTTGATATTTTATATTAGAATATAAGTGTTACTATTTCTTCTGTTTCGTGGTTAACATTTTCTCATTTTATATGCATACGGCATATGAATCGAAAATGTTAAAGCTTATTAATTTCTAGTGGTTCGGATGATACTTAAAGTTTTTATTGGAAGGCGATCTATTTATCAAAAACCGTTTTTAGACTATGATATTGATTTAAAATATTGAATTATAAAATTTAAGGTTCGTTATGGGATGAAAATTTACCTATATGATAAATATCTATTAACATATTTATTATTTAAATTTTCATAGTTGTATTAGAGAATTAGTAAAAAATATTTCTGTGTATAATATATTTATATACAATCTAGAAGGATTTCTTTTGGAGTGAAGGTAGGGTTGTATATTTGCATGGATATTATCTGTAAAATGTGTAGATCACCTATAATGGCTAATTACTAGGTCATTTGTCAACTGCTCAACATAAGACGATAATTGAACATTAAACAAAAAACAAGCTTACCTAGTATTCAAGTTTACTGCTTGAATTTGACTTAGATCTATGTCTGAGCCGTCGTCAGGTTTTTAGGTATTGGGGCCTTATATTAATAACCAGGACTGAAGCCTTTATGCGCTTTTAAGAGTGAAGTGGATGTAATTATAGAGTCTGAAAGGCGGAACATATGCCTGCCAGTCAGGGTACTCTGTTAAATTTTTCCAGAAGATAGCATTGTAACATTTTGTATGAACTAGAAACCGAAACCGGGATCACACGACCAGTAGTCATGACCATGGTGCTGTTGGTGCTGTCATGTTCAATTGTATTTTACTGCCTTGTTAGTTCCTTATACGTGAAGTTTTCCAAATTATTACCAGCATGGAGTCTGAAGGTTTGTCTGCTAGATATTAATAGGTTTGTCCACTATAATATCAGACCTAAAACACAACTGGTGGATTGTAAGTATGCTACATCTTAGACGGGTGTAGTCTAGGTCTAGGGGTAGGTTTGGGATAATCAGAAAGTCTATGAATGTATTTAATTTATTTAAGTCAGTTCACTTTTTGTCAGAGTACACACGATCACGTGTCACAGCGCAGAAGACAGATGCTTCACGTCGGTGATATCAAAGGGCAGTACGTATGAGGCAGTAGTGCGCGGCTGCCGCTCTGGCTGCGTTGGATCACCAGAAACTACATGTTGTGAGGTACTATGTTTATTCTTCCACTTTCTTCTGCGAACGCTGCTTTTGTACGTGAACCAATCGCCACATCTGTCCATAATTTCCACTTTTCTTTGGCTTATTGAGTCAAAGAAGAATATTTTATATAGAATAAAGAAGAATATTTGATAAAGATAGCAGATTTTATAATAATTTTATTATTTCTTAAAGCATGCGATGTTCATTGCTTATAGTAACTTCCAGCAATAAAGTGTAATCGTCACTTTAAATTAACCTAAGTAGAACAAATATCTGCTCATTTTTTTGTTAGCGTATAATTATTTTCTTGTAATTTAGTACAGATTTTACATGAGAGACAAGTAGTCCAGGCTATTCGTACTTCTAGAGCGTGAAACTTTCAAACAATGAAGCTGGATTTAATTGCTTTCTTGCCGAACCAAGCTGTCGTTTTGCCAATTAAGCTATTTATGACTGACAATAGTATTCATGGCAAAAATGTATTCATTTCATATAAGCAAGATGCACCGACGCCGTCCATCGTACAATTTATGAAACTTTGTATCACATGGTTTAAGTGTGTGTTAATGATACTGTTTTCAAATGAGTGTTTGTATTCCAGTTGAATCGCTGCAACAACCAGGCGTTTGCGATGCCGGTCATAGCACCTCGGTCGCTCACCAACATAAACAAATCGAATAAGTCAATACAGCCAACAATATTGTTCTTTGTCACGGTGTTGTTAGTTCTCCAGACCGTAGTCAAAGTCGCCTTTGTCTAAACGCAGAGCCCTATCTTGAGACACCCTACACACGATAAACCATCATAGATATCAAAATTATGTCATTTTCAAAAGTTAGCCGCAAGTTGAGAAGTAGCCCTTGCCATTCAACCATAAGTACCAGTAGGTAAGCGAACTACACCCTAGTTTTAAAAGTGTTATATTTTTGGTACATTTATTTTTGTGTTTCTAGGATAACTCACGGTAGGGGCTCTATACACCTACTATTGTAAGATTAATTTGCATTATATATATAATATTAAACCATCTTTTGGGTAAATTTACGAGGGTACGACACTAGGATTGTGAGAGGTGACCGTAAAAGATTTGTGATGAATTTAATACTATACTGTTTTTGTAACATTTTCGTAATTTTTTTGGAAGTTTGTATAAAATATTATCGCATACTTTGGTTTTGGTTTTCTATTCTAGTACCACATACCTAAAATATAGTTTATTTAGTAAAACGAAATGCATGATATGATGATATACATATATTTTCAACTGTATAAACCTAACAGATCCCAACTGGCCTTTCGAAATTGAACTAACAAATTTTGCTCTTAACACTATGTAATTTATCCCACAAATACGGTACACATTTTTATATTCAGTTTGTTTCTGAAACCAAACGTCCTTAGCACCTGATTGAAACTGGCGGGTTTCAGTCACTAATTACAAAACATTTTTAAGTGCTAATTTCGGTGGTATTTGAGTAATAAAAAATTCTAAGCTTGAGCCTAACCACGCGAGCCAATTGCCAACCACATAATTGTACAAAGTTCCCCGAATTCCTTTAAAGGCGTTCTTCAAAGCCACCCTTATAAAAGGCCTTATGATTGAAAGGCGCAAGGGAAGGGTCACTCGACCTCCGCGGTCAAGCCGCCTTTCCGCCCAATTGAGCCGCTTCCGCCCGCCCAGGGGTGCGGATGTGGGAATGGAATGAATTATTCACGACTATATGTTAACGCAAACATTTTTTATTGAGGAATAATGTTTGGTTATTAAATTAGCTACGTTAATAAAACCAAACAGTTATGTCATAGATATTTAAATTACAGATTTTCGTTTTTGCATTTAGTAACTTGACAAATAGTACAGTCTGGTTACGGACTGTCAATAATCGTTGACAGGTGTCCCGAAGCACCGTGTAATCTAGAGAATAGTTGGTATTCAAGCATGATTGCGTTATTGCGATCGTGAGACTAAATTGAATTAAGTTAAGCAAAATTGTGACTATAATAAAAATAGTAATAAATTCATAAGTCCATCTGATTCTTCTGAATGGACGCGAATTTTAATTAACTACAGATAGCCGATTATCGTAATAAACTGTTCAAAATGGAATTTTGATCTAGTCTAATAAACAGCAAATGTGAACTGAAAGACATTATATATATTCACATTTAAATAGGATAATACTAATAATTATGACATTAAGACTAGATCAGAACTGTATTTTGAACAGTTTTTATTACAATAATTGGCTCGCAGGCTTTCATTAGATAGTAAATTTAACTCACTACACTAACTGTTGTGAGCTACGTCCTAGTACTATCAAACTAACTTTATTATAACAGTTCCTTTTAGTGATAGTAGGTCTTAATTAATTGTATTAGATCTTAGATAAATAGCAGATAGACCTCGATTAGCCTTAATTAGTTGGAGAAGACTTTACAAAGCTATATAATTTAGTTATAGGTCTCAATCAATTACCGGCTTCAATTAGTTAGCCATCGATTAGATAAGTTTCTATTGGTTTGACGTCTTCTAGTTTTGCAGTATTAAGGCCTATGCTCACCTTATTATAGTTTAAGCTGCCGTTCCGTAATATAGTCAGAACGCAGCTTAAATTTAGCACAATAATATTTGTCACTACAGTTTTTAATGTAATTCGACACATTTTGATCATGTTGTTTCCAATAAGGATTAATTTGATTTTGGAGAAACAAAGCAAACATTTTGTAACTGCAATTTGTAAGTTTGTTTTAATTACGAAATTTTGGGCTAAAACTAGTTTAAAGTTTTCATATTTGCCAGATTCAATTAGATGCGAACATACATTATTAATATACTCTGAAATAACCTTTTTATTGAGTCATTCCTAAATCATCAAACCCATCGCACCCTTTTGGTCAGTAATGCAATTTGTCAAGGTGTCGAAACCCAAAAGTATTTTGACTTTCATAACTTCAACCCCTAAGGCACTCACTGTGTGTGAAGTAACCCATAGGAAATTCCAATAAACACGATGATTTCCCCTCGAAGTACCCTCAATTTGGGGTGTCCAGTTAAGAAGGTAGTTCACTTGTTTTCGACATATGGACCCAATCACTTGAAATGGAGAAGCAAAAATACCACAGTTAAGATGGAGGTGTTGTAGACCTTATCTATGTAGTAATAAGGGCTGTTATTGAATATTTTGGTCTTGAAGAAAAGTTGGCAGGTATGTAAAAATTTTAGGGTGAGAAAACTCGATATCCGGACCGGACTTTGGGTGATTTTTATTGGTTATTTATAAACAGGGGTTTGGCGTGTTAGCCGAGATTTGGGTCGTGTGAAGTTTGGTCAGACAATATGAGAGGGTGATGCGTTGTTTCGTGTTTGATTTGAAAGTTAAGTAGGATGTTTCTTGTGACTTTCGGACAAGGTTTCATTTGTGTTGGGTTTCTTTATATTTTTCTTTTTAGTTTTGTGGGTTTTCCTTACGTGTTGATATCGTAGTCAGTATACATTTATAGTATGTGACGATGCCATGTTTTGTTGGCGATTTATGTGTTGTTTGTTGTAGCTAGGTGCTTTATTCCCTAAAGGGGTAATTAAAACGACATAAATATAAACATAATACATCTCGGAAGCTCCTTATTTCTTCAATATCTTGCTGAACGTGTATGTAAACAAAAATATTAAAAGACGTATGCTAAAAGAGCTAGCATCAAAGATTAGGCTGATTTAATGCATAGAAATATACATATATAGTCTTACGTATATATACACTGTATTCATATGTAGGAGTAGACAGAGGTGTGTTAAACCCACATTTTGCCAGCCAAGGATTTAGGAAGTAAACAATTTTCGCCTTGTCCCAGACTCCCGACTTGCTACTGAGACCTTTTTTGAGATAAAGATCCAATAACACTATTCCTAGTTTTCAAACTCGAGATATGACTCAAAACAATCGCATTTACAACCACTACACCACGGTGTAGTCAAAGAGATATGCTATTGGAATAATTACATGTGTTCTATCCTTAGCTGCGTATTCGTGTTCTTATGCTCAGGCTTACGAAATTACTGTGCTCATAATTGAGCATAATGAGCACTTCATCAACATGCCTTGTGTTGGTAGCGCAGTAAACTGCATTAACATACGAGATTGTACTGCACTTGTACAAATGACTAGATTGCTTGTCGTCTAAACCAATTTGTACAGAGAGTACCACTAATGATTATTTAGGTAATGTATGTATGAAAGTTGTAGTACCTACTTTTTCGCAGCTAAGTGAATTCTTTACATAATGTTTTTTGCAATTTTGTTTGTTATTTTTGTTTACAAAACTATTATGTTTTCAAACAAGACGACTAGGTTATTGACTAAAGTTAGTCAAGCATCAGTGATTTGTGTTTTAGGCGAGTAAAGCGGTTGGGCGTTAAAACCAAAATACTATTTTTTTACCTGGTAAAATATTATTATTCTAATTGATGAAAAGAAAACGTTACATAACAAAGAAAACTATCAGCTGTCTTTAACGAACATTCCTAATGTACCAGCTTTATAATAACTGAAGAAAGAATTGGGATGTAAAATAAGTCTAAAAATGCAGTGAACCGAACTGTATTACAATTTCTTAAATAGTAACTGTAATACAGTTCGGCAAGAGTTGTCGACATGTTTAATTGTTTAAAGGAATGTAATAAATATTATAATTTCAGCCTTATATTATTGTGCCATTTCTGGGCACCGGCCTCTTCTCAGTGTGAGAAGGTTGGTTTTTATAAAAATAACTCCTTAAAAAATCTAGTTTCTTATTCCGAATTTAACAGTTCGCATCTGCAAACAGCACGTGCTTATCATAAAAATAGTAAAAATACCTTAAAATATTTAGTTTCGGTCGGGAGGATATCGCACCTGGTAGGTAGCATAGGGTAGTGTAGGGCAAGAAGCTTATGTTAAGGGACCATAGGACAATAAGGACAATAGTGCGGCGCAATGATCGATCATATCATTTGGCACGCTCCATCGGTCAACACTGAGATTTGCGGAATACTCGTATAGGCACGTACCTAGTAATGTCCGTTATCGATAAAAATATAATGGATTGTAACTAAATTGTTGAGTGTTAGATTGTTTTCGATTAACATAAATATAGAAGTACTTGTAAACAAACTACAACTAAAACCGTAAATAATCGTAATTTTATAAGACTAACAAATTTATTAACGTCATCTACACTGTATTGGAATATTTTAATATGATATTAAAACTACGAAAATATTAGGATAAACGCAATTAAATCCAGAGAAGGTAAAGTAGTCTGTAGTTTTATTGTAAGTGCCTATTAGTAAGCTCTTCATACTTATTTATTACTTCGGGTCATTGGTTGGTCGCGTAAGCATTAGAATCGTGAGCCTCATCTGATAATATAAGATTTTATAGCAATAAAGTAGTTTATGCAATTGTCCTTGACAAGTGAAAGATGTGAGTTCATATCAATATTGCCCTGGTGACCTGTAACACAGGTATCCTGATACCTATCGCAGGCACCAGCCTCTCACAAAATTCAATGTGTACCTTGTTACCAGTTCCATGTACCTCCTATGTGTAATTTTGTAATTTTGTGGAGAGAAAATAAATGAATTATTATTATTATTATTATTAATATCAACAATGAAGTCTCGCAGCTGCCACTGCGCCGTGTGTAGTGTAGGCTTCGATCGTCACACTGGACAAAAATTTGTGTAGTCCGCAAATATAATCAACAGGAATTATGACAGTACCTAACCTACCTACTCTGAAAACCAAATAAGTCGATGTTATGAATTAATGAAATAACTATTTCGAAAATTAAACAAATAGCTATTTTTTAAATTTTCATATATAGTGAGTAAATTTAATTAAGTTACATATACATACTACTCCTATATTATTACCATTTCTATTTATACAGTTATCTAATGTTAATTAATATCGATATCGATAATAATAAAATATTAAACACTAGCTACACTACCAAATAGTGACAACTTTTAATACGCATTATTGGCCGAATGACGAATGATCTACGCATATTTGGATCAATAAAATTATGCAAAATCATCGTGTCTTTGTGTCGGTGTTGCTGTATTGACCGTTTTACTTTATTATATAGAAAATGTTGCGTATTACGGGTAATGGTCGTGTCCGTGACGTCTATGACGTGTTGTTTGGTAGTGCTGTGTCATGGGAGAAACGGTTGCGTTTACTTAACGATAGATGTTGGACGCTATGAGCAAAAATATAGAAGGTATTAAGCTTCGTGTAATGTAGCTCAATAAGAGAAATTTGTTAATTACTTGAAATTTAATTGTTGGCCTCGATGGCGTAGTGGTTAGTGTAACTGACTGCCACGCCTGAGGTCACGGGTTCGATTCCCGCACAAGTCAAACATTTGTATGCATGAACATGGATAATTGTCTTGGTCAGGGTGTTTCTATGTATAATATATATGTATTTACAAAAAAAAGTATATATGTATGTTTATCAATTGTCTAGTACCCATAGTACAAGCTCTGCTTGGTTTGGGCTAGATAGTGTTGTGTGTAGGTATGTGATAGTATATTATGTTATTATTATTATTATAATCTTTGGATTTCTACAATTTAAAATGAAATAAGCCGCGATAAAATCGTAAAGAGTAACTGAATTCTATGGATTTGTGAGGTTCGCATTTATCCTTAATATCTTTTCAAAACGACCAATGACATTGTTAACCTTAAAGTAGTGAAGCCTGAGGAAGTACCCAAAATGTCCAGACTTGACAGAAAACGTCCATGCAAATTAATAAAGACGGTCATTATATGACCATTTTCAATGTAATAATGGTATTTAGTCTTGGTATGTCAAGACAATATTGCCGATGGTATTTACGATTCAATGACAAATTCTGGAATGCTGAGAAATGAGGAGTCAGAAGAGTACTCGTTAGGTTAAAATAACCTAGTGCCAAAATTACAATGTTTAAATCGGCTTCCTGAAACGTAGTCGAATAATAAATAATTATAATCATGAACAAAGTTATAAACAAATAAACCGCATTAATACCTGTTTATACTAATCTAATTTCAATGATTTCTTACCATTCGATATTTTATTTGTTAGTGTCCGATACACCAGACAGCAGTAAAACATAATAAAAGCTGGAAGAAGTAATTCCGAGACGTTTCGTTTTACCAACATCGCGAGACAAAGAGTGCAATCCAATCGTCTGCATATTTTCAATGCGTGGTAAATGAATTTTAACTTAATAATATATTTTTGAACTCTGTATCGCTTAATTTGTAGTAGTTTGTAAGGTCGGTTACCGTTCAAAGAATTATTAGGTCTTTCTGTCAAACATTACGTTAACAATATTTAACTGCTGTAAGTATTGATTTATATTTCTCTTTGAAATTATATATGTTGCTCCGTCTTTCTTTTTTACCTTTGAACCAGCGACTAAAAAGTAGTTCTTGACACTAATGATGTTCTTACCCAATCACTGTGTTATTTGTCAGTAGTGCCTGCAATTTTATAAGCGTGGGCATATCATAGCTTACTTTAAAATAGTTTTTTTTTTAAATTTCTTATTTAGTTAAAATGAAATATAAAATAATTTTGTGAGGGTTAAATGTTACTCATAATATCAGCCCTGTATTAAACTGTCCCACTGCGAGGCCTAGGCCTGTTCTCAGTGTGAGAAGGGTTAGACCATAGTCCACCACGTTGGCCCAGTGCGGGTTGGCAGACTATGCATATCTTCGAGAACATTATGGAGAACTCTTAGACATGCAGGTTTCCTCACAATGTTTTCTTTCACCGTTAAAGCGAGCGATGATTAACTATTTAATACGCATATAACCTCGAAAAGTCAGAGATGCGCGCCTTGGGATCGAATTCGAGACCTCTGCGTGCCAGTCCAACGCTATCGCTGCTACCTGCGGCCTGTCAGAATTATTACCTGAAAATACTTTACAGCACAAAAGTTGTTAGTTTCCACATTCTGAGCGAGTGCCATCGGTGTGACTAAGTGAAATACTTTCGCGTTTGTTGGCCGGCGGTGACCGGCGGACGGCCGCGGTCGCGGACGGACGGACAAACATTGGGTATTTGCGTGCGCCGTTTTTTGTTGGCGCCCGGCCAGGTGACCGCCACCGTTGTGTACTCTGATCAGCTTGTATACAGGCAGTTGACATATTACAGAGGCCATTTAAGTTTGAATTTTTCGTAAGGAAAAATAAAATAAAGTATTGGAACATACATATAAATCGGAAAGCATGTTTATGTTTCTCTGTGGGTACATCGATTTGTAACACTGAGACTAAATGTTTTTTCATAGGCAATATTTGAGCACTTACACCAATAAAATTTTTTTGGTGCTTCGTAAAGGATAATATAGTTTCTATTAAACTGTCAAGTCTTAGAATACCATTAAAATCTATTGTGTCTGGCCACCGGTGTGCCGCCGCGGTTTAAAAGATTAAAGCATTGACTATTTTGCATGAAGCATAAAAGTGGTGGAATTTAATTCAACATTATTTTTATTAAATAAGTGTTATAATTTGACCTCTGTTATCCAAAGAAGATTATAGTCTAACAATTGACTTGCTTTTAAAACATTGAGACTAATTAATTAATAGCAGAATTCAAAAGCTTGTACCTACTACAGAAATCTTATTAACTTTTATGTTTCTAGGTTAGAAGTGATTTTCTGCCAAGAAATGCCCAGTAGCACTATTGTCTGTACCTAAGCCCACACCACATTGCCTAGGACTTGACCATAGAAGACAAAACGTGGGCGTAACAGACTTCTGCCTAACACTTCTGTCGGTACGATCATGATGCTATGACAAATACAAATTTTTCCCAATCTTTTGAACCCACTGTGTTATTCCACAAAGTGCATTAACATCGTCCAAAATATGTATGTATTTTTGTTCGCACGATAAATAGCCGGAATTGCACGGCGTTGTTAAATATTTGCTGATAACTTCCACCAACGAGGCATTTATGATCCACTTTTATTTTTGAGCCAAAGGAATGAGTGGTATTCTCGGGTGATATTTTCTTATTTGGCTAAGACAAAGGTGACCTAAATTAAGGACTTTTTACCAACTTACTTAAGGAGTAACTGCTTCTAAATATGCATGAGTAATGATTATGCATGTAGCAGGCAATTTGTGAAACCTGCCTAAATAGAAAATTGCTGCTTCACTACATAGTTTTAACTATTGACTCGTGGTACAATCTTGTACTGTAAGAGTTTGGATTTGACTTGGTCAAATTTATGTAATTAAGATTCTTTTCAAGTCTTGGACAGCTGCTTTAGAATGTTTTCTTTCAAAGTTTCTATAGGTACTCCTAGTTCCAACGTTCCTGTTTTTGTCTATTAAAAAAACTTTTTGAATATAGAAGGTTCCTCATTGCTGAGGACTATGTTTGCAACAGCATCATAATTAAATAATTAATCTTCACCGGCTATTATCCGTAGTTATCCACATTATCTAATAGAATTTAACAGATTACATGCAGAACTGCATTGTTTATATTATAACGTGGCCTTTTTGCCTTATTTGTTTTAGGGTTTTTAGGCCCCTTCACATTATGGGATTAAAATAGGTCACTACACATTTCATAGTGGACATCTGGCTCAATATTATCTGGATAAGAATGGATGCACTGTTGCACTTTCTTGTCCAAGCAGTACATTTTACATATAGTTTAACGAAGTCCGCAACATTGTTGAACGTGACAATTTATGCTTACGACTCTGGACACTGAGACGTTCAGTGTGAACAGCCGAATGATATTTAATATGTTTGACCGTATTCAAATATATTCATTCGGTTGTTGCATATAAATAACACTAGTTTTTGACCGTAACTTCGTACGTGTGGAATTTGGAAGCAGATAAACCTATCAAAACGTTTCTTTATTTGCATGTAAGAAAAATGCACATAAACAATACCTATAGATAATATCGAAAATTTCTTAGTATTAAAACTCTACTTCGAGGCGGTGTATCGAGATGAAATATACACCAACATTGGAAACCGCATTTGGTTTCGTCCAGTAATTTTTGTGTGATGCGGGTACAATATAGGTAGACAGACAGGGAATAAGTTTAAAATAAATGTTTTGGCTGCTATATATAGCTTTTAGAAAGACCGCTCACATCAATTTTTCGTTAAGTTCTCCTATGTACAGATATTGACTAGTTACAATTTTATTATATGTATCTTCTTCTCTCCTTCTTCTCTCTTAGCCTTTATTATTCCCAAGTCACTTGGGGTCGGCTTTTCTGGTAATTGTCCGGATTTGATTGGTAATGGTCCGGATTTGACTGGATATCAGTTTTTACACGGAGCGGCTGCCACCTGACCTCCGCAACCCGAAGGCTAACGATACCCTAAGGCTAGACTAGTGTCAGGATTTTAGAGGGTACTGACTTTCCCAATAACGACTGCCATAGATGTTCATGGCAGCCGGGACCGACGGCTTAACGTGCTCTCCGAGGCACGGAGCAGGCGATAATTGTCAATCAATAAGCACATAATTTCGAAAAGTCATATAATTTCCGAAAGTCAGAGATGCGCGACGTGGGTTCGAACCCGAGACCCTCGGCATTGCAGTCTGATGGTCTCCCCACTGAGCTATCGCTGCTTTATTACTTATTTTATTATATGTATACTAACTAATATTATAAATGGGAATGTGAGCTTTTTGTTTGTTTGTAACGCTTCACGCCTTTACTACTCGACCGATCATCGTGCAATTTCGCATAGATACACGTTTTCAGAGGAACAGAAAGAGAACTTTTATCCAGAAAAAAGTAGGTACTGTTCCTAATCTAACAAATCTAATCTACATCTACGCAAGCGAAGCCACAGGAAAATCTATTAGATGATAAAATAGGCTTAACAGAACAATTCGCGAAGTAAACTATTTCCTAGACAACATAGATTTTTCACAATATTCGGTTTTCCATACATTTCGTATATTACTAATTGTTACGAACAACATGGTCGCAGAGTTTGTTGGAAATAATGGTTATGCGAATACACATCATGCCAACTATCGAAGTGACATAGTTAAGATATACTTTGCGGTGCACCTCACATATATATGTCATTTTCTGAACATATATTTTGAATATCTGTAAAAATAATCAGATCCATCACTTAATTTTCCTAGTTTATGTTGATGTGACTTAATAAATTTGACTTAGTATTGTACCACCATATTAACTGAATGAACACATCTTTTATAAAAGTATATATGTACATCGTTTCAAGCCTATATCTCCAAAGGTGGTGAGAGATGTATTACAACTAACTAACTGCTAACTAGGTATTTAGGTCCCATGTAAAAGAGCAACCGTATGACCATTTACCGGGCGCGGTTTCAGACTCCGTAAGTCCAGGTTACTGAGAATTTATAAACAGAAAAACCCAATAACTCTGCGTGATCCAGGAATAAAACCCAAGATCTTATGCACAACAGTCGGATACACTACCGTCAGGCTACCGACCCAGTAATGTAAAAAAGTGAAATAGGTACATACATATGTATGTATGTACCTATTTCACTTTTTTACATTAAGTAAAAAACAGGCGTGAAACTATGTAGATTCACGCCTGTTTTCCAGAGGGGTAGGCAGAGACTACGATTTTCCATTTGCTACGATCCTGACACACTTCTCTGGCTTCATTCACTTTCATCACATTCCTCATACACGCTCGCCGGTTTAAAGTGCACTTAACCTGGCCTTTGTCCAGTAGGTCTCCGACCTGATCAAGAAACGTTCGCCTAGGTCTGCCTCTTGCGACTGTTCCATTCACACTAGCCTTATAAACTTTTTTAATCAGTCTTTTCTCGTCCATTCTTTCTACATGCCCAAACCAGCTTAACATATCCTTTTCTATTCTTAACACTATATCCACTTACATGCCGCATGTCTCTTTAATCACGCTATTCCTTACTCTATCTCTCAGAGTCACACCATATAATTATGTCTCTCAGGGCTCTCATTTCTACAGCATTTATTCTGCTCTCATGCTTCTTTTGCCATACCCAATTTTCACTTCTATGCGTAAGTGTAGGCACTAATAGTCGGTACTTTTTATAAAATACTTTACATTATTAGAAGAGAAAGAAAACGTCAAAATGAACTTCCGAAACACCCGCCGAATAAAGACAAGGCATAAGTTATAAATCAAAAGGAGGTTACAAAGTTATTCGCAGATCTTTAAGAAGTTGTTGAGGTCTTGATGCGGGCACTGGCTGTGTCCAACTAGAACGAGTACAAAGCATCGCCGTGGATAGTGGCAGATAATAAATTCACTTATCTCGCCGCGCTCACACGACCAAGTTTTTCGACTTAAGATCTTAGTTACCGCTAGTTTGTACAAGGATAACTTGGTGCGGAGGCGGTTTAGTGTTAAAAGTTTACTGGTAAGCTGGACTTGTACTGAAATTTAGTATTAACGTATTATTGTAATGTTTCAATGTACGCTGAAGGGAGATATCACTGCGGAATGATTACTCAAACCTGCAGGAATTCGAAGTTTCTTTGGCAGTGGGGAAGGTAATTGAAATTGCTGCAAGGTGTAGTACAGCAATTCTTCCGCACGAGTAATAACTTCTGTGTCGCGGGGGACTTTACAAATATTCAAACAACGGGTACTAAGAATATCCTGACTTATAACAATCATTCGTGGATCACACAAATGTTTGTCTCGTGTGGGATTCGAACCCTCGACACTCGGTGCAGAGTCAGTGGCAAGGCAACCACTTAAACCATTACGAATATTACCGAATATTTTTAGAAAGTTTTATGCTATATGTAGCACCTTACATACATATGTAGTCTATATCTGTGGTCTATTTCTACAATGCTGACAAAGTAGTTTGTATAGGCCAAATCTGTAAGGATTTCCTAACATTTTTTTAAGTCGGTTCATGCGATTATACCAGTATCGTTGGAAATGTTCATAGGATATAATTACCACTTATAATTTGAGAGTTCTTTTGCACGTCATCGTCAGTAATATTAAACTATAAATGTATATTGTAGGTATGAATCAGCATTTGCTTTATATTTAAAGACAATATTCTTATAGCATCACACAAATATGAAAAATTATAAAGCCAAGCTAGCATGTCTTGAGTTTCCGTAAGAATCACTTGAGACAAGCCGATAAACTTCAAACTTAGTCTATAAATATTATTTTTAGGGGAATAACCCACTCGCACACAAAACTCGCAACGCATTTAATCAAGGTATAGAGAAGTAGTTGATACAAAGATTTCCACTTCATTTCCATCTTTATTTTATGAATATTTTACCAATTTATGGTTTATTAAAGTAATTCAAACATATCATAGATAGTATCTTACTCCATACAACGAGAATAGAGCGGGCAGTCGCTAGGCCGCGAACGACCCTCCGACTCGTATAGGGGTCTGATTGAAAAGTTGTTTAAACGTCAACTTTTCAACTACTGCACGATCGTGGAGTTCTCAAGTCCACCACACTACGTGGACTTGGGAACACCACTAGCGCTTTGTTTGAAATTCATGACGAGTTTCGAGCCCACTTCTTACTTACAGCGATAGACGTGCTTAGATCGCATAACAAGTGCCTGATTTGACAAATTATTGTCATTATTTTTACTACCTGTTAGTATTGTATATATAGTATAAGTCACTTTAGGCATTAGCCTAAAGTGACAATAGTGTGTCTTTTAATAGTGTGCTCATTAGCAAACTAACAATTTTGTTTTCTTGCTACAGTTACCTTAACGTATAGAACAGCGATAGCTCAGTAGGGAGACCAACAGACTGCATTGCAGAGGGTCTCGAGTTCGAACCCACGTCGCGCACCTCTGACTTTCAGAAGTTATATGACTCTTCGAAATTTTCTGCGTATTAATTGACAATTATCGCCTGCTCCATGCCTCGGAGAGCACGTTAAGCCGTCGGTCCCGGCTGCCATGAAAATCTATGGCAGTCGTTATTGGGAGAGTGTCGACACAAAAGATCCCACTGGGTCGAAGTGTCGCCGGTCTGCACTGACTGGCCCCCACATAAGATAAGATAATGTGCACCAAGACAGTCCTAAACTATTTATTTAATATAATATGATGAACTATGAAGATCTAACTCACAACATAATTACTTATGTATTACATGTGTACATAACGACTTTTTTTGCTCATGTGAGTGATTTTGTTTGAAAATTATTTGATCATAGTTCTATGACACTCATGCAGTGACACATCAAAATATGACTATACAGTGTATACCCCAGCACTTCACAATCAGTAATTAGACCCAAACATTTGTATATTAGAACACATTGTATCACAAATTGCATATTTCCTTCAATAACTTTAATAATATATTTGCTAGTATTACAATATTAAGTTAATAAATTTCAGTGGACGGTGGGTAGGCAGGTAAACAATGCAGAATTATTAATGTATTGCCAGGTCAATATATTAGACAATGTAATTCGAACCGTGAGCGCTGTCGCGGGACAACTATATACTAATTGTTAGTTGTGCAATACGGCACAACGGCATGAATGAATTATCATTCAGAATTAACAGGATTATTGACATAAGAATATGTTTAGAGAAGATAGATTAATTTAAATATTATCTGCATCAACGAATTTGATCACAAAAGATAGGTTATCTATTAGAGTATTGTAATAAAAAGTCCTTTTTTAGACAACCAAGATGAGAAATAAATTAACGAGGAACAGAATTGCATTCGAATACTAGGTAGTATTCGAATGCATTTCGAATAGGTATTAGAATGTATTAAGAATTCTGTTATTCCTAACTCTTTTAATATTAGAATACCTTGTGACGATATTTAGATTTTGGTACTCAATCCCGCGTAAACCATTGAAGAGGTTTGGTTGTAGACAAGTAGATCATGTCCTGGATTAACATAAGTTACTTTTGTCGTATTTATACAGGCGTTTGTGCAGGAGAGACAACGGTTAGTACGAAATATAAGTGCCTGCGCTGCATCCTAGCCTGGACGAAGCCAACCTCGATACCTAATCGAGCTGAATTGTACTTGAACTTCATTCGTTTACAGTAACTCACCTGATGCCATATTCTGACTGATACCTATGGACGCTAGATAACCACCTTTTCAATAAATGAGTCTGAATACCTTATTCACCCCAGAACATAAAAACAAGGTTGTTTGACAACGATCTACTGTTGGTGGGAGATATATCCCAGTACTAGCCATATTACACATAATCGTAGGTTTAAATAGAGACTCTGATACGGACCTTTCATAATTTCAGACAGCATTTAGCGAATAACCAATAGAGAGGCAGCGGCACACCGGCGGCCAGACAAAGCAGATTTTTAATTATGTGTGGTTTTATAAGTCTTGACATGTTAAGGCGTAACATATATACGGCAATAAAACTTTGTATGCATTTGTTTATTCTGATTTCAGCAATGACGGGAATTGGGACAAAGCTATATCGATAGGAACAACATCGTAAATGTTGTTACAATTTTATGCAAAGATCAATATACAATGGACTCCTGAAGTACTGGTTAGCATGCAACAAAGGGACGTGCAACTATAAATACTGTTGCATATTGATATATGCATGTGTTACGCGGTTTGTGATAATCTATATTAGATTCATCATAAGCCGCATTTGATCAAACATTGAAGCTCATTTTTCTTAGTCTTAATCTTTACTCTTCGATGTTATTAGTTTTCTGGCGTATTCGGCATAGCCTCTTGGAACTTTATTTGGCATTTTACAACAAAATCCTTGCTTTTATCAAATCTTTAAAATAACAACAACTATTCTCGCAGTATGTATGCATTAGAATCAGGTTAGTACTCTGTATCCCAAAATTTAAGAATTTTATGATTTTGATGAAATTAAACTACTATATACGGATTTTATCGCATTGTTTACTTGACACTTCATTACATAATTTAAAAAATCTGGTACTCTACTACTACTATTAAACTTTACAAATTTTTAAGCTAATTAAATTATTATTAAAACTTTGTAGATTCAAACTTTCCCCGACGTTTCGGTTGCTTTTCAGCAGCCATGGGCACGGGGAGACTGTTTAATAGTTTTAATAATAATTTAATTAATTTGCAAAATTATATTAAAAATATAATTTAAAAATTAGTAAAGTTTAATAGTAGAAGTAGTGTAACAGATTTTTAAATTATGTAATAAAGTGTCAAATAAACAATGCGATAAAATCTGTATATATAGTAGTTTAATTTCAATTAATAATATTCGCGTAAACAGAAGACAATATTATTTTATGATTTTGTTCTACACAATATCGAAAAAGGTTAGATGAACAGTATGACTATTTGTGTCATCTGAGAAGGTGAATTAATTACGACTCAGTATTCGTCAATGTGTATTAGACTTAGTTATATTTCATAAATCAATATTAATTTGCTTTCCAACCATATTTATTACTGCTTATGGTTGTATACCTATTGTTTCTGGTGGCAGAGGAGCAAACGGCCCATTTGATGACAAATGGTAATCGCTGATATAGGTAGTTCAGAAACATCTGGAATATACATAGCCAAGTCTCTACCTACTGCGATGATGGATCCGTTTAGACACTTCGAAGATTAGCTTAAACCAATAATAAGGCCGATGGACAAAATATAAAAAACCACAACAGTTTTTTTTAAATTTTACATTATTTTTAAATATTGTATATGTTATATGTTTTGTGTTATTTGATTTTAAATTGTACTATATACGTTTTGTGAAAAAAGACTCTTTAACTTCATAAAAATGTTAGTTTTCAACTTAACATCACATACATAAGCCAGGATTTTATTTATAAGTAGGTATCCGTAAAAGTATGGATTCAATAAAAGCATCTTTAAACCACAGCAGCCTTTCCTATTATAATATATTCCTCAAAGCACACTCTATAACATTCCTAGCTCACACATAACACTGTAATCATCGACTGTAATGTATTAATGCTGGAATCTAGACAATGCACCGATCAGAGGCCGTGACTGTAGTAAATCCGTTTGATCAACGGTTATTGCCACTCGAAACCGATGAGGTGGTCAGTGCAACCTCTATCCTTAGGTATATAATTTTACTTAATATTAACATAATTTGACCAGGTCCAACTATGTGCTAACAACTGTTTATTGGGTGTAATTGATGCTTTATAGTTGCTGTTTTAAGTTATGAGTTCATGTTTTATTATTTGCTGGCGAGGTGACAGTTTATTGATTAATGTTGGCTGGTTTATTGCATACGTCTTTGGCTGGTCGTAAGGTTCCGGGTTTGAAGCCCGAATCGAATTTGTTTTACTGGTGTTTTGAAATCTGTTCGGTAGACAAATAGGCTCTACCACTGTTATGGTACATATCATAGATGGAATATTTTATATTACATCGATGCAGCAATGGCAGTCTCGATGGCGTAGTGGTTAGTGTAACCGACTGCCACGCCTGAGGTCGCGGGTTCGATTCCCGCATAAGTCAAACATTTGTGTGCATGAACTTGGATATTTGTCTTGGTCTGGGTATTTTTATGTATGTATTTACGAAAAAGGTATATTTGTACATTTAAACATTGTCTAGTACCCATAGTAAAAGCACTGCTTAGTTTGGACTAGATGGTGTTATGTGTATGTGATAGAATATTATATTACCAGCCAGGGTAAAATTAAATTTTTCATGTAGTCTAATAGTAACTTACTAAATTATTGTAGTGTGATGTACAATGCTTATATCCATAATCTCTGAATCGTAAGTCACTTTTGATTACTATCAAATTATTAAAATTAATATAAGTTAATGTTTTTCTTAGTCAACTAGTAATTTATTGTTTTAAATGTCAGAGCGATGTTAGGCTTAAATCCATAACATATATCGTAAGTCGCTTTTAATTATAATAAGATAGGACTGTCACATTTTTATTAACAGTTCATGGTTAAAACCTAGCACGATAGACATTTGTAAAAATGATTTTTTTCTTATTCATCTAAGTTGGCAAACAAGCATACGGCCCATCTGATGGTAAGTGGTCACCGTAGCCTATGGACGCCTGCAACACCAGAGGCATCACTTGCGCGTTGCCGATCCTTTAGGAAAGGAAGTGGCAAGGAGAAGGAGCGGGAAGGGGGAAATTGGGTGATTGGGCCACCAGCACTCTCACTCACCGTATGAAATACCACAGTAGGAATACTGCTATTTCACGTCGATATTCTGTGAGAGGGTATTCTTCCCCCGGTCGAGCCGGCCCATTCATGCTGAAATCAGCGAGGCTCTACTACACAAGTCACACTTGTCATCCATAAACAGCTGGTTATGCCTATACTGGCTATGTATGGCTAAAACTATCGAAACTCGTTTCGTTTTTGAAAACTATAGTAGTCCCTATTATTATCGTATTCTTAAGTCTGCAGCGGCCGCCAAGAGTCTCCATTTTTGCAGAACTCTAGAATTGTAAGCGACTATAAGCAAAGAAAATAATTGGATGACATCAGTAAAGCTATATTTTTGTTTGCCATCATAAAGGATAAATCGTATTTCTTTATAAACTAAGGAGTATAGGAGCATCTCTTCCAAAAGCTCACGCCAGGTCACCCGGACACTACCCCACGCACTATCCGACATCCACACAAGTCGGCGCATACGCATATTAAAACATTATTCAAGCAGTGATTACCATAATAAATGTTAATAAAGTCACCGTACATGCGCATTAGCCGGCACTAAATCATTTGCGGCTCGCTATTGGTTTTTAGCATCGGCCTGTATCAATTATGGCACGGACTATGGAGAGCGTTTATGTGTGGAATGGAGGGCAAGTGGCTTTACTTGACTAAAAATGATATGTTAAGATTTTGAATGTGTTTATATCAAGCTACTTCGCACGATATAAGAAAAATTTTCGACATAAACAATAACTTTTATTTTACACCAAAATTAAAGTTTTTGAGTTGTTCCTTTGTTTTGAATGTATAAGTATCAACTGAGAATTTTATTTTATTTTACTTTATTAAGGAAAAAAGACCTTATTACATTGCATAAACTTAAATAGTACATTTTCTATATTAGTAATAAATGCAATAACCACAGCATTTTCCACAGATTCGTAACATTGTTGTGTTAAGAACATGTCAAATGAATCACATAATCTTATATACTACTAGCTGTTCCGATAGACGTTGTCCTGTACACCCGAAAAAAAACAAATTGGTCCAAAATTGAAAGGGGGAAACCCGATATTCACACGGGAACGGGACTTACGCGGGTAAAACCGCGGGAAAACTACTAGTGCTTAGATAAATTAAATATGTGAACATCTGAGAAAATCTGTTGTACATTTGTAAAAGTCGTTGGAAGGGAGCACGATTACCTGCATTTGTTCGGCTCGGGTCCAATGCAAAGAATTGGTAATCCCGTGCTCTACGTCAGTGGACAGATCTAGGTACAACAAATTTTATCTCATTGTTTATATCAGTACAGTCTAGTCTATAAGTAAGTAGATCATACAGTCTCATTATCTGAAGGAGCAATCGTCTTCTCTCAACCGGCAACATAATGTACTGCGTTAAAAGTTGATCGTATGATATACGTGCACGGTGGCACTTGTAGTGCATACTTCGCAGGAATTTCTTTTGCACTCTTTCTATGGCTATTTTGTATTTGTCATAAAAGGGATCCCATATTAAACAAGCATATTCCAACTGCGATCGTATAAGAGAGCAATATAGAAGTATATGTATATGTAGAGGGGGCAGACAACATCGCGTGCAGATCTCATCACAAAGCCGAACATTTGAAATGGTTTTGTGGTAATGGCTTCAATATGAAGGTCTAGGTGCAATTTGTGGTCAAGTAACACGCCTAAATCTTTCAAGTATGAAACTCTGGTTAAAATATTATTGCACAAAGTGTATGCGTATGTTGCAATATTTTAATTTTGAGTATAAGTTATGACTTGACATTTGGGAATACTTAAATTTTGTTTGTTATGCCTACAGTACTCGGAAAGACTGTTGAGGTCACTTTGTAATCTATCACAGTCCTCATTATTCTTGATAGCTTTGAATACTTTTAAATAAGAGAATACAATACAAAAAATTTATATGAGGAACTTTTAACATGTCAAATATCATCGTTTACCACCAAATATCAATGATTGATATCTCTGTTATTAGAAACGATCATAGGGTGCGTTAACTGCTTACTGTCAGACGGACATTTTGCTTTAATTTGAAGGTAAGCAGTACCTTTATGCATTAATCAACCACAGAATGTGCATAATAAGTACATGAATATGCATAAAAATATTTTTGCACCTAATTTCTAGTAAACGATAATCTTCAGTATGTGCATTGTACTAGTAGTTAAGATAGCTACGCAGTTTTGCAAAATCAGTGTTTAATCTTCGTACTTTCGACTTTAAATACTTCGAACCTACGAAACTATATTTAATCAGAAGAGAAATTCTTATAACAAAATATGTTCAAAATAGATCTAACCTAATATACGTGAAATAGGAACTGAAATGCAATTTATTATTTTAACTTAGAAGAACACCATTTGTGATACTTATGAGACTAGTTCAGAAATCTATTTTAATCAGCTTTTATTATGAGTATTGGTCCTTAAAAGTAGAGCACAGTAACAGGTGTTAGCGTTGTAGTATCGCGGGCGTACATAATCGCAGACCTTACGACTCAGCGCCCACGTGAGACTGTCCTGCAGGACGAACAGCTCGCTAAGGGCAACTGCACACCACTAACACTTAGCAGGTTCAGTCGTGGTAGCTTCCCCTCAGGCTAGTCAGTCTTAGTTTTGTTCTATTGCAGCTTTTTGAATTACCATCCTGAATAATTTTCAACTTATTTTGGAAGTGAGAATTTAGTTCCCAGTCTAGGTGTCCGTTGTTTGAATGTTTGTTAAGTTCGCCGCGATACAAGAAGATACAAGAACTACGTTTAATCTTCTTTCTGTATTTTTTTTAAGTCTGTATAAAAAGAAAATAATCAGAGATAACGAAGTAAGTACAGGCAACATAAAAAAATAATATAAAATATTTAATGGAATGCAATTAATTGCGTGCAATATTACCTTGCCCACGAATGTTATACGCGCGAATATAAACCATTTACGTAATCTAACGCACTATTTAATTTGAAAACGCACATTTATTTGTTACTAATTGTCAACAGATTTTTAATGAAACGAAAACGCTGGGTGTATTTTGAAAAGTTTCTTTCCTTTTTGCGTTTATTTTTTTTATAAATTTATTTACGCCTATGGCCTAGGTCACACTCTTCTGTGCGCGCAATATAGTCAAAAAGAGTAAAACGATTTTTATTCGTATTAATACTAGTATATAGTTAATATTTCGAGTTTTATTGACTTCGCATTTAAGCAGGTCCCGGTTCTTGTATCGGGCGGCGTGTGGCCTGCTCCTAACAATTGAATAACATTCGTAGTCTTATTGTAATGGTATGAATATTCAGGAACTGTTTAATGTTTATCCGTTTTAAACGAGTTATGGATTTGTTGTTCAACGCGTTGAAATGTTCGATTTAATGGACTTTCGTAAGGGATAGTGCAGCTGTCAGTCGAGCGGTTCCAGGTTGAACCCTTGGTTTTAGGAAGGTATTTTGTGTTTATTCATTTAACGAAGTATGAGAAGGTTTTCAATCTATTTAATTGTATTTTAACTTTTGGTTTAAATAGGGAATTTAAACAACATACGTACCTACAGATTTAACTTTTAATGTCGTTATATGCCTCGGTGGCGCAGCGGTACTGAATGCGACTGTTTGCATGAGAAAAATTTTATATGATGTATTTCTGTCAAAAAAAATCTCAGTAGCAGCACGGAGACTGGAACTCCGTGTCCAGTAGACGGTAATAGGCTCACTTCCTAATTTGTGAGACCTAGAACCATACTTGGCGAAACGAGGTTGTAATATAAGTTATATCTACATATCGCCAACTATGTCCCTTGGTTTCTAAAATCTGGGCGAGTGGTTACTACTAGCTACCGGCCAAGTTGTCAAGTTACTTACGATTTACAATTTTAACCAGAACTACACAAATTTAAACACTTTGCCGACCTGAGAATTCAGTTGAACTTACGATCGGACTACGAATAAGCGCAATTTTATATTGGGATTAAAGAGGCGATCATGCTGATTTTGATGAATTGATTAATCGAGATATCATTTTTATACAAATGACGCAATAGGATCTCCTAAATAAATATTAAAATACAAATCTGCATATATAAAATAAGTGTGTAACATAATCATACATACATACATAGATTCACGCCTGTTTCCCAGAGGAGTAGGCATAGCACACAACCAATCAATTCATCAGCTTTTTTAGTTGCAGCCTAGTGTTCCATAAATTAAGTACATTTTTATAAGGGAGAGCTACTTGCTTCCCTTTTACCCGTTATTACAAACGATCACCTTATTTCATTCTACGGCAACAGCTTACTACCAGGTGAGCTGTAAGCTATTATGGTTTACCACCTTGCTTATGTAAAAAAACCTCAATAATTTTATATCTAAGTATTGTAACCCATAGAAGGGGGTTGCATTAGCTAAAATAGTTTTTCAGCAAACGCGGTCCTATTCGAGCTTCAATCAAATAAAGTAGGTACGTAAAAATTCCAAGTATGTCAAAGTGTGCCGGTCTCACCAACTCATAAATTAACTTTTTCATGATCTTAGCTGTTATGTTTGTTCTTTGCGAGGCCACTTATATATAAACACTAAAATTTAAACAACTAATAAATTATGAATACTGGCAATGACGCGTCGAAACTGTTTATCCCAATCTCTCGTTACACAATAAAATATTATTTACATATAAGACACTATACCTACAAACAGCACCCATAATCTATCACAAAAATTTTAGTCACCCGTCAAGCCGAACGCTGGTACAAAGTACACGAAGTTCACGCTGCGTTCCCATAGTAACCCCTGGCATGGTGCAAGCCAGCTGATTTGGGCCGCAGAAGGCCGCAGTCGTTATCGGTCAGCGTGCGACCTTTGCGAAGAAGCCTCCACGGCTTGCACAATCCAGCGCTTTACGTGCGAAACGAAATGCGCACTTAAAAGTATCGATCGTTTATTACTTTATGATTAGAATGTTATTGTTATGAAAACACGATGAAACTGTGTACTAATTTAATTACGTATCTATTTTATTGAAGAAACGGTTACGAAAATATTAAAGAATGATTATTTTTGTGTCAAGACAGCCTATGCAATTGCTAAAACTTACAGTCTTGTTAATAAACCAGCAATGGCGTTGCTTTTAAAATCTGCTGCAAATAATGAGAAATCTATCGCAATATACGTGCAGATAGGTTATCTGAGATGAGCCCGTTCGAACTTTCACAGGCTTACTTACAAAAATATTGCTAACTATTACTTAGCCAGTTCTAAACTGAATAGCTCTCAAGACCCTGATCAATAAAAAAGCTTTGAATAAGGCCCCGCCGCTGTTGCTTACCTTGTTTACAGAAGATTATTTTCCATAGAATCTAATTAATACTTACCTCTTATGAATGAGATTGATTTATAAGTAAGACTAACAAATCTTTAACTGAATTGCATTAGTGTATATAAGAGGAAGGTCCATTCTTAATGTTAAATTTGAATTCTACCTAGGTCGTAATTATAATAGATAACTGCAGGAACACAGAGTGAGTAACATAAGCATATTTTTACTTAGACTTAATGTTACCTATCTAAATATAAATTATGAATAAAATGTATCATGATACCAAATCTGATGTATTAATTTATATTAAGATAGTTATATGTATAATATAGAGTCTCACTGCTGGGTTAGCCTTTTCTTAGTATGAACGAGATTAGTCCATAGTCCAATGCGCGTTGGCAGTCTTTCTACTTATCGATATCTAGGTCTTCCTACTTTAAAAAATAAATTATACTTCAAGACATTGATATAACTACTTTCTTATTCTCCTCGTGACAATGGCTGTTGAAAAGCAACCGTAACGTCGAGGACAGTGTAACAATCTAAATATACTATATATATAAAATACTTGAATAATTTAAATAGATTAAAATAATAGTCAAGTTTAACAGTAATAGTTTTAAAATTATGTTCTGTTTCAAATAAACAACGCGATAAAACAGCATAAAGTAGTTTAATTTAAATTTGTCATATTGTATTACAAATACATGCAATTATTGACGATTTAATTACACAAGACTAGTAAAAATTTCTAGCTGCAGTCCGAGGGTTTAAACTCCAGACCTGTCCGTGAGAAGCCAGCGTCCTCTCTAAACTATCGCTTCAAATTTCAAAGTAACTGAATGTCATAATCAACCTTCAAATAAAATTGTAATATCACGAATAAAGCCATCCCATCCGGCTGGGACGGTGACATTTGTGCGCGCCGGCCGCTTGACCTATAGCGACGCGCCGAACATCGCTGTATCTTCAACAGCTGACTCACTTACCTATGTGATTGCCATCTCTGGCTAGCTGTACTTGGATGGAAACTCGGGAAATAGGCGTGAAATGTGTTACTGCGGATAACGTGTAATCATGCATACAGATGGAATATACCATAAATTTTTACTGCTATGTTTAGTTCTTAATAACTTTTGAACTCTCGCTTTGCATCCTAACTAGTAATAGGTACGCTTGGATCCATAGAAAATTTACATAACCTGCATTTAGGCGATCAAAGCCGCGGGCAAAATTTTCAATGCCACTGTTCTGCTTGAGGTTTCGGGTACGATTTCTGGGTCGGGCAATGTGCTATTGGATTTTTCTGTCAAGGAATTCTTAGTAGTAGTACTGAGTTTAGCACTATGCCCTGTATACAACATTTGGTTTTGAATTTAACTAATGATTCGTTCGTAAAATGTGGGGCTTAAAACCATACTTGGTGAACCAACTTAGTACACATCTGCCTACTCCTTCGGCGATATAGGCGTGAGAATATGTATATATGTTAAGTGGATATCCTAATAAAAGTTAGTGTGACTATTTCCGTAAAGCTCTGCCTGAATCAGGAACCTAGTAACGACACAAACACTTATATTTTCGCCACTGGATCAAGGGGTCAAAAATGTAAGTGTACCTATAGCATTTTTTATCTAGTATGTAATGTAATGTACCTATTAGGTTAACCCGATGGGTTAAGCATTGGTGTCAAACATATACATATTTTCCAGCTATGGTTTCAGGTCTGCAGTAAGAGGCGCGCTTTATTCAAGATACTATTTGTTAAAAATGTTCGACTGGATTTATTTTAGAAACGAAAGAGAAAGTTCAGTTCCATTAAACAGTACACACCCAAAAGTAGATTGATAAGTTTGTCAGACCTTTGTAAATGAGTATTCTGTAGCGTAAAACATATAATAATAATAATGTCCTCCAAACTGAAATGCTGTCATGGCGGCCATTCTCAATGGAGACTAGCCATGTACGAAACTACCTATTATAGTGCACAAGTATGTGCGCAAGTGCACTCTTTATTTTCTCCCTTTCATAGTCTGATAGGACAGCAATCCGCTACAGCGGAAAGAGATCTGGCGCAGTACCAAGGGCTTTACATATTATTTGAGGCACGGGGTGTGCAACATCGACAACTTCCTTACTTTGAACGACTGTTAAGAATTTCTTGACAAAAGAATCGAATTACTTTTTGTTAGCCTAACCCGGGAATTGAATTCGAGTCTTCATGCACAGATGTCGCATTTACTAACGCTGCGCCATCGAGGCAGTCAAAAAGAAAAGATACACGAGTATTCAAACCTTTACATGAAACCTGAAAATAGTGCGTTTTTGTAGGGTGAGACGAATTAGCAAAGCGATTCCTGGAAACGCTAGAGTGTGAATTACCCGTTATAGGCACTTTAGCGTCAAACCTTTACGCCATTGACAAAGCTACTAAGTATGAAATGTCCAGATTTGCGTACCACAATAACTTAGTTCGAAATGTCTACAAGTTCATTAGGCAAATTCAAATGTTACAGACACACACATATATCGCTATTATTCGTGCTCAGCATGTAATTCCCCATCATTGGAATTGTGTTCCATACCATATTCAGATGTAACTCGAAGCTTACCCATCCGTTATTTATTAGAGGTTTTAATAAGTAACCTTTAGTAGTTTAGCCGAGTCTATAATTATTGCAGTCAGTCTAATAACATAGCTATGAATTATATTTACTTATAGAAACTGCTTCGTTGGTGTCGTTTAAGATTGGAACTAAAACTGTTGGCAAAATGTGTTTGAATTTTGCTTTTTTATCTTTTGAGGGATTTGATTGGAATCTAAATTATTTTATTATTGTATGAATTCCTGTGGTATTCTCGCAGGCAAAGCCACAGACAGAAACGAATGTTAATTATTATTTGCAACATGTAGGTACGGTATTTTAATGTCAATTAGGTATACAAGTTGTATGTCAAATAAACTAACAAAAACAAAACGAAAAAGTTAAATAAAAAAATAAACAGTTATGAAAAAAAAATCCAACTTGTCTGGAACTTTTTCTTTGCGCATATAGTCCAATACTTATATAATAATCTTAAAGTGAGTCCATATAATCTAAAAGAGTCGGGGATTTAATAAAAATATCAAAGTGCTAAATAATATCAAGATGCAATAATGTAATTTTCAAAAAACCTATAATCATAATTATATAGTTAATTTTCTTAATTTATAGGCTCTGTTCTTGACTGCGATTAATTTTAACGTGTCCTCCCTAATTTTTTGTGGTGATTCTAATATGTGTGGAAACAGTACCTATTATTCTTATTTCAGCACTTCGTGGTTTAGGTGACGGGCACCAACTAATCAATAATATAAATTGCGTCATAGATATACAATAACATCGCAAAACCTCGAGTGTCCGTTGACATTTAAGAATAGCCACAGATCTATCATTGTTACAACTAACAGCACAAATTGTCGATCGGCGTCCGATCCGTTTCATTTTAAAACTCGTCTCACGAAACTGCTGACCTTTGAACATTCTCATACTTATGAATAATATTGTAAGTAACAAGGGAATCTTTCCACAAATATGGTTGTATAGGACAATAGATTACCATTAAAATTCAATAAGCAATAGTTTAGTAATAAATCTTCATAGAAGGCTATCAGAATAGGAACTATCTGATCCAGAACATAGACGGCCACGGGCGGCGGACCATTGTATCGAAGCCAAAAGCTATTCAAATAGATGCCCATAGAGGGCTTCGGCAATTTGCGTCCAACGGAGTATTTTGACACCTTCATACATAAACATTTTCACTACTTAAAAATGGATGCACTGTTGCATTGTGTTGACGTGCGTTTAAACTAACATTAAATGGCACACAGCTATTTAAAGAAGCAATTATAGCTAATTGTCTGCTCTGTGTCTTTTATTCTTTTGTTGCACTGAGAGGACCTCCTCTCAGTGGACAGTGGTCTCACAATATGTGAACCTCCACTTACTGTGTTTTTGTAGTGCAGTTTAGATACCGATAGATATTGTGTCCTATTTTGTAGCTCATACTAGTACCTATTATAACGAATTGTATTCTTATAATTATAAACTAATATAATGTGTTACAATTATTGTTTTATTATCTTTTTAACATATACCTGTTGAATGCACCCATAAAATGTTGTATTTATAACGTTTCACGACGTTTATTAACAACCGCTAAATATAATAAGTTGTCCGCATAGGTATATAGGAGATCCATTTAGATGTAATTTCTAGTGTTGCGAATGCGCCCAAAATATAGGAGACTTTAATTTTTACAATGATGCCAACCGCCCCATGTGCTTACCTATTATCTGATGTTTTAACATATAGCGTTGAACAGCAACAAATTGTGATCATATGATAGTTAAACTATAGTTAAGCTCTCCGTGCGAGCATCCCCACAATGACATAATATATTTCAGCCCGCTATTGTGTGCAAGGTGAATGCTTATTATTCCGCGTGCTGCGGTCACCAGACGATTATTATTCCACTATTATCGTAATATAATAATATTATTGCTCTCCCAAGATGGAACGGAATAAGGAAACGGATTGAGGAATTGTCTAGTGATTTATTGACATAAGCGGTTTTGTTGCGAGGAGGCTACCGCTTTTCTCCTATTTTACTCTACCGTTCAGAGAAAAATACTTTTGGCTTTGTTCTACAATGGGTTTGATGGTAATATTAGCAATACTGACAAAGAATGGGTATATCTATCATGGATATTATTATAGAATATTATAAATAGACATATAAAGTGTCCAATAAACAACGCGATAAAATCCGTATATAGTAGTTTAATTTCAATAAATAGACATATTGTTTAATTGTGTTTCTTAATGAAAGCACTTGAACTCATTAGCAGTATAACTTACGGAAACAGGGGGTTCCCGAAATTAAGATTGCTACACGAGACAAAGGATTTCATTATTAGAAAAAATTATATCAACAGAAGATAATAATAACTGTGACAAACTAATATAATTTTGAAATAAGTGCAGGAGCACTACTGCAAAGCACAAGATTAAAAAGAAAATCTAAAGCAATAGAAGTAAATTTGTAATAGAGTCTTGAAAACGCTAAAATCTTTAAGCTTGAAAATATTCAGAAAATATCAATAACCATGAAGAACCTTCTCGTATAAATAAAAATACTGGCCTGTTGTTGACAAAAATCTAAAGCCAAGGCTAGAATATATTTGTAGTGTTTTCTTTAATTATTATTAATATATGTATATCTCATTACCTTTGTCTGCCCTAACAGTATGTAATCCTATTTTCAATTGTTCTGAACACAATGAATAATTTACTTATATTTTCAAAATGACCCATTATTGCGTTTTCTACAAAATTATTCATTATCAATTATTGGTGTAATTCAATATTTTACTAAAATTAGCTAATCACTGCGACATTACATCTATCACGTGACTTTCAAATGGCAAGTAAGACTTTAAATTCATGTTTTGACCATTGTAAAGCATTGCTATATTAATCTATACATTGAATATTATATATAAGTCTGCTATATCGACTATACGAAAAACATTTATATATTTAGTAATTTACCACATAATCTTGTGTATATTTAAATACATACTTTTCGTTTTGTTTAGATGACGCTGTAAGTGTTTATTGCATATTAAAGTTAGTGTAAACTGATGTCGTAAAACAGCAATGTTGCCCACTTTCCCCTGTAAATAGTACTTTATTGCCAATGTTTGATTTTCTTCTTATTATAGAACTTTCTTTGTATGGAAAGCATTGTTACGAGTTTGTCACTATAAAGAGGGTAACACAGTGGTTTAAAAGATCTTCTCATCAATTCAAGAAGCCGAGTCTAGTGTTTTGGTTTCGATATCCTTTTTTTTTTTGTTTTTGTGAAAGACCACTTCCGCGCTAGAAATTATTCCTGTGTCGCGGGGGACTATACGAACATTCAAACAACAGACACTAAGAACGCCCAGACTCGGGACAACCATTTGTCGATCACACAAATTTTGGTTCCACGAGGGATTCGAACCAACAACATGTTTGTTGTGGGTTCGAATCCCTCGTGGGTCGCCTTGCGACTGTCACTGCGCTAAACACGCGCACAGCGCAGTGACAGTCGACCACTTAAACCACTACGCCATCCGTGCAGAATATCCTTTAGATAAAAGTAATATGTGTTGGAGTTTCTACTGTATTCATTGTAGCAAAGAGGATTGCTCCCACTTCCAGGAGGCCAGTATCATCGTTATTGTTTTCTCTTTGCCGCTGATGTTAGCGTTCTAGATCCTGTGCTACTGTGAAAAGTGTCATCTGTAGAGTGAGGCAATATCTGACAGTGGGTTGACTGAGACTGTGATTGATGACTGTGATTATGTGTTAGCCTGTAGGTAGATCTATTGTTGTAGTTTTGCAAGCATAGTCACCAATGCTTATATCATAGCGTTTTTTTATATTATGTAACTAGTTGCTTCCTACCTGTATGTTGAAAATATATGTTTCTTAATGAGTTCATTTATATATTATACTAGCGAACTTGACATATGATGACCAGCTCGAATATTGGCCTAAAATAAAAAAATAATATCTTAGAACCCAATCTCAGCGCCACCTACCAGGTCTTATTGTGAATCTAAATCATTCAGAGACTCACTCAAATACACACAAAAAATTTCATCAATATCGGTCCAGTCGTTTATTTAGAAGAAGTTCAGTGACATACTCACGTAGAATTGTGTATGTTCATCGGCACAAGTGTATCAAGATACAATTCTTGAGAAGGTGGTTAAGCCTCTTAACAACACCATGTTCCATAACCAAGAATGACTGCTTTCAGGAAGACTCAGCACCGGGTCATAAAACTCGATCCACCCAAGCGTGATTGGTAACGAATGTTTCTGGACTTCATCACAGCTGAAGACTGGCAGTCATCTAGTCCCGATCTTAATCCGCTGGATTATGATTTATGGTCAGTTTTAGAGAGAATGGTATGCTCTATACGACATGATAACTTGGAGTCCCTAAAACAATCCAGAAGATTGGCAGTGAAGAATATTCCCATGGAGAGAGTGCGTGTTTCTATTGATAACTTGCTTCAACGTTTAAAGGACTGTGGCCCATAAAGATCATTATATATGAGCTTCATATATTTTTAATGTTATTACATTAATGTGTAACGTGTAAAGTAATAAATGTTTTATGCAATAGAAAAAAAAAGAGTTTTCCTTGTAACAATATTTATGGCAAGACTAGGTAGGTATTTTAAGAAAACATTGCATACTTCTAGTTCATTGTTGGCAGTGTGATATAACACTGAACTCGTCTATTCTATTCTGTTTATTCAAACAATATTCTTTAGAAGTCTACATTCTTCACCATCTGTTATCTTGATGTACGAGTACATCCCGACTGTAATTTTGTATCTAATATACTCAAGCGACATTGTTCAATAATTTTCCAATTACATTAAAGTCAAACGAATATATTAGCATAGGTACACGGGGCCGTTACACCAATGGTAATGAACAAGATACAACATACGACGTAATTGTTCCTTGGACTGACGCAAATCTTGGGGCAAGGGGCAAACGAGACTCATAACTCATCCATATACCTTCGAATACAACACTTTGGCACATAGCATAAAAATAACCAAAGACAAATATTTACGAAACACCAGTATGCAAATGAGTATGCATGCAATAAAATTATTCTACCACACAACAATGTTCTAAACAAAACACAACGAGGACACAGTCTAAAATAATATGTAATAGTTGGAATTCAAAATACCAGTGTGTTAATCAGAATGTGTAGAATGATTTTATTCTATGTGTAACGTCACAATGTTTAAGGTCGGCAGTGAGCACACGTCCCAAAGGCTGGATAGGTCAGCTCTGTGAGGGTTAAAGGTCAACTTGGGACCCAGGTCAATGTTATGTTACATTGTTATGTAGATTTGTGACAATTGTATGACAAGCATGTTTGTCGAGCAGTGTTATTGTTGGGAAAATAATAGAAGTTAAAAACAGGGTTATATCTTGAATGAAAGTTGTAGTCGTATTTAGACAGGTAATAGGTAAAAATATTTAATAAAGATTTTATTCATTTTTGGTTGGTCACAATACTGCTTTAACTGCTGGAATGAATGCTCCAAAAATACTTTTACTGATATGTGCGCGTTTATTTTCATAATGATTTTTGAGGTGTTAATATAATTTTAAGCATAGTTTCTCTTTCTTAAAAACTAGAATATGCTTACATAATAAGTATAGAATAAGCCCGATACAGGTTTTTAACAGAAAATAAATTTTAATACAATTTGTACTTTCTTTATCCTTTAATTTGACTTGCATATCGTGGATGATCTCGCCAAAGGACAGTAGTGACATGCTACTGCTAGATATAATATAATAGACTATAATATATTTTGGATTTAGCATTTAAGAAAACAGGCTCGGGTTTTAGGCTTTTATGAAAGTACCGCAAAAATATATTGCGGTCAGAATTTGCAAATTGAAAAGTCATATAAAGAAGCTGAAACGAATAAAATGTTTGCCGAAATTACTATTAAAATAATCAATCTGAAAGTAAAGATTGGAAAGTTTAGGATCGTTATGATGAACGATGACGACGAATCTCACTCATTTCAGTTTTTAAGAAATGTTCCATCATGGATAGCTCTTTATTTTTTCTGTTTGCAGATGATTACATACTAATTTTATGCATATAGAATGATAGAAATCAAAATCAGGATATCTTTATTTATTTAGGTCACAAAGTAACACTTATGAACGTCAAGGTTACACTAACTAAACTGTAATATGATTTTACATTTACATCGCCATCAAGAAAAGTTTTTAAGTACGATTTGCGAAATGACTGGGTTAAATATATATATATTTTACCTATAGATAGACTCAAAATAAAGTTTACGAAGACAAAAACATAATTTAACAAACTCTAAAACAAAACAAAATAGTAATTAATATTTACTGTGCATTTTTATTAGTACTTGCAACCCCTTCGATCATCCAATATTTCTGCGGATGCAAAGTTGTCGGCAATAGCTTGTTAAGAATATAATAAAAAGGTAATTATTTTGTCGTGGTCTAGGAAAATAGTAAAGAATAAAATGTTATTTATTTCATAAGTTAGAAGCGACAGCGGGTTCCATCTGCAGTAGAGTCATAGAGCGTGATTACATTCTTATCATATTATGATTTATGTCATAGATTGTTGCTTTTCCGGATACAACGGATTCTGTGCTCAAGCCTTGGACAACCCGAATTTGTAGTATCTCTTTAGTTTCTAGAGCTATCGAAGCAGGTGCTATTTTATCAGCTAGGAACTCGCACTATTTATTTTAAGTTTTCTGGCTAGACTATCAAACCGAAGAATTTGAGTTTACTGATTGTTAAGTAATAAAATACATTATTTTTTATACAACAAATGTGGCAAACTGGCGTACAGCTCACCTGATGGTAAGTAGTCACCATAGCCTATAGACACCTGAAACACCACAGGCATCACTTGCGCGTTGCCGACCCTTTAGGAAAGGATGTGGGAATGAGAAGGAGCGGGAAGGGGAAAGAGGGTGATTTGGCCTCTTTCACTCTCACTCACCGCACGAAACACAACAGTAGGAATATTGCTATTTCACGTCGATATTCTGTGAAAGGGTAGTTCTTCCCCGGTCGAGCCGGCCTATTTATGCTGAAATTAGCGAGGCTCTTCTACAAGTACATGAAATGTTATAAAAGTGAGTGAAGCCAAAGACGTGTGTCAGGATCGTAGCAAATGGAAATATGTAGTCTCTGTTGAAATTAAACTACTATATACGGATTTTATCGCGTTATTTATTTTAAACTTTATTACAAAATCCGTATATAGTAGTTTAATTTCAATGAATAACATTCGCGTAAACAGAAGACAATATTATGTAGTCTCTGCCTACCTCTCTGGGAAACAGGCGTGAATCTATGTATGTATTTATGTAAAATACAGCCAAAATATTTCTTACCTTTTAAATATAAAATAAATTATTGCGATGGTCTCATATGTTGACGCTAACGGCATATTGTGAGGGAAGTGTTATTGAGTTTGCATGTTAAGAAGTTCTCAGTACATCACGCAGTCTGGAAGTGCGTTTGGTAGTCATTAATAGATTTCTCCGCTAATACTTATAATATATGGTATATTATAAGCCTTGTATTAAACTGTCCCACTGCTGGGCACGGGCCTTCTCAGAGTGAACAGGATAAGGCTATATTCCACCACGCTGGCCCAGTGCGAATTGGCAGACTTCATATGTCTTCGAGAACATTATGGATAACTCGTAGACATTCAGGTTTCCTCACGATGTTTCTTTCACCAATAAAGCCATCGATAAAAATGACGGTGGTAAAATATGTGAGTAATATACCGCTGCCGATCGCTTCTAGAGTATACAGGCGTGAGATTATAAATGAAATTAAATATTGTTAGGTACCAATACTACCCACTTTGGAATCATTACGGTGCTTATGAATTGCGTCGTGCGATTCCGACCGCAGTATATTGTCACGTTAACCAAGATGTGGGTTGACATCGTGAAAGCTGATTGTCTGTCCGTCATCGTGACATGACGTGGCTCCAACAACTTAATACGTGCTAGGACGTTGTCTGTGGAGCCTAGGTTTTCTTTAAGAATACAATATTCCGTGTAGAAAGCATAGGAAACTGCTTGTCTGTTTTATGTAAATTTCTAACAGAGTTCTTTCTTGTTATATGTATATTATTATTTAATATTGTTCTGTATAAAATTACTAAAATTATTTTTTTTGTTTTCATTAGTGTCTTAATTTCATATATTTGTCAATCTACGAGTAATGGTGTATAGTGTGCATGCCTTTTATACGTACATACATATATAGATAAGAACTGCGTTATATTTCACAATTTCTTTTTTATAAATGCTGTAAAATGTGTGCTGCTAGCGTGTCTAAAATAAATAAATAAATATATTTCAATCTGTATATCAATAGGCTTTGTAAGCTTTTTTAAATAAATTGTGCGCGCAGAAAAGTATTTGGCATAGTTAAAGTTTATATGAAGAAGGAATGCAGAAAGCTAAAATTTATGTAAATAAAATATATTATGAAATACGGTCGAATTTTGACCATTGGTGCGTCTGGTAATGATAAAACAATTAGGCTCGTTATGTTAAAAAAAACTGTCGCCAAAAAAATTATTATTTACGAGACTTTTTATACGTGATGTAGTGAAATTATACCTATTTTTGTACCTACGAACTTAATAAATGTCATGTTTGACTCTCATACTTATAGTATTTAATGGTTTTCACTAGGTTCTATGACCTATCACTATTTGTCAGGGTCGTATTGGTGGCAAAGTATTTTTGAGGTTTTTCAGCGCGGAAATTTTCAGTAGGTACCATGACAGGATGTCAGTACAAAATATAAATAAATGAGTCAGGCAGAAAGCTTCGTAGTAACGAACAATAGCAAGAGAAATGTGACTGTTCCTTCAGGGATATATAAGATAATATTGGTCGCCATACCAAGATCATCATAAATAGTTTATCATACAAGTTTGTGGTCACCCAAAACATTATCTAGAATACTATGGTTTCCCAAGCTTCGCAGCGCTGTAAGCACTGCAGTAGAAGCCAACATGGTTGCAGTATTTATTTTCCTTATTTAAAAGATAAGAACATGACAAATTAGCCAACCTCTCGTTCAAATACTGTTACTTCACACAAATCCTTCGCGAAGGATGCTCGGAAGTGGCGCGTTTGTTCCACGGAGCATGAGAACCGATGCTATCTGCGTCTCACTCGCGCACACGTCGTGATTACCGCGATAATACGTGACATGCGCAAGCGCATGTGCGCTTGTCAATTTTTACTACGACTACTTTAATGTATGAGGACAATAACATGATGTAGTTCTATATATTTTTCATAAAATTTAGTATTTTGGTGGTTGTAGTTCTGGTTTGGTGATTGCTATATTTATAGCAAAAGAGAGATAGGTCAAGTTCTCATTAACTGGAACTCCTTAAAGGCTGCATATATCTTCAAGAAACATGATAATTAGTTTTATATAGACTATATCAACATTTTAAAAATAATGTAGTCGAGATTGTAATTCATATGTAAAAAAGTAACACAGTCTTCTACAGAAAACGCAAGCTTTCTTACATTATTATTATTAAAATATATCACGTAGGTACTAGGAATAATCCCTGTATCGCAACAATGCACCAAGACGGATCCAAATCTGCAAGATCTATGTGATTAAAGCATTCTTTCACTTATGAGGACCGAACTCACAACTCTAGTCACAGCGACACGACGGGATGGCTACTTAAACTACACCGCCCCCTATGCAGTCAAACTTCTAAAACAAATATAAATGAAAGACTTCATTCAAGCAAAGTCCCACAACAGTGACCTCGAACATATAACGCAGACTAATAACTCTCCCGCTTCGCGACATTTCAATAACTCAATCCAGCGACCCTTAAACTTTCAACCTCTCCCATACCTTCAAAACAGGTTCACATAAACAGTAATAAAAAAATATGAGCCAAGTTCAGAGATTTCCGAAGTCAAAACGCGAAGTCTCCCACGATTACGTTCGCATGTTTTCTAATCTTTTCAATAACTTATTGGTTGTTTGTGGAAAGTGGTAAATTAGCGTAATTGCGAGCAAACCGTATATATTCTAATCGTGGTTGTACGTGCGATGCGTTATCTGTTAGTTCCCATGGTCGTGTTTATAAATGACCGTCTTGGGGTCACCGATGCCGCAGCCGATGGTCATCGCAGTCTCAAAGCTGGGACAGTCCGACGGAAAATAACATACGGCTTGAGGTTATAATATTGTTACATTCTGTTGAAATTATTATATATTATAGTATATTATTATTTTCTTTTGTAAAGTCATATAGAGTAAAAATGAAAAGTAAAGATTTAGAAAATTGTTAAAACAGCATTTGTTTAAACGATTTTCTAAATCTTTACGTTGTACTTTTTTAAAAATCCATTGTTATATTTTGTCTGAATTACAAATAATAAATTATCAAGTACTAGCGATCCGCCCCGGCTACGCACGGGTAACCTTAATAAATTATACACTTATGACTCACACTATCTATTGGTGAAAACCGCATGAAAATCCGTTTAGTAGTTTTTGAGTTTATCGCGAACAGACAGACAGACGCAGCGGTGGACAAGAGTACAAATTGATTTCACGTAACTTTACGCTGCGCTACCTCATAGTATTAATTAGTGAAGGCGACCACTCTAATTACTTTTTATGATAGCGCTTAGAGGACTTATACTCCATTTAGTCAGGTATTTAACTAAAGGTAAACAATCTTGATGTGACTTTTTACACAAACACATATTAACCAAATAAACTACTGCTTAAACTAACGGTTCAATTTATTTAGTAATCGTTATTGTTGTATTTACATTAATCTATAGCAGCATTTCTTTTTAAACTGATTTTTGGATACAAATATAAAAAAGACACATCAATATTGTTTACCTTTAGTTAAATACCTAACCAAATGGAGTACAGATTTGATAGAGGAAAGAAACATGTGCGTTGCAATGGTGAACGACTTAAGCCAGCATCTAGATTTCGGCTGATACTCTCGATTTCAAACAGATATCCTAAGAACATACGTATGGTATGTACTTATATTTGCATTAGTTCTCATCCATCAGTAGATGATACTTGACAAGGAATAATTGCACTTCAATTATCTATTAAACATATCAGAGTGCATAACAATTAAACCTTAAGCAGCTCCCTCTAATACCGTTAGGCTAAATTAAAATTCATCAACCGAAGAAATTAGTCGACATACGGAATTTTTCTTCAATACGCCACATAATGCATGCATGCGTGCGTGGCTTACTCACTGAGTATTTAGTAGTATTTAGCTGGTTACCGTGTGTGACAACGATAGTATTTAAACACTCGTTATTGTGACTAACTGTACTAAGCCGAGCTCGCAGTTTTTAGCGAGGCTCTAACAGAATTCAGAGTGAGATAAAACTGTTTTGTGAACATTATGTTGACGATTGTATTATCTTAGTTTGTGTGGTTTTCCTTGTGCTTTATTTGATGTACGGTAGCTATAATATATTTTTAAAGCGCTATCTTTTTTGCTAGTAGGCACTTAGTTTTGTATAATGTATAATGTTAGTTTGCAGTATAATGGTGATATTTTATAATTTTCAAATGACACGTGATACAGAGGTACAGATTGTTTCAGATCGTGCAAGAACCACCTCGTCCCAATTACCTACGTATTCTCGTATTCGTCTTCCCATACTCGTTAATGAGTGATCAATTACAAAAGTAATGTCTGGTCTGAGAATATCGACATCTCCCTGGCTTTCAAATATTAAAATCTGTTTGTGTTGATTAATTGGATCTGAAAGCTTACTCTTATATAATTAAGAATTGTAAGGCTGGAATAATGTAATGGAATGTGTAATATCTCTACAATTATTGTTTATATTTTTACAAATTAAATTTCTAGGATTTAAGTTACCTACATAGTATGAACTTTCAACAGTTATAACAAAATATGAGGTTAGGTCGAAACACTAATATAATTTCAAATTAAATTAAGCACGACCAATAAATAGAGCAAATTATCCGATAAATTGAGTTAAACGGTACAGTAGCCCGCTGAGATAGTGTGACCATAGACCCTGTGCCCGACGTGTCGCTTGCTAAGATTTGCGCAGTGTTATATTTGGTTGACGTAGAGTAGTATGAATCTTTAAGAATTGCGTAAAGTGTTACTTATATATTTTGCATGACGTCAAATAGTGTAAATAATATAAACTTTATTGAAACCATCAAAATTTACACGGGTATCTAATAGCTACGAATAAGCTACGGTAAAAAGCATTTTAACAAAATACGCACAGCCACAATGATTTATTTGTCAAACAGTAATACAGCAATTTAATAAACGAAACTGAAAACAGTTTACACATCATAAAATTAAAACGAGGACTGACAAAATGCTGCATCTATTTAAAATTAGTTTAAAATAAATTGAAAAATCAATTTTTTTTATACAAAGCTAAGTAAAATATTGTTGACTCATCATAAGTATTTTGACAAATCATTGTCATTTTGGGCTACTACTGAGGTACGCCTGTTATTGAAACTATTGGACTATGTAGGGGTTATCAGATGTATTGTTCTTGTGGGCGTTCCTGCATACTTGCGCCTGACTATACAAAACTAAAGCGTCAGCAGTGTCGCTAGAGACTACATTGAGATTTTAAGAGTTTTCTTTTTTATTGGCTTATTTAATATTTTTAATACAAATTTCGTAATTTCTCTTTAGTTGTTCGGACTTTGTCAAATGTCTGGTGACGTTCTAACTCATTCACATTATCCTACTAAACATCCATTTTAGTAGGTACTCAGTTGTTATTGAATTACACCATGCAGTGATAAATTAGGTAAACGATTAAATCTATTATAGGCCCTATTTATAAATCGCTGCCTACTACTGCTATGACTCATATTACAAAATTTGCAAATCAACTCAAAACGTTTGCAATGATTTGACTATAGAGGCAAAATTATTCTTGGTGTTTTGAAATTATATTGCAAAGAATTATAATCTTTATTTCTATCGGTACAAGATGCCATTTTAGATTGTATACGTGGTTGTAGTAGAAAATGGTTGAGCCACAGCATGATCTATCAGAACAATGAGTGCGTGGGAGAAGTTTAAGTAATATTAGTAAAAATGTCAGAAGATAATGAAATGGCTTTGTGAAAAATTATAGTTTTTAAAATCTGTTAAATGTTGGGTTTCCTAATAACCTTTTGGTGTGATATTATGCAATTTAATGGGCTAGGTAGGATTGCATAAGATAAAACCTTATTTAGTATTTTCTTCCGTAACTGTTAAACTGCTTGTTAATCTCAGGACATAAGTTTCCACTTAAGTTTCCTAACACGTGTTTAATTTTCACATCACTGGATTATTCTGATGGAAATATTCTTAGTTTGGCAATGTCAATGCCGATAAACCGACTAACCGACCTAAAATCATACTTCTTGAAATGTGGGTGTGTATTACACGAACGTTTTAGCATGTATTATATACATAGTAGTACAGTGGGCAGAGCTCTGATAAAATCATCGAAAAGTAGGCAGAGAATATATTTTAATAAAATATATTTTACGGTACCTGCGACTACGTGTGCGTTTAAAACCCATTTCCTTGCCCCGGGTTCAAACTATCTTTATATAAATTTCATCTATTCAGTAGGACTGCTATGATAACGATAAAAATAGACAAAGTTTCACATTTATAATATTTGTTTACTTCATTCACGCTAATGTAGTCCTAATGTCCTTTTTTGCACCCTTGACAACGTGTACCCATGCGAAGTTTCATTTCTATTCGTCGAACGGGTCGAGTAGTTAAGAGAAGAAGAAACGTTAGAAACTAACAAACAGACAAACTCACATTGGCATTTATAATATTAATTTACGATTTATTTATCATAAACCACAAAACATGTAAAATAATGTAGTGTATTTTCATCAGAAATTATTATTATGATGCGAAATACCAACTTGTATTTCAACCTTACGAATGCTAAACCAGTTGGTATGTAGTGAGAAAATATATTGATCAATAACTTAATCTGCCATCGATGAATTATTTCAAGCTTATTAGCATGAGACTGCTGGCTACCTGAATTAAACAAGTTGTTTGTAATTGAAAACGATTGCGTGTCTGTGGGTGCATCAAGTAAATATAAAGTGATCAACAAATAACAGATCTGGGTTTCGGTTTTTGTGTTTGTGATTTGTATACATTTCAAATCTATTAGATTATAGTGATAGATTGTATAAGGCAGAAGTTGGTGATTTATTTATTAATGTTATAAATGCGTAACTGTGTTTGTTGGATAGTTCTTCTTACTGCGGAGCGATGGATCGACGTGGTTTTAAGTACATACATATATAGTTTATGGGCTAAGGATAATCTAAAGTTAAAAATTTACTGTTTGTGTCTAATCCCTGTTTTCGGTGGAAATTTTTTTTGGAACAGCTTGTCATCTATAATTCAAAACGTTATATAAATACTTTACATAAACATAATATAACTTGTTGGACGGGGTAAAGAACATTTGCGTTTTGTAAGACTTCACTAATAATAAAATATCGCGTTCAATGTATATTCAGATTACTTTTGACCCATATCTTTATTATTTTTTACAATCGGACAATCAATCAATCGAATTCAGACAATCGCTTAATTGTAATTATATCTCCATCTAAGCAAGTAGGTACGTAATAATTTGAAAGTCAGCTTGTTGGACAAAAAATGAAAGACCGTAAACTGATATACCTCTACTATTATCATAAAGTTTACAACATTCCATAGTCAGTGCAGCAAAGACATTTGCCGTAGAATATACACGCGGTACCTCGTGAGCCGGCCGGGTCGAGTATAAATTATACTGGGACCAATTTGTGCATGGTAATTATTGTGGACAAATGAGCCCGCTCTTAGACACACTGTCTGTTCGCTACACCGGTATCCCGGTATACTCAACTGTTATAAAATGTTTTAGCTATAATTTTTCTTTTCGATGTGATAATTCTGGAGATTTGGTGGTAAAGGTTAGTTAGTAGTAGGCTAAAATACTGTTGTAATATTGGTTTAATGCCAACATATTATTTCTTTATCTTCTATAAATTTTATACATTACAGCACTATTCTTTAAAGTGTAGACGTATAAAATTGTATACATCTACTCACTTTAAAGAATAGTGCTGGGATAAAAACGTACCTATGTAGGTATATGCCAAATATCTCTAAATATGTAGATACATAAATACCATCCTGTCAGCGTTCATATCATAGGTTCAGTAGCTAGATTGAAACAAAGCAAGACCTCTTGCTTATTTAAAATCTGGCAACTGTAAATATAACATCGCAAATTTAATTTTGATTCAATGTATAATATGCTTTCTTAATTTTCTTAAATATTTCAATATCAAATAAATGAATACTACACCATTTTGATGGATACTAAACCTCAGTATTTTATGATAATGAAGTCGTTTATTGAATATACTGGCAGAGCGCATGGGTGTTGCTGTAAGAAGTCAACAGTCGAGTATACAACCTTTCGGACGTGTAAACCCGCCACAGGCGCGGTAAAGTCTCACAATGGCGGCACCACGCGACGTTCGCACAAGCATTGCGCCTACGCAACTGAATCCATTAGCCAGTGATTAACTTGTAAGTGTGGGCTGGACACAATCGCTTTTTGTCTTTCAATAGTGTTAGTTTAATTTTCATGTAGCGGAAATGATGATTCATAAGTAATTGTATTTTAATGTCAGGTGGTCCTGTCTGTTGGGTTAACCAGCCGTCTAGCCTGCCTGTCACTTTTCTTTGGCAGAAGCTTTATCCTTAAACTTGTAAATTAAACTGTTCGCGCACCTATCGGCACTTATTTCGTAAAAAGTCCTCTAAGTCTTGGCCACTGTCAATCCCACTACTGATTTGATGTCTCCTTTTTTGTCTCTTGTGTTTGTAAAATCTATGAAAATTAAAGACTTGGAGGACGTTTGTAATGTATCCATCCTTTTTGACTTTACATCTACCTTCAAAAGTTAATAAACACATTGAAAATCTAAAAGTTCTATACGCTGTACTATATTTGAAAGTTGCGAGTGATAGTCTTTCTAAACGTCTATAGGTCATGCTACTTTTCCAACTACTCAGTTCTATACATTTTCAACACATTAAACGGCTAACCACTACCAAGTAAAGTCTTTACAATAATCCCAGAACTTTTGCAACAGCTAAAGATACTACTAGCTTTATTAAGCTTAAAGCTATCACATCAACATCTTTGTCATTAAAATTACCTCCTAATTTTCTTATAACATTTTTACGAGCAACCTGAAAACGTGTATCCAACATGCATTAGCTCAACATGAAGTGGTTGCCAAATCGCTAGAAAGTTCTAGATGCGGTAAGTAACAAATTGGCTTTGCGACGCGCGGGTTGCGGGGTCGCGCATGCGCGGGCTCTGCGCGTGAGTGGACGCACGCTCGGCGCAACATTCATCTTGTTTAAACCCATTTGACTAATTATTACTGTTTACTCTTGTTTGTTGTTTTAGTTTTATTATATTTTGACGTTTATGTAAATTTGTGTTACAGACGTGTGTTCTTAATCAATAAAGCGGAAAGACTTTCGCTCGAGGGATTCTACGTACAGCGAGGATTTTATAAATGGGATACGAAAAAAATTCCGATTCATTAGAGTGACTGATAATACTATGAATCCAAAAAAACATGTCTTGTGCATAACATAACCGAAGGCGTATAACATCCACTATTTTTATTCGTTATTTAATATTCGAGGAATTGAGCTGGTGTAACCAGTCACTGGTTACACCAGCTCTCAGCTATAGGCTACGGTAATAATATCTTTTGTATTCTAAACCTAGTAACTAGAAATAATTTATCGTTGTAGTTGTAATAGAAATTATAATATGTTGCTTAGCAGGGATTAATGCAATCTGAAAAGTGTCTTTAGCATGTTGCACTGCTTATCACCGCGACAAATTCTACGATACCTTTTGGGTATTATAATTTAGGCATGCAATGGACGTCGAAGAAAACGCAAATTTGTAACATTTTAGTAGAACTACTAAAATGGTCAATGAACATATGTTCATTCTATATATATAGGTCTATATATTTAGACCCATTTAGGGATTACACCCCCACACTAGGCTAAGAGACAGAAGTACCATTCTTGCAGTAGATTTCCTAAATCCATAGAACGTTTATCGCATATCTCACCGGATGAGTGTTCTTCCTATTGCATGTATTCAATGAAGCGATTAACCGATTACTCCCATACATGTATGAATACTTTCATACATATCCATACATGCGTGTATCCTTTCCACTTTCCCCTGACACTGATACCCTTCGATAATCTTCGCTAAGCGAAGATGAGTAATTTAATAGAGGCGTGTTTATTGAAAATTATTGTGTGTTGGATCGGCGCCGGCGCACGTTGCACGCACAGCGCCATCTCGCGGGCGATAAATCAATCAGACTTTATTATTTCGTGCGAGCCATTTATTTGCTTAAGAAATTGATGTATTTGTTTGTGTATTAGTGTTTACTTTATAGTTCATAGATTTATCTTATTGAACACTAGGTTCCAGAAGAATGAAGATTTTCGTCGTACGACGGAAATATTTTTTTCTCCCGTATAAAAAAATAAAAACGGAATCCATTAAAATATTTCTTACCTATATAATATTACAAGCCTTTTGGGCCTGCACTTATAGTAAACGCTTGTATAATTTGGGTTCGATACTCGGATCGGGCAAAGTATTTTCTATTGCCGCTGGTGGCAGACAAGCAACCTTAAAGTCCATAATTCAAAATCACTATAAACTAAGCTCTAAAAAAACATGATATTGTCCGTAAAACTGTTGAAATACATATCGCTCTTAAGAAATTTTGAAAGAAAATTATTTTTGTTATTACCATTGTATATATTCTACAAATAATATATTGAATTAGGATCCATAACTCTCGCACCATTAAACACTATAATTATATATATGCACAGTCCAGCGTTATCTGCGCCCCAATGATGTTTCGCACTTAGAGTCTCCGCTGACGATCACGACTGCTGCACACACCATAAATATGTACGGTACTGGCGATTGTGCCTTAATGCGAAATATTAATTTAAACATTTCTCCCTTAGGATGTTTGTACACGGCATAATATTATTTGTAGATATACATATATTGCATGATATTATTAACAATTAGGGTTACAAATTACTAGAATAATTTTAACTTCACCAGTTATATTTTTGTCATAGGAGTAGGTTTATTTTAGAAGTGCCATGTGCATGAGTGAGAATCTAACCTCATAATTGCAAGTCCAATGTTTCAGCTCTAATATTCCAATGATCATGGTCGCATGCTTAATAATAAAACAAGCTAAGTTACTTGTGTTAGTTTTATGAATAATACATATTTTGACTTTTGAAGCAGCGACGCCCAAGCTCGGAGGCCGTTGGTTTATGCAAAGCAACGGCCTCAAGGTTGACCTCAGCGCACGCACCTCGGACTTTTTGTAATCATCTGAAGTTTATTGCCACCAAAGAAAACATCGTGCCGCAATCTGCACGTTTGAAAGTTTCAGTAAGATATTGTAAAGTCTTCCAATACACATTTGGCTAATAGTAGATTATGTCCTCACTTTTCTCACGCGGAGATAAAGCTATGTCCTATATTAGGGCAGTTGAAAAAGAGGAATGAAATTTTTCTAATAAAATGACTTTTTTCAAGAGAATATTTGGTCGCTTTATCACAGTTAAATAACTTTTTTGTGCTCTTGTGCATAGTAAGGTTGCCAGCATGAGAAGAAGTTGCAGGGTTGTTAGCAGTTGAGAGTTGTAGTTGAGAGGTCGTGGAACGCCGTCGCCTCCTTTTATGAGGAAGTCATTTCCATCAAGGGGGCGGCGGAGCGGGAGAGGGAGCATTTAAACCATATCCCCAACCGCAGAGCCGGGCGCCGGAGGGCGCGGGACGAACTCCAGCCACCCTGAGGTTTGACCTGGGGGGGGTGGGCTTTGTGGGCCTGCCCGCCATCCGTTCAGCACCAGGTCCGAGAAGCGACGTGCGTGTTCCCACGCGCGCCTCTGTGTCGAGTCCGTCTCCCCTCTAGGGGGGACAGTAGGGATTATTTATGAGAAGTGCCTATAGGGTAGGTCTTATCGGGTAGTGGCCTGCCGTTTCATACGGCGGGCCGAAACCTCGGCGGGGTCGCGACCGCATGCGCAAGTGTTTCGCGCGGCCCCGTCGATAGTGGTTTTGTCGAGGAACACCGTGGTAGGTTTAGTCGGTATTCCGGGAGGTACATTATCAATTTAACATCTTCTTTTACCCCGGCGAGTCCGACATAACCCCTCCGCCCGCTCCCGCGGAGGGGTATGCGTGATGCATTCCCCTAGGTAAAAAAAAAAGGTTGTTAGCAGGGGAACCATTGTTTTTGTATCTTGGCGAAAGAGAACAATTTATCAGCTTGTATACTTACTATCTACTACTAATTGCTGATTATTTTCTCGATGTCAGTTCTTGCTTTACAAGTCGTAGATAATGAGAAGTTAACTCAATACAACGCTGACCTGTAATTGAGAATTTTCTTACAAGACATATAATATTCGATTCATTTCCACATTTAAATCCAAATCCATTAGGCAGATAAATATAAATCCAATCAAGTGTAAAACATTAATTGTATACAATGATGAGGTCAACATTGAGAGGATTTAACAAATAATTAAACAAAATAAAAGAAAAGCAGAGAATGATAATTAATTAATAAAAATATATATATGGTTTGTAAATAAACTAAAACAATACATTTATTTCTTTAATATCGCAGAAATTTCAGAGGCTGTACTTATCTCTTCCACTCCGTTCCCCTCATCTCATCTTTAATTTCTTTCACCTGGCCGCAACGTGCAAGCGATACTCTTGATATTTATTGCATGTGCTCATAGGATATAGTAACCACTTACTATCAAGCCGTGTGCTTGTTAGTCACGTTTATTATTTAAAAAGTAAATAAGGAAAGAAGAAGTGTTGTAAAATTGACAAATTAAATGTATGTTTAGTACAATCATAGGGTGATTTGTGAAATTGCAATTACTAATCCGATTGCAATTTGTAGTCGTCAAGTAGATTCTGTAGTTGCGTTTTCTGTCACATGTCAGTCACAACTCACTGCATTCGGCCAGTGAGTGACGTTTCCACTTAACTTTGGGTCTACTGACATGTGGTGAGCTTGGAGCGTGAACACACATCAGTTCAAATACATGTTTGTTCGGCTTAATTTTGATTCCAGTTGTTGTATATGGACACGCAATGGCATCTAGCGTAAATTGCACCAAGTGTTAACAATTTCCAGGTATTTACTTGAAGGAATAAATTTTCATTATGTTTTTTAGAAAGACAACTCTTACTTTGAGTATAATAGTTCTAGTATCGCGAGGTACGTCACAGTTTAGCGCGTTTAAACCTCGTCTAGGTGTTCTAGACGCGATACAACCATATGTGGATCAAACTTTTTTTTTTCCGTGTGGGGTCGAACGCACAGCCATTGGTGTAGTGAAGAGTGGACCACTTAAAACACAAATCTATCCGTGCTGAGATTTCAAATAAACGATGCTTATTTTATGTTTGTTGCTCAATATCAGTAACCTTTCTAAACTGATAATTAAATATTTATATTTAAAATACCCCATAATTATAATTAACCAGAATGTACTGTGTATTCATTTTAGCAGTGAACGCATTCGAATCAACCATACCTTTTGAGTCCAATCGAGGGTTTATTATTGAGTCCACAGATTATTTTGTCGTCTACGCATACATGTTTCTGTATCTTATATAAAATGTAATACTTTGAAATAGAAGATTTCAAATGTATTAGGCTTATTGATTGTATTAACAATAGGGATACAAATACAAGGCACATTAAAGTATTATATTAGTACGTAGATTTTTAATTTCTGTATTTTTTTTTACAGATTAACGAACTAAAGTAGCTGTTGACTGGCTAAAAGTATATGTGACGAGGAAAAATCATAAAAGGTATAAGAGTTCTTTCTCTTGAGTCGACTTGAGACCCCGTCTAGGTGATATAGGCAGAGCAGCTTGTACTAGTTGGAGAAGGCGAGTCTAAGGTCAGGTGCGTAATCACATTCTTTGAGAGAGGCCATAGCGCAGCAATGGAATGCCACAGGTTGATTATGACATCGATGTTTTAAATACTAATTAATATTAAAAGTACGAATGTGAGTTCGTTTAGTTATTTGTTATGTTTTCACGCTTTCACTACTGGATCGATCATCATGAAATTTCGCATACATGTTGTCATGTACATTACAAAACCCAAAAAACATTACTGTCCCCGAGGGATTGCAATTTTTTTGTCAAAATCTAGTTTAACGCGAGCTAACAGCGGGCAAAATCTCAATAATATCAGCTCTGTATTAAACTGTCTAACTGCTGGGCACGGGTCTCTTTTCAGTGTTGTATGGGTTAGGCCATAGTCAACCACTGGCCTAGTGCGGGTTGGCAGATTTCACATACATTTTAGAACTCTTATGAAGAACTCTCAAATATGTGGGCATGCTCATGGCGCTTACCTTCACCATTAAAGTGAGCGATAATTATTTATTTAATACCCATATTATTATAACTTCGTAAAGCGCCTTGGGATTGAACTCAAGACCTCTGCGTGGCAGTTCAACTGTCTGTCACTAGAATATCGCTGCTATGTATATCTAGTTTCTAAGAAATATTGCAGCTGTTGTTAAGACTACCCTATGTGTGTAGATTTCCTAACGTGTTAAGTAGCCATACGTTTCAGTTGATCGTGTTTAAATGGCCAGTATTACATCCGTGCGTACCATCGTCTATCACGGTCTTGTTTAGATACGCTATTCGTGATGTTCAACATAAGGATTTAAAAGAGGACTCGTTAATATTTTTTAATTATTGTATACAATTATATAGTTTCTTGTACATTGATGTGTGACAATTACATTATGTCCACGAATCAAAAAGGCTTTTGAGGTATGCAGAGCTTTTATTTAAAACTTGTATGCAACATGAATTTTAGGTATAAGTTTGCTTACGCCCCACCTGATGGTAAGTGGTCACCGTAGCCTATAGACGCCTGCAACACCAGAGGCATTACTTACGCGTTGCCGACCCTTTAGGAAAGGAAGTGGGAAGGAGAAAGAGCGGAAAGGGGGAAAGAGGGTGATTGGGCCTTCGGCACTCTCACTCACCGAACGAAACACAACAGTAGGAATACTGCTATTTCACGTCGTTATTCTGTGAGAGGGTAGTTCTTCCCCGGTCGAGTTGGCCCATTTATGCTGAAATCAGCGAGGCTCTACTACTCTGAAAATAAGACGCCACTTTCCACGCTGGGTATCGTGCTTTCCAAATACTGGCACAACTGGCATAAAAACACGGTAGTAAGATATATTGCAATGATTCAACTATGTTATCCTTGTAAAATATTGAAGATTTTCAGAATTTTTATATCAACGCAGAAGTTATTTCTATAATGACATCTTTTATAATCGCGCGCCTGATTTGATTATTTTGTGTGTGTGTTTTATAAGGGATCTTCTTAACGGGCGATATTTATTGCAATATGTGGCTGATTTCCAGCTAAACCCCAGCCAACTCAAAAATATTTCTATGAATCAGCCATTTTTTTATTTTTAGCTATATGCAAAACATTGACGTGTATTCTATAATATGGGAGCTACTGCTGGCCAGCTAATTACAGTTTCACATTCCAGAAAAATAATGGCCGTTTAGAATCCCTTTAAAACATTTTATACAAGTAATTTTAACCGTAATGAGTGTAATTGACTTAATACGGTGAATTTTAATGACCTCAAAGAATAGGTATAATTAAAAAAAATATAACACGTAGGTTCAATATAAATTAAGCACGTTGATCGATAACATCTAGCGCTCCGTGTGAACTTAGTAGAAGGTGTTAGTCCTTTAGGAGCACGCAGGAAGCAAAGATAATGAGTGTCGGCATGTTCGCAGTGCCAGAGCAATGAATTAATACTGCCGTAGCTATCTTCATTGCGGTCATACTACGCCGGCTACACACATTAGCTTGGCTCGGTCACGAATGGAGCTTTATGGGATGGGTGTGCTAGTGTGATTCGAAAGGTTTGGGTGAGTAAGTTTTGCAAAAATGATGGTTGAAGAGATGATGATGATTGAAGTATTGGGTCCAATATATTCAGTATGAAACCTGCGCCTTCATTGTCGGTTTAAATATGATATTTGGAAATTTCTTTAAATCGTCTTATGTATTTGACTACCCACATTCTATATTATATTCAAGAATATGTAAAATTATGTTATAGGCACAACAAATATATATTACAAAAAGTTGGTGATAAAGTCCGTCGATAACTATACAAATAACTAAAATTGAAGTATCGGTTTGTAATATCAAAATAAAAGCTTTTTACTAAATGTACATATATAAGGTACTCAATAACAAAAAATATATTTTTGAATATTTGTTTATCTGTCTGTCTGTTTTGGCTAATCTCTGAAACGGCTGGACCGATTTTGACAGGACTTTCACTGGCAGATGGCTGATGTTATAAGGAGTAACTCAGGCTACTTTTATTATACAAAAATTGGTAACCGCGAAAACAAAACTCCACGCGTACGAAGTCGCGAGTGTAAGAATAAGAAAGCTATATTATCTACGAAATTACTTTTGTTAGAATATACCACATAGCTAATTAGCATGGTGTCTAAATTGCTTTGCCTATTATAATATGTGTACCACGTTTTAACAACAACAAAAAAAGAAATTTAAGGTCGATGTCATTATCTGCATAGAGGTATTTTAGATAATGTAAGCCATAAACTTTAATTAATAATTGCTCGAATGAGTAATAAAACAAGATGGACTTAATAAAAGCAAAGTAGTTTTATTCTGGACACAACTTTAGCCATTCAAATAACACAATGCCTGTTCTGCTTCCGGAGCGGTATTAACATCTCTGAACAAGCCTATAATTGCAACAGAACACACCATCCTAACCCGCTTGCATACAATCCACGATTGTCGATGAAATGCTCGCGAGTGCAATTTTCGACTTATAAATAAAATACGCTCAATTACAGGCGCTAAAGTGCAGAATACTAAGATGATCTTCAATTGTATCCGTTCTCGGTATATCTTTGTTCTCACACGTTCATAATTGGGTACTCCATTCAATATTGCCAATGGTTTTTAAAGGTTGAAACATTTTTGCCATTTCGTTATTTGCAAATATAGTTTCATTTACAAAAATAATTCTAACACTATTAATATAAGAACAATCAGTAATGATGAAGCAGATGAAGCAGCGATAGCTCAGTGGGGAGACCAACAGACTGCAATGCAGAGGGTCTCGGGTTCGAACCCACGTAGCGCACCTCTGACTTTCGGAAGTTATATGACTTTTCGAAATTATGTGCGTATTGATTAACAATTATCGCCTGCTCCGTGCCTCGGAGAGCACGTTAAGCCGTCGGTCCCGGCTGCCATGAACATCTATGGCAGTCGTTATTGGGAATGTCAGTACCCTTTAATATCCTGACACTGGTCTAGCCTTAGGGTATCGTTAGCCTTCGGGTTGCGGAGGTCAGGTGGCAGCCGCTCCGTGTAAAAACTGATATCCAGCCAAACCTGGTTAGACCAGAAAAGCCGACCCCAAGTGACTTGGGAATAATAAAGGCTAAGAGAGAAAAATAATCAGTAATGATTAAAGGATGGGCCGCATTAGATTGTTATCACGCTGCAGTTGAAATAAATGATTTCTTTTGACCTTTTTAGGCTGTTTGAGGTAAGGTGTTCAAAATCTGGAAAAATGGTCAGCAAACGATTGACCAAGAAAGTATGTGAGGCTAATCTGGTTGTAAAAACTTATTTTGAACCAACAAGCGTGTGTTGACTGCATGGATGGCGTAGAGGTTTAAGTGGTCGCCTCGCCATTGCCACTGTGCCGAGTGCTGTGGGTTCGAATCCCACACGAGACAAAAATTTGTATGATCCACAAATGGTTGTTCCAAATCTAGATGTTCTTAGTGTCCGTTGTTTGAATGTCTGTAAAATCCCCCTCGATACAGAAATAACTCCTAGTGCCTAGTTGTCTTTTTTTTGTAGAAAAATAGCGTGTATTTTAAATGTGATCAGAGTGAAAGAAGCATAAGAGATATGTCAACTAAGTAGGTAGTAGCAATTTGTTCATTTTGTCTGTTTATATAGTATATGTAGGCACCGATAGATATTTACCCTATTTAAACCCGGAGTAGCTGAAAAGTATCACTCTACAGAAGATTTCCTTGCCTTCTGTTTTTGCGGTGGTACTGGTCCTCAAGGAGACGCTATGAACGATATCAATTATTGGAATCGACAGAATCCGCATTGGAATTTCTATTATTAGTAGAACATAGTTGATACTGTACTGTATTTATAAATTGTTTTCTTAGCAGTTACTGAATATGTACGAGAACCGAAATAAAAATATATGGACCTACTAGCTGCGCCCTGCGGTTTCACCCGCGTAAGTGCCGAAGCCTATCGGGATAAAAAGTAGCCTATGTGTTAATTCCGGTCTCCAGCTAGATAGCTAGATACCTGAGATACATACCAAGTTTCATCGCAATCGGCTTAGTAGTTTTTGCGTGAAAGAGTAACAAACAACTATCTATCCATCCAATGTATTATATGTGTATGTAATAGAATATTATTATTATTTGTTTACCTTTCACGAGTATTTCACTAATACGTTAGGAAAATACCTGGCCCTTTGGGAGGCTTACACGGAGACATGGGTCCAACGTGAAGAGGCCCTTCGAGAGTTTTAATCAAAGGTGGGATGGAACACCTACAGCGGCAGTAGCCGCAGCAGGCGTAGGACTATTGCTACGTATGGATTCTGATATATGGGCTATGGGTATGGGTGTTTGATAGACTGGTATATTAATAACTATGGATGATAAAACGGCGTCTGCCCTGAATACTCTAATAGCATCAATCGAATGGGTAGACGGTGACTCGCCAATTCACTGGAATAGCCACGATAGGCATACAAGCCAGCAGCAGAGGGCAACACCGGTGCGAGCGGCTAGGGGGCTATTATTACTATTATTATATTATCCATCGATCTACCCTCACAAACTTTCACATTTGTAATATTTGTAGGATGTCATTAACTTTTAAGAAATAACTATTGTGGCTGCCACAGGAGTTTTGTAAAAGTTGTCTCTTCAGATTAATTTGGTAGTAATAAACAGTATGTCCTTCGACGGTGGAACCAAATAAGTTTTTGTATTTGGCTGTCTCATTGGTCATGTGGTCTTAAATTTTCATGTTTGATTATTTGATCAGGTGATATTAGGTTTTATTGTTTTGCAATATTTATTAGCAGTATGGTGACAGGAAATATTCACAGTAGACGATAAAAGATACGCGCTTAATGCAATACTTATAACATTGCTGGCAAAATGTGATTATGCTATACCTGTGCTTACTTAAGGTTTCATGGATGTGATACTATGTTTTTATGTACGTAATATTAAACTGCACTGAAGCCGAACCTTATCGACGATATGACTATTTTCGTTAGGACAATAGTTTGTCGTCTATGTCTTGATATATTATTATAGAATATTGTGTAAAAATTAACATTAATAGTCCATATTAACAAGCTCACACTCTTCATGCCTAAGCAGCTGTAGTAAGCATAAATTCGTGCGAACGCAGACAGGACCTGCATCACCGGCCTATTTCATAAACTCACGAAGAAAACTTACTTAGAACACCACCTTTGCATCGAAAAGTCAACCTTACTTCACCGAATATATAGTTGATTTTTGATTGGTGGTGTTGTGGTACAGAGTCGTGTGATTTCGGTTACCATGGCGACCAAAATGTCGGTGAGGTGCAATGCAATAGTTTAATCTGGCTGCGGGCACGACCACACGAAGTCGCCGCCCGCGGAGGCCTTCACGGCGGATAGCACTGTAAACAGGGCTTAACTTAAACTTAGTTAAATTGAGTTGGGTTTATCATAAATAATATCTGGCTTTTGGATAATGCGTGGTAAAAGAAGAAGGCCGAATTTATTTTTGGTTCTATCAATAGAAATAATTTTGGTTTGTTAGTAGAATACAAGCAATTCAATTCCGCGGTGGCACCCCGGTGGCCAGACACAATATTTTTTTAATTATGTCTGGTATTGTAAGACTTGACTGATTAAGATACTTACATAGATTTTCACCTGTATCATATACAGGTTGGCAAAGTAGTAATCAGAGCTGTTTGGTACTCAAATTACACAACTATATTTTTGAGATTACGAATAACGGGGAGAACTTATTGCGCATAAAAACTCATTCAAACTTTGTCTACCCTAGGAATCGAACTCGTGACCTTACGATGCATGCAAACTTATCCATTGTACAACGAAGTAGCTTTAGAAGAATAAGTAGCAGTTTTACTGTTCACCATAACTATACAAATAATATTTATCACACCTGGTAATAATCATGGGCGGTAACCACTTGCTATCAGACCGTAGCCTGTTTGTCACTAGGTTAATATCAAAGGGTTTTCGTAATTAAAATAAACTTCTTCGCTATCTATATTACGGTATAGTGGACCAAAGAAAGTTCTAGTGACTAAACAAAGCTTTAACGGCAGTTAGTTCGTGGCGCCGGCGCATGCGCGGTCGTGTCACCGGCGTGTCGCAAGCGACGGACGACTAAATATCAGCGGCGCATCACCAGCTAATGACTCGTACAAATAGCTTCCACGAACATGTGGCTAATACTTCCAGAGTGCTGCGACTAGCCTGCAGCGGTGTGTCAATTGATAAACGCCTGTTGAAACGTCATACGTGGGAAATCGACGCTTTCGTGATGGAGAACATTTTCTTTTTGTTGGATAGTCTAGACAAGCTTAGTCTACCTGAATCTATTGTTGGACCCAGACACTTTCAGATATATAACGATACGATACTATAACATTTGAAGGTATCTTCTATTTATCATACTTAAATGTTTTTTTTAAGTAGGTATCTACTACTCACGCACTTGGAATAATTCCTGTGTCGCGGGGGACTTTACAAACATTACATTGGTCACAAAGAACACCCAGACTCGGAACGACCATTTGCGGATTGCACACATTTTTGTACCGTGCTTTGAGTAGTAGAGCCTCGCTGATTTCAGCATGAATGGGCCGGCTCGACCGGGGAAGGACTATCCTCTCACAGAATATCGAAGTGAAATAGCAGTATTCCTACTGTTGTGTTTCGTTTGGTGAGTGAGAATGCCGGAGGCCCAATAATAATAATAATAATAATATTCTACCACATACACGCAACACCATCTAGCCCAAACTAAGCAGAGCTTGTACTATGGGTACTAGACAATGGATAAACATACATATATACTTTTTTTTTTGTAAATACATACATATTATACATAGCATACCAATCACCCTCTTTCCCCCTTCCCGCTCCTTCTCCTTCCCACTTGCTTTTATTTCTAAAGGGTCGGCAACGCGCAAGTGATTCCTCTGGTGTTGCAGGCGTTCATAGGCTACGGTGACCACTTACCTTACACCATCAGGCGGGCTGTATGCTTGTTTGCCAACTTAGTAGTATAAAAAAAACAAACCCACAACACTCAATGTCGTGGCAGTAGCGATGCGACCATTTATACCACAACGCCATCCGTGAAGATATTAATTAGCTACATACTACTAGCGCATATCAGGGAGATGTGGAAAAGCGAGAGAAAGGCCTTTGCCCTGCAGAGATACAATACAGTTAGAAATAAAAAAAATACTCACTGCGTTATATTGATTGATAGTCAACTTTTCAGAAAGAAATATGTTTACATCGTATGACATTTATTCGAGTGGATCGATAATTGAGTTGTCGTGACGTTTGGAATCGCACTGCTGCTAGGTAAATTGAAACTTGCCTTTAAACTTATTAATTCTAAAGTTATAGTTAATCTTAGCAATAATAAGGTTAAGAAGAACAGGCAGAGGATTTAACACTAAACATTGAAGAGAGTTAACACGTCTAACAAAATTTATATTATCACTCAAACATTTTTATGAAATAGGTACTTAAGCCGATACTTGTATAAATTCTCTATATAATAATAATATTCAAAGTTATATTTTTATTTGCAACCTCAACATTATACTGAAGGTTTTGATATTATATAGAAAGCGATGACCATGAACTTTTTTAGTAATAAAATAATATAACTGCAATTTTACGCCTACGTACCCACGGATAACATTTATTTGATTTTCTACATAATATTAAGCATATAAAACATAAATTACATGAAATATTATACTATATAAAAAAACATTTTGTTGACAAGTGTTATTTAAACACAATAGCGTGCCGAATTACATTTATGTTTTTTTTAATTCGAGTATAGACCACAACATAATTAGAAACATTATTATCAAGATTGCAAAAATTAAACACACCGTTTAATTGTTTCAGTAGCCTAACTACCCTAACAAACGATCTAGATTATTTGCAGTAACAAATCAATACGTTCAATGTGTTTATTAACGTCAGTTCGCGCGAACTTCGTGCGCCGGCGCCGGTGACCAATTACCACGCGTTTTTGTCGTATAACCAAACTAGTAGCCGTGCAAGCGGTGCATTGTGAGCGGTGTCCCATATTCCCGAGCATTCCTTTTACTTTCATACAGATTATTGTTTATAATACCGCAAATAAGTTGCATTTTAAAAATCATGGATTTTGATGCGTTTTTTGATCGATTTAGTTGCCTCAACTGCTTGGAATATTATTATGATAAATACGTATAATATACAACCTAGGCACGCAATGTTACTATTAATTACAATACGAGAATGATGTAATTTTTGAATGATGCACTTTAAATTGTTTTCTTTGCTTTGAAATATCAACGGTCCCTTTGTAGTTCTTATTGGGTTTCGTACTAAAATATCATTGTGTTGCGATTTACTGCCAAGATATCGTATCAGTAGCAGCGCGGAGTTTTGGACTGCCTGGTACTACTACCCTATCTGTACACCATATGAGACTTAATACCATACAAAATGGGGATACAGGCACAACTTTTATACATTTTCTTTTAAGGTATGGAACCTCGGTGAGCGAGTCCGATTTGCACTTGGTCGTTCTTTTTTATTACAATAAAGAACAACTAAAGACAAATACTGACTGACAAATACTGATAGTAGAGAACAATATGTTGTTACTTTCATATATTATGAAAAATTGTTATGCTTAAACAACGGTGATGATTGCTCAACAGAGTGCAAGTAAAGCATTACTAACATAGTTAATAAGTTATATAAATACTAACACAAATTGTATGTATGTTAGTCCATAAGGTATTTATCTATGCGCCTATGCCACGCGAAATTGAAAAAAATTGTTATTATTATTATATTAAATATACTGTAAAGTAAGTATCTTAAGGTTTATCGCAAGCTGATGACTGATGTGACCATGAACTATTGTGGTATGCCATGGGATTTTAGTAAACATCGAAAAAGCTTAGGTTGCCATGATACGTAATATATACCCATTTAATATCATCACTTAACCGCTTCGGACGCGCTTTATAATTTGTCTTGTGAACATACTACAGGCATAATAAAGAAACTGAGGATCTTAATAGAATTATTGAAGATACATAAAAAATTTAACTATTTTACGACACTGGAGCATATCCTCGCAAAAGGACGCTGTCCTAGCATGTTACGTCTGAAAGTAGCTATGGGGTTATTACTTTTGCAAGTGTAAATTTAATTTTAACTACAACTAAGAAAAGTTATATGCAATATTTTGTGGTATCTATTAAAAAAACGATATTGTAATATTCAAGTATCTTAAGATCACAAGAAAAGCCTTACACCTTACCTACAAACCAATCTTGAATTAAGAACTTAAGAGCTATTAAATTGGGAGGTGACTAAGTATTAGTTAGCAACATTTTTATTAGTAAAAGTTTTAAAAAAACAGTGTCTCAAGTGCGATGTTAAAGCGCGCATTTCGGAATGTTTAAAGTTATGTACGTATTGAATAATAAATCACGCTAGCTTTAATGGTGCAGAAAAACATCGTGAGGAAACCTACATGTCTGAGAGTTCTTGAAATTGTTCTCGATGAGTAGAGTAAGTAAAGACTGCAAACTCACATTAGGTCAGCGTGGTGAATTATGGCCTTACCCTTCTCAGACTGAGAAAAGGCCTATGTCCTACAGTGGGACAGTTTAATACAGGGCTTATAAATATATTTGTAACATTTATACTACTAAGGAAACTTTTAGAAAAATGATAAGATAAAGATTAATTTATTTGCAAAAAAATATGGTACATTTATGGTTGTTACATATAATATTTGTTAGCACATTTCACGAATTTTGGCACGAAAATTTAAATTTAAAAATAAAATGTTTTATTGACAATATAATTGTTGAGTTTTATACACATTGACATCAAATTACACTATAATATTATTAACATTTAGAAAATACGCTTAAGGAAAGAAGGATGCTCGATATTATTACATTCCATTAAAAAGGAAAAACACTATTATTCAATTACATATGTACACGGAAATTATAATATAATAATTTATGTCACATGCTATAAAATACTTAATTAATTACAAATCAGGATTAAATTTTAGATTTCGTACATTCAGATCGAAGGATATCAATATACATATATAAAATATGTTGACTATTTAGGCTCAGAACTGTAAAAATTTAAGCATTAATTCAAAAAACGAATAAAATTGTATGCGGGTTTATCTTGGGTTCCACTTAATAACTAAACCATGTGTCATGTGATTCCATTCACCCTGAGGTTTGACCTGGGGGTGGCGGTCTTTGTGGGCCTGCCCGCCATCCGCTCAGCACCAGGTCCGAGAGGCGGCGTGCGTGTTCCCACGCGCGCCTCTGTGTCGAGTCCGTCTCCCCTCTAGGGGGGACAGTAGGGATATTATTGTGAGAAGTGCCTTTGGGTAGGTCTTTTGCGTAGTGGCCTGCCGTTTCATACGGCGGGCCGAAACCTCGGCGGGGTCGCGACCGCATGCGAAAGTGATTCGCGCGGCCCCGTCGATAGTGGTTTTGTCGAGGAACACCGTGGTAGGTTTAGTCGGTATTCCGGGAGATACTTTAACATCTTTACCATCTTTCTTTTACCCCGGCGAGTCCGACATAACCCCTCCGCCCGCCCCCGCGGAGGGGTATGCGTCATGCATTCCCTGAAGTTAAAAAAAAAAAAGTGATTCCATTCAATAGAACTAGATACATTGCACACAGTGTGGTCGGAGCACTTAGTGTCGTAGCCGAAAATAGTTCAGGCGGGCGTAGCCTATATATATTGACTGTGGTGGCGTAATGGTTTAAGCGATAGACTAGCCACTGCCTCTGCGCCAAGTGTTAGGGGTTCGATGCCCTCGCGGGACAAACATGGTGATCTACAAACAGTTACTTATTTTAAGTAGGTAGTGTAAGAGGAGACTGAAAAAAAAACTTATTTCATTACAGTAGATTATACATTTATTAGAGTTGGTTTTAAAAGAAAACCTTTACTAATAACTAGAAATACAAATAGCACAACAGTCAGCCGCCGGCGTGTACAAATATATGCTAAAATGCCAAACCCTTTCTCAAATCTCGAGTCGAAGTTTCACACGGTACTCCATCCGCACTCCGGCCACCTTCGGCCGCGTCCGGCTGTTGACATTCACGAATACATATTGTGATACGTATTATTAGCAGCACTCTGTTGGTATTTGATCTATGGCGGATGTGTGAAGCCTGCGTGGGCGCTGGCCGGCTACCCCCTCTCGGCCATTTCATAAGTTCGTTCCTACGTAAATTCTATTGAATACTATTTTGTGAATAATATATTTAGTAGGATAAAATTAATACTGCGAAATTTGCCTAAGTGTTGAGTGTAAGGAATCCCACGCCGAAATTAAGGCAACGTATGTTGTGGGTTCGATCTACGTAATATCACGATCAGTTATTATGCGTGAGATTTTGATATCATTGGGTAAGCAACAGATATAGCCTAGTTGGAAACCGTTGGATTGCAACGCAGAGGTCTCGAGTTCGATCCCAAGGCGTGCATCTCTGACATTTAAAAGTTTTTGTTTTTTAATATTTATTTATTTAGAGGCTTTTATTACAGAGTAATATGTTAGCCCCATCGTGGCTTATTCTAAGATACTAACTTACTATTTCATAATAGGCAACAGAGGAAGTCGTTGTTGTACATATATCTCAATTAGGTCTAACGCCGCATTTGAAGTAGGGTCACTTAGGATATTAATGAAAAGTCCTACATCGTACACGGCTTTTCAAAGTTATGTACGTATTAAATAAATAATTATCGCTTGCTTTAACGATGAAGGAAAACATCGTGTGAAAACCTGCATTTCTAAGAGTTCTCAATAATGTTCTGTAAGATATGTGAAGTTGGCAACCCACACTGGGCCAGCGTGGTAGACTATGACCTAACCCTTCTCACATTGAGAAGAGGTCCGTGCCCAGCAGTGGGACAGCTTAATACAGGGCTGATATTATTATTAACAATTTGAAGTTTATAACATCCAAAAAGAAGAATTCTAGAATTCTAGCAGATCTCTATGTATTGCTATTGACAAGGTGACCACTTCATCATCCATACAAATTGTTTAAATTACCTTTGACACGTAAATGACTACCTATGTTTTACATTCTGAATTGAGGTTTGTGTAAGCAATGTCTCAGTTAACAAACTATTATATTTTCTTTGCTTTAAAGAAAGGTTTTTCTGCAAAGAATATCAAATTTGGTTGCAAAATTAAGGAGTAATTAATATTTTAGATTGGATTTTAGAAATGATGGGTCCATAGTGGGGTTTTCTAGCGCTATCTCACAGTTACAGTTTGTACCGTACATCCTTTTTCTGTCATTTTACAACTAACCTTACCACCAGATTTGAAACGATTTCAAATAATCTTGAATATTTGTAACTGATAAAAAAATATGAGTGATCCACCCTATTATTTGTGGATCACACAAATCATTTCTTATGTGGGATTCGAACCCATTAAACGGCGCGACGAGGTAACATTATATTTTTGTAAGTTGTCTATTTTCACATTAAAATCGAGAAAGATTCCGCACAATCCTACAACCAGTTCAAGGTATCAAAATTATCCATTTTAATACAACCTCACCAATCAGCTATGCGGCTAGGAGTAGTGTATACTGTATAGGCAAGGTAATCTCTGACCTTTGGCATAAGATATGCCATGTCAAGGGTGTTGTAGAATAACGGATGTATTGCAAGGTCTATGTGAGATGTCGGTGACAGACCGAATAGTATCAAACTGACATTGAGTGACTGTTGGATAAATACTGACTGCCTTGTTAGTGTACTGGCATCAACGTGACCGGGATTATGTATTGGCCCAGTGACTTTAAAATCAGCAATTTTAAAGTCACTGGGCCAATACATATGCGTTGAAGGTAGCCGATATATACGTTCGATATTCCTGTGGGATGTATATTAGGTTATTGCTTTAGATCAGCGGTTTCTACTCATATATAAATTAAACATGATCGCAGAAATTAAGTGATTTTAGAAAAAGTTGGATCTTTTACTGGGGTCGCAGAATCTTGTTATTCTAGACTCCAAAGAAAGCTTTGAAGCCCTGGCAAGTCTTTTCCTGGAGAAAGGTCGGCGAATCCTGGGTTAAAGTTTTAGATACTATATGGTATGAATGTTTATGGTTTTAATGGAGGCATGGTCAAGTGATTTTCTAAAAATGGTCACTTATATATAAAAATGGAATCTAGTCATATAGTGCCACTGCATCAGGCGATCTTATAATGTTTATGAAGAGGTAGAATACATTTAAAATAATTTTCTTATAATTTATGTGCAGTTTGCAAAAGTAGTTGTCTATAACAACGAATTTTTATTAATACAAGAAAAATTTACCGTACCGTACGTAGATTTGCGACACAAGGTTGCTTACTATTTGCTCTAACTCTCTATAACTAACCCTAAATAACATTCTTGTAACTGTTAATAATATACCCAGTGGTCGAAATTCAATTCAAAATTTTTATACATTTTTTCGTGCTTCAAAAGGGGTAAAAATTGTTCTTTTTACGAAATAACAAGCGACCAGCTTCACACGGATAGTAAAAAACCTTAACAAATTATACATCTAAACCTTCCTCATGAAACACTCTCTCTATTGGTAAAAACCTTATGAAAATCCGTTTAGTAGTTTTTAGTTACTCGCGAACAGACAGACAGACGCGGCGGGGGACTTTGTTTTATAATATGTAGTAATATATTATATAGCTGTGCCATTTTGCGTTAAATAACATAGTACTTGTATGTGCCCAAAGTTTAAGCCTAGGCTCTACAGTATAGTACCACGTAAAGGAGACTACATTTAAGTTGCTTACCCATAACAGTCTATGCCACTGCTTAATTTCTTAATTACAAAATCCAATTGCAATTAACTTGACCTATGAAACGAACTCTCACTATGACAGCAGCATTTGAACTATACCTGCCTTGTGACGTAATACATCACATGACAGAACAATAAAAATGTTATAAACTAAAAACTAAAACAGGAAACGATATTATTAGCGATCGGTTCTAACGTAACCTACAACTGTAAAGAAGAAACGTAGCAATAAATCAGCTGTTATAAGTACCGCACTGAAGATCTGTGGGATAGTAGCCACAGGACGAGGCACAAGGAAGGGCGAACAAAGCCGAGGCATTAACTAAACAAGTCAATTAATTGAACGGAATGAGGAAAGCACCGTGTGATGATCGCCACACAATAACTGTCCACTCGGTAATGAGCAACGCTTTCTCAGTTTCTTGTGCGGCCCATTGTGCGCTTTTCCTCGTGAAAAACTATACGGAGCATGCGTTACACCGATGTTTTAAACGACGTTTTGTTAATCTGACGTTAATGGAGAGATGTCCATACGTAGTTCGGATACTCCAATTAATAGTTTTACAATGTAGGACACATATAATTATTGTAATATAAATGATGAGTGAATATCAATAAAATAAAAGTGAATTGAAATGTTAATAAGGAGTGAATTGATACCCTTAAAAAGGCTCCTGGTTTGGTCTAAATGCGAAAGCGGGATTGCTGGCTGTTGTGCGTCAATTGGGAGAGGCTTATTGTTTGTAACAGCCTTATTGGTTGATATATTCGATAGCGCAGGTGAATTGTTTATTTTTTCGAAATTTTATTTTTGATGGATATTTTAAAGTTTGGATTACGGTGTTTTTAAAATAAATATATTTATTAAAAACCTTAATAAGACCTTCAGTGCAAAGTTTCTATTAAAAATAATAAGTATTCTTGGTGACTCCTTGTTGTAAGTACAGTAAACAAACATTTATAGTTAATGTAAATCCCAGTTGTATTACCTTTATGTGATTACCATATACCATTTGAACTTGTGATTACGATGAAGTCACGGCATTAAACTCACATTCGGTATTTGTTTAAGTATCAATAAATCATTCTGTTTGTCTTAATAGTTTGTTTGACTGTAAGTAAATAGAATAGATATTAATTTAAATGGTATATTTTCAAGATAAGTGGCTTATTAAAGTTTATACTCTTTAAATAAACGAGTGGCGTTATTTTAAAACTTTCATTTTTTGCCATCAAATTATTGTTAGTTATACAACAATCAATTTGATCGTAATCGTGAAAATAGTAACAAATTACGACGGCTAACCGAGAGTTTCATGGGATACTCGTCAAAGTATAGCCATCATGAAGTTAATCAATGTTTAACAACAATAAAAGCATTGTGCAACCGCACCTTCTCATATCACCTAGTATATGAGTCGAGCGCGTAATTACGTTCGACTAGCGCTCTTCCAACCGAAAAAACAACCATCTCTCCATTGTTCCCGCCAATTTTCCCACATTTCGCCTTTTACAGTTACACTTTAGCTTCCTGATTTACTTGCAAAAAGTGTATAAATTGAATTCCTCATACATCAAGCGCGCCGGGATCACTTCAAAGTTTTTCCTCGGCCCGGAAAATATTGTCTTTGTTGTTAGATAATTCTTATTGTGTGATCTGCCCTTATTTTCTCAGTAGTTGTGGACTAGCAGTTCAACTAGTGTATAAGACCTTTAAATACTGAAATCTTGGGCAAAAATTATTCAATATGTGTACAGATTTTGTCATATGAAATAATAGCGATGGTATTTACTGCGAGGAAGCTAGAAACCGTAGTCTGTTCTCAAAGCTACAACAGGCAAATGAACACCTACCAAATACGGTCAAAACAAAACTTTCTCACTAATTCAACGGCGGATCGTGCAAGGAAGATTCACATGCGAAACGACCACTGCATACACGTGAAACTATCAGTCAAACTACTACTTAAACATCTGCATAAGTCACGTCTCACGATTCTCTACGAGTAACAGTTTAATAATGTCCGCGCAAGTGACCCACCGCGACCCCTGTGAAATACGGTTGAACGGACTTGGGGCCATATTTTCCCCCATGCATCGTACTAAAGTCGTGTCTTCCTTGGTGGAAATAAAACGCGAGGTCCATCTCTAGGGGCATCGGTGCCTCAGATGCGCTATTTTAGCCTCCAATCCCAAACATTTTATACACCTAAACTTGCCAATCTAAACTGTGTCGTATGATTATAAGCTAAGATTTAAATTAAGTTGTGTGGTATTAACATATAAGTGAAATCAAAGTAGGGTGTACGGATAATGTCATGGGAAGAGCTCAATGAACGTGCGGACAGCGCGTGGACTGCCGACCGGAGGATCTTCCCAACTTATTACTCTCGTTAGGCAAATGAATATGTGTTTTATTTTGACCGTGATAAGGTCTAAGTTGACTGCATATCGCAACTAAGTAAACTTGTAGGCTATGTTGCCGTGGTCTTCCGTCTTAATAAGTGTAAATCTGTTAAGTGTCATCGCTTTAGTTTTAGTGAGTTTGTTTCCATTAGTGAGAATGGTCATTATGGTTGCTTTACGTAGAGTTGTAGGTATGATTTGTTGACCCTCGTTGTATATGTTTGATTATTTCGTTTGCTGAACGTTAAGTAAGAACAGAAATTGTTTTTGTTTAAGTGCGCTTTGTGTGCAATGTTTCGACAGATGCGCGTAAAACCGCTTTATGGTGTGATTTTGTACGAACGATAAATTAAAGTTGTCATTTTAAGATCTTCAGATAGCATTCCATCCATGAGTCTCTCGTCTCTTCCTCTCTAAATATAATTAGATCCACCTTTTTTATTCATTTTAATATCTTCGCCAATGAAAAAGAACAGCAAAGAATATCGTCATGTCTTTTAAATAATTAATATTAAGTAATTGAATATTTGTATGTAGTTATATTTAGTATATATAGATTTTTAGTAGTCTATATGTTAATCTTATCTTTATCCTTAATCTAGCTGTATAAACAGTAATACTGTTCAGTTTTATCAAAATCCGTTCAGTAGTTTTTGCGTGCAAGAGTCACAAACATCCATCCTTCCTCACAAATTTTCACAATAATAATATTAGTACGATTTAATAATACATACGGATAATAACAAAATCATATCACGGCCAGAAAAATAGAATATTTATTACTTAGAAATGTTTAGTGAATAAGAGTAACTTTAACGAAGTTACAAATGTAGACATTTTTGCGTAAAAATTATTATTTTGTAATTACCTAGTTCTCTAATAATTTCTTATAAATATATATACATACATATGTAAAAATAAATAATATAGCTTTAGAATGAATACCTCATAATAAAGCGTTTTACGCTTCTTAATTATGTATATATATACATAATTAAGTATATATATACATAATTAAAAAGCGTAAAAAGCTTTATTATGAGGTATTCATTCTAAAGCTTTTTATTTATTTTCCCCACGTTTAACACGATAAACCTGCAATAACAAGATGGAAAACAATTATGTATTAATTTCAACTCAATAAACATTAGTTTCTGAAATATGCATACAAAGCATTAATGTTTTGGGTTGGGTATTGTTATAAAATAGCTCTCTCATATTCATCGTGAGAATTTACTTTTTAGATTGCACGCATAATTAGTCGGTTCACAACCTAATTTAACGTGGTACTGAGTCAGCAACTAGAATTATATTTTTTGATTTGGTGATTACCTTCATACTTGATTTGATGACAACATGTTTTGAGACAAGAATGTGATATACTTTGGCAATTTGTTTAACCTTACTAATATACCTACACATATATATTATAATTACGCTTTCCAGCCTTAGTTGTTCGACCGATCATTCTGAAGTTTCGCATACATATTGTCAGGGGTACAAAAAAGGACATCGGGTACCTTTCATCCAGGAAAAGTACTGTTCCCTCGAGTGAAACCACGGAATAAAACTAGTGAATAATAATAGTAAAGAACCTTAAAACAAAGTATATCATAAATGTATCGTGTATAGGATTTAAGACTATAATTTTAAAAGGTTGCGGTACTATCATCTTCATAAAGTTCCTGGTTGGATGACGTCTGCCCTTTCCTGTAGGAAGCGTCGTGACTCACTGACCCATTGCCTCGCCGCGGCCACGTTCATTCGACTAGCTTTTACATATTCTATGTATGTTTGTACGTATCTAATGGTGTAGGAATGGTTTGAGAACTCGCCATTAGAGAACATGAGCCGTGTAGGTTTTGAAATTGAGAGTAGGTGCTGGGTAATAGTATATTTATAGAGGATCGGTTGTATGAATATGGAATTATTACTCGCTTTACTGGTAAAACATAATGCATACGTTGGTTCATAAGTGATAGTGTGTGTAGAAATCAAAAATCTGTTTACTCCGTTTTGGCAGAAGTCCATGCGTATAATAATATTAGCCCTGCTTATAAACTGCCCCACTGCTGGGCACGGGCCTTATCTCAGTATGAAAAGAGTAAGGCCATAGTCCACCACGCGGGCCTAGTGCGGGTTGGCTGACTTCACACTTCTTCGAGAACATTATGTTGGACTCTCACACATGTAGAAGCTTACGAGGTTTTTCTTCTCCGTTAAAATGAGCGACAATTAAGCATTTAATGTTCACATAACTTCAAAAAGTCAGAGGTGCGCGTGCATTAGAATCGAACCCGACACGTCTGCGTGGCAGTCCAACAGCTTCCCACTGGTTACTCGTTCGTTCATGTGTAGCACTAGTTAAATCAGAGGCAGTTTCTGCTAAGCTAAATTGTCAAAAGGCTCTACCTAGTTGTTAAGAGATTTATCATACTCTAGCAGTGAGTATAGATAGAACAATGTTGGTACAATCCCATCACAGGATGCCTGCATAAATCAATACGATGTACTGTGAAGCGTTTAACATCTAACAATTATTACCTTTAACCTTATTTTGACATTTGGCTGTGTCGCAAGCGGCCGTGAATGTGCTAGGGATGCGGGCTATCTGTGTTTCGTCGGCCGTGCCTTACCCGTGAAATGTTGCATAAAAACGTCACGAGTACTTGATACTGTTTTTGTTACAACTTTAAAAATAACACGAATATATCCAACGCATTAGATTGGATAATTTAAACCATTGTACTCTCTATTAGGTTCCGGGTTCAATTGGTACAATGTTTGTCAGTACTGCCTTCTGGCCCTGGTGTCCTGGTGTATAATCTTATGATGATAGTATATACTCATTTAATTAGGTATAATAAAACTAATTATATATAATGACTTACTTTATTATTTTAAGTAATTGATTATATATAATTGAATTAAGGTAATGAATATTAACTGGCTGTAAGTTTTATGTCAGAACAAAGGTTACGATATGTGTAGCTTATAGTTTTAAGAGCTGAAAGTGGTGCCAACCTCTGAAAAAAATGTATTACTTAAAAATGTACTCTTTTTCTCCTCATTCAAGAATAACTCTAAAAAACATTAGGTAATCAACCATAAAACAAACATGAAATGAAATGAATGATGAAATGAAAAGTGCTTCAATACTCTACATATGTACGAATTCATGGTATTCTATGAACCCAAATAAAGCTTATGGCAAGTCAGAAACTTTCTAGTTAACTCTAGATGACCTAATTTCTACAGCCACTACACTATCCAAATAATACAGCTAACGATACAGGTCAGACTGGACAACTACTATTGATCTTTTGTAAGAACTTCACCGAAATTACCTTAGCCAAAGAGATTAGGTCAATTTGTTCATTCATTGTTCGTGTCACAGTTAACATTCTCTCTTAGGCTATAGTACTTTTTACTGACAAATAAGACTCAAATTCTTGAAAAGTTTAAGGTAGGTATGCAAGTAGGGCTATAGTGTAGAGATAAAGCGCCTATTGATTGAGTAAAATGTAGTTCATACAAACTGTATATTGCATAACGCTCTCTACTGACTGCCAAACAAAATATTTATGTATGTATATGTACATTGACTCGTCGATATTCAATCTGTTTCTTTTAAGTTTTAATACTGCTGTTTATGGTGGGCATTGTGATTTTAATTCTTTAAAATATTTTGTTTTTTAATGTTTATATTGCACCTATGTCATAAATAATTACCGACTTGCATAACTTATCTGCACTATGTAATTGTGTATCTGTGTAACAACTACTTTTGGACTTAGCACATATCTATCTACACAAAATAGTGCCTATTAAATATTATCTTACCGGCAATTAATCACACTGTTAGTTTCTTGTCATGCATGCCTGTCATTTGTATGATAACTGTTATAATGTTATAATATGCACTTTATATTTAAGTAGCATTTGTAATTGTATAGTTGGTGTGCTTAATAAAATAAAATAAAATCAACAGATGGTATGGAAACAATCTGTGCTTTGTAATAGACTTATAGGAAAAACAATAAACTTTTTTTTGCTGTTTCTTTAGTCAGTCCTGAGGCACTCTCTATACTGTGAATAACTTCGACAAATTAGTGTAACGCAAATATGTATATGCTTTACACTAATTTGTCTCTATCGAATTCTATAAATTTTCGGCTTAACAGTGTAACAAAATTTTGTTTCTTAGATTTCTTTTACTCGGTCAGGCTGTCTAGTTGATTGTGCCTTGTGATTTTGTTTAGGTACAGTCATAAATGTTCAATACACTCTTTACATTAAATAAGTGGTAATTCATTAGTTTACTGTTGTTGTGTACTGTTCTATATAGTGGTACAATAAACAAACTGATATCTATATTTAAGAATGAATAAAATAATCTACTGAGTTTTATAAAAATCTTATTTTCTTGGTCAGAATTTGTATTAACGAAAAAAGCGTTATGACTGTAACATGACAACATTAAACAGATTCAACGAAGGCTGTATCATCAATTTCGGTTTAAATGACGCAATAGTACGAAACTTTCTTATCGGACAAAGGCATCAAAACAAAGTCGATAGACCTTTGCGCTTTGCTTTAAATATTCGTTCGGAATATGGCAATAATTCGACTATATTGTAATTGTTTGTGGCTTATGCCGTGTCTATCTGTCAATCAATTCACTTTCGAACGGTTTGTGATCTACATTGGACTTTGGAATGTACTACGTAGAAGTGAACAATTAGTCAATTATTTTTCTAAAAGGATTTAAATATATTGTATTTCATTATTTTGAGTTTATTCGTTTTCCGTCATAGAGAACTGCACCTATTGACTCATAGGGCTCTTTAAAGATTTGCCATGAGCAAAATTAAGTGTAATCAAGTATTAAATAAAAAAGAAGATTTGAAGATACGTCTCACGTTTACTGGAATGGAAAATTAGGTAACTGTTATTTTCTCTCTTTTAAGACTATCCCGCACTAGGAATAAAACCTATATAAAGGTTAAGGGTTGTTGTTTGTGTTTTGGTTTAGGCGGGGAAGTTTTCAAACATTCAAACAGCGGACAAAAATAACTCCCAGCCTTGGAACAACTATTTGTAGATCACACGAATTTTTTACCTGTGTGAGGATCGAATCCATAACCCTCGGCACAATGGCATTGGTGATACGACCACGTAAACTACTCCGTCATCTATGCAGTCAAGTAACTACTACTTAACAGAGCTCAAGTTACTACTTTAATTAAGTTACTGACTCATTCTCACATAGTGCCCTCCCAATTCCTCGCGGTTTGTCAATGTAGAGGGGAGAACGCGAAATGCTAAGCGTGATCGATGGGATGGACGCTTGCGCAACGATCGTAGACGCGTGCGATTACTGACGCCCCGCCGACAGAATACATGCTAACTGGTGCAACATTTTATACCTACCATTATAAAGAATAATACTCACACTTAGATCTTGGATGGCATTATTAAATACTTCTCTTTTAATTGTCGTTGCTTTGAATGCTAGACATGAAAACCTAATATGTTTGGTCACCGGTGTGCCATTGCGACGCAATAGGTTTAACTGAGTTTGCTATTTTGGTATTTTGCGATCCAACCGAGCTGGAGTATGTCGACTATGGGAGGAAAAGTGTAAACCTTTCCAGACACATATAAATTGCAATAAGGCCTTATCGTAAGAATTAATTAATAAACGAAATGTTTTTGTAAATCACTGATTCATTATCATGTATATAATTCACATACGGAGTATTAATATTAAAGCCCAGCAATATATTTATACTATCAGTCGCTAGTGTTATCATATGCCATCTTGTATGGGGGCTCCGTGAAGTTTGGGACGCAAAAACGTATTTGTCTTACGTATTTGCTGCCATGTTAGCAGAATATCGATATTTTCACATGTTTATACATCCAAAGACACCGAACCTCCGTCCATTTTGCATATGCAGTTATATAGCCATAGTTAGGGCGTCTTGGCGTGAGAGCGGGCCACTGACGGACGTCACGACGAACGAGCGTGTGCGCCTGGCCTAACCTACATACGATACGTGATATAATTATGTGAGACTGGGAACTAATCTTTACTATTACCTAGTAAAATACTATTATAACCCTTATTCTAAGGGTCGAGAATGATACTACTGTTAGGCTTTGGGTGTTCTGGAATTACCAAAATATTACCCTGTTTTTTTCTCTATATAAATTGAATCGGAATAAATAAAGGAGTGGGAGTAAGTCAAAGAAGCCAATTTTTAATTTTAAAGTTATATTGGTAAATTCTGATATATTTGACATTGACATACAAGACAAAATATTTCAGAATTTGTAAGCTATAAAAACAAATGAAAATATAATGCGATATATCCATAAAGTCAATTAGAAACAATATTTGCACTGGCAAGACTATTTATGATGACTTTATGAGAGGCAGACAGCTCAGTTGCTAATTATTACATTACGATATGAACGCTTGCTCAACCGGCGAAGTAGCAACCTTTTATAGGAAACCTATGTATATAAGAATAGTAACACAGTTGCTACGTTTCATCCGGTAAGTAAGATTTCCGGTGACTTTTCTACCTACTCTTACCTACCCCGCCCTTTCCTTTCCCTGCTTCTCAATTTGTCTTCTCACAGGTATCCCCTGCGCGTTGCCACCCCAGGGATACCTGGAGTAGGTACCTCGTATTGCAAGCGATTATAGTGTCCAGTAATCGCTTACCATCAGACAAGTCATATGCTAGCTGCTCTTGTATAAAAAACTACGTAATAAGTCATAAACATAACCACACTTTCTCTAATACGTTGTATACTAAATCCATTGAAATTATCATTAATTAACATAAGCACTTCAAGGCTACATCAAGTATACGGTGTAATAAATCGAGTGGCACGTCCAGCGTTGCGTGAGAACCAATCGACACGAGTGGTCGCTGCGACGGTCCTCAATCGCGGAACTAAATCATTGCGCGTGCGCACTGCTACTGGACGTCCAATTTATCGACTCACTTTGCGAAAATGTCGCTCTTATTAGGAATTAGAATTATTTATGGGTTCCCTCGTATAATATTATTGGGTGTTTAAGGCATAGGAGGTAACTCCTATGGCTAAACCGTAAATAATACTGTCGTATTTTAATACGGGTGTCGAGAGTAATATGAGTGTGTATTATAAGTGATTAGCTTCATAACATACCTAGGTAGCCAGGGGCCTATCCTGGCTTCATTCGTAAAGAAACTTTTACGAAGCGTTTTATTTTATTACTAGCGGTCGCCCACTGGTCAAAATTAGACAATAATTGATTAAAATTTTAAGTTTGATCGTTATTAAAGAAATCACATTTCATTTAGATTTCACCAAGGCTATACAGGTTAATTTACCTCTCTTTTTCAAACAAATTATTAACTTAACTATACTTTTTCATTGACGATATTCCTAAGCTTGTTATCATCATCATCATTTCAGCCTATTGCAGTCCACTGCTGGACATAAGCCTCCCCCAGGGTGCGCCACAAGGCCCGATCTCCCGTTTTCGCCATCCAGTCACCTTCAGCCACCTTTTTCAGGTCATCGGTCCATCTGGCCGGAGGGCGTCCTACACTGCGCTTGCCGAGTCGTGGTCTCCACTCGAGAACCCGTCTGCTCCAACGATCATTGGTTCTGCGACAGATGTGACCAGCCCACTGCCACTTCAGCCTACTACACTTCTGAACTACGTCGGTGACTTTGGTTTTTTGTCGGATAATCTCGTTCCGGACTTTGTCCCGGAACGAGATAAGCTTGTTATACTTTGTTTTTTTTTTTATCTATATGACATATAAATAAGCTTTATAATAATAATAATAATAATATAATATTCTACCACATACACACAACACCATCTAGTCCAAACTAAGCAGAGCTTGTACTATGGGTACTAGACAATGGATAAACATACATATATCCTTTTTTTTTTGTAAATACATACATATTATACATAGAAACATACATATTATGTAACCATAGTTACGAAGAATTGTACGACATCAGACGAACAATGACGAAATACTACGAACGCGATTCGACTGCGTGTGTCAAATACATAGTTGTGTGCGTGTAGTGTTTTTTCATTAATTTAATGTATTTCTAATGCATATTTTATATAAATATTAGGATTTGCCACTCCTTCTTCATATCAAATTTAACTGTGCCAAATTTCATACACCTACGTCCGCCAAATTTTCGTTAAAAGGGGTACAATGTTTTTGCCTCACGTATTAATATATAGATTTGTTGTGACTGAATCACGATGGCCAACTTTCAGTATTTTAGATACACAAGTTTTATTGTATTATACTTGTATTGAGAAATTGCTCATTTATAGGACAGTATAACATTACGATCATACGACGACGGTTTAGGCGCAGCTGTAACCTACTCACATTTCAACTACAAGGTATATAACAATAATAATCATTTATTTCGGGCAGCACAGCGTCAGCCTATCGCCCTGATTCGATATTCGCGCAATTCTAGAAACTGCGCCGCTGCCAAAATATCCTCATAGAAGACACTTTATCCAATTTTTTATTACCTAGAACATCTTTACGAGCGAGACTAGATATAACTTGGGTGGACTACGGAAAGCTATGCTCCGTCGAAGCCCAGTTATTAAAAAGTCGTAGTTATTGACATGTGATGACAAATGCCCTCTACTCACACTAATAGCCATCGAACTGATGTGTTAGTGTGAGTAGAAGGCATTTAGTCGTTAATATTGTTAGTTTTAAATCAAATCTCCGTGTAAAGTATTCTTATTTGCTTTAGTATTGAGTGGCATCTGAAACCACAGCTATAAATTAGGTAGCATTCAGTCGTCCGTGAGAGCGTCCGTCGTGGTCCGGCACGACGCGCACACACGACCGTCTCGACTGCTTTGTTATGTCATTGTGCCATCGTGGATTTATCGTCGTACTGTTTGTACCAATCATTAGCTCTCAGTGTTCGTCGTGTTGGAAGCTCTGCTAATTTGTAAGGGTATGAGATGGGAATGTAGACCGTAGCTGTTATCTGTATGTAGATGGGGAACGACATCGCTGTTAGAACGACAGGTAGGAGCATAGCGATCATTTTTGTCTAGCAAGAAATTAATAGAGTTCAAACTGTAATTGGGATATTGCATACATTATAATGTCACGCCTCTATCGCCGAAAGTGTAGGTAGAAGTGTGTACCAACCATACCATATTTCATTAAATTTAATTTTAGGTTCTACTTAAAAGCGAGTGAGCTGACTGCCGTCTACCAGTCTTAGTTCCAGTCTCAGTTCTGCTACTGAAAATTGCTTGCCAGGAAAGGTGAGGTGAGGTTTTGGGTTCCATGGTAGATACAGTGTTACTAAGAAATAACGCTGTATCTAGAAAGAAACCCGAAAACTCATGCTTAATAACCGCATTCAATATCGCTGCGCCACCAAGATAGGCATTATTTTTATATTTATAGATATAGACTCACACCTGTTTTACGGATGGATAAAGCAGGCTTTATACTTCTTCAGCAACAATACTTTAGTGGGAACACCGTTGGACTGCCATACTTGATAGGACAAGATTTGGATCTATAGACGCGCACCGCTAACGTTTGCCAGTTTTATGTGCGTATGAGTTTGTTTGTTTGTATATACAATTTCAGATAAAATAAAGTCAATATCTAAAAACATTTACATGCAAAGGAGAAATTAAAAAAGTGATTGAGGAAAAAAGAAAGACAGAGTAGGGTTAACATAACACAATTATAATCGATTCAATCTCACATCGTCTCGCACTGATGAAGAAATAAAGAAAATTATATAATTTAGCTCAATCATATCAGTTCAGTTTCTTAAAGTAATTATCTATTCTTATTATGATCTTATATACCTACCTTTAGTATAAAAATAATGTCCAGTTAATAAATCATTATTACTATATCGAGACACAATGAAAACAATGAAAAATACATTATGCCTGGATGCTGGCTTCCAAATGTAAACTTATGAATTATTAGCATTCACTTAATTTAACTGTACACTGGATAGTGACAAAATTATTTCATTTTAGGTGCGTATCTGGCACTTTTGTTCTTAAAAGAAGAACTTTCGTGTAGTTACCACTATCATATAACAAAGCAAAATAACAAAGCTATGCAGCTTCACAAATAGTTAAAGCAATATAGGAATTTGAAATATTCTACGGCAAACATTCATAATACATAAAACACACAATCAAAAGCTATCTAATAACCGCGCGATTTACGCAAAGGGTTGTCCCGATGCAATCGCGCGGCCTAACAACGCGTCATAAACGCGCGCGCGCGTTTACGAGCGTTTTCGCTTTCGCGCCATTTGCAATAAATCAGCGATGCCACCGAGTGGGCGATGTGGTCCCGACGTGTCACACCGAATCATGGTCATACGAGTGAATTGTAGACTTGCAGTTTACTTTACATTTTATCTACTTACGACTAGATGACTCGGTGAACTTTGTACCACCTAAAAAAGGTACCAAATCCGAAGTAGCAATTCCCATACAAAACTACCAATTGCGATATTTTCAATTTCTCGTTTGTTGCTTTGGGTTATCTTAATTTAATGTTGCCTTAAATCACTGTATTAACCTATGTAGTTTCAGCGGTACAACTGTGGCCAGTGATAGTAATTTTTTAATAATGTCTGGTATTCTGAGAATTGTGAGATGAAGTAAAACTGAAACAAAAAAAATATCTGTCCAAGTCATTTTCGAGACGCACGGCAGTCGTTTTTTATATGTATATATAGACAATTCCCTCTGCCACTTTAGCGGTGATTAAGTTACTAGAATTATGGTTTACTTTGTACCATTATTTTTCCTAATAATTATCAAGTGTACTGTAGATCTGTTAAAGCAGAAGACCCAAGAACCCAATCCATAGGACCAAATAGAGAGTATTAGTAGTAATAAAACAACCTGTGTATATTTTTTGGCGCTACTGTATATTTATATGTGGAAACTTTGGATTAAGTGTAGTTAATTTGAACATTAATTATTTTAAAATTGTATCTGTTTGTTTCCCAAATAAAAATAAAAATTGTCAGTTGCCGTGTACCTACTACAAATTGTATTGTACCTATTTAAATTTAACAATTAGCAATATTTTATAGTCTGTTAAACTGTATAAACTAAAACCTGTATATTTTATAAACTAATCTCAAATATTTAAGAGATAGCTAAGTATTAACTAGCGAATAATCAGAAAAATTCTATGTATAAACATTACTCAAAGTGAAGTTTTGGTTGAATAATAATTAAGTAACAACGCAGACTGTTAGTTAGTTGGACGTGTGTTATCCGCACTTAGCCCCACAATTAGGCCATTGTGCGTACTTTTACGAAAAGTTGTTCGGTTAATCATACCACTTCAGCTCCGTCAAGAAAGATAATAGGGGATCGGTGTTGCGCAGTACTTCCTTTATCGATCCTGGACTGTTTATTAGTTTCGCCCGTTGGTTGCTCACTCTTTTACAATGTAGGAGCACGTGAGCCGGTGTTTCCTCGGACTCCATGCTGCCCCTACATAAAGAGCTGTCAGCAACGCAGACTGTTATTCAAAGCTTATCATTGATAAATTTGTTGTTGTATTGTTGACTTCAAAACTATTTAGTTTACAAGTATGGCTGTTAAATAATATATTTCCAAAATTGTATCAGTGTGTCAGATTTAAAGTTTAAAAAACAACCTGTAGTATGACGAAAACGTTTTTTTATAAAAATGGGTTTTACAAGCGTCTTAACCGCAGCGTTTTCCTGCCAGTCTGCACAATCGCAGTAACGGGACAAATTTCACTCCGGCGCCGTCGACGCTCGTACGACTCCCCATTTTACTGTCAATTCATGTAAACGTCTCAATTTAGCCCAGTCGATTGGTCCTAGTCAATACGTTATGGGCTGGGCTCGTAGTTCAAATAACTTGTAATATAAACTCAATTCAAAAACTGCAGTTGTCTCTTGGAATGTGCGGGCTTTTTTATCTTCTTTCTTTGTGTTTACTTGTCCGGTTAGCTTGATTTAGAGTTAAATTGTAAGCACTTAGGCGATTTTCAATGATGTAATAAAGCTTAGTTTTACCTTTCTTACCACCAATTTAAAAAAGCTAAATCAAAATAAAATAAAACGCAAAGCAAATGCATATTAACTGTGGTGATTGGTGTACTGAAATACCAACAGCCAATTAAATGAAATGAGGTTGATTTTGACAATTCATTGATTCCACTTTAAGAAATCGGGTGTCAATTTTACATATATATTACTGACACATATACATAGACCCTTTCCTACTCTGAGAACAGGCCCATGTCCAGCAGTGAGACAGCATGATCCAGGGATGCTACTATAGGTATATGTATATATTATATACGTAGACCACCACCTGTATCCAAGAGCGGTAGGCTGAGATATTTATTCCATTTGCATCCTCACAATTGTACCTAATAATAAAAATATTGTTAGTTTTTCGTCGGTCCTGCCAAGTCCAGTGTCATAAGCTATTATGCCTTTAAATCTTGCCGGTGCCGGGTTCGATTCCCGGTTACGGCAGGTATAAGATAGCAGGGGTAAGAATATGATATGCTGATTTTAATAATTTATTTGAGATACCGTCATGACCGTTATATATATATATATATTTATATATTATATTATTACAATAATATGCCTGGGTCGGCGCCGTAACAAGCGGACACTCGTAGTCAATGCCTACCCTGCTTGCCTACGGGAAATAAGCGTGAATACATCCCACTTCACCAAGAGGTATGTTATACCGCCTTAGGTTTAAAGAAAAGTTCTTAAATTTAAAGATTAGATACTAAAAGTTGCCATAAAGTCTGCCGACTCTCAGTTCCTTACAATTATGAAGAGAAATATAGCAAATAAGAACAATGTAACATTGCACTTGTTTACAAAACCAGGTAAGATAACCTTAACAATGTCCTACGTACCGAAAATAACCAAATAAAACGGACAATAGTAGTAAATTAGCGTTCCGCCATCCAATTTGCGGCTTAAAGGGTTCCGTACACACCATAACAGGTTATCAAAGAGTCGTATGTTTTCATTAGGTTAGTGTACGCGTGCGTTTAAGGCACTTTCTGCGGATTCTAGTAATATTCCAGGCCAATTTTGTTGTTGGTAATGTAAAATTGTGTTTGTTTTTCGGTGAAATAACGCTTATGTTATTATAAACATTCTTATAGGGAAGATGTATGTACTTTGTCTGTACTTTTATGAATTTTATAGGTTCTTAAATAAATGCCTACGTGTTATATTATAATACGAAATTGTTAATTTCATTTTTACAGACATGTGACATACATACAATTTATGGGTATAGTTTATTTTAACCCTTAACCGGAATCGATAATACAATCAACGTAACTGGAATCGTGGGTCTTTATAGACCCAGAAGATATAAATCCCCATAACTAATAACATGGTTATAAGTAACATAAAAATGGTTTAGAAATGTAATAAAACAACCTTTTTATATAATATAAATTAACTTTTATTTGGTAACAATATTAAACAATGTATTTTTATTTATATTTAGTCTTAGGTACCCTGTTTGAACATATTTTAGGACACCCTCACTTCTTAACGCTAATAAATACATAAAAAAATAAAAATTAAGACATCTACGTGTTTTATGGGGTTTTACGTATTTTCCCCTTATATAAAATAAAGCTTTCTTGCGAGATCCTTCAAAAACAAAAAAAATGACATCCTAATCTAAAAGTATAAAATAATTCAGTCTTAGTTACTACACTAAGCATGGCACTTGATACATAACGTTTTTTTTTCAAAATGTCTTTTGCATATGAATTTTAAACATTTATCACATTTTTGCGATTGCTTGTTATTAATCTTAGGGCCACATATATAGCATCTTCCCCGTTTTTTTGGTCCACTTTGAGCGGCAGAAGCGGAAGAAGTGTCGCTATGCGATTCTTCAACTGGTCCTAGGAAATTGTCGATTCTACTTCTCAATTCTATTGAAAATGGCTGAAAATCGCTTAAATCTTCCGGTTCCAAATCAATTTCATCTTCCAAAAGCTCTGCAATTTCCTTTTCCCCGAGATTCATCGCCATTATTGCTATAAAGTTCCTAAAACAGTACAAAATAAATCTGTAAAACAAAAATAAAAAGTCACACAACTGGCATCGTGGGTCGAAATTGACCCAGTGCTAGTACATACCTGCTCTTCTAGTAATTTTCAAGCGCCGTACGTCCGGCCCCCGCCGCACCTCGCGACGTAATGAGAATACACGGGCGCGCAACACTTTAGCGTCGCACGCTGCGAAGTTATATGGTTTTATTATTTTGGTTGGGTCCAAATTGACCCACGATTCCTGTTAAGGGTTAAAAATGCAATTTTAGCTTGTTTTCGCACGGCATTTAAAGCTACTGATAGAATTTGCAAATATTGTAATTGCCAAAGTGTACCTGTTTATTTATTTTTTTATTATAAAGAAACAATGTAACGGTAGTACATCGTCTGAAAAAGAGAAAAGGGTAGGCCATCAAAAGTTCCTAGGCTCGACTAAGCACAGCTGCGCACACCTCTTTACTCAGAGCATTTACTATATTGCATTTGAATGTACAAATGTGTATTATATGTCCACGCACTACTGGACTAACCCGAATAGTTGTTTCAAAGTATACAGGTTGGTCAAAATCCTAACTAATATTATAAAGTCGAATGTGAGTTTGTTTGTTTGTTTTTTACTCTTTCACGCCTTAACTACTTGACGGATAATTATGAAATTTCTTATACACATTGTCAGGAGAACAGAAAAGGACATAGGGTGCCTTCCACATAGGAAAATGTACTTTTACCAACATAACCTATTCTACATTTAATTTTGCTCGCGACCTGGGCAAAATTTATATGATTAGGTTTAAGAAACAACTAAACTGCCGCATTAGGAATCACCCAATGTGTCACTGAGTATATAATAAATTTAAAATTTATAATAGATATGATATCACATCTGACATTGAGGAAATCTCTATAGATCATGCAAAGTTTTGACTCTAGCAGGGTCGAACTAGTGGCACTCTTAGTGGAGTGGTATACAATAGAATTATGGTACACCATAAGTTCTATTGATGCTAGGGAAGATGTTTAATTAATCATGGTGATGTTTTGTTTGATTTGCAATTTTCTATTTGCGCAGTGTTAATGATATCTTTGTGATTAAATTAACGTAAACAGGAGTCTACAAATGTGCCAGGTGAAATAGACAGAAGAGGCGGCAAAATGGACTCCGTTTTGAAATATTAAAAAATACAGAGGATTTGCTTCTTTTTTGCTTGGCTTCGGTCACTCGGGAAGAGCTTTTACCTTTTCTGTACCCCTGACAACGTGTGCGAAGCTCATGATGATCGGTCAAATAGCTAAAGCATGAAAGCGTAATAAACAAACAGACTCACGTTCGCATTTATAATATCAGTTAGGATTCATACAACTATTCACACAGTTGAAGTCGGTTGTTTTTGTGAACTTTATCACCAAATTGCTACATCTGTATCTAGTGTTATCGTCCACTTACATTAGATCAATATCCATCCGCTGTGCTGTATCTCTGTGTAGAGCGCAGTTTATCTGCCGATCGTTTATTAATTATGACGGATAGCCGGACAGACTGATTGCGGATTAGTGTGGACTTACCGCTTGAGGGCATACCTTTATTGAATTTGTTTGGTCTGTTGACCCTTCGTTTTAAAGATAAAAAGGTATTCGATGTTTTGTTAGCAATAAATAGAACATATTATTTAAAAAAAGCATAAATAGAACATATTTTTATAAAGCTCTTTTGTTGCACTAGGTTTAATCTCTGCGGCTTATGCGGCTTTACGAGCATTAAAACAATAGACGCAAATAACGTACCGACTTGGAGTAACCCTTCGTGGATCACACAAATTTTTGCTACGTATTATCAAATCTACAACATTCAAAGCACTGGTATCGCCAGGGCGACCATTAACCATTCAAACCAGGGCGGCATACCAGTGGCCAAACACAATGGATTTTCAATTATATCTAGTATATTACACTTGACATATTACAACTGTAATATTATAGTGAAAAGTAGGTGTAATACGACTGCTTACAGCGGAGATATACAAGCACGACTATGTATTTAGGCTTTTTTTACATAATACAAATATTCTTATTGGAAATTTTACAAAACATACCACCGATATCATCTATACCAAACGAAATCTACTGCTATTTTCGACAACTTTTACCCGTAAGTGCATATTAAACCAGCCATTGTCCCATACACACTAGGTAACCAATAAATCTATTAACGGGCCCACCCAGCCACAGCACCCAGTAATAACATGATAGAGAGACGTATTCATCAATGAAACAATCCACCACCTGATGATATACTGAGGGGCATAACAATATGAATGCCCAAGGGTCTTAAGCTTTACAACAAGGTATTATGCACGTACGTACTGTACTTAAGATAATTGTAATGCGTAAGGAAATTAATAAAGGTTGTGTAGTTTTCTTAGTGGTTAGAAAAATTGCATGTATTTGTGTCTCGATAAATATTTAAGCAGTCTATATCAACGAAATATCGCAGTGAGTGACAAACCTAATAGAGTGACGAAAATACGCCTAGCTGCTTTCCAAAAATGTTCGGTAACACAAGTGTAACTTAGGGGGTGTTCCTATAACGTGTATTATTGAGTGTTTCAAACAAATGTATATATTTATAGATTGTCTCGCATCTATATCAATTAACCTGTGGTATGCCGGAACGTGGATCTACGCGAGACACAATGCTTTTTCTATTATGTCTGGTATTCCGGCATACAAGAGGTTAAGGTGTAATTCACTAACTGAACTATATTATCAGGTTGAGCGTAATAAGAGATGAAACATTGTTATCAACTGGGCACAGTTGCTCCGTGTTGCTACTAAGGATTTACTATCAGAAAAAGTCAATAAAACTTTGCCAGACCCGGGCAGCGAATCCTAAAATCAAGCCCTTATTTATAGTAGTCGTGTCGCATTCATTACAACTGCGAAATCTGACAATCTTTACTGTCTTCTCTGACACAGACATCATACTTGGAATAGCACGATTGCTAGTTGCATTTACAGCTTGCTCCTTTAGACCAGCGGTGCAAACATAATATTCGATTTTCTATTATTTTAGTACAAATTTAAATTATTAAACAAATGTACAACTACTTTCAAATAACTAGTGACTACCATCTAAATAAGTTAAGTAGAACACCAAAAGTCAACATGATTGCTTCGGTATTCTGCAATCAATCGAGCAATGTCCGAAAAACTCATTTCGGGTGACATGTACTTAAAAATGTAGCGATAGAGGTCACTTCCTTACATTTATTTGCATCATAACATGATAAATGATACGCGTGATAATATGATAGGCAGGACGACGGGCAGTGTCGCACAACAATTGCTACCAATAGGGTAATTGGCGACCGACCGCGCGCCAATGGTCGCACCATTATACAGATACACTGCGGGACAAGTTAAAGTTACCACTTTTTTTAAATAAACCTTGAAGCCCGGGTTTGATTAGAGTTCAGGCTACCAATTTTATTTTTCAATCTTGTCCAAAGGCTCTGGTTTGTGTGGTCTTGTTGGATTTTACTTTTATAAAATTTATTAAATTACGCTTGCACCTACATCCCTATATAATGAGTAGGCTGATATGTATTACACTTACATTTTTGCAGCTATATTTTAGGTTTTAGAAAGCAGACCGATTACTGTCTTCCAGGTACTTTTACTGTAACTCAGAATTTCTTAAAAGTAAAACACGTACAACAAGTGCAGCCTCGATAAAGAGCCCAGAAGCAAACGATATTATGATACCTATGGTCTGTAAACTCTGTAAGTATCACGATACACTACATAAAGCCTATAAACTTAACTAGTCTACAATTATTTCAAATAGGAATCTAACTGATGCATTATTTCCAATTATCCATTTTGTCTAACTAGATTTTGGATTTTACTTTAAACTATACTATGATAACGTTTCTGTTCTTAACGATTTACAGTTTCAACAATGATCGGTTTTATGCTATTTACTTATTAGGGCTAGTTAGCCCTAATAATATAAGATATAGGTATACTTTCGACAAAATCAGCTAACCAGCCATTAGGTCTCATAAACTTATGTTCATGTAACTCAACATATTTTTCTTGTATTCCTAAGAAATATTTCTTTAACTTTAAAATAGAGAAACCGCAACAGGAAATCTGCTTTAAAAAAATGTACAAATATATTATCTAGCTAACTAGTAACATATTACAAAATACTTTATTTTGTGCAGGAATCGAAATTGCAGCACGTGCGTGCTTTAGAAGCAATATAGACGACTCGATGGCGCAGTGGTTAGTGTAACCGACTGCCACGCCTGAGGTCGTGGGTTCGATTCCCGCAAAAGTCAAACATTTGTGTGCATGAACATGGATGTTTGTCTTGGTCTGGATGTTTCTATGTATAATATGTATATATTTACAAAAAAAAAAAAAGTATATATGTATGTTTATCCATTGTCTAGTACCCATAGTACAAACTCTGCTTAGTTTGGGCTAGATGGTGTTGTGTGTATGTGATAGAATATTATATTATTATTATTATTATTATACATTTATTTAAATATATGTAGTAATTAAAGCTATTGCAGTGTCCAGAGAGTCCATAGAATCCATGAAGTCAGCTTGGTTGATGCTGGGAATTTTAATTATGCATCTTATCATACAGACAACAATTTAACAAGTATTTTTATAAGTTAATTTTGTATAATTATTCTTATGAGCCCAATGATACATCATTAGCACAATACAAATATAATTAGTTCCTAAAATGTATTTTAATGTGAGTGTACTATATTTGTCCGCCAGTGTACCATGGACGCGGGCACGCGGTGTTATCAGGATGTCCCGTCGGAACGTGTCGAGTGACGACAACCTGTAATAGTGTCATGCATCGCACTCATGCGCGACGATACTAAGGTGACTCTTTATCTATTTGAAGGGCTACTCGATAAAAATGGTTGTAGCACAATATACCTCCAATGTTAGCTGTTCAGTAGTACGAATGTACGAGCTCGGTACGAATTACATTTTTTTTAAATCAAGATTTGATGATTACACCTGAGTTTAACCAAGAATTCGGTAGACGAAATTCTGAAGTAAGTAATAAATAATTATATCTTCGGCTTCTTAAACAACCAAAATACTTAGGTTGTTGAAGTACCTATAGCCAATAATTTTGTAAAAGTAATCGTTACACTGTCTGATAATTATTATTAGACAGTCGAAGAGCCGATCTAGATTCCTATACTCAAAAAACATTTCGACATATTTTTTACAGTTGTGTTATAAATCCATAGGTAAGACGACTTATTTTTGACTATAGAAAATTACACTTTTGGTCCATTACAGATAAATAATTGCGTTTTGGATGTTTGAAATGACTATCAACTTGCTTACACTGAAAATATTTACAAATTTATAAGAATATACTATTAAAATAATTTGGCGAAAATTGTGGTATTTATTTAGAGAGTTTTACTAAAGAAATTTATACACCCCAAATCACAGTTATTATTGTTTATAAACGAAAACCTGTCCTGTACTTATGTGTATTCAAATATCGAAGTTATCTTTCTAATTATAAAACTATTTGTTTATACATATGTTTGTACAATCTTATTGGTCAAGCTTGTCGACTATTACCTGAATGATTTACATTCATTGCTTTTAGAAGCTCAACACTTGTATTAATTTACTTTCCTGCTCCAAGTTCGCAATTAAATCAATTTCGAAGAAACTTTTCCATAATCGTCGTCATTAATAAGGCGAATAAGTGAAAGCCATATTATTATTACACAGGTGTGCATCCTCTTGATAAAATCTTCAGTAGGCTTACAAAATACCTTGTACACACATGCGCAATTAAATATTAGTATTTTCAACCTTCAAACCATTGGTTATATCGCATGGATATCGGTCAAGGCGTCCATCGATGTGAACTGTAATGAGTTAATACATCCCACGCCCCTTATTGTTCTTAGTCTGTCTGTCCGTTCCTCGCATCTACATTTTAATATGAATATATCTGTCAAACTTACTTCTTCACTCGCTAAACCTCCTGTTACACAAAGTTCGATCTTATTCTATTAAGGGTAAGGTGCAGGGTTGCATTTTGCCGGGGGCGGTAGGGTTGTCAAAATGTACAAATGAGCTCATTGTCAGACCGACAAATTTGCATGAAGTATGAAAGTCGAGGCGTTATAAAGACGCAATAGATGATTTGTAAAATGATTTCTAATGAATTAGTCATCCTTTGCTAGCATAATATTTGGAAATACAGCTTGAAGGGCTAGAGCTGCATTGACTTGGGTCTGTATTTCCATAAACTACTGTGTTGACTTGCTAGGATTTTTAATTCACTATTTTTACTAAATAATTTACATCTTGGTACAGCTATGTTATAAAAAATAAGCGTACTGGAGTAATATATTATTATAGTAGAATAGAATGTAAAGATTCTAATAAGATTTGTTCTATATTAAGTATTAATAATTAAATATTTAATTAATAAAAAGTGTTTTCTTGATTTTGTATTCTGAAAAACTACATGTGTCCAACATGTAGTTTTCTAATAAATAATGGTAGCCATAAAGACAGAGGTTAACAAGACATAAGTAGTACCAACCAAAAAATATCTCAATATAGCTAACCTTAAATAAATGTATGAATTTACATTGCTTTATTCAACAAACCCGTTTTAAATTGTTACATTACAAGTTATGTTTTTTTAATATGTACAAGAGATCTTAGTCTCCCCTTGACCATGGCTGCTGAAAAGCAACCGAAACGTCGGGGAAAGTGTAAAATTAATTTAAATCTAAATAGTTTTAATAATAATTTAATTAGCTTAAAAATTAGTAAAGTTTAATAGTAGTAGTAGTGTAACAATATTCGAAATTATGTAATAAAGTGTCAAATAAACAAGGCGATAAAATCCGTATATAGTAGTTTAATTTCTATGAATAATATTCGCGTAAACAGAAGACAATTATGTACAAGAGAGTTATTTTTATGCTTTTCTTAAACTTATATCGTTGCATAGGTAGAATACACACGGTTACCCATCAAGTTAGACACCCTATATTCGCATAACTACGCTACATACAAAATAGAGCATTGTTGGCAAGGAACAGTGCATAGTGGTGTAGATGTAATGGTAAGGATAGAGCGTAACAAAAGTATAACGCACTCTCTCGCACGATTCGCAGCGTTCAACTTCTAATAGTTCAAAGTCCAAACAGTCTAGGTTGATGTGTCGCTGTGTGTACAAACAAAGAATCGGCAAAAAAATATTTTTTATAATTTTATGTGATTAAAATTAATCAAATTTAATTATAACATCCATTCGGATACTAGCATAATCTATATATTAATACGTTAAGCAAAAACTTTGTACCCCTTTTTACGAAAATTGCGCGGACGGAGGAGTATGAAATTTGGCACAGTTAAAGTTTATATGGAGAAGGAGGGGCGAATCCTAATATTTTTATAAAAGATGCATTAGAAATACATTAAATTAATGAATAAACACTACACGCACACAACCATGCATTTGACACACGCAGTCGAATCCATAGATAAGACTCTATGTCGAATTGCGTTCGTAGTATTTCGACATTGTTCGTCTGACGTCGTACAATTCTTTGTAACTATGGTTACCTAAACCTTATTTATATGTAATAAAGAAAAACAGAAAACAAAGTAGCAAGATTAGGAATTTTGGTTGAATTTTGACCACTAGGCACTAGTCAAATTAAATAATATAATATATAATATTCTATCACATACACACAACACTATCTAGTCCAAACTAAGCAGAGCTTGTAATATAGGTACCAGGCAATGGATAAACATACATATATACTATTTTTTGTTAATAAATACATGTTATACACAGAAACACTCAGACCAAGACAAACATCCATGTTCATGCACACAAACGACTGACTTGTGCGGGAATCGAACCCGCAACCTCAGGCGTGGTAGTCGGTTACACTAACCACTACGCCATCGAGTCGTCGTAGATTGTCTGATTTTAACACATATCTTTACATTTCATTTTATTTTTATATCACATTCACAAGTTTATCATAATGATAGTAACAGTACTTACTTTTAAAAAAATTATCCTATTAATTAAATACAAACATAAATGTTCGCAATAATCTCGAACCGATCCACATACAATAGCTAGTTAACTAATAAAGACACATAAACCCAGCTCATTCTAATAAGACACACAGCCTTACATTAAACTGTAGACCTATAAACTTCCAATTAGGCATCCTCCATCTGCAATAGTCCATTCATTATAACAAAGAAGCATAGATGTTGCCAATAAATAAATTCGCGTCCGTCCGCCCACGGACGTTTGCAACACATCTATTAAATTTTGATAGATCTAAGTATGACTCACTGATGCGCTTGGGCAAACTCAGACAGTTTAAATTATTCAGGGTTATTGAAATATTTAGTTGCATTTGCATATAAATAGGCTTAATTGTTTAATCAATCAGGTTTGCTTGATATATTGTTAATGAAATAATATTTGTTTGTTGTGAGGTAGATGTGGGAAACTGGTATTTTGTGGGATCTGGAATGTTATGTAATTGTTAGTAGGCATTTGTTAGATAATTTTAGATAATGTGTACACAAATCTTGAATAATTTTCCTTGTACCCATTGCTTATGTTACTTTAAAATAATATTTAAATAATGTAATCCTAACCGTTTCCTTACTTATTTTTTTATTAATTGTGGTACATAAATGAAAAGACCTTCAGTAAAATAACATTTTAAGTACGTCGTAAGAGTTTACCACGGTAATAAATAACCGCATAACGAAGTAATTAGACAAAAAAAATTATATAAATATATTACTTTTATGTCACCATGTCATTCATCTGTCTAGATATATTACGTTGGCTAAAAAAGATAATTTAATTCGTTTATTAAGGTAGAAAAACATTTTTGTACTTTGATAATTTAAAATTATCTTTTAACATAAAATTTATATTTAAGAGTATTTACTAAATACAACTATGTAATAAACACATGTCTTTACATTCATGCATTCTGTAAAGCTACCAAAACACCAATTTTTTTTTATATATTATATTTATAAGAATAGCAATATTTATAATTTTATCTACAAATTACTTTAATAATGATAATCAATTACACAAATAAAGTACTCGACGTGAGTACATCTGTCAACAACTTGATATAACAAACAAAAAATGATAAATAACGGTACTCGATCAATTCAACAAAACGGATAAAAAGTGGACAACACATCTGCGTGTACGCATTGCATTCGATATTCAAAAACTTCCGAGTTTTTTTCTAACAACAATGGTAACTTGACTACCGCGAGATCGTATGACAAAGATTTTTCTATTCAGTGTTATAAGAATATAATGGTTTTACCAAAAACGGTTTTTAATATTATTATAGATATGAATGCTAAATTAAAGCACTAAATCATATGGACATCAACAGCTCATATCCTTTTAACCACTAACAAGCCTTTGTAATAGTTAATACTTTAGACTTTTGTTTTGTAAATACAATATTTGTCATAAGTATTGTAGAACTATAATAAAACAAGTGAGAATCGGCAATGAATTGCCGTAAATCTTAGAGTTCGAAAAAAATGGTTCAAGTAATATGCAAAGGTCACATGATACCACGTGAGGTCAGAGGTCAAAGGTCATAGTCATCTCGGGGGTATATCGACTATGCTGAGTCGAATGGCGTTGACCGCGTGTCTCTAGCTCTTACGGTTCTTGAGTTGAAAGTTTTATAACTGACTGACAGACAGACGGACGGACGGACGGACGGACGGACGGACCGACGGACGGACGGACAAAGCTGTTGTATAAGAGTGTTTTCGAACTCTAAAACTCATTTGTAGTAATCATTACACATAACGTTGACCGCTTTAAAAAAAAGGAACTAGAAGTAATTTCGAACTTGGAATACCAGCAGATAGTCCACTGTTTATTGAACAAAACTACATGTCTGCTTGTTGTTTAAACACCAACTTTGTGTTTAATAGGTATTTAATCCAAGCAATTATCGTACCTAATTAGAATCCCTTAATTCTTAACGTTAAGGAAATCGATTATTCCTAGTGTCAAACGCTTTGACATCTTACAATAAAGTTGTCCCCACCCGTTAGTCAGCACGAGAACTCCATATTCAGCGGCAGTTATAATTGTTGTCCTTTGCATTGACTGTATCTAATCTTTAGTATTAATTACTGCTTACAATTATCTACCTAATTGTCGTGAATAAATGCGTTGATTATTCTAGCACTGAATAAGGTTATCTGGTATTAAGGAAGGCATTGATATCGTCGGAGTCCGTTACTTGAAGCTTCGCAATATTTTTTTCAATGATCTTTGCATACTAGGCACCACTGATTTTGTGAAGTAGGAAAAGCAAGTATGCAATATTTTTATATTAATGATTGGCTTTTTTGTAAAATATTTAATATACAGACACGGCTCGTATTTTTATTAACGATATCTACCTTATATTAGGATCGATGTAAATATTTACGTCAGTAAAAAGAACGAGATATTATACTGGCTAAAACCAATACTATGTCTCTCAAACTGATGACTAACCGATCGGAGATCACTCTAAGCTCACTTAGCGCAGTTGCAAGTCCTGATAGCCAATAGCCCGAGGAACTAGTCCACCGTCAAGGAGGCCTTTAGACTCACTACAAATATTTTGTCATCGATATCTGATAGATATTTTTGGAAATACTTTAATACGTAGAAGTTAACACATATTATAATTTATAATAATATTATCAGTCCTGTATATAAACTTTCCAACTTCCGCGGCTTGTTCTCAGTGTGAGAAGGGGTAGGCCGTATCTGTCATACCCACTGCGGCTAGATTTTAAAATATCTTTGAGAATATGGAGAACTCTCAGGCATGTATGTAGCCTGGGAGTTCTCCGAATTTCCTTACGATATTTTTTTTACCGTTAAAGCAAGAAACAATTAACTTATTAGAAAAGGCGGGTGCGTGCCTTGAGATCGAACCCTACACCTCCAAGTGGCAGTCTAACGGTATCCCACTAGGCTACCGCTGCTTATCGCATAGCCACAAGGAATTTAATGTATGTGTTTTACAAATTTCACCCCATAGAAGATATCGCTGCATCTCTGTTTTCTATTACCTAAGGAACACCTGAACAACTTGCCGAAGCTTTGTGTAATGGTCAAAACGTTTCCTTGTTATTTCCTCAACAGTTTCTAGAAATTCCGTTTGATCATGTGGGCTTAACAAGAACTGATCAGCAATGAGGTAAATCTAAGTGACCTCTGGCTAACCGTAAAATGTTATCTGTTGCGTCCTTACGCTTCGTGCATTTAAATACGACACACCCGCATGCTACGTGTAAACATGGGATGTTTCGACCAAATTGCTTACCTGTTTTGCGTAACTCATGTATGACAAAAAGTAGGTACGTTACATTGTGAACGTTTCTCATGTACCGGTTAGTGATATTATGATTTGCTTAACGGGTACTTTTATTAGTCATGCGCCATTTAACGCTTATGTTTGCAACCAAACTTTTTTTTTTGCTTTATTTTATGTAGCTTCGTCAGATATGACTATACCGCTCCATTGGAACTTTCTACAACATTACTATACAATTACTATATAATAATAATACGATACAATAATGCATGATTACTGTGAACGTCGTCGCATGCCAACTTCAACAAGTTTATAGATTAATATAGCTACCTCGGACAGCGGATATGCCAAAATACTGTTACATCTAACAATATCCTTATAATCAATAATTGCAAACAAAATTTCAGATCTGACGTCTTCGTTCCGGACACATTCCACCATAATATGCTGAGCATCCTTCACTACACCACACTCAGAACAGAGTAGAGATGTTACTTTTTTTATTAAATGAGCGAATTTATTAAGTGGGATATGTCCTGATCGAAGTCAAAATGCAGTAGTTAACATATGTATATCTATTAATACCAATTTAATCAAAGAGGAGACTTCCAAGGTTCATTTTGTAGTGTCCTGTACCAAATACCTTTCTCCACCGATATCTTGTCGAAATGCACTTTCCATAGTTCGTGGCAGTGTTCTCTGACTAAATGCATACAATCTGTGTAGAAAGGTAGTACATTCATAGATACGCCATCACAAGAAGCTTCTTTTGATAGTCCATCCACTCTCTCATTCCCTGCCAGACCAATGTGTGAAGGAATCCATTGGAGTGTCACTTCTTTTAGGTCGGTCTTTAAATCAAATATGCATTTGATTATACTGTAAGCGATCGGTGTGCCTCTTAAAGAAGAGGTGCAACGAGCCACATGTTGCAGGGAACTTTTCGAGTCCGTTAAGATAACAAATTTACTGTGCCTAATTGACTTGATGTATGACAAAGCCTCAAAGATCGCAATTAATTCTAGATACATAATAGAAATATTGTTGTTAATTTGGAATTATATGAATTTATTAATTTGGGGATCGTAGAATGCAGCTCCCAAGTACCCATGATGTGAATTTAATACTTTATCCTTAGATCCGTTGGTAAACACTTTGTAATGTGTTGGGTATTGATTGTCTAGATAAACAGAACACGTACATATGTTTGAGATGGGTTATATCATATTGTCTTTTAGCCTGGTTAATACCTTCAATTTGATGTTTGATTAGATTACTTAAATCGTATCTATTTATCCAATAATCTAATGTATACATATCCAACTGTTGACTTGAGCTTACGTTAATGTGTTGAAAATCACAATCCTACTGCAATCAATATTGAGGGCCAAGTTTTTATTTCTAAGTGGGGTCTAATTTTAAGCAGTATGGTGTTTGTAAAGTGTTTATCAAAAATTGTATCATAAATATAATCCTAAATATATCGCTTTATAGGTTATACATACATACATAGATTCACGCCTGTTTCCCAGAGGGGTAGGCAGAGACTATGGATTTCCATTTGCTACGAGCCTGACACACTTCTCTAGCTTCATTCACTTTCATCACATTCCTCATACACGCCCAGATTATATAGATTAAACATACCTATTATGAAATGCGACACAAATGAAACGCTATGGTATACGCTATATTAATAGTACAATAAAGTAGGTGATGAAATTCATTTATTTCATTATTTTTTTAAAACGAATGGTCACTACTTTTCGTTTTAAAATTCGACCGTAGGCCACGTTAAGAGTATAACGGCCCTAAATTGACAAGCGGGCTTAAAGAATATAATGAGAAAACTGAGAAACAAAAAAAAATTTTCCCAGCAACCTTTATTTTGTTACTGGTTTTAATAAACACCTTTATCAGTCATACCCGAAATGTATTTATTGTTCGATGGGACAGCCATATGATGCCAGACTATTGCTTGAGTTTAATAAGGGATTATCCTGAACATAAACACAACAGAAAAGCTTACAGATAAAGTATTTCTAATATTTTTTTATGATTTTTTGTTAATAGCACATGTATTTACTTTTCTTGTCGTTATGATATAGCCAAAAATATATATTTGTATAAATATGTAATTGTATTTTTATTTCGACCTTCTTTCAGTAAAATAATAATAAAGTCTTATCTCATAATAATATAAATAATCAATTTAACAAATCTGATATTTTTCTCGTATTCAGCATAATGAACTTACACAAAATTGACTTTAACTTACTATGCCGCAAAATAGAATACTCATAGAATTGCAAACATCATTAAAGTTCATCGTAATTATGTCCTCAAAGTGTCCTTATAATCAAATGACTGTTCCTCAGTGAAATGAATAAAACGAAAGAAATTCATCAAAATCATAGTAGGAGGTAATCTGTAGTCGGCCATATCCATATGGGAAACAGGCTTAAGCCTATATGTAACGGTTTTTATCAAATCGATTTGTAGATACAAGGCAAGTCCAATAAAAAAATCAATGCACGAGAAATTAAGAGACCGATAACAAAAATAAATAAAAATGCAGATGTTATACCGTGAGAAAAAACTGGCTTAAACAATTTGCAAATAGTAACTATGCATATTATTTCGTCCGGTGTATCCTCGTCTTAAAAAACTACTGTGGGGCCCAGGTTTTGTGCGTCACCCCTCATTTTTTCTACTTATTCAAATCGCAAGTAACCGTACCCTCAAGTTTTTTAAGCCAAACAATAGCCTTCTTTCTTTGGCCGAGTAATTTATTTTTTTAACGGTCCAAGGATAGCCCCGGGTCATAGGTGAAGCTTAGGATAGTTCTCATGGATATTTTTTAAAGTTTCCTTTATCATTTCGCACATCTGCTGTATCTTGTTGCTAAAAAGATGGTCTATTCGCGTGGGAAACCGATATTTTGCGCATCTGTACTTTGCGTGTATTGATCTTTAAATAATTTGAGTGTAGATTTGATACTCCTTTTTTTATACAACTTGTGAAATAGGAATCTTAACAATTGTTAGTACACCAGTATTTTTATAAAATGGAGTCCATCGAGGCTGAATATTATTTATGTAACAAGTTTCTTTAGAGTAACAGAAGAAATATAGAAAATTAGCAAACAACCATACCCACCTCATGGTGAGTTGCTACCTTAGTCTATGATAGGGTATTAAAGGTTAGAATGAAAGGAAACACTTCTGATGGGCATATCTGACAACTGTGCCATTTACTGGCTCTTACGCTAGTTTCCTATGATATTCACTAGGGTGGTACGCCTTGAGTAGTATCAGGCAAAAGTTTAAACATTGAGCACTGTCTTTTTAAAATGGTTATTCCAAAATCCTAACGGACAACAAACAATGATCGTACACGTTCGCGCCCCCCGCCTCCCAACGAACGACTAAAACAAAAACGCATTGTCCCATGACGTCACGGCGATAACTCATTTACGACTACCCGCATGCCGGCGAAAGAGGACAATATGAGGACAATCGATAATGCTAAACGCGAACACGTGTGCCGCGGACTGTGAGCGAACCCATTGTTTTTGTTTTAACGTCGAGTACATTGAAAACCGTGTTTAGCTGAAGCCGCGATGCTCGCTTTAATATCTGTGAAAAATGGTTTAGATGTTTTTAATGATGCAATGCAAAAAAGCTGAACCGGACTAGTACAAATACGATTTCTCTACTACTACGTAATCATTTTATTCATTATTGGTGAAATAAGGACAGATTTCGATGCGTCCATAGCAGTTATTTTATAAGCTACTTGCAAAAAAATTTCAAGCAGGACAGCTGACATGAAGTAGCTAGAGGCTCTGAACTTTATATCAACAAAAATGTTTGATTGGGCTCATCATAAAAAAAGCTTCTTCCTCTTTCAACAATAGACCAGTCCATGCGTTACACATGTCTACAGAATAGCCATGAACCATCTCAAAGGATTAACCAAACCTTTGAACAACGACTACTGCAATTTTTTTTTAAATTTTTTTTGTTGACAACACCTGGTCTGCGATTTTTTAGCTATGTCATGTTGCACAGATAAAGTCAGCGGATCGCAGATAAAAAATGGACCGCGAACCTTCTAAAGGAGTCGGTATATCGGGGAATTGCCAAAGGGTGCGAATTTTTAAATTGAATTTGATAAGTCTTTGAAAATGTCCGAACAAAAACGGGATGTGATTTGTGGGGTTAAAGATAAGATAGTATATTGTTATGAATTGAAACTGACTCTGGACTTTGATTTAGGAATTATTATTGAAACGTAAAATTTTAGTATCATAAGAATTACTAGATAGGTAAGTAAAGCTTTATTAAGCAGTTAATAAAGCTTTTCTACTACAACTGTTTTAAATTTCGAAATTTAAAAACGTGTTGAGATTGTGTTTTGTTTTGACCACCTGATGGTAAGCTATATAACCAGAAATATTATTTGAATGCAAAAGGTTACAAGGTTCACAGATCATTGGTATTTCTACTGTCACTAAGTATAATGATGTACTTAAGGAATAGTTGGATCATAATTTCTTTACTTTTCTTCAAGTCCGCAAAATAAATAAGTATTATTAGACTACACAATGAAAGGAAAGAAACTTTATACACATAAAAACGGTACATAGACACATTCAAAGTGACTGCCACAAAATACTTAATCGTCGTGCGAATTTAAATATTCAATAGTTCGTTACATCAATACCGTAGCTAACGCTGGCCAAACAACTTATATTATTGCGTCCCCTCAATTTGAATAAAAAAATCTCACCCTAGGATTTTTTCAACCCTTTTATGCATATCCTGTGTCATACGTACAGTATTACAAGTCAAATTTAAATAATTTATGTCTTGATGAGGTCCATTCGGCTTTGCATCTGCCTGGTCGTGTGCAGACGTTAGGTTAGGACAGAGATTTATATTTGACGTGATAGGGGTATTAAATAAAAAGGCTTAATTGTAATGACGTTGTTAATGTTTATGAAGCTTGGCATGAAAAGTATAAAATATGTGTGTTAATCGTCTCTATATACATATTTTCTTTACGCTACCGAGATAACAAACATGTTTGCAACTACTACCATTCATGCTTGGTCGATTCTTGAAAAAGCGTCCTTGTGCGGTCAGAACAAGGGACGAAGATCACACTGTTTCCATACAGATTACACAGTGTCTCTTCAAGAATCCTGGATATTTTACTCACCACGGGAACACAACATAAGTTTGTTCGGCTGCAATCTATACGATAATATAATTCCTAATGTGCGTACGTACCTTCGAATGTTGCTCGAAAATTTGTACACTAATGTCTACAATAAGTCAAATTCATACGGAGAGATAAAGCATTGTGTGCACTGGAAGAAAATACCGTTACACAAGATTTGTGTAGTAAAGTCAAATGTATATTTTTACTATTTTATTATAATTTCGTGCACAAATATAATTGGAATGTCGCATCGTAATGTCATCTCAATCGAATCTAGAGAGAATACCAGCTGACACCAAATAATTATGGGCACAGAAAAATTACAAGATTTTATTTTGTGGTTAGCTGTAGAATAAGATCCTAATGAGAGACAACGACAGATGGTCACAGAACATCAAGTAGGTGGGATAATATTTTAAAGGCCCAACAAGGCTTAGGTCAAGACTAACGATGCCTCATCGACTAAATAAGTTTCTAGTGACGATTGTAAGCCCACGGTCTGTTCAAATTGGTCCTGTCTTTGTACCTATACATTATTTAGTTACAACTAAAATCTTATTAAATGCACATGTTATTATCACGACTGCCTTGTTGGCATGTCTTATCTTGTGCAATTGTTACCCCCACTCGGTTCTCTGGACGGGGAAAGTGATATGTTTTGCTGGTAATATTCTTTTAGTAGGAGCATGAAGCTTTACACTGGTAGACGGCAATTAGCTCGCAGTCTGTTACGCGGAATCTAAATTTTAAACGTAATACGAACCATTGATGTATTACAACTGTATCTAGGCTTATGTGTGAGGTCGATAATCTTCTTATACATGTCCGACTCATGCCGTTGCCTAACAAAACTTTAACCTACAAATATAGCAATGCATATTGCAAGTAACATGGAAGCCGACAGCATCAGATCACGATTAACTGACACTTCGCTAATCGCAATGAGCTTCAAGGATGTTCTTGATATTTTAGAGGTGTGTACGAAAGAACAATAAGAATATTTTAATATCAGTAGACAAGTCAATCGACACGTGGTTCGCTGAAAGTGAAAGGGATGCTCCATTGTTCGACTGATTGTCGTTCGACTAAAGATCGTGTCATTCTCAGTGTTGTGACGAAATAGAGCTATATCTATAATGGCTCTTAGTCTTGTAATGTTTTTGGATAAGCTCTCTGCGGTTTGAGTTCATACGCTTCAAGCTTATGGTTTTATTATTACATAGGTAAGCGAAAGCGTAACAAAATTTCATAGTAAAGTTTGTAGTATAAAGCCTCTTTGATACGCAACTGCTATCAATGATGTACTATTTTTTATCTTTATACTACAATTAACATTTTTATATTCTGGTAATGGTACTGATGCTATACCTAATTTCTATGATAAGTAAAATAAAATTTGGTCCTATTCTCATTGACGTTTTACAATTATTTTAATTAAATATATTATAATAAATAAAACAAAATGAATAGAAAACAATGCATTTATATTGAAATAAGATGAGTACAGCAGGGATTTCATAAAAAAAAAATCATGTGTCAACTATCAATGGTGTCAACCTAAAATTTGTTTTCTCGTTATGCACATTATAAATAAATTTTTTCATCTGCAGTTACGTTGCGTTATGTTATTTTAATATTAATAACTTAAATCTTTTTTAGTAATTTTGCTTGCTAGGTATTTTATAGATTGGTTTACAGGATGCAATGAACGTCACTATTGGTGCAATTTTACCAATAAATTATGATATTGCTTCTTGACATTTTATACCGTCATAAAAAAAAAGAAATTTGATGGACGTGATACGAAAGACATCAGTCACAGGGCCTAAGCCTATATTTTATGCAGTATAGTTGTCACACCATTTTTAGACCACCAGGTCCGAGAGGCGGCGTGCGTGTTCCTACGCGCAACTTTGTGTCGAGTCCGTCTCCCCTCTAGGGGGGACAGTAGGGATAATTTGTGAGGAGTGCTTTTGGGTAGGTCTGTCGTGTAGTGGCCTGCCGTTTCATACTGCGGGCCGAAACCTCGGCGGGGTCGCGACTGCATGTGCAAATGTTTCGCGCGGCCCCGTCGATAGTGGTTTTGTCGAGGAACACCGTGGTAGGTTTAGTCGGTATTCCGGGAGGTAATTTAACATCTTTACCATCTTTCTCTTACCCCGGCGAGTCCGACATAACCCCTCCGCCCGCCCCCGCGGAGGGGTATGGGTCAAGCATTCCCCCGAATAAAAAAAAAAACCATTTTGAGACACTTATATTACATGTATATGCATGTGATATGCTCAAGCTTAATTTCAACTTGTCTTAAAGATTATCCTAATCTTATTTCAATACCTATATTATTGAAAAACACATACATATCAATTCAACCCTTGTGGAGCTATGCGTGTACAAAGCATAAACAAACACATAAAAAGTTTGTATATGAATTTAATAAACATGCGTTATAATATCAGCACAAAATGTACATGAGAAACAATAAAATATATAAGCGTAAAAGCGATTAACAGCATTTTAATATTAAGTAATTATAATATAAAACTCATAAATCTGCTTTAAAACAAAATTAACCGCTTGTCCCAAAGCCCAGTTACCTTACGATAACAGGGCACGGTTTCTTCCCTATTGTTTTTAAACACCCCTTCTAATTTTTTATATTTTATTCACAGTAGCTCTCCCTTACTTGTTTTTCAGAAACTTTTTATGCACATTGGCCGTATTTTTGTCATCTAGTTTATATTAAATTACCGTTTTTATAACGTAATGAATATGCGGGATACTATTTAAATTATTGTGCATTTGTAAACTAATGAAAATGAGCGACTATTATCGCAGAGATTTTTTAAACAACGAACGGCTGCATTTGTTTTTTTTGTCAAAGAGGTTTTGTTACTTTTATTATTAGCTTACCTACTTGTTTTATGTGTATATAATATATGATTCTGTTATAATAAAACTAGCAGCTTTTCTCTAAATAGCTGTTTGTTTAATCAAGTCAAAAGAATCACTCTGGTTAGTGAAGTGCACCTATGAGGTTTAATGCAATAAGCTTAACTGTTTACATTTAAGTTTATTTCAACTTGATTTCCATATCGTGCTGAAACTTTTTTAGAGTATATGTTAAGGAAACATTCATATAGCACTTCTTGTAGAAATGTGATCTCTACTACTTTATTAGAATCTTAACATAGTCGCAGACATAGCTTACGAAACTGGCTGAAATATGAGTGTGAGATCGATGGCTTTCTGGAAACGTTCCATCTTTTGTTTTGTTTATATCATTTACACAATGGATACCGTACTGACCTAAGGGGAGAGTATAACATATGTTAAGATCAATAACGTACATAATATGTACATACTAGGACGGCTATATGTCTAAAGGGGTTGGTAGACGTGCATTATATCCACAATGCGTCTACTATCTTGTTAGAACCCACGTAGTAGGGGGGCGAGCCTATAACTGTTTTACCGGGTACCGTTCCAAACTACATAATGCAATTGAAGGTATCTTGACAGAAGGACCCAATAACACTTTATAGTGTCTCAGGATTCGAACGAGACCACATGTTAATATTGTAATTTCTAACATAAGAATCGAAATACAAACCGGATCGCCGGTGCATTTATTAAAATTCAACATTACCAAATCAATGGCCCTCATACGTGAAATCAACAAAAGCGATCGCGGATGTATCTACCCACAGATCTGTCCTTCAATAGGTCTGCGTGAGAAAACTTAAAAAACTGGCTCGCATATAAAAAATGCACTTACACAATTATCAGAAACCCTCGAAGATGTCCCTTGCACAATGCAATAAAACGCACCTTGGTTCTGCCAAAGATAGTCTCTTAAAAAATGCGCATATGTTTTTATAAACACCGCGGCACTCTCAGGATGTGGAAAAAAATCGTAGGGTGAGTTCTCGTTTGGTGCTTATGAACGTGATTTGGTCAGCGAACGTAAATTTTTTTCTGTAGGTTAGTACCAAGTTTGAAATATTTTAATTGGGCGTATTATCAGTATTGAAGAGTCAGTTACTAAAATTTGTCATCTGTTTAGTGTTTTATATGCCATCATCTTTTAGAATCAGCTACTTATACCATAATATGCTATAAGAAATATATTATAAAAAACTATTAGGCACTTTTCTACAAAGGATTTTATAAATAACATTCGTTATCTCGAGGTAAAAAATCGGTCCTGCACAATCGGCAGTTGCAAAACTGTTTACATTCACGCCTCAGTGCTAACGAGACAATTATTTATAAATAGACTATTAGGTAAGTCTATTTTATTACATATAATTCCAGTTCAAATATCGATGTATTTACTTACTTTACATTTTATTTTTTAGTCTGCTAACAGCTGGATACGCATAAAAGTTTGACCTGCAAATTAATTCGCTACATTTAAGTTTTTATCAAGGAAACATAGCCCACACTAGAATAATATTACAAAAAAGAATAAAAAATATAAACCACTGTTTGATTTAATATTGAGCACCGCAGTCCTTAACCTTGTTTGATTCGACGGTTTTCGAAAGAATTTCTCTCGCTGTGATTCGTGTTTTGAAGTTTTTTAAGCGGAAGCAAACAGTATTCCGGACAATTTTTTATTCGCCTTAGTGGCCGTTAGATTTATTAAATTAGTACTTTTTTGATGAAACTAATTTAAACCGTAAAGAGTTTTGATATGATCATCATGATGATTGATTTTGATTTTTTTTTTAAAAAGAAATTAATACTTTAATTTGCCGCCAACAAAAGTTCTAGGAAGCATAACGATCTAGTAAAATAAAATTAAGTTTTGGAATAACTATCTTAATTGTCGAGTCTACTTTATTTTGTTTGAATCTAATAATCTTTAATAAGAAAGAGCGGTTTGTTACGGCATAATAAAATGTAGAGATTTCTAATTATGAGGAAATTGGAATTGAAAAAAAGAAATTGGATGGCACAGGCTTAAGTGGCCGCCTCGCCACTGTTGTTGTGCCGAATGTTTTGGGATCAAACCCCGCACAAAGCAAAAATGTGTGTGACCCACAAATGCTGAGACTGAGTGTTCTTTGCGTCCGTTGTTTGAGCGTTTATTAACACAGGATTTATTGCTAGTGCTGGTTGTCTTTTAAAGCTAAATAAAAATGCGTAAAGGGTTAAATAGTTATTATCGACAGAAAAATCCGGTAGCTTTTTGCCCATCCCTGGTATCTAGCCCGTGATGTCATACACGGTAGTCGCATGTACTACAGCTTCACCACCAAAGCAAACTGAAATTGCAGTTTAAAAATGTAAATGTATCAAATTAATGTATGCAGATATGTTTATAACCCTAAGAATTAGGTTCGAGTAACTTAGCTGTACTTATATCCATCGTTATTGTTAATTAAGTTAAGTATAAAAAAATCATAATAACAATAAAAAATCTTCTCTAAAGAAAGTTCGTTAAACCAACCTGTGAACCGACCTAATTTTTTTAAGAGGATATTCTTTTTAATTTCGCTCCCAGGTTGATAAATCTTTCATATAAATATCCGTTCATAAACATTCTTGTATGTCACCTCTCATATTTACACTTACCACGTTTCCTGCTCCACACTTTTTTAAGATTGTTCCCACAACCATCCATGTGTTTTTTAACTGTTTTTTTTTAATGCAGATTAGAATAACGGTAAAACTCTCCCCTAAGGATAGTTTAATTTATTTCTTTGGTTGCACAAAAGGAGATGCGGTATTCTTTTGTTTGTCATGTCATGGTCTCAGTAAAAAGTGCAGGCGAATTGCAGTTCAGTATTTTTTATCGTTGTTCCTGCCGGAGATACAGTTAGGTGTAATTGTTTATCGATTGAATGATACACCTTGATTTTCTATAGGAGAAGATATTATTGTATTTTGTCATGTTTTCATTTTATTGTTATTGTGTCCGTGTGAAATGGGCTAGTTAGAGAATGTTCTATACCTACTTTACAAATTAAAATGTGTCATAATTTGCATTGCTAAACAATATTTTCTGCAAATTATATAAGTTGCAGAAAATATTGTTTCTTTCTTGCAGTTAATTTCATTATTACATTTTAAAGAGATATTTGTTTGATTATTTGAGCAATTTGAGTTATCCTAATATAACTTGGTACCTGTACATGTATAAAGATAAGAAAAAACAATAAACAAGTTATCTTAACAAACAAAACTTATGCAACCAAAAGATATAAATAACAAAGTAATTATTTTTTGTGACAACCGTATAGGTACGAGGCGTTGTTATTGCAAACAACAATGAAACACATAAAAAAGGCTGAAAATCAAACCCCAAAGGGTACTTCAAATTAAACCGTCATTAGAAATTTTCTAGAAAAAAATTATGCTAACGTGAGAAAATTAAACCTGATTTTTTGTTTGCAAGAACTGGCTGCATACAATATCACGCGACCGTTAGAAGCCATTTGCATATACATTTTTTTAAATAAGAATTATTTTTTATGTCCTCAAGCCATAGAGATTGGCAGCATATAATTATCGTTAAAAAAACTCGCTGCCGCCTGTGTTAGGGTCTTTTATCCGTGGGTCAGGTAAAGTTCGTAAGTGTCGAATACAACAATGTGCTCCGGATTTCCTCTCTTTAATACAAGCACAGGCCTTCGCCTCACGTGCAGATTTTGAATAAAAGTCCGATGATTTTCCATGGGCGTGATTGATTTTGGAGATAGTCTTCAGTTTTTTATTAACACAATTGATTCGCCGGATGTATGATATCGATTTGTTCCAGCAATTGCATTTAACATACGATCTGTCTATTTATTTACGCTTCTAAGATTGCAGCACATTAATTTACTATTTCACTAAACATATTAATCATATTATTAAGAAAATATTTTCCGTTGCTACTCCTTCAATACTATTAATATAATCTTTCTTATCTTAGTTAATATATAAAACTTACATACTTCTCAAAAGATATTTTCACTATACCGATCCAAAAATCAAATCCACACCTACCTACTTTACTTAACGCAAAATAATGTCAGAGTATCCTAAACTAATTAAGTGTTGTAATTAAATAAAAACGACAAAGCGCAATAAAGTCAACAAAAGCATTCATAAATTGCGGAGATTATGCAACGGCACGGCTTTGCGTCCTCTTCCTGGCTTTGGGGCCATAAATTTCATTTAGCTGCAAGGTGGTCTGACAAATTTGCGGTCGACGGCTACTAACTGGTACTTTTACCTTATTAGAAATAGATAAAGAATGTCTAAGCGTCTACAGAACACAACGTACAGTGCGTGAATGGAACGCCATAGTACTATTGTAGACTGTGGCCTGTCGATTATTGTGGGGGTGTCGACCATAAAAAACTGTCGCTTTGAAAAAAAGAAGGGCGGCGGGGGACAGCACTGTGACAAAAAATGTTTGGAACACAATGAATGTTTGCTGGACATCGATATATTTTTTTTGCTGGACCCGTGGGCGTTGTAATTGCCATGTAATTGTTTTGGAACAAGAGATAAGTTGTTGTATTTTGACTGGACAGACAATCAAACAGTAGTGAAGCTTTTAACAAGATTTGTAGACTTATTGACAGCTTTCCTTTGACGTTATTTAGTGTAGTAGATATTTATGTGTTAGTACTGGTTAGTACAATTATCTATTTTGTTTTATTTGCGTAGTTTTTTTGTTGTTGTTGAGTTTATTTGTATAAGTATTGACAAGTTTTGAAGAACATTTGTACTAGTTAGTTATTTATTAAAACGTTAGTCGCTAGTATTTGCGATTTATAAGTTTGTTAGGCTCTTTAATACTGCAAAGTTAAGGCATTATAACCCAGAAAGAACAGATTAATAAAAAACATAGGTTCTTTATAATGCCATGTTTGTGAGCACTAATATTTCCTACATAAAACTTTTAACATAAAAAATATTGTAACGCAATATTTTCCCACAAGTATTTGTACAATCGATTCTCTTATAAACGTGACGAGTTAAAGTTTACCACAGAATATAATTACGTGAGCACTAAGTCCGATGACCAAATATCCATCAGTCATAACTGTGGTCATTTCCACCGCACACACAGAGCCATTTTTCCAGCGATATATTAGGCGAGCCGTTATGATCTGCGGTTGGTTTCCCTTCGTGAGAACGCCATCGTGCTCCATGGTTTCATAGTAATTGATGTCAAGCGTCTGCTGATTGTGCGGTGGGCCGGTTGATGAAGTCCGCTATTGTCTGTTTGTTTGATTGTTCGAAGGTAGGTTAGGACATATTATTTGTTTTAGAATTTGGTTTGTCTACAAGGAGGTACTTCGTTTTAGTTAAATGACGGCTGATAGATACAGTGTTTATTGGTAGACAAACAATATTTGTGTGTTCTTATTTATTAAAAAAACTGAAATTTGCCTTGGACTTAGAATTTGAATGTAAACGTAGGTTAGGTTAGAGTTAGATTAGTCAGTGGACGGTGGAGGCCATTCGCCCGGTCCTCCGGGGGTGGATAGGGCGGCGATTCGGGTCGCTGACCTTCCGACTGGTGCAGGTGCTTTCCGGGCACGGATGCTTCGGAAAGTATTTGCACCAGATCGCGAGACGGGAGGCGACCCCGGCCTGCCACGAGTGTGGAGCGCCGGAAGACACGGCGCTTCACACGCTGGAGGCGTGTGCCGCGTGGGGGCCGCAGCGGCACACGCTTTCGGCCATAATAGGCGGAGATCTCTCCCTGCCGAGCGTGATCAACGCCATGCTCGGCGGCGAGAGGTCGTGGCAGGCAGTGGTCTCCTTCTGCGAAGCTGTCATAGCGCAGAAGGAGACCGCGGAGAGGGTCAGGGAGAACAACCTCCTCGCTGACCCTCTCCGGCGCAGACGGACGGGAGCGAGAAGGAGGCGATTTGCCCGCCTTTTCGCTCCTGTATAGTGGGGTCACTGGTACAGAGTCGGGGGACTCTCTACCGGCTTGCACGGCCCCACACGTCTGGGGGATGGTCTTGGTGAGCAAGGCCTTCCCTCCATAGGTGCTGAGGCCCGGTCACCATCAGCCGGGCCAACCGCCAGGGCGGGATGGTGATTGCTAACGCGACCCCATCCCGCTCCACTCCGTTGGCGGAGGGACTGCTCACCCCAGGTTTTTAGTGTGTATACCGACCCCCTTCAGGGGCGGAGAGTCTCACATAACCACCCTTCCCCCCCCGGGGGAGGGGGTATCCATAAAGGATTTTCCTGGGTCAAAAAAAAAAAAAAAAAAAGAGTTAGATTAGTAACAGTAGATTTCTCTGGATGAAAGGTACCTACCCTATGTCCATTTCTGTTCCCCTAACAACGTGTATGCGAAATTTCATGATGATCGGTCGAGTAGTTAAGGTTAAATATATTTATATTTGTAATATTAGCAAGGATTTTCTTTTTTCTTTTTTTTATACATCTAAGGTGGTGAACAAGCATGCGGCCCACCTGATGGTAAGTGGTCACCATAGCCTATGGACGCCTGCAACACCTGAGACATCACTTGCGCGTTGCCCATTCTTTAGGAAAGGAAGAAGAGAAAAAGGAAGTGGGAAGGAGAAGGAGCAGTAAGGGGGAAAGAGGGTGATTGGGCCTCCGGCATTCTCACTCACCGAACGAAACACAACAGTAGGAATACTGCTACTTCACGTGTATATTATGTGAGAGGGTAGACCTTCCACGGTCAAGTCGGCCCATTTATGCTGAAATCAGTGTATATCATAATCATAATAATAATCAGCTATTGTCTTAGCTTAGCTAAAGATATTTCAAATAATATTTAATATATTGGGCGGATTGTAGAAAAACATGGGCAAGGAACATACCGATTAACTGCTTGTTAAGGAAGTAGGTACCTAGATCGTCGACAGGCGTCAACAGACTGTGGATTAGCAATTAGATAAAAGCTATGCTATTAATATCATATTCTAGTTAGTACGTAAGTAAACATCATAGTAGGTACTCACAATATAAGTCGATAAAATACAAGTGAGAATCGGCAATGAATTGCCGTAAATCTTAGAGTTCGAAAAAATGGTTCAAGTAATATGCAAAGGTCACGTGATACCACGGTCAGAGGTCAAAGGTATACCGACTATCCTGAGTCGAATGGCGTTGACCACGAGTCTCTAGGTCTTACGGTTCTTGAGTTGAAAGTTGTAAAACAGACGGACGGACGGACGGACAAAGCTGTAGTATAAGAGGTTTTTCGAATTTTAAAAACTATGTTAGGAGCATAAAACTTGTGAGGTTATACTTATTTCCATAGCCTTTTATTTTAAAGGCAACTCCTTCACTAGTTATAAATCCTGTGTTGCGGGGGACTTAACAAACATTCAAATAACGGACACAAAGAATACCCAGACGAAACAACTATTTGTGGATCACACAAAGTTTTGTCCCGTGTGGGATTCAACCCAAAACACTTGGCGCAGTGGCAGTGGCGAGGTGACCACTTTAATCACTACGCCATAGCATCCGTGCAGTAAAAAACCTCTTTAAATAAAATAGTCTGATGCCTACATAAAGTAGGTACCTAATAGTAATATTCTATCACATACACAACACACCATCTAGTGCAAACTAAGCAGAGCTTGTACTATGGGTACTAGACAATAGATAAACATACATAAATACTTTATTTTTTTGTAAATACATACATATTATATATAGCCTCCTAAGGCCCAAAGTCCTTTCTATAGGACTAAATTACTAGTGAGTTCAGACCCAGCATTCATTTTGGTTATTACTACATGCAGACCCAAGTCCTTCAAAAAGGTTCAATTAAAATACCGCATTTTTTTAATTCAGAAAGCCCGCCGTATTATGTTTTGACGTTAGAGGGAACACTCAAAGATGTATTTAATCTGTTACTGGCTACTGATTGGGTAAAAAATTAATACGTGACGCCATTTTTTTCGCGACAAGATGTCAGACATCTGGAGACGGGGTAAGTAAATCTTTATTTATCTAAGTAATCGATGACTTTTTCATATAAATGTAAAATAAAATAAGATTTTAAACATATTTTACGTTGAAATTAAACTACTATATACGGCTTTTATAGCGTTATTTATTTTACACTTTATTACAAAATTTTGAAACTGTCACACTACTACTAGATACTATTGAACTTTACTAATTTTTAAGCTAATTAATTTATTAAAACTATTTATATTTAAGTTTACACTTTCCCCGACGAAGCAACTGAAACGTACATATATCTAGTAGTAGTGTGACAGTTTCAAAATTTTGTAATAATGTGTCAAATAAATAACGCGACAAAATCCGTATATAGTAGCTTAATTTCAATTAATAACATTCGCGTAAACAGAAGACAATATTATATTTTACGTTATTCAAACAATAGATTGATGTAAGTTATTGTCAAAAATTATACTTTTTAGTAATCAAAAGATTTTGATACTTTTTAAAGTAACGCAGGTTTTTACTCCAAAAGACTGTTCTTATTTTACACCTTTATATAGGTGTTAAAAATAACAGTTTTCAGTCTTTTTGGGTTATTGTTTACTTTAAACGAAATCAATAGAAAGTCAAATGACTCAATTAATTAATATTGTCTTCTATTTACGCGAATATTATATTATATATATATACATATATATATATATATATATAGAATATAATATTAGTAACATAAATAGTCAAACCCAAGAAGAAACAAACCACAGCTAGACTTCATGATACTTTGAGCTCATTCTGCGTAAATAGAAACACCAATGATTAAATTATGTTCGGGTACTTTGAAATAACTACACTGGAACATTGAGACAACTACCATCTTAGTCTCCTCGTGACCATGGCTGCTGAAAAGCAACCGAAACGTCGGGGAAAGTGTAAAATAAAATTAAATCTAAATAGTTTTAATAATAATTTAATTAGCTTAAAAGTTAGTAAAGTTTAATAGTAGTATAGTGTAACAGTTTTCAAAATTTTGTAATAAAGTGTCAAATAAAATGTCAATGACTCAATTAATTTTTTTTATTTGTTTTTAGGTTCTATTCCTTGTTGTTCCAACTCAGTAGGTATATTATTTTATTTTCAGAGTTTTAGATGAGGATGAAAAAGCAAAATTGCCTAGATAATTGCGACAATGAAGATGAAATTGTTGATGTCGATGAAATTGATGATGGGATATAGGAAATTAAAAAACATAAAAAACTAAAATGCAGTACAACAAATGCAATGTGTATTTATACCTTACAAAAGACAGAAACTGTAACAAAATATTTTGTACTGATTACTCATCAGCATGAAATATTTTGTGGCAGTTTCTTTCTACACACAAATATTGAAGACTGAATCTTATCTTATGTGTATGTCAGTGCAGACCGGCGACACGTCGACCCAGTGGGATCTTTTGTGTCCACATTCTCCCAATAACGACCGCCATAGATGTTCATGGCAGCCGGGACTGACGCCTTAATTAACGTGCTCTCCGAGGCTCGGAGCAGGCGATAATTGTCAATCAATACGCACATAATTTCGAAAAGTCATATAATTTCCGAAAAGTCAGAGGTGCGCGATGTTGGTTCGAACCTGAGACCCTCTGCATTGCAGTCTGTTGGTCTCCCCACTATCGCTGCTCTAACTGAAGACTGAATACTATAATTATAATTTTTACAAAAGAAGGTTATTTTTTTTCAACTGTTGTATCCACAGAGTGTGGTCTATTAGTTTTATTTTTATTGATCTCTCGTATATAATATACGAATTAAATTGTTTTGTACTTAATAAAAGGTTTATGTAATAAATTATAAAACTTTGACCCAAATGACCCAAAGTCCTATAAAAAGTATGAATTGTTGGTATATTATATTATATTGTTATCTCGTAGTGACCCAGAGGCCTTTAAAAAGAACCAAATATATTAAGTCTAGACTTTGCAGGTAGGTCCTAAGGTAAATTATAAAATCACTCGAAACGCACATTTTTTATAAAACTGCCAGAAAAAAAATATTTCATATTTTTGTTTGGGTCTGAACACCTCTAAAAATTAATCCTTTTAAAAGAACAGTTGGGTTGTAATATAAACGAATCATTTATTGGCCTGGGCCTTACGAGGATAGAAACACCCAGCCCAAGACAACCATCCATGTCCATGCACACAAATGTTTGACTTGTACGGGAATCGAAACTGCGACCTCAGGCGTGGCAGTCGATTACACTAACCAATACGCAATCGAGGCCGCCAAATATATCTCTGAAGAGGAAGGCAGATGAGTCTTCTCCCTTAGCCTTTATTATTCCCAAGTCACTTGGGGTCGGCTTTTTTAGTCTATCCAGATTTGACTGGATATCAGTTTTTACACGGAGCGGCTGCCACCTGACCTCCGCAACCGAAAGGCTAACGATACCCTAAGGCTAGACCAGTGTCAGGATATTAGAGGGTACTGACTTTCCCAATAACGACTGCTATAGATGTTCATGGCAGCCGGGACCGACGGCTTAACGTGCTCTCCGAGGCACGGAACAGGCGATAATTGTCAATCAATACGCACATAATTTCGAAAAGTCATATAACTTCCGAAAGTCAGAGGTGCGCGACGTGGGTTCGAACCCGAGACCCTCTGCATTGCAGTCTGTTGGTCTCCCCACTGAGCTATCGCTGCTTAAGAAGGCAGATGAGTATTACGTTTAAATTTGCCAGCTTTGGTTTAAGGTTTGAGAGGGCGGGCCTATTGTGGTCTAATGGGCACATTGTCAGACACCGTGGCGCTACTGAGAATTTCTCGACAGAAATTCAATCACACTTTATCTAAGCAGCTATATCGTAGTGCAAAACCGTTGTACGGCCACACAGAGATCGATCCCAGGGCGCGCATCACTGACTTTTCAAAGTTATATGCGTTTTAACAGTTAATTATAGCTTGCTTTAACGGTGAAGGAAAACATCGTGAGGAAACCTGCATGTCTGAGAGTTCTCCGTAATATTCTCGAAAGTATGTGAAGTCTGCCAACCCGCACTAGGCCAGTGTGGTGGACTATAACCCTTCTCACACTAAGAAGAGGCCTGTGCCCAGCAGTGGGACAGTTTAATACAGGGCTGATATTATTACTTTAGCTGACGTGGATATCGAACCCGAGACTTGATGCAAAATCAGTCGCATGCACTACTGCTGCACTACCGAGGTTGCTCGGTCTCTTGGTGATGCAGCTCTTTAAACAATTATTCTAAATTACAATACGAAGAAAGCAACGATAGGTCTGTGAACCAAACCGCAGGTATAAGCTAACAACTAATAATATTAGTGGTTTTTGTAGTATTCGCTATCCGTTAGGTTGTTTGTTTGTGTGATTGTCTATGCTGAGGCGTAGCCGCTGTTTTCGCCGACTCGGATTGAGGTGAGAGTTGAAGTACCTTTGTAACAGATACTTTGAGGCAGCCCAGGTTAAGAATATGTACGTTCAACCAACAATCATCTATAAAGAATGTCATCAGAATGAATGATATAAGAGAGATGTTATGCAAGAATCGTAATAAGTGGAAATCTGTTAATAAAACTGTATAAAATAAAGTGCGGATTTACTCTAATAAACGTTAATTGTGAATAAAATTTAGGAGGCAACCATTTCTGATATTGATGAGACTACACGGATGGCATAGTGTTTAAGTAGTCACTTCGCCTCTGCCACGGCGCGGCGTCGTGTGTCGTGGTATTACATAGTTTTTTGTCTCAAACGGGTAAAAAATTATGGTTTCCACAATTTGTTGTTCTAGATCTGAGTGATCTTTGTGTCCGTTGTTTGAATGTTCGTAAAGTCTCCCTCGAAATAGGATATATAATGACGGTAGCTGGTTATATTAAAAAATTAAATAATAGGCTATAGGATATCTATTTTAAACTGTAATTATTACGACAGTTGACAGTCATCTCTCCTTACCTCTCTGGGCATAAGGCGAGAGTTTAGCCTATTCAAGTCTGTATAAAACCGTATACCTACTTAGGTTTTTTATTTTCATAGACGTCCCATTTTAAATAGGTTCGTAACCTTTTCAGCATTTTCGTTAGTTATTACTCTATTTCATCATTATGATGTATATACTACACAGTTATAAATACATGTGAGCCAGTTGTTTAGTTTGTGTGTGGTCCAGGGTGACGTCGTTAGCTAATATTTGTATGACAGAGATACTGTTGGCAACTACCACAGGCTGCGTTTACTCATGAGCGGAGCAGTTTTATAGTCACGCTTATATCTCTAAGAGGGAATTAGATTAACATTACACCCACAGTTACCTACCAAGGTAAGTGCCAGATTCCGTGACGATAAGAATTTATTTAAAAATTTTTGAACAGAAAAATATAAAATCACTATGTCCGACCAGGGTATCGAACTTCATAACTCTTCAGTCTATAAAGGTATTCTTTAGGTAACAAGGTTGCTCCATATTTATGAAACCATCACGATATCACGATGTCCTGTGTTAACACAATAAGAAACAAAAATATATTTTACTAGATGTGCCCGCAGTTTCACCCGCGTCTATAGATATTGCGCCGCCCCCGTGAGTCGTAGCGTGATGTAATATAGCCTTCCTCCATAAATAGGCTAACCAACGCTACAATAATTTTTCAATTCGAACCAGTAGTTCCTGAGATTAGTGCGTTCAACCAAACAAACAAACTCTTCAGCTTTATAATATTAATATAGATTTGTAGATACATGTTTCTACCTCAAACCAACATTAAACATAATGTAAAGAGTTCTAGCTGTTTTATCATTATAGTGTTAATACCATCAGTATAGCACCGTAATTTGTCATTTTCCGCTGCCGCTTATCACCATATTACTTCCTCACATGAGACAAATTTACAACATGGCTTTCCATCACCGCAGTGCCCTCACCTTCGGTCACCATATCCTTAATTAAATAGCGCAATGATATGCTTAATTACACAGTCCGATGTCACTGATAACACCGTTTGTCTTCCAAATCTTAAACATGCCTGAGTTGAAGTGAGCTCGCCTGTACATAATTATGTAGTTGGAATGGCCACTAAGAATGTTTGGTTTTGAAACGGTATTTGTTTCGGACTGTTTTGATATTGTTTAAGAGAGAGGTGAAATTTCAGCACATTTACATAATGTTTGTTTTTTTTTTAAAGTCAGGTTTATTTACATTTTTTGTTATCTCTACGTTGCTCGAACTAATTAGATTGATGTGAAGTAAAACGGATTTGAATTAAATAGCTTCGTAAAAATGATAATGCTCATAGAATATTAACTGAAGATTATTTAGGAACAGCACAGATAATATTCTAATATTCTACCATGTACACACAACACCATCTAGCCCAAACTAAGCAGAGCTTGTATTATGGGTACTAGACAATGGATAAACATACATATATACTTTTTTTTTGTAAATACATACATATTATACATAGAAACACCCAAACCAAGACAAACATCCATGTTCATGCACACAAATGTTTGACTTGTGCGGGAATCGAACCTGCGACCTCAGGCGTGGCAGTCGGTTACACCAACCACTACGCAATCGAGGCCGATAATATGATATTACCTAAATATTGTCTTACGTTTACGCGAATGTTACAAGTTTTAGTTTGTCATCAATGATTTATTTATTATCAACTGCTTACTGCACTAACAGTGTTAACCAACGCATGCAGCAAGCCATTTATACACATATTTTAAACAAACTACTTATTATCATGATCATATGATAGATATCCTACCAAGATTGTTACATTAATTCAATAAGTATGGTATTAAACTAATACATATTTCAATAACATAAACTAGAATTAAGGCGAAATACATTCAATTATTCATACCACTTATTCTTAAATCATCCGACCACAATGACATAATTATGACTAGCCGATCGAAGCCTATAGAGCCGATATAACAACGACAGGTATTTCTAGCTTGCAGGTTTGGTTCAAATGATATAGTTATTCGCGTCCCAGTACTGACGTTTTGTGTTTTGTACATTATTACATTTCGTATAAAATGGTCAATTTTGCCCATTTTGGCGATTCTAATCTTTTGGGTTGGAACAAAAATGAGTGTAAGAGGATCATTAGCCGCCGGTTGTAGTTTCACAAGTGCAGTTTCAACATAATCGCTTCGTCTTACTGAGTTCAGTTTTAATTTCAATTTGCTTTGCTGTGTCCAGACACGACTCCGAGTAAAGCGGTAATACACAGTAATGAAAGAAAGATTAAACTTTAAAATATTGAATTAATTTATTATATTTGTTTTGTTGACAAGATATTTGTTGTAAGGTTACATATAGATATAAAACAAGAGGAACAGTCTCCAGTGAATCAGCGATAGCTTTGTAAAGTTAATGTTGGACAACCAGAGTCAATGTTACCTTAATTCTTAATTTTTGTTCTCTAGATGAATTAGTGATAGATATCTAAAATTGCATAATAGAAAGACGTGGAAAAGCGAAACGGACGCATTTGCCTTATAGTGGTACAATACAGGCAATAGAAATATTAATAATTATAGTTTCTGACATCTCTATCCCCGAACGAGTCGCTCCGATGCAAGAGAGAGTGCGGTGCCTGATAGTATATTGTACTTAAGGCAAATTTATTTTGAACATTTACTAACCGTAAAACCGTACCGACCATAGAGACCTTTTAGAGACAGTTCTGCAAAATGTTCTTAAATATCTATAAATTTGGCTCACTGGTAGTATTTTTGTTTTTCAGGTAGGTTAGAAAATTGTGCAGTAAACGTTTTTAAGACGACAATTCGTTGTACAATATAAGACAACAGGTCTTACTCACCTTGCTAAGTATTTAAATGTATAAATATCTATTTATAGTCATGATGATGGGCAAATAAACAGGTATTATACCTTTAAATATTTACTTAAGACCCGTTATCTAATAATGTATTAAAAGTGCAGTGTAACACGCCCTATAAACTTAATATCACAAGTTAGGATGGACGCGATTAGCTTGCGGTGAGACTTGCAACATTTGAATTATCCAACTGTCTACTCTAACCCTTACTCTATTACATAATATTGTATTTTTATACTTCGTCTGAAAGGTTTTGTTCCTAACTTTTATTGTATAACTTTTATGGTTTCTTAGTATAACTGAGTTCGTGATACTGGGTCTTGTACTTTAAAGAATACACCTTCACATTAAAAAGAAGAGATTACTATAAGAATATAATAATAAATAATAATATCAGCCCTGTATTAAACTGTCCCACTTTTGGGCACGGGCCTCTATTCAAAGAAAGAGGGGTTAGGCCATAGTCCACCACGCTGGTTCAGAGCATGTTGGCAGACTTCACACGTCTTCGAGAACATTATGGCGCACACTCAGACACTGCATGTCTGCTGCATGTTTCCTCACGCTGCTTTATACGAATATACGTAGGTTTTATCTCAATACTTCATCGATTCTGTGACATAAGTTTGTATGTGATCGTGAGGTCCTAGTTTATCTATTAGAAAGTTCATAATAATAGCTTGAAGATTTAGGTGTAATATATCTCTGCCAACCCCTTCGCAGATATAAGTACATGTCTATCATTGCAGAACACAAGCGTCTCCATTACAGATGAAAATACTCCATAGTTCACGTATAAGTAGATAAGCCATAATATTAAAAAAATTAATACCTTTTTAAACTAAACAAGTAAACATCTTAGTAGCTTGTAATAAATATAACTAAGAGCCAAAAGAGCGGGCAGCTTGATACAATTTGGCTAAACAGACCATTAGACGCAGTCGTGATATTCAGTATTGAGTAATTGTGTATTCAAATCCATTACACTGGAAGTCGTGAGATGGACATATTATAACAAGATTCACATATCCTTCTCGGATTACTTAAAGGCCTGCCGTTAAAGTTAGTTTGCTTTAATTACAATAGATATACAAAATATAAATACTCGTAGACTTTTTGACTGGACTATTTGATAGTCTTACTTTAAAAACCTAATACAGGTTTCACACAAACCTTTAACACAAAAGTGGAATACCGCAATTGGCTAACACTCAAGAAATGGGGTGGGTTCATTTCTTAATTAAATTTGTCGAAAACACACTCTTCCAAAAACACAAATTGTTTCTTAATATATAGGTACATATATAAATGTCAACATATCAATCGTTCCACATAGATAACATTTTCAGTGAGCCATTGCAGGTAAAGTTAAGGCACAAATAATGTATGTATTGAGTACACGGCGAGCCGGTCGGTTGGTTGAAATACGACGACCACTTTGCATGCCTTGTGCTCCAAATACAGCTAATTTTCTGATTCTAATTAGCTCGGTTTAGTTAATATATACTGGGTCTAGTTTGTCATATTCGTTTTGTAGTCTGAATCTAGCAAGTAACTAGCCTAAACCTAGCTTCAGCAACTTAGTAAACTCACTAACCTACATTTATATTTTGACGTTCATATACTTTGTGACCTAGAGCAGCGATAGCTCAGTGGGGAGACCAACAGACTGCAATGCAGAGGGTCTCGGGTTCGAACCCACGTCGCGCACCTCTGAGTTTCGGAAGTTATATGACTTTTCGAAATTATGTGCGTATTGATTGACAATTATCGCCTGCTCCGTGCCTCGGAGAGCACGTTAAGTCGTCGGTCCCGGCTGCCATGAACATCTATGGCAGTCGTTATTGGGAAAGTCAGTACCCTCTAATATCCTGACACTGGTCTAGCCTTAGGGTATCGTTAGCCTTCGGGTTGCGGAGGTCAGGTGGCAGCCGCTCCGTGTAAAAACTGATATCCAGTCAAATCCGGTTAGACCAGAAAAGTCGACTCCAAGTGACTTGGGAATAATAAAGGCTAAGAGAGAAGAAGATATACTTTGTGACCTAAATGAATAAATGATTTTTGACATTGTTTTGAATAGTGTATTTAGTTTTTTGATCAGAAGTAACAATTGCCTTTAATACCATGATTATTTAATTTACAAACAGTATTTTAATGTTCTTTTCTTTTACTTGGCTACTTTCATATATGGTTAAAAACATTAGGAAGACGTAGTATATCTAAGATTTGTCCATCATTGGTAATGTCTGGAAAAATGACACTGGGTGTAAATATCAACCCAAAAATAAAGTGAACATGTGACAATAAATCAAACTTCTATATGCCGTATCAAAAATTATTTAAAAAATATTACGTTTTAAATATTAAGAAATACTTTCTGTATTTGTTATGAAAATTAAAAATAAATTTTCAGACACCACCGATTTTTTAAGTTGAATTGTTCTAAACTCTCTCTATTGTCGATTATCACGAACGTTGGATTGGGCTTCTAGTTTAATCTTTTGTAGTTAATTAGTAATAGTTACTTAGAATAACGGCCATTTGACCCTCCCAACGTGACTAGCGAAGTCAAGCTTGTCGAGATACGATACTAGAACCTTAAGGTTAGCTAGTTTACTTATCTGAATTTGTCAGGCTTTTGATAAACTAAGATATATTAGCATGACCTTTGGTTGTGATGACTTAACCTTAAATTGTTTTTGTCCGTTTTATGTGACATGTTACAAAAACGCACACATATGTGATTTAAGGTGACGTTTGCGCCTGTCACATGGTAGATACTTCGCGTTTAGTAGGCTACTGTTTTCCCAGCCAAGGATTTCAAAATTTTTTTTTGATCTATTATTTTATATTGTAGATATGACTAACCTGTATTCAGTACAACAACAAGATAAATCTATCTATGTAACAAGAAAATAAATAGAAATAGTATTAGGTATCGAGATTATTATAGGAATTGTAAAGATGCCTGCAATTGAAGATTACTGGAGTAACGATCTTAGATTTGAACCAATTGCATCTGCTATGGGAATAAAACGTTACAGATCTATCAAACGCTTTTTACATTTTTGTGACAATACAAACGTAGACAAAAATGACAGTTATCACAAAGTATCTGCCGTGATGAAACATGTCCGGCAACAGTGCCCAAAGTAAAAGAATAAAGATCATTTGCTGTTGATAAAATGATTATACTATACAAAGGTAAAAGAGCTGGCAATCGCAAGCAATGTATTGTACAGTACATCCCAAAAAGCCCCATACATTTTTGGTTTGAGCTGGCACCTCAGGGATGTTTTATGATTTTTTGCCTATGGTTAAAAGTTTTAAGCTTTTATTTTGTTATGTGTAAGTAGCATTTATGTATTCCATGGTCCCTAAATTGCAACTTGATCGCATAATTAATTATAAGCCTTATGATTTTAATAATTTTAAATTACTTCGTATCATTTCGTTAACTAGTTAAACCGGCAAAGTACGTTTTATGTCACATATATGCTGCGCTCAATTCTGTTGATTAGTTGGCAATATCACTTATAAGTGACATTAAAAAAACCTGTCAAGATATAATATATTTGTTTAATTTGCATATTATATGTTATCTTTATTTATCCCTAACAGCATACATAATATAAACAAAATCTCTAAAAATAATCAGGTTAAGATACTGCCAATATAAGGGATGTGCTATTAAAGCAACGAAGGAATTTTGAATGCCATGATATAATATAATACGTGCATGTTAATATAAATATGGTTTATTTTAAAGAGATTGACTTTAATTGCTCTACAAATATAAAAATATTATTATGTTTGATAACTAGAACTTATGTACATACATACAAAGTCGCATATATCCTCAGGGATAGGTGACTTCATGCTGCTGCTGAGAATTTCTGGAAAGAAAAACTTAATAACACTTTGGGCATTCCGGGCAGTTTCGTCACTGCCGTTTAGCCACCAAAGCTGTTAAGTTTATTGCCATATACATATATGCCACATCAGACACATCGCACAGAGTGTAGCCTCTTTGACCCAGCCTCGTAGCACTTGATCATCGAAAACATTACTTCTCGAAGTATTTTGTACAACATAAATTGTGTCACACAATATTAGATTATTGTACTAAGACAGGAAGGCGTCGTCATAACAGATGGAAACTAATCGTTACACTGTCTACAATCATTAATACGCATTGGTGTACGTCCGAGTGAGCAATAACACTGGTTACACCCCTTCACGCAACTTCCTAACACAATACATAAATACTACACTCAAAAGCCATCTCTATGCGCTTAAAAATAAAGTTGATATTTGTAAAAATGGCATTACAGATTGTTTGCAAAAATATTGTTGTCTGCTGTACTTATTATTGTCGATGGTGGACTATCATTAGCAGTATTGATATATCGACTGTGACGTCAGAGGATAAGTTAATTTTTTGGGACAAATGTTATTACTATTTTTGTAAACATTCGCGATGATTGGGGGAGAGTTTCATTAGTCTAAATTTAATTAAGAAAAATGCTATGGGATAAACCTACTATAGCCGGTAGCTCAGTGTTGATATCGTTATTTTACCATGTGTGTTCGCACTAAGTACTAACTTGACAAATGCTTAAAAGCAATAACGATGCAATGCAGTGTTCACCAAAATGTTCTCGAAGGTTTGTGAATTCTAACTTTCTGTGGTTTATTAGAGTGGTATTTTAAAGAAATGAATGGCAAGGCTGTAGATAGACTTATAGCATGTGATAAGGCAAATTTAATAATAATTAAGAAAAAGCCATACTAGTATAGGGCGCAGCGTTGTCCTCTATTCTGTCTACAATATGGGCTTCCTGGCTGTTAGACTATAGTTGTCAGGCTCCTTAAGGAAACTCTATGATATTAGCAGTACTGTACTTATCTTGTTCCCTGACGTTGGCAGCGCATTGACTGTCTTTTGAAAGCTTGGCAAAGCGTGGCCTTTTACTCGGGTATTGCAAGTGTTCATAGGCTCAAGGAGATCCCGCCTGTCGGTCATCAGGCATCGTCATGCAAGCCATATCCTCCTCTCTCACCATAGTGGTATTTTAAAAATAATATTCTTTAGTAAAAGAAAACGTTCCAATTGACAGTTACTTCTTTCATCTAACAGATTAACTCACATCTTTATTCTATGTTCTGTGGATTCATTCCATCAACCGCAACGAATCAAATGCACCGAATTATTTGTCGAAGGATATTTTTACGTACGTATATTGTACATTTAACCACAATACTTAATGCAGCCTAACGTCAAGTGGTCTTTAGCACCAATACAAAAAGAAGAAAAAAAACTCTTTTTATATCGCAATTGAACTACAACGAAACAGAGCCTAAATACCCAAAAACCCCCAAAATTCACGATCGCATCATTACATTCGCACACAAAAGTGATTTGCAAAAAAAGAAACAACCATGACGTAGGTGGTCTCGACTTTATAGCGTAAAATAATAAGAGCACCTATGTGTTCCATTTTATATAATAATGGGGGTACTATTTCTGTGGGCAGTATAATAAAGGTTGGTCGTCTGGGTGGTCGGATTATAACGCAAAGCCATGGATTAAGCCACATCGACACGTGTGCTTTTCTATGCCTTCGAGTGGCTTTAGGCGATTGTGCGTGATTGTACTTTGATAAGGTAACATGTAACGTAAACAATTGTTTTATTTTCAATTGTTTTAGGAAAAAACGGCCAAGTTTGAAGTTATTTAAAATTACTTACGTAGATAATAGGGATTCGTTAGTGTGTGTATTGTACCTCATTTTGTGTATTCAGCTGAAATTACAAAGAAGTAATAAAAAGCTTTTGACCACATTTATTTGAACTAATTTTACAATTTATTGTGACCTGTATAAATATCAATCTTCAAGGAAACCGCCGATAATTTATACGTATAGAAATTCAAAGATCACAATAATTTCGGCTACCGTGAAGATCTAAGGTGATTATTTTTTAAAAGTTAACTACTATAACTTTACCTACGATTTAATGGCACAACCTCTTTATTTCAAAATACATAAGGTTCATATTCATATGACAAAGGCTTTAAAAGGTGAGTTTTATTGCGTTGTATTTCAATGCAAAGTCCTTTTGAAAATGTGAAACGAACCGCGAAGTATTTCGGTAGCTCGTCGTGTTTGGTTAGCGGACATCGATTAAAAATAAAATTCTTTAATAAAATCTCGACCAAATAATAGTATTAAATTTTGGCTACCAGAATAATAGTGTTAAATTTCTTGGATCCATCTCAAAATATGATGGATCTGTCGGCGGTACTTTTGTTATACTTTTTCTTTGTAACATACGTGGCCCGCCAAAGAGATTGCTTGAGTACGAATTGTGAGGTGTACTTATGTCGGTATACATGAATGATAAACATCGATACTTTGGACGTGATATTGCTAAAAGTTCTGGTAGACAGTAGCCGTTTTGTTGACAGATTGATTGAGCTCAGTAAAATTAACTGTTTATTGTATCTTGTCCGCAGTTCCAACAAAATATGTGAACCGGCGGCAGCAAATATACAGATTCTATTTTCAGTTATAAAAACTCAGTCAAAACTTAAAGACACATTTAAAGGCATCGAACATGCGCTCAATAGTTTTAAAAGTTGGTGTACCGGACGGGCGAACTCGGGGCTGAGGTTACTATGGCGATGGTTACGATAACAGCCGTCAAGTCGCTGACGTCCTATACACGGTGTGTGGACTGTACTATAGCGGTTACTGGTCTCGGTGTGGAGGCGCTGAAAGGCGTGTCATACGATGTGCGGGTCGGGACTTCGATAAATCATACACATGCTTCACTGTTCAGTTGTCTTGAGGTTTCTGGCTGGCTCCATTCGGTTCTTGAGGCTTGAAGATGAGGTTTCTTGAGCACCCAATATCGATCGATACGGTGTCGCTTAGGTACCCCAGATCTTTACCGTAACGAGAGCCGGCCAGAAACCACTGTTCAACAATTTTATTTTATTTTAAAAAATTACACATTTCTGCTTATAACTATGGAACTATGCTAGCTAGCGTGATGGTACGATCAGTGCCGCGTAGGGCACGAAAAGACCTAGCTAGTGCTATAATGTTTACCTTTCGGAAGTTAGGTCTAGGTATAGATAACTTAGGTTTTATGTTAAAAATCTAAGCTGCGGTCATGTTTACAAAGAGAAAAAGTTTAATAACTTCATAACTATGATATATAGGAATATAATTCCTTCAACATCCTATAGCGCCTTTCTTAGCGCATAAATAAAACACAATAGGTAAAACGTTTTATTAAAGCCTTATGACCTAGGAACACTGATATACCTAACTTGAGATAAAAAATGTACATTTTATTAGTAATGTTTACATATTCACAAAATATTTCTATAAACTATAGGAGAAACACAATATTACGTTATTTACACTATTTAACTATATTAATTAGGTCTATATGTGACCCAATTCGACACTATTTCTGAACTATAAACTTTATGGGTACAGTATACTTAAATAACACGTATGAAATTTATAATCATAATATGAATCTTAAGTTACTGTTGACGTTGTCGCGAACAGTTGGAATATCACATGATGTTCATATCAACACAAACCCATGACCCAAATATGACCGTACGACATACAAGACTAATATTATTATGCAGCCAATTTCAAATGATGATACTGTTGTTATAGAGAAGAATGCTGGCATTCTTACTAAATTCTTCGTTGACATTTAACTACTATATACAGATTTTATTGCGTTGTTTATTTGACACTTTATTACATAATTTTGAAAACTGTTACACTACTATTACTATTAACCTTTACTAATTTTAAAGCTAATTAAATTATTATTGAAACCATTAAAACTATTTAGATTTAATTGAATTTTACACGTTCCCCGACGTTTCGGCTGCTTTTCAGCAGCCATGGTCACGGGGAGTTTAATTTCAATGAATAATATTCGCGTAAACAGAAGACAATATTATGTAAATTCTTCGTTTTAAATTGGTTGCATAAATAAATATTTTCTAGTGATGTTATACAGCAACTATACTCAACAAGTATAACCAACCAAACTCCAATATTTACCGGTACGCTTTAGAGCGAGGGTCAACCACAATTCCTTGGTAATCACAGTTGTGGTCATGAACGTGGTCTGCTCTGTGTTATGACACATTAGCGCGCATGTGTTGACAGCCCCGCGCAATTTGCAATTAGCTATGGAAATAACACGCGCTCTATGATACGGTCAACGTAGAGATGGGATCTGTCGATGTTTTAGTTTCTAAAGTATATAACTGATTGGTATTTTTTTAACATTGAGAAGTTAATTCAGTAATTAATCTCAATACAATAAAACAAACGTCCATGTATGAGCTTTTTCAAAGATCATATAAATTGAAATAAATATATTGGTATTTAAATTTTAATATTATTTTTGACTTTTACGTTTTATTCTCGATGTTGTGACCCGGGATTGACTCTGGGATCTAATGATTCGTAATTTAACGTGTTTTTGTATAGTGACATGATACTGCATCAAGGAGGTTATTAAAATAAATATGAAGTTATGTTATCTTTAATAATTTATAGAAAAATATTTATATATAGGGTGTCTGGTAATTAATGGATAACCTTGAAATGTCTTATAGTAGAATTGATGGCCGTTCAGAAAAAAAGAAAAATAATCGTAACTACTACCTGAGATATAATTACCCTATTTACTTTCTGGTACACTACGACCATAAATGAATGAATTCCATCAGTTTTTGTTGTTTTATTATTAAACACAAATTATTCTAATATATAGAAAGTTAAAAGTATGACAAATTATTGCACGATTTTCATTTTTCTTTCTTTTTATTTTTTCCTGAATGGCCATCAGTTCTACTATAAGACATTTCAAGGTTATCCATTAATTACCGGACACCCTGTATACTTATCAAGACCTTATTTAAATTACATGTTATCGATACTCATAAAGCACATCACTAAAATTTTCTAGAGGTGAGGTGTCTCGTATTCACGAAATAGGTGATCATTATGTAATCTTAGGGCCTTTCTGGGAACCTAGGGTCATACGTAGTGATAGGGTACTTCCATGTAGGTACATGTATAATCATAAATCTTTGTTGGGAAGATCGAACTAAGGTGTTAAACTTCGAAATGTTAAGATGTTGCTTTGGCATTTACACGTTACATTACAAGGTCTTGTTGCTGTTTGTTAGGGATGGGATAAAATGATAGCTTTTTAGATTACTCGTAAGAATCCACATAATGTTTGTAATAGTCTGAGTAGTAAGCTTGTTAGCTTACTACTTTAGTTTATTTAAGTACCTAGGAAGTGTTATGGTTTTTGGTAGGATATTCTTAGTGAGAGCACAAAGTCTGAAATTATTTGGTAGATAGTATAGGTTCACCCTAAAGACTTCAGGCTTCTCCGTCTGTAGTGTACGCTGCGACTGATGCAGTATATGTATAGGGAGATAGCTCAGGGATAGATCTCGGGGCCGACACAAAAGATCCCACTGGGTCGAAGTGTCGCCGGTCTACACTGACTGGTCCCCGAAATAAGATAAGATAAAGGTTCACCCTCTACTAGCCTAAAATACCTGGTAAATTATGATGATGTCTTCTGCTGCATGATTCATTGATAATAAACGTAATGCAATGAATTTAAGAAGAAAATCAAAAGACGAAACTATAAGCAATTACTGCTTAAAAACCATTTTTTTCAGTGAGAGTGTTGAGCGTACTTCTATTTCTCATCGCGGATTTTGATGATGCCTCAGCATCGCTGTCGACAGGTAATATGCGTACAAGGCTGGCAGTATTACTACTAATACTTTGGGCCAAGAAATCGGCCGTTCTGCAAACTCTCTGAAAAGGATTCAAGCCCTCGGACTCCATGTATCCACCCCAAATGGTTCAAAATGTTAATAACCAATTGCATGATAGATTTGCGCCGTGTGAGAGTTGCCGCCGTTGCTGCAGCAGCTCTGACACAGCTTACCGTGTTTGGGAGATAAAGAAAAGAAGAAATATAAGAACACTAACGTTAAGTGTAGGATTATCAGGGGCGTGTAAAATCTACCAATCTTTATTTGACCGGTGTGGTAAATTACAACGGCGTACCATAGTGATAGCTTATACATAAATATTAGTAAAAGAAGATAATATAAATTCATTGCGCCAGAACAATACCATGAGCCTCTATAACAGTCATTTTGTTAATTCGTCTCAAATATTGAAAAAACTATTATAACTTGATTCGTTTTGGGGTTGCAGCGGTTAGATAGCATTTGTCATATCCGGCCATATTGGATTAGAGCTACCAACACTATTAGGTAGGTGTATAATGAACAAGTAGAATTAATTAGCCAGGAGCTCTCGATCAATTTCGCTAGGTGTAAAACTACTTAACTAAAGTAAAATAACTAACAATTTTAAACTGCAAATATCTTAGCATTAAAGAAAATAAGGTTGAGTAAAACCCGCTGGCTATCTTCGACCGGTAATTTTATCGTTCGACAAATTAATTACCGGTCTAGCACCGGCAGTATCGGTATCATTAGCACCATATTGGTGTCGCTCTTTTCATTTCAGGTGGCCTTTATCTTATCTAAAGAGGACGTGCGGGCGGTATATAGGCTGCTTCATTGTTGGTAACCATTCTACGAACTAACAAGCTAATTTGACTCGTAATACAGACACATAAGTTTCGAATTTAAACATGGAAAACGATTTTTTTCGGTCGATTTTCTCTACGTAATAAATATTAGAAATTAAACTTTGAATAGGCTACGTAAGGTACATTTTTGAGTGTTGCAGATAGAATTTTCCGGTAGTTTTACAACTCGCGCAGTGTCAAACGACAATGGGCAACTTGTTCTCTGATAGGCATGTAAATAAGTATGTAGATGGATGAGTGGTCACCGACCAGTTTGTTTGTAAAAGATAACGTGAATTGGTGGAGCGTTATAAATATATTTTTACACACTCAAAGGTTACTGGCGGTCACACAGTACTGCTGATAGCGGAAAATAACAGATTATAGAGAATTAATTGACTTTATTTTACTAACACAATATCTAACAATTCAGTCAGGCAAATTGGTTTTACAAATTATTAAATAAAACTTGTGTCAATATCAGTATAAATATATATGCCAAATCCTATCAGTACTGTTCAGATACCCGTAACAAATTTTGTTGAGTTTTAGTCGGTTGACATTAACATCGCTTCTTTCACTTTTAGAAGGATAGAAAACAATTTCATTACACTTTTTTTTCAAGTTAATTATTTGTGTATAAGTTTTTATCAATATTTAATCTGAAGTTTTGGATAGAGTGTATAAATTTCGGCAATGATATTTTTTTTAAGCTCGCTTTCCTATCAAAATGTAGGTTAATCGGTTATGTTTAAGTTCAATTAATATATCTGTGTAATATGTCTGTAACATTAAGACAGAATTTGACCAAAAATCAGCGCACCAAATGAATCGCCTATTTGTTTGCCATTTGAATGCCTCAAAACATTAACTGTCCTACAAAGAGCTTTTAGAAATTCGTATTGTAGTTAAAATTAATTAAATTATTAGATTAAGAATTTGATTGGCTTGCGATTCGACCGGGACTGGCTTCCGAAAATAAAGTTTTGGTTTTATGAGGGTCGGTTTCTGCGATTTCTGGTCGTGAAATACCATAAAATTACGAAATTGAAATAAATCTAATATTTAAAAGATAATATCTTTGTTTTAAAACTGAATGTATTAAAGCAATATATGGAAGTTGGTTGAGGCATATGTCTTTGCAGCAGTTATTCTCAAAGATTCACTCGTGTGGCGTTCGTTCAGTAAATACGTTAGATATGATAGCTATGCTATTTATAAATAAAATAATAATAAATCCATGGGTCGAATTTTTTGTACTAAGACATACTACAATGCGCCATTGCAATATTTCAAGCACTATATAATCCATAACTTTGGTATTGTAACTCGTATCTTATAAGCAAAGCCATCAAAGCACTATTAGCAAATTTTTTTTAATTTGTGACTAATACCAAATTTGTTACTCACGATCAGTTAAAATAATTTTTATTTATGTAGGTACTAGCTATAATAGAAATTCATTGACTAGATATTTAAATAATTTGCACCTCATATTTCTTTGCACGTGTAATAACAAGTTACATAATGGTGATTGCACGAGATATACATATAGTATCAGATTTATACCAGAAGAACCGCAAAGATTTGTATCGTAATAGCAACCTATATCTAATTACATCCACTGTACTGTGCAGTTGTATCCCCAAAAGTATAAAAAAGCCAAAATAAACGTTCAAACAATCAACTTAAAGCTCACTTTGAATAAAACGAGCTGTGCCAAAAATGTATTCTTTGACTGCCGGGCGATATCTGACGTTATTAAAGCGTCTCATTCGCTATGATTAAAATCCATTGCGTGTTTTCGTTGTATTTATCAGAATGACTAGGGCACAAGTAAAGTAATAGTTATAATAAAGCGCTGGGAATACGTACAGGGTTGTAGGGAGGATGGGGTCCCAGTCCGTACCATTCGCGACTGACCGTCGTGTGCCCCACGCGACCTTTCACCTTAGGGGACCGGACAATAAAAGCAATAGAGTAGCTAACATGTTTCTTACTAATGTGTACATCGTCAGTTTACCTTGTATTTAAATATGTAATTTCTCTTCTTATTTATAAAATAAATAAGTGAATATCATCATTACTTGCTATCAGTCTAAATGTCTTATCATGCAGGAAAATTTCGAACGTAATCTTCTGGGAAACTGGTCATTAGTCTTCTTATCAGTTAGCCATTTATTTTTAACTTACACATTCTTAAGAGGTTTTCATGTGCTAAAATACTCATAACTTGCTAATCCTAGTACAGAGCTTAACTACTAAAACAAACAGACTATATTATTATACAATATTACAATATATACTATATTGTTGAATCTCGGTCAATCAGTTGTAATATAATTGAAATAGTTTTGTCCGCTCTTGTTAGTATTTTAGGATAGGTAATGAATACAAATCACTGACTAATTGACGCCTCAACTAATAGCCTATACATGCTTTACACGAATATTTTGTTCACGCAGTACTTACATCCGTTGAATTCGTTACATCAAGCACATGGAGCACATGGAGAAGGCGGAGTCCACCCCTGCTAGTAGTTCCTACTAATCAATGAACAAACTTACTGCCAAGAACGCTACTCATCCGCGCAATCTGTGTAATTAACGAGGTCAGCACAAAAATGTATATATTATTTTCGTCTAATTTTAGTGAACTCACAAAAGTCACTTTATGTGTTGTATCATATAGGTACATAATGCGTAATGTGTCTATAATGCATAATGTATTTTTAATTGAGTAAGTTATGTGATCTCAAAGCCTAGTTTAATTTTTAGTTTTATTTTATATTTTAAATGTATGCATGTAGATTATTTTTTATTTTTTTAGATTTATAATTTTACTCCACTGTCGCATTGGGTTGCCGTGTAAGGATTGTGTGGATGTGTTTATAAACAAAATAAAATAAAAATAAATAAATAAACATTATGATCCACTTAAACCACTACGCTATCGTAAAGACAGTCGTATGTGAACCTGATTACTGAGTTGTTAACAAATTTATAGTTACACACGAAAGCGCTCTGCGAAATCCTAAAATATAAAAATAAACAGTAATTTTCTGACACAGTTCTCTGAAGATTCTAACTATTCGTGAAATTAAATAAAACATTAAATAAATAAAATATAATAAAATAAAATATGTAGTTTGAATGTCAACTTTATATGTCTCAATTACGAATATACACAAAGTCGACTCCACAGATTTGTTGTCCATAAATCGAGCAATATGAATAACTATCATAGATTATAGTATTGATAAATGAATGTGTGGCACCAGTCAATTGCAGGGCATGGCGAAAAAACCATGAATAACTTATACTATATATAGTTTTATGGCACAAATCACGGTCGGTTGCTAATGGCTGACCATAGGGTCCGTTTTATTAGATTTTTTCGCCAGACGATTAACGAAACGAGCCTACAGTTTCCGTGGGACAATGGGCATCATAAATTATGTTGGACAAACACAATCGTTACGGTTTTAATATGCATAGTTATATTAATGATGGATATTGATTTTTCTCTGCATGCAATAGCCATATCACTGTCGGATTTAGTATAGAACAGAACAGTATGTCTAAAAATATATACATAATTACATACACAGACGAGTGGCAGGCGGTGGACTGCCACGCAGAAGTCTTAAGTTCGATCAAAGCGCGTACTCTTGACATTTAAAGTCGTATGTGCATAAATTAAATAGTTAATTATCGCTCGCTTTAACGGCGAAGAAAAACATTGTGAGTAAACCTGCCTATCTGAAAGTTCTAGCAAGTAGTTCACAGTGTTCTGGAAGACATGTTAAGACTGCCAACCTTCAGTGGGCCAGCGTGGTGGCCTATAACCTATCCTTTCCAATACTGAAAGAGACCGTGGCCGGCAGTGCAATAGTTTATATACAGGGCTGATATTATTATGTATATATATATATATATATATTTCGGAATATAAACGTTGCAAAAAAATTGTGTATAAATTCTCAGAAGCATTTTCAATAATACTGCTTTAGTAGTCAGTAAGAAGAATAAATTATGTTGTATGTAGGTGTTATGCACACTTCTAGTAATTGCGAATACCGAGGCATGTGTATAAAATTGTGCACGTTATAATATGCAATGTGCAAAAGCACTGCGTTCCAGTCTCTACAGGGCAACTGTATTTGAGTTGCATATCGATAAACGAAGTTATTATTTTTCTTACTCTTACAGATCATTTTATATGCATACATAGGTACATATATATGTATAGTATATTTCCGATGAGGTAGACAACGGTGTATTATATTCATATTTATTCAACTGCTATGGATTCAGATTGCACGTAATTTTGGGGCAAGTTTATTGTTGTCAGGGCGCAGTTCAAAAGATCGGGCTGCTACAAAGAATTGCCTGACAGAAGAGTCCGATAACACTTGGCTTGACCCGTGAATGGAACTAGAGACCACATACACAGCAGTCACATTCATACCCCGACCTCACTCGTATCTTTGTGTACATCCCTGCTTTACGGATGTAGGTTACTTTTTACATTACAATTTTCACACTACTGATTTCCCACGAATCAAGACGAAATTTAATGAATATTCAAAAAGCAACCACAAATTACGAAACCAATGGTATGTTAATCCTGCAATTTTGTGTCTCGTATGAGGTTTGAAACCATGTACCTAACAGTTGCCGCACTGAAAGTGGTGACGTGATTACTTATACCACTGCGCCATTCGTAGTCGAAACTTCATTCATTGCACTATATTTGCAGGAGAAGAGAGATACGGCATTTTATTTGCTATGATTTTAGCAGATCTTTATTTTATTTACTCGATTACAAACTTCAAGGATGCTCATTGGATTTTGACCTTCCTTCAGAATGTATATCTGGTCAAGAAACATTATCCGTAAACATCAAATATAGTGCATAATAACGCAATATTCAACTGATAACACGATTATATTAATAGAGTATGTCATAAACGTTTGTTCATTAGCTTTATAATATTTACAAGGATTCGTCAAAGGACACTGTGAGGTTATAACAGAAACAAACATAATTGTGTAATCACATGGACGACAATATACGTAAATAAATACCGGAGACACACAATCAAGCATTAAATAATAAAGCATGGCTTTACTAGCCTCGATAAATTACAGCGTTATCTGAACGTGACAAACAAGAGAATGACAAAATCAAATAAGACAGAACGTTATCTCAAAAGGTGTAATCAAAACGGACACAGGTCTCTACTGAACAAATAAAAGCTGGTAATTAGACGTAACAGATATGAGAAAATGCGTATAAGATTTCGTTTGTTGAGTGACGAAATGTGGTAATAAAAAAAACTGGATGATATTGTCGCGGGTTATAGTGGCGTTCATTGGTTTAATGACTTTGAACTTTATGTCGTTGTCCTTAGAGTCCTGAATTGATTGAAGGCTAAAAAGTTGTAAAAATTAAAAGATTCTATTTAAAAATCTAGAGATTTTTGTCTAAATATAGAGGCGGATGATCTGATAATTAATTTGTCATAATTACAAATAGACGACCTGCCAAAATGGTTAATTTGGAAAGGACTGGTCACAGCAACGATTTCAAAACGATAAACTGGATATCGTGGCATAATCACAAGAGGCTATGTCTAGCAATGTACTACAAAAGGCTGCTAGATGAAACCTCAATAAATCTTAAGAAAAGAACAAGCTCTATCAACGAAATGAAGAATTTTACCGTGGCATCTATTTAGTTAAGCAGTTCATATTGTAATTTAATCTAAAGCACAAACAGATATAATATTATGTATTAAAAACTGGTCTCCTACTTTATTCCATTGTATTCCGGAGCGAGAGATTACGATCTCTGTCATGATCTTCATGTAATACTTTTGCATATGTTTAAATTACTCCATTAAGTGGTCAATTAAATACACGGATCTTTAAGTTCGCATGCAATAAGGATGTTGACCATAAGGACATACATGCGGCAATATCGTATTCTAGAACGAGATGACTAATATTGTATATTATTACATACATACCTAAGTAAAGATAGAAGTATATATTCTACTAATATTATAAATAAGAAAGTTTGTGAAGATGTTTGGTAGTTTGCTCTGATTCAGTCACGCGTAAATTACTTAACGGATTTTAATGAAACGTGACACACAGATAAAGCATAAAGCCATAATTAACACATATATTTTTTATGTCAGTAATACATTACCGTAGGTATCACGCAGGCAAAGCCTTAAGCAGAAACTAGTATAATATATACATAATTGAATCAAAAAGAGTATTTATAGCCAATACTATTTATTGAACAGATACTGAAATTCGTATTCGATGTTTAGCGATAAACTTTGACGTCTAAAATCAATTTCGAATCACGTTTAATTAATGTATCTTACATAATTCTGCAACGAGCACAATATGAGACAACTAATTCTAAAATAAACTGAACACATATTTACATATCTTATGATAAGCTTGATGTGAACAATCGTCAACTGTTCCCTATTAAGATAAAGGTATGATAAAGCCTATATCAATGTGGTCAAAGGAAACGCCGTGTTTGTTTTCTTATGTTTGATTTATGCTTTCCCGTCATTCGGTTTTATGGCCCATTTATTTTATGTTGGCAAAGGTATTAGAATGTATGTCAGGCGAAGCATCTGACGATAGTGCATTTAATTGTTCTGTATATCCTTGTCTATTATTGCATCTGCTTGTGGAAATTATAACCATTTTATCATATTGCTATCAAGTTAAATTGAGAGGTTTAAATATAACAACTGGTGAAAACATTTTATGGCAGCGACGGGCCATCATTTTGTTATCACTTATGTCAAATTTTAAGACTCAGAATTTGTTGATCTCTGTGATAAGATAATACTGTAAATGGACAAAATGCTTAAAAATAATTACGTGTTCTGAGTTATTTTTGTATCCTATGAAATAGCAGTATACCAACTTATAGGGGTTAGCTTGTTGCTATTAAATGGCACTAGTTATAGAACTTTTTCTTTGATATAACTTCAAAATATTCTTCCACAGCTTATGCAGAGAGTTTTCTAGCAGAGAACCCTAATGATTTTCGCGCCGACCCATGCTACAGTTGTTCTTTAGGACGTTTATAGCATCTACTAAACCGTCAAGTGAAATAATTTATTACAAAAACATTTTATCCACGATTAAATGGTTGATGCCTTCTGATGAAGATTCTTTTCACCATATTTACTTTACTTTTCACCACTTATTTAACCAGCCTTTTCCAAAACCTGTGGTCCAATTATGATAGAAATCTTCGTTCTACCAATAACCTCCTCTTACTTTGTCCCATATATCCGGTTTCCTGCATTCTTCCTTCTTTGTCCAGTCCGTTATACTATGGAATGCGCACCCTCACGAAGTCAGGATGGCCACAAACCGTTACACTTTCAAGGTAAAAGTGCGTGCTATCCTCCTCGACAGTTTATCGGATTCATCTCATTAGTAATATGATACGTATGTATATATGTATGTATCTATCTTTATATATATATATACATATAGATACATATATATATTTGTATATATTTTATTTAGATTATATAATAATTTTATTTTTTGGTATGTATATAATAGTAAGTAATATATAATTACTATTGTGATATTCTTTAGTATATTTACATGTATGTTTCGCGTTACTGTATGCACCTACTTCTTTTTATCTCTGCATCACCCTAAGGTTGACTGGTAGATAATGCCCTTGGCATTAAGTGCGCCATTGTACTATATAGTGCATAAAGTTTTAAAATAAAAATAAACTAAATAAATATTACCCTAACCTAGCTAGCATACCTATGGTCGTCGACGGAAAAGAATATGGCATGGTTGCCTTACCTTTTAAAGACCCATAAAATATTTTATTACCAACAATGTCATCTCCATCATGTAGTGACATACAATTTCCCATAACTGCAAAAGAACTTATCTACACGCGGAAGAGTCATCGGACAGAGCACGGTAAGCAGTTCTATGCCAGAGAGCACCGGAGCAATGGTCGCTCAGATAATTTGAGGAGCAGCAAAGCGTTAAGATCGTTAACTTCAGCACATGACGTTTGTCATTTGGACGCAACGACTAATGTGTTGGTACTGAACCGAAACTGCGAGCGATTTTTGCTCTGTTTAATGGGATCTGTAGAATCTGGTAAATGCTCTTGACTTTGATATGATCCAGAACAATTTAACATGATTATCGAGAGCACGTCTCAAAGCTTAATACTTTTTCTGACGGTTGTTTTATAAGTCATTAATAATGAAATGAAAAATACCAACTACTCCAACTCTTTTGCATACATATGAAAATGAGACAGTATACTGAAAACCTGTTGACAGCCATTTTTATTTGTCTTTGTGTGTCTTTTATATGTGTGAATGTCATATAAAACATAACAAGTTTTTCTTGGTTTTACCAAAGATATTGGTTCTTTGGGTTTTATTCTGTAAATGACATCCGTCCATCCGTCCGTCGATAATGATAACTTTATCTTTTATTATTTAACCATTATGATCAACCAAAAGCATACATTAAATTTAAAAAATATATGAAGTACCGTTATCGTCCCGAAAGTAAATATTTTTTTATTTTTGTAAAGTTGACTTAATGACTTGTAGTCATGGCCAAGCAACGGGCTAAGAGACAATGGACAGACTGTACCGTGTTGCGTTTAGGGCTGCCAATATTGAATAAGACTGATAAAATATAAATCTTTTCTTTTCCCTTTGCCTGTATTATTCCCAAGTCACTTGGGGTCGGCTTTTCTAGTCTAGTCTCCCCGTGACCATGGCTGCTGAAAAGCAACCGAATCGTCGGGGAAAGTGTAAAAATAAATTAAATCTAAATAGTTTTAATAATAATTTAATTAGCTTAAAAATTAGTAAAGTTTAATAGTAGTAGTAGTGTAACAATTTAAACAACAACAATTGTAACAATTTTATTATAACATTTCAAAATTTTGTAATAAAGTGTCAAATAAACAACGCGATAAAATCCGTATATAGCAGTTTAATTTCAACTAAACAAATATATTTATGTAACTACTTGGCGTTTACTTGATATTTAACTTAAAATAATAATTAGAAGGTTGTCTTAAAATAGGTATGTATAGGTATAGGTGGCCTTAAAATAATTTAATGTTTCTGAATTGAGACTAGTTTAAAATACTATAATTAAAAAAATTTAATGTCGTATGTAGTTTTGAATTAAGTATTGGTAGTAGGTGTTATATTAGTTTATCAATAAACCCAGCTACTTGAAAATTATGAAATCTATAAAGATTAGTTCTAGAAAAATTTAAGATACAAAATAATTTCTCTCATAACTTTGATTGATGACTCATGTCATATATCTATAAATTCTTTTGCTATATAGAAACTGGCTTTGTAAAGATAGAAGAGGAGGTTGTCAAGTGGATAAGTGGATAAGACTTGTGATCGAGAACCATACGTTTCGGATACGTCGAATTGTACTACTTCGTAAACCCACTCTTAACACAAACATTAACTTAGCTAAAAGGTTGTCATGAGTACTAGTAAGTTGCAAACGGAGTTGCCAAATTTTTTTAATGAAATGTTTTTTCACCATAGTTTTATCAATATTCGACGACTTACTAGAGGTGACAACCCTCACTACACATGTGACAGGAGGACTCAGCGATTGTACTACATGACCGTTGGGCACGCGCGATTATCACGAGCCGTGACGATGCTGCTCAAACTATTTGGGCAATGTACTTTGCTAAGATTAAGTAGAAAATTGCTTAGAAAGAGTGTTAGGACGTATGAGACGTATCCAAAATTTTCGTTTTACTTCTATGTTTTGCCCGCGACTTGGACCGCGAAGACAAGAAAGAGCCTGCGTCATTACGTTAATCACAGGATATTCCATATTTTCGTATCTACTAAACGGAATTAGATGAATCGTATCTTAGATTAGCTAAGTAATAAACTGTATCTCTTGCCGTATAGTCGGATAGACAAGTTGTCAAAAATATAAAATCAATTGATTTTAATTCAGACCCATTGAAATAGTCAATCAGAATTGGTTTTGAAATTATATCTCCAATATACATACAAACATAGAGACCCAGCCTTAATACAGTTTTATTCTTGTGTAGATAGTTAAATAGATGTGTTTATCAGTGCTTTTTTTATTTATTTATTTTAACACACACACATTAAACTATTATTACAGATACTTACTATCTAATGCAACAGCCTATGTACATAAATATAAAAAAAGAAACAAAATGGTAACTCAATAATAAACTAAACTTAACAAATTACACAATAAGCGGACCATGTGAATTCGTTTAGTGTACACGAAAAGAGATCCATTCTGTGAGCCAACGTGTTGAGCGCACGCAGCGCACGCGTGAGCGGTGCGCGCTGCAGCAGGCATGTGCGTGCACGCGGCATGGCCAGCAGATCCGGCCTACGTACTCGTTCGGGACGCACAGCTGGAGTACCTCCAAGACGTTCGGATTATGAATTTTACCGCGAATCACTTTAAATAGGTAGACGGTGTGAGCGACCTCCCTTCTTTTTTCGAGCCTTTAATACCCACCATACCCAGAACGAATAGAGTAGGGTACAGGAACGGGTAGCCTGGGTATATCCCATATTGTTTCCAATACACGAACCTAGCAAATTTGTTCTGGATACGTTCTAGCATCAATCTGTATTTCTCCTCGTGTAGTGACCATATTACGGCATTGCACTCCAGGTGACTCTTTACGAGTGCCTCGTACAGTGCTTTCAAAGCTCCTATGTTAGTGAAGTTGTTTGCTTGGCGTAATATTAGTCCCAAATTGCGGTAAGCTTTCTTGCACACATCAGTGATATGCTGCCGAAACTGTAGATCAGCAGTGAAGTGTACACCCGTATCTCTGTCACACGCTGTACCGGCGCCCCGTCCGGTATTGGTAATGGCTTTTAATATTATTTCATTTTCATATAGCCTAGTAAGAGACCACTGCCACGCAAAAGACTCGAGTTTAATCTTAAGGCGTGCCTCAAAGAAAAGTCTCTTTTTGTAAATATTGATTGATTATTTTCCTTGTTTTATGTATCATATATTACACTTTATTAAATGACCTTTAATTGCTCTAGTATAACATTATTCACAAATGATTTCATTGTTTATTTTATTATACATCAAAATGAGCTCAAAAATGTTTCTAATCAGTCTCACCTTATGCATACCCATGTGTGGTAGTCTAATAATATATCACTATTATGTAATATAGTGTCAAATAAACAACGCGATAAAATCCGTATATAGTAGTTCAATTTCAATGAATAATATTCGCGTAAACAGAAGACAATATTATTCTATTTTACAATAATCTTTTTATTTATAGTATTTTAGTGATATAACAGTGAAACTAGAAATAATCTTCTTATTATTAAACAAAAATGGAATCAACAGAAACTATACATAATCATTTTAAGCTTAACGTTTGGAATAAAACTTATTTAATTTTTTTTTGGAAATTTGATATTTATTAGTCGTAAATAAGTAAATCACAGTAATTAATGAACACTGGTACCTAAGATAAGATCTAACTTGTACTTAACTTAGTTACTTACTTTATTACCAATATTTTTCTTTGGCTTCTTAACTTTTTAGTGGTTTTATTTTATTCTTCTTGCAATGCGTACATTTCAGGAGTGTCTGTTAGAATAGCAGCTTTCCTTTTATTTCTGATAGCTTTCGAGAAATAGATAGGAAGTAGTGTTTTAAAGATACTTTTCGCTTGGGAGAATATACTTGCTTCGGTATTGCATAACCCATGGATGCAACATCACCTTTAGAGCCTAATTTCTTCAAAAATCTTGTCAGAGTAATCTGTTTATTACCGAATTCTTTGGCAGGAGCTTTCACACTTTTTCTTTATCATGGACACCTTTAACCGAGAACGTGAATTGATAAATGGAAGACTACAAGAAGTATAAACACCTCTTGTAGGTATTACATTTATAAGTATGAGTCTTAAAAAAATTGAAAACCATACATCAATTCCGTTCTAAATGGAGGGGTTAAGTAAGCAATTATTGCTCAACTATACCCAACCCAAAAATTAGAAACATAAGTGAAGATATGACAAGCCCTTAAGAGTTATATATATATCCTTTACACGTACCGAAAATATACTAATTTTATAAAAGTTTAACACTTACTTAATTACTTACTTCACTCAATCGCCAAGTCGTCACTGGCGGTTGCGCAATGAGTTCCCTATCCGCGACCGCATCTTTTCGCAATTTGAATTGTTATATGTATAGATTCTGAGATATTTCGATTGCCCAACTTACCCGCATGCTCAACCAGCCCCTCCCTACCCTATCTTTTGCTCAAAGTGTGTCAGTTATTAAGTGAAAACATTTAGAATTATTAGCTTTATTGACGTAGCGATGACGTGGCTTTCGTAATTTATCATTGCTCTAAGGTGCTGCGGTATTATCTTATCAGTAATTACTTTAGCTGGTGTGCTGCATAATACTGACGACAGTTTGCTGTGGATTTTATTAACTGAAGAAATTACTTAGAAAACATGTAGTTAAATCTCAAAAATGTTTGTATGTGTATGCGTATTAGTTTATACAAACAACTTAACACTCATCAATGATTTGACTGTAAGCATGAGTTATTGTAAGCCCGTATGTCTGTTGTGCCTACAATGGTATATTTACTCACGCCTTTTTATGGCCATAAAAGGTTTCAGTTCTTGAAGAAATATCTAAAGAAATGTCATATTCCTAATCTATTATATTTAAAATCACTCTTAACTGCGAAGATATTGCAGTCTACCGGTTACATTGCTAGAATTATTATACATACTAGATATTGCCCGCGGCTTTGCTCGCGTAAATGTAAGTTAGATTAGGTTAGGTTTGTAACAGTACTTTTTCTTGATAAACGGTACCCTATGTCCTGTACCTCCGACAACGTGAATGCAAAATTTCATGTTAATCGGTTGAGTAGTTAAGGCGTGAAAGCGTAACAAACAACCAAACAAACTTACATTCGCATTTATAATATTAAGTAAGGCTTCTCAATAGAAAACCAACATTTCCACCTTTGTGTGCACCATAAGTGCACTATTTTCGCCCAGTACTTAAACCAGAACACACGAGTAAATTGGAAGATCGCTCTACGGTGTAGAAGATTAGTTCGCCCACCAATGTGCAGAGGGCGCAACCGTCCAGTGCGGCATTCACCTGTCGTATTTGCGTGACAACATCTAGTTTTGTTATTTCGGTTTTAAAAGTTTATGCTCTAGTGGCCTATAATATAGGTGCTTGAATCGGAAAATTAGGCTGTATTAAGTTTCTCTTAATTTTTTGACTGGTGGTTAGTTATAATATTAGCATAGTTGTATAGAAACGTAAGTATTACATTCATCTGAAAGTAATATGCTGTCATTGAAATCGACCATCCATAATATCATAAAAAATGCGAAAGTAAGCTAGTCCTTGTGGTATGTTTCTATTTACTTTCCCTACTACCGTTATTGTGTTTTAGCATGGAGGTAGCTTGCATCCTATGGCAAAGCAATATAGACTACTTTAAACGAGAATTTTTTTGTTTGCTCTATGCGTTAAGCCAAGCACGATGACAAGCTAATCAAATGTAGGTAGTGTTAAAAATGTATTAGTTAGTAAAAATGTAAATATTATATTTATAGGTATATAATAGGGATATACCTTCTCCAAATTGTTTTTATATTTTTATTATATCTGTAGGTCTGTTTACAAATTATTCAGCTTAACATGGATTGAAGTCACTTAAAACGACTATGTTACAAATCCTTTCACATGTGCGCGAAAATTCCACCAATGAAGAACTCGTCACAATCTTATCCTTCACTGAAATTAAACTGCTATATACGGATTTTATCGCGTTGTTTATTTGACACTTTATTACAAAATTTTGAAAATTGTTACACTTCTACTACTATTAAACTTTACTAATTCTTTTCAGCAGCCATGGTCACGGGGAGACTTGACCTCTCCCCGTGACCATGGCTGCTGAAAAGCAACCGAAACGTCGGGGAAAGTGTAAAAATAAATTAAATCTAAATAGTTTAATAATAATTTAATTAGCTTAAAAATTAGTAAAGTTTAATAGTAGTAGAAGTGTAACAATTTTCAAAATTTTGTAATAAAGTGTCAAATAAACAACGCGATAAAATCCGTATATAGCAGTTTAATTTCAATGAATAATATTCGCGTAAATAGAAGACAATATTATCCTTCACTGTTCAAGTAATATTATTTTCAACAAGTTACGTTAAATATGCATTAAAATAATATCAGCCCTATATATCAGTAGTCCCACTGCTGGGCATGGACCTCTTCCATAGTCATGATGGTGATTGACAGACAAATGTGCATACTTGATACTTATCGATGGCAAGCTCACCACACGGCTACCACTGCATTATTTTTCATAATACATCCACAATAAAAACAGTAACATAAAAAGTGTGGGTGTCTATAGTTTCTTTATATTCTCTCTTTAATAAAATATCGTCAGGTGGGTGTTATTACTAAAGAGAAAAAATATAGGCAACACGTGGTACTGTTTTTATAACTAAAGGATTAAACAGGAAAGAAGTAAAAAAATCGGTCAATAGGTTATGTTTGCCGATAGAATACGTACCGTATGTTGTTTTAATGATTCATTGGTTTGATGGCATAAAGTCTCGGATTCAATGCCCGGCTCGGGTTCTAAATGTTATTGGACAATGTATTACTAAATATTAGATACACTCAATTGCATCTTATATCAGTAAAATAACGTTAATTATCTCTTTTGTTGTTATTTAAGCTCACGGGCACCTATAGTTTTATAATGCGAAAACTGTTTATGGTCTGCAGCTATAGTATTAGAAATGAATTAGACATAATAAGACAGTATGATTCCCATAAAAAAAAATCATAAAGTACGTAGTGGTAACTTCAAATGACAAATAATCCATTTATTTATTCATATCACATTTATTTTGTAGATATTGAAGTCTTGCTATGTGTAAATAATCTGCCAACATAATCTAGTAATATACTTGGTTTACATATGCCTAATAACAAAATCCGGATGAGTAAAAAACAAAATTAATATGTTTCTTATTCATAAATTTATCCTCCCATGAGGATAAAAGTTTCTGTTTATTCCTCTACAAAAAATGATACCCAGCTTACAGAACAGGTATAAAAAAAATGTTGTAAATTACCATATAACTAGTTACCTTTATCTCGGGATCGGAGTCATAGATAAAAAATTAAAAAGTTGCTAGGGTGCAAATTTTGCATATTTTTTGCGCCCCCACGCATTAATCAGTTTTTTAAACCTTTTTGTTATTTTATTGAGAATTACTTACCGTGTAATTTACAGTTTGGTTTGTTAAAAAAACCGCGGCAAAAACAAACTAGTTTCGTGGGTATAGAGTTTGGTGAATATGAAACTTTATTTGGTACAAAGTTTACAACAATTTCTATATTTTTTTTATTTACAATGCATATAAGATTAGTTAAGATATACCCAATAACGTATACAATATGATTGCGTTAAAATTTTAAAAGTGTTTATTAATTGAAGAAACATTAGGAAGTTCGCTGATCTCTTAAAAATGTAATATTATATATAAATATAAAGGTTTATGTAGATATTTGGATGTTTCTTACGAAATCAGGTATAAACCGTTGTACTGATTAAGATGAAACTTGGCACACAGACAGAGCATATCTTGAATTACCACATAAGTTTTGCTTTTATCTCAGATGCGTTCTCATGAAATTCATGTGGGCGAAGTCATAAAGATATTGATTAAACTTTTATTTTACTATCGATATATTAAAAACAACTACAATAAGCTACAATAGTATTTTTTTTGTATTCTGTTAGGTGTCTTAAAGTACAACAACGGCATTTATAAACTATTACATAATATGTTTCATGCTAAACTCAAATCAGAACACTTCTGACTGATATCAAGTAGCCCTGATTCACGTATCGCGGTGTCGTGATCGTGGGCGGGCGGCTAGGGCGGGAATAGCCACAGGCCACGCTCGCCGGCGCCGTCTCCGCCCCGCCTCACGTGGACACCACCCTGCCACCCCTGAAGGGTGCAAGTGTTCCAAACGTGTCTCGAGATAGTTTTGACTCGAGGAGATAGTTTTCTGAACTTTGTTTGCTATTAAAGGTTAAGGATTCCGAATATGTGCAGTTATCGCTGCTGAAATGTTTGGTAGAACATCGTAAATGATGCAAAGCATCAACTATTAAATCGGCCAGTATTCATTTCGGAAACATTTGCTTTACCAATGCAAATAAATGTACATATGTAATTATCTATTAATATGTGTTTGAATAGAAGTATGACACAACTTTTTGTAAGATTATTTGTATCAATTTTTAGAGGGATCCCAAGCTAGTTCGACCTCAAGACCTGGTATTAAATATAGAATTATTTTCTTCAAAGTGGTCTGGCCTCACCCCTCTGAAAACCAAGAATATCGATCAACGAGGCTATTGGGCTAGGCGAGTAGCCCCAGGGTGGGGCGGCGATGTCCGTGCCATGACGCATGACCTCTGGCCTCTGCCCATAGTGATGCTCACGCGACTGAACAGGGTGCGCCAGTCGTAAAGGCTTTATGAGAGATTCAAGATACCAGTATAGGTCAAGGTTCGTAAATGCAGATATGAGTTGAGTATCCTCGTATTTGCAGTTATGTAATATACAACAAAACTACAGACGGAATGTACAATCTTTGAATTCACTGTTACTGTTGTGTTATATTTTGTGGAATAAATTTGTTGCAAAAAGTAGCTGGTTATATATAATGATAAAGATTAGATAACTTATTACCGTCGCGTCTGCGAAATAACAAGTCAATGATAACATACATATGTATGTATATCCTCATCTAACCAGTTTGATCAAACCGTGCACGTTTGATTAAGATATAAATTATTTCTAAGTATTATTAACAAATATATAATGAAGATCACGATCGCTCAGTTATCGGTAATAATCATTTACTGCAGAGCCAACAACGTCGAGATATATTAGGTACTTCAATAAAGGTCATTTTAATAATCTATGAAGACGTTCCAGTATAGTTGCCTCATTGCTGCAGAGATTCTATGCCACTGAGTAAGATAAACATAGTGTAGTGGTTCTGGTTAATAATTATAACCAAACATATTTGTCACTGATATCATTACTTGCAGTTTGTTAACTCTTTCGTAAATGAGTACTATTTCTGCATATATTGTGTCAATCTTATTTAAAGAAGATTGTCTTAAGCTTCTTTCAATCAGCTTTAAGTTTATTAAATAATCGAAAAATTAATATCGTAAATCTGGACATTTTTACACGTTAGGAGTTAAGTTGGTACTTTTAATAATAATATCAGCCCTTTATTAAACTGTCACACTGCTGGGCACGGGCCTCTTCTCAATGTGAGAAGGGCTAGGCCATAGTCCACCACGCTGGCCTAGTGCGGATTGGCAGACTTATACTTATAGATAAATATTTGACTTTAGTTTCAGCTAACTTTGTACAAAATCTTTATCTGGAAGGTTTCACCATATTATAATCGTATAGGTTGTAGCGTCGTTTGCGGCGTGTCGCACGGAACGTTCCGATAAATACAAAAGCAAATGGCTCAGTGAGTCACGAAGGTCGACGGGGATGACATGCAACCGCCACCAAAATTTACCAACACTAACCATTATAAAAAGGCAAAAAGCTGGTTTCTTTTATAAGAGGGAAAACTTAAAATAGTTAAAATTTTTAGTCGTGTTCAAAGGCTAACACCGATATACTAAGCTAATACTAAAATAAATCTTATTAAATGATAAGAGCTTAACGTTAGTTAAAGTTGAGGGTATTTCTTCAGTATAAATCAAGATTCACAGAGGACTATACTTCTTAGGAAACAGAATCTACACATATCTGAATATTACAATAGTGTCATAAATGAGCTAACTTTCTCTAGTACTGGTACACGTATTTATTTATGTTTACTGTATTTCTCACCTACTTTTAATCTATAATAATCATTGGATAAGATATACTCGTATCAAAATATAAAATTGTATCTATAAAATAAACGCATTGGTAAGGTAGTATAGTATGCATACTGAATCTTACGTTATTTTTGATTTAGGTTAACATTATTACAATTTTAGAATCAATGTGTATTTTTGCAAATTTGTATTTTTGTTATTTCCTTTTGTTTCAATCTAATTGTTATTTGATTTGCTAGTATTGTGTAATATATTTCTTTATGTCATGAATCATGATAATTGGTTTGATCATCTGTCTAAAACATAAATTCTTGGGATGACCGTATCAGATGGATGAGATAAAGAAGACAAATTCCGACTTTGTTTTTGGGTAGAAATAATTTGTTACCTCTAACCGAAGGGCTATAAATTAAATTGTTTTTCTAAACAACCACACGGTGACGCAAATATTTGCTTTCGCTTTGATATTTTTTCCTAGCCAGGTGTCACGTTTTAAGTCTAGACTAGTTATAATCATACATTTACAATGAATGTACAACATTTTGTACATATGAGATGTAAAATAATGAAATTATAATGAAAAAGCGATGTAAACTCACTAACTTCAAGACAAATTCAAATTGATATTTAGGTACTTATATTCAACTGCACGGATGGCGCGATAGTTTAAGGTAAAATCTCGGCATTATGCCGCATCGCGTATTTCGGTTATGGTTCGATTTCATGGGTGTTCTGTGTGTCCATTGTCGCAAAGTTTGTAAAATTCTCTGCGATATAGGAATTATTGTAAGTACACTAGTCTTTATTAAATAAAACAAATGTTATTAAAGCGATTCCTACAAATTTTTGCGCAGTTGGTTTTCTTTAAAAGTCTCTTATTGCCTTTAACCGAGTATATGTTGGCGTTATTGTATAAAAACAAAGATTGGCATTAAGTTGGACTTGCACGACACTTCAAGAACATAAAATAATATAATAATAATAATGTTTTAATTGTTTCACAGATAATAAATCAGATATATAAATATCGGTCCAAATATGTTTGCTAAAGAATCTTTCGTATAAAATAATATTATAGAACCCGGTGTAGATAGACCATATTAAGTGCATGATCCAGCAGAACAGACTGACCACCTGTTCTCAGTAATCCTGTTATATTAAAATATCGTGTGCTTGGGCCATTAATTATAATGAAATTTATACGTTAAGACAAATCGTCATGGTGTTCCTATGAAGAGATGGGTATGGTTAGCATAAAACTGATAAAAGTGGTGCAATGGAAGATAATAGATGAATTGATATACGTTTGGTATATACGGAGTACACATAATTATGGCCAATAATTTTCCAAGAAGTAAAAGCTATGGCACAAAACTTACAGATGTTTAAGTTTAGACCGAACCTTAGCACTGAAGCTAAAAAGAACAAGATATAATATCCAGATATATCCAGATATAATATCCAAATCAAGCTACCTCATAAATCCTATAGAGGTAATGTCAGTGTAAATATTCTGCTTGTCCTATACTCGTTACGAAGATTCCCCATATTCTTATCTTTTTTTAAATACAGAGTAGTTCTCAAGGACATTTCATTGCGAACGCTACTTGCACAAGTCTGGCCAAGCATAGTTTTTTTGTCGCTAAACGCCGGGCCATCTGGCAAGGGTTTTTATAACAAAAAACAGTTGCCTGACCCTTTCTTGCCTTGGCTGGCCCACGTTTTTTATTCTCGGACCCCTCACAATATGTTGAATTACCGTATTAGTAGATTTCTAAAGGCTCGATGAAATTTTGATTGAACCAAACGGATTGTCCTAACGGTTTTGTGTTGTGTAGCTTTTTTGTCTAAATTATTAGAAATTTAATAACGTATACAATTACCTTTTTTATATTGTATGAACGAGAAATTCTCACATGTTACTTTAAATTTACTTCAATATTATGTAATAGTGCACGTCAGAAAATATAATTTTGTTGGGTGTTGACAAGTCTGACATGTGGTTTAAAGAGTTTGTAGTATACGAGCAACGCGACAACGTTAAATAGGACATTTCTGAAACAACAGTGGCTAGAAATCAAAATTTTTAAACATATAAAATGTTTGACACGCCTTAGAACGTATTTAGTATTTTCATCTTCTTGCGTGTACAATATTGTCTTCTGTTTACGCAAATATTATTCATTGAAATTAAACTACTATATACGGATTTTATCGCGTTGTTTATTTGACACTTTATAACATAATTTTGAAAATTGTTACACTACTACTACTATTAAACTACTTAAAACTATTACTGATTACTACCAAGGATGCTTCGTGAGGCTATTGAAATCAAAAAACATCCTAATTTTAATAGAGAAGATGGTTGGAATGTACCACCAGCTTGGGATCCAGTAATACAAATAGTCAAACCCAAGAAGAAGCAAACCACAGCTAGACTTCATGATACTTTGAGCTCATTCTGCGTAAATAGAAACACCAATGATTAAATTATGTTCTGGTACTTTGAAATAACTACATTGGAACATTGAGACAACTACCATCTTAGTCTCCCCGTGACCATGGCTGCTGAAAAGTAACCGAAACGTCGGGGAAAGAGTAAAATTAAATTAAATCTAAATAGTTTTAATAATAATTTAAATAGCTTAAAAATTAGTAAAGTTTAATAGTAGTAGTAGTGTAACAATTTTCAATATTATGTAATAAAGTGTCAAATAAACAACACGATAAAATCCGTTCTTGCGTGTATTTCTGAGGATTTTATTACTAGTATCTAATAGTTGAACCTTCATTACACCCATTGTCATCTATAACTTAAAAATAACTTGTTTTATTAACCTCGTCATGTGGGTTAGAAAATAGCAGCGCTTACTATCTATCAGTTTTGTAATGAAATGGCTATTATACCACTATATTATAGAACTGATATGAATGACGCTTATTTTTTAATTTTGTTCTATTAATACTAATCTATAGTGCAACATAAAATGTAAACATTGTAGAAAATGTATTAGTAATCAATTGATTACGTGATGAAAACTGCGCGCCTCCACAGTCCAATATAAAACCAAACATCAATGATCTGAGATCGGTATTTCCTCCATTACCATGCTATTCAGGTACTTCCGAAAAAAGGAAAAAGAAATTTTTATTATTATTTATATTTTTGAATGAAACCGTCGTAACCTCGCAATTATAAGCACAAAACGCACGCGTCAGACAACCATAACAAGACTCAAGATTATTAATATATTTTGAAAGGCATCGCTCCCAATTTAAGGGTGTACAATCTGTCTTCATAATCAAAGCGACAGCCTGCAGAAATCGTAATTCTCAAGTTCAAAAGCCCGCCGACTCTAGTGCCAATCGAAGTGCTTGAAAATTAAAAAAATTCCCGGCTGGCGACCGAATGAGTGAATGAATGTAATATCGCGATGCGGATCTCTTTATTTATTGTATTAAATACTTTCCACAATAGGTAAATGTAGTTCTTTGTTCGCAATGCGGGGGTTGCGTTCTGTTGGAATGCAATGACGATTCTGCATCACAACACGAGGGGAAACGTGTCGAACCGAATGTACGATTTCCCGATATTTTTTTTGTGATTAACTTAGTTACTGGTAACAGGTGTTAAAACGCAGTTACAGCGACAAACTTGAACTAGATATCATTACAGAACTTTCTAGTTGCAGGTTAAAATATAATTACGTAAGCACAGTTTTACCGATTTCTAACAAGTGCTTACTTTGTATATCTACCTACGTAATGACTAAAGCTTCTTATCAATCTCTTCTAACTACATGGTAGAAAAGTTTTTGTAATGATATATGTCGGTTAAATAATATCTTCAGAACCATAAAGTGCGGCGATGTTTTCGCTATCAAAACGTCAGTGATATTATAGTACAATAAATGTAGGATTATTTTTATATTTTCGAACTTTAGAACTAAACCTTCTATCAGTACATAATACTGATGGCTATATAGGTGCCTTCACAAATGGTTATAAGTACTGAAAAGTAAACTCATAAACTGAGACAGTTAATAATATGTCGAGGGTCACCTCTCTTTTTACAAACGTTACGTAAATCTACCACAACAATACCAACAATAGCGAACTAATATGTCAGCCATCTAAGAGCACGAAATTTGAATTAAACAAATTATAAATCATAGTTATACAGCCTTGTGAATAGCCTTCGTAGTACAGTTAAGTCCTTTGTGTGGTTATGAGTTCCCGTCTCTATCAAATGGGACATTAAAAAGACATATTACTATATATAGTTGTGACAGTATGAATGGTAAATCCGGAGTGTCATGAGCTTATAATTATAAGTGGTGGCGAAACAAAGTCATAAGTAGAAGTGACACTATTGACCCACTTGGTTATAGTTTTATTTGTGTTTAATCAGTTTTGAAGGTTGGGAAGTAGACATCTTTACTCAACTATGGGGCTAATCCCAGATATACCTACTCTCTCCACCGAAATATGGATCAAATAGCGATCTATTGATTGTCTTTTTTCATTTCGTGTAGTTAGTAACAAGCCGAAGTACAGTTTTTAGTCGATGTTATACTACATGTGTACCAACAAGATATATCTTTAAATATCGAATTTATTAAATGTTGGGTACACATATTGTGAAAACGTTTGGACGGATTTAGAATTCCTTAATTTCTATGTAATTAAATAACCAGCAGCTTTTGTTACTAAGAATGTAAATACTATTTAGATAGCTATGGTAGTTACATATCAGTCACCAAACCTATTTAGCTTAGATCAGAGAAAGAATGATTTTAAGAAAATTCTACTGTCCAGTGCTAGAATATAGTTACTTTTTAGTTTACTGAAACTATTGTGAATATCGTGATTGAACTTTATATACGGTATCTCTCTTGACCCCTACATCAGTTTTTTTGATTCATGTAACATTTCAGTCCAATGAAGCGCATAGCAAACAACGTATTTATGTACAATAAATCAAAAAGTCGAACAAAAATTCTTGAGCAACAAATCGCTCAAGACTTTTTATAATCGTAATAATGTTTACTTTCAGTAGGTACATTACTTGTGGTAGTGTAGCAAACTTGAACTCTCTTTAGACCTCATTTCAACAAACTGTTCTATAGTAAGGATAATCAGGGAGAAGAGAACGAATATTTATTAGGCTTGTGCTAGATACCAGGGTCAAAATAAAATGGAATACCTTCACTAAGTTTGCGTGACATGTTTACACGTTTGACCCGCAAAAAGAAACATGTGCAATGTAAAAACATGGGTGTAGGCGGTGCATGATTCTTTCTTCACGTTTTTCGCTACCGAAAACAATAATTTCATTGTGTGTACATTTTTCGTCACTTTCATCTTGGCAGATAAGGTTACGGGTTGAACGCATGCGCGATAAACGCGTGATGGACGATCGCGTTAAACTGTGTTCTCACGCGTGGTTTTAGAACCTATAGATGTGGCATCTTAAGCGTCTATTTTGTTTCAAGGAAGTAAATAAGTAATTATTTGTAAATTATTGCCGTAAATTGCAATAAAATATTTAAGGCACCCTTAAGATTGCTCAAATATAAGAATCATTATTTAGGTAATTTAAGCGAAAATTTATGATGTTCTTCGTTCATTCTGCGTTGTTATAAATAACTATAATAATTAGAGTTTCAATTTCGAATCTTGAATAATTTGTAAATGTTATCGTTTGGGTTAATATATATTATTGCCGCAACCATGGATCCTGAAAAATATTCAAAACTTGAGAATACTTAAAAATTAAAGCAGCAGATAACAACATAAAATTAGGTTGATTTCAATGTGTGACATTCACATTAACTTCAAGATCCATTTTCTTTAATTTTCAATTAAATCTGTCTACGAACAAAATATATGTCTTCTCTGCACATTCTCTAGACAAAGCGTGACAGAGGCGGATACTAACTGATAATGCGTCGCTCTCTGATGGAGATTGATCGCGTCACCGACGCTGTGTGTAAACACACCTTTATGTACGTGCGGGGGTGAGACAACCGGACTTGGTTACGTGAGAGTTATATAGTACCTTAAAACATAAATTGTGCATATAACTACCTCCTATTTTTTATATAATAGCTATTGCGCAAACTTAGCTTCACTAATACTAAAAGTAGCTGACTGTACCATGGAGGGATAATCTACTAAAGTAGTCGTAGCGAGAAAAGTAAGCTGTGCTTGGTAAATAAACTTACTTATGTGTATACTGATTTGAAATTACAATTTATGTGTATAATTCAGATTTTTATTTTATATTATATTATTATTTGTCTTGGTTATGCTTGCAGAGCTGACCTGCAAGTAATTGTTAGTGATATTGACATTCTTGTTTTATTTGCTACAGAATTGTTGGCAAGCCAATAGCCAAATAGTGTTCTAAAACTACATAAAATTATATAATATATAATTCTGTCAAATTTTGCGTTTTTTTGTACAAATATTTGGCTTTTAATGAGTGCCTCGTATGCAAATTTGAGGGCGTATTTATACCAAAAGAGCTGTGAACCAAAGTGTGAACCAAAAGTGTGTTTCTATATACTTTCTAATTTTCCTAATAGCTTCATGAGTATACCAATAATACAAATAATAACCTTAATATTGTCTTCTGTTTACGCGAATGTTATTTATTGAAATTGAACTACTATATACGGATTTTATCGCGTTATTTATTTTGCACTTTATTACATAATTTTGAAACTGTTACACTACTACTAGATACTATTAAACTTTACTCATTTTTAAGCTAATTAAATTATTAAAGCTATTAAAACTATTTATATTTAAGTTTACACTTTCCCCGACGTTTCGGTTGCTTTTCAGCAGCCATGGTTACGGGGAGACTAAGATGGTAGTTGTCTCAATGTTCCAGTCTTCCGTAAGCTGGTTGATATAAGGCGGTTAACATAAACAAAAAACCTATTCACGAAGAAAGTAAGAAATAATTTTTTTGAATAAAATAAATAAAATAAAATTAGACACAAATTGGAACACCATTGTAATAAGCACACACTTACCTATTTCTTTTCGTCACAAGATTATGGACCTTATTTCTGTTTTTTTTTTGTGATTTTTCGTTTGTTTGTTTTGTTTTAATATGATAATATGAATTTAATGTGAATGGAACAGTCGCAAGAGGAAGACTTAGGCGAACGATTCTTGATCAGATCGGAGGCGTTCTGGACAAAGGCCAGGTTAAGAGCACCTTGAACCGACGGGCGTGTATGAGGAACGTGATGAAAGTGAATGAAGCCAGAGAAATGTGTCAGGATCGTAGCAAATGGAAATCCGTAGTCTCTGCCTACCCCTCTGGGAAACAGGCGTGAATCTATGTATGTATGTATGTATGTTTTAATATCGCTACTTGAGGTCTTTGACATTGATCTCTACATTACACATAATGTTCTAAATTATGAAAACAAAAAAAATGTCCTGTGGCTAAACTACTGAATACATTTGGTTCATAATTTGTAAATCCTCAAAGAATACCATGTAGTTTGTACAATTAATGTGATAACATTTGCGCCACTTTGTATATTTATTAGAAAACATATATATCCGAAAACTGTAACCAAATCACTTTATAAATAATTAGCTTTTGCTCGCGGCTTCGTTCGCGTAAAAGTAGGTTAGGTTATGTTACCAAGAGTACATCTTTTTTAAATAATATCTTGTCGGTGTTACTCGGTGATAATATAGCTGGCCGATGGTAATTTTTTTTAAATAGTTTGATTAGTATATGCTTTAAACCCTTACAAACAAAAATTTAAATCTTGCCTCCTTATAATATTAGTATAGAAGTTTAGATTATTCATTGACCAAATAAGACAAGTGAACAAAATTTAAATATACACAATCACAGACCGCATGTATGTCATACACAATGTTACGTAGATGCTATATAAACAGATATACACATATGTAGTGTGTGATGCGACCGTGACTGCACACTTTCCACAGTGAGATGTCACAGAATTTGGTTGGTGGTTGGCAATAAATCGGTGACCTGCGACGTGACCGGCGCGGGACCGGCACGTGATCACCATGCGTGATGAATGTTACCTATACTATACTATACCGATCTGCTGTATTCTTACCTTAACTTTTTTATTAAACGGTAAGGTAAAATTGACATATGGGTTTCAATAATTAAGACACTGCGTTTCTGGTCTAATTTTATTGTACTAGAATTTCTAAACTTAGTAGTTTGTCCATCACAATTGTAAAGACCCCTACATAAATCAGAATATAAAATAAGTCTTCTTCCTTAGCATTTTTATTATTCCCAAGTTACTTGGGGTCGGCTTTTCTAGTCTAACCGGATTTGACTGGATATCAGTTTTTACACGGAGCAGCTGCCACCTGACCTCTGTAACCCGAAGGCTAACGATACCCTAAGGCTAGACCAGTGTCAGGATATTAGAGGGTACTGACTTTCCCAATAACGACTGCCATAGATGTTCATGGCAGCCTAGCCGGGACCGACGGCTTAACGTGCTCTCCGAGGCACGGAGCAGGCGATAATTGTCAATCAATACGCACATAATTTCGAAAAGTCATATAACTTCCGAAAGTCAGAGGTACGCGACGTGGGTTCGAATCCGAGACCCTCTGCATTGCAGTCTGTTGGTCTCCCCACTGAGCTATCGCTAAAATAGGTATTGATTCGAATAATTGATTAGCAAAAAATATTAAATTGTAGGTATATAAGAGCTGTCTAGCTATCTATAATGAAATATCTAATCATATCAAATTAACAAAACTTAGATTGTTTAAAATAAAGTTACCCGCTTGGTTGGTGGAGCAAAACTTTCTACAGTGAGACACAATTAAATAATTTATTGATTACTTTATATAATCTGTTAATTATACTGCAAAGTCTGCATTGATACTATACATATACACTTTGTGTGTGATAGGGTGGATAAGTGGATCCTCGCTTAGACATAAAACCTTATGTCTAAGCGAGGATTCACCATATTACCATATTCAAACAGCAGCAGCCTCTCTAGATAAGTTCTTCCTTACAAAAGATCGTGTCCAAACAAACATCTTGTGAGTAGTATTTTCAGATATCTTGAGGACGAATCCGGAGGGCGACCGGAGTGATACCACGGCGCTCACAGAAGACCGATGTGAAATAGCACTTGCGTTGTGTTTCGTCGAGTGAGTGAGAATACCGGAGGCCCAACCCTCCCTCTCCCTCCTAGGGGGAGGCAATTTTAAAAGGCTGGCAACGCACTTGTGACTCCTCTAGTGTTGCGGGTGTCCATGGGCGGAATAGCCATCGCTTACCATCATGCGATCCGTCAGCTTGTTTGCCTCCTATAACATAAAACAATGGAAGCACTGTACTACAGGCGGTCAGGTGATCCGTTTTTTGAAGAATCAGAAATACTGTTGATATACAGTATCAAGTAGGTTTCCAATAATGTACTGTGATAACCGCTAACCGTCAGACAGAACAAAAGCTCGTTAGCGGGCTAAATTAAATAAATAAAGTAAACGGAGATGTTGGAACGGTACGTTGAAACTATTTTATTCTCTTATAAGCGAATAACACATATCGAATTTAAATTTTTCTTAATTCGTGTTCATCATATTCTTCAGTCTCACTTCTTTATTTAGGGTTATGACAAAACAACATTAATAAAAAAAAAATTTGACCTAATGATAAAAGTATTTAACAACATTATTAATATTTCCCTCGCCCGGTCAACATCACACGTTTATAATTACCAAACAAAATAACTTAAGGACCCGCTAATACAAAATATAAACTTAATTAATAAACCAAAAGCGGCCAAACATCCGTTTAAACTAAACTTAGGACCGTCTACCAAAAAAACCTTCCAATCTTTCCCACATGTGGTTGCACTGAACAACTTAACTTTGCCATTCCGAAAAATACTACACTACTTTATTTACTTGGAAATAAGAGTCAAAATTGTCTGGCATTTGGATGATTAAATGCTATATTAATTTTGGTTTGCGACTAGGTTTTTTTTATGGCCGGATAAATAGGTCGCAGGTTATTTGCCGTTGCAAGGTGCAAGCGTCGGTAACGGAACATTCGGTGCTAAAATAAACGAAACGACAATATTTGACATACTCGTGCTAGAAGATAAGGGAAGCTTAGTTTTTATGTTTAAAGCTGTATTTGACGGTGAGAATCGAAATCCGATAGGCGCCGGTAAGTCCAAGGAAGTTATATGAAAATGTTATGATAACGGAACTTGTCTCTCATAATGCAATCTGAATATCCTGTTTATTACATGGTATAGAGTCACGTTTGTATATCCCTGGAAGTTGGGGCAGAGCTGTATCCAAACATTGCCACTATTTTTATTACTTGGGTGCCCTAATAGGCGCCTGCATGTGATATCAGTCTTTGTATTGTTAATGTTATGTTGTTATGTTGTAATGGTAATATTTTGTTCACAAAACAAAGAAAATGATGTAGAGCATAGAAACACTCCGTGGTTTATAAACCAACAAGAGTTTCCATGCTGTTCATCTAACTTCAAGCATTTCTACTTGGGACAAGATATCATATTCTTCGGTTGACTGCATCGTTGGTACATTTAAGCATGCGTAAGTATAAGCGCCACAGCCGGCTGTAGTATAATAATAATAATAATACGATTCTATCACATACACAACACCATGTAGCCCAAGCTAAGCAGAGCTTGTACTACGGGTACTAGACAATGGATAAACATACATATATACTTTTTTTGTTGTAAATACATACATATTATACATAGAAACACCCAGACCAAGACAAACATCCATGTTCACGCACACAAATGTTTGACTTGTGCGGGAATCGAACCCGCGACCTTAGGCGTGGCAGTCAGTTATACTACCCACTACGCCATCGAGTCGTCCAGTATGACGTAGTATGACTATGAGTATGAGTATAGTTTTTCGGTTAGATAATCCTCAGTAAAATAAAGTAGCACTATGTAGTGCGGCAACGTCGTTAATGAAGTGTGGTATAAAATCAAATCAATTGTCGACTGAGCTTTGTTGGGAGGTTGTGAAATGCCCTATAACTGTTTCAGTGTAACAAAAAGCACTATTCATGATCGAAACGTAGACTAGGCATAATAATACATTCACTAATATACTGTGCTTTGATTTTGTTTACAAACATTATATTTTAATGCGATTTTAATTGTGTACAGTTATCCAGTCCTCAAACAAAAACATTATTATAATCTCCAACGTATTTTGATCCATCACGTCACAGTCCCATCTTGTAACGCCATAGACCAAACAGTATTTAAAAATAGTACCGTATGTGGACAAAAAATAAGACGCCTCATATGGGCGGCTTTACGCAATATGGTTTTTGACCCTTATAACCCGCGGATATTTGTTTTATCATGGGCGTACGCTCTACAATATTCTGCCAAATATTTTTAAGAGAAATGTCGTTGCGAATGAATTTTAATACAAAAATACTTAGATGCACGCTTCAAAATTGTCATTTTGACGAAAATTAATAGGCTATCCAAAAGATACGTAGATTATAGTTTCTATTCATGAAGCACCAATTTATTTTATCGTTAAAATAATGCTACTATCATACATAAATTATTATGAAAACTATAACTACAGTTTTTTATGTTCTTGGCTGGAAATAATCAATGTACTTCATAAATATTAAAATAATAGAAAAACTAAACTAAACTTAACGTTCATATTATGAACAGTTTTATGTTCTAATAAATGCCATAAAAATAATTAAATTATGAAAATAATACGTAGTATATGTTTGTAACTTCTAAAGTACCGTAAAAAAACTTTTCCCTCGAGCGATTCCGTACCATTTCTTACATATATTAATAGACCATGTTCAGAACAAGACATGCGAGTGTAATTACAAATTAAAACTATTGCAATAACAATGTTAAACAAAGCCGATGCACTCCTACGCGTTTTTTTTGTCCACGGCCGGGTCAGGGCGGCGCACTGTGTAACGGTGTGTGTTAACGCAACGACATCCAGATGCGTGCATCGGTTAGCGGTATTTCACCGTGATTTTTTGTCCAGTGTCTTATGGTTTCGTGACAGTGTGCGGTCGCTAAGAAATGTAAATAAGCGCTTATGTGTTTATGCGGTTTAATTAATTTTATTCTACTTTCTGTTATTTAAAAATAAGAAATAAAATATTTAATTCCAATAAATCATTTATATGTATTTGTAAGTTTATTGTTATACCTATTATTATTATTATTATACCTATTTGTATGAATCGGACTATGTTTGTAATAACGATGAATGGGTATAAGTAACCTCAAAAAAAAAAACAATAGCATAAACAATGTTTTTAAATGCTTATTGTTTTTGTATGAGCTAATTAATCATTAGAATGATTAGACGGATCTCCTTCGCACATATATAAAAATCATAATCGAGTGATTCACATTACCGAATTTTCATAAACCACTAGTTTTTTGAACGTTCGAATTTGTAGATGAAATCTAGTTAGTGATATAACAGGTATTCATGTTGTCTTTTTTACATAAAGAACTACGTAATGAACCGAAAATGTGATAAAGAACAGACTAAACTCTTCATACAAGAATGTGTTAGTTTAAATAGACATTATACCAATATAGCAGCTATTACAAGTGCCAAATGTGGCACTATACTGTATTATATTAGTACGTCTACATGGATCATAAATTTGTTAGCAGTTAGTGACCCATCTGGTCAGAGGCAATAAAAAATGAAGTACTGGTCTTAAGTACACTTACGAACATATTTATTAGATTAGTAACAGAAAATGTGCACTTGATTCTGTAAGTTTTGTATCCATACAGCTCAATAGACTACTCTTAAAATTAATTTTAGTACTATTATTCTTCTTGTAGAGTGTAGAGTATTGATAAGGGTAGAGTGCTTTCTAGTATAGTTCTAAACTCTATTCCAAAATGCCGCAGTTTAGTTTTAGATGTATAGAGGTCGCCAGCTCTTACGGGGGTTACCGATTATATGAAAACTTGCTACACCATTAGGGTATCATTTAGAAGTTGGTCTACTATTAAAAAGTAGTCACTATTTACAGGTTATTTTGTTCATCTGTAACGGGGTATCCTGCGTGAGCGACGATCGCAAAGCGATGAGACCCGACACGATGCAATGCGATGCGATGCTACACGCGACAAATTTCCTACATGATATTGGTCATTACTTCTTGAATCATGGGGAAGTACAGTGCAATTTTGCTTGAAAATTTATACTAAAAGTAGACTTCTAAAAAAATATAATCAAATACACAGAAAGAAAATTAATATAATATTTTACAAAGAAACATATTTGGCAAATTCCAACATTTATATCCAAAATTAAGAAATTATTATATATATATTAAGATAAACAATATTGTGGCGTGATACCATCTACTTTCGATTGCATTATTGCTGCTATTAAGTCTGAATTTGAGAATCAACCATTTCGTAGTAGATACGTGGTATCGCGTCTGGTCGCCCACAAAAAAGGTAACTATGCGTTACGTCGCATATCGCCGCAGACTGCCAGATAAGCCGCAAGATGGGTAGGCCGTTGTTTTCATCGCGTTCGTCGCGTTCGCAGCGTCGCGTCGCGTCGTATTCATCGCTCACGCAGTACACCCCGTAAGAAATTTTTATGAATAGTTCAGATTATAGAACTATGTCAAGTAAACGGTAAATTGATACAAAAACAATATTACAAATATTAAGTACAGACTTATTATTACCATCGTTTATAAATACCACCTTTTCTAAATAATAATAACGACAATTTAATATAATACATAATAATTGTGAAAATAAAGTTCAGTAACTAAAGCCTAAATAATTCATTCGTTTGGGTCATAAAGTAACATTTATACAGGTCAAAGTTTAGTGTATAGCTAGTTTACTAAAATTACATTAGGGTTAGCTGAAAGTAAGCGCTTATGTGTACATAACTACATAGTTCAAAACCAAATACTGATATCGTACTTATCTTTAAATAATTAAATGGTATTTAAATTACCCACTTCAAAAATGTTAGTTCAATGAAAAAGCATAGGTATGTGTACAGAAAAAAAACTGATAAGTTGCTTATCTTCTAATTCGACGGTATTTAAATTACCCATTCCAAAAATGTAGTAGCGACTGTCCGCATACATCACGGTACGTAAATTCTCATACACATCGATGTGGACATCACATGCGGCGGACACACATGTGTTGGAACACGTGTGCCGCCCGCGTCCTCCTCCCTCAGACACATAGTTACATAGAAAGCAAAAGAAATGTACCAGTGGTGACAGACTTCTCTCCCGAATAGACAGAGAATATTCTTAGAGACAGTTCAACAATAATTAAAATCCTTTTAGCTCCATGATTTTGTTCGGTAAGTTGAGGAATCAAAAAAAATAAAAAGATATAAGTTTACTATAGATTACGTAATAAGCACAGTATATTTGAGTGCTTTTAAATATCGAAATTATAGATCTTCTAGCCAGCATTAATTAAATATTGATCTCATGCAAGAAAGTTCAGTTAGCGTAGCCTTGACTTTCATAATTGTTACTTTGTGACTTACATGAATAAAAATAATTTTATTTAGATAATTGAGCCTATTTTGTATTAGTAGATGACCAGGCAACAAATCAATGCATTTATGAGCCCATTTCTAAGGTCTATTGAATAGAAGTGTTTTAATAAATAACTAAGCAAATGCAAAATCTCGAAGGTATTCTTCGAAAGAGAAACTAGGCTGAAGTATATACGTAGATTCTTTATTTCGTAAATAACCGTTAACTGCACTGTGAGCAAACCTATTGGCGTCTAGGAGTTCTAGTTCTTAGTACTTTTATTCTTAAAATCCTAACTACAAAGTTTTTCACCAGAGCAAAACCCACAAACGTTTTACCTGACCATAATAAGAGATCTAATAATAGCTATCAATTTTACGCTTTTTATCAGATCAAAACATTAAAAAACTGTTTTTGTGTTAAAACGCAATGTCCATCGGATGACAAAGGCCCGAGGCGTGATGCCACGTTCAAAAAGCTACAGCTGAAATGTTTCGTGACAGGTTTCATATCATAAATCACTTCGCTACGTGAGAATCGAAATACAAGATGACCCGACTTCTGACAAACTCTAAACATAAGCTCCACGAAAAAAGAATATTAATGTAAAAGATATAAGAATAAACAAAAAATGACTATAGAATTCAGACGGCGATTAATTATTAATATATTATTAGTTATAGAGAAATATATGTATGTCCATTTGGATGATAATATTATAATTTTTTAGAAATTTACTTTGTAGTTGCATTCTAAGATATTTAATAACAGATAAGTTAATGTTTAATTATGTTAATATTAGCGTGCCCATACCAGTACCCAGCGTGTACATTAAGCTGTCAAATGCACTTATATTCATTTGCTCATTCTGTCACATGCTATGTCGGTAACAAGAAAGTCTTGTTACTAATTACTAAATAGGTACTATTTTTATAAATCAATCATTAGTATCTATTTGAATTCATAACACAATAAATAAACAAATATTATTGGTATCAATATACCTGAAAATACTTTAAAACCAAGAACATTAAAAGCTATGATTTGTGTGTTCCATAGCGTCATAGTCATAAATGCATACCAAATTAAGTATGTAGTTTTAAACATCAATAGATATTTAAAAATTCGCCACCAAATCATGCGGTTATCGGGGACTAAAATCAAAACATCCCCTCAGCGTACGTCGGTGGAACGTTTCAACCGAATTAGATTTTTTCTTGTCCCAAAATTCTGGTGAGACCACAAAAAGTTTACCGTTATGGACACACGTTTTGCATAAATCATCTCAAGTGGGTCTGGTAGAGATTATTGCGCCCTTTTCACTGAACTGTGTTTGTTTTAATGTGGACTGAGATGTTGAGAAACTGTTTGTATCCTTTATATTTATGAGTAGAGTTATAAAATATAAAAATGTTGAAGACTTCAGCTAATACTGAAGTTGACTTTAATATGTTGTATTGACACTTATCCAGCCAGTCTACATGTATAAGAAATAACAGTACGTAGCTTGATTAGTTAGATATATCATTAAAAAAACTGTTTATACATAGATGTTTTCATCGTTATTAGTAGCTGAAACGCAAAATATAGTAGCTCTTTGAAAGAGGCCCATCGCTTTGGGTTTTAGTTACTGAACACATGTTTCTTTTATTTTCTATAGCAATCGAACGGTGTGTCCCTTACATACTTTTATTTCGAGGTGCGTAGACGACTGATTGACCTCGGTGGCGCAGTGTTAGTTAATGTGACTGCTGTGCATGAAGTTCTGGGTTCTATTTTTGGGTCGGGTCAACACAAAATGCTATTGGGCTTTCTGTCAAGAAATACTTGATAGCCGTCTGTAACTAGATATTTGGCAGCGTTGCACACGCCGTGCCTTAGAAAGCACGTATAACAGTTAGCTCCGTGCCTGATCTCTCTGCGATAATCACGGATTACCGAATCATCGGACGATAGAGTGAGGGAATAGAAAGAGCATTATTTTGTGGTTGTGCGCACATATGTCGTGCATTATTATATCTCCTGTGTAGAGGTGTCTATCTAGTTTCCGTGTAAATAAATTTCGGTGACCAAAGATCTGTTTGGAGAACATTAATGTACTATTTTCAATATTTAAAGCCATCTATCCTAACTTCGTGTTCAGAAAAAGTTTTAACAAACCGTAAGCTACATTTTACAGAGAACTTATCCGAAAGCATAGTTAGTAGGTTAAGGTTTTTTACTGTTTTAAAATCATTAGTGTGCACAACATGTGTTGCGATCTGCAGGTACTATCAGGGATGAGCAGGGGTGATTAAAAATGATGTTTATAGGCACCGATCGCCATGACACGAGCAAAAAACCTCGGGACAAATTTTAGAATGACCACATTTCGATTTCGGAAGGCAGTTATGTAAAATGATTGCAGTAAAAATGTCCATCTAGATTTAAACAAATTGATTTATTTATTTCTTTTGTTAAAATAAAATATCTCATTAACATTTTGATTAGTAATTGGTTGATTTTGGTTCATGTTGCCAGAATATTGAATGGTATATTTTTTACTATAAACCCGTAATATCCCATTGTAGGCAATAGGCTATATAAAAAGTCTACAATTAAAGTTGTTTTAGTGTATTTACCATAAGTGAAATATATACCAAGATATTCCTTAATTGACAGACATTTTAGTAGTATGCAGAATCAATTTTTGTTATTGAATAACCAGAATTTTAAATGAGCTTTTGATAAAATTATGCAAATGAAATATTATTTGTCATTACGAATTTTGAGTTCTCGGTCACTCACCAAAATATATACAGAGTTTACAAATATTTCAGTCGATAGCTTTTTGATGTATAGTATAGACGGATGTTTGATTTGAAGATATGTCATCAAATCAAACATTCGTCTAAAAAAATTAAATGTTTATATTATTCTATAAACTTGCCATCTTAAATCTTGCCATCCATCAACTCTTTACTATAACGTAACATAAAAAAATAATGAAACTGGACAATGAGACCCGGGTCCATAACACTAAGGAGGTCTATCAAAAGGAGATTAGATCGATAACGACCAACAATGCCTGTGGGAGTTCAAACATAGAACTTATAAGAAAAAAAACTAAGAAACATGAAACGAGGAATTATTCGCATCGTTTCCTTTGAGATCTTATAAAACCGTTTTTCAACTTTTTCATTGCAAAAAAGCATAAATGAGGGTGGATCGTGAAAAAAGTGGACAAAGGCCGAGGACAAAGAGGTTTTTAAACATGGGTTTTATCAAGCCCCGTATGGTTTTTCTATTGACATGCCCACATGTAAAGCCTACCTGGTGTTGGTATTTTATGGAAACTCTATCAGTCATTCTTTACCAATAAACTTGATTAAAAAGCTCGCCATTTGCAAATTAAATTACACTGCTCTGTTTCTTTTTGCTTTGGTAAAAATCTTCTTATTTTGCTCAATAACTCACTAGAGATGTGACCTTTATTGCAAATATTTTAAAGTTTTCTTGAAGAAACTATCTGTAGAGCACACATATCTTTTGTTGTGTGTGTGTGTGTGGACTTTTTTAGACTTAAACCAATGTGACATCAACGCATTTAAAATCATTTAAATCAGTCAATGTTTGAAAGAAACACCCTAATTTAATATAAAAAAATATTTTAACTTGTTGATCATACATAAAACACAATCTCTGATATGAAACACATACTTTCTTTACACAACTCAAACAAACGCAAAAAACAATTACACATAAAGAAAGTTACAAGCGTCTGTCAACAAAGTACAGTCACAGACACAATTGTCGCCTATTTTCTTATAACGCGTGTCGCAACTTCGCAAGCGACCGAGTGTCGTACACAATAATTTGAGTTTGAAACAGGGTGGAGCGGCGACAGATTGCGCACGTCCGCTAATGACAGGCCGCCGATGCGCGTGTGTCCAGCCCGCGCTCATTCAATGCAAATCCACTTGTGAAGCGTTTGAATTTCGAATAGTTAGACAAGACAAATACATGAAACGAAACGTGTTGCTCTACATTGAGTAACTTTAACATAGACTCTGTGTGCTTGAACATCATGTTCGAATTGATTGAGTCAATTTAATATAATATTTATAGCTTCGATGTTACTGTGTTGTGTTTCTTTTTATTATTTCTATACCTAAGTTGTATATTATTTGTACTTCTTGTTCCATTTGTGGTGTGATTTTAATGTATATTAGCTATTTGACAGCGAGTTTCTTTAATGCTTGGCAACATAATAATGTCTTCATATGTAAGAGTTTTACGTCTTCCCAGTAAACATATAAACGTAGTGAGTATGAAGGAAGATATTTCGCGCTTCGTACCTTGCAGATAAGTTTCCTTAAATGGCTAATAAAAAGTGGCAACATTACTTCGCATTTAAGGGCGTGTTATGATGCTGCATACTCGGACTATCAAGGCACTAACATCTGTAAAAAGTACAGAGATAAGTTCCTCCCACAATAAAACACGACTGTTCTATAAAATACTGCGGTCTTCATACGCGTATACAATGACCTCTCGCGATGACAGGCCTCCTGCCCACGCGCACGCTCGTTCTAATCACACCTATCTCGACGCTTACACAGCTCGTCCATTCATACATATTTGGACTGATTTTTTTTGTTTAGTTTAAACGGCCACGAGTGGGCAGACGTTTTGTTTTGTACAACACCGTGATCGTAATCGATTAACAAAATTACAAAGTAATCTTTAAGTAAATCAATATTGTAAGGTTGTTTAGATTGGTAATATCGATTTAATACTGACAAGTTTAACGCCTGATGTGATAATATTAATTTCCAAGCAATAAATCTTGATTACGGCGTTTATGCATTAACCTGTTTAGTAGAGCCTATCGGTACGCATAAATAAAACATCACTCCTGTATCTCATCTAAGAGATAGGCAGAGATGTAATACACCTACGTTTCGCCAATTTAGTGGATCCCACGTTATATTAATTATATATTTTTGCTCCTTATGCATTGACTGGAACTGGAATTTCAGATTTAGTACTACTATAAAGAATTTAAAAATGATATGACCCAGTTAACTCTACATGAAAATTAAATACGATCTGTATTCCTACCATTGAGAGTGAAGTACTGTACAATCTCGTTAAAATAAATTCTAATTAAATAATGATAATGAATAACACATATTTGTGTTTTAGAAATAATAAAATATACAAAGACTCAATATCGTACTGACTGTACTTAACCACATTACTTAGTAAACTTCTAAGTATATGACAGGAAGAACCAAGGATGAAAAATAATAAGTTTTATTCAAGCCACTGGACTCACAATGAGTGAAAGGCGTTTTAAAATTCAAATCTTGGTACTGACCAGTATGCTAATTTCACCAACAAAATGTCACTCTCAACTGTTGTCGATGACTGTACAATTTTGTAGGCACACCCTTTGCTTGACGCTCACAAATCTTCGGTCATCGTTCATAAGAATCATTCATGTTTGTTCGCTTTTATTTTAAAACAATTTTGTTGGACAGCGTATCTATGATTCATTAATAGTTGTAAGTATTATCATAATTTAAAATACATAGAATTAATGTGTCTGGTATTGCTCTCAATCAAATTGATGCTTTAGATGTTAAATAATTTCGTCATCGCTTTCTCTGTGACAAGATATCTAGATCGCATCATTTTGTCCTATCATACATACATAGACACAAGCTTGCTGATATTTTGTACTATTTTTATGCTGCCTTGGTGGTGCAGCAATAATAGTGGATGCGACTGATGTACATGAGGGTTTGATTCTTGGGTAAAGTAAAGTGTAATTAGGGTATCGTATCAAAAAATTGGCAGAAATTTAAAATAATTAAAATGCCCGGAGAACGTTAATATGCTCGCCCTCTTTTACTTTGGACATAAAACCATACTTAGCGAAATGTTTAGTATTGACATTTCGCTTTTCCACTTTGCTTTCACCTTTGGGTGCATAGTCTAACACTATGTAAGTATTTATGTACATAGACACCATACAAAACCGAGAATATTACTCTCGCATTGCCAACCCTGCATAAAAGGAGTCACTGTGATATCAGCGAGAGGATTATAAGGTCTTCTGCGCGAGCCGTATATTGCCTTCAATTCGTCTATGGACTTTTTGAAGGTAAAACAAGAAACGAACATAGGCTGATGCATTGAGCCAATTGTGAGATCTCGGGCTCGATACCCGAGGCGGGCAGTGCTCTTAATTTTGTCTGTTGGGAATTCTTAGTAAGCATCTTTGAATTTGGAATCTCCGGTAGGCGAGTAGGCTCAACCAGAATTATATGGGACATAAAAATATAGCTGATGGATGATGGGTGTATAATACACTTACTCCTTCAAGGATATACAGGTGCGAGGATACGTATATAACAACAGAAATATAAATTCATTGACGCTTACCAATTTTACTTAGGGCTCACGTGGTCGAGTACGAATAGTCTACCACCAAGAGTTTCGAAATGTGCAATCATAAGAAGAAACGCATTTATTTCACTGTTCTGTAAGATTCAATAATGATTATAAGAAAACATTCCTGCAAATATTCTCGTACAGCACGAACCTTTACAGCAATTATTTCATCCGTACGTGCAAGCTTACCTATAAATTAGCGTCGGGATATGTCCATTTTTACGAGGCGAAAGCAAGCTTTATTTTCACAGTATCTAACGCCTTAACAGTACCCGTACACACCCTTGGCAGTGCCAAGGTTCATGGATGGTGATTGTCAAATACCATCAGGAAGGTGCTAGCTCATTTGTTACTAACCGCAGGAAAAAGCAGCGTATAAAAAGGAACGTGCTCAATTAGACTTCGGAGGACCTCTCTTATATCTATTTTTACGTAATGTTTCTTATAAATAAACCCACACTATGCCAACTTGTGAGCTACGTACAATAATAACAATTTCACTCACAATCAGATGGGAAGCACTCATCCATTAATTACAACTGATTAATTTGTGTTGTACAATATTTTTCTCCATTTAAATCTTCATTAATTACAGGTGATAAGCATATGACGTATAGCTCTTATTGCGTTGGCTTAAGGTTTTATTTTCTACAGTTTATACCTAGTGTGATTCGGTACTGTTGTCAATAAGATGTACAATACGTTAAAACGTGGGTGCCTAAGATTTTGGTACAGCTAACAACAAATGAATTTTACAACTAAAATGGCAGGCCAATTATCGATGTTATTAAAAATGCATGCAGATAATAATAAAAAAAGGTTTGGGCAGCAAAAGGAGTGATGTGATTTTTGAAAACATCGTTATTAAAAGCAATTAAAGATGAAGAAATGTACACAATTTACGGTTTATTAGTACACACACACATTCAGTGCAATCAGTACATTCGGAGTAAAATTAGTTATTTTATCGGTCATTTGGCTTTGACGAAATACTAATTATTTACGCGACACAAATCATGTCAGATTTGCATCCATAAACTGTCACATATTTTACTACATATTTTACTACATATTTTAATAAATTTTTCTTCTATTATGACTTTATGACCTACCTGTACCGTGCCTTACCCGCAGTGACTTACTATCCTACGCAGCCAGTGGGCAGACTACAACCACAAAGCTATCCACCGCTCATCACGAGCTGTCATTAATTACACGCCATTTACCTCTCATTATAAATAGACAAAACCAATTATCTCTAGACCAGCGCCATTGTGGCAACTTATGATTTATTTCGACTTTTTGTTTTGTGCCCGACTGTACTAAATGAGCGTAATTGAAAGTGTTTTCAATGGCGTTTTTACTTTTGGTCTACGTAACTGTACCTTTGTTATGTTTTATATTTGAAAAACTAAGATCTATTGCATCTATTGAAGTGCAGTAGCTTCTGGAAGATTATACAAAAGGATATAGAATCTTCTAACTAAGTTTCTCTTTTACATGGACGAAGACTAAAACTTACGTAATTTTCCCTACGTCATCTCATCTCATTAGTCCCCATCTCTTAGAAAGATGTGCTTTGATGAATTGTATTGACTATTTTAAATAAAAGAAAGGAAACAACAGCTGGTGACACAAATCAATTCCATTATTATACAAACAAACATATGATGACGCTGTTATACAATTACAGGTATTCGAATGGCCATCTGCCGTCAAATTGGCGAAACAACCGCACAACAGGTGAAAGCGATGGACTGGCCATCGCCTAAATACTTAATCTACATGCACAGAAGACCGCAATGCTCAGGTTAGAATTATGTGTTAAACAAACCACATTCATGACATATGGATAATGACTTTACAGACATGATTGCTCAATTGCTTAGATTTTTTGATCATACCATTGTACTAAGTTCATTCCAGGCTGGCCTTAAAATTATGGTTAAACGAAATTGGAAAGAAATATCCACTAATGTTTAGTCGCGCTGCAGCACGAATGGCACATTAGACGATGCGTCGCTTTATAAAGAGGAAAGATTAAATTTTTTGGTTTGTTTGTTTCTTTGTAAAGATTTAACTCAAAAACTACTAAACAGATATTAAAAATCCTTCCACCATTAGAAAGCTATATTTTCACCGAGTAACGTAGCTATATTTTATTTGATAAAGTACTGTTATTAACAAAACCTTACCTATTTTTACGCGAGCAAAGCCGCAGGCAAAAGTTAGCGTGATAAAGAGATAAATTATGTATACTGTCATACCAACGTAGGTTTGGAAATTCTTTGTGTTAATGTTTGTGAAATTTACTGCGTAATTGTGTTAGCAGCTTACTGGGCAAAGAAGAAATAAGGAAATATCTAATATGGGTGTAAGTGTTGAATTAAAAAGCTAATCTTGTTACCAGCTAGGAGGCAGAATGCTTCAAATGTGGCAGTTGCGAGTTTCCTAAAGTAAAATATTAACCGCAGTTCAGCTCATTCCGGGATTATAGCAGGGAACGTTACAATCAGCAGTCTTTTCACACAAATTGGTGACAAGCGATGGTTTTGGTGGTCACCAGGTAAAAATTGTGTGTGATTCACAAATACATGATCTTCATTTTAATGTTTCAAGGGTCCCATGACAAAAAGCTTAAATTGGCTTTATGGCCGTGACCGAAATTCGATCTGGAGGACATTATTACACTATTACAACCTGTCTACTTTAATTACTATCGATATCAACATTTAGCCTGATCATACACATACATACATATGTGTAGCAGCATACCTACATATCGAAATGTAGCGAGAAGTGGAATGGTCGTGTGTCGACCGTCTGTCAAGGATACTGTGTGTGGTAATCACTCTATTGACAATGCAAAACGTATACTTGCCATGTCCGAGGATAATTTGCCTTGAGTAGGACAACGAGTGTATGGAGTAGTATAGGCATCTGAAATTGATTTGCATTCGTTTATTGCACATTTTCTATCAACTACTTATTCAACCACAAAAATCGTACGTGGCCGAGTGCGAGTATAAAGTCACTTTTTGGTTGTGTGATGTACTTGAGGTAGAATGGGCTTTATTGGTTTAATGTCGGTTAAGCCTTAGTAACAGTCCGAAGCTCGTAATACTAGACTGCCTAGATTTGGTCAACATGGGCGTTTTCTCAAGTGGTACAGAAGCATAAGTTTCGACAGATGGGTTTAGGCAGCAGTTACTTTGTAGACATTTAACTTAGATAGATTTTCCATAACAGCGCAAGTAACAAGAACTACAGGTTTCTTGACAATCAGTTTCATAATCAGAGTATCCTTTAGACACGTCATCGTATCTTTTAAAAGCTCTGCAACTCAATTGGTCTTTAAAAGCACGATATTTTTGGATGGACGGTATTCTCTCAGTCTAAATACTTCAGGTTTAAAAGTAGCTTCCATTGTCTTTTCTTCTTGAAAGAATATTGTTAGATATGTATTTATCGAAATAAAAACAAACAATCTCTTTAATCTGTTGGAATATTCAACACATGTTTAGTACTTAGATATTTATATTAAGAAGTCTCCATGATTCTGCTATCCTGTGACCGCATGACAACATTTGGCTGAACCGCGAAAGTGGGATTGTTGGCATCATTGTTTGATACGAACCGCACCTCACATGTCATTATGGAGTCCACATTATTTTTATTTTTCACTCAATATAATACACTGGCCACTGTACAAGTAAGTCATTGTGAGGATAAAGACGTTTTATTCGAATAAATTTCTTTATTGAATACTGTCAGCTGCTTTGGAACACAATCCTTTTAATAGCAGTCGGATAAAAAATTCTGCGTATTTCTTAACTCTTTTCAGCGCATTAATTAATATACATCATAATACAAAACGGCATCAGTTGTTTATTTTTCCGAAGAGCACGTAGGTATACAGATGTGTCACATAGATATTTTAGCTTAAACCGGACAAGCTAGGTCAATCAAGTCCAGAGCTGTAAAGCTGTAGAAACATCGATTCAAATCCTTAATTAGTTTTGCAAACGATCATAATAGTAAGATAATCTTATTTCTTAAAATAAATACTAAAATACTATAGATAAAAGGCATACTGGTACGATATATATTTTTGGTTCTCCATTATTCTAGGCAAACATAAAATTAACAGAAATATTTCATAATTCGGAAACTTTGGATCTGGTTAAAGGTTACAGTAAAAGAAATTGTTCTAGATTCTTAGATAATAATTAAGTTCATGAAAATCTTATAAAGTCAATATGAAATGTATAAATAAACAAAGAAAAATCATATTAAAGAAACTTAAAATAGATTTGAACTTTAGTTTACATGATGTTTTACCTAAAATACTTCTTAATGAGTAAATTTTGAAACGGTAGGTATTGGCTTTATACCTAGCACAAATAGTTTAATATATTTAAGTATTATTACTAGGTACTTTATGTTTATTTTTTTTATGGTTAAATATATGGTCAACGAAGTTTTTTATAATTGATAGCATTATAATCAGTCCTGACCAACCGCCTAGATAGGTTATAATAATAATGTCCTCCAGACCGAATTTCGGTCACGGCGGCCAGTCTTAACGGAGACTGGCCAACTACGCAGGAGATATTATAGTGCACAAGTGTGTGCGCAAACACAAGTGCACTCTCTGTTCCCTCACTCTCATGATTCGATGGGACTAAACCTGGGAATAAACAGCGGTAATCCGACACGACTGGAGAGAGATCAGGCGCAGGACCAACGGCTTTACGTGCTTTCCGAGACACGGGGTGTCTAACACCGCCAGCTTCCTAACTCTGGGGTGCTATTCAGATTTCTTAACAGAAAAGCTCAATAACTTTTTGTTGACTCGACCCGGGATTCGAACCCGAGACGTCATGCACAGCAGCCGCTGCGCCACGGAAGCAGTTAATATTATTGCCATCATAGTGGTTATACTATAATAGCAATAATAAAGAAACTCTTTATGGAACGAATTTGATAACAAAACTGGAAGCATGGTCTCGCTACCTATAAATACTTGCCTTTCATATCTCACTTTACAATGCAAAGCATCACGGGTAGATTTATGAGTCCTTATGTTTTCAATACCAATTGTGACTGGATAATATATACAAATGTCCTAAAAAGTTGTATGAAATGATATTGAGCATTTTATCCGTTATTAATTATTATGGATACTAATTAAACCTGACGTTGAAATATTATAATCGTAACTAATATTATAAATGCGAATGCGTTTGCTGGTTTGTTTGTTACTTTTTCTTGTCATAACTACTCGACCGATCATCATGCAATTTCGCATACACGTTGTCAAGGGAACAGAAAAGAACATAGGGTATCTTTAATCCAGAAAATAGTACTATTTTTACCCTAACCTAACCTACATTTACGCGAGCGAAGCCTCGGGCAAAATCTAGTATGTAATATAATGTAACTCCGTTAGATGCAAGCCAAAACCTACATGTCAAAAATTTGGTTCTCTGATTACAAAATTACGAAGCTCAATGAAAGGGGATTTCGAATTCGAAATTTAAATTTGAAACACACATGACCTCCAACCCACATGGCCGGCCCACACCAGCCAGTCATTTGCGATTCAGCCCGCGTAACCATTGTTTTACTTTTCGAACTTAGTATATATCCTGGCTGTTGAATATCTTTACTACCCTTTATACTCTGTGGATATCAGAAGAATATTATGGCGCCAATTTAACAATACATTTGATTATGAAAAACATCTACCCCCATTTTATAGTATGATTATAGTTTTACTCACTTGGTTAGCCTAGTTTGGCGTAGCCTATAAACTATAAAGGAGTTTATTTCGTATACATAATTTCATTTACTCTTTTAGCAGCCAATATCAAAGTAGGTAAGACATAAGTCTCATTAAGTCTAAGTCTCATTGAATTCTGACAATAATTTTACAATAATTAAATGTACTATATATGTATATTCGCATAAATGTAACACTACCACAGCGTAGTCTCTGCCTACCTCTCTGGGAAACAGGCGTGAATCTATGTTTGTATGTAGGTATCAAATTTGTGCTGATATTTATGATGATTGCTAATACTGATGATTTTACTATTTAAGTATGATAGAGATATAAAATGAAGAAACAGACATGTATTAAGATATTGGTTATTTAAAGTCTTTAGGATATGCAACATTTCGACAGCTTAACGACTTCTTGTCAATTTTTTCACGAGCCTGTAATTATTAAGTATTTGTTGAGGCATATAAAGAAGAAACAGGTCAACTTAAAATGGTGGATTTTATTTTGTGGTCACTTGCAATTTTTACGACACTTTCTCCTGTTTGGAGAACGTATTGCAGTAACGTAGCTCTTTTGGCAATTGATCAAAGGATTCATGGACAGAATGTTTGGTGTCATGACTAATATGACAATTTAAAATTAAAGCGTGTCTTCGTAACACTATGCAATTTTTGTACACTAACAAAATTTTAAGGCTCGGTCAATTACTACCTATGTCGATATGTATTATTCAAATATTTGAAATGAAAATTTAAAAATAGGCAATAAATATTACTGCTATCTCCTGCTTCTTTAACCGTTCTGTAACCGCTACTTACTTAGAGTATCTTAATGGCTAGGGTCTTACGTAGGGTAAAGATACTTTCTTAGTGGCCTCGGTTGACGGAAAGTGATTGCGTTCCGTCCTCTATTTCTTCATCGATCTCTAGAATCTTCTTCGATCCTTTAGAGTCTAGCATGGCGATGCATGCATATACTGTATGATATTTTTTCTGTACAATAAAACTAATTTAAGTAAAGAACATTGTGAAAGCTATCAAAACATTTTTAAATTCACTTATTTTTTATAATTTAATTAATTATCATCACTAAATAAAGAAGCGTCTATGAGATAGTAAAAGCTCTATGATATATCATAGGCCTAAACTTTTATGTAATGCTATAGAAAATAATGTTCAAATAAATGCTATAGCATGTATTAGAACACTATTTTCTAAAATCTCTCTATTTTTAGAGCATATATATAACTACTAAAGCTACTCAATCTTGACTACAACAAAATTAAATAGCACACTCCGTAAACAAAATTGATTTGTTACTAAACGTCATTTAAAAAAAGTGACGAGTCCATTTCTTTTTTCAATATTTTTTCAGTAGCCTATTTTGTCTCTATTCATGTGGCAATTGTCCTTTAAGTAACTCAATATAGCGCAACGGACTTTTGTCAAAATATTTACTTTACCCAACGCGGACACAATAGAGCTCTTAACGCTAATAATGCTATTGGGCTTATTCAAATCCGAATCGGCATGTAATTGTCATTTTAATTTCGTCTGTTCTCTGTATGGCATTTATTTTGTGTGACAATAAGACATTTGAGAATCGATCTTCGATAGATATCGATGGATATCTCGAGATAACGTTGTATCGAGTTGCATACGTGTGAATGGTCCGATCGGTGACAGCTGGGAGGTGAAGTGCGAAGTCTCAAGGTATGAAAATAATTGCAGTATCATTATAGTAGACTACCTTGTAAGTTCAAGAGTACGTGAGTATGAACACATGTACAACTGCTGTTTGTTTGATCGCAGGATCGATTCCTAGATTGGATAAAGTGTTACGGGTATTTCTGTCAATAATATAGAATAGCAAAACGTATGATATAATTTGTTGTTGAAATGAGCCCAGAGCCGTAGTAACTTTAATAAACATAAAAGAAATTGATATAAGACCTTCGAACTACTTGAACTATCCACAAATATTTTACGTATATTTACGTGAATCAAACCCAGCGTTCTTCGAATTTTTCATTTGTCAACACATTTAAATAAAAAACATATAATGTTAACTCAACATCATATAATATTGGTTTAGCTATCCCAAAGATTAGTGTGCACCAAAGCACAGACAAACATAAATGTTATAACTACTTTAAGTATAGAGGTTATACACTTACGTAGTATAAAAATTTGCCTTGCTCACGTTAATCTAGATTATGTCAATAAATTTCCATCCCTCAGCAGCAATACTTTTTCCTGGATGAAAGATTCCGTATACTTAAGCTTTTCTGTAGGTACCCCTGACAACGAGTATGCGAAATTTTATGATCGGTCCAGTAGTTAAGCTATGAGCGCGTAAGAAACATCATCATCCTTCAAAATAATATATATATTATGAATACCATACGTAATGAATAGAATATAATTTTCATTAAAGACAATAAAAGGCAAGTTAAATTTCATCAACACTTAAAACTCGCGGCAACGTTTTGTCCAGAATTCTCGAAAACAAACCCCAACAAAGATAACCACTGACAATAATTATTTTCTACAGATATAAAAACAAAACAACCAATTTTAAACCTTAACACCTTATAATAAAGACTATTATAATAATTTGGCTTTTAAACGTATAACGTGTTTTCGACAAAAACGATGACCCCTATTGAATTGTTGGTCATTATCCAAGACGGGTGTTTGTATGTAAATTCTAGGCTTCTTCTTACCTCACCTTGACCCTGTATCATCAGGAATGAATTAGGTATCGAACTTGACCAGGGTTCAGAGGTGTGAGGTCATTACGTGATTGACACTCATGATGGTAACTACCGTTTTTGTAGACAGTTACCACTTTGTTTCCGCGCTGTTTAATGATTTGACAAAGTATTGAATTGTTGCTAAGAATTGAAATTAATTAGTTGTTTTCTTTGTATTGTTTTACGTTGCTGTCGTGATATGATTTTGTGTTAATGCTTGCGTGTAGTAGGGATGGCTACGAGACCAGGGTTAGGCAACGCGTTATAGACTTGTTCTGCTGGAAATTCTAAGTGGCAGCAGACTCTGCCAATGCTGTGGTAGAAGGCAATAGGATCACTTTTAACTGGAAACATAATTAGTTAAATTTGATGAAGGTGTGAAGTATTGTAGGTCTTATGTTTACGCGAATATGGTATAAATTTAAATTAAGACTTTTGTAGCGCCTTATTATGTGTACAGTTTTTTTCCAATGGTTGAAAAAGCAACCGCAAAATGAAGAAGATAATAAATAGGTTCAGACTTCGTACTACTCCTGAGAATTTCTTGCCAAAAGAAACCCAATGACACAACCCGAAAGGAATTGAACCCGAACCTTATGCACTACAGTCGCATTCACTACTGCTGCACCGCCGACGCAACCGTATATGTAGTATTTACTTCAATTAATTGACATTAAACTTTATTAAGTAGTCAAACAAACATCGCGAAGTTGCGTTTATAATAGTTTGGAAGGTTTACCAAGTTTGTAAAAAGTTTGAATTTATTCTATAATACCTTTAAGCATCTGTGCCAGATGTCTATCAAAACAAGCTTTAAAATTGTAATTCACATTACTGTATGCAATTGTGTCAAATTAATAAAGATATATCAGCAATCCGTAAAACATTGCTAATAATATGTCATGATATGTCTCGGACAGTACTTACCTCAAAATAAGGTACCTGTCGAAGCGAAAACCCCCAAAGCTACAGAACCATTCATCGGACCATTATACACAATGATAAATACTAATTATTTCCAATACACCTGCCAATCGATGCAAATGTCCGCTCACCCTTGACGACCGTGGACGATTAGCCGGTTAATATGTGGTACCAGTTTGTGCCATACACCTCACCTTCTTTACCATTTTTAGGGTGCCACTAGCCACGATACCTACTTTGGACACCATCAACATCGTAGTCAAGGACAACAATAAAATTCTAAGCAATGTTATGTCTCGTACTTGCAAACATTATTATACGTCACGCAAAGATATCAGAATCGGAGTTATAGTTAACAAGAATTCTATTCATAAATTTTAACGTCTAAACTCCAAACAAAGATTTAATTTTAGAACGCAAACATCCGAATTCAAATTATATTGAAAACAAAAACATGGCCATTCACCTGATGAATAATAAATTCAAGTATTCTTAAAATATCGTAGGAGAAACAAAAGGTATTGGTAATTCAAAAGGTAATTCCATTTTTAAATGGCAGTATTCCACCTGAGCGAAGTGACCCGTTAGAGTGGGTAGGACCGCGGTCAATACCTCGTGCCTGCCGCCGCCACCCGCCAATAAGGGTACTGGCTGATTTCGTGATTAGATTAAAAAAAGAATTATTTCAAATTTGGAAAATATAAATACTTTGAGGCCGTTAATGTTAAGTGTACGTAATTTAGCGATAAAATAGGCTGAATAGGATAATGACTTTGCACTTATTCAACAAACGTTATAGTTACACAATGTGAAGCAAATAATTAAGTTTAGTATCACAAAAAGATTATTTCCATACTATTATTATAATTATCTGTTTCGATAACACAGCGGTAGGAAATGTGACTGCTATGCATGAAGTCTCGGTTTTGATTCTATATATAGGTATATATATATATATATATATGGGCTTTTTTGTTAAGAAATTCTCACTTGCTGCCCGAACTCTAGAGTATGGCTGTATCTAAAACCAAAGCTGGCATAATGTTAATGTCATACAATTATATCTACTACTTCAGGTATATAGTTGAGATAAGTATGATCGTGCTGTGCTGGTTCAAAGTTCAAATGAACACCTACCAAAGTGCTAAGTGTCGTGAAACGGATCCCCACGCAAGATAGAACATGTTATGATTATAAGATCATTGTTCTGTTTCGTGTGTTCTTGACTATTATCTCAAAGTTTGTAAATACATGCATACATTTTATTTATAAACTAGTGTCAAAGGGATTATCTTTAGAAAACCAGTTGAAGGTTTTTGTATCGAATTTAGTCAAGAAATATAACTTATACAACAAGCTTTCACTATCGACTATTATTAGTATTTTTAAAGGAGTTTAAGGTTAAGCACTTGTAGTCAGGGTTGAAACCATTTACCAAATCGCTTAAGTAGTTAAATGTTTATAAAATATAACCTCAATTTTTCTTTTGTTGTTGCATAAAAATAATACTCAACATTTATAGATTTATGGTAGTTTTAGAATTACTTTTTGAAGACAAAAGTATTGAATATAATAAAATTATTTGTTTAAAATTGTCCGTCTGTACGAACAGTGAATCAGCAAATTAGGTACATAACTGTTTGCATTACCTAAATAGATAGGTAGTAATAAACTGCCTTGATAGCGCAGCGGTAGTGAATGTGACTGCTGCGTCTTCATGCACAGCCTATATATATATAGGTACAGCCTCGCTGAGTGCTGAATGAGCCGGCTCGACCGGGCACGGACTACCCTCGCACAGAATATCGACGTGAAATAGCAGTATTTCTACTGTTGTGTTTCGTTCGGTGAGGAGTGAGAGTGCCGGAGGCCCAATCACCCTCTATCCCCTTCCCGCTCCTTCTCCTTCCCATTTCCTTTTCTAAAGGATCAAGGAAAGTGATGCCTCTGGTGTTGTAGGCGTCCATAGGCTACGGTGACCACTTACCATCAGGTGGGCTGTATGCTTGTATGCCACATCAGGAGCATGAAAAAAAAACTTGCCGTAATTTTCTGTTCATATACCTATAGTTAGTAGCAAGACGAAGTCTGGAACAGTGCCCGGTAGATGGCAAGACGCTCGATTCTATTACGTAGGACCTTAAACCACAGCTGACGAAATTTGGATATAATATACCTCTGCATGCGCTTTCGTGAAGGACTTGAGACATAGTCTCAAGCCATTTATCGCCTATATATATGTAAATATATGTAATGTAAATAGATTGTCAAGATCCATAGCAATACATGTCCAAAGTCATTAAAGGACATCACACGAAATAAATTATCACCATTTAAAAATGTCATTAAATTAAATACGTATGTAGGTCACGTTAAGTTTTTATTTGATACAAATTTGGACTATTACATTTTGCCGCCAGGCCTTGGACACCTCATATTTATTCGATAATATCATATTGTTCCATACCCGCCTGGTACGACGGTTTGAAAGATCTAAATTAGGTTCTATTTTAGTCTGACCACACGGTGTATGAGTGATTGGTATATGGTAGCTTGAATACATACATACCTAAAAGCAATAATATTTTTATAGCGCCAATTTCAGTTGGCGATTATGATTGTGATAAAGAAGCCAAGAAAAATTTAAGGAAACGTTTTCTTATTTATCCTGCTCTTGAATTGCTGTAATTTCTGCTATATAAACTTTTCATCAGACCTCGATTGTAAAGCAACAAAGTCAGAGATAAAGTCTTTAATCCTTATTACATATATTATTGCGCGATATATGTAATCTTCTTAGACACGTAAATTAACCTATATGTTTATTATATTATTACAATAAAATAAGAATGAGTAAAGGCACGCAAGCAACGTTTCTGAATTGATTGGCAATTGCCAATTATTTATTAATAACATTATTCTTAGCAAAACAGTTTATTTGTTTTTTATTATATGACCTGATGTAGTAATGAAAAAGTCAGCGGAAGCAGTAAGCAATATATAAAAAATTGGAGTATTAAAAGTAAAGGGTAGCCGATAGGATCAGTGGGTTGTCGCCCACACAATATGGCTCGCTGCACGCGCCTACTGATTATTCACCGCGCTTTTATCTAACAACACTTTTGTTTTTACGGGTAGCCCCGACTTGATAACGCGTTTAGCGACATAGACTCACGCTTGTATACCTCTAAAAGGATAGGCCATTCACGCAGAATTTTTTCAAGCAAGTAGGACACGGCGTTCCTTCAATTACTAATCTTCATGGTCATCTGTCTTATGGAGTGCCGTTTTCTAATCCTGTTGTAGTCTTACTGTGTTATGTGCAGCCTGCAATATACACTTATAATATTAAGTACCTGTGTATAGGTTTTAACTGGGCAGGCATATGTTTTCTATTTTTATTAATATATACGCTAATCCGGTTCAAAACATAGTGAGCTGTAATAAATATATACATATGTATATATAAGAACTGTAATGTACTTTTGCTCACAAATAAAAACACGAACTTTGAGTTCAACAGGGGAAGAGCAATTCTTAGCACTTCCAGACTGCGTTCTGCTGCTAAGAACTTGCATTGCTGCTCAGAAGCACAGCTCTGGGCACTCACGATTGGTAGCAACCATAATTATACTAATGTCTATCACTGGACGTGGTAAGCAAAGGCATAGACTGCGTATTAAAAAGTAAAGGGTAGCCGATATGATCGTTGGCTATCGCCCACACAATGTGGTTCGACGCACGCGCCTACTGATTGTTCGCCCGCCCGCGCCTTTGTCTAACCACGCTTTTGTTTTTACGAGTAGCCCCGTGTTGATAACGCGACTTACATCGCGGAAAATATGCTTTAGCTATTGAATAGAAGTAATCAATGATGTTATGTGTAGTTTTTTTTATGCAACCGTATTGACGGCAACTTGCGGACACTTGAAACACCAGCCAAGGTGAAGCCACTGTTTTCAAAACCGAAAAACTGGTCTTAATATAGGTACTATGCCAACAGACCACTCTGTAATTTTGTATTATATGATACGCTGTTATCATTTACAATAGTAGTTATCGGATGATTCACAGAATCTTATTGTATAAATACAAAATGTCTTACGAATAATTATAAACAAACATATGTTTTTCTCAAACAATGTTGTTAATATTTGCTTTTATCTTTTTCATTAAAATGTTAACTTATTTTACCATTTTCCCTATTTTTTTTATTTTGCAATTTTATAAACTTACAGCTGAATTAGTATCATAGACAAATTTGATACGAAAAAAGAAGGCCATTTAAAAGTTTTCACAGATGACAGAATAAATAGGTGTAAATAATCGAAAATGCTAGTTAATTTAATAATATTAACCTCTCGTGTCTATAGTTAAGAAATGTACCCTAAAGTTACATATGAACTACAAAGCTTAACTACCATTCAACCATTAAAAGCCAACCAAAGAGCCGGTAGCCCGATTCCTATCAGACTAATATTCAAAGCATAGCTGGCCTTTGAATACCAAATTCCTCTCTTCAATAGTAAGTCATCGATGCAGGATGCTCACTGCTAGACAATGTTGATTGTACTGAGCCCACATAAATTTAACTAAGTTAGCTTTTCAAGTATTAACTAACTTATACTCGCTTTGCCTGTGGCTTTGCTTATTGCGATTTATTTTTAGTATTATGAATGATTTCCTGATATCGAGTAGTAAACTTTTATTGAAAACTATTTAAAAAAAGAACATAGTCAACTAAGAGTCTGCATTTGTTGCAATCACGACATTAAGTAGTTATAAAAAGCCTTGGACAATACATTTATTATATTTGTAACTGGCCTTCATATAAAAAAGTATATAAAAAGCTAAGTGCAATTGGCCACGAGGATTTTAAAATAATGTTAATGTTTTATTTTAAGGCTGTTCGAAATTTAAATGCGAGTAAAAAAATTATGAAAGTGTGCGCTTTTTCAGACGTAGGTAAAGTCGGACATAAACAAGCTAGATACATATAGCTGTAAAATAGTGATATTTAACCGTTCATATGCAGCATTACGTAAAGACCCTAATTAATACAGAACAAGGCCAATTTAGAGGTCCCGATAGTGGGCGTGAAAAGAGTACGACATTAATATTTTGGAAGAGACAGGTAATTCGGTATCGACACAAGCAACCAGGGCTGTATCATTATGTCACCTGTATACCAACTGGCAATTTTATGGAAAACATTTAAATCAATTACAGATAGTGCACATTATATCTTAAACATCTTAAAGATTTTAGTCCTACTGACTTATCATGCCCAAATATAAAATGCTACTAAGAGTTCTAATAAGTTTAATGCGCTGTTATATATGTCATTATGATATGACATAAACGGCAGCTCTCATAAAAGCGGGTTTCTCGATCATTCTTTTCACCGTCTCTAATTTATTATTAGCCTTGTGTATCTTACCCGCGTACGTCATCCAATTAATCTCAATTTTACGTAATACATTTCTCAATACACAGACATGCAAATAATTCTCGTATAGCTTATTAACAAACTCAAGTTATTGAGTGTTGCAATTGATGAGTAACGTTGTGAGAATATTCTAAGACTTGCGCGTGGGCAGCACCGCCGGTACTTAGTGGAAGCTCACGGTTAGCCAATCTGTCTTACCTACTGAGGCTCGAAGGCGAAAAACTAATTAATGTAATACCACTTATAATGAGACGGTTATACTGGAGGCGATCCCTAAGGGTACTTCAATGTGTACATATATCAATATGTAATAGACTTCTGCTAATAGCTGTTGGCGATCTTAGGTTAATATTATTTACGATTATTAGCTACGTTGCACGTTTGTAGTTTTTAAATACCTTCATGCAAAGTATTTATTAGTTAAATTTTATTAGTAATTTGGATTACAATGACTAGTATTCTTGTTAACCTATATAAGCACCAACCTAATCAGCGCAACCTTGCGATCGCAAGTTTGTTACTTGCTCCATTGCGCTACTATGATTATGTCCTTCTTTCGATTTTACTACTAATTCTCAAACTGAGGTTAATAAAATTTGGTAAGAAAACAGCTTCAACCAGAGTTGTCGAGAAGCTGTCTTCTTGGTTGGTTTAATTTCAAATCGATCTGGGTTAGGATATGGACCTATTTGAAATTAAACCGCTAATGAAACGACGTGTAACAGTTATTTAAACAAACAAAAAAAAATTTTTTCTTTTGTAAAGCAGTTGAATGTGATAGTAAAACCAGATTTATTGCGCAAATAAATAAAATAAAAATAATGTTTACTAACAAAAACTAAGGCAGTTTGTAGAGGAGGCCTTTGATAAGAGACATAATAATAATTCAGTGTGATTTTATAAAATACTTTTAATTAGGGAAAAATATTGCTGTATGAAAAGTAGTAATGAAATACTTTATACGGAATTTATTTTAATTGCGATTTATTTTAATTATAATTTTTTAACTCTGAACAAATTATTTTAATTTAGTTGCAATCAATGCGGTCAACAGCCATGGTCATAGAAAAAGTGAAGTTCAATTCTGAAGTATGAAATGATTTTAAAGTACTCAAACATGGATACATAATAGGCGTATAATATTTGGGTACATGTAATTATTTGTGGAATAAAAGTTTTGATTAAAATAAACGGCGATACAAACATTTATTCATAAGATATTTTAATTACTCTGAATAACTTTAATATAAACGTATGAGAATAATAAGACAGCAGTATTCGAATTGAAAATATAGTGGTTATTTATTTTGAACAGCTTAGCTAGAGCTCTCATTTATCTTCAAATGATATAAATACTAAAACGTATATACAAATTGGTTCGTTAAACTATATAGATATATACATAATATTGCCTTATGTTTACGCGAATTTTATTAATTGAAATTAATCTACTTTATACGGGTTTTATTGCGTTGTTTATTTGACACTTTATATATATATATATACCGACAGACTGCAATGCAGAAGGTCTCAGGTTCGAACCCACGTCGCGCACCTCTGACATTCGGAAATTATATGACTTTTCGAAATTATGTGCGTATTAATTGACAATTATCGCCTGCTCCGTGCCTCGGAGAGCACGTTAAGCCGTCGGTCCCAACTGCCATGAACATCTATGGCAGTCGTTATTGGGAAAGTCAGTACCCTCTAATATCCTGACACTGGTCTAGCCTTAGGGTATCGTTAGCTTTCGGGTTGCGGAGGTCAGATGGCAGCCGCTCCGTGTAAAAACTGATATTCAGTCTTATCCGGTTAGACTAGAAAAGCCAACCCCAAGTGACTTGGGAATAATAAAGGCTAAGGGAGAAGAATAAGAGAGTATTTTAATTTTAATATATAGACTAGTAGTTTTCCCGCGGTTTCACCCGCGTATGTCCCGTTCCCGTGTGAATATCGGGTTTCACCCTTTTCACCCCCATCAGGGTGGAATTTCCAAAAATCCTCTCTTAGTGCTCCCCTACACTCTCCAAGGAACATACATGCCAAATTTCAGCTTCTTGCGTTCAGTAGTTTCGGCTGTGCGTTGTCTGTCAGCCACTCAGTAACGGAAGAGTTTTATATATATAGATATATTTTGTTCCTGAGAACTTGGACTTAAAACCTCAGAAGCGTTAACAGTCGTAAATAGTACTCATTACGTCTAGGATCATGGCAGATACAGCCTACGCAATTTGAAGCGTAACAACACGGTTACTCATCCGTCACCGTAATCTACTTCTGAGTAATTAGACCTGGAAAGCCTTAAATATTGGAAACATTAAATAGTTAAGGTGATTATGTCACCACTGTCAGGGCTCCTAAGGTCACAGGCTGTCACCTTGTCTATGCGCGGACTCCAAAGACCGAGGGTTCTGAGTCTGGATGTTCTTTATTTTTGTCCGATGTTTGAATGTATAATCCTCCTAGTGTGAGAGTTGTTTTGTTTAAATAAAGATAATACTATAATTGTTCCACAGGCCTGCCATATCGTCAGTTGTGTTGAGAACACCTGATTTTATTACGTAATTACGATAAGCAAAATTCTGAATCCAGGCTCAATTTGAGTGAGTACAATATATCAGTTCTGAGTAACTTATAATAGAAAAACAAATACAAATCAAGAGCAGTGCTAAATATTACGATGCAGTGATCCTGCTTATTATTGTTTCCAGTATTAGCGTTTTATTGCTCTACGATTATCACCGTTACGTGTGTAATGGTAAGCTTTACAATTAAGCAAATAGTAGATAAGTACACCGTCTTTAAATAATCCTTGGATGATACAATTATTATTTCCCGTGATGTAATTTAATCGACACTACACGGCGTATTAGTAAGTATTACAAATATGCATCTTGTAAAGACCATTCAACCGAAAAAACTCTGTAAAGAAATCTGCATGAGAGTTCTCTATAAAGTTTTCGAAGATGAGTAACGTCAGTTATCCCTACAGTGTGGGTTGACAGACGTCAAACAAACCCGTCTTATCGCCTAACCCCTTTTCATACTAAGAAGGTTGCAGCGGTATCACCGATACGATAACATGCTGCAGCATAAGTGGTTATACCACTGCATCTTAAATGCAATCATTGGTTAGTGGAAACTTGAGTTGCCATGGTTAACAACTATTGCATTGCCAATTTCAATAGTATCTGAATTTTATTTCTGCATACAACCTTAATATTAAGAATAGAAGTTATATCATTTATATAACAGTTAGAGAGACGATACAGCAAACAGACACTTAAATCTATTTATATATGTGAGTACATAAATATAAAATAGACTCGCCTGTATATGCCTAAAGGATAGCGTAGTACCGCCCAATGGGCAGTAGGTATACTATATATTTCCAGACTCTGTGTGTGTGTGTGTGTGTGTGTGTGTGTGTGTGTGTGTGTGTGTGTGTGTGTGTGTGTGTGTGTGTGTGTGTGTGTGTGTGTGTGTGTGTGTGTGTGTGTGTGTGTGTGCACTAGGATTTACTTACAGAAAAACCCAGTAATACTTTGTTCACCCGAGAAACGAACCCGAAGGCCCTGAAAATAAAACGTCACAGGACTGAAAGTGCCCTTACATAAACGTATAATTAATAAAATTATCATATTTGTGTTACTTAGAAGAAAAATAATAATGCATAATGGTAATAACTTAGTACGAAATACCATAGCCAATCATAAACCGATATTTAAAGGTAATGCCGATCTAGGGATTTATTCTAAAGGTACGGTTGACATTTGATTCTTGATAACCTTTGACTTTCACAATACTCGGGAATTTATATAAATAGAAAATGTTTTAAATACAACAAAAGAGTGGCCTGTTGAGCTATGACTATTATCTTCTATATATTGTTTATTGCTGTGTCAAGTTTTATTACAGGTCGACATTACATATTTTCTTTTTATATAACGAAACACAAAAGAACTGCCGATCTTAGGCCTAGACCCGAACTAAAGGTTAAGAAAACATTACCGAAGGTTATGGTATGTAACTTTTATTAAAGAGCTGAGAACACAACGCTGTTGGCCGCTAACTAAAAAGAAGTAAAGTCATATGCGTTCCAAAGCAATTTACATCCTTTTAGTTAGTGGACGGCAGAACGGCGATGGGCACCATCCCGAACTTTGGATAGCAAGTAAAGTCGTCAGTCAGCACTGACGACTCTTAATACGTCTAACATGTCAACATGATTGAGAAACAAATATTGAAGAAGATTGAAGACTGATTGCATACGTGAGAGATATGACACTGTAACGCACTGTCTCGGTTTCTTATACATAATAATAATGGTGGTATGGCCTCTGCATTCATATTTTTTGTATTGTACTACATATACAAATCTACAAATTGTACAAATTAAAGCTATATAAATAAATGTTAAGACTATAATATATATAAATATCTTTATTAAAACACTTGGGGGTGACATTTGATAGTAACAATCACGGACATCAAAGAGCAGCGATAGCTCAGTGGGGAGACCAACAGACTGCAATGCAGAGGGTCTCGAGTTCGAACCCACGTCGCGCACCCCTGACTTTCGGAAGGTATATGACTTTTCGAAATTATGTGCATATTGATTGACAATTATCGCCTGCTCCGTGCCTCGGAGAGTACGTTAAGCTGTCGGTCCCGACTGCCATGTACATCTATGGCAGTCGTTATTGGGAGAGTGTCTACACAAAAGATCCCACTGGGTCGAAGTGTCGCCGGTCTGCACTGACTGGCCCCCACATAAGATACATAGATACATCACGGAGATCAATCAATCCACGGAGTAAACTATCGTTACTAGTAAGAAAGTGGGTAACCGCAAACAAAAATGTTGTATGCTCCTTATTTTCTATAATATAACAATTCAAAATCTTTTATGTCGTTGGTTGTACTCTGGGAAAACACCGAACACAAACGTATTTTCTGTGATTTATGAGACTGAAGTGTCATGCGATACAGGATTCAATGTTTAGTACGCGATTTGCCCTATTGAAGCAAAACTATCGAGTACAAATTAGACTGTCAATAGCAAAGCAAATTATTTTAAACTAGATTTTGCCCGCAGCTTGCAGCTAGTTTTGACAATGAGTTTTTTTCCTCAGGAAAAGTACTTTTTCTTGGATAACGGTTCACTATATCTTATTCTGTTTCCCCGACAAAGTAAGCGAAATTTCATGATTATAGATTGAGTAAATAAGGCGTGAAAGCGTTACAAATAAACAATTAAACAAACTCATAAACTTGATTTGTGACTTGTTTTAGTTTTATAACTATGTCAAAATGTTAATGATCTTAATGTTAGTGTAATAGTCTGAGAAAACTTTTTCTAAACTACGGACAACCAGCAAACAAAATCAGGGATCCAAAAAAAAAAAGAAGTAGTTATAATATCACAAAATAATACTTAAAAAAAAATGAGATTCGATTTCTGAATCTGGTGAAGTGTTATTGGGTTGGTCTTATAGCAGAGGCTGCAACTATGTTACATAAGCGCCTACTCCCCATTAGGTAGGCCCTAGAAACAATAACGTGTTAAATATGGGTGTAATACACCTCAACAATCCTTTGAGGTATAGGCGTATGTAAAATATAGCTGAAAAGGTGTGTGTAATAATCCTAAGAAGAAATAAAGTCGTGAATATGAAAACTGATTATTTAGCCTAAACCTGAGTCATACAAGTTGCTAATTTGAAACTTAGTCGCTAATTGTAGGCACAAAGGTCGCATGAGTGACTCTCGTGAATGAATGCGAAGTCTCCTCTGAATTTATAGTCACGTTGGCGGGTGCAGGCACTGCTTAGCTACTGAACTAAACTTTAGTGATGGGATGCATGTCGATAGATATATCAGCAGTTTATTTCGAAACACGCAGACAGTAGGCAGTTTTATTAGATTCTAAAGTAAGTATATTTTAAATAGCATTAAATTAAATACAATACATACATACGTATACCAAGACGTTTTTAAGGCTGCTGCAAAAAGTTTATTCACAATAATAATACGAATATGAGTATTACATGTACACACAGCGACACATCAACCTAGACTGTTTGAACTTTGAACTATTAAAAGTTGAACGCTGCGAATCGTGCGAGAGAGTGCGTTATATTTTTGTTATTTTGTTTCATTCACGCTAAACGGACGCGACCGTCTATCCTTACCATTACATCGACATCACTATGCACAGTCCCTTGCCGACAATTCTCTATTTTGTATGTAGCGTAGTTATGCGTATATAGGGTGTCTAACTTGATGTGTAGCCATATGTAGGTACTAGTTATTGGACTGTAAGGATGGCGTAGTGGTTTAAGTGGTTGCCTCGGATACGAATGTCACACGAGACAAAAATTTGTGAGATCGACTAATGGTTGTTCCTGGTCTGGGTGTTCTTTGTGTCCGTTGTTTGAGTGTGGATGTGGCCCTAGTGCGGCAGTAGGATAAAAAAAAACATTGCACTTACTGTATAACACTCGGTGTACTAGCAAGAAGGAGGTGACTACTCAAGTCATTGCAACAGTTGTACAGTAAATTTTAGTTATGACAAATAGAATTTTATTGAAATATTAAACTTAATAGATGAGCTATGAAGCTTAATATTTCAACAAAATTCTGGTAAGAAAATCCTAATATTACTAAAGTGACAAATTAACAATTGATCCGTTTGATAGTACGCTTCAATTAACTTGCAAATTAATTACCCACTTAAATATCAACATAATCTAAATATACAAACAAACCGAACAACAAAACTGAACTGAATTGATTTTGCTGCAAACCAAGTATATTTCATCGATAAAATTATAAACTTATCGATATCAACACAGCGTATCACTAAACAGAAACCCGTTGACTTATTTGGCTCGGCAGTTGATTAGGTGTACAGTCGTAGGCGCGTTCACACCTCAGACATTCATCCTAATTAGAGTTGTACATCGTTCATAAACAACGTTATAACAACAGTCTACTGTGTCTAAATCACTGATAATGTCTTAGTTTTATGTGTGGAATAAAATAGCAACGTAAAGAGACCATGACTCGACATTTTTTCTTTTAAGCTTGATGCAAATTTAGCTCTACATTGGTTTTAATTATTTTATAACTAAAAGAGACAACTCTCGCATTGTCAATCAAGTGCTGTGTCACGGCAGAATTTATAAACGTACAATTAACGGACACAAAGTACACCTACACTCACAAATGACAATCATCATTTGTAAATGACACAAACATATTGTGTGCGCGGTGGTAGCAACGAGATGGCCGCTTGTCTTTGCGACATATAATAGAGCCTTGCTGATTTCAAAATGAATCAGACCCATTCATTCTCATTGGGGGTAATACTAGCCTCTCATAAAATATCGATGTAAAGTAGCAGTGGATGTTCTGTTGTATTACGTTCAGGGAGGGCGATTGTCGTAGGATATTTCCTTCCAATCCTAACCCTACCCCTTTCCCCACCTCCGGTTTACATAGGTTACCGTATTTAACAATTAGTTAGTCTACTATCTAATGGACAAATACGGTAGCAAGCTAGGTGGCAAACAAGCACATCGTCTGCGATGTGCTTGTTTGCCATATAGCTTGATTGTGTTTCCTTAGCATCGCTTCTGTGATACCAAGAAAACATTGCCAAGTCTACAAGCGATTGTTACCGTTACCATCAGGTGGGTCGCTAGAATATCTGCCACCAGCCACTATGAAAACAAAACATGTATCAAGTCTACAATACGCCAGCTCGGTCCGACGTAATAGCGGGCGAGTTAGTTGCCGTGCCAACTACTGGGCACATTTCCAGACTCCATACTGCTAATTTAGATAAAACAAGACTTTTATTGCAATTCCATGCCTTCACATAGTGTCACGCCAAGATAAGTGCGTCCCATATAAAAATAAGTGCGCGTCAATAAAGTGCTAAATTTAGAAGTGCGCCCAATAAGTGGGTTTAGTTGTTGGTGACAGAAATAGAACTATGTTGGGGTGGGTCTGGTTCAAACTTTAAATTTAAAACGGTCACGGATTGAGAGGACTACAGCCGTCATCACAATAAACAAAAAAATACAGATATTTATGTTTATCTTTATTTGTGTGAAGTATAACCGTAATGGGTAGAAGGCAATCTTTACTAAGCGATAGTTAGTGGGTTTAACAGGAGTTATACTTTAAAAATATAATCAAGCTCTTAGGTAGTCGCTATTTGAATGAAATAAAGTATACAGGTAAACATGTAAATTATGATGAAGAAAGACAATCCATGAAGCAGGACTTGAACCTGCGATCCCAACTTACGCGTTACCAACTAAGCTATTCATAGATTGTCAAAATTTTCATCATCATCTGCATCATCTATCATTTGCATCATATATGTATAGAATTATGTGAAAAGCAAATTATAAGTTCATTAGTAAGATACTAATGACCGATGTATGTGTATCTCGTCACACTTTGTAAGATCCGAGAATCGAAACCGGTCGTCATCAGTAAACATAGCGCTAACTTATGCCACTGGACCAGCGAGACGGATTCTCATTTAAATAGCTGCTTTCACGTATATGCGGCAGCATGTCTTATAAGGTAATTCTTACTGACCACAGTAAGAATTACCTTGTAAGCCGTTTGGCAGTAAATTACTAAGAACTTATTTTATACTAACTCTTTGCAGCATTATGCTGTGTAACTAGCTTTTAAAAGTACTGTGTTTTTATATATTTGTGTGTCTACACACACCACAGAGGCAGTCAATTTTCTACATTTATAAAATTTCAAGCAGAGCACACATACATACATCAATACGACTGCCCTCATAAAAACTCGTTCGTTCGAAATCTTGAGACTTTAGAAGTCGCAACATTAATTTCTTTCGGACACACGTGTTACAAAGTTGATCCCTTAGAGGGACCCGTGAAACTCCAATCTATTTTAGTACATGTCTACCGGAGGGTAGCTTGCTGATAATTGAGGAAATTATTTATGACTAGCGCGGTGGCACAGCGACTGCTCTACATGGAGATCTCAGGTTTAATTCCCTGGTCGAGAAAAGTGTGCAGTTCTCAGTAGAAGCACTCTATCGATAGCAATATGCTTGCCCTCTATTATGTGCAACATAAAACCATAGTGGTGAAATCTAGATAAAATATAACTTTGCCAACTTTAACGGGGACATAGGTACGTGTGGGACTATGTACATATGTATGAATTAAATTATTGTGCTGTTCTTATACAGTGTCACTATTGATACTGACTTCTATGATATTTTGTATAATAGAAAAACTAAATTTTGACATGCTAATGTCTTGTTTCATATGTGTATCCTTAGATGTCGGGTCCATATGGGTCCTAGTTCTAAGAACATTTAGACTAACTAACTCATAGCAACCAACGTGACAACTACTGCAACAACGCATTAATGGAAAACAATAATTTTGTTCAAGTCTATATATGTATCTGTGAATAGCTTGACAGAAAATCTGAAAGAAACATTTAAATTATATTTCTTTCAGATTTTCTCAGAATTATATAGAAACATTTAAATATGAATTTAATGTAATTATGTTCGCAACCAATCTCATTTACACCAAGACACAGGAATTAAACTAAAAATCCAAAGTATTCCCGCCTGAGGAAAATTACGTTCTAAATTTGAAATCCGTGCGTTTCCAAGCAGGTCGTATTTCTTAACCCACCAACGTTTTTTGCATAGGTGCTTAAATGCTACGTTCTATAATTGAACGTTTCAACGGATACTTTTTTCTATGTTCCTCTGTGACAGATGTGGGACAGGATACAGAAAATTGCTCAATTTGAAACACGTAACGTAATATCGAAGTATCGAATTCAGTTATTTCTGTTGACATTTGATTTTTTCTGGAATACATGTGGACTTGTTTTGGCTGACGCTGACTAACTTATTTTCTTGAGAGTCTTGTTAATGCAAATCATTAAAGGGTTTGAAATGGGTAGAGATTATATTTTTTTACAAAGTGAAGAATGTGTGTATCTGTGCCTTCATGCCACGCTACTATATACTAACTAACTAACTAAACTAACTAATAGATACTATAAGAGCGAATACGAGTTTGCTCGTTTATTTGTTTGATTGTTTATTACGCTTTCACGCCTTAACTACTCGACCGAGCATCATAACATTTCGCATACACGTTGTTGAAGGCACAGAATAGAACATAGGGTACCTTTCATCCAGAAAAAAAATCTGTACCCAAGTTATAGAAATTTAAATACAAAGTCTAGATTATCGCGAGCGAAGATGTGGCCAAATTTTTTTTATACTACTAAAGTGGCAAACAAGCGTACCCCACCTGATGGTAAGTGGTCATCGTAGCCTCCATAGGCTTACGTACGCTCCATAGGCGTTCATACGCATGCAACACCAGAGGCATCACTTACGCGTTGCCGACCCTTTAGGAAAGGAAGTGGGAAGGAGAAGGAGCGGGAAGAGGGAAAGAGGGTGATTGGGCCTCCGGCACTCTCACTCACCGAACGAAACACAACAGTAGAAATACTGCTATTTCACGTCGATATTCTGTGAGAGGATAGTTCTTCCCCTGTCAAGCCGGCCCATTCATGCCGAAATCAGCGAGGAAATCTGTAAATATTACTACTGAACCTGAATTCTTCCCTTCCTTTAATATTATTAAGTAATTATTGTTTTCTTTTTTGTTTTGTATAGCCATAATAGCTGTAGAACCTTGCAGATATAAGTTGTAGAATACCAATATTAAAAGGCTATTGAAAATGCCAAGAGTTTCTTACAGTCATCTTCTCACACACTCTACCTTTTCCTAAACTAAGCGACTGATATATATGTACCTTCAGTATCAATTACTAAATTCACTAACTACAATATTTTACAACTCATAAGTGTAACTTTGTAATTGAAATTATTTTTATTTGATACAATTTACTTTTTAATAGGACTTATTATACTTTGTTAATTTATGAAACAGCAATGAGGCTGAGTTATTGGAAATATCTTTAAAAATCTTATCGATGTCAACTATTAAGAGGGTTCTAAAATCAAGGGTTCTTAAAACAGTGATTTTAAAACGTTTACCTATGTGTATCTTCACTTCGAAGCCACATAAAAACCTGTTAACGGTTTTTATGGCATTCACAGTGTATTGATTTTAACTTATTCTGTTAAGAAGAACCGGCGATGTTGTTCATATAGTGACCCACATGAATAACGATGCAAGCAAATACAGTTTGTATTTCACGCGACCAAAGCTAAGCCCGAAGGCTAGTGTTATATTAAAAATATACAGGTTTAGGCGCTAACTTCCGAGTAAAACCTTTTTATTGTTTACTTAAACCTATAACAAGATTAGGCAGATTTTGAAGAAATATAGCACAGAGAAAATATGAACCCTGGGTAAAGAGATGTAGAAATAAAAGAAATGCGGACAAAGTCACGGCAAGCTTATAGTTTTGTTACATATATAATTTAGCTATATTTTATATTCTGTATTTATTATTAGATACTTAATTAATTTAGTTAATAAAACAATTTAGGACGCATTATAATAGCTAAAATAAATTCACTCAGAGATGTAGCATAAAAGAACTTATTTCAAATTCAAATTCAAATTCCGTTTATTTGCTAAACACAGGTTAAAAGATGATACAAAAAAAAAAGTGCGTTTCTGTGCCTTGCCAATATTGGCGTACAAATATTTACATATTAATAATAAACTGTAAGTAAAATTATATACATATAACCAAACTTAATTTAACAAACCAAAAGATATCAACATTTTTTTAAATTGTGTCTTTAAGAAAGTCTGTGATGGAATAGTAACACTTTTCAGCCAAAAATATTCTTAATTTCTTTCTAAAAAGGCTTATGCCTAATGTTTTTATTGTGTCTGGCAGTTTGTTAAATATTTTCGGCGCTAAACAAAAGACACTTTTCCACAAAAGCGCCGTATTAACCTTACGAATACATAATTTGTTTTTACGTCTTTTGCGTATGACAACATCTGATAAACTATTAAATAGATGTGGATTTGTTTTGACAAATAACGCCACTTCAAATATAAATAAAGATGTAAGTGTCCAAATTTTATATTTAGTAAAATACAATCTACAGCTATCTGTAATATCAAGACCAAACATAGCCCTGACACATCTTTTTTGAAATTTAATTATCCTCTATTTCACCTTGAATAAGAGAAAACTACTCACCACGAACATCATACATACAAATAGCATTTTTATTCTATGTGGCAGGCGAAAAGAGTAACCGAGAAGCAATAAAATTTAAGGTTAAATACCAAAATGCTTGAACACAAGTTTCCAACCTAGAAACGAACCACAAAATGGAGCGACATGATTTTCCACGCCGCCTAGCGTCGAGTAGCGTCGTGAAAACTCACCCCATACGTTACTCTTATACACGCGTACACCACCATCCCTTTCCACACACCCACACACCCCTACATATGAACGAGATAGACATACATCGGTCATTATATCCAGATTTCCACTCAAGAAAACGGACAACCCTTTAGTTGTCTCTATTAACGCGGTCCGTGTGTGACAATTAGAAAGAGACGGTGATAATGTGGAGGTTTTGTGCCGCTGGACATTCAGTGACCACGTTTTTTAAAAGGTTTTCGAGCAGCCTATCACAATGTGTTTTGTCAACAGTTTTTTTTTATTAGGCTGGTTGCATATTGTAATCTTATACGGAACATTAATAATTGTGAAACTGATGTCAACTATTTTAAAACATATATAATGAGCTATCTTGATGTTAGTTAACCGTGTTATGAGAATGTAAAGGGAGTTTCGTATTAAATATAATTACAGTGAAATTATATTTATTTAGCAACATATTAATACTGGTCTTATATCCATGCAGTAAAAAAAGGTTTTAATGTAATATATACAAATACGTCATATCAAGAAAAACAAACAACTAAAATAACGAAATCAATAAACAATCAATCACTTAGAACAATTTGAATTTTCAATAATCGAACGTCCCGCGAAGTTCGCGTCTGAGTCGGGAAACAATTATGGCAAAGTTCTTTTTCGACGCCCGTTCTCGCGCCAGTTAAGTCCCGACTGACACTCATAAAACTTATTAAAGTCAAGGACCGACCGAGATAAGTTCCTCGCCGTCTTAAGTAAAATAACGGCGACGAGGGAAAAAAATGTGCCGCGAAACTTGCCGGCGAGAGTGAAGATCTAGCTTACGTGTTGCGCTTTGTTGAATTTTTCGGTAATGTAGTTTTATTTGCGCCTTCTTTTTTATATTTGAATATAAAACTTTATATGGTGAATTGAATAAAATGAGTTCGTACAAATAAACGTTGCTTGGCCATTTCATTTTCATTGAGTTTCTAATGTGCTTTATTTGAAACCGACACCACAAAAACCTTGTATTAATATTCCACTTTCTCTCTTCATTCAGCTAAGTATTCTATAACGTTACATCTATTATTTTTCTTACTATTTACGCTACGGCTTGCTACGAGCGCGTAGCGTACGTAGCACCTCGCTACACTCGCGTATTACTCAATGGCTTCGTAAACTAACGTCTACTATTAATTACACACACAACCATAAAATATTTACATTAGATTATATTTTCCAGAAATATAATGCCATTGTGTTAATCACATTCATTCAGATTCATAAAAAAGACGTGAAGCTTTTTTACTCGTTGTTTCATAGAATACATCTAAGAAAGTAAAACAAAAGAAAACTTTATAATTCCCTTTTATACTGGTTCTTAATTTTTAAAACCGCCTTGAAGCCGCTAGACTGACCGCGCTCGGGTCCATTCAATTAAAAATTCCATCTCCTAATCGAGTCATGAAATATGCAAGCAAATATTATCCCTTTTCTTTTGTACGCGCTGCATCTTCGCCCCACCCGCGCACGCACACCGACGCATGGCACTTATGATTTATGCCTATCTCACTCTCACCCACGCGTCTGGGCGCACAGCACGCGTGACACGGTCTCTGTCGAGCAGCCGAGGCGGTGGCGACCGCGAGTAACCCCTGGCCACTTCGTATGGACTCGCACGCGCCGTCGTCGGCCGGCTGAGCGAGACAGCGCGAGTCGTGGACATGCGGAGGCCGCGGAGCCCTCGCGCAAAGGGACACAGGACAGACGCTCTCGGACATCGGGCGAGAGCGGGCGGCCGGCCGCGCACCTGCCTCGCACCGCTTCGCACGCGCGACGTGCTCGATCGCGAGACGCTACTTCGATATATCGTAAACACCAGACAACATTATTAATTTCCAAATAAATTTATTTCGGTTTAATTTTAACATCGTTTATTTCGTAGAATAAATGCAAAATTAACGTTGAAACAATTTAAATTTAATTTAGTTAAAACGGACAGTGACTGAAATTTTGTTTGTTCGGACTGAAAAGTGAAGAAGTTTAAACAGATGCTATTAAATGGAGTGTGACCAAATGAATCGTTTACCGAATCGTAGGAATCGCCACTAGGTGCGGACAGATTAGATAGGGCACTGAGACGCTCATTCAAGTGTTGATAAGGCCCTCTTTATGACCAGTCGATTTTGGCGAGCAAACATTCGGCTGACGTGTGAACTGATTCACCACAACATGAAAAGGAAAAAGTAAGATAACTAGTTGAATTTCGATTTGTGAAACATGAAGAAATTAGGAAGATGACTAATAATATAATTGATGTTTACCGTCGGACATTCAAGGGGGGATTTGTGATAACTCGAACTCCGTTATCAATAACGTTTTAGAAATAGGACGATAAGCCGCTGGACCGACGGCGGCACGTGTGAAGTGAGCTAAGAACTGTTGACAGATACTAAGATAAAGATTTCAGCGGATAAAAGAAGTTGTTGAAGATCTAAAAATAGGTGACCAAATCAAGATGAGAATCAAGATGCCAGCTGTACGCATCGCGCAAGGTAAGTGTGTAAAAAAATTGTCTAATAACTTTCTTACAAGAATGTATTGTTATAGCTTTCAACTTAATGCATTATCAAATTGTCAAAAAAAGTGCCGATCTAAGTTATCTAGTAAATTAGGTTAATGTTCGTATAGACATCCGAAATTTTACACATGTTAAGTTGTAAAATTTCAAAATATTTTTTGTGGCCGTGTCCATTGGCCGCGCTCTATCCAACGCTTCACAAATAATCATCTAAATAAACAGACAGTCCACATGCACAACAGCACAATATGCGAGTGCCGGCGAGACTCCATTCATTCAAGCAACGAGCTACTTAATACCGGAGCTTGTGGCAATATTGACACTACGTCCGTGGTCATCACATGTCCGAAAGGGAAACATGAAAAGACTTTACTGAGTAGCCCTTTTGAAATATTCATACAGCATCCACCTTGTCTCGATACTGTCGGACAGATTGCTATTGAAAATAAAACACAACAACTTTTTGTAGATAAACTAGAATGTTAGAATGATGATAAAATACTCGCCACGTTCACAAAGCATTTAAAAATAATTTATTCGCTAGCTGACCATAATTTGTATGACAATGTAGCAAAAATTATACTTAGTAAGAATAATAGTTGTATTCTCGTTTTAGTTGCATAATTTTAAGACAATTTATAATGCTAATTATGCCCTAATTATATCACCTGCGGTGACCTCACCAAGACTTCTAGTGTCAAGAGTGTGTTAGTTTGTAAGAAACACCAACATGTAATTAATTTATAGCCAGCAAATTGGTTAATTAGTTTCTAGAACATAGATGCCACTATTTATCTTGCAGTTGTTGATTTTATCTACAAATTGAACATTTTCCTCTTTATATTAACCAAAGGACGAATAAAATAAGTAGTGTAAGAATGCTCAGAATAATTTTATAATATAAGCCAATTAAAAATAGTAACATCAAACATTAGAAACTGTTTTCTGAATACACATACCTTTGCCATTGTTTCTAGATTTGTTTCCCACTATCCGACAGTTAGGTGTATTAATTAAAAATTATAAGCAAAAGTGTAAGCATTTTATTTCCCATGCTTTACTTAACTTACAATGGGATGACCAGTGAATTTGTAATTTCAGACCGCCAGTTGCGTCTCATAGTTAGTATTTTTATTTCTATTCTGTGCTGTTGTTTCACTGTTTCAAACAGACTTTTTGTTTTTGGACTCCTTATTTGACATTATTGAAATTCCATACAACGAATATCTATTTTTATTTTGCCTTGTCACTACTAAAATTAGATTTGTATTAACTGTAATGTTTTCTTTGTTGGCTAAGAGCGGGTAATAAATGTGTCCGTTCACAAGCCATCAATCACCTTCATTTGTTTGTAGAAATAAGTAAAATATCCTCAAATTTCAATATTTAGCGAGTATAGCGTATACAAGAGCGTTCTTTTGTAATATATGAGCCTGCGTCGGCCGTCGACTCTCGCGCACGGATTCCTCTCAAAACTAGCGTTATCGCACACATGGGCAATTAGTCCAAGTTGACCGGAGGCGACGGGCGAATACGATTGGTCGGTGGCAGAGTGACGTCACCAACGTCTGTGGCCGTCGCGCCCGATTGGTCGACACGCGTCATTTCGTCGATGACACGTTTGTTCTTATTTTGAAAGCAAGAAGTTGAGGTACTTGGGTTTTGTTGTAAGTAACAAAGGGGCCCCCTTTTAATTCCACGTACATGAAATTGGATGCCATTATGAGGTCATTAGTGCATGTACATATGCCTCTACAAAACCAGTAATTATTTATCTTAATATTTTAGCCATATTTATATTTTTATTGAAGCACATATTATAGCTGTCACAACAGGCATCACGGCACACAATCACATTACTTTACCAAAACTGCGAGCAATCGCAAAATTAAAAATTTAAAAGGTCGTCAAGTTCTAACGCAATCCCAATTATGTCCAGGGGCAAAAACCTTCTGGCTTTTTAAAACCCTCCTCAAAAGTGTGAATTAGGGAATCGTAAAATTACTTTATCAGGTGCGAGGCCAGACAGACGGGGGATACCGCGAGCGTAACTTTTGAACAAACTTTTAAAAATCCAAGTTAACTTTCGTGCCGTGCCCGACCGAGGTCTAAATAAAACATTAACAGAGGTACCGTTTTGTTTTTACTTCGCGTTTGTCACTAATTGATATGGGTTTTGTGTCCTCTGTAGACTTTTTAATTGGTACTGCTTTATTAATACTAATTGCTACATATTCATTATTGATATTGTTTTTATTGGAGATACAAACAAATGAAATTTTGCATTCATTTCAAACTTGCTCAACTCCAAAATTAATGAACTGGTTTAACATTTGGTTTATTTTTATTTGTTGGAGGTATATTTAATTGTTTCGTTTATTTGCCATTGTATTTGATACAAAACTGAACGGATGCGGCATAAAAGGACCGCACGTCAATTTAAACATTGCCTATATCTTGTCCTTTGCCGCTTAGCGATTCAATATGTCTTCATTAAGCGAATATCGAAGCATCGCATTTACAAACGGAACTCTCAATCTTGATCCTTGGTCAGGAATTATTGTACCATGGTTAATCCTTGCATCTTCATACACAACTATACACTAGAAAATGACAAACACTGAACTAAGATATTCAACCTTTCAACAATTGAATTACCATAATAATTACACAAGACTTTACCTTATCAAATTAACGGTCAAGCAGCTAATTCTCACGCTCACTTACCTTTATAAACTTCTTGTGTATTGCTAGGATTTATGATAACGGTCATTAAACAAATCATGCTAATGTCTCTGATCACCTATTTAAAGTGCACGCGCTCAATAATGAATCCACGCAAACCAGTGCCGTGGGAAAGAATTCCCATCTCCAAGCACTTGTACCAATAAATTGAATTCGTCAAGACAACATATTTTAGCAATTGACGTCCCACGTCCATTAGAGTAGGATAAGAGAAAGCCACATCAGGTAATTTATTTCGCAACATATTTAAATTGTGGGAATGAAGTTAATTTTCTTATTTAGAATAATGATTGTGCGGACGGCCACCCGTTTTGAATTTCCAACTGGACCGGCTTGATATAATTCCTTTTTTTTTCTGAGCGCATCGAACGGCGTTTTGTGTTTGTGATTCTGAAGATAAAGACGTATGGATTTACATATGTTATGTCAGCGGAGGTCCTGGTAACATTTAAATTGGATTTATTAGTCCGGCCCTATTAAACAGTGCAGAACAACGTTGGAGGCATTCTCGATATGATACACAACGTTTTTAAAATGAAAAATGCATTTTATTAATGCAAACGAGACAAAACTGAATGTAATAAATTGGTTATATGTACCACGTATACATACATTTTGGTAACAGTACGTTGCTTAAGTCTGAACCTTTGAAAAAATCTACATCTGCCTAAAACTGGCCGTAGCTTTTTGGTTCTATAAACAGAACGTTGTCTCCGAAAATTGTTGTTAAAGTTGTTCTAACAAACAATCCTTTTCATATTATTGCAACTAACAATACAAATCTTGTTACAAACAGTAGCCCAAACATTTGATTTTTTGTTCGGGACTTAAGCGTAATCTACGACATATTGATGAGTCAGTGAGATAATTCTTCAATATTAAAAGCACACTTATCTTGTACAAGTAATCTGTATTGTGTATCTGTTTTCAAGAATAATATTTCAAATATCGATTATGATCGTCATATTGTAATTGTTAAACCCATAAGACATGGCAAAGTTTTCTTAAAATTTATATTTTAATATATCTAGGTATATTGAAATATAAATTTTAAGAAAACTTTTATAACATGAAAATCCCTTAACGTCATATCTTTCACTTTTATGTCTCAATCTAAATCAGATTTTCGTTCATTTATAATAATATTTATCAACTAACAAGATAAGACATAATACTTCGAAGAACCTATTCATCTTCAATTTGGTTTTCGAAACTAAATCTCCTTTGACCAGCGTCCGCCTATTAAGGTCTATTACGAGCTTAAAATAAATACAGAGCTAAAACACAATGGAATAAAAAATGTTCATAACAAGTATTAATTTATTGTGAGCAGACCACGATCAATAGCCAGGGAGTGGGTGGACAGTTTCTCAAGAGTCCATCTTTGTCAGGCTTTGATACCAATTTGTTATTGTCGGCCTTTCAACGTTAGACGATTTAAAGTTTGGTAGGTGTTCGCTTTATTTAGATTAAAGACTTAACAAAGAACCTTTTACACCGGAGCGTTTAGCGTCTCGATCAGAAACACAATCATTAATACGAGGAAAATATCGAAATCTAAACAAAAACAGCGTGATTTTATCGGATGGGCCTGTACAACAGGTTGACAATGGATCAAAATTCGATAGAGGCACCTGAATCTCCAATATTTTCCCATGGTCAAACTTCGATAAACACCTTGACAAAAAATTCTATTCCTGCCTTTGACAAACAATTGGTCAAAAGGTTTTTTTGGACAAAACAGGCTCAGTCCGCACCCACATGAGTCGGATCGCCGATAATATTAACAATACGAAATAGGGTTGGTATCCAAAAGCAAAATAACTATTGTGCATCATTATGTGACACCCTTTCATCAATTTTAGTAGAAAAGGAAGTATAAGTGTGACTTTCTTTATTTTTTTGATATTGAACAGTAGTATTATTTTTGATATTATCGATACAAACGCGTCTATACAATGCTTCATATTAAAAGATTTAGTGATGTTTATTTTTAGTATTTTTAAATTACTTTTCTTGTATTCTAATCAGTAGATCCAAGTTTATATATTAGGTATTCATGGTAAAACCTACATGCATTCTCTTATACATTTGAGATACGGTTTTTGATTACTTAAACTCTAAGATAAAGTCTACAGAACTTTTTTAGGCAGCATCTTAGACTTTTGGTAATCTAGAGTAGCCTAGTAAACCTTCACTCTAGAATAATTCTCAAATGAAATAAGTTGGTTTGTTTCCAATGTTTTGTTCCTATTCATTGTCATATGAGCATGCAGGTACTGAATTAAAACTTGATTGAAAGGAAGATTGCTACGTGTCAGAATCTACCTGATCCCTCACATCAATTCATCGAGATCTGTCGGCGGATGAATGATTTCTTCGTGACCATTGTCCAATATCTTTTGATTCGTCAGTTTAAAAACCTCTGAATTTATTTTTTCATTTGCCATAAGGTTTAGACACAAGATTGGACAGGGCTTTAATAGACCATAGCATTGTGTAGTAGAATAAAACCAGATCAAGTTCTTTTTTGTGGTCCAAATTTTTGGCGTTTTAATTTTTTGCGATTGTGATAAATAGTAATTTTATTTTGAGGTATAGTTTTGTTTCAATGAAAATTGTATAACCGAGACTTAGTTTAATAATGAAGAAAGGTCTATGATGTATTTAGCAACGTTAGAAACAGCTATCCTCTAAATACAATCATCAAACACAAAATTATACCACTCAATCTAGTACCATAGAGCTACAAAATAACAGACAGGTCTATGGAGGCTAACTCATCGGCAATGTGTTGCAATGTCTCAAAGGCTTATTGTTAAGATTAAGTGGGTGTTAAAAATCATAAGACACACAGCCAAAGGAGTGAAAGATGATAGTTCGATGTACGTTTATGATTTATATTGTGTTGTACCGCGTGTTGGGTATTGTTCTAGTCATCACGTGTGCCGCGTGGGCGTTCTCTCAGATTTATTACAGATAGCCCTTTAACTAAATACTATTAATGTTTAGCACGATTCGATATGCAGATAAAGTTAACTGGATAGTCTTGAGAATTAATTTTATCCAAATCTTGAGTTGGCAATTTCTCTAAATTTGCGAACGTATGTGCAATTGTCAATACACAGCCACCGACAAGCATCTTTTAGGTATCAGTACCGCCATCTGGCGTCAAATGTAGGTGTCGGCGCAATACTGCATTTCCGGTTACTCAAGCAGTACCATCATAAGGTCGTATCTGCATTTGTATGCTGGGAGCTTTCCCATACCGGGCAGTTCGTGACCGCTCGCCTTGTTAACGCGATGACCCGACTTGAGATTATGCACTTACATCCGTTTGAATGATGACTGCTTAATTGCGGTCATGTGAAATGAGAAGGTTCGTTGGAGAATATTTTTTGCACATTGTTTAATGATCGTAGGCGGTAGTTAGCACGAATGAACTACATTCAGTATAGTTGATACAATAAAGTCACATTGTTTGATAAACATTAAGACATGTTATAACATGCAAAGATTATTAACAAATAGGATATTTTTTTAACAACTATACCTAATCTGATAACAACGAAGTACAAGGGCCGCTTGATAGTAAGCGGTTGTCACAACTGATCGATGCTTACAATTCTAGGGCTGTAACTACTATAAGGGCGACACCATTGCAGATGCAGCGCACGGGAAATATTTTACTGGTCTTGTGCTAAGAGGATAGTGCATTCTAAATACAAACCAAGATTATGTGCTTTTGAAAGCTTCTTTTGTTGAAAGTACTGTTGTCCCTGTATTCTTTTAGTTATAGCCATTATCTCTTAAACATAGTATTAATAAAGTATGCATTTCGTAATTAAAATTGACTCTTTGATTGATATGTGTCACCACAAGTGCGACGGCTTATTATGGGATGCTAGTTTTCATTCAAATTAGACTAAATGTTTATTGTTATGACCATGACTGTTTGGCTGATGAAAATAAGCCTTCTTACACATATGACGTCTAAACAACTGACGAAATATCAAAATTTGGCATACCGAAAAGGCTAAGCAGATATACACCTATGCCTAACAATACCAATGGATGTAAGCAAGGTATTATACCCAACCTAAAAATACCATACAAGTGTACAAAACCTAATCCAAATCAACGTTAACCACACCCAAAGATGCATGTTATAACACAGACGAAGCAAGTAACAGTAAACGCAGAAGGGAACACACCGATAAATTTGAAGTCGCGGTCGCAGATCGGCTTTCTTACTGATCCGCAGATAACCGCCGAGTGACCCGCGTGCGAGCCGAGATCGCCTATTGTCTCTCAAACGTTAGAATAATACGTATGAATACAAAGTAAGCTAATTGTTTCAGTTAACCTGTATACTTAAATTGTTTATTAACTCATTAACTTTTATGTTTTAATAAGACCGTGAAATGAGATCTTTTTTTATTTTAGATTTACATGTGTAAGTCTTTTGAAATCATACAAGCATGTTACGAAAGTATAATGTCAGTGAATGACAGCAAAAATAAGAGCGGCTTGAAATCTGTAGTCACTGCCTAAGCCTCTAAGATAAGCGTGACTATGATTAAATCTACAAATATTTAAATGACTTTTATTATTTCATAGTTATTTGTTTCTCTGTACTTTTAAGATATATAGAATGCGCTAAAAAAAGCACACTACATGTCCTCATGCATTGAAATTAAAGCCCCAGAATAATTAGAGCACCTCTGTATCTAAACAACTCTGTGACAAGAACGAAGCGAACCATTAAATTCACGCCACGAATAATTGGTTTCATCAATGTACCTTACCCGTAGAATACACCAATTTAACTTGACACCCTTCGCCCCCTTTCAACCTGCTAACTCACATGACAACAGATGGAATACACTGGATGTTACAGCTCTATGTGTACTGGTTGCGTGTAAAGTAAATTATGAGAATAAGTTCAATGAGTCTAGGCGATCTGTACGGTTTTTATGATAGAAGAAATCTGTATGTAACACATGCACGCAAGGTTTCTTATCTTTACGTTTATAGTTCCTCACGATGTATACTATATAGTACGCCTTAGCAGAACTACGGTAGATTTCGTTTCACATAAGTCACAAACATGTGATACGCTCGGATGAACAGTCTACCAAAAAGGTTTACTACAATATGATGTAACAAACAAAAAGGATATTAAATAAAACTAATATTTACTAAATAATTTGGTTGATTGAATTTTAATACGGAATAATTATAATTTTTATAACGTATAATTACCTATTTAAAACAAAATAATCTATCTCACGAGGAAAATTGTCCTAACAACGAATATAAGGACTTCCAGACCCAAAATAACAATTTGTAGAACACACTATTTTGGATTGTGTGGGGTCCAGTAGACCATTTAAGCTACTATGCCATCCGTGTGATCAAAGACTGCTAATAACTTTATCCTTAAACAGTAAAAAGATAAAGGACTCACATATTAAATCCTCATTAGTATTTAATATAGATTTTACTATATTTTAATATCTGTCCGAAGAAAACATGACACATTTTTATAGATTTTGATTGATAATAAAAACCAGCGTCAGCTATTCTCTTATATGACCATACATTTTAATTACACGGGCTTGAAACTAAATATAAGTTCAAGTAAAGATTAAAAATAGCGGCGATAATATATCAACAAAGCCAGAAAACTTACAGTAAAAGTAACTTCAACATTCTCGTCAATTCTTGTCAAATCCTATAAGCAAATTATTGGAAACTTTATATCAACTAAAAACCATTATAATATTTCACCGACGATCCGCCGGCTATCCCACGCTGTCACGATTTTTTCCAATCTAAGGTGTCATCCAATCCTTTTGGCATCCGTCATCAAAACACTTGACAATACTATCCACAATGTGCGCTTTGACCAGAATCAGAGCACATTTGTGGGAAACGACTTTTTATGTTATATGATGGATGGTCATACTCCTTTCTTTTCGTTTGCATGTGACGGCAACTTTCATATTCTTTACTTAAAAGATACTGTTTATAAATATAATTATATATTTATAAATTAGGGTTTTATTTGCCCTAACTTATGTCATTGTTATACATAACTATATTAAGAGGGGGCCTGGTAATCTGCGGGTTTCCTAGTGCAGATACCAGTCTCCCACAAAGGATCAGCTTATATTCTGTAATATGTACATATATTTATTAAATATAAGATGCCTTTGTGGAAGATAAATAAATGTTATTATTATTATTATATTTTATTAGACTTGCATAAAAAGAATTATGTTTTATTAGTCTTAAGTATAACTAATAAAACATAATTAATTATTGCATAATGTTTACGCATAATAAAATATAGCTGGTTTAATATAATTTAATTTTTTTATATCATTACTCGTTTTATTATAATGATTATAAAATCAAATTATGCCTGCCAATTACATTTACAGTATTATAAAAACAATTAATTTTGGTAATGATCAACCAACTCTATTTCATTTGTATGTATCTATTTGGATTTTAAATATAATATCCTAAAAACCGAGATATGGCTTTATTTAGAATATAAATGAGACAGTATTGAATGATCTTATTAACACTCTGCACTTGGAATCACAAAACAATATTTATTAAGACCTATTTGCACACTATCACATGCAAAATCAATCACTTAAAAGAAAAATCAAACTAGCTGTAACAATAACTTATACAACACCATTTTTTTGGAAACTAATTATAACTATAAGATGAATATGAAACATTAACTTAAACGATATCACGTATCAAAAACAACTATCCGTGGATCGGACAAGTGTCTTTTATAAACGACGAACGCATAATAATTGACACACTGATTACCGTTGAACCGTGGTATTATCCGGATGGTCATAAATATATTCTATGAATATTCTTTGGAAATTCCGCAATCTTTTGTACTTATTCTTTAGGTACTAATTTCGTCACAACCACACAATCAAAAAGCACAAAACCTTATTAGTTGTCTTAAAAGACAAGAGTCTTCCACAATGAGAACAGTACCTCACAAAAGTTGTTGATCGGGACATAAGAAACCGCGTTCGCGTACACTCCCGCGCATCACGCGCCGCCATTGTCCATTCTATAATTACCGGGTCGGACGGAAGACGGACCGCAAACACCTGTTCAGTTTTCACACGGCCGACAACAGGTAAGTTCACCCGAAAATCTGAATCTCGGACAGCGGTGTAACAGTATACGTTTTTGTTCTTCCGTCACGATTTTTTGTTTGATATTGGAATATTGGGATATGAATATGAGATTTAAAAATGCGATCGTTTATAATTATGGTTGTAGAAGGCACGTCGTTTTCGGGTAAATATTGGTGCCAGTGGTAGTTAATAGGATGGCTGTTAAGGGAAAGTTCACCACAGTTAAAAAGACCAATAACGTGGTGTGTATAAAAAAAAAAATAACAATAACATCAAAAGGAGTAAATGACGACAAGACCAAAAATGGATATGCAATTGCTGATTTGTAATTGATGCGATGCATAATAATTATTACAAGTATTTGTTTTCTAAATTATTTGCATTGCAGGCTATATATTATTACTAGGTTTATTGTTAATCCTTCCAACTCAGTTATGCACTAGAAATGAGTTGAACTAACAATGCAAGAGTGCCGTCGAATAAAAAAGTATTCGCAATGTTCCAATCGTTTGGCCAATATCTTGACCTTTGCTATTGAAACTTTAGATAAATATAATTATTTAGAAAATTATTTGTTAAAATAAAATAAATAATAGACAAAGTAGCTTTGAGGTATTTGTTGGATCGGTCGGTAAATTATAATATCCAATGAATAAACCACAGTAACCAAAGGCGTTTTTAATCTACAATATTTGGTAAAGAATATTTCTGTCCGTAACATCACGCGCAATTTGTCACAGGCAAATCAAATTATATTATTTATCCCCCATTATTTGCGTCAGCCTACCAGATGTACACTCCATGTCAATCTTCCATGTTTGTTTACCTAGAAATAGCAAACATTATGCCGTGGGGTCAGTACGTTTGCGCTATGGTCGCCAAATTCGATTGTCGTAATTTTATTATTAGGTTTGTCTTTCGGCAAATCTGATAGATATTTTTCTACCAAACAGTATAAGAAATATAGTTCTAGGCTAGGGAAAATATCGCGTACTGTTGTGTTTTGTAAAATTCAATGAGCGTTTTACGATAACTAATAAACCAGTATTGGTTTTTTGTCAGAATAGCTTAATAGTATATTAAGCACATGCTTGTACCTTAGCACCGACAGTTACGTTTGTCATTAGTCAGCTAAAGAAACTGATCAATATGTAGTTGACAATTGTAATCTACTAGTCTAATTCTACATATAGAACTTTTTGTGATTCTTGTGCCTAATCTGATATAGCACAAATCTTATTAAGTTTATTTTTTTATAAATTATACTGTCGCATGTTGGAGATGAAATACTGCCTCGACTGCGCCGCGGTAGTGAATGTGACTGCCGTACAAGGGATCTCGGGTTCGATGTTATCGTCAAACGAAATATTGTTGAGTTTTCAACAAGGAATTCTCAGTAATAGCACAGTCTGTAAATGTGCTCGGTAAGTGGGACTAGGTTTACACCTATTTTGTGGGACCTAATGGTGGATGGTCCATACTTGGCGAAAAATAGGAGTGATATCCCTCTGGGAATGTCCTGTTGCCTATTTGCGTCAGACTATATTTTATATTTATATGTGATAATAAAAATAACTCGTTTACCAAGAATAACTTTATTACTTAATTCGATGATATTATATGGTGAAGATCGGTGAACTATAAGCCTAAGATCACATCAGCGGAAAAAATGCTCAGAGACAGTTTTGTTAGTAATCTTTATTCAGAGCGGTATGGACACCGAGCCGAATGACATAAAAACCACGTCAAACCAATAATTCATGCTAAATATAACGCGACACAATTATAAGTCAGCCATCCATTCTGATCTGTGCAAAATCATATTCATCCACTAATACCATTTTCGCAATGACATGCACTTTTTTGCCATTCAAATGGGGGACAGTTGTATTTTTTCTATATGAGACGCGAGACCCCATACTTCGGTACTGCGAACGATTACGCATATTTTTGCTCATACGTTATTAGGGGTGCCGTGTGTGAAAAAAATGTACTATTATAAATAAAAGGAGCCTAACAAAGGGATGGGAGAGCGATCGGGGTCACTAGGAAACGGCGGTTTTGATACGAGAATTTTTTTACCTGGCACTTTGGGGGCTCTTTTTTCATTAAAATTTTGGGTCTCGAATTTTATAGAGGTAGCCAGTCAGTCTGTGTTCATCTACGAAGATGATCACATGCTTTATGACTTCAAGCATCTTGGTGGAGTGGTCAGTGAACGTTGGACTTGGTTTACCTGTGAGTTGAAACTTTTAGTTTTAAGTTCATGCTTGGACTTGTTTAATTTTAAGACACTCAGTGAATAAGTGCATCGATAAGAACAAGCATGGATTTATCATCGAGGAGTAAGTCAAGATTTTTCGACTCTGGCATCGACTTAAGGCGAAAAGGTATTTTCGATTTGTAAATTTTCCGATTTCGATAGCTGTTTATATGATTGTGGACCACGACTTAATGGAGACTGTGCAGGGAGCAATAAACGGGACAATAACCAATACTGAAGACAAATTGGAAAGTAATAAGGCAGTGAAAATGATATCTGTCCTCGAAAGATATCTGTATATGAATCTGAACGAATCGGATGCCGTTCCCATTAACATATAAATGAGTGCGTAAGTGGACTGAACGTTATAGTGTATATCTCCCGGCGTATAGATCGACCCTGAGTTATATGGGCTATATAAATTGATATGATTTAATTTGGGTATTATGCTGAGATTAGATTGATTGCTGACTAAATAGAGATAAGACCGCCTATTAAGCTTGAGGTTAGGATCGTTAGATCTATGATTTATTTCTGTATTTTCATCCAATAATATTTTATATTCTATTTTATCATTAGGTACCTACATGTTCTTTGTTTTATTCGGCACTATTTAGTAGTTTTAGTTGACCGGTATCAATAAAAGTATGTAAAGTATTGCTGAAGTCTTCAGTAAATTTAAATTAACGATCCAATTCCGCCAAACTTCCAACTGTATCAATATAAAGGGATATTTAAAAATATATTTTAAATAAAACTGCATTCGTCTGCCGCATTGACCGCAAATACCCGCCTCGGAGGCTGTATGTCAAAATAATGACTCCGCGGGTAATAGACGGAGGCTTATTTCAGTTATTTCAAGATCTTTGTTTTATTTCAAATATATGTTGGTTTAATGGAGATGTAAATGTCGCTACAGTTAATATAATATATGTCTTGAATCTTGATGCATATATATTAAACTTTGTTTCTTTTTAGTTAGAAGAATCTTATTAGACATTGTATAGTGACGTTCCAACTGACGTAAAATATCGCTGAGGTCAGCTTGGTTTTACGGTTGAGTAAATATTATTATTTCGAAATAAATCTCTTGCTTATCAAATGTGTGAATATATTTCAAAATCTCATGAAATAAAACCGCTTGTTCCCATTTTTCATATTACACTTATTTATAGTTGTTTAAAAACAACATTTCGCTTACAAAAGTGCAATGTAGAGTTAGCCAATACTGGCAACAGTCCCGACCGGACGAGTCTTTATGACCCCACTTTTATAGCTTTAGGAAAAACTATATTTCTTATTCTGCATATGGATATGCATATCTACTCTGTTTGTTTTTCGTGGGCAAAGCCTTCTAATGTAATAACTTTTTTTTGTATTAAAATGTTTATTATGAAGTGAAGTATCTAAGCAAAAATGTGACTACCTATAAATTATCGTGAATTGTCAATTCATCAATTAGTCAAATCTTCAAATTTTTTACATGAAGTTTGAAACTTAAAACAAAATATACGCAAAGCAATAAATATTTAAACATTTTTTAATCATTGAAAACTTTACATTAAATTTTTAAACAAATATCTATGGGACACCCAATTTTTTTTCTGTATTTACATTTAAGCTAGAATAACGTGCATTAGTGATGCGACAGAAATTCGTAATTCCCCTTAACTGAACTCTTTGTATAACATATCTCATTCAAAATATCGATACTCTATAGTATCAGTAAATAAGCCTAAAAGTATTAGACGCACTTGTAGTAATAAATACAGTCGGCGGCAATAATTAGTGGCCGGCAGTTAACGGCAGTGCCGTACTGGAATTAAGATTTTTGCCATAAATGCCCGGCTCGAGATAAAACTGCCGCGCTAAGGATTAGGGGTTAAGTGTCCGCTTTAACGGGTATCGCTACAGTGCTGAGAATTATCGATGTCGATAGATTGAGAAACTAGTAATAAAAAGATTCACTATGAAAACGGTAAACTTTGCATTTGAGTTGGTAAGAAATAGGATAAAGATATAATGTAAAGAAAGGAAAGGAAGCATTTACAAAATTAAGCCTTTTCTATTAATTATATTATTGGTACATCTACTACAAGGATTTCCATGAGTCTAATTTTATCAGCCATTAAAATACCAAATAATCAACTGATAAAATAAAACGTGTTATCTAAGCTATCCAATTGATTATATTAAAAATTATTGTATTATGCTATTATCGATATGTTATCTGGTTATCGATACATCTATATATTCCCCTCACTAGTCTATTTCAGTGTTGTGGCAGACAGTCCGGTGTGGCGTTTTTATTGACACTCGTACCGTGACAAATATCTTCAGGAAGAACATACTCCAACCCAGTTCGTAAGGGTTCGGTTGGCACTGTTCGTGTACGACTCATATATTTTACGATAAAGCTTATAGTGTCTGTGAATTAGTTTAGTTTCTCAGTACTCCATCTAGGAATCTACTTGGATCTTTATTCTTCGTAATAACGTAACGTGTCTTTTAATTTTATTATCATTGAACTTAAGCTTAATTAACTATCTATACTTGATTTTTAATGATGATAATGTCCATTCCAGGTGAAATTAAACAGAAATGTAGGCTTAAAGTGACTTATTAATTTGACACATGCAGTGCTAGTATCGACTGTAACTGTTAAAAATTAAAGCTCATATTTGGACGTCCCGTAGCGCTTTATTTTACTTTGGAAATTGTATAAAATTTAAAAAAATTGTAGTATTAGAGCCTACATACTTATACAACATAAAAATTATTTTAGCTTACAATGTCGGAATAAAATTTTAATCTCATAGTTAAGATGATATTGACACCACTTCAGTAAAATTGACAGTATAAATTCATTCTCGATTTTTATAACCAACATTTTTCTATTAAGGGCTGTCCATTCTACTCCCCAGGCGCAGAATCGTGTTACACACCTAGAGCGAAAAAAGAGAAAAAATTCAAATCCCTCTAACGAAGAGGCCAATACACAGGAGGCCTCTGTTTTTCTCAGTTATTTCGAATATTCCGCCCAGTATTGGGTATCAGTAACACGATTACTGACCCGGCCTTAATTTGATCAGCCACCGCCGTGGCCGCTATTTTTTCGTGTTGTCACCCCCCAGGGAAACTTATTTACCTGTACTATGTAAAAAGGTTTTGATAAACAATATTTCTCGGCGATGACCCAATTTGAGGCTTGTAATTTAATAAATATTATATCGGATAGAATCGTGTAGATTAATTAAAAGATTGCTTAGAAAATATATTATTTACTTATATCTTTTAAACATGACTGGAATGGACACTGTTGCGAAATCCAAGAACGTGGAAAAATATTAATTTCGTTTTAACTATCCAAATAAGATAAGTATAAAACACGATACTTTTCTTAAGAAAAAAATAACAAATTCAGCATTGGACAGTGATCCCTTTAGCTCCCTTGGGTCGAGAGAAAAAAACAACAAGATGAAGATAATCAGCCGTTTTTGTCGCTCGGAATTACGTCGGATAATTTGATTAGCTATCGGTGGGCGAGAACCGTCCCCTTAAGAGGTAATCCTATTTTATAGGTAGGCCCTTTAATCTGATAGATGCTAGGTGTTTTATATTAGGCGCTTCTGATTGTATTTTACGTTTATTGCTTATTATAACAATGTTGTTTATATTGGAAGCTATTACTTATAAGCTATTTAGTGTTTGAACGCAAATAAGTATCTTTATGTGGCCATGTTTGGCCTAAATAAAGAGCTCACTTGACCAAATTAACATACATACTTAGAACAATGTATATGCCAATTTGGAGTACATAACGCGGGATTCTCCCCTCCATCAGCTAAGTGTAATTATAGGTAAAAAAGCAAGGGTTGCAGAGTGGCCATGTTGAGAGAAGTGACGTCATTAGCACGCTGTTGACACAACCCGCCTTCTGACGTGAATGGCGAGGCTAAACTGGCTCTATGGGCGTGTTTCCAATATGCCACTATGTGCTTTCGCTAGCTCGTAATTACTGGAACGTTCTTGGCATTTCGGGAAAAAATAAAAAGTTTAAGATCTTAACAATTCTTCTACTCGTAATATAACTTAAGGATTTCTTGTACAATTAAAAAAGTGCACTGTTATCCAGATTGGTACAGCAGATACATTAGAATTATTAATAAGTACAAGTTTTCCATGATTCTTCTTATCTGATATTACATCTCACTAATCAACTTAAGTGTTAAAATTGTCAAGCCACTCAAATCTCTTTTATATTATACTCACTCGTCATATGAACTTTCATAGCTATTTTTGACACATTCATGCTTGTGACCCAAGTTCAAAAATAATTGCAGCTGATTAAAAAGCTTCCAAAAAATATAACAAAAAGATTTAAATCACACAAGTGTCCAGAAATCTATGGAGAAAAACTTTCAAACAAATTAAAACAAGCTCTAAATCTCAATTTGCCGACACAGGAGATTTTCAATAGGCTTTTGTACCGTATGTCCATTTCCGACAACTCAGCCTTTGAATAAAGTAGCTGTCAAAGAGGCCGATGTCAAAATTCTTTGGCATTCATAAGTTGGCAAAGAAAACAGAAAACGTAAAAAGAAAATGAAAAGTTTTTGACAATCCTCGCTTTCGAGTGGAATAAGAAGACTAAAACAGTGATTCTAGAATTATGTTAAATATTCAAGACTATTATTGTTTCATATTTTCCTATATTCATATTATGCTTACATCAACTTATTTAAAGAGTATAATTTAATTTTGCAGCTGTATCTGCTAGCGATTGAACTTACTAATATAATACCATTACGCCAGTTATATTCAGATTCATGCAATAAGAGTTGGGGCTGATGTTATCTATCGGGTAGTGTTCTAGTTTTTGGGGTTCCACGAAGTTTATCGAACAAAAATAGGTTCCTAATCCTAAGAATCTATAATATAATAAAACTCTTACTTATATATAGAGAGAAGAATTACTAACTGTTCAATTTTAATTATTGTACGAGTTATTGTTTTATCAGTACAATGAATATAGTATTAATTATATTGGTAACGTATTATTACCGAAGCGAAGAAGGAAGCTTCCAAAATCGTACTCAATATTTAAACGATTGCCACACCCAAACGTCCCGCAAACCGAAATCATAATAACGTTACAACAATAAACACCCCCGCAACATTTGATATCCATTCTTATTATTTTTATTTTCGATTTATTGTCATGAAAAACGAACGATTTCTATACACAATCACTAGGGTCCGTGATCCCCTGCCAATTAACATCGGACACGGTGGTCAAAGCTATGTCAAAGTTAGACATATTTTTTGTCCAAAATATCACCCAGGGTACATTGGCAACACCAATCAATATAACTTCACATCAATCATGAATCAAAATTTTAAAAGTAGCTACATCCTAACTTCTAGCACTCCATGAGAGGCGTTTCACAAATTAACACAGTGGTGCAATTCGCGGCGCTCGGGACAAAATGTAATTAATAATTAATGCAACGAACGGCCAAGTAGGAACTTTGCTAACACAGAAGTTACTTCTGCCTGCGCGGCGTGACCTTTTCGGTGAAAAAACAAATGTCGAGATATAACTGGCATGTTACGCCGTGTGTAGTAACGAGCTAATTTAAACTTTTCGGTCTCTCAGTCCTTTCGGAGGGTGGCTCCCTTCTCGTCACCTGAGGCGACTGTCCTTGGTTAGACGCCACTTTTCAATAAAACAGAAATAAAATGCACGCGTCTCTCATATTAGTTTTTGTTTCTGAATAATTTATTAAACTTTTGCTTTATTTTTAATTGAGGACGTTCTGTTCTATACACGGAGCTTTACAGGTTTATCGAACGATGCCATTTATTTGAAATCGTCAACAAAATTATGCTGTGGTTTTCCTTATAATTATCTTTATTGTGTATCTTTAAGGATGATAAGTAGTATGATAAAATAGATACGCTGTCATATCATTCAATATATTCAAAATACATTGAGATAATTTTACATAGTTTCAAATTCTATTCCAAGTACTATAAATCAGTTTGCTACCCTCAACAGAGATAGTAATAAATCACTTGAACGTGGAAATCAAATATTTGTGTGGGTGTAAATTTTTTGTCCACACAGCGCATGTGTGGTGAATGGTGACCACTGTCCAGTGGCGTGCGGTGGGTGTGGCTACGCGGTGCTTGTCCGAGTGTGAGTCCGATTTGACCCAATGTGTAGATAAGTGTCCATATAAATTGATAGAGTTTCGATTCGGTATAGGTAAACGTGTGTTATGTATGGATATATGACAGGTTTAGGGAAGGATAGTTGGAAGGATAGGACAATTTATGCAGCGATATTTAGAAGTATATATTGTATGGAGACATTAGCTGCTATTACTAACACTGTAAACCAATTACAGACTACTAAGATAAACATAGTCTTAAAGATAATTTATCTCGAGTTGCACAAATCTTTAATCAAGGTGTCGGAATTGTATTTCTATGATCTTTTAGTCATATCGTTAATTTAGTTTTGTAAACATAAGTACATGCCCAGACTACCGATCATGAAGTTTGAATCCTATATAAAAAGTATTTTGGTGAATTCTCAGATATTTACTACTGTAATACAGGATAACTGTGGAATTGTTGCGAAACCTGTATGCATATGACATAGGACATAACTAGAAAAATGTAGGTGTGATGCAGTCTATTTCAAGATCGTGTGTGCATCATCTTACGTGGATATCTTATATAGTTTTAGTTATACCCAGATGTTCTTCCATTTGAAATGTGTAGTAGACGACACCAGTTTTTCTTACAGCGATCTTAACTCATTCCATCCTTTTTCATCACCTCTACAGTCAATTAAAACAACCACGTGCCCTTGCTCAAACATTTAAACAGGCACAGGAATCAGAGCCACCTTCCTTCCTTACTTCCTGAGGAAGTGCTACCATTTGCCACGAGCCGTCACCTTTAAAAAATTAACATTATACTCAACATTTACATACCATAACCCCCTAAACAAACCAGGTACGGTGTACAAACAAAGCACGTCGAATCACGTAGTTTTTTTCATTGTATTAATTTAGTACTCCGGTTACCGAGCAATACAACCCCTATAAATGTTATATAGTACATTACGTCTCACAAAGAAATTGAAGGAAAAAATAATAATAACGAGAGGGCAATGTAAGGGCGTCTACACAGTACTTATGTAAAATTAGCTCGCGAGCAGCTTTGATGTGCCGACCAATTGTGTACTGCTTGTGAAAGCGCCTTTATAACGTCGACGCGTCTTATTCGCTTAACCGTTTTATATACAAATGTCAATTATTTCAAAGAGTTAATTATGTACGTGTTAGCTGCGTTTTTGGGCTAAGAAGCCCTATTTAAAGCCTAATTTCATGAGTAATTATGAAATACTATACTAGTCTAAAAATGTACTAGTTTAAAAATATTGTTCTTTTAGTACCATCAGCCTCTTTATTAATAAAGAGTATCTAATGATATTCTTCGTTAGATTTGATATCAACAAATAAAATATACATATGTAGGTAAATTTGTTATTCGTTCATGTCGTAAATAAAGCACTAGCAAAGCCAATTTCGTTGATATAGTTAAGACATGGTAATTGAAATAAGTGGGTCGTGTGTTTTGAGTTCTTCTCTATGGGAGGTTCTATTTACAAATAATCTAGACCTTTAATGGATGCTACGATATGACTTAATCTCAATGTGCTTTCAAATAAATTTATCTGATTCTTAATACCCTAAGATTTACAGTAATTTCGTGATCGTTCATTTAGTTAACATATCTTTATCGACGAATTCGGTCAATTCATCAATCCATTCTAAATGAATTAGGTCAAAAAGGTTTACTAGTGTAGGCTAATATTATAAAAGTCTATGCCCAGCAATGAGACAGTGCATACGTTTTACTTATACATAAAGACTTATTCGTAATCTTAGTTCAATAACAAAACAATCACCAAAACTACCTTTCATGTAAATGGATTCTAATCCAATAAATATAACTTTATGATCGGATTGATTCATCTGATCAAGATTGTTATATGACTGCTAACCTAATTTTTTTGTTACACGTGGTATCCTTGTATTGATTGCACAAAACCATTCTTATAAATGGCGCCTAATAAAGTATCTACCATGTAAAATAGACGTCAACCAAATAATATTAAAGCGAAGCTGTACTTTTTGAATCCAAAGGTTGCTTTCTACTTTGACTGTGATTTTTTTCAGTCTGCCGTCATCTGCTGTAATAAATATCGCATAACATCTTAATAGTTTAGTTTAACATATAATAAGAAGCTTTATATAATAATTATTTAAATTTGCATATTTTGCTTGTCTGTATCTAATATAATGTGTACCATATTTATGAATACAATGTGTACCGATACAAAATGGTCTCAGGTAAGTACATAATATATGTAGGTATCAAGGTAAAAGAAAATTAAGATTATATTTATGAAATCGAAATCAACTTATAATAATAATAATAATAATTACGATTCAATAAAATTTATTAATTCATTTAATTATGTTTATAAAAATTAAGTTATGGTATAAATAAATTTGAAAACAAATATCATGAAATGTTAATCGATTAATTCATATTCTCTTAGGTGATGATGCAATTTTAAGAATATTTATTAGATCCGCTGCCTCGGCATTGAACTATCTAGAACTGGTGCCTAGATCCTAATGGTGATATATTATTATAGTTTATGGTTTACACATACGTATAGGTACGTATATTTATATCTTTATTAGGTAATACCTATATAAAATAATGTTCACGATTAAACCATTTAGCAGCGATAGCTCAGTGGGAAGACCAACAGACTGCAATGCAGAGGGTCTCGGGTTCGAACCCACGTCGCGCACCTCTGACTTTCGGAAGTTATATGACTTTTCGAAATTATGTGCGTATTGATTGACAATTATCGCCTGCTCCGTGCCTCGGAGAGCACGTTAAGCCGAAGGTCCCGGCTGCCATGAACATCTATGGCAGTCGTTATTGGGAGAGTCAGTATCCTCTAATATCCTGACACTGAACTAACCTTAGGGTATCGTTAGCCTTCGGGTTGCGGAGGTCAGGTGGCAGCCGCTCCGTGTAAAAACTGATATACAGTCAAATCCGGTTAGACCAGAAAAGCCGACCCCAAGTGACTTGGGAATAATAAAGGCTAAGATAGAAGAAGATTAGACCATTTAAACAGTTTGTATTTATTTATTAGGTTAGTTTAGCTGTGTTTAGTTGTATATATAATAGAGTTAATGTTACAACTGCCTAATACGGTTGGTAAAATAAGTAAATATTGTAAGGTTTTTTGTATTAAAATGATATAACTAAGTTTAGTGTTCTTCACCTTTTCATTATACATAGCAACTATCAATGTAACATAATAGTAGTAACATTGATATTCGTAAGTGTTACTTTGTGACTTAAATTTATAAATTCATTGACTTCTTATCTATGTCTTACGAAGTTTATAAAGATAATTTAGTGTTAATACAAAAGTGCGATGTATTAAAAGTATTCCAAACATCTGTTACATAAAAAAATCGATTAACTTTCTTGTCGCAACAAAGAAACAACCCTTTAAACATAGACCGCAAGCAAGACGATTATTACGGGCCTTTTGTACCGAGATAAGCGGTCAACCCTACAACTGACACCTCGCAACACCGTGACTGCAACAACCAGCAATTAAGTGTTATTTAACACTTAAATTATTGAAAGAAAGTGTCATTGCCCATCTGTTGGACGAATGTTGTGAAACTTTAAACACCTTTTTTTCTTATAATAACTGCTATCGATATTCTTTATGTTTAAACGGTGTCACGTTTGACATCGGGTATTTTAGGGTTCAATTTAATACGTAGGTGTTTTTGTTGACACCTATCTATCTTCTTAGTAAAATATAAACTTGACCTTTCCGTGCAATTCTTACGTAACCCTTAAAATATTAAAAGCTCATTTAATATTGACAAACAAATATTTTTTGGTTAGAGAAATTATTATTATATTCTAGTTTTGTATCCTTTGTAAGCTTTTGCTCTTTGTAAATTATGATACTATTAGATATTGCCCGCGGCTTTTCTCACGTAAATGTAGGTTAGGTTAGGTTTGATTAGTAACAGAACCTTTTATGCCTTTTCTGTACCCCTGACAACATGTATGCCAAATTTTATGATTGTCGGTCGAGTAGTTAAGGCGTGAAAGCGTAACAAACAAACAAACTCACATTCGCATTTATAATATTAGTTAGGATGTTATGCTATCCTATACTATATACGTTATTAACTATTGTAATCCCCTCTTCTTTCACCAGCGGATGCGGACAGCGCGGCAGAAGGCGGCGGGTCTCCCACCCCGGGAGTGCCAGCCGACACCCTGACCTGTGGCGCCTGTCGCCGGGCCTTCGCCCTGGCAGACATCGTGCGCTTCATACAGCACAAGGTCTCTTCCTGCGACAAGGACCTTACGTCCTACCATTGTTATAGTGCTGGTAAGTTCAACTATATAACAAAATATTATTACAATTCCTTAAAAGTTTTCATACGGGATAACTATTATACATAATATGTGTGATCCACAAACAGTTCTTTAGAGTCAAAACTATCGAAAGAACGGATACAAAGAATACCCATTCATGGTGTCCGTTGTTTGAATATTTGTAAAGTCTGCCGCACACTGGAATTATAGTGGAATCGAAGTGCTAGATGGTGGCTGTTTTTAGCAACAAACATAGATACTATAAGATTCTTTAATGTCTCTGAAAAAAGCCAAGTTTGAATTCGGGCTGGAATTAAATTAGAATAAATTAATTAAAATGACTTGTAGCTACCTATTCTATATAAATCACGACGCTTTTTTTCAGCTAAGTTAATCCTTCTTATTCGAAGTTGCAATTTCTATACACAGGTCCCAATTCCGACCAAGAAGATGGTTCAAGACCAGGCCAGGTCTCAAGTGGGAGCACCAGTGCGCGGCGACCGTCACTCCTAACAGCGAGAAGGCCACCTAGTAGCAGAGTGCATACGCCTCCTCTTGCTAGCCCTTCTATAGCACCTCCAGACCTATTGGAAGATGGCGGCGCTTCTAGTACTCCTAAACGTCTATTAGACGGTACGCTATTATCTAAGCCAAAAACTAACCAACCCAATAAGTTATTTTCAGCAGTATATTATTTTTCCTAGAACATTTATATTGTATGGAAGTCTATGGCAGTACTTGAAATAAAATTTGGTTTCTCCGTTAGCTTGAATATTACAGCAGCAACTAAACGATGACTCCGGACAATAACAGTAACGCGAGCGATGCGAAATTTAACTTTTGGCTTGCTAGCAATAGGTTTTATCTGAACAAAGAAACGTCGGACAGTTTATTTAGGCTAGATTTTAAATCCAGGATAAGAGAAAATCTCTATATTTTTTTAAATATCTCGTTTTTCAAATATCTGTATACCGGCTTTTCCGAACAGCAGTCAAGTTTTCTGTACTAAATACAAGAATTTAAGGAGCTGTCCATTTTGGCAGAAGCTGATACCGAGGCTTCGACACCTAAGAGACGGGCATCTACCTCACCCATGCCCTCAAGTTCTCCTGATGAAGACATTAAACCTAAAATCAAACAAGAACACATGGATACTTCAGGGTCTCCTGAGGACCAGAAGAAATCAAGGACAGAAGTTGCTGACGCTGAGTCTAACACTATGCATAGTGGTAAGTGGAACTACTTTATTCTCATTGAATTCATCTTTTTTTAACATTGTGGTAATAATATGTTATATTAAAGCTCTCACATAGGTTCTAAAATCAAATACACAAAAATAAAGTTTAGGTATGTCAGATATTCTAATAAAAATGGTATCAACATCAGTATAACATATCAAGCAAAGATATTCGCGGTTTCTTACTCTAACACGTCCGTGCTTGCTATAAAAACACCAGAAAAACACTTCATACTCTAAATAGCTTCTATATGTAATATATTTTAGATTTATCGATGTAATATTACCACCAAAAACTTAAATAATATGCTACTATCTAATGCTATCCTAAGTCACTTTTTAGTGTAATAACTACACACGTCACAGAGATTTCCCATTTTAATATCATGTCCAAAACTCGAATTTAGTCTAATCATTCAGCGAAAATTTGTCATTGATGTGACCAATTTTCAGAAGAACTTATTTTACTATGACTCAAACAACCGTGCGTCTTGTACTAGCCAAACAGAAACACACGTGTGGTTGACAAATTCTACTTTTTTTAGAAGTTCCACGTCACTAACATGACGGTCAGACGTTTATTATATTAATGATTCTTCACCAAGCTCAAAGGATTCTTTGGAGACAGTTTTATCTTTACCAGTTTGTCACACAAGATGTTGTATAATGACAATGTTGGACAATCATTCGATTTCTGCAGTGTCATGACGCGGCCATACATTTCACATTGGGACTTAATCCTGTCAGTAGTCACAGGATGTTGCGTATCGCGCTCATTCAATTTTCTATTTTAAATTACTTGTAGTGGCATCTGACAAAGAAATCGCCAGATAGAACAAGCCAATAACTTATTTAAACATCAAAATGTATGTTATCTTCTTTTACCGTATCATTTGATTCATTCGACACGTAATTACTATTTTAGTAATCGTTATAGCTATTGATAAAAACCGATTGAAATGTAAGCCTTTATCTATCTAAAAATAGACGTGATTTATAAAATTACGTCACTAATCCTTAAACCGTTTCAATAAACTGTAGAATAAATAAATGCGGAGGTAGCTTCCAACATCTGTATAAGCGAGCAATCTTGTGAGGGTGGTTCGAGAAATAATCTATCCGAGACTAACCCTTTGTGCGACCAGATGTGCTGTCATTCGACACTTTTGTATTAAACCCGTTGCACAACAAAGCCTTCCTTAAAATCCGAAAATTGTGCACCGTTCAAAATTTTCGACCCGCATTCTGTTAACTTTACAAAATAGTGCAGCTTACAAAGGAGGAAAAATTAATTCAGCTGTTATTAATTTAAGTGTTTTTTGTATGTCAAATACAATAGTCATCTCAAGTAAGTTATCTCTAAAAACGCAGTCATCCAGACTGGTTAATAATAACTGACACAGTAAAATTGCCTGTGAATCTTGTTGATAACTAAGAAAACACTTTAGCATGTTATTTTAGTACTGATAAAATATCACCCGATTGCCAGATGTAGCTCTGATAAACGTTAGACGGCGGATACATACGTCACTGTAATATCTGGACACTAAATGTGACGTTATTGCTTCTCTGTATACCGACCGGTATTGCGCTAGCGAAGTGTCAATTGCAGGTTTGGCTTCAGCACCAGTTGTTTCGGATTATTGCGTCTATCCTAAGCGTTCATATTAACCCCTTCTAACTGAGCTGTCAAACCAACCATTTTCAATATGCCATGAGGGCCCCATCACAATAAAATATCGCTATATATCATATTGATAACCAGAAACAAAAGAGCCAAGTCATAAATCCACTCGACTTTTAAAACCGCATTCATAACGGAAGGTTATTGTCAAAACATGAACATAATTCTAATGGTGACAGTAAGTCGCGACCTCGTGCCAACTTAAAAAGGGATCTTAATTTTAATTGTATTATTTCGTACATATTAATTAACCCCATCGCAGTACGGACAGATAAAGGGGACGATTTAGGAGAAAAAATTATTTGCATGAGCACACGATTGACGCACGCGTATTGTTGTCATCTGCCTTTTGTGATGACCCTTACGTTAACCGTGCCCACAACAATGGCTAAACGGCTCATGTTTTACAAACAATACATTCAATATTCAGCCTTCATACAATGTATTTGAGTTCAATGTCGCTGTACATACGATTGGCGTTAATGGCTCTCCATGCTGCGATGACTACGATATTATAATTGTCAAAGATGCTACCGAGGTCCCATTGTCAGAAACGGTCTTTTATAATTTTTTCAAAGATAAAAAATGTTTGGCGTGTTCCTGACACGTGGTACACGCTCATGCGCTCGCCGTGACCTATGGAACTCCTTTAAGCGTGACACAATGCTCGTGGATATTTTTAGTTTTTGTATAAACGGGAAGGTGGCTAAGTGGCGGGTTTGGAATAAGTGGGTCTTAATTTTAGACATGACGTCTGCGACTTTGTAAAATGTGAGGGGAAGTTTGTCTCGTGCCTATAGTGTGTCCTTTCAGAATGTGGCCAGTGATTGTATTTAGAGCATTGACAGTACAAGGTTCTGCAATTATAGAGAAACTTTTATCTATATCATTCAGGTGTCTTTCGACAAAGACACTGTGCCGTGTTATGGAATCTGTGTCCACAAACTTCGCCACAGTCATTACCATCACAAAACACTGGTGAACCGATGGCCGTCACTTGTTTGTATCAAAACAAATATTGTATCAAGTGTGGATCGGGTCCAGTGTTTGGGCTCTTTTGTTTGGTTTACGAATTAATGAAGGATTGTCGGAGTGAGGATGTTTCCGTATTCATGTCGTACAATGCGGATATTTGAAATATTATGGAGCAGCTATCTATTTTTTATAATATCAGTATATTTAATTTTATCTAGTAGTCCGTGTGTTTTTTCCGGCTTTTTATCTTGCTCACCAGTGTGTACAGTGAACAATGATATCTATATCGATTTCTCCAGGACCCCAGATAAAAATTATCCTTTTAAACTCGACATGCACGGTCTAGCGCACCTCAAAACGGTCAGTCGGTGAAGCCCAAACAAGCGCGCGCTTTTTACTTGCCCACTCGCGCGAAATAAACGTCAACAATGAGGTTGAAGCGGACAGCATCGGGTTTGCTCTATCTGTGGCTAATTACTCATTCATAGATGGTACTCTTGATAAATGATCGCCCCCGCAAATGATTCCTCGATTAACTCCCGTCCGAGATATTTCCATATCAAGACATGTTTTCTTAAGGGACGACCACAAAAGGGCCATCTCGGCGCCCAATCTTTAATCCTATCTCGGAGACCTTTGCGGGCGAATTTAAATTTCTTTAGAAATATCGTCCTTATTATGTACGTGCGGGTTTCTATTCCTTGCGACGTTCGTGGGCGAGATAACGTAAGTTAAGTCCGAGAGTAGATTGTTGTGAAAAAACTACCGCTAACTTTGACGAGATCCCATCTGCTGCAAAGTGTCCATTCAAATTTGATCTCTACGCCGAATGCGTAGATTTGCATTTTCTTCGTGGCTTTTTGGATTAGTAGAACCTTATTTTGTATATGAGGTGATAAGTCTTTATGAGGGGTCAACCTTTTCTATAGTAAACCTCACCCTTTTAGTGAAAAGAGTCCGTTGATAGCTGATTTAGGAATGGTGATAATGCATTCAGTGTGTGTAAATATATCATAGATTTATTTTATGATAGATTGCCTCTCGACTATTGGATTTTGGAATACATTTGATAGATTCGTACTGTATTCGTATGTGTGTTTGGAATTTTGTAGTATTGTGATCCATATAGTAAGCAGGTGCAGTGTGCGATTGAATAGCTGTCATAGTTGCTTTGTGGCTGATCAGAACAGGGGTTCGCAATGACCGCTGCAGGAATTCGTTAATTAAAATTTGTGTTTCGATTGATCAAAGCTGTACATATCTAGGGTTTGATATGATTAATTAGTTGAGCTATGTCAGTGCCATATCGGTAGGGTTTAATATATGTAGTCACACGCATATACACTTATGCAGTATTATAATGATACTATACGGAATTATGGATGTCTGTAATTACTAACTTACTATACAAAGCTTCTTTTTGTAAAAATTGCTGGGTAATTCTAAATGTAAAACTACGTAGAGTAAGATACATGCAGTGACGTCATTAACGTGTAACCTATGTACAATAAAGTACATATATTGAAGTTTGGTTCTCATTGTAATAAGCGCTGCATGGTACACGCGGTCATTCTTTTGCCTGTGACACTATTGAAGGCAGTTTAGATATTACTCTTTTTTATTATATGTCACAGAAACTGTTTCTCAAGAGCCATTAAGTGGTATAAGAATTGAAACTTAAAAAAGAAACTGTACCAATACGGTTAGAATGTATAATTTATTCCAATACTCGCGACACTTAAACGCATCGGTGCACTGAAATCAATTTTAAACCACGTCCACTTAGACGGGTCCCCTCTACCATTTTATTGTTTTCCAACATTTTTTGTAATATGTGGTAATGGTCCACACACATGTGTCGACAAGTTATTATGAGTTTAAAATAGCCCAGCACAACGTGTCGGCCACGGATTTTTGTCAACATTTGTGTCTTGATTTCGGGTGAACGTGATATTGCTCTCAACTTATGCTTTTACGAGTATGGGGTGCTAACTGTTGTGATTTTTATGTTGAAATAGCAGAGTATGGATAAAATATTGCTTACATATAATTATGTATTTTTTGAAGACTACTAGAATCGTGCGTTGTCAATTACAAGAACTCTTATTAACTCTTTCTGCTTATCTAAGCTAAATGTTTATGTTAGAGCTAGGCTAATAGTGTATTGGTTGGGAATTGAACCCAGATCGCTCAAACGTTCTTTGCGGTAATGCCTTAACCATTTGGATACCGTAGCTCCATCAATATACTACGTTTGTAATAATTCTAATAACGCTTAATCCGACGAAGCTGCAATGTTATGTTGTATTCAAATCAGCCAAACTTTTATAAGTCAATTTGTATAATAGAATAATACCTACTTAATAAAAATATAATATGATGATTTTAAAGGGCATAAATAACTATATAATTCTTAATAGTCATAGAAGCTATGTATTGCCGTTTATAAAAATAAACATCTATGTGTTCTATTTTAAATAACAAACCTTGTAATTTATGACATTTAACGGTTATTTTATGACATAAATTAACAAATTTCAATGACCCAATTTCTTTAATCTCCTTTGCTCTGCCAATGGTTCATATGAACACATTTCTGACCTTAAAACCCCTCCTTTAAAGTTATTGATGCTAAGTGCGATTATAAAGCAGTAGAAGCGCGCGCTACTTACATAAAGGCGTAACTGCGAGGGCGCGAACCAACAATTTGTGAAGTAATGCGATAGTTTACATTGTTTACAAAAATCAGTGTTTTAGCGGCGGGCGCGGCGATCCACGTCACGTTGACAGCTTTATTGCTATAGCTATTCAACTAATTAAGCATAGGTATAACGTTATAAACAAGAAATAGCATGTTAATTTATGTTACTAATTACCATTATTGTCATTTTCTTAAGTCTTTATAGAACATCCAACTGTACTTAAATTCGAACTGCCTGCAGTTCAAACCCAGGTATAGTTGACTGCTTGGATGCTGCTGCTAGGATATGGTTTATGCAGTACAACGGCCATAAAAAGGGTTATAATAAATCAAGCCTAATTAAAGTTGGAAAGAAATATTTAACGATAGACCACCATATAGCCACCTGGTTTTACCTGAAAACTCTGGATTAACAGGCCTCAAGTCATGTGTATAAAATAGATTTGATGTTCGAACGTCATACATCTATTTCTAAGAGGTTCCTTCTCTTACGCCATTTTCTTTATAAGAAACTTAATTAAAATATGCTAGCACTGACATAGCTGCAACAACAGAAGCTATTAAATCAAATAATACATTATAATATGTGGATATCGTACTCTATCTAGGATATATAGGATAGCTAGCAGCGATAGCTCAGCGGGGAGACCAATAGACTGCAATGCAGAGGGTCTCGGGTTCGAACCCACGTCGCGCACCTCTGACTTTCGGAAGATATATGACTTTTCGAAATTATGTGCGTATTGATTGACAATTATCGGAGAGCACGTTAAGCCGTTGGTGCCGGCTGCCATGAACATCTATGGCAGTCGTTATTGGGAAAGTCAGTACCCTTTAATATCCTGACACTGGTCTAGCCTAAGGGTATCGTTAGCCTTCGGGTTGCGGAGGTTAGGTGGCAGCCGCTCCGTGTAAAAACTGATATCCAGTCAAATCCGGTTAGACTAAAAAAGCCGACCCCAAGTGACTTGGGAATAATAAAGGCTTAGGGAGAAGAAGATGTGGATATCGTACCTAGTATTTTAATCTGCAATTATATTACAAACATTTACGTAAAATATGTCAAAATAAACCTTGTTATATAAACAATGACGCCATACTGATAGAGCACTTCATATGTCATAGTTATAAAACACGAAAATGTTTATCATCACCAAAAAATACTATTCAAACAAACAACACAACATGTGAACCGGCCCTTTTTGTATACCAAACAAAAACCTGAAACACGTTGAAAATTTATTTCCAGTTTTTCCTTTAGTAAACTAACTTTAGTAAACCTATTCAAATATTAATAGTTGTCGTAATGACTCGAGGTCGGGGTCACTTTTTGTATCTACCCATCCTTTTGTCTGTCGCAAAACACTTGTGTAGCTAGTGGCGGTCAAATCGGTCAATTCTGAACATATTTAAACAATAAGTCGTAAATTATTTTTTCAGTTGCGTCCTTATGAGTTGTGACCCAGACAACATTGAATTACGTAATTGATTCTAATTACCTTTGTCGCGAATTAAGAATTTTATTTAATATTTAGCTTTTGCTTACGTAAAAGTAGGCTACATTAGGTTATGTTATTAGGTTATGATAAGAGCAGTACTTTAAAAAAAATATAGCCTATGCCTCAGTGATAACATAGCTTTCTAATAGTAAAAGAATTTTTAAAATCAGTTGAGTTATTTTTGAGTTAAATCCTTAAAAACAAACAAACAAAAAACCAAGTCTTTATAATATTAGTATAGATGAGACATATGTATGTCAGGGCTATGAAGTCCAAAAAGTGTATATAACCTTAATAAGTATCGCTGTTGTAAGTAATTATAATAAGTACATACTTGTCTACCATCCCACTTCAGCAGTGGATGACTGTCTTTAGTACTCTTTAAGTAAAAACATCACAAGTGATTATTATGAATCAATCACCTTTTGTTTGACTAAATATTGATTAATAATTGTATGACTCATTCCATGTTTTTATCATTAATGTATCATAAAACAGTTAAATTTTAATTTAATTGTAAATAGTAGATACTATTAATCGTTGTCGTGTAATTATTCTATCATATAAATAAATATTCTATCTAAAATATTCGAAAAGTATATATATTCACAATTCTATGATTATGTAGAAAAATTTAATATTCTCACTGATTGCCAAAAACGTTTCCGTCGAAATAAAACTATAAATATGGCTGCATTCGACTTCCTTGGTGAAATAATGAATCATATGGATAAAAAGAATCCAGTGTGTGCCGTGTTATGCGATATGACGCAAGCCTTCGATTATGTTAAACACGATATCTTGCTGAGTAAATTGGAAGCATACGGCATTAGAGGCAATGTATTGAGGCTTATTGAAAACTATCTAAAAGACCGTAAACAATACACAAAAATTACTAAAATAAATTTTAAGACTAAATCTGAAGAAACATATGAATCTGACAAACATATAGTTACATGTGGTGTCCCACAAGGTAGTGTATTGGGCCCTTTACTCTTCATAATGTACATAAATGATTTGCCTACAATAACTAATTATCCAATGTCTCTTTTTGCTGATGATAGCACGGTCGTCATACACACAAATAATAATAATAATGATAAATATGAAAATGATATCAATAACACACTTGAATCAATAATTAAATGGCTAAATAATAACAATTTAAAAATTAATCTGGTAAAAACAAAAATAATGTTTTTTAGTCAACGCGTAACTCCACCAGTGGTGCACGTTGACTATCAAGGAACATCTATTATCCATGTAGATAAAGCAAAATTTTTAGGTTTAACATTAGACAAGAATCTAAGTTGGAAGGCACATATAGGGGAACTAAACAAACGAATAAGTTCCTCTGCTTATGCACTTTTCAAACTCGCGCCTGTTCTAAAGATTGAAGCACTTCTAACTGCCTATCATGGTGTCGTGGGTTCCATTCTGAGATTTGGTCTCATATTTTGGGGAAACTCAACAGATAAAGAAATCATTTTCAAAGCACAGAAAAGGTGCATAAGAGCTATGTTTGGTTTGAAAACAACCGATAGCTGCAAACCTTGCTTTATTCAGCATAAAATCCTAAGCTTGCCATCTTTATTTGTTTATGAAGTAGCTTGTTTCGTAAAGAGCAACCCCAAATACTTTAAGAAACTATCAGATGTTGCAACACGTAGTCGCCGTGATAATGACAGGTTGTGCATCGTAAAATCTACAACCGCGTTAAAACACAAGAGCATTTTTTGTTTGGCACCCATTATTTATAATAGAATACCAAAAATAATCAAACAATGCCCTGTTTCCCAATTTAAAATACATTTAAAAAAATATCTTATATTGAAGTGTTATTACAGCTTAACAGAATTTTTGAATGATATTGTTTAAGTAATAATATATTACTTCTTATTATTATGACATGATAGAATTAATAGAAACTGTTTCTTATTATTTATATTTGACATGATAAAGTAGTAATTATTATTTTGTTTTGACATAATTTCCAGTTATTATTTTGCTTTTTGACATACTTATATTTTTTAAATTCATATGTTTTTTTGATATTAATTATTATTCCTTTTTTGATATTATTATTGGGTTATTTTTCAATTTATTATTTGATTCTGATAGTAATCTATATTCTACCAGTGTTATTTTGTACGCCGTACTTGGCAAAACATGCATGAACATTCCTTTAGCAAACCACCATGTACATAATATGTCATACCTACTCATGTTTTTACAAAAATAAATGTCTTTGTCTTTGTCTTTGTCTTTGTCACGTTACTAAGCAAATAGGTTATATACAGTGATATTATAGACAAAAAGAAGCAGATATATATGTTACTAGCGCTCTCAAACTTCGTGTTTCTTTTAGCTTAAAATAAAATCGGCTTAACAAAATCTCTTGCAAAGCATTTAAAGTGCAATTTTCCGAATTATATATCTCTTTTACGTAAGCTGTTTCCATATCTAGGCATCATCAAATTAAGAACTCAACGAGAGAATAATAACAAAAATCTGGCAACCATATTTACGACGTCCATTATGATAGAAGTATCATATCTGTTGTTTAAAATATCATTGTTTATATTATTATATTCGTAGTACGTATGTCGGTATCCCAACAAACATTTTATTGTACATGGCCAGTACAACTGCGTCCAAGAAAGTTCAATTTTCGAATTTTATTTTTCTTCGCAAACAACAACATGTCTTCCAGTTATGGGTCACAATTTGCACCATTCGGGGTTATAACTTCGCACTAGTGTAAAGCAGCGGTCATACCGCGAGCGTGTATGGAAAAGCTTATGAAGATGTGCATCAGAATTACGGTTACTAAATATTCAATAAACAATTGGAAATACATTCCAATAAAAATAAAACACGTTTAATGGATTATTTTTGGCGCAAAGATGCTATTAGTACCCTGTTATTGCTATGAAATGGTTAGTGCATAAACATATAAAATGAAATCAAGTGGTTGACTGTATCTAGTTTCTCATTACATTGTTCATATTAGCGTAATTGTCAGCGTTAGAATGAAAGAAAAACAGTGAAAGAGACTTTGATAAAAAGGCCAAAGGAAATTGTACTAGTAGGTACCATGCAATCCGTAGCATACTACCAATCTTAAAACCAAGAGACAATTAAAATTCTAACGCAGATCTTTTATTTTATTCATAAATACTTTCTTGCTTTAATAATATTTCTAAAACCATCGGTATTTTTCAAGGCAACCTTTTGTTCTATGGTACAAATTATCTCATTACCCGCTAATCGCTCGCACTATGTATAAACCCGAAGGGGGGTTAGCGGTGCGCGGGCGGAAGGGGAAGGCGGTCATTCAGCGCAGCGGCGCGACGGACATCCGCCGCATAACAAGTCGATGGCGAGTCTCGGTGGTACGCCGTTCTTATTTCAGATTTCGCATAGATTCAAATATAGGACGCATTTTTAATAAACATTTTTTATTGTGATGCGGCTTCTAGAACTCTCGATCGTGGTTGGTCATTCTTCAAGATGTCATTTGGGATTCAAGTTTTAAATAAATGCATTTAATTAGCTGAATGACATTTAACGGATTTTTTGTACCTAGAAATAATTGGTAATCTGCTCTTTTTTTAAATTGGTTGATCGTTTTTAACATAATATATTATTGTCATTGCTATTTTTACAGTAGGTAAGTAGGTAATTTGGTGTCCTGCACATCGCTTATATTTTTAACGTATGTCTTATCTTAAGAATATATATATAGTTACAGTACATAAACAAAGCAGTAATTTACAGTAGGGTGGTTGTCTGTAGTTTCTAGTGGTGTCCGCGAGAGGCGCTGGGGTGCGAACAACTGTTGTCGTCGCCGGAAGCAGAGCTGGCGGCTTCCGGTCGAGGAATGTTCTATATGGGCCGACGGAATTTCGCATTTTCACTTCAACTTTTATTTCTCATACAATTTTTAAGAAAAATTATTACTGATTTTACTATGGTTACTAGATATAAAATAATATTGACGCTGTAACTATCAACTTCTGTCAGTATATGTACCTATATTTTATATTGCGCATGATGCACAAACAATAGGATCGCGATAGAATAACATACTACGGGCACTACACAAATAAGTAATTAAATATACAACAATTATAATAACTGACATACAGACAACCGATAATAATAAGTACGTACCTCAAACATTAAATCAGACAAACAATAACACAATAATTCATCAAACACTACAAAAATTACCGAAAAGAAATGCACACATACATAAATTATTACGGTACGGAGCGGCCACGACAACCGGATACGCTTTTCCGGAGCTAAGCGGTCCACCCGTGGGGCGGTGGGGCTCCTTTCAGCCCTACGGGGCCCCTTGGACCCCCGTGTTTAAAAATTTCACTCCCAGTGGCTCCTGGCCCACACAATGCTCGGTAATCAACGATTGCCTTTTGAAATCGAAACGGTCGTTAAACATTTTTTTACGTGTCCGGATAACCTGAAGTTGCTCGGATTTTGTATTGATATGTTGCTGGATTTAAATAGTTATATTGATGTATCGCTGGATTTAAATTGTTAATCGTTGGATTTTAGCCTCCGCTTATTATAGTAACTACTTACCGTAGATTATGATGATATCGATATCATAATTGCACTATTAGATTGTTATGATGTTGATTATGATATAAAGGTTTAATTTACCTATTTCATTCGGTCATAGATATTACTATGAATTATGCCAGATCTATTGTTATTTATAAAGGTGACGAGTTTATACGTTTGAACTCACTAGTCTCAGAAACTTGCGTCCGATTTTAGATGTAATTCTGCGTTCGATAGTTCGCGATAGATCACGCCTTTATCTAAATTAGAGTAACAGTAGCTATAAACAACATTTTACATAAGTGAAACCACAAGAGCAATGCTAGTAGGTATTCAATAAGTTTGAATACAGATTCGTTAATGATAATACGTAAGTTCGTTCAATAAAAATGGTCACACATATAAAAACAGACCACGCGCGCATAGCTTAACGTTACTTATCCATTTAGTCACAAACTAATCAATCATTTATATCCCTATCAAACATGACACGTGAATTTAGGCTTACAAAGAAAACCTACATGGCCTATTGTGGTACACACATATGTCAGAGCTGCAAAGTATGGCAAGATACCGTATAATCCGACCACCCACCAGCCCACACTACCACCACAATTAATTATCAAGCACACATTGACCACAGATGGTTATCAATACCGATTGAAAATTACAAACGTTCGGTAATCGGTGTAATCCGGTATCAATCGAATTGAAGCTATTTTGTTGTGGCGTTTTTGTTGACCATACTTAAGAAGTTATAGTATGGCTAGCATAATAAGTAAGCTTTTGAAATTCAACATATTTTTTTTTAATCTTCATAATATAAACTTAGGATCACGTCTGTTTTCCATAGAGGTGGGCAGAGAATACGAGTACAATTTTTAAATGTGAATTAATATAGAATTTTATTTTACATAGGTACTTTTACTTACAAAAGAAGTACCTAATTCATAGATGATAACATAGTAGGTCTACCTACACCTGCTTTTGCCTAAAGGCTACCTTCGATCAGTAATAACCACTACGTAAACTTATTCTGCTACATTTTAAAGATCCTTAATTTTGAACAGCATGTGTAAGTTGTGAGGTCCAGCGTTAAAAATTTTCTATCTTATAGACATTTTGTATATATTTTCCCATCCGTTGTCAGTGATCTAAAAATATTAAACTTATCTCCGATTAAAAACGTTTGTGTTTCCATGACTTCGGTACCGTATGATGACCAAAACTCAACACAATGAACAATGCCCCTAACAAAAAGGTCACAATATTGATATGGTGATAAATACATATACAGCTTGATGCTGTTTCATCCTTTTCGGTTCTATTTTATCGCGTTTTATTATATTTTACACTTTTATGTAAGTATATATTTATTACATTAAAGGTATATAGCAATAGCAAAAGCCGCAATATTCTCGGATTTTAAACACGTTTTTAATGTAGAAATATATAAAGGGAGATTACTTACTAGTAGACGAGATTTAGGTGGACATTGCTTTTTATATAAAAATTTCAATATTTTAGACGATGCAAGACAATATGATTATATAAATCCATTAAAAAATAAATTTCAATGTCCTTATTTCTTTAAATTGTAGAAAATAAATGACATTTGCTCGATATCAAAATTGATATTTAGCCGAATCTGATTAGAATAGATATACTTTAAATCTTAAGGAACTTGAATAACATAAGTCTTCACAGAACCGTTAACTAGACACAATATGGCTTATTTGAAATGCACATGTACCTGCAAATTTACTCTAGGATGGACTCGCTTGATCGTCCGCAATAATGTGCCGTTACCGCCACGGACATAACATATAATTGAGGAAGACTTATATTGGATTTTATATAGGCCTAGTTGTAATTTACTTCGTAGTACTTGTTACTACTAGCGGTTTTTAATTATTTGTCCACAGTTATAAGCAAATGGCCGAGGTTATAAAATGAATAATTACATATAAAAACGAAGTACCACTGACTCACTCAATCATAAAATCTCCGTTAGCATAAAGTCCGGTAACTTAAAATTTACACGATAACTTCCAACAGCGTGCGTTAAGATAAGATTTGCAAAGTTATAACCAAATTATATATTTGTAAGTGTATATTTTTACTAGTAATAAATTCTATACGTACTGGTTGCTTTTGCTTAATGCCTTGAGCAGCGTCCCGCCGGCGAACAGACGCAATGATTTTTCAATCACATAAATATTTCAGCGATTTACAGATTACATAAATACTATATATATACAGGGGTAAGCCTATGTATATGTCTATGTATTATAATAATCAATAATTTATTTACTACGATACATACAAATAACAACTGTGAGATTTCGGTGTATTGTTAAGGCCAATGTATTCAACCTGCTAGCAGACGTTAAAATATTGAATAACAATAATTATAAACAATTATTTAAATTCTATGATTTTGCTCCAGACGTATAATGCAAGCTTAAATTACTTAAGAGCAGCAGAGTTCTTAATGATTAATTAAAGTATTTTAGAATTGGTCCGATATGCCAGAGATATATGCACCTACGAAATATAATTTTTTTATATGCATGTTTAAGTTGCATGTAGGGAAAATTTCTGTAACTAATATTCCATACAGACGTATGTATACACCTAAGTATATACGAAAAGATGTATATATGTCTCCATATATCTCTATAATATTAGTATAGATACAATATGAACACACTGTATGTATCGTCTTTCCGGTCGGTCACAATCTGACCGTTACATTTCAATAATCGTCTTAACAGTGGAGATCGCTTATCTTGCCGCGCCCACTGGACTAGTGATGAACAACATCGATAATTTATTTTTTATTTCAAATGCTATTGAAGTAGCCAGATAGGTCACATGACGTCATACCTTATGTTTTCGTATCATTTTGAAGGTTATGACTGGAATTAAAAACGGCATATGTTTGTCTGCAAATAGCCGATTATGTTTATTTAATTAACAGTAGGTGTATAATTCGCCTTCAGTACTTGAAAAATAACCGCAATGCTTAGTAATTTTTATTACGTAAACTAGCCTACTACTTTATGAGTCGATTATTTTACTATAAATATTTCATGCTGTGTGGATATAGACAATTAATATATATTAAAATCGAATGTATTTTATTATTCAAGAGGTGATTAGAGAGATTAATTTAAATAAAAATATCGATAAATTAAAAAATGCGTGCACTTCACTAGTCGATCGCTGAGACGTGATTGTCTCCACAATAAAATGTGTCTTGGGTTTACAATGAGCAATCAAATTACAAGGAGCGACTGGACGCGCCTTGACCACATCACCTCATCTCTAGAGCGGAACACATAAATTAGGTTACCGTATGCTTGATGGCAAGGTGACAGGATGAATGGAACAATACACGTATTTTTATTTAATTGTTTGCTGTGCACGAGGAAAATCTGCCTCCCTAGCTCGCACATTTCGGTCATATTCAAATGAAGGCAACTAAGCCTCCGTTTAATAAAAAAGCTTCTATTCATTTTTCCCTTAGCGGGCTAGTGTTACATACATAGATTTCAATATCAACAGTCTTAACCCGCGCGTGCGTACGTGATCCGAACCCGCGTATATTTCATAAGATTTTAGAGGTGCATGAATCACGCGGGACACGGAGGGACGATCAGTCACCGCTGCGCCGCGAACCCTTGGACCTCACACTGTTTAACATGCGCACCACGCGCCCACCCTAGACCCAACACTACGATATGTGAGAGCTATTACTAGACACTTTGCCCGTGTTAATATTGCTGTAAATCTTCCATCGAGGAGCATTTACATCTCCGCGTCGAACGCACAGGTGCGTGTTTTTAACCTATTTTTCTTCTTGCTAACAGAACCCAGCAACTACGTCTGCTCGACGTGCAAGGCACGCGTGCACTCTGCGTGGCGACTCTTGCAGCACGTGCAACATGTGCACGGCGTGAAGATCTACGTCGAAGCTATGCCGCAACAGCAGCCTAATAAACAGAACCATTCGTCATCCAGCACCTCTTCGACAAGTTCAGGATGCTCGTCTACTGGTGCGCCACTCCCACCACCCAGCTTGCGCCACCATCCTCTACTGCCTCCTCCAGATATGCACTCACCATTTGGAGTTGGATTATTGAGGATGCCTTTACCCGGCAGTCTACCACCACTAGCCCACCCATCAGTTCCTCCAGCGCCGCTGTTTGCGCGGCCCAACCATCATGACCATCGATTTAGAATGGAACAGCTCGTGTCAGAGCAGTTTCGTCACCACGGACTCAACTTAGCAGCGGCAGCTGCTGCTGTGGCGGCAAACTCTTTGCCACCTCACCAAGCATTTCCATCTCCGGCAGACAGGCCACCTGTCATACCAACGTCGGTATCCAGCCGAGACAGAGTCCCTCCTGTCTCACAACCACTCTCACTAGAACCCCAGCTGGATTTTTACTCGCAGCGCTTGCGGCAACTGGCCGGTACGACCAGTCCAGGGGCGGCCACAGGCAATTCGAGCTCTCCTAGCCCCAGGAAGCATTCTCCTCCGTTCGCTTCCCCGTCGCCCTCCCGAGTCGGTCAGACTCCACCGGCGGGCGCCGGACCCGGAACGGTAGACACGCCTCGCGAAGCAACGAGGCCGCACAGTTCGATTTCACCCGAAAGACGCACTGAGCCGCTAACAGCCGACGCTCCACCCTCGGAGCGCCCATCGTCGACGCCACCCGCCAAGCGCAATAATGATGAAGCTATCCATACCTGTGAGTTTTGTGGAAAGAAATTTAGATTTGAAAATAACCTAATTGTCCATCGTCGCTCGCATACAGGCGAGAAGCCCTTTAAATGTTCTGAATGTGACGAAGCTTTTGAGAAAGCATCTAAATTAAAACGACACATGAAGATTCATAGAACTTCTGATACAAATGCGGAAGATGGTGAGTCAGGTGGTGATACTGGTGAAGACGATTCTGATGATGACTTGGAAGATGAGGAATTAGAAGGAGAAGAGGAGGAAGACAATGAGGATATCGATGATGTTGAGGAGGCGGAAGATCTAACCGTTTCAAACAGTAGTGCACCCTCAGCTCCTCCACGGAAGCAGACGCCAGCTTTACCAAGCAATCCACCAACTGCTTCAGTCGTTGGGGAGCTAATGGACAAATTCGGTCTTTCGAATATTGCTCAGTACAGCGAAGCATTTAAACAGGCTCTTCAAGAATCAGGCAATTCTCTTAAATGGCAATTAGCTAAGGATAGAGACAACAACAATGGCCCGCCTAGTGATAAGCCCAATGGTATGCCACCAACGGCTGCGTTACGTTTAAAAGAGGAATTTGCTAAGATGCCCCCGCAACCGCATCCTCTTTTTAACCCTTTTGAGAACCCTTTTGAGGCGTCAAAACGTATCAAGTTAGATATGGACAGAGGTGAGGGATGGTGGCTGCCTACCTTACATGCGCAGCGACCACCCGACAACATATTCGATGGTCTCAAAAATAGCGGCAACGGCTTGCTGCAAAATCCTCTATTGAAGTCCAAAGAAGGACGACGAAACGACACATGCGAGTTCTGTGGAAAAGTGTTCAAGAATTGCTCTAATCTTACCGTTCACCGGCGGTCACACACCGGTGAAAAGCCATATAAATGTGAACTGTGCTCATACGCGTGTGCTCAAAGCTCCAAACTTACAAGGCACATGAAGACACATGGGCGACTCGGCAAGGACGTTTACCGATGCAGGTTCTGCGAGATGCCCTTCTCCGTGCCGTCAACGCTTGAAAAGCATATGCGAAAGTGTGTTGTGAATCAAAGTAATGGTGCTCCCTTAGCTCTATCTGATGACTCTAACGCGTGCCGTGACGAGGCGTCGTGACTCTACCCGTGGGGTGGGCTCCGCCTGCCACCGCCTGCGCCGCCCAGCCAGATCTTCTAAGGCCACTCCAATAATAACGCGTCTTGGCGCATTTCGAAACTAACTATCGTTCAGTTCGAAACTTCGCGCCAAGGGGACTCAGGCCGGTCTTTGTTCAATTTCTAGTCTTAAGAATTGAATTTTGGCGATATTATTGTTTATACGCACTGCAATATGAGCCCAAAAGTTCTCACCGAAGGGCATTACTTTAGTTACTATAATCGTAAGTGACATATCCTTCTCGTACTGAACAGTGTTGATTACCGTTGCTTTGTTGATGTTAGTTTTCTATCATTTTGTTTAGTTCGGAGGCTGTATATGTCTGCGGTATTATGTTACACACTTTCGATCTTGTTTTGACATGTTTTTTTATTTATAGAAAAATGTGGAAACCAATGCCAAAGTTAGCTATGTTGATTTAAAATAACTTACTATTTAATTGTTAAGCTGTATAGTGTCAATTAAATTAGAATTCTTTCCAGTATTTTCTAGGATCTTGATAGTTTGATGTAGTATGTGTTTGACGAGTACATAAGTTGTTTCGTAATTTTAGTATATCGTGTACAATAATAAGCGAAATGTTTCCTATCCTAGATAAACAAACTTGTGTAAATATTTGATGTAAGTTTATTTGTGTAAATCGAGTACCTACCTATTGATGTTCATATTTATAGAGGGTAATATTTCAAGGATTATAACAAAATTTGGTGAAAAACGGTGAGTTTCCTGTAATCGATAATTTATTTAAGCATTGTAGAAAGCGAAATTGGAATCGATTAATGGTAGGCGTTATTCGTATTGCGGTACTTGTATGTTTCATTAGCAATTAAATTATTAAATTAAAACACTGTGAGATCGATTTTCGTTCATGTGCTATTATTTCTTGTGGAACCTAGTTATTTTTATTAAGACTGAACAATATTCCAGTTTTGTTTATAATATTTTTCCTTGATCTTCTCGTAACTAAATTAGTCCAAGCGTGAAATCTTTCAGTATACGTACTTAATGTAAATTATAATAGAATTTATATTAGATAATAAATAAGTAAATTATAATAGAACATTTTGTCGTCCATATCTGTCTCCTTGATGGCTAGGGCCTCTTCAGGCGATGTTAGTTCTAGAACAGTGTTCCACATAATGTTTGTTAATGTCGTCTGAACGGGACCTAGCTATTTCGGCACCACCCATATCTGCCAAAAATATATTTCCAGGCGATCATTTTAAAAGCTAAATACAAAATGGGCGCTAGGAAAAAATATTTTTTGAGGATCTCATTAATCTGTGTAAATGTATCTATCAAAATTGTACAATCAGAACCAATAAATGTTATCATTTTTTCGATGTGTGGTTGGTAACATTAGACATTAGAATGTAATTAAAAAAACGTGGTTCTTTTTTTCAATTTCATTTAATACATATTCATATTTGCGGAGCAATACAAAAAGACAGGGCGACGAATGGAGACAAAATAGAAAAAACTAAGACAAATTTTATTGTGTAACTATGTGAAAGATGAACTGTTTTTATTATTTTCATTTTTATTATTTTTATTTCAATAAATATCCACGATTTGTTAATCAATGACGTTGTTTGATTTTACCTCTCAGCTATAAGTTCGAAAATGATTATGAAATTAAAATGTACTAGAATAATAAAGAATCAAGGCATCTTATTAAAAAAACATGAGACTCAAGTAATCACCAGCCACTACAAATAGGACGAGTGAAACGAATTTGAAGTCATTACAAGACTAAAATTCTATAATATAAAATTAGTTTTTCTTTGCCTGGAGGTTTTTGAGCTTATTGTTTCAATAGTTTTTGGGACAGTTGACTGATGACAAACCCTATATTGCCGATTACTGGACAAAGTTTCAACCTACATGTAACCTTACTCTGATAGTAAGAATCCTTTGAGAGACTTTATCTAGAGTGAGACAGGGTACTACCCGAGACTTTGTCTTCAGTAGGAGCAAGATTAGTGCTACATATGGAACTTAATGAATCTAGCCTATAGGGATGAGTGTTTAATGGACCGGTGGATTGATGACTATAGAAAAACAACGCGTCTGTCCTGAATACTCTAATAGCAAGTTGTATAAGCAGACTATTAATATTATATACATATGAAAAGCTCAGTTTAAAGTCATAAATAAATTAACCTATGTCCTTTAACACCTCGAAAAGACTATGACGTTGCATTGTTTGATTAGTATTAAAAGAATTTGGATAAATCATTTCAATTTAAGACTTATAGCTTTTGTTGAAAACGGTTTTAAATCTTTTATATATTATTGATTGTAATATTTATGACAAACAAATTAAGGCATATTATATTTAGGGATTTAAACTTTATGGCATGTGCTACTATGTGACATTAAGTTCGGGCACGTTATCATTCGGCCAATTGATTATTAGGACAAAAAAGGTATGGCACTTTAAATTATGGATAAAAAAGTTAGGGAACACAATAGATAACCATTTTGGTAGCTATATCTTAAAATATTACAAACCTATAGTCTGCCGGGCGCATTTTAAGACAACATATTGCTACTAATAATTTCTTAACAGATAAACCAAATATCGCTTGGCACACGTCGATAATCGAACCCAGATTATCACCATTACTTGTAAATGTTCGTGAGCTAGTTAGTTGGGCGCATGTTTTTCGCACTTAGCCCTTGTGCGTAAGGTGACCAATGTGAGTGTGGTCGGTCATTCATAGTACCTCAGCTCTGTCTAGATAGTAGGCGATAGACAATAGGCGTTAGTGGTGTCGATGTTTTTGTACGATATTGTTCGCCTAATATCTTTCTAGTTACTGTACTTCCATTTTACAGTACTTCCATTGGTAGTGTCGACATAAAAGATTCCACTGGGTCGAAGTGTCGCCGGTCTGCACTGACTGGACCCCACATAAGATACATACATACAGTACTTTCATCATCGTTTCTGGATTGTACAGAATTTTCGCCCGAGCAGTGATAGACTAATGGAAAACTGTTGCACTGCCAAGCAGACGTCTCAAGATCGATCATAAAGTATTAAATAGTAACTTCATGCTGCCATATAGGAAACCTTCATGGCTAAGAGTTCTGCATAATGTGTCAAAGATATGAGAAATCTACCAACCCGCACTGGGCTAGCATGGTGGACTAGGGCCTAACTCTTAGCAGTGGGATTGTATTTAACAAGGCTGGTATTGTTATTGCCAGTGACGCGTGTAATAACACATTCGCCGATGTCTCTTCAGTCTCCATACAACCTCTACATATAGCTGTCTGTAATATCAACATTAAACATATGTTTTGAATGAGCTAAGCCCTGTTATTATGCCTACCAGCCGCAAACATAATCGCAAACTTATGCTGGGTAACCAATGATGCGCAACTGTTTAGCAGTCTCGCATCTGAATCTTTGTAGCATTCTATTGCCGTCTTGACAATCACCTACACAGATATACTTATACGCTACAGAGAGCTTTTTCATAAATGTAATATTAGGGTCTGAAAGATCATATACATATGTATATAAAATTAGGAATTGAATAATGATTTATCTAAGAATAAACAGGGAGGACACGACTTCCTTGCATATTATTAAATAAAAATATATTTTATTGAGTAGTAGTAAGTTCTTAAGTAGTATATAGCAGCGATAGCTCAGTGGGGAGACCAACAGACTTCAATGCAGAGGGTCTCGGGTACGAACCCACGTCGCGTACCTCTGACTTTCAAAAGTTATATGACTTTTCGAAATTATGTGCGTATTGATTGACAATTGTCGCCTGCTCCGTGCCTCGGAGAGCACGTTAAGGCTTCGGTCCCGGCTGCCATGAACATCTATGGCAGTCGTTATTGGGAAGTCAGTACCCTCTAATATCCTGACACTGGTCTAGCCTTAGGGTATCGTTAGCCTTCGGGTTGCAGAGGTCAGGTGGCAGCCGCTCCGTGTAAAAACTGATATCCAGTCAAATCCGGTTAGACTAGAAAAGCCGACCCCAAGTGACTTGGGAATAATGAAGGCTAGGGAGAAGAAGAGTAGTAAGTAAGTCTACTGACTTACTTACTACTACTACTTACGACCAATGAGGTTTGGGTAATAGACGGATTTGTTAACTTACTTTCTTTTTTAAAAGACAGCTCCCATACTAGGACTGAATCCTGTATCTTGACTTTACAAACATTTAAACAACGGGCACAAAGAACATCCAGACTCTGATCAACTATTTGTGGATTACACCTTTTTTTGTCCCGTGTGGGAATCGAACCCACAACACTTGGCGCGGCGACAGTGGCGAGGCGACCACTTAAACGACAACTTAAAAAAAATAAAAAAATAATATGATTTATTTTTAAATTTGTCTGATATCATTGATCCTGAATATCATTTTAATTAAAAAGACCATATTCGCTTACACTGGCGAAAAACAAAACAAAATTTAACACATATATAAAGCAGGCATGTTTAATTTAAAAGAAGGCAGTCGGCACTATAGTAAACTCTCTTTGACTGGTTTGGCGACATTTGGAGAAAGGCTAGCTGACTACTCTAAATCGTTGAATATGCATTTATTATTCAAAATGGACATGTCGAGTTCGTAGATCAATCTACAGTCTCTGCATACCTTCCCGAAAAAGGCTAGAATTGATGTCGGTAATTGTCAATTTAAATTAAATGTTAATTAACTTTCAGACTCCGTGCTGCACTGCGAATTCCTTGATAGAAGAACCCAGTAACACTTTGTCCAATCTGGAAATCGAAACTTAGACCGCATACACTATCGCTGCGACACCAAGGCAAATAGATCTTTACATAGTGCCCAAAAATATAAGTATATATGAAATTCAGCTTTACTATATATCTTAGAAAGCGTTACATTAGATTCCAAATACAAACTATCTATTATACATATTATTAAGTTGTTTTCGACATATCCTAACTAATATTATAATTGCAAATGTGAGTCTATATGTTACGCTATCACGCCTTAACTACTTGATCTATCGTCATGAAATTTCGCATACACGTTATCAGGCGTACAGAAAAGGACATAGGGTACCTTTCATCCAGGAAAAGTACTGTTTCCGAGCAAAGTCGCGGACAAAAGCTATATATTTTAATTTACTGTAATATTAATACTGTGCTACAAATGAAGCGGCGGTAGCTAAATGGATAAGGCATTGGACTTGCGATCAAGAGGTTGCGGGTTCGAATCCCACCCATTGTACTACTGAAGTGAACCCAATCCTAACACAAACATTCTAGCTTAGCTGATGGAGGCTAACTAGAAAACTAGTAAATTGAAACCCAAATTATGAGTAACATTTGAAAATTATTATATATATAAAAAATTTAAATAATAAAACCTGGTTGTTCTTAGATTTTAGCTTAAATATGTACATTTACTACAGAAAGCCTAGCTTTGCTATAATGACATAGATCGCCTGGGTATACAGTCTATCACCTTGACACTGTCATTAATGTCAAATCCGCAGTCGTCATAGCACTTTAAAGGTTAAGGTGTGCTATGCAAGGCCGAAATGGTTTTCATTGCCTGATTTAAAAGATAATTACGGTGCATACCTACAGGTTAAAACTTAATGTATGCTATTAGCATTCCGGAATTATATTGTACAATATGATTATAAACAATAAGTTACATTTGTTTTAATGCTTCTGATCAGTATAGTAAGCGTTTGGTTTTCAGTCGTGCGATGTGTTGTTGAGTTTCGTGGTTGCTACCAAGAAACTCAGCTACTGTTGCTGATCTACTCAGAATTTGGAAATGTATGTGGTCCAAATAATTCTTATGTTAAAAAAGAAATTCCAGCTACAAGGACATTACAGTGTTCAGTAGGTGGAGGATTACAAAAAGACAGGGAAAACTACAATGTGAAGCCCATTCGTTTGAGGACAGCACAAAGTTTTGCTTATGTAGAATCACACCAACAACACTTGGGACAGTGGCCGAATCAAGATGACTGCAACATCTGTTAATTATTCTAGTACATATTTACTATAAACATAGCTCAAGAATCACTCAGAATCAAGACACTCATGGCCCATTTAAACGAGTACACTATCGACTCTATATTCAAGCTATTGTCTTATTATTGGGTACAGGCTACTTCGTAGTCTTAAAATGTTTAGGTTATAGTCACCACGCTGGTCCAGTGCGGGTTGGCAGTACTCTCAGATTTGAAAGTGCAATTCTCATAGCTACACTAATAACAACTATTAATTTAAAAGCAACTGTTTAAAATCTAATAATCCGTCTTAATATTACCCGAGTCTGATAACAGTATACCATCAGTAACGTAACAAAGAGATACTTTTAATATATATATTTATATATAGAATAACTTTACATATTTAAAGCTGTTTGTCTTTAGCAAACAAAGCTCAAACTTTCATTTTATCACCGGTCTGTAGTTTCCGCATACAAAACTAATTTAATCTAATTTAATTCAATTAATTTTCGTATGATAATATGAGATAGTGTCTTAATCCTAAAAACATGGAAAGCTGAATATTTTTAATCTGTCAACATACAAGCAAAACCTCTATAAATTTATTTTGGCTTCCAAACAAGTAAGCCTTTTTGTTACTGAAATCAGGAGGCTAATAAACGTGAAATATGATGTGAAATGTAATTTATGTTTACATTTGACATTTATTATTATCAAGAAGACTACCATTTATGATATTTATGACACACGGATTAGAAAAGAGCGCAATTTTGAAAAAAAATGGTTACCAGATTTGGCTCACTGGGTCATTATCATTGGAATTTCCTAGTATCTGGTTATCCCTCCAATATACAAATGCATTTTGTATGATCTATTCAAAAATATATGTAATCCTTACGTACTGCTTTTGGTCAATAGACCAGCTACATATAGAGCGACGCCAAAATGTTTGCGTATATAATAATATACGCTGAAATTTTGGCGTCGCTCTATATGTAGTTTCAATGTTCATAAAGATTTCTGCAATGCAAGATTCATTATGACAAGCGAAGTATTCATTAAATAAAATCAAAACTTTCACCCATATTTTGTTTGGTTGTGTTAAACTTAAATATTATAATTTCGAAAATTGTGATGATATCATTTTGTATGGAAATAGTTTGAACTCCCTGTTGCTGAAATGTAAGTGAGTCAGTTACGTAAATGTGCCTCGGTATAGCGCTTGTGAATGTTACTGCTGTTCATAAAGTCTCAGGTTGAATTCCTGGGTCGGCCAAAGCCTTAATAGGTTTGTCTTTTGAAAAGTCACAGCACAGTCTTTAACTGTGCCCAGAAAACGGCAATAGGCTCGCCTTCTAATATATCATATTTATTACCAAAGTATTGTACAAAAAAATTGTACAATAGGAAACCCCGCGAGAATTTTCATATGTAACCTATTATAATATAACCAAGACATAGCAGTTTATATTGTAGGCTGCCTGGCTGTAGCCCCAACACAAATTCTTTTTATAACTCACTGGGGCCGTTTCATAATTTTGTGAACTTAAACTATGAGATCCAATAAAATATTATTATTATTCTTATATGCGGCGTCTGCAGACGGAGTCTCGACCTGTGTTCGATAGACGGCAATAGCATCGCTTCTTATTACGTAGAACTTAAAACAATAACTACGGAGCCATAAACCATATACCTATAGCGAAAAGTGGGTGTAAAAGACAAATAAAGAAGTGATTCTAATATTTCAGGTAATTTCTTTTTTAAAGATACTTGCTCCGATGTTAGAGGATCGATCATAAATAAGTTTCATAAATATCTTTACAATAATTATCGGATAAGTCAAAGTAGTCTTATACGTACGTATTGAAGAGCTATTTGACAAGCAAAATCTGTCATTAAAGACAATATGACTACACGGATAGGGTTGTGCTTTAAATGGTCTTCTCGCCTGCCTTTGTGCCAAATGCTTAGGGTTCGATCCCCACACGATACAATAATTTGTGATCCTAAATCATTTGGTCCGAGTCTGGGTATTACTTGTTGACATTGTTTGAATATTTATAAAGTCTCGGTGACACAGGAATTATACCTAGGGCGGGCGTTGTCTTTTATTTAGTATATAAATATATATGTGTGTACACATGTTAACTTTTTAATTTCTTCTGAGATTATGAATACTTAAAAACTATCAACTACATATTGATCTAATTGTATATTGATGCAATATATATTCAACCAATCATATTCATAGAATCATGTAGATTGGGAGACCTGGGAACAATGATATTAAATTCACGTTGTACTTAATGTTTATAAAATATTAATGTGTAATAATAGACAAAAAGAGGTATTGAATTATTGTATTCTATTATGTATCTAAGTATTTCTATATCTAATTACAGGTAATCCTATATTTCAGGTAATATAGGAATTAAATTCGAATTCGATAGATATTGTATGCAAGTCACATGTTAAAGCACTTAATGCATTTCAAATTGATTACATAAAATAATACCATCCTTATATAATTAATTAGAGCAACGATAGCTCAGTGGGAAGACCAACAGACTGCAATGCAGAGGGTCTCGGATTCGAACCCACGTCACGCACCTATGACTTTAGAAAGTTATATGACTTTTTGAAATTATGTGCGTATTGATTGACAATTATCGCCTGCTCTGTGCCTCGGAGAGCACGTTAAGCCGTCGGTCCCGGCTGCCATGAACATCTATGTAATGGCAGTCGTTATTGGGAAGTGTCGACACAAAAGATCCCATTGGGTCGAAGTGTCGCCGGTCTGCACTGACTGGCCCCCACATAAGATAAGATAATTAATTAAGAGTTTAATACCACGATGAAAGCACTAAATGCTTAAAAAAGGTTAATTTCATCCAAGTTTCGTGTGAAATATTTATGCTACGCTTTATAGGAGACTGATCTGTTGTTTACGTAATACATTGGTTTTGTACATTGACATGAGTAACGTCGTAATGTATTAGTACCTAACCTGTTACGTACGTACCTACGTAACGATGAAATACTACAGCTACAAGTAGCTAAAGCTACACCACCGCCACACCTGAATCTCAACAGCTAATCATCACAACTTTCCTTGACGCTACCACTTAAAAGTTGCTTTAGCTACGAAGAAATTGGGATGCTACTTCTTTCAAACGCTTCGTGGTTGTTTCGCTAAGAAGGTTGTGCGATACTACCGCCACATAGGCAACGAGACGCTTATGTTACAATGCGGCAGAATTTTAACCAAAATACGTGTTAGCGGTTAAAACAAACAGTAGTGTTAAACACTTCCAATGCGTTAGGCCTGCCATTTCACAGCGTATTGGCAGTACTTATTCTGAAGCACGTGTCATAAACAGGTAACATAATCTTACTTTCTCTTTTCAGACCTTAACAATTATATTGATAAAGATATATTTTATATACATAATTACAAATCCGTATCTCTGCCTAGGCTTATAGAAACAAGCGTGTGCCTTTGTATGGATATTATTTACAGCAACCTTCTTACAGGTATCGACAATGTTAATCAAATATTAAATATCAATTTCCACGAATTTGTTCAATAAAAATGTTCAAAGCAACAAAAATCGTAAGTAAAACATATTTGGACAAGCAATCAATTAAATGTCGCCGTAAAGAGAGTAGAATAATTTTTATTTATTACATTTTATTGTGTCTTCTGTTGTCTGTTCTTCTTGGATTGATAGGATTTGGCGTGGGCCAATGCCATGTGTATCATTGACTAGTATTTTTAGTAGGGTCTGGTCTGGTCTAGTTTGTTTAATGGGTGTAGTAGTTTTAAAAAACGTATCCGTCGTGTCGTGTGTTAAATTCCGTTTCTTCTGTTTATTAGTAAATTGACCTTTGTATTTTATTAATTATGTAAGTATTAATTAATTTAAGCCTTGGTGTATGTACTCTTAGTGATCTTTACTAAATAAGTTTTCGTAAAACGTCAGCACCAGCGGTATGTTCAAAATGTGTTTGGTTAACAAATGTTTATGTGCAAATGTCTAGATGACGTAGCGGGTAAGCGGTCGCCTCGCCGCTGCCGCTGCCGCGCTGAGTGTTATGGGTTCAAAGCCTACACGGGACAGTTATTTGTGTTATTCACAAATTGGTGTTTTGAGTCTGAACGTACTTTGTGTTTGTTAATTACCCCTAATGCTGAATATGTCTTTTAAAACAAGAAAAATATAATGCAATTTTTAGACGTTTTGATCATTCTGCTATCGTCCACGCTGACAGAAAAAAATATCTACGTCTAAACTGCATAAGTAATATGTACAATAAAAATAATTTACTTGACGATGTAAATTAATTAATAATTTTTTTAACAAACATTGGATTCTCTTCTTCTTAAAAAAATCTAAAATCGCTAGTACCACATCAGCTACTTTTTAGATTTAAATGGTGAATAAGGTTAAGTCTCATTTCTGTGGAAAAGTGAAGACGAAGGAAGCGTGATACAGCTACCATGCTCTCGTCATATACGAATAAACATACCTGTACGTATTGTCGAGCTAAGTGAAAGTGAACTACGAAACGACTTAACTGAAAAATTGCATCAAATCTCATACTGGTTTTTATTTATGAAACAAAACTGACTAGGCTTTCAGACGATGTACAGATATCAATCGCTTTATAAGCCTCCAAACTGAACTTCTTTACGAATCTATGAATAATAAAGTTAGTAATATTTATTTTAATTTGATTTATAAGATAGTCTACTATGTCTCAATATATGGCGTAAGTACCTACTGGGCATATTCTTAAATATCTCTATCGATAAAATACAATCTAAGCATTGCGGTATAGTCCTCCTTCATAAAATATTGTAAAATAATATTTAGTAGATGACTTTGCAAGGTATTGCGTCGAAGTAATTTTTAAGCGTTCTTTTAAAATGTCGTCTTACGCTTCTAATTTTTATTAGTTTGATTATGTATTTAGCCTATTGATACAATTCAAAAAGAAATTATTTAAAGTAAAATAAATTAATAACCTACAAAATGAATACATATTATTGTTATTTTAGGTTTTATTAAACTTTTCGTTAAACTCCGATGAGCATCAGCCAAGTTTTGTTAGTAAGTGACTAGCGTCATCTATCGTCGAGTAGCAAAAACGAAAACGCTAAACGTGGTTTAGCCAAATAGGTATTATGAATTTAATTATGTATATAAGGATTGGAATATTATAATTGTAATGAATAATCGAATATACAATATTATTTAATTTCGAACAATGTATTAGAATTATATTGCTGTACTAAAAACTTTATTTTGTAGGGATATTGAATATATTTCATAACTTTAGTTAATTTAACTTAATCACATTATTAAGTATGAATAAAATACTTTTTGTTTAGTAAGAATAAATATTTTAAAATACTAAATGGAAAAGACACCTGTGGCATTTTAAAAACATTTCAAATTTTCAAATCGATTCTTATCTCTTGAAACGAATATATCGTGAAACGATTCTAATATCTTAAAACGATTCTAATTATTGTACTTCCAATAAGAAATGTTTTCAAACAACACTGATAAGATTCTTACGGCATGTATCGATATTTGCTAACAGATACTTATGAATTCCAACAGATGGCAGTCGAATGACATTTTTAATAAACAATTTTTAGTATGTAGATGGCAGCACTAAAGGTTATACAAAATAACGATTTATTGTACAAAGCGCAAACTTATAATATATGTACATGAACTTATGAAATACTGATAGCTTTATTTTAATAAATAGATATCCGATTGGTAACAAGGAAGATTAGAGCTATTGGAACTTCTCATTTAGAAATAGTACGACATTTTCTATTTTTATCTAAAAATACTCTATATTATACGGCCATGTAAGCTTTAATTCGTCCTCTATTATCAGTGTCATTATTGAAATGTATTTATTTGCTTATTTTAACAACGGCAAACCAACTGAAAATTACATTTTTACAAAAAGAGTGATCTTGCCATTTTTCTCGCTTATAAGTATAATTTTACTCAACATTTTCTAGAAGCGTTACTATTAGTAATGCAAATGTATCTAGAAAAGTAGAAGACACAATGACATGCTAAGAACACCAAAGAAGTTGTGGTGCTGGATTGAGACTTTCATGTCAGAAAAACCCAATAACTTTTTGTTCGACCAAAGCATATACCTAATGTGTTTTAAATTTGTTGTTACTATTATTTGGGTATAAATGATGATATTGGAGCTCCGGATTTAATTCGATCTCCGGTCAGAAAAACTGTTATTAGGTTATTCAGTTAGAAGATTCTAAGTAACAGTATGGAATCTGAAAATAACTATGGCAGACGACAGAATCGGCTCCTTTACAAACATTCAAATAACGTACACAAAGAACATCCAGACTCGGAACAACCATTTGTATTTACACAAACGATTGGCCCGTGTTGGATTTGAACCCACTACACTCGGCGTAGTAGGATCGGTGAGGCTAACACTTAAAACACTATGCCATCTGTGCAGTCTAAATTTTGAAAATTGGATCTATGTTTTGAACAACATTACGAGAATTAGCCTTTCTGAGGCCTTTCCTTACACTTAAGACAAGTGTCAATATAAGTTGGACACACAATGCCTATCCCGTCAGATATACCCAAGTGTGAGTTTAGATACCCATGCTCGTATATCACAATTAATGTATTAATGTGAGGCTCCTAGTACCTACGTAAGTTTGCAGTAGTGCCGCAACTTTTCCCTAGCCAAAGCTAAGTGTGTCCCGCGGGGCTGACCACAGGTACGTTCCATCTTAATAATACAACACAAATTTTGTGCAGCTACGTGTATTTTCATAACACATAACTATCTTTGCGTGTTGTAGGTATTATTAGTATGTGTGTTGTATTGCGAATAAAACAGGTTTTAGAAAGGTCGGTCATGGATTTTTTCATTGGATACAGGACAATAATTGATATGATCAGCAATTCTGGGTTTTTTTCTAGATTAGTTTTTTTTAATATTCTTCGCGGCACTAGGCTTTACATCATTTGTTGAATGATGAATCTTCTCTCTTAGCCTTTATTATTCCCAAGTCACTTGGGGTCGGCTTTTCTGGTCTAACCGGATTTGACTGGATATCAGTTTTTACACGGAGCGGCTGCCACTTGACCTCCACAACCCGAAGGCTAACGATACCCTAAGGCTAGACCAGTGTCAGGATATTAGAGGGTACTGACTTTCCCAATAACGACTGCCATAGATGTTCATGGCAGCCCGGCCAACGGCTTAACGTGCTCTCCGAGGCACGGAGCAGGCGATAATTGTCAATCAATACGCACATAATTTCGAAAAGTCATATAACTTCCGAAAGTCAGAGGTGCGCGACGTGGGTTCGAACCCGAAACCCTGAATGATAGGTATATGTAAAAACTGTTTGGATCTGTGAACGGTAGACGATAATAGGCTTGCTCCTAACTACGTGTGAACTAAAATTATAAGTGGTGGAATCTAGGAGTACTTAAAGCTACAATCTGACTTTATTCTATATTATCTATACCGTGTTTCTCTTTAATGTTAATTTATTTAGTGAGCCAGATAAATAAATAAATAAATCTGTGCCCTTTGGGATATTGGGCTATAAGGCTATGAATGAATGTTAATAAAAAATAGCTCTTAAAACACTTGACTACATTAAATGCGCCCCTAGCGGCAATGTCGATGAACTAACCAAAGTATAATGGAATGCCGACGATTAAACTTATAATAATTTGATATGATATAGATATATCTATATCTATATTTCGCCTTTATGTCCTTGAATGGAACTGAAGTGAATACCCTCCAGCTAAGGTGTCAAATGCAAAAAGAGAGCCTTTTCGCCAATTGAGAATGGTTACAAACTATAATTAGCCCAGATTTACTGCAAATAAGTACATTTAGCCGATAATTTTATTAAACCAGTATCACGGTCAGCCTTTTTTACAATGGACAGTAAACAAATCACGGCGAGATTGTCATGTTTAGTACAGCGCCATCTATTACACACATTTAACACTAATATTACAGCTTAACAATAAAATAACTATATCATAGTGTTTTAATAACAATATTGAATAATTGTAGTTTACTTACGTTTTCATAGTAATTATGTTGGATTGCAAATTAAATACAAGTTATGCCTTGCGGTTTTACCTACCTACTCCTTTCCTAATGATTGAAGCGTGATAATAGATGCATAGATAAGATAGCATATCTACATAGATTGGTAAATAGGCTCCAAAATGCAAAAACAAATATGACTTGTAATTCCAAAAAATAGCGTGTTCAAACAAACAACCACTTCTGGTTTACAATTTGCTAGACTTTGCCCGTTGCTTCCCTGTCGTTAATGTAGATTTGTCGATAAATTTATACCCCCCGGGAACAGTAGGTACCTTTTCCTGATTTATTCCGTTCTAATAGGTACCAAAAACTAATACCACTAGTATTTGTTTCAATTCATATTTACTTTCTATTCCGAACAGATACCATTGTTTAAAAACTAATACCAAAGAAGTTCAAAGATATAAGGTACAGTCAGTAATAATGTTTTGTGTGTAAGTAATTATATACCTTCAATTTAAAAATGAAAACAGACTAATACAAAGTCTAGTTTAATAATAAAATATAACTTTTTTTTCCTCGCAGGCAAAACAATTGACAAGATGATTCACTTAAACTACTGTTATAGAATGAACTGAATTTGAAGATTTAGCATTATATTACGACCACATAAAAATATTAGAAAACTAAATTGTGTGTATGTGGTAGAATATTATTATTATTATTAATTAAATTTGATAAGGTTTGACTAATAAGCCGAGCTGCCTACAGGCAACAACTTTAATTTGGTACACCAAATTAAAGTTGTTGGTATTTGTTTGCACATTAAATTTAATTATTTAAAGAGTGGTATCCGTTCGGAATAAAAAATTAATATGAATTGAAACAAATACCAGTTGTATTAGTTGTTGGTATTAGAATGAAATAAATAAAAGGTACCTACCCTATATCTTTTTCTGTACCCCTGAAAACCTGTATGCAAAATATCGTAATGATAGGTCCAGTAATTTAGGAGTAAAAGCGTAACAAACTAACAACTGGATCCACATTCGCATTTATAGTACTAGTTAGGATATATAGAAGTAAAAATGTTGTGGACTACTCAAATTGGATACGTGCTTTAATTTCCATTTAAGGTTGTATTTAATTATTTCTTATTTCTAATAAGTCTAGTCTTAGTTTGTATTTTAACGATATGACTTGCGAAATATGAATTTGTTTTCTTCTACGGGTAAACATTTCTAGGAAAAGAAATAGCCTCTAGTAAAACCTGTAGAGGCGCCGGACAACTTGGATTTTAAAGAACCCCTACAGGACTCCGAGTTGCTTCTGAGAATTACCTAATAGGTATACATAAATAATCTGTTACCCCAGGTTCCCAGTAACCGAAACCTCACAAATGATAAAACTTATGTATACGCTGCCGTTACTTGTGACTCTTTAAATACTTGCGAGGTAATTGAGAAAGTATAGGTACCTACATAGTATTTAGATTTATATAATACTAGACTTTGCCTGCGGTTTTGCTCGCGTAAATATCGGTAAGGTTAGGTTAGAAACAGGACTTTTTTATGGATGAAAGGTAACCTCTGTCGTTGCACGTTGCCCTAACAACGTGTATGTGAAATTTCATGATGATCGGTCAAGCAGTTAAAGCGTGAAAGCGTAACAAACAAACTCACAATCGCATTATTAAGTTGGGATTAGGATTTTCAAAAGACAGTAGGTAACCTAGTATTTATTTCTCTATCGCAATGTTTTTATTAAACACTATATTTTCCCCGCGATTTCGTACGCGTGGAATTTAGAGGTACTCTCCAATAAAATAACACTCGACGTCTAAGCGGCGAATTAAGAAGAAAAATGCATCACTTTTTAAGTTCAAACTCCAGCAATACAACAGTGAAAATCGCATTTAATGTCATGCAGTATTTAATTCTCTAGTACAATAATCTTAGACCCACTTAAATTACTATTGTTAAACACCATAACTATTTTATGGGTTAACTTATATTGCAGGGGATGGCGTTGGTGTCTGTCACACAGTTCTCACTAGCTCAGACACCATCGTTTTACTCTATCAGTTTTATGTAAAATCTAGCTTTGTCCATTATATATTACTATAAGATAGACAAACTGTATCTATTTTTGGATTAATAAGGATTGTTATTATTATTTTTTACATGATGCATGTCAAATATATAGTCCTATATAGATCCCTTACTCATTGAAATTAAACTGCTATATACGGATTTTATCGCGTTGTTTATTTGACACTTTATTACAAAATTTTGAAATTTTTTACACTACTACTACTATTAAACTTTACTAATTTTTAAGCTAATTAAATTATTATTAAACTATTTAGATTTAATTTATTTTTACACTTTCCCCGACGTTTCGGTTGCTTTTCAGCAGCCATGGTCACGGGGAGACTAAGATGGCAGTTGTCTCAATGTTCCAGTGTAGTTATTTCAAAGTACCAGAACATAATTTAATCATTGGTGTTTCTATTTACGCAGAATGAGCTCAAAGTATCATGAAGTCTAGCTGTGGTTTGCTTCTTCTTGGGTTTGACTATTTTTATTACTGGATCCATTATTGTCTCGATTTCATTATTACGTATAATAATTAAGCAATTGGTGCTGGCCAAACGAACCTGTAAACTATTTATGCAACCTAAGAATCTTATAAGAACTATTGTAGTTAGATTTTTATGTTTTAGTGGTATAAGAATCAGCTTCAGTTACTTGATGTAACACCTAAATCAAAACTACATATAAGATTATTAGACGATTAAATAATTGTAAACATGAATTGATCCCATGTTCTAATTAAAACAAATGCCTTATACTTCCCCACGAGTGCTAGAGATCATGTGGATTCTATTGACAGTGTCTATTAAATTTTATAAGTAACTCCATAAGTATTTTATAAATTTCAAGAGATTTGTATGACTTCATTCTGGTGTAGACAGTCATTCTGTAGACGAGTTTTACGTCAGTAGTTAATTATATTATAATAGTTACTTCTTAGAGCAGCGATAGCTCAGTGGGGAGACCAACAGACTGCAATGCAGAGGGTCTCGGGTTCGAACCCACGTCGCGCACCTCTGACTTTCGAGGTTATATAACTTTTCGAAATTATGTGCGTATTGATTGACAATTATCGCCAGCTCCGTGCCTCGGAGAGCACGTTAAGCCGTCGGTCCCGGCTGCCATGAACATGTATGGCAGTCGTTATTGGGAGAGTGTCGACACAAAAGATCCCAATGGCTCGAAGTGTCGCCGGTATGCACTGACTGGCCCCCACATAAGATACATACTTCTTATACACGACAGTGATTGCCTAGTTGGTGAAATTCGACCGTAATTCATTCTATATATTTTTATAATAGTGTCCTACACGCTCACTTCTCCGTTTGCGCAGAATGCTTGAAAAGGGGTACATAGTTTTCACTTATAATAGAATTATACATAAATACAATATGATAAACTTTCGCATTTCATGATATACTTTTAATTCGTAAAGGATATTAACGCTATCATGCATAATGTTTACCTTTTGATGCTTGACTATTTGACCAGGTTACACCGGCTGTGGTCACAAACTGATTGGTTCAGCGATATCATGGCTCCGTTTGTGATGATGAAAAATTATCACACTTCACTTTATTCACATTTTAATTACTTATCCATGTCACAAAAAAAAACATTCTCTTACATCGCGAATCATTTAAAACTATAAATATAAACTATAAATTTTTTTATGTTTCTCAATTGTCAAAAGTTCACGCACTAATCTTAAATAAAATACACTTCACTTTGTTACATAGTCGGATAAACCGCAAAATATGAACACATCTTCTTGCTCTGTTTGTGCGGCTAAAGAATCTTCGTCTACCCTCACTTTTTTTACATTTTTAATTATCCTTGCACCGTCTCGTCACACTACACTCACAGTAGCCTTATTGCTTATACTATGATAAGTCTGTACTTTGGAATTTAACTAACTGTGCAATAAGCAATGTTCATTTTATTCAAGAGTAGGCGTGAAGTTATTGCAATTGAGAGACATAAGAAAGGGATAATGGTGTTAAATGATTGCGAAGGGAAAAAGTAGTTCTTGTATATGACGATACATGGATTATTTAAAATGTGAGTAAAGTGAAGTGTGAAAATTCTTCAGCCTCACAAACAGAGCCATGACATCGCCGAACCAGTCAGCTTGTGACCACGGCTGGTGTAACCTGATCCAAACATCAAGCACCTAAAGGTAAACATTATGCATGATTGCGTTAATACCCTACTACTTGACTACTATGTTACTAATTATATGTATAAGTACAAATTAGTTTTGTGACAATTTGTGTCTACATCACTATCACTATATCACTGCATATTATAAAACGGCTTATGTTTAACTTATCACCAGATATAGTAAAATATAACAGTCAAAAATAGTCAAAAATTAAAACCGCATTATATTTAAAGAGATCAAAATAAGTGGACGGATTCCCGCTTCGCGGGGCTCCTATTTTTGGGTGTGTTTAAGAAGGAACCTAAAATAACCTAACCCTTCCGAGACGGAATACAGTGATTTGAGGCGTATAGGTGCTCGTTGTGATATATTTTATATTTTAGTAAGCATATTTAAACTCAAAAACTATGGCACGGATTTTATGCGGTTTTCACCAATAGAGAGAGTGATTCATGAGGAAGGCTTAGGCGTTTAATTTGTTAAGGTTTTTTATTAAGCCGGAGCGGGTCGCTGGTACCTACTTATGTTAATATAATGTTAGATAACAGGTCTTTATCCCGATTAATTATTTACTATTAATATTATGTATAAATTTAGAGATGTACCTATGGTTTTTTGTTACTCCATCAAACGTAAACCGTTGAACGGATTGGATACTATGCCGGTAAGGCATTGACGTGGATACAAACCGTGGTAAGAAATTAGTGCTATTATAATTATTTATGATTATTTATTTTAAAAAATCTCAATTACTTATTACCCTATTAAAAATGATCGCTGTTTTTATTTGATAAAATAATTTAGCTTGTTGCTAATAAACTACATATATGTTAAAAGATTATTTTCACAGCAGAACGTAATATCAATATCTATGTGACAAAAAATGTAAAAGCTCTGTTCGAAATAAAGTGCTGATATATCACTAATTGTATTCTGATATACTATGTAAAACAAACACCAAATGCGATTAAAAATCGCATTCCAGTTCAGATTGGTCACTTATTAGACTAGATCGGCACTCTATTTTAAAACAATTTTAATACGAGAATTGGTTTACAAAATAAAAGGCTTATAAGAAAAAATAACAGCTATTTAAAAATAGCAACTGCTATAACAGCGTCTCCAACAAGACTCGCTACTTATATGCGATAAACTATCCGCTATAAAGCTGACCGGTTATAAGCCGGACCACTCACTGACCAATAGGCACCATGAACAGTAAAGCTCCGCCCACTATGTGGACATCGGTCAGAAGGGGAACAGTAAAAGTGAAACAGTACTGATCGGTTTTGGTGATAGTTGTTTTAAGGATTTGGGGATTGATAAATAGGTGAGTGTTTTAAAAAATTGTCTGGTTAATGGCCTTGTTTTAGTGACTGTCTCCGTGGCAGTGGCATGAGGTTTCGAGTTCGAGTCCCGGGTCAGGCCAACAAAAAGTTATTGGGTTTTCCTGTTAAGAAATCTCAATAGCTGCCCTGAGTTAGGAAGTTGGGGGTGTTAGACAACCTCTTGCTTCAGAATGCACGTAAAGCCGCTTGTCCTGCGCCTGTTCTCTGCCTGGTTGTGTCGGATTACCGTCCCATCGAATTATTACAGTTAGGAAATATAGAGTGCACTTGTGTTTGCGCACACACTTGTGCACTATAATATCTCCTGCGCAGAAGGCCAGTCTATGTTAAGATTGGCCGCCGTGACCGAAATTCGTTCTGGAGGACCTTATTACTAGTGACATAAGTCGGTGCTCATGATAACAGCTGGTTGTGAGGATCGAGTTTCGATGATTCCCGGGTCGGTCGAGTAAATTGTTATTGGGGTATCTGTTAGCATTTTTTTTAGGTCGTTGCATGGGTTAGTAAATGTAACTTTTAGAAAGTATCCCAGTAAATTGGGCCTTAAAAAAATATCTGTTGAATTAAAGGTATAAGACACTACAGTCTACTCCATGGTTAATTAATAGTCAAGTCAAAAACTGCCGCAATCATGCTACGGAGCCAACACCTAGTAGGCAGGGAAGTAGAAATTTAATTGCCAAATTATGAGAAATAAATCTATTCACTTTCAAAATGTATAATCCTTTTAGTTCGTAATATCCATTTATTACGGACTAAAACGATCACAATTTTATTTTTTGCAGTACCATTACTGCAACGCCATACACATAGCACATATGTGTATGATGTCCATACCTACGTATTAGTTGTAAAATACTGAAAATATAATTCAATAGCTATTTAATTTGTTCAAACCTATGAGAATGTAATTGCATTCACAGCCTTTTCCCTAAACCTAGCAACTAACCTAAATGTGAGTGTGTGAGGCGCTCATAGCCAGTTGCACTCACTGATCGGTAAACGATTAGCGAGGGTAAGCAACGTTGGGTGCGGTCAGTCTATAGATGGGTTACCGCTTAGTGGTATTTCATCTGAGCGTCTCCGTGCTTCGGAGGGCTCATAAAAAGTCGGTTCCGGTTGTTGTCAAATTGACAGCAGTCGTTAAGCCATGTCAGAGACCTACGGGCGGTTTGAACAACTCTTAACAACAGGTTGGCTACTAACCACACGAAAAACAAAACAAAATAAACAAACCTAAATGTAAGTGCTTTATTGAATCAAGTACATGTATATTTACAAAACATAGGTTTACTGTATACGCTGCTATAGGCCTATATTGAAAAGATAGGCTGATCTGTATTACACCCACATTTCGTTAATTATGGTTTAAGGTTTTAAAGTAGTAAGTTGTTACTTGAGACCTAAGACCATACAATCATCAAATGACCAAATGAATTGCGGTCTGCTGGGCAAAACCCAAACTATGTGTTATTACTTAGAATTTCTTTTTGGAATAACTGAATAACACTGTACATTGCAAAATAACTTTATATTATGTCAGCATTTTCGCCACAACGCATTCGTAATTCATTAGTTTTATATAAAAATCAGTTCACTACCGGTCATCAACCGCGTCGCGTGTTACTCACTATCATTATATCATTTAGCATTTTCTATCAGTTTGTACTTAGCCTTAGAACTTTATCAGTAATATACATATTCTATAAACTATCTCCTCGTATCATTCAATAGCATCGTATTAGTCAAAGGGTGTTTGGTACCGTACCATACAAACACTGTTTTGGAAATTGAATCCAAGACCTCATACACAGCAGATTACTACTACTGCGTCACCAAGACAGTAAATTTATTATATTAAAAATGTCTCAATAAATTGTCTATTATTTTTCTTCTATTATTTGTCTATTACGATAAAAATGACCGTTAGAAAATCTTCATTATTATTTTAATGTCACTATTATAATTTAAAACATCTGCCATATTGAACAATGCAGTTTTTTTCGCAATGCATTTCGCAAGTGTAGGGTCCAGTTACCAAACAGGTTTGTAGTTTGCATTCATAAATTCGCTTTACAGTGTTACACGTCACAGAATAGACATATGGACTGAAATAATAGTTTTAGATAACCGGTATAAAATAGTTTATAATATGTTATATAAATATCGTGTGTATAATTTATTCACTATATAATATTTTTTATTACAACTGCATCTGGTACATAAATATGAATAAAAATACTGAAGTTAAGAAAGTTAAGAAGTTACTCAGTAAGATGAATATAAAATTAAATACAATCTTCCATCGAATATCATTTATTTGAGAGATATAAATTTTAAGAACATGCATATATAGACACATGCTTTTTAACCTCGTAGCGGTAGTTAGAGGTGTATTATTAATTAAATGGGTGACGAGCATATTGCAGTCTGTAGGCACATTAAATGCTCTATGTTGCTACCAAGAATCGTCTAACAATTGGGAATTGGAATACCAACCAAACCACGAACGTCTGACAGCCACGGATTTTTGAACAGCAATCAGTGTTTATAATTTTTCTTCGGGAACTCTACTTCTTTTTGAATGAATGGTACCCTAGGGCCTTTTTTGTACCCCTGACAACGTATTTGCGACATCTTGTGAAGAGCGGTCGAGCACAACCTCACATTCGCATTTATTTATATTAAATTAAGGATTTTCTTACGTTTACGCGAATGCTATTGTTTAATTTTAATTCAATTAAGGATTTATATGAATAATTAAAATATGACACATGCATAATTTTGGATATTATTCATATGTATATACCCGAAAAGCCGACCCCAAGTGACTTGGGAATAATAAAGGCTAAGAGAGAAGAAGACGATTCATATGTATCTACCAATAAATTAATCTTTTATTTGCATTAAGATGTGAAAAGATCATTTGATTTCAGCATTTTTGTTTATCAATTAGTACACGTTTTGGTTACTTTTTACACTTTATACATGAAAATAGAAACAACGTTATCGTCATAAACATAATGTGGACATATAAAAAACATGTTTATCTAACCCTACAATCGTCAATACAGCAATACAAAACTAATAACTTATCGGCACATCAACACTATCAATAAAAATAATAATAGGCGAGGACATGTGTTTCACAATAAATAATAAATTATTATTATGAGAAAATAACATTTTTACCCCACAAACAGCACGCGACGGAGGGTTGTTTTAACAGAAAAACGGGGAAATGGGTCGAAAAGGTCACTTTGTACCGGGGGCCGCAATGAAAGGGTTAAAACGCCCTAATAACTGGTCATACAGACCATACGTGGGTCCAAAACTGGTGCGCTAACAGAAATGTTATGTTGGTTATGTGTGTGTTCTAAATTATATAGTTACCTGCATAATTATGTTAAGCACCAAAATGTACAACTCCTAACAAATATTATAAATGCGAAGGTTTAATATTGTCTTCTGTTTACGCGAATGTTATTCATTGAAATTAAACTAGTTTATACGGATTTTATCGCGTTGTTTATTTAACACTTTATTACATAATTTAGAAACTATTACACTACTACTATTATACTATGCAAACATTTGTGTGCATGAATATGGATGTTTGTCTTGGTCTGGGTGTTTCTATGTATAATATGTATGCATTTACAAAAAAAAAAGTATATATGTATGTTTATCCATTGTCTAGTACCCATAGTACAAGCTTTGCTTAGTTTGGGCTAGATAGTGTTGTTGTGTATGTGGTAGAATATTATTATTATTATTATACTTTACTAATTTTAAAGATAATTAAATTATTAATACTGTTAAAACTATTTATATTTAAAATTACACTTTCTTCGACGTTGACTCTCCCCGTGACCATGGCTGCTGGAAAGCAAACGAAACGTCTGGGAAAGTGTAATCTTAAATATAAATAGTTTTAAATATATAATAAAAAAGCCAACATTTTAACAGCCAATATTATGCGGCAACATTTTATTTAAACATGCTATATATATTATATTATAAATCATTTATTTCTTCTCTTACAGAAAAACAGAAATTACGCAGTTAGTTATATAATATGACCTATGTAAGTAATATACTTTAGTCCCCGCACTCAAACAATGACGGCCATCCACTTTGTTACATAACGCTATGAAGATTATCTCACATTAAGTAGTAAAGAGTTTTCTACCGAGCTAAGGCTGTAATTACAGGAGATCATACTCACTGGCAATTGTACAAAATACACAATAACAGTGCTGCTTAAGTCTCTAAACATCACAAACCACGCCTCCAACATTCAAAATCTTCATTAAAGACCATTCCGTAGAATGTAATCAAAGCAATAGGCAAAATAGGTGTGCATAGTTACGAATAAACCAACATACAATGACCCGCCCCATCCCCCTAGTTTCTTCCACGATCTGATTAGAAAAGGGCCGACAAATAATCCGTGAGAGGTCTAATTTGGATGGCCAATTTGAGCGCTACAATCCGAATCAAAATTCAAAACCGCGCTCTCTCTTAATCCCTGTTGAGGATCACAATAAAAGGTAATACATTTTAACTCCTGGCGGTTTGTTAAAGGAGTTTGGACCTTATTGCATTCGTTGAGGGATTATAGCACCTTGGCCGTGGCAAAAATAAGATTATCCAAGCGAAAGTAGAAGGTGAAAGGGAGACATTTTGTTGTAAGGTACGGCGTGTAGTCAGCGCGGTAAGGATAATGACTTGATTTTGTTCTAAATTTGTTATTTTTGAATAATTTGCAATGTCTTTTCAGTTGTCAATAGGGAACTATATGTATACTATACGAGGACCATGTAACACTGTAGTTTTGGTTGTTAAAAGTATGTTGTATAAGTTATTCAGCGTATGCAACGCGTATTTTTAAACAGAACATGACACTAAGCGTGATAGTTTCTCCCAATCGCTTTATTTCTATAAAAATAAAATTATCGTATTACCTATTTGCTGTACATCTAAAACTGGGTAGGGAATGTTGCCACTTACCTAAAACATATATTATTCTTTAATTCTGTGAATCACGCTGAATAATATTTTTGTTAAGTACGTTATGATCACAATGACGATAAAGGGAACAGAACAAGAAAACATTCAGCCACAAACTTAACTTATTTATCCTTTCGTAAAATATGTAATTAAGTATTATTATTTCTATAACATATATGTACCTTATGTGGGGGCCAGTCAGTGCAGACCGGTGACACTTCGACCCAGTGGGATCTTTTGTGTCGACACTCTCCCAATAACGACTGCCATAGATGTTCATGGCAGCCGGGACCGACAGCTTAACGTGCTCTCCGAGGCACGGAGCAGGCGATAATTGTCAATCAATACGCACATAATTTAGAAAAGTCATATAACTTCCGAAAGTCAGAGGTGCGCGACGTGGGTTCGAACCCGAGACCCGCTGCATTGCAGTCTGTTGGTCTCCCCACAGGTTTCTGTAACATACTGTTTTTACAGTGACCAGATTCCCTGTATTGTACCAGTATGCTAATCTTTTTTACTATCATACTATTTGATTACTTCTGGAAAGACTGAACACAATCTGTGACAAGAAGGCGCTGAAAAATTGGTACCTAGAAAATAATTTTGTCTATTTACTGTCGCTTTCTAAATTTAATCTCAATCGAAATATTGCTATCTGAGTTAGAATGTTGACAGATCTTCCATAGAAAATATGTCAAAATTCTACTTCGGATAGCAACATTTCGATTGAGATTGGATATAGAAAGCGGCCGTTAGTAAAAAGAAATAATTGTCTATGAGCTTCATAAACAATTATTTTTTTTCTACCAATTTTTAGCACCAATTCAACGTCACCGTGTAAGTGGTTCCGCAGCAGGTGTCGGCCGGCGCGCGGCGAGGTAACTCGCTCACTCATTTGTGCTTAGCAATTAACTCGCGCGGTTCGTGCGTAACGACACCGCGGACGATGTTGTCGGGTTATACCTACGTGAAGGATTTTAGGGTTGAACGTTTTACGTCCGTTGTATGTATGTTAGATTTTTCTATGTTTAGATGTATTAACTCATCATAATGAGAAATTATAATATGAGTTAAAGTTTACAGAGTACATTTTTATATGTAATTGTCATATTTTTATCAATTGTAACCACGCTCCATCTTACTGAACAATGTAACTATGTGTTAAATATGTGAGAGATCTGGTACCCATAACACAAGTTGAATCTTACTTTGGGTACCAGTGTCACAACACACTACTTACTGTGTCAGTGCGTCATTCTATTTTGGTTTAGCTGTAATAGCTTTTTCTACAACTTGTTGAAAGTAAAGATTATTATTATTATTGTGTTTTAATAACATTACTGTTAGCAAAATTATTATAACTAACTAACAGTCGCCAAATGGTCGAAATTCGGCCATAATTGATTTAAATTTGAAGTTATTAAGGTTTTATTGTCTATAACTATACCCTTATAATCACATTCATTTAGTCATAGCTGACTAAGTGAAAAACATATGTAACTATGGTTACATATCTATGTGGAGTTTGTGGAGTAGGCTCCACAAATTCCACATAGATATGTAACCATAGTTACGAAGAAATCTACGACATCAGCCGAACAATGCTGAAATACTACGATCGCGATTCGACTGCTTGTGTCAAATGCATGGTTGTGTGCGTGTAGTGTTTTTTCATTAATAATTTAATGTATTTCTAATGCATATTTTATATAAATATTAGGTTTCGCCACTCCTCCATATATAAACTTGAACTGTGCCAAATTTCATACTCCTCCATCTGCGCGATTTTCGTATAAAGGGGTACAAAGTTTTTGCTTCACATATTAATATATAGATACTAGATTGTGCCCGCAGCACCGCTAGCGTAAATGTAGGTTATGTCAATGTTCTAAGCCTCGGAAACAGTACTTTTTCTGGATGAAAGGTACTCCATGTCATATTTAGTTCCTCTGACAACGTGTATGCGAAATTTCATGATGATCGGTCTAGTTGAGGCGTAACAAACAATCAATCAAACAAACTCACATTCGCATTTATAATATTCGTTAGGAAGTTAGAATATATTAACACATCATAATGAGAAATTATAATATGGGTTGTTCTTAGAGTGAGTTACTGTTACCAAAACTATTAATAGACTGCCTCAGTGATGCAGCGATAGTGAATGCCTGTAAGCTCTTGGGTACGGTTTCTGGGTCGAGCAACGTTTTATTGGGTTTTCTTAGTACCGTCCCCGTAATTTTTTAGACATTTTTGCCTTTTACTTAAGGAAGAACAGAAGATAATTTTATTTTTAACTAGATTTCGCCCGTAGCTTCTCTTGCGTAAATGTAGGTTAGGTTAGGTCAGTGAAAGCCCTTTTTCTGGATGAAGGTACCCTATGTCTTTTTCTGTACCCCTGATAACGTGTATGCGAAATTTAATGATCATCTGTCGAGTAGTTAAGGCTTGAAAGCGTAACAAATAAACAAACTCACATTCGCATTTATAATACTAATTAAATAATTGAATTAACTAATATTATAGTGACGATTATTATGATGACCACGTGTACCATATAGTAAAGTGTTATAATTTTTTTTCATGAGATTGTGAGAAGAGTTTACTATGCACTGTTAAGCCTTTCTTATCTTATATTTGTGGCGAGACTAGATACCTGTGGGTTTTAACCGCCCGCTACTCGCAATTAACCTCCCCGCTTGTGATTTAAATAATATCCACTTTTATAAAGATTTTAGTCAAATCTTTTCTCTTTATATGTTTTTTATAATTATGAACAGTCTTGTACAAATCTGGATGTACCGTTAACATTCTCTTGAGTAGATAAATACTTATTGTTAATTCAATTTGTAAACTCTTCAAATGGTCTTTACAGTCATGTTCTTCTTTTAACTCATTAACGTATTGAGTCGCAGCGGCACACCGGCGGCCAACACATTTATGATTTCAATTATGTCTGACTTTCCAGCAATTGACAGTTTAATTGAAAATATATCAATTCGGTATCACCAACAATTTTGTATTTTATGTCATCACCCTAACTCTGCAAGTAATTCTACCCCATTTCATATAATCAAGTACCATATTTATTTATTAGTATAAACAAACAAATGAAGTGAAATATTAAATGAGTGTAGAATAAAGAAGATTTACGGCCACTCCTACCACTAACAAGTAATAGTTATCCGAAAGATAAATCGCATGCTGTCTCACTCATATTAGGTTAAAGAAGAGAAATAGCGAGAGTTTTATCTTATAGATAAATTATTAGAATTTATCTAATACAAGTAGTACAAGCCCTTAACCTATTTAAGACTGCGCCGAGCAAAATGTGCCAAAACAGGCGGTCACAGTTAAGTGAATAAAATCAACACTTTTTGTTTAATACAAATATAAAATATACATTTAATATAACAGCTAATGTGTTTAAAAAAACTCCGTGTAATAAAACTTAAAATAATTAATATTTTCGCCTACAAAATTACGTAAATTTGCGATTTGCTCGTGTTACATCATTTTTAGATTATAACTGTAGAAATCTATCTTATTTTACAGCTTAAACGAAACATAAATAGTTATATTACAATTTGACCGTCCCAAATATTTAAGTTATTGGTTAACAATAAAGATACATATTTATCAAAAAAGCACTTCAACTCCTCCATACAATTTTACTATGGCGCTGCTACAAATCGGCGCGCGGCCGTCACGCCACGCCAGCACACTGGCCGCGCGCCGATTTGAATATGCGCCGTACGAGCTCTGTCATTATCTGTCTTACGCTAGGCGCAGTCTTAATAATACTATCTAACATTTACGCGAAATTTTACATTGAAATTAAACTACTCTAAACGGAAGTAGTGGCGTTTTTTGCTATATTAAGAATTTGCTCTGTGTCCATTTTCATAACAGTAAGAAAACCGTAGAACACTTAAGTATAAACAACAACTGCATACACAACTTATATATTATATACAAACATAACACTAATTATAACATGAATCTTATCTCAAACAAATATCTGAGACAGTCACTGCGACCAAAACATTCACGTTTATAAGTATAATTGCAAGCACATAGTCCTCCTACGTCAGGTAACGTACACGAGGACGAGGGAGGTAAATAACAAAGAAATATATAACAAAAGCTACTGGGGGAATGTGGACAATTTTACACGAGTATTTACAACCTCGCTGTCCAACGGTCTCGGGGACTGTCGACCTAGGGTTGCGACCTCCACCCAACACGCACGGAGATTGTCGATAAAATATCGTAAATATTTATTATTATGGTTTATCAACAGCAAATGTTTACAAAGTCCCATCAAAGACAACAAGGAAAATATGGTGGCTGAAACATTTGCCAATTACAGATTAACCAGCATTCATCAATAGTTGTATAACAAAGTAATTTTATAATAAATTTTGCCATTTTTTAAACTATCGCATTTCTTTTTTAATTCACTTTATGTTTATGTTAAGTTAAGGGCACCGTTTTGTAAATTAGTATGATGATTTATTAAACAATAAGATTGGCTAGCGCATAATGGATAAGACTTGGAATTGCGATCCAGGTTTCAAACCCTAACCATTGCATTCACAAGCATTCTAGCTTAATTGAAGGGGTTAACAAGTAATTTGTAACAAAAGTTGCTATTTATCTTTAAATAAAAATAAATTAGCACGATCCTACTTTAATCACTTGATGATATTAAGGTTCTTAATCAATTATTTTCCTTCTTGTGAAATCTTGTCAGAGTTGTTATAATGATGTTTAAGATTTTAAACGTGTATGAATGTATTTGTAGACACTCTATTTTGCTATTTTCGTTATTTTATTGTGTATTTTACTTTTTAATTTTGAGCTTGAATCTGATATTAGGTACTTACGAGTATTTATGTAAATCAGTACTTTAGTTCTTATTACGTGTGGGAAGTAACATCAGCCATGTTTTAAAATCTGATCTGATTTCTTCTATCAGAAGATCTTCTATCTATTTTATACGACAAATATGGTTAATAAGCGTAAGACTTGCCTAATGGTAAGTAGTTACCAAGAATAGAATTCGCACAATCCTCTAAAAAGGTCCAGTAATATAAATATTAATGATCTCCTAATAATGACATAAGCCCTCCTTGAGTATCTTGGGAAGCTTACTCACCGTAAGTTACTTTCTGCAATATTCTGGCCGAGTCGCGAAAGCTTGAGCCATATCCTAGGATAAAAGCAACACAGCTTATATTGAAGAAATATGAACCAGATTAGGCTATCGTCTACGACGCTAGTCAAACGAATTGGGAGACTACACACATCCAAGATTACATTTAAACAACCTTTAAATTTACGTTTCCTCATGGTGATTTTCTCCAAGCTATAATAAAATGTATAAAACGCTTATAAATTCAATAAGCTAGATGAGTACTTCTTGGATTTTAATTTGAGACCTATAATATTATGATGCTCATACACACACTTCACTATATACATACATACGCATACTAGTTTAAGCATTAAATAATTAATCGACGACGCTTATGGTATAAAGAAAATATCGACGTCGTCCCCGCTCAATGGAGCCGTCATCAACACCGCATTCGGAAAATCTACACTTAACCAGAAGAGCCAGCCCTCCCATTTATCCTTACGTTGTCCTGTAGAGAGGGGGTTTAGGGGGAGAGAGGAGGTCTAATTCGGGGGGCAAAAGGGCATCGGCGAGCTAAGCGCTACAAGCGCTGATTACCACTTTAGCTAAACTTTATTCTTCGCTTGTGATTTAAGTTTTGTTTGTAGGTGAAAGAAGTTTAGCTGGAAAGTGTAGTCGAAAATGATAATGGCTGCTTACTACCTTTTTTTTTTTTTTTTTTGGTATTTTGGACGCATTTTCTTTTTATTTTGTTTATAGTCTATAGTAATCTTGCTTTTGTTGTAGGTGATCGTATAAAAGGTGCATTACTAGGATGTGCGAATCTAAATTATTCTAAATTATAACTATCTATAGGTAACTTTAAGACATGTATTTATTCAAATTGTAACTTTTTTATACGTACTGAAACATAGTCTACCTTTTCTTTTCGTAGTGTATTTAAAACGCGTTAAGTTCATAATTTTAAAACAATGTTTATTACCAAAAACAACACATAATTAAAACACCATACGTAACTGAGGGGAAAAGTTATCTGTACGTAAGCGGCCCCTTTTCTCCCCCTAGAGGGGGGCAACGGGCGTTCCGGGCCATCAGTCTGGCCACGGCAATTCAGATGATGAATTAATCCAACAAATGTGACGGTATCACTTAGCCCTAATGTACGGGTATAATGTTACCCCGAAAATTTCTCGTCTCTCGCGAATTCGCTTTGAAAATCTCCGTCGACTTAAATGTGCGACAGTCCTTTGTTTCTTTATAGGGATTATGTTTTTAGCGTCTGGAGGTTAATGTATGTTTTTTCTTATTCACTATGCTATGTACTAGGCTTGGGGGTGGTTTAAATTTAAATATCTAGTAAAGAATGTTTAGGCTAGGACTTTCAGCTGTTAGTAAAAAATTTACATAGATTTACCCATCGTAAGTACCCAAAGGGGTAAGGTGTACTACACCTTACCCCTTTGGGTACTTACTTAATGATACAAGTAATTAATAATTCTACAAATATTTTTGTAGAATTATTAATTACTTTTGAAGCTTTCTTAATGTTTTCTTCTCTCTTAGCCTTTATTATTCCCAAGTCACTTGGGGTCGGCTTTTCTGGTCTAACCGGATTTGACTGGATATCAGTTTTTAACGGAGCGGCTGCCATCTGACCTCCGCAACCCGAAGGCTAACGATACCCTCAGGCTAGACCAGTGTCAGGATATTAGAGGGTACTGACTTTCCCAATAACGACTGCCATAGATGTTCATGGCAGCCGGGACCAACGGCTTAACGTGCTCTCCGAGGCACGGAGCAGGCGATAATTGTCAATCAATACGCACATAATTTCGAAAAGTCATATAACTGCCGAAAGTCAGAGGTGCGCGACGTGGGTTCGAACCCGAGACCCTCTGCATTGCAGTCTGTTGGTCTCCCACTGAGCTATCGCTGCTACTGAAGCTTTCTTAGTGTAAAAAGAAATATTATTTTTCCAGAAAATAAATGTTCAGTACACAAACTGAAATATATTAGTCGTTCTAATTACATACAACTAGCGCACGCAGATTAAGTTTACAAGAAATCCCCGAAAGATGTCGCCACATATCAAACTAAAACTCGTTACAAAATGTGACTACTCGGAATAAAGGTGTTGTTTTAATTACATTATCAGGCAAGCACACGCGGGGGTTGGGCGTGCGACGGTTAGACCCTTCTCACGGGTTGAAAGACATTCAAATAATAGTCTTCGGAGAAAAGTGGGGCGTAGGCGGGTACCTACAATGTACCCGAGGAAGTTTTGATTGCGTTTCTGGCTGTCACGCATGACGGCTTCGATGAATTGTCCTCGCTGATATGTTGAATGTCATTTGTTTTTATGTGAGTGTCGCTAGGTACCTACTCAGTCTCGCCTCTCAGTAGGTCAGTTCAGCTGTAAAATGTGGTGAACAAAGGGTTTTCGTGTGATGTGTTTGTGTAGCGTGCTTTGTTCAGTAATCTTTGCTATCAAAACGTGTTAATGTTTTTGGTACTACAGTTTATATAATTGAAGGAAATGTCGATACTTATACGTTTTACGCCAAGTTCAATGTAGATTTTTTGTAAATGAAAGTCTTAGGGCCTGTGCACACCATGTTTTTTAATCGCGCTGTTGACGCGCGTTTTGGAAACGTGCGTCGACGGCGCGCTTTTATCCTACAGAGCAGTTTGTTGTCGTTTGTATCGATACACACGCGCGTTAGCATTGCGTTTGTATGATACACACGCGCGTTAGCATTGCGTTTGTATCGATTCAAACGCGCGACACCGGTGCGTCTATATCGATACACATGCGCTTTAGCATTTCTTCCGCCGATATGCACGATCTTAGCATTGTATTTTGGCGAGTTAATACCGGTTTAAGAATCGCAAGATTTTCTTAAAATGATGAATACGACATTTGATAACAATGTGCGAATTTTATTTACCGTTTTTTCATGTCCTATTAATTTTCTAAACGTCGTTTTATAATGTCCACATAACCTTCTCTCGCTCATAAATGGGTGTACCCACATACAACGGTAATTTTACATCTTCCTTTTTTTAAAATGAATTATAAAGCGCATGCAATCAATGCTGTCTCGATCGACGCCATCTTGCTACTGTTGACGAGGTTCTGCTTAAAACGCAATATGCCAGCGCGTTTGTATCGATACACACGCGCTTTTGCATCGCGTCTGTATCGCTACACACGCGCGTCTATATCGATTCAAACTCGTGTTTGAATTTATACAGGTGTTCAAAGGTCTATAGGCTGCGTCTGACTCGCTTGCGTATCGCGTCTGTATCGCTACAAACGCGCGTCGACGGCGCGTTTAAAAAACGTGGTGTGCACAGGCCCTTACTTAACTAGTTGTTCATCCATCCAAAACTCTTAAAGGCTCTTGTTAGTGAAGCAACAGCCATTTTTTTAAATTATTACTCTATATGTCTCTACATTTACTTTTCGTTAAGTTTATCTGTGTACTTGTTTATGATGTTTCTTTTTTTCTCTACTATAATATTGTTGATAAATTGATCATACCTAAGTGACCAATAATGTTTTCTCTTCTTTGTTTTTTTTGTTAAACTATTCGTCTAATAACTTATTATATGATAGAAATAATATATTATGTATGTATGTATCTTATGTGGGGGCCAGTCAGTGCAGACCGACGACACTTCGACCCAGTGGGATCTTTTGCGTCGACACTCTCCCAATAACGACTGCCATAGATGTTCATGGCAGCCGAATAATATATTATAATAATATGTTATAATACTTTTATATTAAAGTTATTAAAAAGAAAAATGTAGGTACAAAAACAGGACAAATTTAATAACTAAAACATTACAAAAAAAAATTTTGTAAACTATTTGATATGATGATGTACCTACTCACGACGTGTTCTCCTGTAATTGAAGGAGCACAAATCATCAAACAACTATCAAACAACTTTTTTTAAATTATTCCATTTACTTTGTATCCTTTGTTGGAGTTCCTAAGAATAAATAAATAAATAAATAAACTCTTTTTAATTTAATTAGTGTGCTTTACAATTTTTATATATATATATTTTTTTTTAATATTGAATTTGGCTTGATTATTTATATAACTTTTACTTGTTTATTGTCTATTTTGTTCAGCGTTTAAAGAATAACATAAAAATATTTCGCGTTCGATTATCTAACTTAGATTTACACGTATACCACTACACTAAGCAAGCAATCAGTTTCTATTTTATAGCATGATGGTAATTAAAATAATATTTTTGATTAACAATGCTGTTATTCTTATATTGTCATGCAATGTATGGTTATACTACATATTTGCAATCGTAGTGACCGTGAAACATAAATGAGTTGCTACTTATAAAATGATCGAGTAAGTAGTTTCTTCAATGTATACTTAGTTTTAATAAAACTACCTCGCATTCTTTTACTACCTTCGCGCTTGTTTAAAACCCAGCAACAGTATCAATGTAACTAACTTTAAAAACATTTTGTCTAATAAAGGTTAATAGACACGGAGTGTACATTCCAAACATTATACTGCTCACGGGCGCCAAAACACCACGTACTTACATAAAAGCCATTCCACGCACACAAATCGCTCATGACGACATTAACGCGAAAACTTCGCAAAACGCACACACACACACACACACTCACAGACACACATTCAAGCGCTCACGGAGGTACAAACAAAAGTAGTCCGCAGGGGTACAGTTGACCAATAGCATACATTTAACCCTTCACAGGGATTAGAGACGCATTGTTTCAAATCCGGCGTTCGCTGTTTGAATTCGTTCGCCATTTTGTTCATTTAAAATGGACGGTGCACAATGGGTCACCATTGTTCCGAGAGCTAGACGGACGGCAACTGCAGTGCCGACGAACGTCGCTATTGTTTTTAGCTTTTTTCTAATTTTGCAGTTTTTATTCACAGCCTACGTTACTTGAGTTTTAAGCTGGCAATGCTGTTTCTTGGAAGACATTGTGGTAATGTTCAAGGTGTGTACATTGAATAAATTAGACTATTAAACGTTTTCAGACTATCGCGATTTGTACACATACTTAATATAATCTAGGCATGGAAATACTCTAATTTACTTAATATAATGCGTTACCAAGCATTATATTAAGTAAATTAAACTATTTCCATGCCTAGATGTTGCACATTTTAATATTTACATAAACTTTCAATCAATAATTTATTTTGGTGTGTTTTGTCTTTCTGATATAGTTATTTGTTGACTATGGTTTTCAGACAAAAACAACCACAACTTAAACTTATATGTAGTGGTATATCTGTTTGGTCGAGAGGTGTAAACAACTTGATCATTCTGCCGAGTTTGAAAGACTTTAAAGGATGATGTTTAGAACTGATGCCAGCAGATACTCGTAATAATAGCCGCTACTACGTTGCATTTCAATGCACTGATAACGGGTGAATCTTGACATTCCTCTAGTAATCTTTTACTTGACAAACATTGTACATATACTTAGACTTGTAATGAGGTAGGTAGTGACTACAGATTTACTACTGCTACGAACTTTCTCTCATGAGAGTTATTCTTAACCTAGACCTTCTAACCTAAAACGTCTCTGATTTGGCCAGAGAACGCTCGCCTAGCTTTTCTGTTCCAATTGACTCTTTATATTTCTTATATATTTTCTTTACAGAAATTTCAAAGTAAAATTTGAACAGCTCTACTACAAAATGTATTAAATTAAATTACGAACATAATACAAAGCTCGTGCCAACCATTCAAAAATCCATTCTGAACGAAAATCCCTGAAACAGGAATTTCGAGTTTCCATTGTCACATTGTAAAGCTTGGGGTCATAACAACTAGATCATTCTTTTGTGCCGCACGGCCAACTGCGCGGTGGGTTTATGAACATAATATGACCCGTTTTGGGCCAATATTGTCCAATTTTCGGTAATATAGTTTTGTCAACAGCAGGCGTGTTGGACCGGCCCTATTGTTGTAGGGTTAATATTAACAAATTGTCAAAAGTTGAAAGTAATAGATGTTGATGGCAGTGTTGATAGATTATTTTATGCAACTCGTGTTTTTTTTTGTGGGTATAGTAATTTTAAATGGATTTTCTGGAGAAGAAAAAAAATAAACCGCTTTTTTATAACATACATAACAACTAGTATGTAGACTAATACATTGCATATTTCCAATCGTATCTTAAGTTAAAGCCATCATCAATCTTTAGATAAATCTCTTACAAGAAGAAACTTTACAGTCAGTTCGATTACTCAATCCAACTACCCAATCATCAAAATTGCATAGTAATGAGCTGATACGTCTGTCCTTAACCAATTTCGTCACTTTGTTCCATCAGTTAGGCTTCGGCGAACAGCGTGAACACCACCTGAGGTCCTGCCATGTATACGAGGATACGGATACTCGTTACATTTTCTTTGATTTAGTTTCGTTTAGAATTTTATAATGAGTGGTTATCAATTAACTCTGTCTGTAATCACTTATATGCTTTTGCGTAGCACGATTTAAATAAAAGAAAACAGGCATTGAAGTGATTATGATACGTTTTCATATACCATTTTTGTAACGTTTATTGTTTGGTCTCCGACTTCGCCGCGCCAGTCTACTTGTGATCACGGTATATCATTGTAGCATATACAAGTTAATATTAGTGGCTCTTTAGCCTCGTGGCTCCCAAAGCAAAGATATACGATATAATAATAATAATAATAATTTTTATTGGCATCAAATCTTTACACAGAAAATATTGAAGTCTCTGACCTCTGAGCTAGGTATTAACTACCTGTGTTACAGAAGTCAGTGCCTTCTCACAACTTTAACTCAATTAAAATTTTATGCTAGCGATAAACAACGATATCTTCATCATCATAGGAGTTCGATTCTAAGATTGGGCTAGTGGTATTGAGTTTTTATTAGGTACCTAATTGATGATAGAATTGACACTGATAGACGGCAATAGACATGTCAATGAGGTGAGAAATAAAAATAGCGAGCTAATTATGACTGTGATTTACCTTTGAGTTAAAGTGGTTTTGAAAAATCAAGAAATCAATATTTTTGTATTGTCTTGAAATTTAAAATACCTTATCCTAAACAACACTGCTGATTTATCGACTAAACTTTTAAAGGGTAGGACAATGTTTTAATTAGTCGCTTTGTCACTAGTAATGCACTGGATATTGCGGCATCAGTCCCCACACGAGTAGAATCTCTTATAGTACAAATAAATAAGTGTAGAAGCGTCTAACGATATTTTTTAAACAGTGACGGCTTTGACATTTTACACTTGTTTGGGAAATAACGACGTTTTACAGAACACTGACATAATTCTAATAACGTTGTCGCTGCTATAACACTACCGGATAAGTAACATTTTCTTGGCTCACAGGTCCACCATTTTTTTTTCTCTCATCTTTAATCCCTTTTTATTTGGTAGTATTGCAAGCGGTCATAGGGTATGGTGATTGCTTATCATCATTTCAATCGGAAAGAACAGTTCCAATGGCACACAAGCCTACTTTTCCGTTCATCTCATGTTTAATGTTTTCCTTAGAGTTAGTAACAAGCGAGAGATACCTTAATTATCGCAAGCGGTCATAGGCTACGATGAACGCTTGCCACCATATTGTAAACAGTTATATGATTGAGTCTACACGTGTTTGCTATCTTGGCAATAAAAAATCTCATTACGTAACTTAAAACGAATTTAGAATACGTAGAAGAAGTGTATAGTGTTGCGAAACTCGGTATATACAATACAAGCAGTAATAGAAACCGCAACAAGCAAAGCCAATAAGGACACTCGTCGAACAGTGTAAATTACCAATTAGTAAGCTTTCATAGTGATACACTCGGAAAGAATGCAGCTGAGGGGTTAAATACAAAAAAGGTTCTGTATACAATAATTTCTCTTAGAACGATACACGTGATTATCTTTTGTAATTTCTACTAAAGAAAAATATTTTCTAGATCCCTAACATATTATTTTACGATATTATATCGTTCTAGGAGAAATAATTTTGTACTAGCTTTAACCCGCGGTGTCGCGTCCTTGGATATAGAAACAATTACCTACTAAGTAACAACAGGGCTCGAGATTTTCTATATAGAATAGTCTATGTCACTCTCCGACTCTTATGTAATCTCTATGCAAAAACTCAAATCGATCCGTTACTCCGTTATTGCGTTGTAAAATGATAAATTAACAATCATACTTTCACATTTATGATATTAGAATGAAAGTATGGATATTAAGCTAGTGTTAATAAAAAATATTTATGGAAAATATGATCTGCTGTTCAGTCATTGTCATTTAGTTCCGGGCTACTTAGTGTCGGGTATCGGGATGCTATATTAAGATAATTTAACAAATGCTGAGTTTTTAAACAAACGATTTTATAAATTTGATTAAGAAACCCATAATAAGTATATAATTAATAATTATCTGTGTGCCGTAATACGTTTCTGATAGACAAATAAACACAAAAATAGTTAACAAGCTGTCAAACGCGTGTCAACTGATGTGATTTGGTAATCGATTTAGCAACAGCAATCAAATATCATGGCATAAGTTTGATTTTTTGTCATATTTATCTAATTGATACATACATACATACATAGATTCACGCCTGTTTCCCAGAGGGGTAGGCAGAGACTACGGATTTCCATTTGCTACGATCCTGACACACTTCTCTGGCTTCATTCACTTTCATCACATTCCTCATACACGCCCGTCGGTTCAAGGTGCTCTTAACCTGGCCTTTGTCCAGAACGCCTCCGATCTGATCATGATCTAATTGATAAATGTTTTAAAAGGTGTTTTATGATTATATTTAACAACTAATCGCTTTTTAGCATTTCTTTGATAGTGTAAAGTGAATAGAATAAACCCTTAAAGCAATTTCAAAATCATCACCAGTTTTGTAGAACATAGGTATTTTTTTTTTTGTAATTAAATCTTTAGTTGGATTGTGTGGGATTAAATATTTGGTTTGGTGGTGATTGGTATTAAAACAAAGCATTTTTATATTTAATAATATACTATTTGAAGCTTGAAAAATAAAAATGTAATCATACTTACCAAAGATTTAACGCAATCCCCACGGAACCCAAAAAAAACTATCGTCAGTCCCCGTGCGATATTGCGACACCTTAATTAGCACTGGCAACACCGAGTGGTCGGGAATTGCCACTTTTTTCCACCATTGTGGGCCTTTATCGCCATTTTCTCCCCACCTCGGCGTCACGTTATGCCCCGATGTGCCAATTACCACTACGATTGCAATTGTTCTGATAGCCTTTTGATATGAAACGATAATTACCTGCCAGTTTGCTACAGTTTTTATGTTTAGGTTACGCATATTTTTATTATATTAAAGGCTGATTTTTCAATCATAAGATAAAAGTTATCTATCAAAAATTATTTGACTTTCATGTCTAGTAACGTTATATTTCATAAAGAAAAATAATTCAAGTATTTTACTCATAAAACGAACATTTTTAATTTGGTTATGTTGTATTCTTCCTTTCGTGTGGTTAGTGGCCAACCTGTTTTCAAGAATTGTTCAAACCGCCCCGGACATGTCTTAAGGACTGCTGTCAATTTCACGCTCAGATGAAATACCACTAAGCGGTCACCCATCTGACCATCACCCATGTGACCGCACCCAACGTAGCTTAACCTCGCTAATCGTTTACCGATCAGTGACTGCGACTGGCTATGAGCGCCTCAAATGTAATGTAAATGTATGTTGTATTAATAACTTAACTTTGACGACCTCGATGGCGTAGTGGTTAGTGTAACCGACTGCCACGCCTGAGGTCGCGGGTTCGATTCCCGCACAAGTCAAACATTTGTGTGCATGAACATGGATGTTTGTCTTGGTCTGGGTGTTTCTATGTATAATATGTATGTATTTACAAAAAAAAAGTATATAAGTATGTTTATCCATTGTCTAGTACCCATAGTACAAGCTCTGCTTAGTTTGGGCTAGATGGTGTTGTGTGTATGTGGTAGAATATTATATTATATTATATTATTAACTTATATCTGACGATTAAAATCTGCCATAGTTGTAGTCAAGTATGTAAGTATTTGCTACAAAGGAGCTCTGAGCTCAACTTTTATTGCTTCTTTTGTCAAAAAACGGTCACTAAGAATTTAGCTTACCTTATAGTAATCTTGTTAACCATAATGCTTAAATTTAGAGTACGTTTACGTCATCACAAGGTCGTTCTCGACGGCGTAGTGGTTAGTGTAACCGACTGCCACGCCTGAGGTCGCGGGTTCAATTCCCGCACAAGTCAAACATTTGTCTGCATGCACATGAATGTTTGACTTGGTATGGGTGTCTCTATGTATAATAAATATGAATTTACAAAAAAAAAAATATTTGTATGTATGTTTATCCATTGTCTAGCAGTTACCCATAGTACAAGCTCTGCTTAGTTTGGGCTAAATGGTGTTGTGTGTATGTGTAGAATATTATTGTCTATTATTATTACATTTACCTATCGCCACGTTCAGCAAAAGAAGAGCGTAGAAATCTGAATAATATTAGAACAGGTATATACATATTTAAAAAAAAAATCCATAATTAATTTTAATAAAATAAATTAAAATCTAATAACCTATATTTACAAACGTACTAAAAAAGATAACAATTACAAAAACATAAATAATTATAATACTAAATATTTACAAAAATGGTTTAGGCATCGTAGAATTCTTCAGCACCGCTGTCAACTGGTAACGTGCCCAGAAGACTGGCAGCATTGCCACGTTGAATGGCAATGCTGATTCTTTGGGCTAAGAAAAGACCAGCCTTCTGATCACGCGAAACGTCGATCAGGCGTTTTGCGATCTCCCTGTACAAAATATATATATGTATAACTACAGACTTATATATAAAGACAATATATCAGTATATAAAGTCGTATGATTATATTAAGCAGTATATTGTTCCCAGGTGGATAGTGCTGCCCATTCATTTAACGTAATCCTTTAGTTCGTTTAGTTGCCGCGTACGACACTCATGGGGGCGGGTTACTTTGCCCCATTCGTCATATAAAGTGTACGAACAAAAACTTACAAGTGCTTTCACATTTCATATCAAGTGGTTTAAAGTAACCCTGCTTCAGGAGAGTAATTATTCACTAAAATCATATTAAACTTAATATGATTGGAACATGCATGTGGCAAATACTTAGGTAGGTAGTATTCATTACAGGTTGAAGGATATTAAATCGCATTCTAAAGAAAGAAATAGAAGTGTACAGTTACTCATTTGTGTATTCTGTGCAGATTATGTAGCATAATAATAATAATTTCAGCCCTGTATTAGACGGTCCCACTGCTGGGCACGGGTCTCTTCTCTGTGTGAAAAGGGTTAGGCCATAGTCAACCACGCTGGCTCAGTTGGCAGACTTCTCATATCTTCGGGAACATTTTAGAGAACTCGCAAACACGCAGATTTCCTCACGATGTTTTCCTTCACCGTTAAAGCGAGCGATAATTAACAATTTTATACGCACATAACATCGAAAAGTCAGAGATGCGCGCCTTGGGATCGAACTCGAGATCTCTGCGTGGCAGTCCAACGGTATCCCATTATGCTATCTCTGCTGCTCTACTACTACTAATAATACTACTTATGCAGAAGTGTAAGTTATATACATTTAATACTTTGCCAGGCATTATTATGTCCTACGTATAATAGATGGCGAAATATGGGCTCCCGGATGGAAGTCGTATTTTATAGCTGAATCCGAGACTTCACAATCGACATTAGGAGAAAGCGTATTACACAACATATAAATAGTTTGTTACGTATATTCTTATGCAGTTTATATATGATTGCATTAGCTGACCCAACTTCATCTCCTTCACATATGAAAATTTTCCCTGTTTTTGCTTCATTTTTCATTGCTGCTTCGCTTCAATTGGTCGTAGCGTGATGTTATATAGCCTATAGCCTTTCTCGATAAAGGGGCTATCCAACTCTAAAATAGTGTTCCCGAGATTGGCGCGTTCAAACAAACAAACAAACAAACTCTTCAGCTTTATAATATTAGTAGATATAGATTGCTGTGATAAACCATCAAATTCACATAAAGAGTTTAAAGACTTTAAACACATAAAAACATATTTTTTAACAATTCAATGGGTAATTTAATGTGAAGATAATCAAATCTTAGAAAGCTATTTAATGTTTATACATTACCTTCCATTCATTTAGAACAAAAGAACGAAATAAAGAAAGAAACATACATTTATTTGTAAGAATAAGTTTACAATAAAGGTGTTATTAGAATTACTTAATATGTCTCTTATATTCTACCACTAGATGTGCCCGCGGTTTCACCGGCGTTTATGATTACTGCGCCACCCCGTGGTTCGTAGCGTGATGTTATATAGCCTATAGCCTTCCTCGATAGATGAGCTATCCAACACTAAAAGATTTTTTCAATTAGGACCTGCAGTTTCTGAGATTAGCGCGTTCAAACAAACAAACAAACTCTTCAGCTTTATAATATTAGTATAGATGTCTGGTGTACAAATATTTAGCCTACAATTACTTACAGCTAGTTACAATTGTATATTATTACTAGCTTTTGCCCGCAGCTTCTCCCGCGTAAAAGTAAGCCAGGTTAGGTTAAGTTAGGGTAGTAACAGTACTTTTTTAAATAATAAAGTCTGGCTATAACATAGCCTATGTTAGTCGGTGATAATATAGTTTACTAATAGTGAAAGAATTTTTCGAATCGTTTGAGTAGTTTTTGACTTAAATCCTTACAAATAAACAATAATATCAGTCCTGTATTAAACTGTCCCACTGCTGGCCACGGGCCTCTTCTCAGTGTGAGAAAAAAAACAAAACACCAAATATTTCCTCTTTATAAAAAAATATAGATTAACAGTATTCTAAGACATAAAAATAGGACAAAAAGATACACAAAAATAAACTTTAATAACAGAACAAATACGTTATTATGGTTGGTAGGATAGCAACTAATGAATAATTTAGACAATTAATCATAAGTAACAGCATAATGCTAGCGAAAACTATAAGTGCCAGAAAAACGTTTTCTTTAAATAAAACAAGAACACAGGTAAATAAAGTACACTTAAATATTTGACTGAAACGAGTGGAACATTCACAACAATAGGTCGGAACCTGCTGTCGCTACGTTCACCGTTCGATAAAACCACCTATGGTTTTAAGAAGCGAACAGCACTTAAGCGGGATGGGGTTATGCAACACGCCTTAAATATTTTATCCAAGTGATTTGAATTGGATTCTTTATTTAAAATAAATTTATTTTAAATGTAACATTGTTAGAAGTTTAAATTTACTGTTAGATAAATAAATAATTGGTAGTGGCAATAAACTATTCTGCAAGGTAATTTAATGCAGACACTTTTTACGTATTTTAGGTAGGTTTTATATATTAATTTAATAGGTGCCATCGCCAAATACAATGATAGTCACAATGATTTTACATACTCAAAAACTTTTAATACATCATTTATGCAATACTAGTAAAGATAATCTTGTATAAGTTACAAAATTAATTATGACAAGAACTACAAAGAAAATTTAATTATTAGAATGTAAAGATTCGCAAATCGATACGATATAATATATGTATATTCGAGATCAAACACGTAGCCTCACATATTATACTTAAAATTCAGTTTAAATATGAACAGTAATCGATTAATAATAATATAAAACCTATTAAAATACATATGCATACTATTAACTAGGTTGTTCTAATTGTCGATAAGTATAGCGTATATGTTTTTGTATCAATTTTAATTATGAAAGCCTTTATACATGTGTCGTAAAGAAATATTTCATAATGTAATAAAATTTATTCTATTGAAAAAATATAGCGCTGTTTTCATATAACATGACGCGGTCCAACGAAGCGAGCTGTCATTAAAAGGCTTTTAATTCTTGATAGCTTCACTCTTCACGAAGTCGATACACAGATCTGGAACAAACATACAATCGTTTCAGTTTTATAGTTTTTATTCAATACCTGCCAGCAGGATTTACAGTTTTTAAATTTAGAATGCTGGTCTAATAATGTGTTAGAAATAAAATGTAATTTCGACAACAATGTTTAAATTTATACTGTGGTTATTCAGAAGGGACAAAATAATAAATAAAAGTCTTTGACTTAGTAGGTATTACTAGCATCTTTCATCAACAATTTATCAAGTTAAGTACTAAAAAGTTACTGATTCCATATAATAAATATCAGAGAGCCGCTGCTCGCAATAAAGACATTTTAAAATAGAGTTTATATTTAGTCTTATAAACGTATAATGTGAACTGAAGCAATTTATGTTTACATTTAATGTTAATTTTAATTTAGGAGTGTACCATTTGTGACCTTTGTGACACTGCAACTAAATCGGAACTTCATTGTCAACAGTTTATATTACGAGAATTGGGTCTCAGTTGATTAAAAAAAAATATAGTAATACAATCGATAATTTTTAAAATAGTTATTTTATAAAATTGATATTAGCAGATATTTAGCTGATCATGTGGTAGAGGGTTATTTTATCTTTCTGTAACTAAATCCTAATTCTCTTAATAATATAATGAATCAGTTCGAAATAGACAGCAAGCAACAGCACCTATTCTGGGACATCTTAAGGACTTGCCATCCATTACCGTAGCTATCGTAATTATTGTATGGTAGAGAGGTTCAGTTACAAAAAATATATTAAGGTATCATCTACAAGTTACATCCCTTCAATATGATCTCGTTACACTTTACAATACCAGATGCTTGACGTAGTTTATTACCAACTCATAATCCAATCCGATAAAAAAAAAAACCAATTACGTGACGAGTACGACCAGCCTGCACATTTACGTTACGCTACTACACTAACTTTGCATCATTTTTCCTTTGAAAGCCCCGGGGTTTTTGTGGCTCACGAGAGAACAAGCCGTGCCTTCAATGCACTCGAATCAGCTCATTACAGTCTTTCCTTCGCGTCATTTCCTTCAGAGATCGTACAGCCCTTGTAAATGCTCTGTTGTTCGTTCCTTGTAACTACAATACATTGTCGACGAGTTTTGTATGAAATTATGGTAAGAATGCTGTGTTTTTATTTTTAAGTTGCGGTTGAGTGGAGTTTTTCTTTGGTGGGTTGTAAAGAGTAAAGATGTTTTTGTAATTTTTATTTAATCATACTGAGCCTCAGCTTAGCCATGACTAGCAAAATATGAATGACTGTCATTATCCTCGAAGAGGTAGACAGAGAATTATTATGTCGGTCTACCCTTCGTGGAGAATGACAATTTAGGTATTTAGTCTGAAAGTTATCTAGTAGCAGCGATAGCTCAGTGGGGAGACCAACAGACTGCAATGCAGAGGGTCTCGGGTTCGAACCCACGTCGCGCACCTCTGACTTCCGGAAGTTATATGACTTTTCGAAATTATGTGCGTATTGATTGACAATTATCACCTGCTACGTGCCTCGGAGAGCACGTTAAGCCGTTGGTCCCGGCTGCCATGAACATCAATGGCAGTCGTTATTGGGAAAGTTAGTACCCTCTAATATCCTGACACTGGTCTAGCCTTAGGGTATCGTTAGCCTTCGGGTTGCGGAGGTCAGGTGGCAGCCGCTCCGTGTAAAAACTGATATCCAGTCAAATCCGGTTAGACCAGAAAAGCCGACCCCAAGTGACTTGGGAATAATAAAGGCTAAGGGAGAAGAGTCTGAAAGTTATCTATAGAGATCTCAAATACGTGTGAAATCTAGTTATTCACACTTAGCCAACATGACCTTCCTCACTCTAAGTAGATGCGCGTGTGGAACAGTTTATAATCCTGGTGGATATTTATATTATAACGACATTTGCACATCCTTTAAGCGTAACCGTGGATATAAATGCGACAAAGATTTAGCATTGACAAGTTCTTATAATTATGTATACATTTACTGAGTTAAGTTTTCTGTTACCACAACAAGACACGTTTTATAATTACTTATAATGTCTACGGTTTATTCAAAACTCAAGTTTAAATACAAATGTTCAGAAATTTGACACTTTACGTTCTAAGTAATATTAATTTGTTTCAGGGTTGTGGATATTCCGCATTCTGCCTAACAATAATAATAATATTCTATCACATAATATTAAATATTTTAATAATAGACGAAGTTTACAAAAAAAATATTGTGAACAATGTTTTACGACGTAGATATGAAACAGAATGTGATACAAACTCATTCAGTGTATTTTTATTTTAAGAAAAGCATATTATTTTATATGTATCCTTAATATGATCCTCATATGTTATAATATTACCGCAGACATTTTATTTCATTTTCATTTAATTTAAATATAGAATTATTTTTAGATACATGCCACTAATAAGTAATTGCTTCCTTTTTTTCTGTTGCCTTTATAACCAAAAATCCCTTGAAATACCTTCCGTACATCAAACACGGTACACACATACGACACAACAAAGCTACATCAATACGAACTAAAAGCACAAACTGGCTTCACAACAAGCCGAGCTTCCAGACTTTTCCGTTTGCTATGACACTTTGTGTCGCCTCTTTTTAATTAGCGTATTTTTCTTTGTAGCGGCTTCGTGTAAATTAGCCTCTGATGTGAAGAGCGGTGCGGCAAAGCTGGAGAGACGCACTATCATTGCCCTCGTTTTTATACACCCTGTAGGCATTACCATATTAGTGTAGTCGATGTTAGGGTAGTTTAAATCGAGATGCGATTGATGTTTAGTTTGATTTGTCGATTATTTCAGTCGATTATATTTGGTGCTTATTGATTTTGTAGGTTTGAAGGCAATTATAACTAGCTGCACATTGTAGATTATTATAATAAATTGAAAGTCTCGTAGCCCGATCTAAAGCATATTTTCTGTGATTATTTATTTTCTTGTATTTATAAAGCAGAAAGTGAGAAAAATAGATTAAATGGATACTTTTAGACATTTATAACAGTAGTTGGGGTATGAGTTAAGTTGCAAAACCGTTTCAAAAATTATTTTATTTCATAGTAGTATTTAACAAATAATTACAACAATATTATGAAAATGATTCAGTAATACAGTTTTTTGAAAAAAATAATTAAAGCAATAAAAACCGAAGTACGAGATTACCGCGATTCTTACCTAATCAACATAAAAAGTCTGCCTCTTTTCATAGTAGCCGCGGTAACCCAATGGACAAGATATCGGACTTACGGTCGAGAGGTCGAATCTAGACCTCTGTACTACCAACGTGAAACCAGTTCTAACACAAGCTTTAAATGCTTGTAGCCGAAGCCGGTGAATAACAGCAGGTATCAGTAATTTGTAATCCTTATCGCTAGTATCTAATCTTTTAATACTAAAAGACTATGAAGGATTTAAGCCTTTCAGGATTCGGTGTCCCGTGATAGGCACAATAAATCTGTTTATTCATCATAATTATTCACTCATATTCTTTGTTTAGGGGACCTGTTAAGGTTCCGGCTTTGCGATGAAATTGTTGCTCGTCATCAATCACACATTGCACTTTTGAGGCAGTCATACTCGTATCAAACCGACTAAGTAAAGGGCATGCACATGCACTGTAGAAGTCTTCTAAATCATGGCATACTGAAAATTACTACTTTTAGACTATAAGTAGTTTTTTCCACTAAAAGATATATTTTTAAGTAATTTATGGCACGTTTAATACCTACAATTTATATACCAATATTAATCTTTATTATGCGTACGTTACCATTAAAACTTCGCCATAATTCTGAACTACAAGTTGTTTGCGCATAAATTCGGCACAAATAACACAAACACTACCCAACGGCATTGTAGCACATTAGAATTTTAACTTCAGCAGTTTCAGCCACAAATATTAACAAATCCCAATCACGGGAGAGATTCGCGTATTCATACCAAACTTTCCGCCCAAGAGAGGGATGAAGTATACACAATTTAAAATGAGTAAGTGAGACATCGATATGGTGAATGTGAGAGCAGAGTACATGGGTCTGACATAATGATATATTAATTTCTGTCGCGAGCGCCCATTGTTTTGGTAGGTATTTTACGACGTGACGTATGGTCATTATGTTTTCATAGTTTCATAAAGACGATTCAAAGGCGTAAGTAATGCGTGTGTTTAATGATAGAAGTATAATGTGGGTGATAAATGCGTTATTGCGAATATATTATTCGTATTCAGAACTGACGTCGTGACGTCTATTAGGTGTGTATCTGAACATTATACCTACAGTTGTATTCAACATAGGTATGAGCCAATATAGAAAGGAGACTTATATTGCGGTTTGTTGAGTGGTAAGTACGACTAGCTTCAATGATAAACACGAGGGCAGTTGGACTGCCAGGTAGAAGATTTGAGATTGATCTCATGGCACGTACTTAAATTTCAAAGTAATGTGCGTTTTAATTAGTTGATTATGACTTGCTCCTAATTATATTTTCGTACACCGTCAAGTAAAGAAAAACCTCATAATATACATAGGTACCTGTATGTTAAACCTGCACGTCTGAAGATTTTTCATAATGTTCTCGAAGATGAATAAAGTCCGCTACACTTGGCCAGCGTTGTGGACTTTGACCTAACCTATAGGCCTACCCAGACCTGACTCAAAAGGAGAAAAGCCTTGTATTTAAAAAATTCTACTGGGCACGGCCCTCGTCTCAATTTATGAACAGTTTCCAAATCGACCTGATATTGTTATTACACATAAATTAATTATTTATATCAATTAGTTTACAATAATTGTCAAGTACCGCATCATCGCTAAAAGTAATTTCTAAACTTGAACTTACAATAATCTTTCAAGAATGAAGAACAATCGCTCTAGCGATAGGTCATTCTTCTACCGCAGAGCGGAACTTTACATCTAAACCACACACATTTTTGTTCTATGTTTAAAATCCACAACACTCGTCGCCCCGAAGACCACTTAAACAATTGCACCATCCAAGATGATATAAGTGAGAATCGGTAATGAATTGCCGTAAATCTTAGAGTTCGAAAAAATGGTTCAAGTAATATGCAAAAAATTACCAGGTCAGAGGTCAAAGGTCATAGTCATTTCAGAGGTATATCGACTATGCTGAGTCGAATAGCGATGACCGCGAATCTTTAGCTCTTACGGACGGACGGACGAACAAAGCTGTTGTATAAGAGTTTTTTCGAACTCTAAAATACATGACCACACTTTTTTGTTACACATTAGACATGATAACAACTGCTTTAACGAGCTCAAGACTCTTAAAGATATGGATAAACATAAATGGGTATAACTGAAAATGTCTCTACATATTTATATTATAGGTAGTGGCTCCGTGCTTCGCTAATGAGATCTTTGATATCGATATTCTTGTGTGTACCCCTTTGAGCACACGAAGAGCTCGCAGTACCTTTGATAATCATTTATAGAGGGCCGACTTATATTATTTATGTATCGATGAGGACTATAATAGATTAAATCACCATAGATACCACCAACGATTTTTGTGGCATAGGCCTCTTCTCAGTATAAGAAGGGTTAAGCCGTAGTCCGCTACGCTGGCCGAGTGCGCGTTGGCAGACTTCACATATCGTTGAGAACATTACGTAGAACTCTTAGACATGTAGGTTTTCTTACGATGTTTTACTTCACCGTTGATGCAAGCGATAATTAACTAGAATATGGTATATATATATATGCACATTACCATACATATATCCATATCCTTTTAGTAGGTTTTAAAAGGACATTAATGAAATATCTCTACATCCGCGCGTTTTAATTTTTAATAACATAATATCAGTTCTGTATATAAATTGTCCCACAGCTGGACACGGGTCTCTTCTCAGTATGAGAAAGGCTAAGCTGTAGTTCACCAAGATTACCTAGTGCAAATTGGTAGACTTCATACATTTTTGAGAACGTTATGGAAAACACTCAGATATGCAGGTTTACTCATGATATTTTCTTTCACAATTAAAGCAAGCGATAACTAACTATATAATAGCACAAAATCTCGACAAGTCAGAGGTGCGTGCCTTGGGGTCGAACTCGAGACCTCTATCTATCAGTCTTCTATTAGGCTTGTGCTATTACTAGCAATTTATAATCGTACATCATTGCCCGCATACAGAGACTTATTACCTACACCCACATTTCAGCAACCTTAAGTCCATGTAATAAGGCGTACGTCTATTGCCATGCCCGTCACTTTTCTAGACTACGTGCTGATACTGAAAATACCTTGATTTTTAGAAATCATTACTAGGTAGGTATTATTATTACTTTGAAATCGCTTAAATTTAAGTTTTTTACAGAATTTCAAACAAAATTTTATTAGCTCACCAACCCCTTTTAACTTCACTGGGATTACAAAAAAGGCAAACTTATAATGACTTTAATCGATCATTAATTATTTGTAATTTAACCAAATGTCGTACTTGGGACTTTAGTATGGTAACCACTGCACCATTTCTATATATATACATTTTTAGCCGCAAGTTATTTAGGTACCATGTGATACGTCTCAATAAACAATCCACGAGATCCAGTTTCATATTCCAACACGTCCAATCGTGCAGGTCATTAGTGAATGACGTCATACTAGGGGATGATAATTAGCGTTTCCAATCCACCCTCCGTCCTCGGCATATGGCGATGGACCGAATGCAAGTCATCCACGGGATGGGGGTGAGGTGTTACGTCTACATGAATGCATGTAATTGTAATAATTTATTATATAATTTTCGACAACATAAAGCTGCTGTTAGACGATTTTTGTAAGTTGCGACCGTTTGATAAGGTCACCATCACAATATATTTATATGACGCTGTATTGTTTTATATCAGAGAGTAAGAACAGACCATGACAATTGGTTTGATGAGTGGTCGTCGATAAATATTGGAAGGAACTTGACATTCCTTTTATTAACGAAAAAATGAGTTTTTGTAATGAATTCTCATATTCCTAGGAAGAGATAGACTTGTCGTTGGCGCAATGGTAGTTTATGCGCGTGGTGTGCATGAGGTCTAGGATGCCCGGGTCGGACAAAATGTCATTAAATTTTTCGGTCAATAAATTCCGTAACTAAGCTCAATAAACTGCTGCGGGCTCGCCACGTATAAAGTGGAACCTACAATCCTAACTGGTAACATGTGGATGTAATACAACTCTGCCACTTCTCCAAGGATATAGGCGTACGAAAGTGTAGGTGTATGTATATTATATATGAAATAACTTAGTATACAACCCTTCCAGACTAATGGGCTCCGCGACTCAAGTATAGATAGCTACATAATTTTGCAAAAATCTTAAAAAACGTTTTTACGGCCTTCGTTAATTTAAGCAACTACTTAAATTTCGAGTTAATCTAGTTATCTTGCTCTCAATATACATACAGATAAATAATCTAATCGCTTCAGTATAATTCACATATCTGATATCTAGAAGTACGCTCAAACGTTCCAAACATATTTTCCAAACTTATTCAAACATGCATGATATACAAGCACGTATCACATAAATAATTCATGAACTTTCATCCATAGAAAACATCACGCGCCAACAAGGCAACTGTTCTCCAGCCGCTCATCAAAGACTAATACACGAACTTTGCGTATTAATTATACTGAAATCAACATAAACAAACAAAATAACTACCTACACGCTTAACTCCAAATATTTCACTGGATATCCGACATTTCTTATCCTACCCACTTAAAACATTCGAAGGGCAATGGGTCCTCAGAGTGTCATTCATCAACAACTCCGAACTTTGCATGTACCCAAAACCTCTTATTATTTGCCACCCTACACTATAAAATTGGACCAAATGTGTCTGTACAACCCCCTCGAATTTAAGCTCTACTAAAACAACGATAGAGTTTATATTTGGATGTTTATCTATCTTAAAACACAGTCGTTTTAAAGCATTAATTATCGCGTTCGGCCCCAGTTTTAGGGTAAACCCTTTAGGAAATTTTCGTCCCTTACTGGTCACCCCTCGTGGTCGACGCGTGCCTTAGTCATTAGTATGCGCTATGTAAACTAAGGTATGTCGAAAAGGCTCAGTTTAATTTCGGCTATACTTGTCGTTTGATATGCTAAGAACGGTGATAGTTGAGTGAAATGAACGTTTGAATATATAAACGACTGTAATGGGTACTCCGGGGTACCATAATAACAAACATTCAAAGTAATATCGTGAATGCGAGTTTAAGTCTGTTTCTTAGTTTTGTTGAACCTATATAAGTACTGAAGCCGTTTAAATATTAATTTTGTGTATAAGTTGCTAGGTCAAAGGAGTTTAAAGGTCTCGAACGTAGCTTACATAGACCAGTTATTAATGTGTTGAAATGCAAATAAAATCATTTACTTTCATCACTACCCTATGTATTTTGACATTGATAACTGTTACTTTTTGACCTAAACGAATAAATGATATTTGACTTTGACTTTCATAATCCCTTAAATGATTTTTCGGACACGACAACATTTAAAATAAAATTAAGAACAATTGACAATTAATTAAATACAAATGTATATGAAAAAGAAGTCAAGGAGAGTAGCTTACATGAAAATAATCAGTTTACAAACCTATGAACGCTACTTTCAATCTCAAATTGTTTGAAACATGTTCATCGCAAATGTACTAATGCTGCTTACCGAAGCTTAAATGATATCTTGTTTTACCTAACATGATGCTACGGAGGTTTCATTTTTAAGCCCGGATAGATAACCCTTTCGCCGACTTCTAAGCAAATCAAAACGATCATAATACTGAGTAGAGCTTGTATTTATTACTTATTCGACGAGACAGTCGTCTTTTCACATATAAATCGTTTAAGAAGTAGTAAAGTAATGATTATATTTTATAACTTTACTTTAACTGTCAGTTGATTACTTTACATAAACTGTCATTTTTAATACGTTTGTAAATATAGGTATATTAGATTATTTCGTTTTAAAATTAACTGTCATTTTGATTACTTTACTTTAATTTCAGTGACGTTGTTGACAGTTTGGGCTTATATTTGTAACGTTAAACCTCTTACTGACTAGTAGAAATTACTGTGAATTGGTATTGCCTATACCTAAGCTCTTAAAACACTAAATTTGTTTTAGATAAAGTTTATTCAGTGATTGAACAATCAGCCTCTTATAGAATTTAACGGGATATTTTTAAACACATTATGTTGCAAGGGATTAATAAATAAATAACTATCCTACTATCATTATTGTTAATTTATACATTACTAGATTATTCCCGCGTCTTCGTTCGCGTTAATGTCGATTAAAATAATAATGATGATCGGTGGAGTAGTTAATTTTTTTAGATAAACGGCAATATCTCTCTTCTTCTGTACCCGTGACATAGTGAATGTAAAATTGCATGGTGCGTTTTGAGGTCTCATGCTCAAACATACTGCTGCATACTGTTCAAAATAGAGTTCCGATCCAGTTTAACCGAATGATTTTAATTAAGGAGAGTACCAATTGTGATATTTTTAACACTGAGTTATGTTTTAATTGCGAGAGGAACGCTGTTTTCTTATCAATCGGTCTTAATAAAAAAAAAGTAGTTTTACTGGCTTCCTGCTTTTAGAAAAATTAGTCTAAATTACGGTAGCATTTTATTTTGCTACGGTAGTACTCTATTGATAGCTATTATATTATTGTATTTTCAGCGCAAACTCGCTAACATATTTATATTGAATACATAACAAATCAATTATTTAAACAAAGCAATTTACATCCACTCTATTAATAAACTAAAACATAATTAGTATTAATAACGTATCAACGTGTCAAACTAAACAGTACCTGTCGCATTAGTTCGCCCGAATGCGCTCCCTACACATTTAGTTTATGCAAAATTAGTTTTCCAATACAAAACCCCCGTCTCTAAGCCGTATTAGCTTATCTTTCCACTTGGCACGCTATAAATTGGTCAAAATCTCGTTGGCTCCTCGACTTTGCCACGTATTCCTAAGTGGTAGGGTGACCATGAGCGGCAAATAAGTCAGGATAGCTGGTAATGTGGCTTAGATTTTTGGTACATAAAATTTGTATATCGTTTTTGGGTGTTTGTACATACATACATAGTCTCACGCCTGTATTCCCGAGGGGGTAAGCAGAGGTGTATGACACACCCACATTTCGCCAACTATGTTTTTGGTCCCACGTAATAGGGGGCGAGCCTACTGCCGTCTACCAGAATTGTCTAACAGAAAAACCCAATACCACTTTGCCCGACCCGGGAATCGAACCCGGGAACTCACAATCCACAGTCGTATAGCTACCACTGGACCAACGAGGCAGCTTTGTAGAGTTTTGTTTGTTGTAAAATTATCTATATAATACTGTAAACTTTGAAAAAAATTTATGTGGTAATAAAGAATGTCAGGTAAAAATGAGATTAGAGGAAAGAGAGTTTCTGCTTCAGCCCCGTGTACTCACGGGGCCGTGGAACTCCACGGGAATGTATATCGAAATAAAAGTATCGCTTACGTTTGGTGATGAGATCCACCGCGAGCATGAGCGCCAAAATTGTGGTCAAAAGTAAAATAGTCTCGGGTTTGAGTCCCAGGTCAGGTGAAGTAATTTTATTTTTATTTTTCGATCGGGAAACCCTTATTAGAAGTACAGAGTCTTAGCCAAGACGGTTATAAATGCAATAGGCTCACCCATTATGAGCTGGGCTATACAGGTATTCATGAATACCTTACGAGTATTTAAAATACTTTACGAGTTTTATATACATGGGCTATATTTTATTCGAGCAGTAAACCTTTAACAAATTTATCCAAACTCAGAACCTAGACCATATCAAGATATATTATAAAGCGATAAAATTTGTTAGTTTACGCCTTTATAGTCTCAATACTCAATTATATTTTATTGCATTCCATGTCACGATCACATCATGTCTCTATGTCACGATCGGTTGTTGCATGCGTTAATACTTCCCAAAGAAAGAACTTGACATCGTTCTAAAAATCTTTCGTTCTGAAATTACTGAGACTTGTTCCACTAATTTCGCGCCTCATACTCACCGTATTCCCAAAGCTAGTGGCTCTTGCGAGTGGTATCACCATTTTGCAATGTTCAACGAGTAGAAAGATAACATCGCTCTGAACAATATGTTCTATTATTGCTTCAAGATAACAATACAGTTTTGTTTATGTATTAGTACATAGATTTATTGCTTCTGACGTGTACTGTGTATGTTAGGGGTGATTGTTCACTAGATTAGTAAGTTTCAAGTGATTGGGTACAGAATGTAGGCACTTGATGTCTGTTTGAATAAACATCATCGTACGAGCAAATAATTAAATCACTGCTCTACATATTTTAGCCCTCTTCAAGTCCACTTCTAATACATTTTTATTTTATTTCAAGTTCATAATATCATCATCATCATCAGCCTCAGGCTATAATAGTCCACTGCTGGACATAGCCCTCCCCTAATGAGCGCCATAGCGCCCTGTCTTCGGCTTGCCGCATCCAGCATCTGCCTGCAGTCTTTTGCAGATCGTCATCCCATCTGGTCGGAGGGCGTCCTACACTACGTTTGCCGAGTCGCGGTTTCCACTCAATAATATATTGTCTCACAATTTCACTGAAAGGTAGACAGACAATAACTAGATACTTGACACAGCCTTAATTAATGTAATAATTGCAAATGTAAATTTGTTTGTTTCGCTTAGCTATTTCACCGATCCTCATGATTTTACAGGGGCACAGAAAAGGACATAGGCTACCTATCATCCAGAAAAACACTGTTCCCAAGCAACTGCAGCCGCGTGCAAAAATTAGTTTCAATATATTTCTGATCAAGCAGTTAATGTTTCCTATGATCGCTCATTGCAGGCGGTGTTAGGATACAGTGTCACTGGCACATCGCCGACCTTAAAGAAAAGTAGCAAAGATAAAATGAAAGAGAGGAATGCAATAGAAAGGTGGGATCTTTTCCTAATAGAGGTTACTACTAAACCTATATCTGTTTAAAGTTATGGCCAATTGGTTAAAAAAAAATAATAAAGAATTGTAAAAAAAAAAAGCGTTCTAATCTAGTCTAATAAACGTCTATTGCCATTTTGTTATATTTATCACACAGAGACTAGAACAGAAATCTATTTTGAACATTTACATACATACATACATAGATTCACGCCTGTTTCCCAGAGGGGTAGGCAGAGACTACGGATTTCCATTTGCTACGATCCTGACACACTTCTCTGGCTTCATTCACTTTCATCACATTCCTCATACACGCCCGTCGGTTCAAGGTGCTTTTAACCTGGCCTTTATCCAGAACGCCTCCGATCTGATCAAGAAACGTTCGCCTAGGTCTTCCTCTTGCGACTGTTCCATTCACACTAGCCCTATAAACTTTCTTAGTCAGTCTTTCCTCGTCCATTCTTTCTACATGCCCAAACCAGCTTAACATACCCTTTTCTATTCTTGTCACTATATCGACTTAATTAATTTTTTCATTATTTATTAATTAATCAGGCAATATTATGGTCTTGGTCATCCCCTTCAAAATAGCTTGTTCATTTTTACATAGCTAAAAGGATACTTACATAAGTATATAACGTAGAAAAAAGTAAAACCTATTTAAACTCACCCTACCACTGGGTCACAAATTACACAATCTTATTTATTCCTACATTGTGAGTTCTTTATAAACCCTAACTCAAAGATCATACAGACTGGTAACAAATATTTTTGAATCACTATAATATAGTCCCTTGTGAGGTAACCGCTCAAATCTCTACTAGTCCGCTAGACTTGGATACAAATATCTCTATCTAATACTACATCACTACTTCTGCTAAACAATAAATTTAATAAAAAAATCTTTTGATACAGAGATTTTATGATAATAATTATAATAACGACATTATTTAAAAACCATACGGATTTTACAATTCTTATATTCAAGGCAAGCTTGCTAAATAATTATGCCTCTTTTGTATGTACATACTGGACACGCACATTTTAAGGTAAGTATTCTATATAAAAAAAGCATTTTTTATACACTTTATATAGAATATTGTACTTAACTATATAGATCTTATTCTTATTATTAATAAATATTAGTAACCCAAACCATGATTGAACTATTGCAAAACTATTATAGAAAATTAGTTCAATCACAATACGTGAACCCTAATTCATTTTAAATTATCCACCTTACAAAAACCAGCATAACTTGAGCTCTGTCTCCATACTAACCACGGCCAAAATTTTTAACACAACAAGTTTCATTATCAAACTAACACAAAACTAAGATAAGGTGCCTCCCTACACAGTAATCTTTACACACCCCACCAAAAGCTTCCCAAACTTCGGAACAAAGTTGGAATAACTTTGGAAGACCAAGGGCTGTTTAGAAAGGACCCCAAACTTGGCCCGACTCTGAAATATTAATGTAGTTTCACAGAATCGTATATGAGAGGTGTATATGCTTTCTCGATATTTGCTAATGGCTCCCAGCTAGCCGGCTAATATCGATACGTATCTATACAGCGCCTCGGCGAAGCCCAACTTCCTAACTAATATTGTAAATGCGAAAGTACATATGTTCTTCATTTTAAAAAGAGCAAAGTTACGTCGTGTTTTTGTAGAAATAGCTAATGACTGGATAGTACTACAGGAAGATTTTACTTCGAAAATGCATTGGGTTGACAGAGTTGAATTACAGCCTAATTTCTCCAGCTATATTTTTGGAATCCACATTATTGGAGACCGGCATATTGCTCTCTACCAGGCCCAATTCCAGACACGGGAATGCTTTAAAAATAATTCTAACCGCAACACCAAATATCACTTTGCCCGAACAAGTAATCAAATCAAGTAATTGGCCTCAAACTCTAGTACATACTTGTTCTACGGTGATATTAAATTATATAAATGTAGATAATGAAGACACAATTTTAAAATCTTCAGGTAAGGTAAGAATAATAAACAAGGGTAAATATTCTATGGTATACAGGCCAGTCACTGCCGTGTTTACGAAGAAACGTGACTTATTTTAAAGTTTCCTGTAACACGAACTTGTTTATAAAATGAGACCTAGATCTATACTCAGATACGAACCGTTGTCCGTACGCCATTGCGTGCAAATTCACGCACACATGTGCACAAATATGGATACGCGGACGACACTACACATGCGAACAATTTTCGCACACAAGCACAATCGTCGGGCAAATTTTCAACATGGCACACCAAGTTAGGGGTGGACTACACTCGTGTCCTTCCTTTTGATTGCAATTAATTCGGAAACTAGGGGGGAGGCGGGCGGCGCGCGGGCAGGCTCGCGGGGAGGAGGAGGGGGCAAACCAAAGGGTTCGTTCGGCCAATGCGCAGGGCCGAACTTGGGAATGAATTGTTGGAGTTGCAAAGTTGGTACAAGTGTTCGGTTTGGTTAGCGGTCTTTAGTTCTAGTTTTGTTTCTATTGATTTGCGATCAAGTTTTTGCGGTAATTTCACGTGTAATGGAATCTGTGAGTAATTACGTAATGTCGATATCATGTACCGTTTCAGCAGAGGATTTAAATTATTAGTGGGTAGGTAGATACAATATAATTATTTACATTTCTATGTTTTTTTAGTTCTAATAATCAGTGTCGTATTACAAACTGCTTCAGTAGACTTGGGGTTATATTTATTATATATCATTTATATTCCAATATTGTTTTAAAAAATCTTTTAAAATATACAAAAATTAAATCAGTTATATTTTGTAATATCATTTCTCAATAGAGGAGACTATAAAATAACTTTTTCATTTATATCGTTTAAGAAGAAAAGCAATAAAACGTTTTATATATATATATTTTATTTTAAGAAAATGAGCTCTTAAGGCATGACCTGTTCTAAAATAAAAAATAATTCTACAACTACGACTAGAAAACAGAAACAAAAATATTCTAAGGAATTTCCCCACGCACTCCCGCCCTGGCCCTCAAACGGTCTACCCCGCCATTACCCGGTGAAAAATATCCAGACATTTTTATCCCGTACTTATAACCTGTTAGACTTGTTTTCTTTTTGCAATTAGTGACTGGGATATTAACGGCCCAGCCTCGATATCCAGGAGATGAGAAAGGTAGCATACCTGTGAATGTACTAGTCGTTTTTGGGAGTAAATCGTATATCGTAGCGGTGAAGGGTACAGGGACGGTAAGGGCTGTGAAGGGGGGTTAAAAGATTTGTGATGTCTTTCTAACTTAGATGCAAATAGGCTCACGGCTATATGTCCCAGAGGTATAGGCAGAGATATTACACCCATTTTTCGATAACTATGTTTTAGGTCTCGCTTAATAGAGGGCGAGTTCTACGTAATAGGAGCGATCTTTTAAAGTTGATGTTTATAGCCGTTATCCTAACTTACACGTGCGTTTTGGGGCGAGTCGGTTACACAACATAGCATCACGCTTATATAACTTAAAGGTTAAGCAGAGGCGTATAGCACCCATATTTCTACAGCTTTATAATTTTATAGCACAATGTCACACTTGTTTATAAATTTCTTACTATGAGATTCGGTATTTATTTATGGTATAGTCATCTGCCCTTTACGCATGAGCGTAATGTTAGGAATAAATAAAAATATATTAGTTATCAAATGAAATCAATAAAAACCCTTGCTCTTGTCGGTGGAGCCATTTCCATGTCTTTCTATACTGATCTAATTGACGACTCGATGGCGTAGTGGTTAGTGTAACCGACTGCCACGCCTGAGGTCGTGGGTTCGATTCCCGCACAAGTCAAACATTTGTGTGCATGAACATGGATGTTTGTCTTGGTCTGGGTGTTTCTATGTATAATATGTACGTATTTACAAAAAAAAAAGTATATATGTATGTTTATCCATTGTCTAGTACCCATAGTACAAGCTCTGCTTAGTTTGGGCTAGATGGTGTTGTGGTATGTGATAGAATATTATATTATATTATTATTATATCTATGTTATTTCTCCTTGGTCTACTCCTGTTGAGTTGAGATAGATGTTAAATAAATATACCTTATATTAATTTTCACGTCACCCCGCTACGATGAGAACTAAGTGTTGCACGTTAGCGTGTCATTGTATATTTTATAATCAATTGTTATTTTTTAATCACTATTAAAAATGTATCGCCTCGCCTCGATGGCGTATTGGTTAGTGTTACTGACTACCGCGCCTGATGACGCGGCTTTGATTCCCGCACAAGTCAAACATTTGTGTGCATGAACATGGATGTTTGTCTTGGTCTGGGTGTTTTTATGTATAATTGTATGTATTTACAAAAAAAGTATATATTATGTATGTTTATCCATTGTCTAGTACCCATAGTACAAGCTCTGCTTAGTTTGGGCTAGGTGGTGTTGTGTGTATGTGATAGAATATTATTATTATTATCTATGAAACACCACATTAATATTTGTGTCTATTTTGTTTAAAGAAAGACTATTTCCGCTTTAGCTACAATCCCTATGTTGCGGGGGATTTCTGGAACCTTAATATATTGAACACGAAAAATACCCAAAGTTGTTGTCCTGTGAAATCTACCCGTTAAGCCCACAACAACAGTGGCAAACGTCTCCTAAGCCATTGCGAATGTGCAATCCATTGCCGATATTTAACGTACCTAATCAATAAATTATGGTAATCAGTAAGACATAAGATGAAAATTACCTTTCTGCCAGACACCTGCTGATTTATAAATTTGTCAACTTACACTTTACCAGGACTAGGATCCAACCCGGGCCGTCACGATCATACTCATACGCAAACGTTTCTCTCTTTTTAGTCATTAAAGCAACTTTGCTGTCCATGCAGACCTTAACACAAATGTAGTAAAATAAACAACTTGAAAATAAGGCTCTTCTGAGAATCAATTTAACTCTTTTGTTCTTGCACTTTAAGTCTAGAGTGGGTGTCTGTAAAAATAGCTAACACATTTTTAGATACCTTCAAGCAGGGGGCAGTATACACGCATAGTCTAAGGGGCAAGGGGTCATTGTCGAATGGGAAGGCAGAGTTCTATTAACATTGACATTGACCAGTTATAATTTCCACAAATAAAAGACGTCAAGACTTCTGGCGTTTGCCTGGCGTATTTCCGTTATAATATCTCTTTACTGGCTGCTGTACAGAAAGTGTCTGGTTGATTTCGGGTCAAGCTAAATATTATAAAAAAATTCTGTTAGGTAGATTTCATCAGCAGCATGGAGTCTAAGAATGTGTCTGATAGACACCTGAATTGTGGTAACTATAATTTAATTTTAAACCTTGTGTAATTAAATAATAGTGTGCAAATTCATTTAAGTCGGATTATTAGAAAATGTTGAAATTAGTGCTTAAGGTATTCTATATTTATATTATTTCTATTTGTATTCCTAAATAAATCTCCGCAAAATAGTGATTAATTATTCCCTATTATGACTTTACCACCACAACTAAAATACATTTCATGAATTCCGTCTAGACAATTTGAATACATATGATTTATTACCCTTCTATATAAGTTACATTTTAATCCTATACAAAGGTACAAATAAGGTGGTTCATCTTATTTTGACCGTTAACCCTTTAACCACACTTGTGATACAGCATCCCCTCATAACATTTGACCTGGCGTGAACAGATCAATTGAGAGCGCGACCTGTGTCTATCTGGACCGGTTCGGGATTCATCTCCTGAATATCTATACAAAAAGGTGCATTGGGTCAAAGTGTTAATAGAGCATTGAAAGGGCTATTTTGTAATTAATACTTTAAATACTTCTTTTTGACGGCTATAAAATGACATGTCGGTCTAGTGATGGGAAACTTGAACTTTTCTACGCCAAATAAATATTCCTATTAAAAAGTTTGTTTAGGTCTGTTGTACTATAAGATTAATTTAAATATGAGAAAAATAAACATATTATTATAAATACTTGACCTTTTAAAATGTAAACAATATTGTAACAATAAAGTTTAAATTAAACAAGTGAGAAACGGCAATGAATTGCCGTAAATCTCAGAGGTCAGAGGTCAAAGGTCATAGTCATTTCGGGGTTATATCGACTATGCTGAGTCGGATGGCGTTAACCGCGAGTCTCTAGCTCTTACGATTCTTGAGTTGAAAGTTGTATAACAGACGGACGGACGGACAAAGCTGTTGTATACAAGTTTTTTCGAACTCTAAAAACAGAGCAAATGTCATGTTCATTGTAGATAGTAAATGTTTCCAATTCCAAGTCTTTAGTGCAGTCTATATATTTTGACATCGATTTTCGAGTCACATACCTACTTTGTCAAATCATTGCATAATGTAGTCATTTGCATATTATTTTGTTGTGTACCCATTCTAGCTAAAAAAAGAAGATGTCCATGTCCAGCTATGGACTAAGTCATGGTAGTTCCTGCCTGATGATAATCTTTACTAATATTATACATGCGAATTTGTAATATTAGTAAGGATTACTGGCTTGTTGGATACGCTTTTACGCTTTAACTACTTGACCGATCAAAGGATCAGTAAAGGACATAGATAGACTTTTACATTCAGAAAAAAATACTGCGAAGCCGCGGGCAAAATCTAATGTAATCTATAATGAAGTTATATTTATGAATTATATCATCGTTTATTTTTAATATTGGACTGCTCGTCTGGATTAGTCGTTGAAGACTTGCTCGTCGGTATTGTCACAAGCTTGACGCTGATGCCTCTCTTTTTTTAAATACTACTCTGGCACTATGAATATATTCAATCATTAAGTTGGAGGTTTGATATCCAGGAAGGGCACATTTAATGTAATTAAGAGCAGAGTCAACTTTAGGGAGAATGAAAATTTCGATTAATGAAGTCACTACCACTCGTGCTCACGGAGTTCTTGCGATATAGAGCGGGAGCCTCTTGTCGTCTAATGGATACAGTTTTATAACTATCTGGTTCACAACATAAAGCTTACTCAAATGTGAATACAACCTATACTCTTGAGAACGGACAAGCGAGATGCCAAATTTATACATTTTTTGTTATGCCAATGTCGCGTTAGTTTCAAACACTATACGTAAACGCGGTATCTCCCAATGAAATAAATTAATCTGGCATATCTGAGACAGTTGGGTACTTCTCGGGACACCCCGGGGCAGATGGTTCGTACAAAACAAACTTGTGTACATTCATTACAATTTTAGCTCGAGTGCCGTTTAACTGCTAGTTTTCGGACGTGATTCGAACTCTGCTAAGTCTTTAGATATATGCTCTAGAATGGGCTTAGTTATAGAGATTTTATGGCTGCATATATACATATATACCTATATACACACACACGTGTGGCAGAATTACGGGGTTGTAAAGACACCTGACTAATGTTATAAATATAACATTAGTTAGGTTTCCTGACATTTTCCTGCTTTTTTACTCTTTTACTATGTGATCTTCTTTTCGTGTGGTTAGTGGCGAACCTGTTGTCAAGAGTTGTGTCAAGCCGCTTGTCTCTGACATGGCTTAACGACTCTGTAAATTTGACAACAACCGGGACCGACTTTTTACGTGCCCTCCAAAGCACGGAGATGCTCAGATGAAATACCACTAAGCGTTCACCCATCTATAGACTGACAAAAGATTAGCGAGGTTAAGCAGCGTTGGGTGTGCAACGCTGCTTAACCTCGCTAATCGTTTACCGATCAGTGAGTGCAACTGGCTATGAGCGCCTCTACTATATGATGATAATATGGCTTTCTAATGTTGAGAGAATTTTTAAAATCGGCTGATTAGTTTTTGTGTTAAGTCCTTATAAACAAAAAACAAAAAATCAAATCTTTCCTCTCTTTAATATCAGCATAGATTAATCGCTATAATCTGGTTTCTTGCATTTTATTTTAAAATGACTACTGCCGCACTAGGAAGAAATTCTGTCTCGGGGGACTCTACAAACATTCAAACAACGGACACAAAGAGAACCCAGAGTCGGAACAACTATTTGTGGAACACACATTTTGGGTCGTGTCGAACCCACAACACTCGTAACGGCGGCAGTGCCTAGGTGACCACTTAAACCACTACGCTAACCGTATTTATTTATTAAAGAGAACTATCAGACATGCACGCTTCCTCGCGATGTTTTAGGCTGTAGCGGCCCGTGAGCAGTCAGACACATTTGTTTTTAGATTTCGGAAAAACTCTTATACAGCAGCTTTGTCCGTCCGTCTGTCTGTTATACAACTTTCAACTCAAGAACCGTAAGAGCTAGAGACTTGCGATCAACGCCATTCGACTCAGCATAGTCGTTATAGCCCGAAATTACGATGACCTTTGACCTCTGACCTCAAGGTCATGTGGTATCACGTGACCTTTGCATATTACTTGAACCATTTTTTTGAACTGTAAGATTTGCGGCAGGTCATTGCCGTTTCTCACTTGTTTCTGGATAGAAGGTACCCCGATGTCCTTTTCTGTTCCCCCGACAACGTGTATGCAAAATTTCATGATAATCGCTCGAGTAGTTAAGGCGTGAAAGCGTAATAAACAAACAAAAAACTAACATTCACATTTATAATATTAGTATTTGATGAGTTAATGCAGGTAAATTCAAATCCTAATCCAAAATACCATTGTATCAATTGGGAATTTATAATAAAAGCAACAGAAATGAAAAACAAATTAAACTAGTTCACTTAAAGGTCAAATCACAACAAAACCGCCTCACATTCATACAATTATAAATACATAAACATACATTTTATCGACTCGTACACATACTCGAATACCCAATTAATCATTTCAGTAGACATTTACCCATCGCTGAGCATGTATGCACATTGTCCAGTGCAGACACAGGGACACACACACAGACGCACACATCCACGAGTATTTAGGTACCGTGGACCCTAACCACAATGGTGGGACTGAGCATGAATACGCTCTAACCCTTCAGGTCCATGCGGCAATTATTCAAAGAGAATAGTTTAACAGAAAGGATTGTAAGGACTGTCCGCTCTGAATATGATATGTTGTATTGTCTCATTACCACTATACGATTCTCGATTGTCTGTTTACTGAATAGGGTTGCAATTTGAATGTGGGTATTGTGGTGGTTACGTTTTATTTTTGGAGGGTAGTATTTCAGTATATTTAGAATATTTATACATTTGTCCGTGGCGGGTGTACGGACGGCAGCGCGGATGAGACCTCGGCGAGTACATAATAGGTACAGTGATTTAGTACGGCGCTGTTGGTGATTTTAATGTAATTAGTCTGGCCGAATGTTACCGCCATTCTGTTTGTTCCCCGACAATGCGGAAACGTAATGCTCTTTGAGAGAATTTCAGAAATTTGCCGACTGAGCTAAATTATTTGCAGGAAATAAATAAAGGACCGCCACTGCCTTCTGGCAATCCTTCACTTGTTATTCGGTAAAAGTAGATTATTTTGATATAATAGAATTCTTTTTATATTTGATGGCAGCAACATTTACACGAATTATAATTTAGAAGTGTTGCACGCTTCTTACTAAACATTACATATACAGAACATTATAAGCTTTTTAAACTTTGAATTTAAAAATATCTAATTATGAATAGGACTAAAGACTTAGGTAATCTTCGTTGATTTTTTAACTTTTTCGTGATTTATTTTATGCATAATAAAATATGTAATAACATATTATTTCACATCACATTTTGTTAACATTCATATTTCCTACACTGTCCGTGCACTGTGTACATATGTAATTACAAAACACAATTATTTATGTAAGTGTTAATGCCAGGCTTAAAACGAGTCCCGTAAAATATCAAGTGTACGTCCACATTCTGCACATATCTTTAAATAGCAGTATGGAGACAGATTCTGGAAGAAGCCGCCGATTAAAGTTTTGTACTAACATTTATATACTATGCTACGAATATTTTAACGTAATAGACATCCTAACTAATATTATAAAATAATGTGAATGTGAGTTTATTTATTACACCTTCACTACATACTTTCTATAAAACAAATTATTAAAAAAATGTTTATATGACACAAAACCGAATACATTCACAGTGGGTACATGGTTATTAGGCACTAACTATACAGTATGTATTTCATTAAAAAGTACTGAGACTGTTTACCAAACTAGGCAAGAGCCTGTATTTTGGCTGACACTGTTCAGTCATGGTAATTTACACTACAGTACGTATTAAGTTTTAGACGTGAATGTTGCTGTACAGCATTAATTTATTTACGCCTTTATTTATTTATTTACGCCTTAACTACGCGCCCTATTATCATCTTTTGCATACACGTTGTCAGAGACACAGAAAAGGTCATAGGCTACCTTTTCAATCAGAGAAAAGTTTTTACTGTTCCCGACAGATTATTATTTATAAGGTTAAATAAATAGTTTTGAATGATACATTATTTTGCTCAACTCTAATACTTATCTTTGTACTTAAATAGTACGGTTTTAAGTAGTTACTTTCAAAGACTATATCGTACTACTACTGCATGATATTATTGCGTTAAGATTTTTTCATAGTTGTCGTCAACGTAAAAGAAACCCAGAAGAAGAATTATATGTGTACTTGTTTCAAACTATGACGAACTATTAAAATTAAACTACTTTATACAGATTTTATTGCGTTGTTTTTTTAGAAAAATATTATTACATTATTTTGAAACTTAACTACTATTAAACACTGTCACTGGTTACAACTAATTCAACTTTTTAAATTATATAAACTATTTAGATGTAATTTGACACTTTCCCAACGTTTTGGTTGCTTTACAGTAGCCATGTTCACTGAGAGAGTCTCTCCGTATAAAGTAGTTTTATTTATTTATTTATTATTTATTTTATTTATAACGTAAGACAATATTATATTACAAACGATTTTTAACTTGTATAATATTCCTGGGAAACAAGCCTACTCCACAAACCCAACTCAAGTGCGGGTAACACTGAAATTGTGAAAACGGCAATGACCATGCAGAATAGTGATCATCAAAATTCCATGAGCGAAGTACTATTAGAGCGGGAGGGGGCGATTCCCCCCTCCCTTCCCCCTGCAGCTGGCCGACCTCTGCATGTTATACGGCTATAGAGAACTGGCTTATTGGTCAGTCTTGCTATTATATTTATTATAGATACTGGCCAGTTAATTCTAGTCTTATTCGAATTTTAAATTTGCATTCTGTGATAGCAATGTAATTTTTTTGGCATAGTTGTTTCGTTTATTGTCGTTATTAATATTTATGTTAACTAGCTACATCATAGTCAAAAACCATTTATTCATTTAGGTCACAAAGTAACACTTATGAACGTCAAAATATATAAGTTAGTCAGATTACGATGTTACTGAAGTTACAATTGTGTTAGGTTCTCGATTCAGGCAAAGGGTTGAGCCTAAGTTAATTTCTAGCCTTGAAAGAGGATTTATGTTCGATTATGGCAACGATGGAGATTAAATCTACGATCTTTGTAACGCATATTGCTTTGAGCTACCTATTAATCAGTCAATTTCGTAATTTATAATAAGCCTAACAATAACAAAAAAAATATTTTCTAAATGAATCTAAACTAACTAATAAATCGACTACTTTTCATTATAATAATTCAAATTAAAAGACGCCTCCGTTCTTTAATAACCAAATCTTTGGGTTATACATTCTTAATATTAATTATTGTAAATAAAAAAGGTTCAAAGTAGCATTTTTAAATAAATCTCGATGAAATCCGTATAAAGTTCGTTTAATTTCAAATCAATCCATTTTACAAGTATGTCACAGTAGTAAGCCTAGGACGAAATGTAGTGCCTTTCATAGCATTTTAAATCATATGCCAATACTAAGAATAATTCGGCGTAAAATAGTAGTTTATATCGCCTGAATAATTTCCACACAGCATACACTTTAGCCGAGACTTTCGAAAGATATTGGCATTATGTTAATATTTATTATAATTATTTGGAATTTAAATGGGTGAAGCTACTGGCAAAAGCTAGTGTGTTTCGTAAAGTATTGCCAGAATACAGTGCTAACATTTCCTATCTGTATTTGTTTATGATATTTAAATGAGAGTGATAGTGGATCAGGTATATCTTTTGACTGCACCCAGAGATGGATACCAACAGTTCCAGTTCCTTAACTAAGGCCTTAATGGAAATAGCAGAACTGTTAGCAACGAAAGCATAATCCAGAGACAGGCCTTAGCTTAGCAGAGGGACACACTAACTGTCTAAACAAAAATTAAGAACCTGGATATTAGCTAATTGATTTTAATATCAATAACGTGCGTCTAAGACCACATTATAAATTAAAAATTACAGTATATACAGGCTTATGTAACATTTCATAGATTTTTAATTTTATAACCATATTTTTATATGTTTTACAAACCCATATAAGGTTAAAAACCATGAAATGTCAAAGATAGTTGAAGTACATATGTATAATGATAAATAATATCAACCCTGTTATAAAGTCTTACACTCTTTTTCTCAATATAAGAAGGCTTAGAAAAAGATCACAATGTTGTCCCAGTACGGGTTGATAATGATCATGTAACTCTGAGAAAAATATGGAGAACTCTAAGACATGCAGATTTCCTCAAGATGTTTTCCTTCACATGTTAATACGATCTATACAATTTATACGCACACGATTTCAAAAACTAAGAAGTGCATGTCTTAGCGTCGAACTAAGGGCCTTAAGTAAGCACTACTGCATGTACATTATTATGTTAGACCTGCATCTCAATTGTTCCCCGCTGCATTCAAAAGGTACCTCGTTTATTATCTTTCATTTTCGGTATAGCTGGCATATTGTAACTGAATCTGTAACAAAAATAAAAATAAAGGTGCTTAATAATATTCTAATAGATATATATCCATACAATTATTGTAACAAAATTCCTATTAGAAGATCATTAAATAGCCTATGATGACTAAGTTGTTGTACGTTTCGGTTTGATTGCACAATAAAACTTTAATTATATTTCAAATCTTTAAATATTGTGTCGATAATTAACTAGAAACAATAAATTTGTAATAAATTAATAATCATTTTCAATACCTTTATTCAATATTTTCGTAATAAACATAGAAAACACGAATATAATCATATTGAGTCGTTTGATTAGTCAATACGTTCGAAGCCTAATTTTAAAAAGGATTATAATTCCTTTGTCCAGTCTATAAACAGTGTACCATTACTCAAAGAAACAATGGTACGATATGGTAGGACTATTTGAAATTGTTTTAGACCAGATTCCTTATACATATATTTACATGCACTGAGTCTGACGCCACTATTTCTGTAGGGGTAAACACTCCTGTGTTCTCCTTAAGTATGGCTGTACTATTACAGCAATACTGTATTGCTGTAATAGTACAGCCATACTTCACCAGTTATGGTTTAGGTTGCTCATTGCAGTCAGACTCCACGCTGTTTACTGAGAATTTTTTACAGAAAATTTTAATATAGCTTTGCTCGAATCCGATCAAACCCGAGATCTTACAGCAGTCGCTAGCGCTTCCACTGCGCCAACAAACGCAGATATAAGAAATGGTTCGATTGTTTACTTTAAAAGGCATATGGGTTAGCAGTCTAGAACTTGATTGTCATGACGTTTCTTAACCTATTAAAACCATGAAAATTCAACTCAACAACCTTTTTCGTATACCTCACAATTTTTCACTATTTACAAACTCAAACACAAAATAATCCACTAACCTAACCCTTTTTAAGTAAAATATCTTAACGCGTTCTCAACGTGTACGACAAAAACAATTATTTCACATACCGAGTCATGTGGCGTTGAAAATTATGACTCCAAGAATGACCAGGCGGAATGTGGAAGGCCAAAATTCCTCGGGGGGTGGCGACAACCCCCACCTTCCCGTCTAGAAAGGTATGTGAACGAATTAGGGGTGCAATCGCAGTCTGGTATTCCCATTCCTACTAGTTTTTATTTTATGCTCGTATTTAGGAGGGAATATTTTTAGTTTGTTTCTTTGGGCATTGTGTGGGCATTTTCGTATGCTGTTTTAATGATAGTGTTGTTTATTACAATACATAAATTCGCGCGTGTTTGTCGGAGGAGTAAGTAGAAAGTAGGATTGAGACATCTTACGATCCTTGATGAATCTTTGATTTTCTTTTTTGAATAATCTATTACCGAATTAAAATAAAATATACATTGCTTATGTCTCGAGTACAACATGAAGGTGTTTAAACATCAAACGATTATTATTCATATTGGTACCTACTTTTGTCTTAATATGACAGATTTTTTTAATGTAATATTGTCTTACGTTTGCGCGAATATTAGCTTTTTTATGTTTTAGAAATAAATACTGTTTAAAATAAAGTTCCCGTCTGATGAGTCATAAATATATCAAATGACATTCTTCTAAATTACAATAAACGTCAAATGATTGTGAATGTATTTAGGCTTACAAAACCAAGAAGATATTTTTGATAACTAGAGTTTAATTTGATTACTTTTTTATATAAAGTTATAGTGTATTAGGATTACATAGAAACATACAGAGTAATCTATGTTTTAAGTTCCACCTAGTATGACGCGAGCCTATATTTCATAAAGTCTGGAGCAAGGACTCAACGTTAATCCTAATGACTCTTTGTACTAAGCGACATATTTTCTTTTTGACATTTTGTATTCTATATTAGCAACTTAAGGCGTTGTTACAATATATTATCACATCGTACGCTCTTCAAAACCTGACAGTTGTTTTTATTTTTAAGCCTTTTAGTGTTTCGTTCCATTCCATATTTAAAGTATTTATTTGTCCTCCGTAAGTTAACTGGCTCGTTGGTTCTGTGCCGTAAGTTGACTTTAAGGACCGAGGTACGATTCCCAGGTTCGGTAACATTTATTTGTCCTAGTATCACAAGGACTTGATATTTGTCAGGAAGATGGCAGTACTTTTAGGGAAGTTATACTGGAAAAATTTACCACTAGACCACAGCCTACCATTTCGATTCTATACAGGCGTAAGTCATGTATGTAGGTACTTTATACTTACACTCAGACGATACCTTTCTAATGCAAGACCAAATACCAAAGCCTTTCTGTATGAGTCGCATATAAAGACTAAACCCTACTATATAAACAAAGTTTTTTGCAGCTCAATACTCAGATACGCCCATACTCATGCGAACACTAACGCACAATGCGTAGTTACATATTAATCATGCGATACGCGGCGGAACGGTCGCTCGTTAATCATTGAGCGACCGGAACGCCCCCCACCCGCAATCTCGACGGGGAGACAAGGCTTTTTGTTAATTAATCCGCACTTATGTGACGCTTTTATGTATTATGTGTTGATTGTTGGTGAATATGATTACGGGTGTGGATATCGATAGCTGTTTTGTATGCAGACATATTTTAAGGAACAGTTTTTGAGAAAATTTGAAACTTTCTGCGACCTGAGTAGTCACCAGTGCAATTAGTGTAAGTGAAAATCTGTTTACAACTTAGAGTCATATTTTTGAAATGCTTAAATGTCTGTACATTTGTTTTTCTTGCTAGACATGCCTGGCTTTCTATTTTATATGTACAAATATTAAGAGTATAAAGGGATACAGTTTGTGTGTAGAAAGAAGTATCTGAAACTACTGACGAACTACTACTAAAAACCTACACAATTTTTAAGTAAGATAGGGTATGCTTCAATGAGTGTGATGCGTGTGTGTGCGAGTAAAGCTGCTGGCAAAAGTTTGCAGTTAGTATTGGTACTAATATACATTTGTAACTATAAACGTAAATGCGGTAATATCCTTTTTTAGATACGGTTCTGAATAGAATTTTGGGCATAGGAACAGGTTAAGACGCATAGTCTTAACCTGTTCCTATGGCCAATATACTGACGAGAGCATATATGAAGAATGTGATGAGAGCAAATAAAGCAAAAGGGGTATTCTTGGATCGCGGCAATTGGGGAACGCGTACTCTGTGCCTACCACTCCGTAAAACAGTCTGCTCTGAGCTTTTCTACATTCATATATATTATGTTATGTGTTTGTATAAATTATTGTCACCTTCACTACGTCTTTTAGTACATGGCAGTTTTACTTTTAAAGTTTAAAACAAAAAGTGTTGTTTGAACTCGACAAGTTTTAAATGAGAATAATTGTTGATCTTTGAACATTAATAGAATGCAAAGCAATACCTAAAGTGAAATTCAAAACATCACAACAAAGCAACATGTAAGTAAATTAAATAAATTAATGGCAAACCACAGAACTACCTGGTGTAAGAACTATTTACATAATGTGATAGAATTTTGAAAATAACTTTGAAAAGCCGTTCGGCTAGGCATTTCAATTTGACTCGCAATACTAAAATAAGTCAGGTCAACTTATAATACCTGTTCATTTATCGGTACAACAATAATATGTATTGTATTCGAATGCATCAACTACACAATACATAAGCAACTCGTTATCGAATATTATTCGAATACAAGATGCATATACGTATATAATTACCTAATTGACGTAACAGTATGCGCACATAAACAGTGCTTCCCTTTACATAAATAAGTTTATTTAGAGAAAATGGAAATAATTGCTGCATGAAAACCCCTCATAAAGCTATAGCCCCACCGACACGACGAATAGCGAGCGCGAAGTCGAACTTGAAACTAGGAACGATTTGGCGAGCAACGAACTGCTGACAATGAACAGGTGTGTGTGTGCGTTGAGCTATTATTAAACCAGCCGCCAATGTTGTATGCGTATTGGACTTAATGATGCCAGCACTTATAGTATTATTATATTAGATATCTAGGCTCTAAGCGAATGACCTGCCTGCTAAGCGCTAGCGAACTTTTTTGATAGGGATATATATACATATATATATATATGGGATAGTTGCTATGACAAGCAAGAGTAAGTGGAGATCTTGCTGGGAATACCGCTAATCAAATAATGTTTTTGACTTCCATTTTTATAATTTAATCCTTACGCAAGTTTCTAATTGGCTCGCCACAATGGGGCATATGCCTTAAAACTAATAATGATAGTAGGTGTGTAACAACGAGCCTCTGTTCAGTCCTCCGAAATATTTTTATACGTCACAGAACTACAACTTACAATTGTTATTTTATGGATGAATTAATTATCTTCAAAGCAGCACTAGCTAGTCAAATTATACTAAAATGTTAAATTCTAAAGAATTATTTTGGGTAGCCTCTCTTTACATCAAAACGAAGCAATTAAATGTTAAGTTTTAACAGCTGAAATTGCTAATAAAAGTGTTTTTATAAATAAACCGCACTATAAGCCTCGTTTATGTTTCAACTTGTAACGTTTGCGTAAATGTAAGATAATAATAAGCAATTTCATTATTTAATTCATATTGTAGACATAATGAGTACCTACCGTGCTTATGACCGCTTAAAATAACTATGTTTTAATATACATGTAAATAATTATGGTGATTGCTAAAATTTGGAATGCAAGTTAGAATGGCACCGGCACCGTTAGGCAGATGACTTTAAACGAGGCATCAGGTTTAGACTACATGCCAAAGATAGAAAACCATATTTGTAGAGGCCCATATTAGGAGACTTTTGAGTTTTGTCCAGCAGCGAACTGCAACAGACTTATTAATTTGATACAAAGATTTAGAAATGGTAATTTTATTTTATTTTGTTCTATTTGGGAAACTTACAGCTCGTACATCAATAACCTCAACAATTAAAGGCCATTTACAAGTTTCCACCACTAAAAACAAATGTTTAACATATTACAAGGACGGTTATAAATTTAACATTACAAAATGGTATTTAAACTAGGTATCAAAGAATTTTCTTATTACACTTATTTTAAGTTGAGTAACACTGGTCCCAAACAAATTAAAATCTAATTCATCAGAAAGTTCGTTATAAGTCCAGCACGCTCGTATAGTAAAACAGTTCTGCCTCTAAGTGGTCCTAACTAGGGGTACGTGAAGCAATGCTCTTTGCCGCAACATTTTAGATCGAGTCCTAAGCCCTATATTGCCCAGTAGTTCTAGACAATCCACAGCGCCGTTCCACAGCTTTTTTAAAAAGTTACGAAATATCTGTAATACGTCTTCGTTCATATAAAGGCAATATGTGAAACTTTTTACAGCGTAAAATATACGTAGCTAAATGTTTTCGTGTCTTGAACTGCAAGAAACGAAGAAAACGTTTTTGAATGCGCTCAATCCTATCAATATATATATATATATATTATAAATTGGGTTTCACACTTACGAAGCGTACTCCAAATGGCTACGGACCCTATAAGGTCCCTATAATATATGGCGTACGCACAGTTTTTGTTGGGCGGTAGATGGTTGGTTTTAATATAAATGACAACTAGTATCGAATTTGATCCACCTGCTTAGGACAACCGTTTAAACGGTGGTAGGTCGATGGTTAAAGTACGATCGTGAGCTCATGATTTCTATTTCCAACCATTGTACTATTCGCATATATATAACGTATTTCTAACAAAAGCACTGAAGAAGTTAAGAACCATACCAGAATGCTGTAACATGGCTTTAAAATAAGCTTAAAAAATGAAAGAATGGAAAATAATGTTATAAAGAAAAAATAGTAAAACGTTTTAAATATACGCCAATTTATTTTAAATGTTTTTGAACCGATGACTTATCCTATTTTTCGTTGCATACAAACAGCAAGATGCTATTATTTTTCATAATTTACCCGAATTAATTAAAATATAACACCGTTAGACCACACGGGCGTAGGGTTACCCCCATCACTCAAGTTTTCTTCACTCGGTATAAAATTATGTTCGTATAACACCTCCATCACGCGCTCACCCTACATTAATCATGTCGGGACACGACTATTTATAGTATTAGTACCTAGTGTGGGTGTACCTTTATGTTCGGTGCAGTTTTGCAAATTATTCGGTTGAGGGTAATGTGTTAGATGATGTGGGATTTATATTTTATTTGGGACTGGTAGCGCGTGAATTATATTGTCTATAATGTCTTTAAGAATATCGTGTTCACTTTAAAATTTTATTTTATTATTAGACAACGCCATCTCTTGTCGTGGGAGACTTTACAAACATTCAAACGACAGACAGAAAATATTGTTTTTGTTCTGTTTGGGGATCGAACCCACAGCACTCGGAGCGGTAATACATAAACCACTGCGCCATCCGTGAAGTAAAACGTATGAAATGGTAGGCAATTTAACTAAATGTTATCATTTTATAGAACTTAATTTGTAAACGGGTTCTTACAGTATTGATAGGTATGTATTTAAAGGTATAAATATAACTTCTCAGGCTTTTTACCGACTTGCGTTGTGGTCATTAATAATGTCTACAAATCCCGAAAGTTTAAAAAATATTACATTACTTATTTTTAAAGAGATGTGCAAAATCAAACCTATAATTCTAGTTCCGAATTAAGAGAATTACAATAATTTTTCGCTTTACAAATATTAAAAGTAACTGAGTGCACGGAAGGGAAGCACGGAAGTAGTCACTTCTATACCGAGTGTACTGGCTTCGAGCCCCGCGCAAGACAAAAATGCTCCTTGTGCTCCATAAACAACTTAGCAGTATAGAGTCGGGCAATGTGCCAATGTGTCTAGTACAGCTACATGGCCAGACGCTGTGCTGATACTTTTTATCAGACAACCAACCTGGGGATCGGATCCAAAATCTCAAAATCTCTAACAATAAATTTATAAGATAAACAGCTTTGGAAAATGGCTCACAGTAGACCTAGCGATTAAAATTATAAAGTTAGTTAGTACTAGTTTTTTCCCGCGATTTCACTCGCGTAAATCACGTTATATATCGCGATAAAAAGTAGCCTATGTGTGAATCCAGGTCTCCAGTTATCTATATACCAAGTTTCTTCGCAATTGGTCGTCAGTAGTTTTTGCGTGAAAGAGTAAAAAACATCCATACAAACTTTTGCGTTTATAATATTAGTAAGGATTATTGCATCCCTTTCGAACCATTTACCAGACCTTTGATTGCATGTTTGCAACACTATCGCTAACACTTTTCATACGTATGCAGTCCAAATTTCCCCTTATATATTGTGCAAAGTATTCCAAAACTATTGCATTAATTTCAACAAAAGATGATGCCATTAGTGTCCATCCTTTGTCTCGTGTCCCTTTCGCTCATTGTGCTCTCTTTCTTACCACCCCCCGACGAGTATTTTAGGGACGGAAAGGACTATTGTGTCCTATTACAATACACGTCGAAGTTTTGAGAGGAAAACATGCATTTTGTATGTAGGTAGGTAGACGGGAGTAATGGCGAAGAATGTCCGCTTTCAGGGTCATGGAAATGTTCGTTGTGAACGTTGAGTTAATATGGACTTCGTAATAAAGGGAGACAAATCAGCTAGACTTTCTTTATTTAGTTTTCTACCACATATAATAATATTCTACCACATACACACAACACCATTTAGCCCAAACTAAGCAGAGCTTGTACTATGGGTACTAGACAATGGATAAATATACATATATAAATTATTTTTTGTAAATACATACATATTATACATAAAAACACCCAGACCAAGACAAACATCCATATTCATGCACACAAATGTTTGACTTGTGCGGGAATCGAACCCGCGACCTCAGGCGTGGCAGTCGGTTACACTAACCACTACACCATCGAGGCCGACAATTGAGAAATACATTAACTGTAGAAACACACTGAAAAATGTTTATCCTAATTTAATATTATACATGTGAATGTAAGTTTGTTTGTTACGCGTGAAAGCGTTTCACTACTCGACCGATCATCTTAAAATTTTGCATACACGTTATCAGGAGCACAGAAAAGGATATAATTTTTATCCAGAAAAAAGTATTGGTACTAATATAATTTAACCTAATCCAATTTACATTTACGCGAACCAAAATTCAAGTGTTTAAATATACTTACTTTCATGTGCATTGCAGTACTGGCCATTTCATTTATGAATTTTTATGTATTTATTTTACACGCCAATGTGTGGTTGCAGTAGGCTTATAATATAATATACTAGATGTGCCCGCAGTTTCACCCGCGTTTATAGTTACTGCGCCGTTCCCGTGAGTCGTAGCGTGATGTTATATAGCCTATAGCTTTCCTCGATAAATAGGCTACCCAACAAAAAAATAATTTTTCAATTCGAACCAGTAGTTGCTGAGATTAGCGTGTTCAAACAAACAAACAAATTCTTCAGCTTTATAATATTAGTATAGATTAAATATATTAATAGCTAACTAACTAAATAACACGGGCTCAAACGCGTGGTATTAATAATCTAGTTGAATTGTCTCCTTTAATATTCTTTTGAAATATTCATTATGATTCTTGGCTATCCTATTATTTGTACACATTGATGCGCACCTATATTTATTTATCCGGCGGGGTAAACAAAAGTATACAACACTCGCATTTCGTCATCTATGTTTAAGAAAATTATAAATTATTTATACAACAAATGCGGCAAAAGTCGTCTTATGGTAATCTGTTACAGTGGCCTATGGTCGCACGCAATACTTAATGGAAATTGCGCAAAGCTGTCTAAAGGGAAAGGATTAAAAAATGGTATGAAACGCAAAGGATGGGAGCGGTAGGTATATGGTTCAGATCTTTTACTTACCGGGCGAAGAGCAGTAAGTGTAAGTGCTCTTACGCTGCTTTTTTGTAAGAGAGTTGTATTTCCCCGGATTATCCGTACCGTCGCCAAATAATTTGTACTGGAGATTTGAGAGATTGTAAGAGTTCCTTAACACAAAAGGTCCGTACATGAACGGATATCAGGAGCTTATGATTGCCCGCAAACATAGTACATACTTACGCCAAACAATTTATGTTTATTAAATCCTTTGAATCCACATTTGGAAATTTTACGTTCGATATACAGATTACTATTATTAAACTAACACAATTCATCATTATCCATCCAATATTTAAGTGCTATGCACTTGTCGGTGAAGCAATTTCCATTTTTCTCGTTCCGATGCCAAGTAACACAATTATATTTTGTAGACAAAATTATTTCATTAACAGTACATAATGTCACAGGAATGCAGGGCTGTAGGCATATACTATAATAATAATACTGTGATAATATCAGCCCTGTTTTTTAACTGCCCACTACTGGACACGGACCCCTTCTCAGTGTGACAAGGGTTAGGTTATTGTCCAACGCGCTCATACGGTGTGCGACTTTGTAATCAGTAATCACACAGAACACATAATTGACAACATTAAATCGAACTCTCAGAAATACAAAATTGCTCACAATATTTTTATTTACCAGCAAGTGATAAATAACTATTTCAATATATGGAACCTTCGAGGATGGTTTTGGCGTTTATTGATGTAACCTCTAATTCAGTTTTTTGAGATGCATCGACCTGTGTATTTAAAATAATGATATTCGCAAAAAATGGTTTTGGTACCCAAAATACGTAGCAGGAAAGATTTTTTTTTAAAGGTAATAGTATAAATAATACTTTAACTCGCCGCAAATGCTGTGAAATATATAATTTCATAATAATTTGTGGGCCTCCATGGCGTAGTGGTTAGTGTAACCGATTGCCATCCCTGAGGTCGCGAGTTCGATTCCCGCACAAGTCAAACATTTGTGTGCATGAACATGAATGTTTGTCTTGGCCTGGGTGTTTCTATGTATAATATGAATGTATTTACAAAAAAAATGTATATATGTATGTTTATCCATTGTCTAGTACCCATAGTACAAGCTCTGCTTAGTTTGGGCTAGGTGGTGATGTGTGTATGTGGTAGAATATTATTATTATTATTATTATTATAGAACATAAAGAGCTAAAAATCTATGTTTCAAAACATAGAAACTAATGGAATAAAGAGAAAATTAAAACTGAGTTATTTGTTCTTTGGCTTTCCTGGCAAGTTGTATTTCGGGTTTTACTCCATTTCATCCTCGAAGGGTCGATATGCTAAACGCTAATATATATGTTTTTACCTTTATAGCATACAGGTAATATTTTACATAAATAAAACATTGTGACTTCACAACAGCTATTCAAAACAGTCAAAATATACCGAAAATAATATACAAGCATAAAGATATTCCTCTGTGGAAAGAGTAGCGAGCGCTTACACATGAAGGAACAGAAATAATGAGATAGCAACTACTTACTCGCTACAAAGAAAACTCATCGGTACAATATGGACAGACAACGAATTTATGTTTATGTGTGTGCGTTTTTCTAATGTGTGTTAGAACGTTTAATACATAGAACGAAAATTGAAATGTTCTATTTTTAAAATATACAAGCAGTACATACAGCTTATAGTATACGTGAGTAAAAATTGGAGAAAAGAGAATGTTGACGCAGCCTAACTATAAAAAGAATATATAAAACGTTTTTTTTACTTGAGGTCTGTGCTTATTAAGAATCAGGACAAAATATATGAAGCCGGCAATAAGCCAATTTTTGTCCATGAACAGATCCATTAGAGGCTAGTATATAAATTATAATGTTTCTTTTGGAATGTGGTGGTTTTTGAAGCCAGTTATTTGCTTTTACATGATTTTATACATTTTAGACATTACTAGCTAGCACAGTTTTATTTATTTCTAATGATTTATATATTTGGAAACGTTGTAATTTGTTGTTATTGTTAAACAGTTTTGTAGAAATTATTTAAATATAATTAAGTACTGTCATAAATAATTTATTTAGACCCAACTATGTGGTACAAAAATATTTTAAGTTGCCTTTAATTGACTGTTTTAATACTTAATATATAGTTAAGTACGACATGTTTCTTAAATCATATAACGTAGATATAGTCTTATATTAAATCCGAAATTTTACTATACATAGGTTTTCTTCTGCAACTCAATTAAAAGAGTACCTATTTCAAAGATTGCCGTATATAAAATTAACTACTGTGTACATAGCTGTGAACTACGGTTTTGTCTGCATTATTATTTAAATTGTCCAAGGGTTAAGCGATTGTATTCCATTCAAATTTCAAATTGGTTCAGCAGTCTTGAATACATAAAAATTAATAGAATGGCCTTCATATTTTTAATATTATTATCATATATTCGTGTCCGTTATTAAAAAACAGATAGATCAGAACCGCTACTAAAAATAGCAACTATTTTAGTAAAGGGTAGCTGATATTAGATTTGTAAAGTTCATAGCGGGGACTGAACAGAGAGTCAACTCATAACCGGACTACAAATCTAGTTAAAATAGGCGGGTTCCATTTCCTAACACAAATGTTAAGGATGTCAAATGAAACTTCCAATGTATTTTTTATATACAACGTCTTATAGAAATTTGTGTATTTGTATGTTTATCCATGACTACTAAAGAGAAAACGTCGAGATAGACGTAAATATTTTAATAATGGTTAAAACACAATAAATTCTTTATTAAGTAGTTCAATTTTCATGTAGGTATGTTTGTTTAAATATGAATGATTTTGAGTTTTGCGGCTTTGTGGGTAACATCTGCGATTTGTGGTTTTGAGCTTATTATGGCTTGTACACAAAACTGCGATGCGACGTCGCATCGTAAAAATCTACGAGCTCCCACAACCCATCGCAAGAACTTGCGAATTGATTTGCATAGCGCATTCGATTTTTTTTCGAATCGTGGAATCGCCTTGCCGTACGAAACCGCATCGCAGCAATTCGTGTCGCAGTTTTCTGCGTTGCGAATTCGCATCGCACCGTTTCGCAGTTTTGTGTACAAGCTCTTAATCTGTTGGCCGCATCCCTAGGATACCATGCCCCAAAGCTCGCTGACAGACATTCAGCGCGGAACTCTGCTGACCAGTCAAACACCAAAATAAAATAATCAAAATAATTTGATGCAAATAAGTGATTTTTAGATAATATTATTTTACGAATAATATATATTGAAATAAACTAAATACAGATTTAGAATATACTTAATACAGTTTTTAAACTGCGGATAAATTTGTATGAAACAGTTTAATATTAGATATTTGGTAAAAGTCTTATTAGTAATAAATATTATCTTTTATTTAAGCTAATTTCTATATAATTTGTTTTGTTAAATAAAATGTTTTTTTATGTAGGTAGTTAAGTTCCAGTAGTTATCATAGATAATAATATAACAAAGAAATATTTTTCTTAATAGTCCAATAAGTTATCTTGTCTTTTGTTAACATTAATGTAGCTGTCATTTTGTACCCTTTTGAATTACAATTAAAACTGAGTTAATTATCATTCGCTTTAACCGGAAAGAAACCTGCCAGCCTAAGAGTTCCTTATATTATAGTTGTCAATTATGTTTGAAGTCTGCCTATCCGCACTGCAGCACGATGGGAAAGCCCAGTCTTACTCATAGCTACTGATAGAATGCTCGTGCCTACCAATATATACATGGTCATACGACTATATCATCGAAGGGGAAGGCAGAGGTGCAGTACATCCACATTTTACCAGTTACAATTTTCTGTCCCACGAGCGGGAGACTATTCTCACTTTACAGATCACAGTCCCAGACGCCGCCCTACTACTGTTTCTTGATGGTAAAATAAAATAATAGATTGTATAATATTTTAATGCCACTATATCATCCTCTCTCTCTACGACTAGTCCAGTTTATGATATAGCGTTTTCCTACACCAACCGTCAAGGTTATATTTGGTGGAGCCGCTGTACCTTCCAGTGCCCGGGAGACCCTTCCGGGACTAGTTATAGACAGGTCTTGTCCCCAAATCTCGATTACTCCATCCTAACCTCAGAGATCCGGTTCTCGTAAGCGAGCTACCTCGTGCCCAAGTGACACTACCTGGTCTCCAGATAGGTACCGGAGCAATAAAGCCGCTCACCACTCGCAACTCTGGGAGTTGCTATCGAAAACCTCGCTGAAGCCGACGGAGAAGCCACCACTCATATGTCCAGTATGGTACCGGAACTGTGTAAGGCACGCTCACTTCCCGACGTACATCCATACGCCTACCCAAATAGGCCTACAAGCCGGGTGTGGCCCAAGTCACTGCTATGACTCTTACTTGCTGAGCAGGCAAGCACCCGAGATGCGTTGTGGCGGCTACCACGCTGCCACTTTACTCACGCGACCGCCTGGTTCGCACTAGCCGCGCATGAGTCCGACGCTCGAACACCACGTGCTTGCCGAGCGACGAACATGTCGTCCTCAGCGGCTAACCACATAACCCCTAAGAGTCCAACACCAATGTCAGGCACCGCGCAATCTAATCAGCGGTCGATAGAACACACCTTTCGAGGCGCAGTGAGCTTCCTGACCCCGCAGTAGCCTGGTCCAAAGGGAGAAATCCCTAGTTCTCTCCCCGAAAGCCTGTCTACTCGGGTCCTGTAGATAGGGACATACCACTACGTCAATCAGAACCAGATTCAGAATTCTTTTATTTATCTAGTTTTAATATTACATGTCACTTGAATAAATCTCACTTTACTAATAGGTACGCGATTCATTTGGTCCCCGAAGTAGGACCTTTTAAAACTTAACCTCACGATGAAACCTATTAAGTATATAGATCGAGGTGAGAATAACGATGAAAAATTAGTATTAGATATGATAATGAGACAATCTATCTGCCTAGTAATATGACTGAACTGAGCTTACGTTACACTAGATTTTCCCCGCGGCTTTGCTCGGTACCAGTTCCTTTTTACTGGCTGAAAGGTCCCTATACCCTTTTCCGAGCCCCTTAACAATGATTCATGTTAATCAGTCAAATTGTTAAGTCGGGCAAGCGTAACTAAAAACAAATTCACATATGCGTTTATAACATTAGTTGGGATATTATTTTATGATGTTACTAGCTGTCCCTCGGAGACAGTACTTTTTCCGTGAAAGGTACTTTATGTCACTTACTGAAACCCTGACGACGAAATTTCACGGTTGAGAAGCTAGGAAACACTGCGCTAGGAAACACTGTGCTATCAAGCAACAAATATTCGTTAGAATTTTTATAGATACGTCTTAAAATGCGACAACAAACCAAAGGTAATTTGATTTTCACTGTACTGTCAATTTTCTATACCTCAGGAACAGTACATTTTTCTGGATGAATAGTATCGTATGTCCCTTTCTGTACCCCTAACAATATGAAACCCCTGAAATTTAATGATGATTGGCGAAGTAGGCAAGATGTGAAAACGTAACAAGAAAACAAACAAACTCACATTCGCATTTATAATATTAATTCTTAATATATATGACCAAGGTTCCATATTCTCTGATACTAAAAATCAATACAGCGCCGTATAAATCTCCTGTGACATATGACCTTATCAAACGATCGCATCTCACCACATTAATCCACTTATCGGAGCTAAATATTGTCGCAACCAACGATCTGAAGTTTCTAGATCAGTACAAATTGCACTTCTCTTCAACTAACATAGAATCCATACATTCAATATGTTTATATACATTTTGAAACTGCCTTCGTGACGCATCGATAGTGAATGTGACTGTTGTGCATGAGGTCTCGGATTGTCAGGGAAATCCCAGGTCGGGCCAAACAAAAAGTAATTGGGTTTTCCTGTTAAAAATCTCAATAGCAGCCCGGAGTTAGGAAGTTGGCGGTGTTAGACACCCCCGTGCCTCGGAAAGCACGTAAAGACGTTGGTTCTGCGCCTGATCTCTCTACGGTCGTGTCGGACTACTATCCCATCAGATCATGAGAGTGAGGGAACAGAGAGTGCACTTGTGTTTGCGCACAAGCTTGTGGACTATAATATCGCCTGCGCAGATGGCCAGTCTCCGTTAAGATTGGCCTCCGTGACCGCAATTTGGTCTGGAGGATATTATAGATTTCGGTTTATAAAATTTATTTCTCAGAAGAACATTATATAGTTCACTTAAAATATGAGAAAATTTAAAACATTATAACATTACAAGTACATATTAATATTTTATATTCGATTAGTCGAGTTTACGTTCAAGTTGGTTTAATATGTACATCTTTAATCTACTTTTAAAACTATTAATTCATAAAGAATTTTTTAAATCTTTAGTTAACTCATTAGGTATATAAATGAGCTCCCTCATACTGTAATTTTTTTTACCACACAATTTTCTTATGCGAGGTACTTAGTTCTATATTATTTCTATTTCTTGTGTGATATCTGTGTGGTTTTTGTTTGAATGTATTATTTGTATGAGTTGATTTCGTTAATATTTTTCTAATTAATAAGCATGTATGATATGTATATAAGTTTTGTAAGTTTAATAGTTTAGTTTTATTAGAGTTCGAAAAAACTCTTATACAACAGCTTTGTCCGTCCGGCCGTCCGTCTGTCTGTTATACAACTTTCAACTCAAGAACCATAAGAGCTAGAGACTTGCGGTCAACGCCATTCGACTCAGCATAGTCGATATACCCCGAAATGACTATTACCTTTGACCTTAAGGCCACGTGGTATCACGTGACCTTTGCATATTAGTTGAACCTTTTTTCGAACTCTTAAGATTTACGACAATTCATTGCCGATTCTCACTTGTTGTAAATATGTTTAGTAGGCGTTAAGTAGTCGTAATTAAAAAGAACTTTAATTCATTTATTTTGTGTTATTTGTAAATCACGTAAGTTTGTTTTAGCTACTTGCCCCCGAGCTTGTATAAGGTATTCAAGGTGTGGCTTAAGTAGGCTATTATAAATCGTGTGCTTTATTCGATATATTTTGCAAGTTATATCAATAAATCATAAAGGAGATTATAATCACTTTTCTGGACGTTAAGTTGTCATCTCATATAACGGAAATATATCTTCTGAATAATAAATATAGTATACTAGCTTTTGCCCGCGACTTCACTCGCGAGAATGTAGATTTTGTCTCTATGCTGCCACAGAAAATTTCTTTCCATCGTGAACAGTACTTTTTTCTGGATGAAAGGTATCCTGTCCCTTTTAACACGCTTTTATTAGCTTCATCTGTATGTTTGTTAGTTTGTTTGTAACCGACTCCTTTGGACTTGATTTTGACCCACTTCAAACAGTCAGATTTCTTTTACACGTTGTAGACTTATCGAGGACCGATGATAATAAAATAAGTAAGAAAAAAAAAAAAAAATTATAATTTAAGAAACAAAAAAAACACGCTTTATTCAGTTTGGTTTGTAATAAAGCGTGTTTCTTTTTAGTTTTTCAACTATTATTTTTTGTACTCCTGACGACGTGTATGCAAAATTACATGATGATAGGTCGAGAAGCTAAGGCGTGAAAGTGTTACAAACAAATAAACAAATTTACATTCTCATTTATAATATTAGTTAGGATATCACTTCCATATGTACGTATATTGGAAATTGTAGTTCGCTCTTCTTAGGATACACACTTTTCTTTGCAATCTATGTAAGTACGGTGATCTTTCTATAATTTTAATATTTGCCCAAATACCATAATCGTTACATAAATATAATTCTTCTCTTCTCCTATATGGTTAAGATTTACTTTTAGACCCGGTAGGTCGGGCAGAACCAGATCTGTCGGGTCTGCCAGTTTAGTATAGAACACTAGCTGACGCGCGGAACTTCGTCTGCTTCACATAAGAGAATTTGCCCCGTTTTCGCAACATTTATTATTGATGCTCCGCTCTTATTAGTCGTAGCGTGATGTTATATAGCCTTCCTCGATAAATGGGCTACCCAACACTAAAATAATTTTTCAATTCGAACCAGTAGTTTTTGAGATTAGCGCGTTCAATCATACAAACAAACAAACTCTTCAGCTTTATAATATCAGTATAGATTTATCTATTTTATAATATTTTCGGCGTACGAGTACGAGTATGATCGCTTACCTAATAATATTGTAAATGCAAAAATGTGAATGTTTTTCCATCGCGCAGTAAGGATTGATATGATTTGCATAAAGCTTATTTATTTATAGGATAATTTTCTTAGAGCTATCCGAGCAAAGGTTAAAAGGTAAATCCACATTAATATTACGATATAACAATAAGTTTATATGATACAGATGTAAACTTCTTTTTCTCTCTTAGCCTTTATTATTCCCAAGTCACTTGGGGTCGGCTTTTCTGGTCTAACTGGATTTGACTGGATATCAGTTTTTACACGGAGCGGCTGCCACCTGACCTCCGCAACCCGACGGCTAACGATACCGTAAGGCTAGACCAGTGTCAGGATATTAGAGGGTACTGACTTTCCCAATAATGACTGCCATAGATGTTCATGGCAGCCGGGACCAACGGCTTAACGTGCTCTCCGAGGCACGGAGAAGGCGATAATTGTCAATCAATACGCACATTATTTCGAAAAGTCATATAACTTCCGAAAGTCAGAGGTGCGCGACGTGGGTTCGAACCCGAGACACTCTGCATTTCAGTCTGTTGGTCTCCCCACTGAGCTATCGCTGCTACTGCTGCCACACAGATATAGACTTAAGAGTGTATAATAGTTCAAAAGGGCTAGGCAAAAGTACACTTATATTTCACCAGCTAAGTTTTTTATGGTTCCACATAATACAGTGCAAAGCTGTTGCCGTTTAAATTTATTTTTATTATAATCAACTTGTCCACGCGGTTAAAGACCCAGGTTTAAAGACAAAAAAAATGGTCATCGCTATTATACGTTAGTCACAAAAAGATTATGGGCTAAATCAACTAAGACTTATTACCATATAGTCATCAAAACATGTTACGAATGTTCGATAATGATTCGAATAAGTGCCATAGAATTGATCAACACTCAAAAGCGGAAACATGACGTTCAAATTATTAGATTTTTCCGTAGCAATTACATATTACTTACCTCAATAATACAGCACAATGTTTCTTGCCAATGATGTTCAATGAAGAAGAGTACTGTCAATTCGAACTGCCACTGGATTAAGGCGCAATTCCTCTGTCTGAGTGCCACTTGTTCTTTCCTCTGTAATATTAAATTTCAATTATACTCCAGAACTACCTACTGACTCTGTGAAACAACACATTTGTTAGAAATCTATTTTAAAATCCCTTTATACGTCTTAACATGCGATAATTAACCGAAGGGAATTATGTTTTTCACTACACCGCATATGTATAATAATATCACAATATTATTATATCATATTAGAAAATAACAAATATTAAAAGCTTCAAAATTAAGCTTTTAAAATTGTTAATTTATAAATGCTACTAGCGACCCGCCCCGGATTTGCACGGGTAACCTTAAAAAATTATACACCCAAACCTTCCTCGTGAATCACTCTGTCTATTGGCGAAAACCGCATGAAAATCTATTCAGTTTTTGAGTTTATCGCGAACAGAGCCAGACAGACGCGACGGGGGTCTTTATGTTATAATATGTAGTCATAGTGATTATATAATACTACCAGCCCTGTATATGTACCGGTATAAACTTACCACGGCTGGCCATGGGTCACTTCTTAGTGTAAGAACCTGGGGTTAAGCTATAGCCACAATGGCCCAGTGCATATTGGCAGAATTTACATAACTTCGAAAACATTGTGGAGAACTTTAAAACATACACGTTTGCTCGCGATGTTTCTCTTCACCATAGAAGCAAGCTATAATAATGAATTAAAGAATGCGCACATAGCCTTGAAAAGTCAGAGATCAGCGTTTTGGGATCGCAATCAGACTTCTGCGTAGCAGTCTAACTGTCCCGCACTAGGCTATTATACAAAAATTTATTATAACGATTTCGTATAAGAACTTTAACCGATTGAAAATTTAAACTGATAGAAATAGCATAAGAATGAACTGAACACAATATCATAAAGGCCATAAACTATTTAAACATCTGTACCAACAGTTCACATAAATTGATTATTTTCTCGAAATTTTCCACGCAGTCCTATTCGGACCAGCCAACACACATCCAATAACTGTGTCTAGCTACGAACTAATAAGATAACACGCTCGCTGTACACTCAATCTCGCCATTTCATCAATCACACCTATAACTCAATCGTGGCCGGATATGGGCTCCACCGTCGCTGCACCGCCCATTTTAACAACCAGCTAAACGAGATTTGCCTGGAAATTGACAACTGGCAAGCCTAGGCCGTGCCTGTGGCCAGGCGGCGGAGATGACGTTATTTATTTCTTAATTTAGTTTATATTCGTGCAGGTTGTGTTTGTGAAACAGGGTTGGGCAAAGAATTGATGGTGATGATTTCGTTATGCGTAGGGTTGCCGAGACATGAAAAAATTGAGAGCGGCTTTGATTTGTCAGTTACTAGTATTCTCGTTAATAGCTTCAGTTAGAAGCGTTAACGTTGGTAGTATAATGGGTGGGTATCAAATCCACGATCTGTCGATCGCAAGTCCAATATGAAGTCCAATATCCTTATCAAATGGGTTACCGCCGCTTACCGACTTATTTGTTTCATGTTTACGCGAATGTTACACACTGGAATTACACAACATTTCTTTTATAGTTTCATAATAATTACGTGATTAATTATCTTAATATCTGCAGATATTATAAAACGGTAGATGGTATTGTATAAAATGACGGAACGGAAAAACGGTTGATTGTATAAAATGAGCCACTTATATGAATACACATTCCATCATGTATTTTGTTGCAAAAGAGTTTCTTGGTTTTTTTCTAAACTAATAAGAATCAATAATAGGAAAAGTAGGTGTCCAATAAGTGTCTATATGTATGTGGGTACCAACCAATAAGATATATATTGCGAATTAAAACCAATAAAGAAACTCTTCCCAACAAGATACAAGATGGAATGTGTTCTCATATAACTGGCTCATTTTAAACAATCAACGTTATGTAGTCTGTTAAGTATAAGAATACCAGACATAATTAAAAACCTATTGAGTTTGGCCGCCGGTGTACCGCTACGACTCAAAAGGTTCATCCTTAAACGATTATAAAAAAAACACCACTCATTGGGAAGATAATCATGACAGTAATCATGGCCAGTATTATATGTTAGATTTGCGCTGACTGCATACCCATTTCTCCCATTTCAGAGACAGATACGCTTGGCGTTGCAAACGCTTTTAAGGTTAGTTAGCATTCTTTATTTATCTGGTGAAGCAAAGGCTTCTTGTTACGTGCTTCATGTTACAAAAAAACGTGGAGATGCAAAAACCTTTGTATTTCCTAAAATGTTGTATCTTAGAGCCTATTCTCATAATAAAAACTATTTAAAATAGAATTCCAATCTAAAAGCGTATCTACAAATCAAAACAACAAATCTACAGAAATAATTGGTGCACAAAACGATCCCGATCTCACAACTTCAACAAAGTTCAAGCGAAAAAAGCGCTTAACAGCGAAAACTTTAAAACAATTTGCGTTTAAAAAAGGCGCTTGCATCAACTTCGGGCGCTTGAAACAAGGTTTAAAGGCTGTGAAGTCTTGGAGTTCACTTTCCCTCTCGGTAGAACTTCGTTGCATTTTTCACTGAGCGCACTCTACTTTCACTGCTACGAGCTACAACTTTTAAATAAGGTGTCTGCTGCTACGCGTTTTGTTTCAACTGAAATGTGCTGAGATTTCAGTATGTATGCTATTTATTTGGGCTGTACATTTTACATACATATTCTGTATTACAGTTCGTTTTATATTAAATAAAGAAGTTAAAAGAAAAGTACTCAAAACAAAAAATTAAAATGACAGTACTTAGAAGTCAGTATGTATGCTATTTATATGTGTTGTCTGTTTTACATATTTTTTGTACATATTCTATCTATATAGGTACCTATACATTTTATATTAAATAATGCAATTAAAGAAAAGTACTCCAAACATAATATTAAAAAAAACACTTCTTATTTCTGTTACGTTATCTTTAACTACTTAGTTAACACAGTTTTGATTATAAACATAGCATACGATATAATTGAAATTAAACTACTATATACGGATTTTATTGCGTTCTTTGTTTCACACTTTATTACATAATTTTGAAAATTGTTACACTACTACTACAATTAAACTTTACTAATTTTAAGCTAATTAAATTATTATTAAAACTATTTAGATTTAATCTAATTTTACACTTTCCCCGACGTTTCGGTTGCTTTTCAGCAGCCATGGTCACGGGGAGACCCCCGTAAAGTTTAATAGTAGTAGTAGGGTAACAATTTTCAAAATTATGTAATAAAGTGTCAAACAAACAACGCGATAAAATCCGTATATAGTAGTTTAATTTCAATGAATAATATTCGCGTAAACAGAAGACAATATTATACGATATAATATTATTGCATATATTATATTTATTTAATCAAATGAAAATATTAAAGTTTGAAGTGCCAGATAAGTTTCCGTACCTATTATATATATACCGCTATGCATTCTACTTGGCAAGCTAGCGACCTCTATGCTAGCCAAATTTGAGAGGGTGGTGCTTTTACACTTTTGTTGCGTGCTACTCGGCGATAGATGGCGCTGCACAATATTCTAATAAGAAACTTTTAATGCGCTGTCTTAACTTGTGTACAATGTTACTAACGTAGTGATAATGAATTTTAAAATATAGTAAGCAATGTAGTATTCTTAATTAATATGAATGTAGGTATAAATGGCACACAATGTTTTCAAAGATGATACAAATTAAAATAGGATTCTTCTCATCACATAATTTTTTTATGTTCTAAATATTATACTCCAGTGACCATAATATAAACATTAAACAATATGACTGGCATTATACACAGGTATGATACCAGGCAAAATTATTTGAAAATCAATATACATAGTCATGAAGTATCTCTACATTTTATATTTATAAATAAACACAACACAACTAGTCCCATTGCAATCGGCTGGATACATAGGCCACTAGACAATTGCTTCAAAACCTAAAACCAGCAAAAAGCTCTAATACCTAAACACAAATAAGGCAAAACTAACAAAAACAGCCCAAAACACAGCGTCATGTATATAATTGTAAGGGTGAAGCCACAAATAACGCGACAGTCGGCGAAATATCTATTTCGGACCGCGCCGGACCCGCGTCACGCTGTCACGGACGCCCCGGAGGCCCACGCCGGCCGGGACACCAGCCATAAGCGGTAGCGGTTTGCTAGAGAAGCTGAGAATTGGGTAGTTGGCAAAAAAAGCGGTTTATAGTAGTTAGTATATATTAGTTTAATCTTATTAGGTTCAAGAAATTATAATCTTATTAGGATAAGACCTATCGGTTTATAGTAATAATAATGTCATCCAGACCGCATGCCAGTTTTAGAACACTTTAAAAGGACTGACTAACATCGCTTACAATACCAGAAGTATCAGTCGTGTTTTACCGATCCTAGGAATAGGATTTAAAGTTGTGATGAAAAGAAAGCCTGACTCTTCAGAATGCCGTTAACAGAGCAAAACGCAGTAACAGTGGTATTCTGTCTTTTGCTCGAATTCCAGACATAATTGAAAGACATATTTTGTGTCTGGCTATCGGCAGGCCACTGCAGCTCAACAAATACTCTTACGCCGGTTTCTTTGCTTAAAAGGTGGTACATACTCCACTGGGTGCGCAGATTTTTTTTTCACGAAGCGAAATCTAGCGTCTGAACTCTTCTACTCATGTCGAACTGCTTATAAACTGGGCCGTAAGCGAACTGTAGCCAAGTTAACGTGTACACATGAGGGGGCATTTCTTCAACCCAACGCTGGCTACGTGCAAACACTGTCACTGTCAAGTTACAAAAAAGGGTAAAATACAAAGCAATTTCTAGTTTCATGTTCCCGTAATTTAGTGAAATGTGACATGTTTGAAGAAGGTACTATGCGTAGTATAGTACCTTCAACAAATATAGTTTAGTATACTTATAACTAAAGTTGGTGTTTGTGTTCCGTTGTGAATATCGGCTTGTGTTTATAACCTCTTGTTGTTAACTTTATGTTGGGTAAGTGGCCTTGTTGTCTAGCGTTATAAGGCGATGCAATGCTTGTTTCAAGCTGATCTTAAGGTTCCTGGTTCGAATACCGTGTCAAGCTAAACAAAACGCTTTTTTAAATACTTTAGCGCAAAAAATATCTTAGTAGCTGGACGGTGTCTTACATTGCGTTCGATTATTAGCAATGGAAACATCCACTATGTATAATAATGTAGGTACTTTGTACCCCTTCGGGAATGTATATATTTCTAAAAAGAAGTGGATAATTGCTGATATTTTATAATGTATTCTAATAATAATATAATAATATAATATTCTACCACATACACACAAGACCATCTAGCCCAAACTAAGCAGAGCTTGTACTATGGGTAATAGACAATGGATAAACATGCATATATACTTTCTTTTTGTAACACACATACATACATAGATTCACGCCTGTTTCCCAGAGGGGTAGGCAGAGACTACGGATTTTTGTAAATACATACATATTATACATAGAAACACCCAGACCAAGACAAACGTCCATGTTGATGCACACAAATGTTTGATTTGTGCGGGAATCGAACCCGCGACCTCAGGCGTTGCAGTCGGTTACACTAACCACTACGCCATCGAGGCCATAATTGGTGGAATGTAAGTATTATCGCTGAGTACTTGCATTAAATTTGTTGAATACCCTGCTGTTTTAAGTAAGAGGCACGGCATAGTTAACCACACACAAATGAAATCTTTTATAAGTACATGAGTTTTACAGGCATAGATTAACACTGAAAAACAATGTAAATAAAAACTTTTGAGATAAGTATGCATATGGAAGGGCTAATTAGAATATTTAAGTTCTAGATGGCACGACAGAATCGAACGAGACCATATGCACAGCAATCGCAAACAGTAGTATGCGACTGCTGTGCATAAAGTCTCGGGTTCCATTCCCGAAACGGGAGTGTAATTAGGTATGTCTGTCAAGTTATTCTGTTTGTTTTAGCGTCCGAGTATGAAACCGTGTCCGATAAACGACAATAGCTTCCATCTTAAATACGTAATACTTAAAAACCATAACTGGCAAAATGGCGTAAGACTATGTACTTATGTATTAAATAGCAGTATAAGTTTTTGTTTGCTCCAGAAAATAATGTTTATTAGGTATATTAAAAAAAATATGGCCTTGGAATGGAACCCAGGACTACCCTATCGGCCTTAGGCATAACCGCAAACTTATTCCAAGAGACCAAAAAAATAACATGTTTCCAAACAACTTTCCCGCCATTAAATATTTCACCAAAATGTTTACTTAATATCGCAGCCATATTAAGTCAATTACCAATTTAAAAAGCCACAGGTAACTTATATTTAATTCAAAGAGGCTTCTCATACTTTATTCATAGACAAGTTACCCAATAACCGAAATTCGTCCTAATATTCCAAACTCAAACATACGAAATAGAAATCAAAACTACACAATCGGTGTACAGTAGCCATGGGTCGATTTGACAGCCCCCTTTACATCCACTGCCCACAATACATCGACTAAAGGATACTCTACCTTAATTCACGCGCGTAGGGTTGTTTTCTGATTGTGTTTGGAAGGTAGTTATAATGTTTTTTGCTGGCCAAGGTTGTTTAGAGGGTGTACTGCCCACAGCTAGGGAGGACTGCCCGCAAGGGCCGGCTTATGCTGCGTTTAAACGCAGTCAGCATAGTAGCTAGTAGAGCGAAGGATTGGTGATATGCGAAATAGATATGATCGAGTTGCAAAAATGTTTTGTGTATAATTTATACAGGAATTATTATAATAGCTGATTTATGTTATAGCGTATTTGATGAAATATAATTAGTTTGTTCATAATTATGTAAGCTAAGGATGCAATGCTATTTGAATATAAAATAAAGCTAGACAAACTATTTTCTTTTATCCTAATTAATCGTGTTAAGTGGACATTTGATTCGCTTTTTCGAATCAAGTGTCTACTTAAGTCATTGAACAGCTAAATAAAGACGAATATTACTTAAATAAATATATATTAAATTAGCAAGTTAAAATTCTTAGGAGCTTGTGATGCCCCCTACTTAAAAATATAACGTAGCAGTACAAATCCCTGTAATTTTGTAAATAATATGTAAATTATAAATGGCTACCTGGTTAATAAAATAAATTACTACTTATCACGTAGACAATGTAACTGCCAAAAATCATTTACAATAATTTGCTATTAGCCGGAGGCCCAATCACCCTCTTTCCCCCTTCCCGCTCCTTCTCCTTCCCACTTCCTTTCCTAATGGGACGGCAACGCGCAAGTGATGCCTCTGGTGTTGCAGGCGTTCAAAGGCTACGGTGACCACTCACCATCAGGTAGGCTGTATTGTATGCTTTTTTGCCACCTTAGTTGTATAACAAAAATAATACACGTCAATATTTATAAAGAGAAGTTTCACTTTATCTCAAACGCTTGTGGGCTATTTTAGAAATTTTGTAGCAACTTTTTGCCGACCATGTAAACCACTGCGCCATTCCTGCAATTATTACTTACTAGGCATTGGCAGTCAGGCAAACTATGTTATATAACGTGACATAATGATATATTAAAATCCGTATATAACATTTTGCGAAGGAAATGCGGCAAGTACAGTACCGAGATCGAACGAATCACGAAGGGGTACATCCGCTGTGCATACATTACGCACAGATATCGCAAAGCTTTTCGGTAGGATTAAATTAGTTAACTTACTTGCTTACTTGTTTTGTGCCCGTTTCTGTGACGTAAGCAATTCGGAGATGACCTTCAGAAATCAGTTTCTATATAGGTTATATTGAAGGGTGTTAATGCAAGATAGGTAGTTATGTTCTGACTATCACATATGAGGAGCGCACCTCTATTTTACAGAAAATAAAGCATTTTTTAAAAGCGTATTTATTTTAACGGTGTAGAGAAACATCGTGAACATTGTCTGAGAGTTCTCTATACTACACGGGGTCAGTATGGTGGACTATGAAGTGTTATCTCACACTGAGAAGAGGCCCGTGCCCAGCAGTGGGATAGTTTATATACAAGGCTGATAATATAATAACATAATTATTTTTTGTATAGCGGTGGCATCTACAAACTGTCAAAAAACGACACAAAGGATTCCTGGACTCAAAATGTATATTTGAGGATCACATTTTATGTCCCGTGTGTACATCAACTGCACTGGACAGTGTCAAAATAATTATTTAATTGAATTACGTTTCTTTTCCTAATAAAGTAAAATAAAATGAAATAAAGTTTAAACCGTTAGTCCATCCGTGAAGTTAAATAAATAAGAAAAATATTGTTTTATATCTGTTATTGAATTCTAGCAGATTACAAAGACACTGTCCTCAACAGGGTAATCTACGGTTAAAATGGTTGGTCTGTTTCAAAACCACAACCTCTCGACCGCAAGGCCAATGGCTTATCCATTAGGCTACGCCCGGTTCTCATCGCGAAATGACCTGACCTGACTTGAATGGACTTGACGATCGAATTTTTTGCCTTGCATAAACACATAATATATGACGAGCTGACTGCCAACCTAAAATGGTTAGAGAGACACTCGAAGAAGTAGGTAGTTCTTACGTGTATAAAAACAATGTTGGCCAACTTTGCGTTGTGGTCATTTAAGCAGTCGCCTCGCTACTCGCCACGCGAGTGTTGTGGTTTTGACCCCATACGGGTCAAACAGTTACGTTATCCAGCCTAGGTATTTCATGTGTCCGTTGTATGAATGTTCTCTAAATCTCTGCACAGAACTTTATTCTAGAGCGATTGTCCGAAACACTGTAAGAGTAAAACCTAACAACATTTAGCTCTACCCGGAATTCAAATAACCTCACGATGGCACTTAAACATACGCGCAAACTTACATCGAAATGAATATATACTATTTAATAATACATTTAATTCAATAACAGCAACCTTTGCCCGGTTCAAACGGCCATGTTGCGAGGAAATGAAAGAGGTCCCTCGGTCCGAGCCGGCCCTCATACACAAATAACATCGCGTTCAGTTTTTATTGCAATCAGACCCATACCGTAGGCTAAACATGTAGCCTTATTAAAATAATATGGCCTCAGTATGTACACAAAAAAAGCTCAAAACTACCAGCAACAAAAAAAGAAAAACAAATTAAAGCAATGTCAATCAATTATTTTTATTTTTTTTATTGATTATTAAATGAACCTATATAACACTGCAATGTAAAATAAAGGAAAATGAGATCTGTTTTGATATGCCTGCATACTTCTTTAAATTAAAGTCATAAGAGTTTTATGTTATATTAAAAAATCGAATTTGAAAGAAAAGTTAACATAATGTAAATTAAGAGTTTATAATATAATAATAATAATATTCTATCACATACACACAACACCATCTAGCCCAAACTAAGCAGAGCTTGTACTATGGGTACTAGACAATGGATAAACATACATATATACTTTTTTTTTTGTAAATATATACATTATATACATAGAAACACCCAGACCAAGACAAACATCCATGTTCATGCACACAAATGTTTGACTTGTGCGGGAATCGAACCCACGACCTCAGGCGTGGCAGTCGGTTACACTAACCACTACGCTATCGAGTCGTCAAATTTATCGAAATTAAGTTACAATAACTTCTACTAAAAAGAAAAATGGGATCCCGCTATGCGTGTTTACTGTAAGAGGCACCGTGTGTATGTGTGTAAAAGTCTTAAACAATTTCTCCTAATGCTATGCAGAGCAATCAGCAAGACATTCAAAGACGAAAATAATTTATTCATCAATGTTACAAAGTAACACATGTGAATATCAAAGTTTATAGTAAGTTGCATTTGTCAGGTTCGCTGCTCTTTATGAGATGCATGTTGGCTATAAACTTACAGGGATTCTTTTTAGTTCTTAGTAAAGTGAAAGTTACAGTTTTATGGTATATTATTATTAGTATTTATCTTGAAATGAAATTTAATGACATAAATGTAAGATAATTTCATATTGAACTATTGGCAAAGGACATCAGGCATTCTGGTCTAAAAATAAAAAATACGCGGCCAGACCTTGGAATATTTCTTATGGCTAGGTCATATACACCTTAAACTACTACTATGGATTTAACCCCGTAACTAAGTATTCTGACTAGTAAAAAAAAACATGAAGAATGAAGGGATTATGAGCCAATTCCCAGTACGACCCCGTTCCTAGTACGACACCATTCCCAGCACGACCCCATTTCCAGTACGACCTCATTCCCAGTACGACCCTATTCCCAACACGACCCGATTCCCTGTACGACCCCATTCCCAGTACGACCCCATAGTTTTCGTACTCGTATTCGTTGTCTTTTTAAATGCATTAAGACATTTTATAAATCATATTGATTTTTTCTAAACTGAATAACTAAGAAAATGCAGTTACGGGGTTAACTTTATATATTTTTGTAGGTCTTAATATGAACTAGCTATTGGAAATAATCCTAGGTCTGGCCGCGCAATTTTTTTTTAGGCTAACTTTGTATGGAGGTTGCCTGATGTCCTTTGTTACATTAATAATACTATGTTATAGTTACATTTAGTTGTGTTTTAACGGTAAAGAAAACCACAGTACCTATGTCTAAGAGTTCTTCATAATGGTTTTTTAAATATGTTTATTGACAAATCATTTACAATAATAATATCATGACTTAGACCAGTCGCTTAAACCACTAGGATATTTTTTCTCGAAGATGGTTGAATTCTGCCAACCCGCACTGGTTCAGCGTAGAAGATTATGGTCTAACCCTTTTCGCACTGAGAAGAGACCCATGCCTAGTAGTGCGATAGCTTATATACACAGCTGATATTAATTAATGATTTAAATATACATGTATAAAATAATATTAGAACATTATATTGAACTTGTACACCAATCTACTTTGTAGTTTAATCGTGGTATTTTGTAAATAGTGTATTTGTTACTACTAATACATATATGACAAAGGGGTAGTTAAAGATGGTGGGTAGTATCGTTACACATTGGACTGATTTTGGCTTTTTGCAGTATAACTGACATTTATAATATTAGTTGGGATACTAACACGTAATCTAAAACAGCATAACTAACAATTACATAAATAAATAGAGCCCGAATCGCAAGATTTAAATTTGTTACAAATTTGATTATCGAAAAAAAATTATGTAATAAACAAACAACATATATTTTACCACTCTACCACCTTCTAGAGGCCTGTAGAGTTGTGTTTTGATTAAATAATAATTAATTGACAACGTTAAACTGTGATCTTCATCATACTAAGAAAATATTTCGTTGTGCATTCAAATATAATTTGTATGCAATAGGTGTCACTACTTCCTTTTTAATTAATTCTAAACTTATCTGTAGATTTATCAAAGTAGGTAATGTAGTGGCTCTTTTCTTCAGACGTATACATATATATTATAAATACATACATAAGAGAGTCTAACTCAAGAATTATGAAGTGAAATATACCCACACATAGAGTCATTCATAAGAAAGGTCACCAAAAACGATTTCGCCGAAAAATGCAGGTAATATCTTCCGTTGAACTCCGTACAGGCATTTTTGAGATTCCAATGAACATATCTACTGAAAAATCTCATACACTTAAGTCGAGTTTTTCGTTACAAGGAAGCGGAAGATTTAGATATTTAATCTGTACGTATACGTCACAATAAAATACTGGAGAAATGGTCTAGATAATATATTTCGTTAAAGTGTGGTGTGTCGTTTTGTTTAATAAATATTAATAATTCATAGTTAAAATTAATCCTATCTAAGAAAACATTGTAAAGAAGAAATAAAGTTTTGAGTACTGGGTAATTCGTAATCTTCACATAATTACGATAGATAGGTATTCGGTTCGGTTACTACATAAATTATTTAACAAATTAATTTCATTCAATTATTAAAACGTTTAATGCATGTTTACTTGTCCCGAGACGGAACATAACTATGCGATAAACGTTTTTAGACTTACCTACATATAATACAATATTAGGTACATACGGTAAGTACGTTTTTAAACTTACACATAATGTGTCATACATGGCAACCGGTCTAAAATTTGTAATCATTATTGTCGTTGGTAATGGCACTTACCAACGTGATTGGGACCTGCTTTATTTTCACCTTATATATAAGTATTTACATAACAACGCGATTAGGGACCGTTGTCTAATATTCTATAGATTTCCCGTGAGATATACTAATAACTACTGCCTAATTCGTCTGATTGCAAATATTTTTATTATCTGGTTCTAAAACAAAAGGTAATTGGGTATTTCTTATGTAGTTACATGCTTACTTGCTTTCCAAACAGCATAAAGTACCGCAAGTGGAAAATAAACAATAATAAAATGTAAAGGTTTCAGTATCTTTTTCGACTTTCGTGATTTGTACATATAATAACAACGACCCTTATACATTAGTATTTATTTAAATGTATGATATATATCTATTTATTTTCAGATGTTTCAGACTAAATAACGGTATATATAATATTGTCTTCTGTTTACGCGAATGTTATTCATTAAAACTAAACTACTATATACGGTATATATTTATATTTAAGTGTAAACTTAAATATGAATAGGTTTAATAATTTAATTAGCTTAAAAATTAGTAAAGTTTTATAGTAATAGTTTCTAAATTATGTAAAAAGGTTTCAAATAAACAACGCAATAAAATCCGTATATAGTAGTTTAATTTCAACGGTATATATGTTATAATATTTTTGTTTACCATTAAGTTATTCACTTTTCAATAACACGATTGCAAACTGTGATGTAATATTGTATTATGTAAATAAAATGTATAAATGAATGTCAAAAAGGATACTTCTAATAATAATTGAAACTGTGTATAGTCTAAGTAACTCTTATACAACAGTTACATTACAAGATTTAAACATATATAGATAATACATGTCTGCTTTAACGTATGTATAATATAAGCGCGACATAACAAAAAATACACGAACGTGACTTCTTTAAATTCTTACATCAGTCGTACACATCGGGGCACAAAATAACTTTCTGCCCATCACAGAGCTACCGTGGTGCCTACAAATCGATACAAACTAAACAAGCAGTGCAATATTGCGTACAAACAGTCGGACACCGCAATTTATAAGCGGCACCAACAGAAGAAAGGGTTCGCGGCCTGTTATTGTATCGGAAGGTAGCCTGGCCTAACGGGCTTACACGATAGTCGTACTAATGTCCTACACACGGCAAGTCATATTAAATTACATTATTAAAATTGCAATATATAATGTGTAAGAATCTGTTTTGTCACATGCACATTGAAGGTATACTACAGAGACATGCTCTTGTCCACATAAATTTAATTCAATACCGCCAATGTTCAATGATCTTTTCATTACTAATAAATCAAAGTTCAAAGTTACTGTTTGTGGACCAATATGACGTCATAATCCCAACGTTGTCGTTCAAATACGACCCGCCTGATTCTACTCTACATAACAAGGCCATCCGGAGATCAATGCTTAAAGTTTTTATCTAATAAAATAATACTTATAAAATTAATTACATAAAGTTCGGCCAAAATTATAATCTTCTTAAAAGGACATGTAAGCTAATCCACAAAAAGTTCATTCTTTGGTCCTAGATTTATTAGTGGGATCTCATTAGCTGAGACCTAAACATATACTGATGATTATATACCTGAAGGCCAATCGCAAAAGTACAGTTCCAGTGTTACTGTACACCCGCAGTTCGTCAGATGGCTTATGGTTTTAAGATCACACGTAATAAGGAGCAATCCTATTACCATCCACCAGTCACAGTTGCAGAATCCGTTATGCTACTGAGAATTTCTTGCGCTAAGTAACCGAAACCTCAAATACAGTAATTGCATTCACTAGGTACCATTGCACTTTTGAAACAGCCCTAATAAAATTATAATCAACAAACAATCAAATATTTTAGAAACTATTCAGGTATATTTTTATTTATTTAAAGCTTAATAATTATTTTAAAAGCTGACCTCCTCTATAGCGTTTATAGTTCTACAGGGTCACATTTGCAAATACAAGCGTTGTCAGTGTGTGAGTGTATCTGTATAGTGCGTCCCTTACACACACAGATGCAGAAGGGACAAAGGTCACCGGCCACAGCCTTCTTATATTTGTTTAAGACGTGTATTGTGCCCAAAGACCCTTATTTCAGCGATACATTTGTATATTGTATTGTGTAATACCTGCCCTCTTGTGTAACAAAATATATCTGTACCATTTTGAATGAATTCTGAAATTGTAAGATTATTTTTAGATGTAAATGTTTGATACGGTTTAATTAGAGTTTACATTTATGTATATACTAATGCATGAAGAGAAAATTTTGTACCCCTTTTTATTCATGCTGCATGCATAGTCATTTGCCATAGTTAAAGTTTATATAGAGAACTACTGCAGAGAGCTTACATTAATTTTATAATCTTTAGTGTTTTAATTTATTGTAATATTGTTAAATTTTATTGTGCAGCCAATCGTTTTATTTAAAGATTCTAATTACAACTCACGAGTCAAAATATACTTTATATATTTAAAGCATTATGAATAATAATAATAATAATAAACCCCTCTAGGACAGTCGTAGTCTCGTCATGAGACTAACGCGATATCGCAGGGCACAGTACACTAGCTTTTAAACTATTACCTTCGCCTTGTGATATAAACAATGTATCACCAGGTTAAATAAAAGCACACAAACCGTAGGACAGCTTGTGGCGAGCTGAATGTGAGTGGCGACACTGCGGTCCTGAATCTGAAATGTCTCAGAGAGTTGGTTAGGGCCTCGTTCCCAGCTTGCCGTTACTGGTTGGTTGGGGTAAAACTACAAGAGTGCCCGTAGAACTCTCAACTCTGGCTTGCCTTGGTCGGCCGGTCAGAGGGAGGCCGCTAGAGCTGTATGCTTGGGGGTGGAAGTGTCATTTTCAAGGGCATAACTACGGGGAAACCCGCTCCGGGTCTCCGTTGTCACGAGACTCGTGATGGTGAAACCGGCGCCGCACCGCTCGACACCCCTAGCCACTCGCACCGGTGTTGCTCTCTGCTGCTGGCGTGTATGCCTATAGTGGCTATTCAGGGGGCCCATCTAGTGAGTTGGCGAGTCACCGTCTGCCCATTGCATTGATGCTATTAGAGTATTCAGGGCAGACGCTGTTTTTTATCCATAGTTAGCAATATACCGGTCCACCAGACACCCATACCTATTGTGCCATCCCACCTTGGATTAAAACTCTCGAAGGGCCTCTTCACATTGGACCCATGTCTCCCTGTAAGCCTCCCAAAGGGCCAAGTATTTTCTAATATAATAAGTTAGAAAGTACCTGTGATAAGAGAAACATAATAATATTCTATCACATACACACAACACCATCTAGCCCAAACTAAGCAGAGCTTGTACTATGGGTACTAGACATATACCACTACCTAAATATCGCACTCTTAATAAAACAGCGACTTAACTCGAAATTTGAAAGTAAGGCAATTTAAACTCTGATTGTAAATGTTAAATTCTAATATTATATTTGTGTTAAATCTTTGCAATAGAGTTCAAATTTGTTTAATCCAAAATACTGAGATAAGTCTCTGTTTTATTAAGGATGCGAATTATATACTTTTTTTTTGTAAATACATATATATTATACATAGAAACACCCAGACCAAGACAAACATTCATGTTCATGCACACAAATGTTCGACTTGTGTGGGAAGCGTTCCCGCGACCTCAGGCGTGGCAAACGGTTACACTAACCTCTACGCCATCGAGGTCGTCAGTGTATGTGTCTTGTATGAATACATTGTAAACAACAATAAGTTCCTGTTAATTAATTGGGGATAAAAACACGACCCATATTTATGTATAGCGGTGTGCTTTGGTAAATATTTGACAATGTGGCGTTTAGACCCAGCAATAAAAAAAACTTCTTATTAAGTGGCAACATCAATTCGTCTAGGTTCGTCTTTGAAATTTCCTTATACCTCATTAATGTCAAAGTAATGATGTAATATACCTATTCATCACAGTATATTAGGTAGTAAATGATTCTTTACATCGACTGGTAGGTATAAGTGTAACAGCCAGGACATACAACAGTAATTACAAGAAATAATTAGTATCAATCTCTCCATCTCCGTTTCTTGTCCTATATACATAGAAAATATCTTCGAAGGGCTAGGCAGTCGCCTATTACGTCCACATCTTGCGAATATTTTTTATACAAGTCTCTTGTCGTTTACCGACCATTGCCAGCCTCCATGCGGCTACTGAGAAGTTCATGCAACATAAAATACATTGCAACTGAAAACCCATTAACACTATGCTCAACCCGGAAGTCGAAATCGAGATCCCATGCACAGTAGTCGTAGACATTCTTACTACGCCACCAACGCAGTTCTTATTCTCTGCGCCACCAATGCAGTTCTTATTCTACTTCTCTAATAATACAACTTAATAATATTAAGCTTTACACAGGAACCGAATCCAAGATCTTTGCATTCGGTAATTAGTACCACGTCCAGGACCAATAGTCCTGTGTGGGGTCCAGTCTTTATACTAGATTCTGTGCATAGATTTACATAGTCTGACCAAAAAAACCTTTTAAAACCCCCCATTTCTTAGTCAAGCAATCGAACAAGAGCAACTGTCACCAATTGCAATACTACTTACACCACTGTTCAAAAAGTCAACTTCAAAGCCTCAACAATCAAAAGCTAATTCATAAACGCAATTACACAGTAAGACGTCAATCGAAACAAAATAATCCAATAACAAGTTACAAATCAAAGCTTTAAGGTTAACTACGTAAAAGTCTACTCTAACATGTCGGGTAAATAGAGGTTCGATCTAATAGGACCTCTAGAGGCTCTCAAACGTTCAATCAAAATGATAGGTAATTCAGTTACCTATACTACCACTGGACGAATACCATACTACTTGGTACAGGTAACGATAAAAGTGATGGGATTAGACACAAAGTGTAATCCTAAGTAATATTTGAAATAAATGCGAATGTGAGTTTGTTTATTTGTTTGCTAGGCTTTCACGCCTTAATTATTCAACCGATGATCATGAAATTTCGCCTATACGTTGTCAAGGTTACGAAAAAGGACGTACGGTACCTTTCATCTAGAAAAAAGACTCTTCTCGAGCAAGCGAAGCCGTGGGAAAAAGCTAGCGTTTAGATAAAATAATTAAATAATTGAAAGTTAAGTTCGAATGTTTTGCTATTAGAATAGCTGGCCGGTGGCTATTGTTAAGTGATGGTACAAAAAAATCAGCTCGCCTGCAAAAGTACCCCCCCCCTCCCCCCTTCTTAGAGGAAAACCTAAAAACTATTAATACTTTTCTCCTGGTGAGTTTTAGAGCCTCATATTTGACATCTCACTTTACTTTTTTTAGTACCACTTGGATTTCTTTTGATCGTATTGTTAATACATAACTAACAAGCAACGTTTCGAATCACTCAAATCTTTAAAATTCAATTTATTCGATTTTTCATCCATAATTGCAAATCAGACCTCGACGTTTTTCTATAAGGATAATATCATGCCTAATTCTAATGATATAGAGTATACCTAAATACACTTCAGTAGCAATGCTTTAACTCCTACAAAATAGTTGGGCAACAGTAAAGTGCGACTATAAGCTGCTCCTGAGAATTTTGTGTAAAATCTCTTAATAATAATTTTCCCGGCTATGAACAATGGCATTAAAATCCTCAAGTGAAAGCGCAAGACATTTCGTGTATTTTTATTTCTGTAGATAATCTTGTGTAATCGAGAGTACCCGTCGCATCGACCACACGTCATCCCCTATTCCCTAATTAATCGTGTATCGCAGGAGTCCCCCGAGCTAGTCTCGTGGATGACCCATCTTGATTCGCTTCATCTGTAATTGTGTTTACTTTGACTGCCGTTTTATATTTTATTAAATACCGATGATGTCATACGTAGAAAACGCTTGCCTCTTGAAGTGATTGGCAGATACTATAAATTTCCATTTTTGGTTCCATTTTCCTTCTCTTTTGGTTCTTCCACTCTCATTACATTTTTAAAAAGGCTCTTGGTTAAATATATAGAGAGCTTATAGAAATAATTTGAAATTGATTTAATTTGTTAAATTGATGATGCAGCCCAATAAATGAACTTCTCCTTCTCCCTAGCCTTTATTATTCCCAAGTCACTTGGGGTCGGCTTTTCTAGTCTAACCGGATTTGACTGGATATCAGTTTTTACACGGAGTGGCTGCCACCTGACCTCCGCAACCTGAAGGCTAACGATACCCTAAGGCTAGACCAGTGTCAGGATATTAGAGGGTACTGACTTTCCCAATAACGACTGCCATAGATGTTCATGGCAGCCGGGACCAACGGCTTAACGTGCTCTCCGAGGCACGGAGCAGGCAATAATTGTCAATCAATACGCACATAATTTCGAAAAGTCATATAACTTCCGAAAGTCAGCGTTGCGCAACGTGGGTTCGAACCCGAGACCCTCTGCATTGCAGTCTGTTGGTCTCCCCTCTGAGCTATCGCTGCTTTCAATGCCCAATAAATGAACTTGTTAACCAATAAACTGCATGACTGCTGACAATGGGTATTCAGCTGTTATGTACTTCTTGACACTGGTACTTCTTTAGCAGCTGAAGCAAATTATCTAACAAAGCCATCGTATTAAATTTTTTTTAAACTTTTTTCACATATTTCTGTAAATATTTTTAATTTGCTATACAATTAACTTTATATGAGATTATTATGATATTAATTGTTAATTAATTTCAATATATTTTTTGACAATAAGTAGCATACCAAATTACTATATTTGACAACAATATACATTTTCCCGCTGATCAGAGGACAAATGCCCGTAATAATATGTGTCCAAAATAATTTCGATCTAGTTTCAATGTCATAAATGGTGTGGGATATTCTCCTTAACTAAAAGAAAGGTCGAATGTAAATGTAACTGGCATTTCAGTTCACATTTGAAATTTATTCGATTAGATAGGAGCCCTATTTTAAACAGTTTTTATTACGAGAACTGTACCACAGAATTACAATATATTGCTAGCACATATTATTATATATATAAAAATACTTAAAAATCAAGGATAATAATATAATATAATTTCTCTTCATAAGTATAATTTCTCTACCATTTCCGTCATAACTAAACAATTCAATCAGCAATAACATTCAATATTCACTGTGTGCGCTCTTGGAAGTGTAGAGGTACTTAAAACATAAGCAATTAGTCTTAGCCGAGTAATCCTGGGTCCACCCGTGGGATGACCCTTGTCTAACGAACTGTGAGTTATCCGATGATAAGATATACTTGAGGAGTTACGAGTTCTTCAGTAGATACGCGGAGCTAATTTAATTATGAAATATTTATTACCTAGGTAGTATGTTATAGAGTTTATTATTTCGCTTGCTATCTGTAGACCAAAAGATCAAATTAAAGCCCTGTTTTATAAATTTACAAGTGTTTATCCGATTAACAGAATTACCTCAAATATGACTTTATAATTTTGTATGAAAATAATACCAAAGTATAGAATAATTTGTAAAATTTCTACATGTTATGATTGGCAAATATTCCAAAAGGCGTTTAATTAAACCAAGAATTCTATGAATAGGTTTGTCAATGATACTAGGTTTGATCTTGCTTGCACTAATAAGCTGTTACGGAGACTAAAAAAAGGCGTTTTTACCCAGCAATAGTTAAAGCTACAAGAAAAGACTCCGTATCTCGTAATCATATAATATTGCCCCAATAGTCCTGTGGCATACCAAATTTGTGTGCAATTGCGAGGCCTCCGATCCACCACGGGTCAGGCAAAGAGCATTAGGTTTTTCTGTTTGGAAATGGTGTTTAGCAGCAAGGAGACTGGAAAAGTATTCCAGTACAAAAAATATAACTAATGCCATGTGGTTGCAACTCACTTCTGCTTAATCCTTCGAAATATTACAGGTGTGTCTATGTATGTATTATCTAGAATTCACGTATCGTGTATACATAGTCGTAGACACGTAACTACATAGGAAGCGATATGTTAATAAAGTTTCATATTACGATCCTTGAAACCGTTGAAGTGTAAATAATATAATCCCTACCTGCTAATATTCAAATTTTACGTTGGAATACGTACAACACAATATTTGATTTAAGAGTAAAGTTGCCTGAAAGCAGGGAAACAGTCATGTAGAGGCATTGATTCGTTACCATAGTAACTAGAACGATTCGAATTTTTCATTAGTCTGCTGGAATGCCAGACGTATTTGAAAAAACATTTAAAACCAGTTGCTGCACAAGACTTTTATTGTGCTTGATTTAGCGGTGAAGAAAAACACCGCGAGGAAATCTATATATTCAAAATGTTCTTGACGTTTCTGCACAAGACGACCGTAGTCGGTTATTGCCTATTCTTTCTATGATGAGAGGAGAACAGTGCTCAATAGTGAGCTCGTTGTTAACAGGGGAGATATTATATGCAAAGACCCTGCGAAGAAGGTGCTACGCCTTAGATAGGGTCAAATAATTGGTGACCCTACTGACAGTACAACTCCTCTACATTTTGCAACCCACCTTGTAGTGTAATCTTTAGTTATACTACAGTATAACTAAAGATTTTTCTTTGAACTTTATCCACCAGCCAGGCCGCGCCAAGTTTGAAAGTAGATACTGCTCTGACAATATAAGACTTTGGGATGTTAAATATACTATGTACATATGTATATGTTTTTAAAGGCAAAGGCAAATATTTTTCGAAATAACTATATTTAGAACAATATTTGCCTTTCTCTAGAAGAAAATAAATACGTTTCCAAAAAATATTCTTCTGAGAAATATTTCTTTGGACTCTTACGAAAGGAGGTTCATACATCGCAATCAATTTCAAACTACTTTAAACTGAACTCATAGACGTCTGTCTAACTAGTGATGTTTGCTGAACATCAAAGAAAAGTCCATAAAATCTTTCCCACGCATCTAAAATTAAATTTTCGAACTATCAATCGAACAGGAGCTTAACCCTCGAGAGACAACTGGCGAAATTCTGCAAAAAGCAACGCGCTTCGGTACATCAAGCCCGGTAAAGTTAGCGGGTGTAATCGATACGGCCTTAGGGCTTTGGGTATAAATTAGAAGTTCCATCGATCACCGACGCCCTTTGCCCATCGGCTCGTACTTTATTGATAGTGAATGTTAACCGATAGTTCAGTGAGTTACGTTGAACGGTACATGTATTTTTGGGCCGGTTTATTTGTGTCTGCTTATTTTACGCGCGATTTAGGGTTTATTGTTTTCACATAAATTGTCGAGTCCTCTTTAATCTTTGGTGTGCCTTACCTATACACGATTTGAAATTTACGCTTACTGATATTTAAAAGATACAGGTTGCCTTGGTACGCTACGATGTATAGAGTAACAAATAAGTATATATTTAATATCATAGCATATTAAAACACGTATGTAATGTAATATAAGACACGTATGTATGTGTTAATTATTGTTATTATTATCCTGAAATCATTTACATGAAAAATCTTCATCATCATCATCATGCATCGAAATGATTACAAACAGTTTCTTGTATTTGTTTCTTAAGTCTCAATCCTGGCATCTGTAATGATATCCAGTAAAGCACAATAGGCTTGGCTCTTGTTACAAAAGTTCTAGGCATACCGAACTGTCCGAAGTAAAGTACAGATACCTTAGCACTTCTGGGATTTGCCAAATTAAATTTCTTGACTCAGCATTATTATTATGTCACGTTAAATCTTTAAATATATACTTATTTTTCATTAATTTATTTATAAAGATGTACATAGATACTCGTACAGTCCAAAGTTTTGATGTCGATTGCATTGATATGAAATATGTCTAAGCTAACAGACCTGATCAGACATGCAATAAATAAATCAACTTACTAACATTATGGAGACGATGAAACAAGATGATATATGTCTTTTTAACCACAAACGGCATAATTCAGGCGATTTCAGAAAACCATTCGACATAACGTGTCCAGCAACAAAAATTAAAGTGTACTTACAAATTTTATATACAATAAAAAAGCGCATTACTTATAAAAGAGGCGCTCGGGTCGCCTATAAACATACATAGGTAAAGGCAAAGAGCACTTAACGTTTCCTAAAGGATACATTATTGAGGAGAGCCCTAAAAACAACATTTTTACATCCTGCCGTCCTGCCACGCATATTTTATTGCGGGTTGCTCGGATGACCCCCGGAACGGACCGTAGACTTGCGAAACTTAGACATGGATCACGGATTATATTTTCTTGCGATTATCGTGTGTTCGTAGACGTTGCTTTTTACCTTATTGTTTTTGCAAACAAAATATGGTGACAAGTCAGAAGAGCGATAGCTCAATGGATAAGGTATTGGACTTATGACGGACAGGCCGTGGATTAGAAATACCGAAGGTGCCGACTTGTAACCTATCTTAACGCAAGCATTTTAGCAAGGTTGGGGAAGTTAATAAGTATACTATTATTTTGGTAAATCATTTGCAAGGAAACAGACCGTATACTTGTTTGCCATTGTGTTGGGCTAGTGATTTAATTAAAGCCTCGCACTTTATGGTGTACATATTCAAGGATAAAGATAAGCAGCAGTTTTGACAGTTACATTTAAATTGCAAGATAATAAGTTTTATTAGCAACTGGGACTAAGATGCACTTTTATGCATGGACTAAAACCTCGTCCTGTAAACTGCAACAGATATAATTTAAGTGGGTTCGATAGACATGTTAGGTTTAGCCAGATTTAAATTTTAACTCTTTGCCCGGCCTCGAGATCCTGTGTCGGAGAAAGAGTTATTGATAATAGTACTAACACCGAGTCTGAGCAATCTTTCTAACAGACTTAAAACTCAAGTGGATTAAAGACAGCGAATAGTGATAAGTGCAAACCCCATCAGCGGCTACCTCGCTATGAAGTCGTGAATCATTGTATGTTGTTTAATTATACTGCAAAATACCTACCATCACAACATAAAATTAGCTGTATATTTCAGCGAAGCCATCGCTTCTACCTCATCTTCCATTTAACAAAACTGCCATCTGAAACCAAAAAAATTCCTTATAAACAAAACAAGTATTTGCCCAACCAAACTTAAGTCAAATAAAACCTAATGTAAAATGTCTTGTTATTCAGAAACATTCAAAGTAACCCTCTAATCTTCGTGTTCCTATGGCGGTTACCTGGCCGGTCCCGCGAGGCCGAGGCCTGATGGACGGAGCTCGCCGCACAAGGGTTAACCTAAGTCAATGTAAATATTTGAACGTGCGCCTTGACTTTACCTACGTATCGTTGTTTTAAAGCTTGACATTTGTAAAGTTCGCTTAGGGATGTAAAAATAGTTTGGAGTAGTAAGGTATCATCTTAATATACTTTTATGCTATGTCTTGTATAAATTATTTCTAAGCTATATAAACTGTACACAGGAGCAACGATAGCTCAGTGGGGAGACCAACAGACTGCAATGCAGAGAGTCTCGGGTTCGAACCCACGTCGCGTACCTCTGACTTTCGGAAGTTAAATGACTTTTCGAAATTATGTGCGTATTGATTGACAATTATCGCCTAGTCCGTGCCTCGGAGAGCCCGTTAAGCCGTTGGTCCCTGCTGCAATGAACATCTATGGCAGTCGTTATTGGGAATGTCAGTACCCTCTAATATCCTGACACTGGTCTAGCCTTAGGGTATCGTTAGCCTTCGGGTTGTGGAGGTCAGGTGGCAGCCGCTCCGTGTAAAAACTGATATCCAGTCAAATCCGGTTAGACCAGAAAAGCCGACCCCAAGTGACTTGAGAATAATAAAGGCTAAGAGAGAAGATAAACTATACACAGGCTTTTATTTGTATATGTTGATAAGGTAGGCACTAGTGTATCAACCTCATAGATATTTGGTCAGTTATACATACATACATACATACATAGATTCACGCCTGTTTCCCAGAGGGGTAGGGATAGGGTAGTTTAACGGACCGTATTGCTGTATAACAGGCAGTTTTAAGACCAGCCTGCTGCTGAGAATTGACAGAGAATTGAAAAACCTAATACCTAATATCTTGCTTGACTTGTAACTCAAACTCAAGCATGCGGGAACGGGGCCAATACAGCGGTCAGCCGGATATTCTTTTCTTTTGATACAACAAAACTAAGGATGCATTAAGTATATGGCTTTCCTGGTGATAAGAGCTTAGTGTAGCTTAATACTGCTTATAATCTTAGAGTAATTGAAAATTCAGTTTCAAGAAAGGTATAACAAAATTTTGCTCTAGCCTGGACAACCTCGTCAGTACGTTTACAAATAAACTAGTGTTGTTTTCCTACGTTGACTATGGTTTCAAGAATTTCTAAGGAGATGATTTATTGTGAGTGTTATAGATAACGTGTAGGTTACCGTTGCTCGCAACCATAGGTATATACATAACTAAATTAAATATCTAAGATTCTTGCATAAGTACATATACACAAAAAGCCATACAGTGAAAATCAAAATTGTTTATTTTCTATATTATGGCAATTTATAGAAGTTTATGATTATATTTTGAGCAATTACTTTACTTCTTACACTTTCTTCGAAGTTCATTTTATTATTCCGTTTATTCCGTTGCTAAATACTATTTAAACAATTTAATGGAAGCAACACTACTTTATTTTTTAGTTTAGACTCTATAATAAAATTTGATTTATTACATTTTTATAAAATAAATCACTATCTTTGGGCGCAATGTATGAGATCTCGATTTCAATTATTGCGATTGCCCGGTCGGGAAAGTGTTATAGAATATCTTGCAAAAAAAATTTCAGCTGCAGTTTGGAGTATATCTTTACGGAAAACTCTAGAATACTTCTGAGTTAGAATTTTCAAATAGGAACTAGTAGTCGAGTTAATCAGGCACCCATTGGACTGGTGCAAAACTAAATTCTTGGAACGAATCCAAAGTCCGCTATTCTGACGTTTAGCGATCTTCTCCTCCGAACAAATTTATGATCACTCGGTTTAAAACTAAAGTTTAACATTAAGAAAAAACATATTATGGCTATTTATAAAGAAACATATAATGATAATTATTATGAGATATCTCACAGTTATCAACATTTTCTTGAAAATGCCCAAATCGCACTAGTTTCACAAGATGGACTGAAATTAAAAGCAGAGCAGAAATGCTAATTTTAAGATCAGGGATATTTTATAGCATCAAGATGACAGTCAAGCATACAATCTGCCTAAATGTGATTTTCGCAGTGGACATTTATAATACTAGTCCTATGTTACCTGCGCTAGGTACGAAGATTATATAGGCACCTCGTTTGCAGCAGAAACACAACACAAGATTGACTAACAACGATCTTCTGTAGTGTGGTAGTACTTCTCCAGCATACATTAGTTTTAGAAAATATCCTAATATTTTCAAAAATATTTGGATATTTTTCTAAAACTGCCGTGTATACTGGCATAGTGGCAAAAGATCAGTCTTTTGCCACTGGTTCTACTCTGCCTATTGCAATTAGTGGTCATATTTAAAGTCTACCATTTCAATCAATTGAAAAAGTAACTAAACAGACATAATTTAGACGATCATAAAATAATAATCTTTTTAGACTGTCAAAATTAGGGGTCCATATACAAGAGTGACCGTAAAGAGTTTGTTCAGTCCATACTTGATGATTGCGAGATTGAAAGAAGAACGAATTAAGTCTACGCGAACGTGCCGCGGCTGCATTACCTTATAGAAACTCTCTGTGTTCGTCTATAAAACAAATTGTGGTTATTATTGACAGCAGCGATGCTGCATCCATCATGTTTATCCACTTTCTTAATTGGCATTAAGGGTCCTACCGTATTCAGCTGCTAGAAAGGAAGTAAGCACGGAGCATCAATACTGTTATCTCCTATTGCTATTGTATAATAGAATCCGAGGCTCCAATAATTATAACATACCTGCAATGCCCTAAGTTATTAGAAATGCGTATACTCTTTACACACACAAATAATAATTAAGTAGGTATAGTTCCATTTGTAAATAATTACTAGATTTTGCGTAAATATAGGTTAAGTTAAGTTAATAGTAACAGTACTTTTTCTGGATACAAGGTAACCTATGTCCTCTTTTGTTCCTCTGACAACGTGTATGCGAAATTTCATGATGTTTGGTCAAGCAGTTAAGGCGCGAAAGCATAACGAACATACAAACAAATTCACAATTGCATTTATAATATTAGTTAGGATAGCGAAAGCCACCATTTTCTTTTCGATCACCCACAAAAGTAATACGTGTTTATATCAAAGCAATAAACAGCATTTAAAACACATTACTTTAATGAGACATTTTCCTCAACAAACATATTGTTCGACACAGCCAGGCTGACAAATGTAGGGGTAGGTACGTGAGAATTACGCGGAGTTTTATCCCGGGTTCGAACCCCGAGCAGTCCCCTGCGGCCACCGGCCGAAAACTTTACCTTTGACCCTCTGAGGAACTGTATAGAGCTGTTAGTACTAATCTTAGAAGCAGTAAATAATGTTTTCCTAAGGTGGACTTTCATCAAGGTTTAAATTAAATGTTCTTTTATAACCTGTTATTTCTTGAAAGGCCAGACGTAATTAAAAAATCTATTGTGTCTGATCGCCGGTAGGTCGCTGCGACTCAGAGGGTCAATATAGGTTGTTGATAAGTTACTTACTGCAAGAGTCACCTGATGCAATCATCAGGTAACTCTTGCAGTAAGTAACTTGCGTACGTACTCTCTAAAGTTTAAGCCTTTCTTCTTGACCGGAGCTGTACGCCCCTCTTAAGGAATTTCAGTTCTTATTTTAATCGCAGGGGTGCCGCTACTAACAATTACTTGAAAGCAACATTTTGAAGTTACAGTTAGTACTTGAGGATGCAAAACGCAACACTAGGCAGTCATACTAAATCTACTTACAACTACTTTGTAATAACAATTTTAGATATAGGCAGGTTTTTATCACGAAAGGTACAACGTGCAGAGAGCTGAAGAGATTGGAAGCAATGTTTAATATAATTAACAAAATTGATTAACATGTTATATTTTATAGACCTAGTTTCGCATTATCATATCCCCAAAGGTAAAGGTAGAGTTGTATTACATTTCTCTAATCATGTCTACTGTAGGCTTATTTTTAAACTAGATGCTGCTAACAATTTAGCAGCGATAGCTCAGTGGGGAGACCAACAGACTGCAATGCAGAGGGTCTCATATTCGAATCCACGTCGCGAACCTCTGACTTTCGAAAGTTATATGACTTTTCGAAATTATGTGCGTATTGATTGACAATTATCGCCTGCTCCGTGCCTCGGAGAGCACGTTAAGCCGTCGGTCCCGGCTACCACGAACATCTATGGCAGTCGTTATTGGGAAGTCAGTACCCGCTAATATCCTGACACTGGTCTGGCTTTAGGGTATCGTTAGCCTTCGGGTTGCGGAGGTCAGGTAGCAGCCGCTCTGCGTAAAGACTGATATCCAGTCAAATCCGTTTAGACCAGAAAAGCCGACCCCAAGTGACTTGGGAAAAATAAAGGCTAGGGACAAGAAGATGCTGCTAACAATTTTAACAGAAGTACCTAATACCAATTTACCCGCTCCGTGAAATAAGCCTATGATATTGTGATCGCCTAAAAACATTAATGAAAATACACCTCGACAACATTTAACAAGTCTATGTAGTTATTTTAACGTCGTAAAAATGTAGGTAGTCTATATTATATTTTGCACCGCAATTCGTAGAAAAAGTAAAACAACGATTTATCACACAAAGGAAGTGATAGTATTCTATTATATTTAAGATTTTTGCACCCACAGCTCTGTGCAGATCCACAGTTGCGACACCAAGTCTTGGGGCATCTCCAGTATTCTTATCTACTTACTCCACATCTATAGCAGAACGAGCCTCCTGGGGCCTAGCCCCGCCTCTTACGGCCTGTCAATGACTAGTAAAATTTAGAACCGGCCCGCCATTGATATAAATGTTTTTTGTTCCCAAAACGACCCTTCAAATTGTAATTTAGTGACGCGACCGAATGAGATGGTGTATCGAAGTGTTGTAATATCCATTGAAGTTCACGACGCAGGTTATTGCTTCCTTGTTTTGAGACTTACTATGCGTTGGATTGTGCGTACCTGTGTGAGGTCATTTTTAGGCTTCTGTCAAAGTAAAAAGTAAAATAACATCGTTGTTTTATGATTCGGTAGATGCAGTTTTTATACTTACACATGCAATAATGAAAAATAAACGTAATTTTAGTGTCTGTGTGTTGTCAAATTAATTGATTATGTTTATTTGGTTTGTATTATTTCAGTAATGTGAACTCAAGTAATAAACCAAAACTTCAAAACTCTGTTACGCACACTAACTTGTAGCTCTAAAATATATTATTAAATACTGATTCCAAAATTTATAAAATAGTTTTGATTAGTGTGGTATTATGAATCTTTAATGACAATAGGTCATATAGATCTGTTATAGTGAACCAAACACTAAAGCTGGAACTACCTTTCATAATTTTGTTAATGCAGTGATGAATGATTGTCGGCCTCGATGGCATAATGGTTAGTATAACCGACTGCCACGCCTGAGAACATGGATGTTTGTCTTGGTGTGGGTGTTACTATGTATAATATGTATGTATTTACAGAAAATGAGTATATATGTACATATATTTATCCATTGTCTAGTACCCATAGTACAAGGTTTGCTTAGTTTGGGCTAGATGGTGTTGTGTGTATGTAGTAGAATATTAGTATTATTATAATGATTAGGATTCGCCTTTTCCAGACATGAGGATGAATAAGTGCTTCATGTTATATGGTATAGGTACACGCAAACAGTTCAAGGTTATTGTACTAGAGCAATAGTACTAAGGTCTGCAACAATATACCATATTACATGAAGCACCTATTCAACCTCATGTCTGGAAAGGGCGAATTCTAATCATTATAATTTGGACTACCTTTTTCAATTATAATATGATCTACCTTTGAATCAAAAAAAAAGAAAAAAAATATATAATATGATCCCTAAATAATTTTAAGCTTCTAGAGGTAAATTAATAACTTTGTTTTGTAAAAAATCTGAATGTGCATCTCTCCAAAAATGTATTTGTCTAGCCTTTAAGGACATGTGTTATTTACTTGAAGTATGTTATTTGTGTTCACTGGTTAAAAAGTTGTGTACACACATCAGTACACAGTATTTAACTACATCAGTAAATTTATTAATTCAATCGACATCATTTATCATTGATGTCCAAATAACTCAGAAAATGATTACGCAAAATGTTTGGTTCAAATGTATATGTAAATCTTTTATCGTGAATACCCCAATACCGTACTAATATACATACAAAATCAGTACATTCTCCGCACGCCGGTCGAGCATGCATGCATGGGCTGCATATGATGCATATCTCACAACAATTTGCTACATATTAAATTTCAAACAGATTTTTGAACGCACGCTCGCTTGCATCCGTCCCTGGCAATTACGTCACAAGTGAATATAAAATGTAATGTGAAAATGTGTGTCTTTTTAATATAAATGGTGAAATGTGTCTTTTAAACTTACCTGGCTTATCCAATATTATACATGTCTTTTAAAAGGCTTGAAGGCCAATGTGCTAAGTGGAAGAAATATGAGGCTGTCCGATTTTTAACAACACCTACAATTTCAAATTTAATTTGCATACATGCTTGGCATGCTTAATGCTCTTACAGTAATATAAAAATTTATGAAAAAAATGACTATTTTAGATATATGAATTTATCAATTTTGGCAATATTGTTGTACTGTGTAATAATCATTGGTGATTGCGATTCTAATAATCTAAATAGAATACATTTTTTTTAAATACTCCTTTCTATCTAATGTAGGTTTCATATGACTAACAAATATGAAATTCCAAATTTAACTTGATAGAGCTTCCAAATTCACGAACTATTTAAGAATACGGTTTTTTGCGAAAGTGCACCTGGCGAACCGACCAACCAATCACTGACCAGTATTCCTTCTCCCTTGACATTCCCCTAAGTGACCAATGACTGACCGGTTTGCCACCCCTGTCGCGTGCTGACCGGTCCGTCCAGTAGGGAGACACCCTTTGCCACGCGCAACGAACGATACACTTATAGCAAATAAACGATCAAGGACCTCGGATGTTCAAAGTGTCAGATAAACACACCTTTTGTCATTTCGATACAGGTATTCATTTCACAATAGTTTTGACACGGGCCGTATATTTGACCACTTACTGGCCACAAGGGTCCATTTTTTTGACAGATTTGTCTCCCCAAATAAACGTTTTGTGGCTGTATTCTGGACGCGTGTTAAATACCTGCTTTTGTGATGGTACAATGAAGAGCTTTGTAAATAATGGGATGAAACAGATTTATGATGTTGGTGTAATGGATAAAGTTAAATTGTTGGTGATTTATTTGTTTAGGTCTCTACACATTTTAAAGTACCTACGTTTGTGCTATTTTTATTGTACCAACTTTATAAGCCTTCCAGTATTCCATATTCAAAACTAATTTGCAAATGATTCTTAAATATTTACAGCTCGGTCAAATAAGTGATTATCAAAAACCTCTTCATTTGTATAGCAACTAAGAGTGTTCGGTCGTCCAGAAACAGGAGCTTGGAGGGCCACATTCCTCATAATCCCGCCCTAATGCCCTGTCCTCTGCAAGGGACATTTCCATTTATTATTGAGCACTTAATTTATGTGTTTTGTTATGGACCAACAACTGGCGAGGTTGCCCTAAGCAAATGTATAAATTCTGTATCACTGCTAAATCTATTCTAAACTGTAATGCACCAATCTTAAGTTATAAAATTATTCGGCAAATTGTAGCCGTTTAAAGTCTTTTAGCACGTTGCAAAAAACTGCTTCATCGGACGTTTTAAAGTATGCCTAAATAAACAATTGTAAACGCTCTGTTGTTGTAAATAAAGTTGAAATTGGTTTACAACTCAAAAGTTCTTTTAAATCATTTCGACTTCAAAAATATGAAATTTTAAAAGCAAAATTTTGCGTCTCTCGTCCGAACTACATTTTTAACTGTACGTATTGAAGGTTTAAAATTGCTAAGCAGTTGTCGCACCTACGTCTATTTAGGAAATAGTTCGATCACTTAGAATTGTTTAGACAATGTACGCGGCAATCCGTTTGCTTCAGAGTCAGGTTTTGTTTAAGAAGGGGTGAAATGACATTCGGGATAACTAAATCCAGGGGACTTCGTGGAGCTTGGAGATCATTTTTCAAAATAAGTAATCGGGCAATGGTAATCATAGTCAAAGAGAGTTTTAAAAGTTGTTTGGATTTGCGAAGTTTCTTCAATGAAAATAAATATTTTGATCGTAATGGCTGACGTGAATTGTATTTGTTAAAGGCATAGGTTATTGCAGCGTTATCCTTTTGGATATTATGAGAGCATTACCTACAGTAAAAATCAGTCTAGTAATAAACCTTTTTATCCTATCCTATTAAGATGCAGCGGCACACCGGTGGCCAGATACAATAGATTCTTAATTATGTTTGGTATTCTAAGACTTGACAGATTAAGTACGATTACTCAGTAAGAATACAGTTTTATTATTGTAATTAATACCAATATTATAACATTGTTCAGCCGTTATAAAATAGAAATACTCACATCAAAGCATTTCTACCAACGTTAGTGTAAAAAAACTAAATGACTCAGCCCAAAGTGGTATAATATGATATTCAGGGAGAGGAGAGCTCTTCAAGCAGCGTACATAATGCCTATGAAAGCATAAAAAATCAAAAAAATTCCATGTGAACCGAAACACATGGAGAATAAACATACGAAGTAGATACTTACAAAAATATGAAATTCACCACAACATTTGCCGGGGACGGCGAGTTCAGTACAGTCAGCAAATAAATACTAGTATATGAAATATTTTAAGATGTTTATTTAAAAATTTCGTCGACATTATCATTGCGAGTGATGTATTATATCATTATTTACCTAAAATGCTAATAATATGTCACATAACAAAAATTAAAAGTATTCCGAGTTGATAAAAGTAAAAGACGTAAAAGAATTTTTACTCGAATAATTCTGGTAGTTAATAAGATAAGTACTAATGAGAATGTACATATTCCAGACGACCTTGAATCGTTTAGAAAGGCGTTCAAGGACTGGTAAAAACATGATTTGAAATGTATTAGGTATATAGCTTTCCAATTCTTGTGACAAAGCCAGGAATCTGACGCCACCCACAGACAAGCATGAATCTTTATGACAAATATCATGAATTGAGCTTATTTCCTTTTATTTAGTTTTTTTGTCTAGTGAGTAATGTTGTTATAACTCAGAAGATTTTTTTTATGGGGTACTTGCGTCACGCTCTATCTATTTAACTACTTATTTATCTATTGGAAAAGACAACTCACGCACTAGAAATAATTCCTGTATCGTGGGGGACTTTACAAACATTCAAACAACGACACAAAGAACATCCAGACTCGGAACAACCATTTGTGGATCACACAAATTTTTATCCCGTGTGAGATTCGAACCCGCAACACTCGACGCAGTGGCAGTAGTAACGCAACCACTTAAACCACTACGATATTCGTGCAGTCTATCATACGGTTTCCTCTTAAATTTGTATCAAATACCATACAGACATATTTGATCGTGCACCGGTCAAGGTTTATATGACTAGGTACTACTCACTCAATATCAATACTCTTTTATCAAAATCAGGTAAAACCATTCTCGCAATTTAAAACAATTAATATTCAAAAAGTGATTACTTATAGCTTGAAATGACAGGTTAGACGTAAAATTATTTCATATTTTTATCAAGCTATTTGTATAATTACGTAACACTAACTCACACCCGATTGTCACAAAATGAGACCTCACATACTACTGCGCTACGATTATGCGTATAGGACATCGAACCAGGCGCCAGCAGCTTTTTTAGAGTTCGAAAAATCTCTTATACAACAGGTTTGTCCATCCGTCCGTCCGTCCGTATGTTATACAACTTTCTACTCAAAATCCGTAAGAGATAGTGACTCGCGATCAACGCCATTCGACTCAACATAGTCGATATACACCTGAAATGACTATGACCTTTGACCTCTGACCTCAAGGTCACGTGATACAATTTTTTCGAACTCTAAGATTTACGGCAATTCATGGCCGTTTCTCACTTGTTATTTATATTTAAATAATTTTCAACAAAATACTGTAACGCCTTTTAAAACACATATATAATAAAACATTACTTTAAAAATAAGTAGAAATTATTTTAAAAGTACCATAGAGACTTATTTTGCAGACTGTCCTTGTTCAGTCGTCCATAATGCGAGTTGATAGGTAGATGTATTAAAAATAGTATACATTAGACACGACTACGACATAATATCAACATACAAAGTATATATTATACACTTACTCATATTATATTTTATTGCTAAATGTATTAGAATCGGATTATATTAAGCTTTGTAGATTCTGCAATTCTATTACCACAATATTACTAAGATTGAACTAGAAAATATATGCAAAGAATATTAAGCGAAATATTTCAAAGGATTATGATATAGGCAATTTGGGATTATAGGTACTAAGCACAAAAAAGTTAATTTTAGCTTTACAAGTTTGAATGACGGACAAACAGAACAAATAGAAGAACGAAGGTGATAAGGATATCATAGATCCACACCCGATGCGTTAGGCAGAGATGTATGACACCTTATACCACCAGCTATGCGAAATATGGCCACGATTATTGACGTCACAAGCTTAGTTGAGATTATGGGTACTAAACTAAAAAAGTACCTACAAAACATTTAAGTTAACCATTTTAGCTTCACAAGTTTGAATGACAAATAGAACGGCACAAAAGCAAGATCGCACCATAGGAATTATGTAGCACCTCTGTACATTCTTACAAGGGTTGAGCAGAAGTCTATTACACATACATATCACCAGGTATACATAATGGGGTGGCATGGATTATTACCGTCTAGCAGGCACATTTTCAAGCTTCACCCTGCTACCGAGAATTTGATAACAGAAAAACCTAATAACACATTTGCTGGCCTGGGGATCAAAGGCAGTACCTAACAATCACACACAAACATGAGCGTATTCGAAGTGCTCTTCAGGGATAAAGATGTGAGACTATGTATGTCAATTTGAGTTACATACATACATATTACTAGTATTCTTGTTGACTCCTCCAACTAGGCTAGGATGCTTGCCTAGGTTTAGTCGGTAGTACCCGGGACGTTGCATCTTTCGGGTGAGCCCGACATAACCTCTCCGCTCTCCTTTTCCGCGGTGAGGTATGCGTCAATGCATTCCACCACGATACAGAGAAAAATAAAAGTTGCTTGTGTCTCGTGCAATAGGTGATAAATGAAAACCACCAGCTCTCGATCGCAATATCAAATCGCTATCCTTTGGACTGCAGCCGTTGAATTTGTATTTTATTTCTGTTGCTTTTATTCTAAAATCTTAATTGATATAATGGTCGCTGCCAAAGCATCAAGTAGTATTTAAAATTAGGATTTTAAAATAGCCCTTTTTATTAGGCTCAATCCTCGACGCAGCGATAGCCTACCATAAATACCATCCCAAGGCACGCACTTCTGACTTTTCGAAGTTATGTGTGTTTGATACACAGTTAAAGTTAAATATTTAACTTTAACTGTATACGAAAACATTGTAAGGACACCTACACATCTAAGAGATTCCCATAACGTTCTCGAAGATATGTGAAGTCCGCCAACACGCACTTGGCACGCGTGGTGGTCACCTAACCCTTTCACATTAAGAAGAGGCCCATGGCCAGCAGTAGCACATATACAAGACTGATATTATATATATATAGAAGGTACGTTATAGGATAGGTAGAATATAGGACTGCAATTCTTTATGCATTGGGCTACCGATGGTTACCGTTAGGTACCTCTGCCTACCATTTCAGGAACACAGGTTTAAGTAAATTATAGTATAGAAAATAAAGTTTACAGAAAGATTTATATACAGTTCAGATGTACAACAAAATGGACGCCATTCGAATCCTCTCCTATCTAAGTAACCAAGCATAAATACAGTTTAAAGACGGGAGCATCAGTCCACCACCATTAGTTACCTATTGACACACAGACAGATCGCTACGTGCCGCTTGTCCTGACCACCGCTACCATTTGCGGCAAGTTTTTCTCTCACGGAATTTGAAAATGTATTTGTATGGTAAAATTTGGGTAATCGAAACCGGCGCATAGTGATTGTACTCTTATTACAGAAATGTATTTCGGTACTAAAATTTAGATCAACAAAATCACCGGATTTTGTTGATCTAAATTAATACTACCACCGGGTAGTGGTTGTAACAAATCAGTTGAGCTGGCCTGTTATGTATTTAATGTTGCCGTGTTTATAAATCGATAGAGTATCCACTAAGGTATAAGACTGAGGTTATTTCTATTTAACGGAGATTGTAAATAATCGCTTTAATTTTATACATACATAATAAATTATATTTTATAAATAATAAATTAATGTTAAATTAGCCACCCACGTTACTTGCCTCTTTGATAGCGCACCATTTTTGCATGGTGTTTGGTTGTTTTGAGGTACACAAAGCATTATTAAATTTTCTATTAGGAAATTTTCAGTAGCTGCATAGATAAGTACGTAGGACACCTCAAATGTCACATACAAAAAAAATCCTGTCATAAAAATCGATAGCATTTCGCTCTTTCGGGAATGTAACTCAGAATCTTACAATGACACGCAAACATAAATGGCCCGGACTCAACGAGGTAACCAAGTTATAAAATAGATAAATTAGTCAAAAGCGAGTTTGGTATGATATCTTGTGGTACGGCCAGTCACTAAGATTAATGTGGTTTCCAGTTTTAGTGAAACTCCTACTGAGATAGCTGAGGACTTTTTGTTTTTTTGAGAAAACAAACGATAATGCAAGCGTTGCACGTCCTATATATTAACCGGTAAGTAACACTGCAAAACGGGGACCGGTCTCAAATACCCCTGGGCGTTAAGAGTACATATAATGGAAACAAATAAATAATAGTCAAAGGTTTTCACCCCAAACAAACAACTCGACACCTACACCAGTCATTCCCACATCGTCATGATAAAATACCATCATAAGTCGAAAGCCGAAAAACTGGACCCCTATAACTGTTCGTAATTTATCTCGAGTACTGAAAACGTCTTCAGTTTAACCCAATACACTCGGTCCTAAGTAAACTTTAGGTAAACTTAAACGGCTGAGTCCCTTTCTCGACCACATTCTAAATAAATAACATCTAATGGGAGACATTCATCAGTGTTTCCACGTTTTTAGGTGGGTAGACCTCACTCCCCTAGCTGTCTGCTGTTTTGGAAAAGTCCTTTGCGAACAAATCCAGGAAACAGTCAATTTTAAAATGCACTTTACGGTTTTGTAATAGAACTCATTTTGGTTTGGCTAATTGTAGGACAAATTACGTTTGTTAAGTACAGAGATTAACATTGGCGAGTGCAGAGATATGAGAGGGGGGCCGGTGGGCGGTAGGGTGGTACAGGGGCCCACCCAACACCCTTTTTTGTTATTTTTTGTTGCATTTTTTGCGTGAGCGCGTGCAGGGTTTTTAGTGCATAGGTAAGCAATTTTATTAGTTATAAATGTTATAATGAATGGTGGCCATTTTTACATTAAAATTTGCTGTAAATGATATTTTTGTATTACCTATCTTGTGCATCCCGGAGTATTAAAAAGCGTAAGCGCCTGCGCAAGCCGCAAATAATACCTATTTCACATAATATACTATTAATATTGTAAATGCAAAACAGTCTGGCAAGTTTTCACAATAAACCGCTGTATCAGTTTTGAAGAGATTCGTAATTGCCTTGAGACCCAATAATTTCGCCAGCTATGATTTCAGATACCACGAAATGGGAGGCGAGCAAGAATTTTTTGGCAGAATAATCCAATAACATTTTGTCCATATTGAAGTTAAGACCAAATTCTTGTAATAAACAAGTGAGAATCGGCAATGAATTGCCGTAAATCTTAGAGTTCGAAAAAATAATTCAAGTAATATGCAAAGGTCACGTGATAACACGTGACCTTGAGGTCAGAGGTCATAGTCATATCAGGGTATATCGACTATGCTGAGTCGAATGGCGTTGACCGCGAGTCTTTAGCTCTTACGGTTCTCTAGTTAAAAGTTGTATAACAAACAGACGGACGGACAAAGCTGTTGTATAAGAATTTTTTCGAACTCTAAAAGGTGTTCTAAATACAGAACCGATCTTGTCTCGGTGTCATTAATATCACAAATAGTATTTGGACTGCACGGATGGCGTATTAATTTAAGTAGCCTCGCCACTGCCAGAGCGCCGAATGTTATGGGTTCGACTGCCATAAGGGACAAAAATTTTTGTGATCCACTAATAGTTTTTTAGATTCGGAAGAATCATTAGTGAAACACAAATACAAAATACAAACATCAGACAACGGACACAAATAAAACTAAGTTATTTGTGTCCGTTTTCTGATTTTTTGTAAAGTCCTCAGCGGCTTGTCTATTTTGGAACAGGACAGAAACAGTAACTCATCATCCTCCTGCCCTGGTCCCAATTTATTTGGGGTCGTCGCAGTATGTCCTTCGCTTCCATACTTCTCTGTCACCCGTCATCTGATCATTTACCCCTTTCCCTTTCATATCCATCCTCACACAGTCCATCCATCTTTTCCTTGGCCTTCCTCTCCCTTTTCGTCCCTCTACCCTCATATTCATCACTTGCTTACCTACATACGTAACATCTCTTTGCATAACATGTCCATACCAAGCCAAACGATTTCCATTCACCTTCTCGTCTATGGGCACCACTTTCAGACTACCTCTTACGTATTCATTCCTAATTCTGTCCATTCTCGTCACTCCACACATCTATCGTATCATTCCCAGAAACAGTAACTCATAAATTAAAATAAATATCAAATGTAAAGCGAAATTACATTCAATTGTCTATTAGACTAGATTGGAACTCCATTTTAAATATATTTAATTACAAGGATTGGCTTTCTTATGCACAGCAATCGCATACCGCTGTTAGTCATATAATAAACAACGCATAAATACCGAATTCTATCGGCTTTTATCTGGGTACTTATGTCTACCCAAGAAACATACATTTATAACCTGGTGAGATTATGCTACATTGAAAAAGGTTCGTAGATAACTTCAACGTTCACGGGGCGGTGTCACCCTGGACGTAGTCAGATAGCGATGATGAGGGTCACCATAACCGCCCATTCTCCTCCCGTCGTATTTGTATTTATATTTTATTGTGGGTATTTTAAATACCCACAATAAAATAGCTGATGTAAATGATGATGCTGATGAAAATGTAGCTTTTGCTACTGTTTTTCAGTTGTTCCTCACAATTGAATTTAATATTTTTATTGTAATAGAGGATTTGCTTCATTGAAAGTGTTGATTGCTTGGATGACGTGATATTATAAGTGTTCGATTTTCCAACAACCAATGCGTCGAATATTGTATGTGCGATCTGATGAGTCTAGAGCTGGCTTGATAAGACGCGTGCGTAATCTGTCCCTTAAATCACTAATCTTCTATTATTTTAATCGTCTTTGTATACAACTCTAGCACATGGCTTAGTATCCGTTTTACGCCATACTTTGCAAACATTTAAACAGTTTATACAATGCACACCTAGACTAGCAATAAATAATTATTGTAAAGCCATCATTCTTATCGTTTCGAACTCGAAACTCTCTATAGCCAAGTTACTACTAAAACTACTGCGTCAATCAGTACCGTTGCAATGTGTACTTATAACAAATTGATTTGCTTGTTTTACGTATATTAATACATGACTCCGTACTCAATATACCTATTTTAACAACAATAGATCGTAACAAAGCAAGTACATTACATACGAAAACGTGGTGCCCGATCTCTTAGCACACGATAAAGTACATTTAAACAATTACCGATGTACCGTGTAGTTGAAAATTTGTAAAAGCATAGCATGCACAACGTGCAATATTGCAAATTTGTGCCGAAACCCACCGGTAACAAGTTGCACTGTATTTTAGCAAGTTTCCGATAGCCACGGTAGCCAAGATTCTTGTAAGCGCGGGACGAACCTCACTTTGGAATAAGATATAGGTGTTTTTTATTTCGATTAGAGAATAAACTCTGTTGAGGCTGTATTTAGAAGGCATTTACAAACTTTGTGTCGGTACATTAAGTATCGCAGAACATACTGCCGCTGGGCCAAGAGTTGCAGGTTAGATAGAATCTTACACGGGATTATCGTTTATACGATTCAAATTATTCTTCTGAGTCCGTTATCTGTACAATAGTTAAGTGTTTCACAACACAGGGCACGAATTCTAACGCGGGATTTTTCTTAATAAAAGTTTTGTAATAATAGAACTATGCGAATTTATAATTTCAACTTATTAAATAAAAATTCTGATTAATGTAACTAACTAGATAAAGTCAAAGTTTTGAAATCTACCATTGTTGCAATACACCATACTTATTTAAATAATCTTAGTGGAAGATTTATAATAATAATTGAATAATATAAAATAATTTCACCACTTATTAACGATATCATATTTATTATTATTTCTTAAACTATTGAGTCGCAGCGACACAACAGCGACCAGTCACAATAGGTGTTGAATTATGTCTGGCATTCCAACAATTTACAGGTTAAATACACTCACGGTTTTTATTCTGCTACAGTTCACAAAACACTACACAATAATTTTACATAGTAAACAGACACTGAGTGCGGCAGTAGCACCCGGTTTTTAAAACTTCATGTCAAGTGCCTTTATTCACTAATTTATTCAGCCGATCCAGGCAGTTGATTGCGTGCATGCAGTAACCGTCTGCGGCGTCTGCTAATAAATTTTCGTGTCCATCTGTCATTTGGAAATCAGATATGAGACTAATACTTAATTATACTAAGTCCTGCTTACTTCCCAAACTGTAGTCACACTATCAAAAGCAGCTGGCAAAGGCTAGAGAGGAAACGGTAACTGAATGGAACTAAATTCCAGTCGCCTCCAATGGTGGGTACAGTCGCGACCATTTCGCTGGCCGGACTCGTTGGAATGCTGTGAGCAGTACGCGAATGTACATTTGAATGTACAGATACGAGGAAAAATGAATGAGTGCGGTTAAGGCGCATATTTGAATGTGGAGAATCAGAGGTGGAGAAAGTTTGTTATTTCGAGGTGTGAAAATGTATCTTCTGTTCTTTGAGTTTGATTAAACGGATGGTGCAACGGTTTATGTATTCGCCTCGTCACTGCCAGTACGCGGAGTGTTGTGGACTATCACTAAAATTGTATCTTTTTTGTATTGGTAAATAAGGGATTGAAGACTCAAATGGAAATCAAAGGAGTGACTATTGATGCAAAGTAGTGTGTAGGTAACGTGAGTGAGGACATAAGGTCTTGGGTTCGGTTCATGTCTAGTAGGCAACTGATTCATATTGTATTACACGGGACCAAAAAACACCGTTAGTAAAATGTGACTGTAATACAGTTCTAACGCTTTCATGGATAAACAAGATTTTAACCCAAAAAATTTATATCAGATCTTGTACATATTTAGGAGATAATTTATTTTTATTTAACAAATATGAATTTATAAGTAGGTAATTTGCTTAACCCTCCGCTTAGCCTAATAAAACAAAACAGCTAATAAATAGTTGAAATATATTTATTTCTGTGTAAACCTTAAGGAAAACGCGCCACTTGTTCACATCCCACCGTACCTCCAACACTGGATGCAAACCTAAACGATACATTTATCGCTTACCTTAAAAGTATATTTTTCTTTAACATTCACAAAACATACCCACATAATATCATAAAATATACTATCAAAATGCGAAAGTAAAAACCTCGAAATAAGACACGGTCTCTTTTGTTTTCATTGTCTTCGTACCTATAACGAGACGCGAGCTACGTAACAAAAACAAAAGAAAATGGCTCTATTATGTGAAAACAACCCAGAGACTACCACGGTTATATTTACCCGTGGGCTGAATTTATACGATATACTCTATATTCAGTTAACCAAGCTTTCTTGACACCTCATACGAGAGCTTTACACCCCTCTATCCTCTTATTTTTGATCAACATTGAAGGGGGTGGTGTGTCTTGCAGCAGTGGTTAGGTGAACATATTTCGAATATCCAAAAGTATAAATTTCGTCGGTAAGCTATCGACTTACTTTTTATATTCGAAGGAATCGTGGTATCGCGAATGGGCCACTGTTTTCAAGACAAACACGCTATAGTGTTCGAGCGTAGACGTTTTCTCAAATCCCTATAACCTATCTGCGATGTATATTTTATATGTTTTTCTTTATGATTTATACACGAGAGTTCATAGTAATTCTTTATGGAGCTCTTAGTCTGTGTTTTTACGCGAACTAGTAAAAAATCGAATAAAAAAGTTTTTATTTCCGACATATCACTGTGTACTTCTGATTAGCTTAATTTACGAGCTCAAGGGCGATATAATCAATATGAAGTTTGATAGAATGTTTTTATTACTATATTATATATTTTGATTTTTCCTTAACTAACTACTGTATCCGGCTGTACTCGGCTTGATTATCGAATATATTATGTAATTTTTCGCCAGCGTCCAGACACAATGCTTTTAACTTTATGTCTCAATATGATTATACTGACAGGTTAAGGCATGCGAATGCGACAATATCACAGCGATTATAATTTTTCTTTTTTTAAGTTATTACTTAAGCATTCTTTCTACTATGCAAGTATATTTACGTAAGCTATTTAATTAAATTTTGAAAAGCTATACGCGTGGAAAACATACATCACGCCTTCATGCCACATAAAAAAATATTGAATATAAGCTAAAAATATACTATTACGCCTGTACCTCAATAGATTACTGCAAAAGTATGTATATTACACCCACGCTTAATACAAACATTGATACAATAATAAGGTCAACTAAATCCCGTTGTGTCAAATGTCAAAGCATTCCAATTTGAATATTCTTACAGGAAGAGAGAGACCTAGAGTTCAATATTTTCGAAACCTAATTTCGATTTCAATGAAACAAAAAAAATGTCGAGTTTATTACATAGAATAAAAGAGCAATAATAAAACTTCATTTTAAACTATAAAGATAATAATTCAAAAGTGTTTTGATAACACACAATCATAGTTTTTTACTATACACGTATTTCATTAAGACCAACCAATTCTATAAAAAAACCATCACAAATTGCCAATTCACTCTCCAATCCATGCATGAATTACCAATCCACAAATCAGAGAGTTAACATTTAGCATTTTGCATCCATTTCCACAAATCAGTCCCTGAACAACTTGTCATTAATCGTACTACTATTTCCTTTACATCCAAAAAATCAATACTATCAATTGGACTACATACAAAAGTTACGAATCCATGGACTATCTCTTAAACTTCGCTACACAACCATAATATACTAATATACGAACACAGTTACCCCCACAACTACATATTACAAAAGACCTCAACAAAAGCAGTTTCTAATGCTTGCGTCCTCCAGGCCTTAATCTTTTTGTACCTCTAATTAAATTAGTGAAACCAGGCGCGCGGAAACTGGACACCCACACAAGTGTAAACACCCTCGTCTTACAACAGACACATACAAACGGTTACAGTGTACACAATTAAAGGAGCGTGTAAAGTGAAAGGACAGTGTGCTTGTGTGGGTGAGATCGCCGTGCGTGTATATGTGTGTGTGTTTTAGTTAAGGGTCGTCATTTCTCTTGGACCCTCCCCCGTAGTGTCCGCAGAAAGGTGAGTTAAGATGGACTTGTATAGAGCTGCTGTTACTTTCGTATTGTTTGTTTTTCTGTTAGTTTTTAACACAGTTTGCATACCACCCTATGCATAAAAAGCACTTAGTATGACGATATCAATATAGTATATAATACATGTACATATTTATAAGTAAATATACGTTTATAATATTTTAATGCTTTTGTTTTTTGCAAGGTCAGTGTTTAATTGAAAGTATGTGTCTTTTAATATTTTTCCTTATCTTATAAAATCCGTACAGCTTTAGTGCTCGACACCTTTAAAAAAGTAAAGCATTAGTAATTACCTTAGTACATTTATTTTATAATGGTAATCCATCTTTTATTAATTTTCACTTGTTCAACTACTCATTTTTCTCACAGTTACACATGCAAAACATATCATAGAAATTCATACAATTTTCTGCTGGCTTTTTATAAAGGTTATCTTGATTCGTAAAGTGACTTGTCAGGTCAAAAACAAATGGTAATTTTGAGTTCGCTGCTTTGTATTTAATCAAGGATTTCAGTTTTGACAAACATAAAAGCTCTTAAAGACCTATTCATTAAAATTATATATTTTATAAAAATATACGAATATAACGACATCGTTTATAACGACGGATCGGTTATTACGACCGAATGGCAAGGTCCTGGCCGAATCCCTATATAAACAATCAAGTAATCATACCGCCTATAACAACATCGGATACAGCGACATATCGCTTAAAACGACGAAACTTTATCGATATTCATCGGCTTTAGCGACCAACCGTTTTACTTCTTCCAGCAAAACAAAACAATACGAACAATTTAATTATTGAAAATTCAACTTATTCCAATCTATGAAGGAATATTTTAAATTGAGTACAGATTATAGACTACACTAAGTATATAATATACCTGTAAGTCTTTTCAGATTAAACATTTTATTTATTTTTAAGCATAACCTATCCCGATAGTACATAATGATTGTACATATTTAAAAATTCTAAACATACATATGTCAATAAATATGACTACATACATAAGTTATGTTATGTTCGATAGTTGTTATAAGCAATATACTTAAGTATATTGCTTATAACAACTATCGAACATAACGTCCGAAGTTATATGGTCCCTTCAATGTCGTTATATCCGGTTTTGACTGTATTAGGTATTAGAATGTCAACAACTGACCAGCAGGACAATTTTCGTAATAAAAACTTTATAAATAAAGTTCATAGAGCCAGGCTATGAGTGCAAGAAATTAAACAAAAATAATTAAAATCCTAAGATGAGGTATTATCACCTCTACATAGATCCAACAGACAAACAGACATCCCCCGGCATCCTCCCTCGGACTTTAATATTGATCAGTGTCCGGCCGCGGTCAGGTAGTCTCGGCCACGACTCGGCGCATGCGTCATACCTGCCTGCCGACGCTTTGTTGCAACTATGTACTTACTTAGACAAAGTTGTGCTGATAGGCTCCACTTACAGATTAACTTTGTATAGAAAACCTGCCCTACTTTACGGAACGACTAGATAGGTACTGTTTATTTCTATATTAAGTAATTGTAACTTAGTGTATTATGCCTTGGAATGCCTCATTCCTCATTCATACATCACAAGCCAAGGCTTGTGATTTATAAAAAAATGCTTTTGATAAAAGTGATGTCCATTAAGCTTCCTCAGAATATCTTTGTAAACTTTTAAAGTTTTGCATGGCACAAAGTGTGACTGAAACATCAGAAAACTTTAAATACTTATGTAGCACTTTCTAATTATTCAAATTAGGAGCAATTACGTACGTGTGTACTGAGTATTATATATTATACGTCGGGAGTAGGTGTTATTTTAATTTTATTATTAGGTTCTTTGATTATGAATGACTTTTTTATTGATTTGCAACACAACAGTTTCAGCCAGCTATTATTAAAGCGTAATGTTCACCGCGCAAAACATTGGTGATGAAAAGATTGTGAGATTAATTGTGTTATGAACTATTAGTACCTACTTTGAAAGTTTTATTTAGGTATGTGAGTGCATAGCATGCGATGATATTCTAATATGTATGGTATGTAGGTATGTTAAAGAATAATTACATTATTCTTAAACGGATTACGACTTTCTTTTTTATTAATAGTCTGGATGGGTTAGTGAGTAGAGCCGAGCGTTATCTATGGATTCAACTTAAATTGTATTTAGTATCGAGTCTGAGTGTTCTTATTGGTCCTTGTTACAATGTTTGTAGAGTCTGCTGCGATAAAGGAGATAGATAAATTATAAAGTGGTCCTTATTTTCATCATCTTTAAGTAGCTAATACTATAATATTACTTTGAGTCTGCTAAAACTCAACAAAAGTACTTTTTTCCTAGATGAAAGGTACCCAGTGTCCTTTACTGTACACCTAATAATGTGTATACGAAATTTAATAATGACCAGTTGTGTCTATGTGTGGCATGCAAGCGTAACAACAAAAACAAACTCACATTCATATATTTTATTATATTAATAGGATTTAACATGCTACCTATTTTGAAAGTTTAGTACTTCAGACATGCGAATAATATAATATAATATTCTACCACATACATACAACACCATCCAGCCCAAACTAAGCAGAGCTTGTACTATGGGTACTAGACAAAGGATAAACATACATATATATATATATTTTTTGTAAATACATACATATTATACATAGAAACTCCCAGACCAAGACAAACATCCATGTTCATGCACACAAATGTTTGACTTGTGCGGGAATCGAACCCGTGACCTCAGGCGTGGCAGTCGGTTACACTAACCACTACGCCATCGAGTCGTCATGACTCATCAATGCTGGTTATGAATTTAATACTTATACTCAACACAAAATATTTGGCTAACTTCCAAAGATTTCAAATCGTGCTTAGTCAGTTATTTTAAAGTTTGTCAATGCGGCCTTATGTGACGAGAATGTCAACATTATACCATCAAGAGGACGTAATAAGGTAACAAACTATCATATTAAAAATCCGACTATTGACGCACATAGCTAGTGAGTAGACTAAGAATGTAATACACGAACGTCCTCAATATATTTGGGCGAAAGCAATTTCCGAGAAATCACAATAGTACCAACCATGATATTACGTTATCTCAAAACATTATAGTAAAAAGATTCCCCCGATTTAATATCAGAAAGAAGTCCCTAAATTCCGTATCATGTAAAAGTACACTTTCAATATTGGGATTGGTATCCCTCTGGCCGTAACAAGGTTTTATTAGATCCCACTAAAGGGCATCCCCGCACAAAGGTAGCACAAGAAACCCTTTTTCTACCTTACTTCAAATATATTAACTGTCCCACTACCTTTCATGACAACGATACGGGTTTACTGGATGAGACATCGATGTCTCCCCTCTTGTAGGACAGAGATCACTAAACTACAATTTCAACCCCATGATACTTTTGTTAAAAGTTCATGTTAAATTATAATACATATGTCATCAAGTTATTTGAAAAGTATAAGAATAAATCCTGTATATTCTTCTCATTCTGCTCATTTGGCATTGGCGGTACTTTGATATAAGCCAAAAAGCCTGGCTTTTTAAAGTAACCTTTTATTTTATATCCAAGCATTAGCATATCTTCAGTGTTATTCATAGCCATCCCACACAATAGAAATGAAGTTAAAGAATAAAGACAATATAGATACTGGAACTGTAAGTACTCTTATGCGATTCGGAATGCAATTGACTATTTATTCTGAATATTAAAAGGTAATTATTTATGGCCCTGTAAATGAGCAGATAAGAGAATACGTATACGTCAGAAGCACGTTAAGGCTTTGTTTATATAAAAACTGGCTTTAGATGTAAGTTACCTAGATACAGATAGCTGGCTTTGTACAGCACAATGAAATAAATACAATTACAGATTGACGCGTAGATAAAACCATTTTGAATGGGGAAGGAAGCTATTTCAAATCAAATCGATTGAAAATCAGCGTATTTGATTCGAAATAGCTTGCGAAAGAATTATTGTTGCTGAATGGTAAAAAATACATCCACATTTCGCCAATATGGTTTACCTTTATCTACGGGAAACATATCCCAACTTTGTGCTGCTACGGGGCAATTTCTTAACAGAAAAACGCAATACTTATATTACTATACACTTTGATCGACCCAGAATAATTTTTTTATAGACTACGCCCGCACTAGGCACCTTCTGTGTCGCGGGGAACTTTACAAACATTCAAACAACGGACACAATTTTTGTCCTGTGTGGGGATCGAGCCCACAACTCTTGACACAATGGCAGTTGCGAGCAACCACCTAAACCACTACGCTCTGTGCAATTAAAGTCAATTTAACCTGGCACCTCACGATCAGGATCGCGCACAAACTTTGCCAAGGGACCAACGGACGGCCGGTATTTCGAATATTATATTATCTCACTGTCTATTCACTTCCAGTACACCACGATCTCCGTACGGTCTGCTATTTGTATCTGTTGTACTTTTGTCAGGGGAAATCAAGCCTTATACTTATAGCTATATAGGCTAATACAGCGTTGCCTGGCTATGGTTGCGATGGTGACCGACGATTACTCCGACATATACGTACAATAAATATAAGCTACGGTAACTTGTGTATCGTTTTGTAAAAGAAATACAGGATTTGATGTTATTTAAAGAGGGCTTAGGACGTCTAGGATGTGAGACGGCGGTTATTGAGAGTTAGTTATATTGTGATTTGAAGATATTGTTTCGTATAGATAACTGTTTGATATTTCTTTGAAATTATACTACTTTGTACGGATTTTATATATATATCTATATAGTTTATTTAGTTTAAAATTAAGTAAAAGTAGTGATTTTCACATAATTTTGAAACTATTAATCTACTACTACTATTAAACTTTATTACTATTTAATTAATTTAGATTTACAGTTTCTCCAACAGCGATAGCTCAGTGCGGAGACCAACAGACTGCAATGCAGAGGGTCTCGGGTTTAAACCCACGTCGCGCACCTCTGACTTTCGGAAGTTATATGACTTTTCGAAATTATGTGCGTATTGATTGACAATTATCGCCTGCTCCGTACCTCGGAGAGCACGTTAAGCCGTCGGTCCCGGCTGCCATGAACATCTATGGCAGTCGTTATTGGAAAAGTCAGTACCTGCTAATATCCTGACACTGGTCTAGCCTTAGGGTATCATTAGCCTTCGGGTTGCGGAGGTCAGCTGGCAGCCGCTCTGTGTAAAAACTGATATCCAGTCAAATCCGGTTAGACTAGAAAAGCCGACCCCAAGTGACTTGGGAATAATAAAGGCTAAGGGAGAAGGACAGTTTCTCCGATGTGTCAGTTGCATTTCAGCAGCCATGGTCATAGCGAGACTCTCTGATATTTCTTTTAAGCTTTATATATAGACTACTAGGTCTTGTCAATCGAGCCCTATATAAACTGGCCAACTGCTGAGCACTAGCCTCTTGTCAGTATTTTATCAGTAAGCCTATAATTGCGGAGCTAGTGCAAGTTATAATTTCAAACAGACATAGGTTTTGACAACTGTTTACCACCAGGCAGGATTGCTCTATAATACGCGACCTTTTCAATATAGATGAAATGATTTGTGTTATGTTCAATAATATTAAACAGCTTAAACAAAGGCAAACTCAAATTTTATATGATTGTGTTATTATAAGTAAGTATCCGAGCATCTTTTGAAAAAGGGGTGTAGAGAAAATACCCTCGAGTTAACAGAAGTTAAATTATGATAAATGGTGAGTTGATAAAAGAAAAGTATTATCCGCAGGTATTTGTTTTGAGTCTGGGTGTGTCCGTTGATTGAATGTTTGTCTTGTCCCCTGTGGTACAGTTAATAACTTAATGCGGCAGCTATCTTTAAATAGTAAGTCAACAAAAGATTGAAATTATCGACAACATTTTGTGTTGAAATGAAAGGTTGCGCCAGTGGTGCAACGGTGGCATATGTGACTGCTGCAGGTTTGGGTACCACTCCTGGGTCAGACAGTGTTAGTGGGTTTTTTCTATTAAGAAATTTTCAGTAACAGCAGGAGTCTGAAACTGTGCCTGGTAGACTTTCGCGTCATAATATAATTAATAGGGCTCGTTTACTAGTGTGAAGTTACGTTGACCAAACCAACATTATAACTTATAAGTTAAGTACAACCTTAATCTAATATGTTATTCGAAACTTACAAACGATCACATACATTCGCATCTTCAATATACATGCATAGGGTCGCGCCTACATCCTCAATAAGATGGGCAGAGGTGTATTACACCTACCCAGCTTTCTTTTGAGCATATGTACCTAATGGGGGCGAGCCTTACTGTACCTTACCGTCCACCTAGCATAGTTCCTGACTACGTACTCCTAATGAGAATTTCTTAACAGAAATAGCCAATAACTCTATCCGATCGAATCGAATCTAAGACCTCGTGCATAACAGTCCAATTCATTGCAACTGCGCTACGAAGGCAATCTCTCAATATATAAAGACGAATGTTGTTTGAATCGAATAACTAACATTCGAATAAATGTACTAGCGTATAGCACTGTTCATATTTCATTCGTAGTTACGAAACTAAGTTTAGTTTGTGGATTCAATGGCTCGCGAAACGATCGTTGTCGTTACAGCCAATATTGTCAACAAAACCACGTATTCATTGGATTACGTAACATGGATGCACGGGTGGCACAGTAAGTTATATGGTTGCATTGCCAATGCACCGACTGTTGTATGTTCGATCTCCATGTGGCAAAATGTAAGTGAGAGATAAAATAATAATATCAGCCCTGTATTAAACTGACCCATTGCTGATACCACTCAAGTGAGAGAAGGGAAGGGTTAGGCCATAGTCCACACTGGCCAAGAGCGGCTTGGCAGACTGCACATGTCTTCTAGAACTTTATAAAGAACTATCAAATTTGCCGGTTTTCTGACGTTTTCCTTTGCCATTAAAGCTAACATGCACAAAACTTCGAAAAGTCTGAGATAGGAGCTAGAACTTGAGACATCTGCGTGGCGTGCGAGTTTGTTGAGAGAAAAAAGCTAACTTCTCTTCTGGGTATGCATTATCTATCACTGAGAATTTAGGAATAAGTCATATAAGACATTTAGACAATACGTCATATTTTCTTTTTACTGTTGTTTTGTCTTTTACTGATAAAGTGTAATTTCGTACGTGATTAATCTCATGGTTCAAGATAGGTATATTTCGTACCAATATCTTTAAATTTATCAAAATGTTTCGTCGTCAAAACCAAATATTAAATCATAGATGCGCTCTACTACGTTTAAATATGGTTACCTTTCTGCACATTACGTTGTCATTTGACATGACTGAATTATAAATACAGAACTATCAGGATCACCATTATAAAAAAAATTACATTATCGTTCACTATCATGTAAGTGTAAGGTACGCGCTCGGTCGTCTTAGTGATGACACTTTTCCCTGCGACCCAAGTACGGTGGCACATCTATGATTTAAATTTTGGTCAGCACGTAATAAACAGACATTCATGATATTAATACAGACTATGTCTGCAAACAATATTTAGGTATAATCCATCAGTACTTGTAAAAAACATCAGAAATGCCGACAAAAATAAGAGAAAGTACCACATATAATCTCCCATCCCGTTTTAATCTTATTACTCAATAAAACAGAAAGTACACAACTCTTGTGTAACAGATCCAATAAGACAAACGTCCAAAACACGGTGTTAGCAAAAATGGATGCCCAGCAAACATGCTAATAGCCCCATAAACTTACATACAGACGACCAACATAACACGACCTCCCATGCGTTGAACCTTCAAAAACATTTCGTTAACGACCCAAGTATCATGTTACACTAGATACGTATACATCCAACCAGTATAATCTGGTCTACAATACATTAAGTCCAAAAGAACATATTGGTAATGACCGAAGTACCAAGTTATGCTAGATGAGTAGATCGGTATATATCTATCGCACCATTTGCCTTTATTGGCCATTTGGCCAGTTCGAAATTTGAAATCTGTGTTCGCTCTAATTGATTCCTCCCCTTTCCATATTCTAATAAATTGGGTTTCGGGATTTATTTTGGCTAAGGAATGTTTTTACCCTTTTCTTGCATTACGGCAGCCATTTTGTAATTAATTTACATTTTTTTGTATTTCTATTTGGACTTTAGATTTAATTTGACTCTCTTTGTCTTTCTACGGTAGATATTGGACGAATTTTAAAATATTGAAGTCGTTTGAATAAAAAATTGGACTATGAAATTAAACCGTATTTATTGCTATAAATAATAATAATGATAGCCTAATTTAAAAGGCACACGTTACCGGTAGAAATAAAAATATTATAACACTAGATTATGCCTGTGGCTTCGCTCGCGTAAATGTAGGTTATGTCAATTTTGTATCCCTCGGGAACATTTTTCTGGATGAAGGATAACCTATGTCGTTTTCTGTTCTCTGAAAACGTGTATGCGAAATTTGATAATGATCGGTCGAATAGTTACGGTGTAAAAGCGTAACAATAAAACTCACATTCGCATTTATAATATTAGTTAGCATTAATATAAGGCTCTAAGAATTGTAAAGTGGATTATCTAGTCAACTCGCCACTACTATTACGCTAAGTGAATTTGGTTCGTTCTCCGTACTGAGCAAACCTTAGCACGGTCCACAAATAGTAGTGCTAATACTGGATGCTTTTTCGACAGTTGCTGCAATATTCATATACAATTCATGGTTGCAACCCCAAAAAAGTAGGCAAATGTATATTATACCTAGATTTTTGTGTATATGAAGGTATATTGATAGGTCACACATAATAGGTGCTAGCATGTCTACTGCGCAAATTTCCAGAAAATTTTAATAATACTGCTCGACGTGACAATCGAACCCCGTACACATAAACGCAATCTTAGTATGTATATGTTTAGCAGTATAAAAATTATAGTTAAATAAAAGCAAAGTATCGTAAATGCAACCCGACTCCATAACAACTAATATTACAATAAACATAACACAATAACTTCACTTTATTACATTTGAAAAATTCATTCAAATATATTTGTAACGGGTATAAAATGATATTAGGTTCGTAGCTTCGTAGCAGTTGTAGCGGCTACACTTTCATGGCGTAGAGGGTGGGACGTAGGGGGTTACTGACCGCGACATTTGTTGCCCGTCCACCCCGTGTCTCGGATAGCCGACTTAATGTATTTAACTTGTGCATGTGTGCGTGTTGTAAGGGAGTATTCATATATACCGTTTTAATCTGCTTTCGATGATTATAGCTTTTATTACCTGTGTTGTTTGGCCAGTGAGGTGATTAAGAGCTCGTCCATAAATCACGTTTATGATGCTTTGGGTTGGATTTGCAGATCATGCAAGGAGATTTTTTTAGAGAATTTTCAGGCTTGCTACTCCTGATAATTCCCTAAAAAATCTCTTTAGTAACTTGGTATTCCTGGTAGACAGCAACGATGAGATACTTTATTATTTGGAGCGTGAAACCATCTCGTATTGTTTCTCTAAATGCTGTTAACTATCTGAGCAGGCCACCAATTACATTTAAATTACTGACAACAGCGCTATCGCATTTTGCTTTTGTTAGGAAACATAGCTTTTTACGGTAGGTGGATTTGACCGGACCATCACATCGGACTGCGAGCATGAGGTATGTTTTTCAATCCTTTGACTTACTTTTTAAGATTACCGCTAATTTTCTGCTATTCTAAATTATCAAAATTCTCATAGAATACGATGTACTTTAAGGTTCTGCCTTTATTTAAATAAAAAATGATATCTTCATTAAATACACAATCTACTGAGAGTAGTAATTCAAGTGGTTATCATGGGTGCTCCAACAGGCAATCACAAAAACGATTACACAGGACTGCCACGCAGCCACTATGCATAGCAGTCCTGCTGGAAGTAGCTCACTGCTTCCTTTCATTCTACCTATATATATACATTAGGCGATCTCTATTATCTTCTCTGAGTCTCACACATTTGTCTGTTCGTCTAGAACTCAACGTTTCTGGTCACTTGCAACTAGTTACAACTACTTAACATGATATAACTATATTTTTCCTTATCTGCCCTTTACCTTCTAGCTAATAAAACCGTGATAGGTACTATTTTTCTGTTCATGGTGAATTTTTGTGGATTAAATTCCATAATGAAGGTGTCTTAATCCTTATAGGAGGAGGTTTATCTTTTTATGAGATAATTATGGTGTTAATCTGGCACACTGGGCGAAAATAGGTCAAATTATATTTGTATTATAAAATAAGCGGCGGTAGATCAATTGTTAAATGATCGGATTTGTTGTTATGAGATTGTGAGTTATTCTGTTAGGAACACTAGATTTATATATACCCATATAACTAAACAGTCTTACTCTAGCTGATTCCATACAGACTGCTAACGGCTGAACTAAAAGTGCCGTGAAGGTTGTGGGGCCAGACGGTCAACAACATTTATTTGATTGGTTGGTACTTTACTAGCCGGTACATTCTGTAATCTGTCTCTATCATTGACATTTGTTAAGATATCCTAAAAATAAAGGATTATGATTATAAAATTGTGACTGAATTATGATTAGAAATGCATAATTAAACATAATCTATACCAGCCGGATTACAAAAAATATTTTAAACATTTGATAGCCCTACTCTTGGGGCAGGTTATAGACACGTTACGTATACCACGTTACACTGGAGAAGAGCAGTAATCATAAACGTGGGTGAAACTGCGGCAGACAGCTAGTTATTTATATAGAGACGATCAATCGTCTCATTTATTCTCTTCAGTTTATGCTCGTACATTAATTTATTTTCACAAAATCCGATTAGGTGGACTAGTAGAGAATGCCTCAACCTTTAATCATATGTATTATATTGGTATATAATATTTAATCATCGAATTTAGCGATAGCCTACTTGGAGACTGTTGGACTACGACACAGAGGACTCGGGTTCGATGCCAAGGCACCTTTGACTTCTCGGAATTATGTAAGTATTCATTTATTAATTGTAAATTAACCATTGCTTTAACGGTGCGGGTTAAAAAGAGCAGCGATAGTTCAGTGGGGAGACCAACAGACTGCAAAGCAAAGGGTCTCAGGTTCGAACCCATGACCCGCACCTCTGACTTTCAGAAGTTATATGACTTTTCGAAATTATTTGCGTATTGATTGACAATTATCGCCTGCTCCGTGCCTCGGAGAGCACGTTAAGCCGTCGGTCCCGGCTGCCATGAACATCTATGGCAGTCGTTATTGGGAGAGTGTCGACACAAAAGATCCCAATGGGTCGAAGTGTAGCCGGTCTGCACTGACTGGCCCCCACATAAGATACATACATACATCCTTTGCCTTTCCCCAATAAATATGTTTTAAGTTTATTTTTAATAAGTTTACACTATAAATACTTTTAAACTCTGTGAGCAGCTTATTATATAATGAAATTGATAGTACTCTTGAACTATGTTGCACTACATTAAGTTTTGGTTGTATTCTTGAGGGTAGATCTTTTCTACGAGTGCTATCCCTAACCTTTCTTTCTTCGTCAGTTTCAATTTTATTGAGATTTTTAACAAAGTTAGACAATAGAACTAAAATATAAAGACACGGAACTGTTAAAATTTTAAGTTGGTATGAAATGTTCTCTGCTTTAATCCGTTTGCTTAAGACGTAGCATTGTTCTAACAGCCCTTTTTTGTATGATAAATGTCGTGCTTATATTATATTTATAACTATTCCCCCAAAATATAATGCTATATCTATGCTTACATTCAACCAAAGCAAAGTATACCATCCTAAGTTGAGCCACCGTAAGTTCTTCCCTCAGACTTCTGATTGCATAGCACGCAGAACTGATAGACTTAGCTATGACTAGTGTCTCTGGCTTCCAGTTATCAGTGCATCTATGTTAACACCCAAAAACTTAACATTATCTACGGCCTCAACTTTATTACCAGAAGATACTACTTCAAAACTGTCAACATTTCTTATTGTAGACTTAAATAATAAACATTTTGTTTTATTTATGTTTAGTTTTAAATTGTTTATACTAAACTATTCTTCAAAAACTTTTAATGCCGTATTAACCTTAGCTTCTAAATCAACCATATTATCTGCAGAAATTATTGCGTTTGTATCATCGGCGTAAATAATAAGTTTAGTGTCTGATATACGGCTTTTTACATACTCAATCAAGTAATTAAGAAACAAGACGAAGAAAATTGGGCCCAAAACAGATCCCTGAGGAACACCAGATATAAGTAATTAAAATCTTTGGCCGTCGAAGCTTCTCTTTCGATCGGTCGATCTTTGCATCCGATGATGAGGTACCCGGTACAATTCTAGTTCGCGCAGAGTGCAATATTAACATTGCTAAATGACTGATAGACGATATCACGCCTTATATTACGTGAGACCTAAAACACCGCTAGCAAAATACTACACTACAGTATATAGTGAAAATTACGATTGCGTGTTACAGTACACTAATTGAGGTTGTAGGTTGATACGTCTAAAATATTAAGGTGACATACAACGAAATAAAATATAACAAAACTAAATTAAAAAAATGAAATTATTTAAATTTATTTTCGAACAATATATTCGCATGTTAATTCAAGCAACGCCATACATTAAATCGCACAACCCTGCAATGCTGACGGGGGGTACATGTGACCGTTACCCGCCGGGCGGCCGGGGGCGGGTCCGGTAGGAGAACTGACCGCCACCCTCGCTACACCACTATACACCCCAGCTTATTTACAACCGATTTTATTTGCACACGACATGGCGGACTACGTTTCTGCGAAGTATGTTTTGTATTTTGTAGACTTTAGTATTGACCATTTTATTATTAAGCAAAGTGAATTATTTTTTGTAATACCTTATGTAAAACGGGTGCTCAATACCATGTCGCAACAGATAGATGTATTAAACTGTACTTTAAATGAATTCACTATTATAATACTTATTCTGTAGGCATTATCTAAGCACGTATATTTTTAATTGCTGTTCAGTGGTATCTATAATATTGTATTAGGTAATATACCTGTAATAATAGTTGTATGTAATGCGTGAAATAAAAATCCTTTGAATATAATTTATAAAAAAATGTTACTACATTATATTGCTGAAATAAAATTATATTTAAATAAACAAGTGTAATAAATTATCTACTATTTTAATAGAATACTTTTAAGATTAAAAATAAAGATGCTCATAATAAATAACTATACGAACCTAAAGTATTATATTAGTATTTTATTTTAAAATCTTTACACAATATCTATTATTTATCTATTATTTTTTCGTGGGACGCAAAAATAATTGATGTATTTTTGTGTAGGTCACCTCGATCTTAACCTTTGACAGTATCAAAACATGACGTAATATAATTCAAAGTAATAAAAATTGTTAATAAAATACCGTTTGTAACTTGTATATCTGAAAGACACGCTATTACAAACTGAAATAATAACTAATGATGCCTTTACCTGGATTAACAATGACATTATAATAAATTCCATACAAAACATGTAAAGTAAAATTAACAATGCCCTATTCGTATTATTCGAACAAGCTGGCGTACGGTTTATGCCACAAATAACCACGTTAACAAACTAACAACTCGTACATTCTCATGTCGTGGAATAATTGGACCTATCCGAGCAACTCTAGAAAAATATCCAGCCATCTCCTTAAAAATATGTAACGTCTCTGCCGAGCCATTGTCCTTTGAAAAAAGAATATCGCATAACGAAGTTGAGTTCCGACTTTATATCAAATATCACGCATGACGCGACTTTCCTCCTGCCTCCCTGGCGAGGGAGGGCAATAAAAAATAATATATTGGAATATGTTGGAAATAACAGCGTATCATCCTTCGTGGATTCGTACGAGGACATTCGTGCTGCGAGTCCAGCCTCCTTTTATTGTCTCCGAGAACTGCTGACGTACGTAACGATTCCTTGTTTGTTATATCGTATTGTATGAATAAAATTATGCTACTCACATACGAAGGGTAATAAGGAAAGTCGGCCGGAAAATTTTGATAGTTTATTAAAAATGCGTATCGTTTTGCAAATAAGGGGACAAACATCGTTCTATTAGAAAAATGCTTTTTTGTACTTTATTAGTTTCCTATTATTTAGGTATTACTGCAAGCCTACGTTTTAATACTGCCTTCACAATTAAAATCATATTCGCAAAAGACATATTCTCGAAAAATTAATAATAATTACCAATCTATATTCAAAAACTCACCATTCGAAACCCAAGACACAACACTAACACAACACTTATACTTCGTATCACAAACTGTAACTCTCAATATCATGTTATCGATTTAAAATTCGAACGTTCGATCGGATTCGGCGCAGACGCACACTCGAGACGCTTTAGAAAAGGAATGAATCAGGCAGTAAGGTAGACCCACGGGTCAGGTAGCGGGGTTTAAGAATTACCGGCGCGTTAAAGGGTTAACTCACAAAAGGTGTAATTATTATTAGTGGGTTAAGGGGCACACAAAAGAAGCGAGACGCGTTTAGGGTTAACTTGAGGTTGTATGTGTGTTTCTTCACAGTTTAATAACGACAAATTAACTTTTTTATATTATAACGTACTTCTCATAACGAGTTCCTTAGACCAACCGAAAGCCGAACTACTATCGGATGATATTTATAATCAAAACGAATATGTACGTATAGAACTAAGTATTACTTACATTTTAGTTAGGACTGCCTCGAGAAGCGATAACTCAGTGAGGAGACCAAACGACTGCAATGCAGAGGGTGTCGGGTTCGAACCCACCTCGCGCACCTCTGACTTTCGGAAGTTATATGAATTTTTTCGAAAAATGTGTGTATTGATTGACAATTATCGGCTGCTCCGTGCCTCGGAGAGCACGTTAAGCCGTCGGTCCTGGCTACCATGAACATCTATGGCCGTCGTTAATGGGAGAATGTCGACAAAAAAGATCCCACTAAGTCGAAGTGTCGCCGGTCTACAATGACTGGCACATAAGATAAGATAATATAGGACTGCCTTGTTGGTCCCGTGGTATAAATTTACGCTGATGATGCAGCCGATCATCAGGACTCCCGAGTCGGGCTAATATGTCTAATGAATAGGCTCGCTTACTATTACTTGAGAGTTAAGACAAATCTAAGGTAAGGTGACGGAAAAATTGTTCGGTGATATAGTATGACTCATCTTGGCACAGCCACCATCGCAAACTGGAAATCTATTTACGTAGTTAATTAGTCCAAATTGGTCGTAAAATAGCAGAATTGGTTGGTCCGCCGTTTAAAAGATACAAGGGGTATTGGTGGCTGTGCCAAATTTAGCGCTCATCTTGGCAAAACATGAAAAAAAACGTACCTGCGTGACAGACATTAACGACCAGATAATTTAAAATTGAATTTTTGCATTATTTGCAATAATAACTTGCAGTTATTATTGTGTTGCTTATGATTCAATTTTTTTTTTCTGATTTTCAAACAGATATTTTATCTTTTCTTTATATTTTATTTAGTTTAGAGCCTGGCTCATAATTATAGGCAACACCTAAAACGAGTAGCACATTGGCAAGGAACTCAGACCACAGAATACGACTTAGCAAACAATCCTTGTGTTATGTTCGGCCGGAAGGTGTCCAGGCTCTTTAAAGAGATGTTGTACAGTCAGTAGGCGACCAGAACTCTTTGTACCTTAGTTTGGCAGCACAACTACACATTTTAAGGTTAACACTCTAGTGTTGCAAGCGTATATATATAGACTATATAATAGACTACATCACTTGCCATCATGTCTGTATAAAAAATTGTTCATCCAGAAATAGTAACACACACTAAAAATTAATTAAAACTTTAAAATATCACTAAAGTGTCAACTTACCTATTATGACTTGTTTTAAAATACGGTTCGAAATCGCACAAGCACAAAATACCGTTACAAAGCACTAACATTTTGCACAACATCTATTCTACCTGACTACACATTCACGTGTGAAATAGCGACTGTCATCTTCCACAAACTAACCCTTCACATGATACTCAATGTACCTGAAACGTCCCGACCCAATAATTCATTATCGAACAATACAATACACTAACTTATTTTCAAGTAATAGTAATAACCCTTTTTCGCAACCCCTTGCGAATTTTGACACAAATAAAACACCCGTACCGAACACAAATATTTAAGAAAAAACACGTTCGCTTTTTAACTTTGTCTCTGGCCATAAATCAGTTTGAAAATAACAATTGCAGTTATACGTTCGATATTTGAATTGAAGCGTAAACAATTTATTTTTAAAATTATGATTTTAACCCTGTGACTGTATGTATAATATACAACAATATTATTTACTCCTTATGAATGGTAATTATCACGCAAATTATTGTATTTATATGTTATATAAATATTATTTAAACTCAAATATTACCTAAATATTTCATTTAATTACGTTGAACAAAATAATTTCGCATGAAAATCATGCAAATATTGACCAAAAAGTCTTTAGTTTTATATGCAAAACACTGTCCTACTTCCTTATATGCAAACAAGGAAGCAAGATCAAGGTTGCCGACTAGTTTTGTTCTACGCGAAACGCAATAAAAAGAGTCCAATAATTTGTCAAGGGTTCTTACACTTGCAGTAGATGTTAGATTAGATTCAAAAGTAATTTCGTACTTGACGTGTGCCACTACTGCACTCGAATTATTCGCCTAATTTGCTTTTATTATGCAGATTTTTGATCATAAGATAAGTGAAGAGGCACTACTATTCTTTTGATAAAACACTCGACGATTGAGTGCGAGATATGTTTTAGTTCCAATTTAGAATTAATTTGTTTCACATTTATTGAATAGGTTAGAGATTAGTAAATTGTTTAGTCAATTTTAATCTAATCTTAATTAATATGTTTGTACATTTATTAATTCGTTTATAAACAGAGCACGCTATAATATTCGCCTTTGCTATAATTACTAACAAGGAAAAAAATTAAAATAGCGTGTTACATATATGTATGAGCAATTTGTATTAATTTTCTAGTTTTATCTTTATTCATAAATTTTAATACAGGTAAACTGACAAGATTGCCAAGAATAAGTTATTAAACATCTTCGTAAAATAAATATATTTCGAATTCAACATTGAAGATTGCCTGAGAGGAAGCTAATATACATAATAAATGCTGATTACATACATACATATCGCCATTTCATTAATATCCATAAAAGAGCTAAGCTCGCATCTGCCGCGGCTTCGCATTATAAAATAGAACCCTCTATGCAAAAATTGAATAGCGGACAACCCTATTATCATAGATCAGGTATACGCAAAAATTGCAACATTCAAATTAATAAAATAATAAAACTAGTCCGTGAGTCGGCGCAAGGGTTAAGTCCCTATTGTCTGTGAAAAGGGTTCGTCTATTGCACATTAACGGTATTTGGAAGGTATCGTATTGCTTTTTAGACCTAGTTATGATACGTATTATAATGATAGAGTTAGTTCGTGATCATCATTTCAAATGTAATGTCTACTGTTAAATATAATAATACGATTTTTGCCTTTAATGATTTCCAGAGTGATATTTGCTAAGCTGTCTATATCCAATGGCTTATATGAAAGTTTGGCTATGTCATCAGATCTGTCTTTCTAGTGAATTAGCTAAATATCCCGTGCTATGTTTAAATTGTTCGCTATACGCTATATTCGCGAGTGCATTAGCAGCGACCAATCTTGAATCTGCTTCATTACGGAGAATGTATTTTAATTACAACGAGTAACATTCGCATATAAGTAACGCAATAATTAGAAGAACTGTATACTTTGAAACAGATGTAGTTTAGCACAAAGGCTTTAAAACCGTTGAATCGTTATAAGTAACGATAAAAATATACTTATTCCACATATATATAAGGGAATGAATAAATTATCCATTAGTATATTACAATACAGCAGCAGCAATTGAGCAGCGATAGCTCAGTGGGGAGACCAACAGACTGCAATGCAGAGGGTCTCGGGTTCGAACCCACGTCGCGCACCTCTGACTTTCGGAAGTTATATGACTTTTCGAAATTATGTGCGTATTGATTGACAATTATCGCCTGCTCCGTGCCTCGGAGAGCACGTTAAGCCGTCGGTCCCGGCTGCTATGAACATCTATGGCAGTCGTTATTGGGAGAGTGTCGACACAAAAGATCCCACTGGGTCGAAGTATCGCCGGTCTATACTGACTGGCCCCCACATAAGATACATATTACAATACAGCAAGACAACTAATAATAATCTAAGTGTAAAAATAAAGTGTATTTTAGTCCCTCCTTATAACCGTATATAAATTATAATTGAACAGTTTAGAGGAATATAGTATAATTTTGCCACATGACTTACAATATTAAAATTGACATATTTCTGAAGTTGACTACATCTTATTTTATTAAAAAATAACAACTGCTCTAATTAATGATTAATTTTATAATGACTCATTAGCGCAATTAAATAAATAGAGCACATAATTATCGTAAAGGTCGTTAAGGGTCATGAGAACACTCTGTGTTCAAACAATTTCGCGCCAATCGCTCTTGACACCATAAAACATTATGACTGTGTACAATCAACTTAAAAAAACGTCCAAAAACGGGGGAATTCGACTAAATCGACGTGTTTGGGGTAAAAATACTTGTGATATATTATTTTGAACAACACTAATTATATTTGTATGGGTTTATAGATATAGGGTCATTTTGAGATTTTTTTGCATTCAGTAATTGATAGGGTTCAGTATTTTGCCGTTTTTGGACGTATTCTAGTATTAATGATGGTTAATTTATTGCTGTATCATGTTGCAGTGAGAAAATTTAACCGATTTCGATTTTACAAGGAATCGCTGAACAAATGGTATACAAAATATTTTTACCATAAGGTTATATTTTTATTGATTTTTATAAAGGCATATTTAATTTAGATACTTACAAATGCAATGGAAAGTCATCTACACTGAAACATGCCTTGATGCTATTGAAACTGTTTCTAAAATATTTTATTTAACGACTACTACACTACGGATTAAGACTAATGTCATGAGAGTCTTTACAAATATACAATAATTTGTGAAACACACAGATCATTTTTGCGCGTGGGTTTCAATACCCAGTACGGTGGCACCAACAAGGCGACCGTTTCCCCATTTGCTTTACGTCATCTTTCAATGAACACGCGAAAACAATTCATTGACAATTTAGTAATAATCGATATCAAATTATAAGTAGTTAATTATTTCGGTCACAAAATAACATTCATGAATGTTACACCTACAAAATTACATTTACCAATAAAACTAAATAAAACAAACGTCAACTCTAAATGCTCACTCAAAATTATTCTTCAAATATAATTTAACAAAAAGGAGTTTGACAATCGATTGTATTTTATAACTGGCAGCTTACACCGCTACCGACACTCGCAACAATTTTTTTTTTGTACCAAAGCATTGTAACGTTTTGCCAGAGTCAACGAGCGCAATTTTTTTGTATATTTTTTTTACAAAATCCTATTTCTCGGATTTAAAAGGATTTAGACACTTTGTTGTGGCAACAATGACGTTTGTGGAGACCGATATTTGTTTTGATTTAGTAGCTTTTATGTTCGTTAAGTTCCCACGGATTACTATTTTGCTATAGCTTGAAGTTATTTGGAAACTTATAGTACCTATATATTAAAATGTACTTATTAATACTTAAAAATATAAAAAATATGTTACTATATTTAACAATAATATGTTGTCATTGTTTAATATACTTTGGTACTATTTTATTTTGTTTTTAAAGTTCGGAGACATATCACATAAAACCATTTTAAATTCTGGTTTTATTCTGGTGTTACACGTCATCCATTTAAACAGATCAATAATGCATTACCCGATATATATTCTAACATACAGCTACAAATAAAAGAAATCGAAATACAATATTCATGACCATCAAAAATTCCGACCCTTAGAATCCAAGCAATTTTCGAGACGAAAAAAATCGCGACAAATCCTAATTCACCCCTACGTCCCCTATTATTGGGAGCCAATCTTACCCGATACTTGGCTTATCAACATTCGGACACCATAACAGGCATTTCGTAGCCTCATACATATTTTAGGGGACGCACACCCCGTTTGGTCAACTGTCAGTAATGATTTGCTGCTGTTTCCCCACCAAACGCCCCCAAGAAACATGTCTATTTAACTTAGGCATATGAAACTGATGTGCTGTTTTGAAATTTTGAACATGTGCGTGGGGTTTCGAAGTCCAAGTAAGGATGGTTGGCCTATAGGATCAGGGGCGTTAGAAAAAGTTAGATTATCTACTATTTTTTCGGACGCACGGCTGCCTCGCCGGGGTGGATATCGGCGGAAAATATGGCTTCCTATTCGTATATATTTGGGTTTTTTGTAGTTTCTCTATTTGCACGTTTTATGGTCGAGGTTTATTAAGGTTATATGATGAATTCATGTTGCCGAAGCTTTATACACATATATTTTGTTGGCTTCTGTTTATTTATTACAACAGGTAAACATACACCCCTTTTGCTAGACATTTTCTTTTTATAGTTTGTTATATATTTTTTTACTATTTGCGCTATCGCATAAACAGCGTCGTACCTAATGAGGGGCTGTATTTTTATAGAATAGAGACGCTAATAAATAAGCACACCTGATAATAAGCGGTTACTGTAGCATATGTTTTCTTACAATGCTAAGTCTCATTCACGCGTTCTCGACCTTGGCAAATAAATGAAAATGTGAAGAATAGCAATGGAAGAGAGAAGATATGTGAGCCTCCACGTGGCAAAACGTAGTACCATTGCTACTAATCGTACTTCGTCTAGTTTTATTTTAGGTCCTAGGTAACAGCCAGTTCATTCTCACACCTTACAACCTAATTGGTGCCACACCAGGCGGTTCCAAAGGAATTTTCTCCCGCGGACGCTCAGGTTGTGGAATGAACTGCCCAGCTTTTCTCACAAGACTACAGTATGGGGTTCTTCAAAAAGGGCGTTAAAAGGTTTGACACGGTCGGCAACGCGCAAGTGATGCCCCTGGTGTTGCAGGCGTCCATAGGCTACGCTGACCACTTACCATCAGGTGGGCCGTATGCTTGTTGGCCACGTTAGTAGTATAAAAAAAAATAAAGCCTATTCCCGTCTTTCAACGAAAACGTCACCAGACTTCATATAACCCGAATTTAAAACATAAAACCATGAATACTTTATCCGACCCGGGCACTAAATACGAGATTAAATACTAAATTGTGGATAAGCTCACAAATGACTTGGTACTAACGACACAGTAATTTTTTCATGCCTATCAATTATTTTTATTACAACCATTCCATATTTTTTCTAGTTAACACTTACTAATGTTGCCTAACATTTTTATCCGCCAGCCTAACTACACAGAACTGCTACATCTCACCAAACACATTATTACCCTACGCAATCGAAACGTCTCCAGCAGACATAGGTTTTCGTTGCACAAACAAACATTTAGGTTTATTTGTATAACGTCGCAACGTGACACCGCCATTGGTCGGCGGATTCGGCACGGCAAATAGCATTTGTGGATTCGCAAACAACTTGCTTTGGCTATCGTGTTTCTTAACGATAAATAGCTTCTCGGTGTGTTCTGGGCATTGATGTAGATTTTTATATATCAATGGTTCTGGGTTAGAAGAAACAACTTTTTGTAGATGGACGATGCGCGATTATAGTTAAACTATCGAATCATTCGAATACCCATTCGAATAATAGCAAAAGATAAAGTGACATGTATTAATAAAGGTGTAATGAGACCACGTAGGTATATAAAGAAATGGACGACTAATCAAACCGTATCTCGCTTTTATCAATGTGTTATTAAATCATAATTTGAAATATTTTATCATCATCATTAATTACTAGCATTGTAAATAAATACATATTTAAAAGTTTTTGCCTCATTGCCAGTACCTAAAACTTTTGACTTAGCAGTCGAGTCGAGAACGATTTTCTTGGTGTTCATCAGTCGAAATTACAACCTGTTCTAATCAAGTTAGCAGCTATAAAATGCAAGTCTGTAGAATAACGAACGACGCTTACGTGACGTCATACCGTCAGCTGTTAATCTGAGTGGGACGCTTACATAAAATGTTAAACTATCCAAAAAATACAAATATATTTATAAACACTTACTAAAATAACTAAAAGCATCTATTTCTAAAGTAAATACATTTATAAGGTAAATTGTTATATCAAAATATTATTTGCACAATCCAGTTTGTTGAAGCATCACAAATAAGTTATCATAACTTGTTATAACGCTGTGAGAGAAAAAATATGTTCGTGTTTGTTCGCCCTCAAATGTACAAAACTAGCTGCGAGATTATTTGGCAGACGCGCAAAATACATCTGTAGATTTATACCTACAAGTTACAATGCGTTGCCAAGCGTGTAACTATTTAACTACTATTGCAAGAACTGTAAGCTAAGGATGGATATGGAATATATCGTCTAAGGCATAATTTATACAATTTATTAATATTAAAGTACGTAGTATGAATACATATTATACAAATCAGTTTAAATACAATAAAGTAGCATACATATTTCGTAGAACCCAAATAGTGTAATTTAATAAATATACTATTTGGGTTCAAATATAATAATTTAAAAATATATTTTCTTCACGATTTAAAAAGCGAGTAACAAAAAATTATCAAAAATATTACTTTACTATCGTCAGTTAAGTGTTTGATCGGCGATTTACATGCCAATCAAATTAAATATGACTATAAACTATCTTCACCGATTCTTAACGCTGTAGGCATAAAGTACCTACTTACTTGTACAAAAACCTTTTCAGATAGTCACCGCATTTCCACCACACTAATAATCTAATAGATGGCTATTAGAATAAAAGCTTTGCATGACCACTGAGATGCACCCATTTCATTAGGATAGTCACAACGAATACAATTTCCTCATAATTTTAGCTTTATATCTACACAACCTTTTCAAAACCTTCTTCATGGAGTCACCAGCGTTGTAGGCACAAAGTACTTGTCCAGAAACCTATTCTGTCGCCAATCCAGACAGTCAATCACGCACGGTCGCCGCGCCTTTACCCCGCTCCGTCTACCGGAATAAAAGCTTCGCATGACCTGAACACTGAGACGCTTTTATAACTTTCACATCTACCTACACGTGTACGTATTATTTGTAGTTTTTATTAATATGGTTTTTATATGAAGAACTAAGTTAAACTGTAACTCGTCGAAAACTTTTTCTAAGTAATAGAAAGCTTTTTCTGTAAACAATGTTAAATTATTAATATTAATTTGATATTCTCATTGTCTGCGGGAATTATGCAATCAACAAGGTAGTACAAAAACATCATACTGTTTTAAAAGTTATAGAATACAATGACATCATTAAAACTTTTACAAACGCCTCTTTGTAGATCCGTATCACACAACACATCATTGACTTCTAACCCTCCACATGCCCAAAGCAAACAGTTGCATCTTAACCCTCCGACTGCAAAATCTCTATCTCGTGAGAACACGGAAGACACAAAAACAGCACCTGGTATAACTGTTACCAGACAAAAGAACCCTTTCATATCCGCTACGGGTCGAAAGGACCGTAAGAAATAAAAGGGTAATCAAGGGCAAGACAAATGTCAGGTGACGACAGATGCATCCTAATTCACGTGAAATTACGTTCTTTTTCCTTTTTAAAATCAGTCTCACGTTATCTGATGATGTGTGAAAATTAATAATGCATGGGGATTTCAATTTAGCTACTCATAAGATTGAGGTAACAGTTATTTGTTAATATTGATTAATAATCTAGTAAATTTGTTTCAGAAAATAGGTCTGTTTAACATTCCTTGTTTGCATAGGTACTTTAGGCAAATGAATTACACGCGCTGACGGGAGCAATAGCGTAAACATGAAATAGTAAATATTATCACTGTAAGCAATTAAATTATAATGTAAAAGCACAATTACAATGTATACCGTTTTTTTAAATAAATTTCACATAATTGACATAACAGAAACATATAGCATGTCAATTTATTTTATCAAGTCAGTATGTATGTATGTATCTTATGTGGGGGCCAGTCAGTGCAGACCGGCGACGCTTCGACCCAGTGGGATCTTTTGTGTCGACACTCTCCCAATAACGACTGCCATAGATATTCATGGCAGCCGGGACCAACGGCTTAACGTGCTCTCCGAGGCACAGTGCAGGCGATAATTGTCAATCAATACCCACATAATTTCGAAAAGTCATGTAACTTCCGAAAGTCAGCGGTGCGCGACGTGGGTTCGAACCCGAGACCCTCTGCATTGCAGTCTGTTGGTCTCCCCACTGAGCTATCGCTGCTCTAGTCAGTAACTACAAGAACAACACAATTATTCTATCAATCGATAACACAAAAGCTTTAAGTTTTTACCACTATTCTCAATTAAAACCAAATTATACTTACAGCAAGCGCGGAGCGTCTCAAATTAATCAAAAGAAACCGCCATACATCGTACCTTTACAATACACCCACAATTCACGTCAATCTTCGATACGAATACCACTCCAAATAATTAATACTCATTGAGAACGGTCAACCCTCCAAACGTCAAACCGGATATAAACTAACCGCCTTTTCTTTACGCTCCACAAAAAAACGACACCTTTGTCGAAAAGGGTTGAAAAAAAAACAACTACCTTAGCAATGTTACGCCAATTTTGCTTTCAAGGGAAATTAGATATCCTCTTACGGATAGGCTTTAACCCTTTGTGTGCGTGTGGGAAAAATTGCGGAATCGTATTAGGTGTCTAACGGGAGTGTGTTGTCTTTTTAGCACCTGATCTGACATGTGTGAGAGTAACGTTGTAACGTTGTTCCGTTACTTTGAGTTTGGAGAAATGTGCGGATAACGGTTGAATAATTTCGTATCTGTTTTAAAGAAGGTTTTTTGTTGGGTCCTACTTATAGCGTAAGGGTTACGTCATTGCTTAACATCAGGTGAGATTACGGTCAAACTTAAGCCTATCCTCGATAAAAAAGTTATATTTAATGTATATTAGATAGATGTATAGTTTTATGCAAGATAGAGATATGTCCAAATAGCCAAATAGATAACGGTATGTAATTATTTAATGTGATAAATATGCTTTTATTCAACTTTTTCAGATAAATGCTGACAAGAACACCTTTAGTCTTCTATGTATAATATGCATGTACTTACAAAAAAAAAGTATATATGTATGTGTGTTTATCCATTGTCTAGTACCCATAGTACAAGCTCTGCTTAGTTTGGGCTAGATGCTATTGTGTGTATGTGATAGAATTTTATTATAATAATTATTATAAACAATCTAGATAGATCTTAAAATTACTTGACATAATTATCCGTTATAATTTCTATATTTTATTCGTCCGTTGAAGAAGTAAATGGCGTATGTATAACTTTTCGTAATACATGATTACACTGCTACTTTTATATTGGATAGAATTTTCTGGTCTCATTTTCCATATTAACCCTGCAATTGTAAGCAATACACGACCAAAGAGTAACATGTTTCGCTTCCAACCCGTCGGCTGCGCGGCGCGGTCGCTGCGGCCCCGCACGTAATTTCCCATAGGATACCTCTCAACAAGGATGACTAATGCCCGCCGGACGCTCTGTTCCAACGAGAAACGTCGCTCAACACTCTCTAGCTCTTTTTATACCGCTTCCTCCTTCATATATGCACGTAGAAAATATAAATTGGCTTACAGAATATTATTATATATTCCTTTAAAGGGCTGTGATATTGAAAGTGCAGCAGTAAAATATGCACTCAGCGCTCGTATAGAACTATTAATTTGTGTATGTGCTGCTACATAGGTCTCACACAACTTTATTGCTTGAAATGAAAGGTCACTGATAGTTAAATGAGATGCGATTTATTGGTCACTTAACTACCACGTAATTTATGGTAAAAATATTGATAAATTAATTAGTATAAATGAGTACCGCCGATTATGAACTGTGATCGCGCTCTGGCTTGAATGACACAATTTATGCGAGGCGATGGAAAATTGCTGATGTAATGGAGGCGTGCTTGTCATGTACGATATATGACTCGTACCTACAATTTGGGTAAATATAAAAGAAAAACATTAATACGAAACTACATATTATGTACATATATACATAACATCGTTTGAGACAACAAAAGTCCCGCGGAGTGACGATTGTCACGGAGTGGTATTGAGATTGATTCCACAACGTTATGGATATCATATGCAACATCCCACAAACGATGTTATATGTGTATTAAAGCAAATATTTTTTTTATTTCTTGCTTTTACGGCGACAAATAACATACAAGATAAACCTACATAGGTTTCATCACAACGCTTCCGTATCAACGAGATATTAACTGTTATAGGGAATTCTTAGACATGTGACTGAGTGTTACCTATAATATCCTCGTTGATATATCTATAAATTATATATCACCGATCACTTCTTTGGGAGAACTTGGAGTCCAAGGACCCAATCAATTCAAGCAATGCACATAAAGCATGCACATACCAACGACGACACTCCTGAAGCTGTTCTTCTACGTGTCGGTTGCCGAAAGTCATTAACAAGCAACAATATGACACAGTAGACTATGGCCTAATCCTTCTCACACCGAGAAGACTCTACCCATCAGTGGGTCAGTTTATATACACGGCTGATATTACATATTTTTCAATAGAATACAAAAGTAAACCGAACGTTTATTCCAAATTAAAGACATTTTTTATACTTACGTTTTAGTTTCACTCACGTTTCACATTTTAAACTTGATTGTAACCTATCGTAAGAGCCATACTGAAAGCGTTGTTCTTGTAAAACATTTTCCACAAAATATGGTAACATGATATCATATGGACGAACGCTCAAAGCTCAGCTCACTCGATCGTTATTGATATGGTTTTAATCCACCTTCGTACGGAGTATTGGCAAATGTATCATGTATTTAATATTTACTGGATACTTACGTGAGTTCCCAGTACTAATAACATTTTATTGTAGCTTTTTATATAGCTCTATTTTTACTACATGTTTTTGACGATGTATGTATTCATTCTGGAATATTATCTAATATATTTCTTTATACAACAATAACAAGCTTTTAAAAGTGGCTTCGCTCCCGTAGCTTTTCGAAAAATAACTAAATGAGTTTCTGAATTTTTGCCGGTATTTAAATTACTTATCTAGAAAGAAAAAAAGAAAAAAAGCAGCGATAGCTCAGTGGGGAGACCAACAGACTGAAATGCAGAGGGTGTCGGGTTCGAACCCACGTCGCGCACCGCTGACTTTCGGAAATTATATGACTTTTCGAAATTATGTGCGTATTGATTGACAATTATCGCCTGGTCCGTGCCTCGGAGAGCACGTTAAGCCGTTGGTCCCGGCTGCCATAAACATCTATGGCAGTCGTTATTGGGAAAGTCAGTACCCTCTAATATCCTGACACTGGTCTAGCCTTAGGGTATTGTTAGCCTTCGGGTTGCGGAGGTCAGGTGGCAGCCGCTCTGTGTAAAAACTGATATCCAGTCAAATCCGGTTAGACTAGAAAAGCCGACCCCAAGTGACTTGGGAATAATAAAGGCTAAGGGAGCAGAGATCTAGAATGACACTCACCGGCACATAAAATTCTCTTCTTCGTCTCTATTGAAACAGGACAAACCAACAATCATACTTTGCCCAGCATACTCGTACTATTAAGAAAGTATGAATCATAATTGAAAATATATTTAGCAATGGAAAAAGGCTTAAACATTGGGTTTTGGAAGACTATCGATGGGTACATAATACAAAAAGAGCCTGAAGTAGTAGACATAAAAGGGCGAAGTTTGAATGCTCTCTACCAGATGGATAGGATTAGTCCTGTCCTGGTGGATACCAGATGGCAAAGAGCATCTCTGCATCTAGATGCAGAGGGTTTAACATTGATTACTGTGGAATTCCGATAAGGCTAATGCCGAGCATTATGTTATATTAATAATTAATATCTGATTTCTGAGAAAGTAAATAGAGGGTTTGTGTATCTATTTGCTCTTTTACTTCATTCGCTCTCGTTACAGTCTTCTTGCATCGTCCTCTAATTACGTTTAAACGTAAGGGCTTACGTTATGTTTCTTTACCCTGTTGGACTCTTTACAGAACATCTATGATTAGTCAGAAACCGTCTGCCTAATTATCGCAATTATAAATCAAATACTATTACATACTTATCTGGAAATTAAATAACTACAATATTATAGGGATAGAAGAAGCGACCTATACACACAAAACTAGTATATTCACTCATGTTCCGCTTAACATCATGACAACGGCATTTTTGAGATGATGAACAACCTCTTCACAATAAGAGTTGGCGATAATCGAATTAACGATACATAATCGATACATAGAATATCGAATCGAATACTTGGACGTATCCTCTATAATGCTATATTGATGATTCTGGCACAGACTGATTAATGGTTCCGCAATGTTGGATACAATAAGAACTCTAGACCTTGAACATTTTCGGGTTAAGAAATAACGACTTCATCGAGCCTTGCGAAATACATTGGTGTTTTTGCTTAAATGAACTGACAAGCTGTAGAACTAAAGCCTCAATGTATATCATGTAAAATGAGGCTTAGGCTTCGCTGGGGAGGTTTTATTACAAGGGTCAAATGTAGGGTTGTCGCCAGGACGGTGACTTGTAATTTCGTCTTGTGTATTATGTTGCGTACGAAAAATATACTGCCGAGGTGGACTTAATGTTTATCCTATTTTTAGTTATGGTTAGGAGTTTTTACGCTTTTATACTCGCATTGACATGGTTAACTAAACATAGCAAGTATTTAGATAAATATAGATTCATTTAAATATTTAATCTATACTTTGAATGCAAATGTAACGCTGTCTGTTTGTCTACGCTTTCATGGCTAAACTACTGCACCGATTTCAATGAAATTTGTTTTCATTACTGGTCGGTTAGAATAAGTTAAATATGTACGTATTTATGAGAAACTGGAATGCAATCCATCGTATGCCTACTTAATTCTAAAATTTCAGTTTGCATGTCATGGATGAAACTCCCACAGGAAACTGAAGACATGCTATTATCTTCTAAAAGGAATTCCTTGACACACTTCTTACCAAACCGAGTAGTCACAGCTTGGAAAACTCCCTGAAAGTGAGATAAAGGCAGTGACACACCGGCGGCCAAACTCAATAGGTTTTAGAATTATATCTGTGATTCCTAAACTTGACAGATTAAGGACAGACTGATAAGTCTGTCATTCTTCGAATCTGATGACACACACACATCAGCTTACTAAGTTGCTTGTGTGTTTCTCAATATTACTTAGTGCTACTGGATCGAGCATTTTAAGGCAAGCCGTACTTTTGAGCTTATAATATAAAAGCACCACCCTTACCTTACCTTATTTTTTTCATAACAAAGCTAGAAATCATGGTTGTTTGTGCACATATATTTAATTGTTTACCCCTTACCTGTTCAGCACCATGGGAGACCATCACCGACCCGCAGCGACTAAATTAATGCACAGTGGGCGGCGCGCACGCATTCGTGGACATTGCATGTAACTTTAAATTATTTACGTTATTACGCATGTAGGTATTGGACGATTTATATGCATATACAAGTTAAAGACTTTTGGTACCTATAAAACTAAAAATAATTACTTTAGTCCAGTATCGGCAATAGGTTCATCAGCATCTATTACTTACCCCTTAAAGTGGCCTTAACACACCTCTTTCACCTTTAGAGGAGGTCCTCTAAATGTGAGAGAGGTGTGTTAAGGCCACATTTCGCCAACTAGGCACATATGCATTTCTATCTAAAAATGTGAGGGTATATGTGTGTCTATGTAAGTACAATACCGATATGCGTTGTAATACATTTGAGAGATTTTGGATTCCCTTCATCGTGCAAAATAACGATTATTATTAAAGCAGTCAATTAAATAAATTTACTAAATTTTAAATGCATTATATAACATCAGAAAGTTGGTCTTGTAATAGGGGTTGCTCAATAGCTTACATACTAGACATGCAAATTGCAATTGAAAATATGTGTTTAACCCGTTCCTTGCGTTTGTTCCGTTATTGACATCCTTTATTTAGATATGATGTTAGTTGCACGGTCAAATTAAAATGTTTGGCGATTTTGGACAACGTAAAAGCAGAGATCCAGAATAATCTTAAGCCAGTTAAAATATTTTGCCACTGCTTCTTTTCTTCTTTTCTGTGAAAGCTCAGATATATGTACTGTAATTTTTGAGTATTTTCTGCTCCCCAGCCCAGTGAGACTACGACGTATTTGAGAGAAATTTACGCTCTACATATCTCTTGTAATGCTATGGCGATTGAAAAAACGGGACGTGCATTTCTAGAAAAATTATAATACTAACATTATTGTAACATCAATAAATTATTATTATTTTATTGTTATTACCGTGCAAGAGGTCTCGGTTTAGCTATATTCCCGATTTAGGAAATAGGCGTGATGTATGTATGGTTTCATTATTATTATTATACTATGTCCTATAACTATATTTATTGAAGACTAGTATTTAAAAAAAATAGATATAAGAGCACTTTAGCAACATTTTTTGCACAAGATGGCATATGGCTCGGACACTTACAAAACTCTTAATTATGACGTTGCGTTCCGTTCCATTTATTTCAAAATTAACTGACGAACTCGCATGCTGTCGGTTCAAAAATCAATGGATTTTTTTATTATTAATGGTTAACCCTTTTGTCGCTGGGACCAATCGATTGCCGAACCCCGACACAATACAATGCACATTTTAAAATTTAAAATCCGATATCTGTACAGAGGCTTTTTTATGCGACTACGATGCATTTTTAACCCTTCAACGTATGTCTATCTGGTACTGCGGTTCTCAAAGCTAAACTTTTGAAAATAGTTGTTGCTTGTTGTTGATTTTTTGCTTTGTATGAATTTACATATAATCTACACATCAAAATTAAATATATTTGGATTTAATTGTATACCCACATAAAATTGTAAGTACAGGTAGTTAATAAAATAGTCACATGCATTATTTTAGATGACTGTTAGATTAAAAATAAAATAGAATATCCATTACTTAAAATTCCCTTAAAAGCCGAATCCAAAATACTTAAGCACATTAATTTAATAGCTTATTTATAATCTAACTAGAATGCATAAAAGCAATTTAAAAACAAACGCTATCAAATTCGAAGTTTAAAAAACAACGTTCCATTAATAAAAGTTTGAGCGCCAACATGAGCGGATTGTGTAACCACGCGGTGTCTGTACGTGACATTTTAAACAAATTCTGGGCCATTTGGCTTCTGGGGTGGCATGCTTTTTTTAAGGACTTATTTTGAATAAAAAAAGCTCCATTGAACCACATTCACCTAGCGGATGGATGCGGGATAAGTGTGTGGTCTGTAATGAACGCGAGCTGTTGTGCTAAAAGGTGGGTCTAGTTTTTTTACTTTAGTTTGCATACTGCCAGTATGAAAGGAGTGAAACGGTGACACGACGTACGTGCGTGCGGAAAAAAAGAGTTTGTATTCTGGGATTAGATTGGTAGTAAAATGAAAAGTAGTTTGACAAAGGACAACATTACAACATATCAAGCCAGTATATCGCCAAAATTTAGGCTACAACATATCCGCTTTTAATTGCGTTATCATTGTTTAGGTCCTAAGTAATATAGGCCGAAACTATTGCCACCTACTGGGCGTACACTTAGAACGCTGTGCTGCTTTTTAAAATTTATTTTCCATGTACGGTCACTGTCGAACTCCTGCAATAAATCTGGGATCTCAAGACAAACTACCACAAAACAAGCTCGACAATGGAATCGCATCTTATCTGACATGACGATACTTTAAAACAGGAGCCAAATATTATTATCTCATATATTTTTTCGTCTACCCCAAATCAAAATTGTACTGTAAACATTGTGTTTCATATCTCAGTGAGTGGTGAATATTTAATATGTTCGCGCCACATGCGATCTCATTGACAATGGCGACCGGATCCCGTACGTAGCCGCTCTTTCTTCCAATAATCCCTTACCCCTGAGATGGAGTTAGCCGACCCTACATAGAGGATTTAGAAATGCTGAAGGTGTATAAAAAATGCTGCGCGCATTGATAGGGTTAGTATTTGTGTTGTCAGCAAAGTTTGATAAGATATTTTGAAGGTTGGATCAATGTGTTATATGAAGTTATCTCCTGTAACCAGTATCATAGTCTATTGCTGGACGTTATTTGTGCCACAATATCACACAAATCACAGTCAATCAGATCACAATATCCAGTCTTCTTGGATTGTACTGTTGTACAGAACACAGGAGTCAGTATAAGATTGATTTAGCAGAAGATTATACATATTTTAAATATTTTTATTATTAAGCGTAAATAATTATGAATTGACTAAACATATACACCTAACGTAAAAATGCCTGCGTTGTGCTGGTACTACGTTGGTCTAATTATTTTTGTTTAGAGAAAACTGCCTCCATAGCGTAGCGGTAGTGAAGCGGAATACCCGGGTCAGAAAAAATTGTGATATATATTATTGATCCGACTGCTTTTCAATAGCGACGATCACGAGAAGACTAAGGTGGTTTGCATCTCAATGTTAAAGTGCCCCACTCTAAGATACAGGCAAAGTGAAAAACGCGACAAAGCCCGCATAAAGTAGTTTAATTTCAAGGGTTAACATTGGCGTAACTATATTTATATAATTACTAGCTGTCCCGACAGACGTTGTCCTGTACACACGAAAAAAAAGCACCCAAATCTAAAACATCGTTGAATCCACATGAACAAACACAACTTTTTTATCAAAATCGGTCCAGCCGTGTAGGAGGAGTTCAGTGACATACACACGTACAGTAGAATTATATATATAAAGATTAGGTTTACACCAAACATGCATTGCCTCACGCCTATACCCTCGAAGAGGTAGGCAGAGGTGTGTCCGGTGGATGGTAATAGGGTTATCCCGTATCATCTGGCAACTAAAACCATACTTGGCAAAATGTGAGTGTAATACATCTGTGCCTTCGGAAATACCGATGTGAGAATATAATAGAATGTCTTGCTTCAAAGAGATCAGAAATAGATTGCAATGCCTCTATCATCTTTACGGCTATTTTTGTTCGGAAGAGTATAGCTCATACATACATATAAAGCGACTGCTAATCTTAAAGTCGCTGGGCTGCAGATGTGTTTAATATATAAACAATTGCCTATATGAATAATTTCGATATTTCCATGGAATGTGTATTAAGTTATTACTTTATAGGTCCAGATCGGCAGTTTACACTTATCTATACTAATATTATAAAGCTGAAGAGTTAGTTTGTTTGTTAGATTGAACGCGCTAATCTCAGGAACTGCTGGTTCGAATTGAATAATTCTTTCTATTATATGTATGTATGAGCTATGCTATTCCGGACAAAAAAGACGTAAAGATGATAGAGGCATTGCAATCTACTTCTGATCTCTTTCAAGCAAGACATTCAATGAGAAAATAGAAGTCAAATCTTTATTTATTTCTAGTTAATGCTTTGGAACAGTACTTTTTATGAATAAAAGGTACCCTATATCCTTTACCGGCAACGTGAATGTGAATTTTAATGATGATCGGTCGAGTAGTTTAGGCGTGAAAGCATAAAAAATCAACATATAAACTCACATTCGCATTTATAATATTAGTTAGGATTATACCCAAAATGGGTTTTAATTTTTCCATCAAATCAGATCTCTTTCAAGCTAATACATTCTACAAGAGAATGGAAGCAAGAGACTTAATTAATTATTCAGAAACTACCATGTTTAAAAAAAGCAATATGGTAACGATCGCCAATCACATTTGTGAGCACAATCCATCACGGGGTCCTCCCACACCGTGTTGCTCTCCAGATATAATTTATTAGGGAGAGACAGACCAATTTATATAGAGGAGGGGTCACTTATAATTGAATGTAAAAAATCGTCCGTTTCGCCCGTTTGGGGGGCAGTCGTTCAGTTTGGCGTCCGACGCGGGGCGGCTTTGTATTAATTATAATATTTAATGTGCACCTTATGGTTATATATACTGGATGGCAATATTTCGTATTGACTGCAAAACGTACCAATTTTATGGAGCAGACAATTTTACAAAATTTAGCAACAGCATAAACAGAACCATTCGAGGATTACATATCGCCGCTTTTCTTTAATTTATATATATAGCCGACCGTTGAACTGCCACCCAGAAAAAATAATTTCGTTCCAATGACAAGCATCCTTAACATTTCTTAAGTACTAAATAAATATATATATTGTACTCCTTAACGCCAATCCGCACTGGGCTAACGTGGTGGACTAATGGTTTTCATACTTGGAGGAGCTCCATACTCAGCACTGGAGTAGTTTATAAACAGAGCTGGCATTATATTGTTAAATTCACAACGCTCGATGTATTGGCAGTATCCAGATAATTAATTAACTGCTTTTTCATCTGCGGAGCCATTTATTGTCCAGAAGGCTTCAGCAAAGTGAACTTAACACAAAATTTAAAATAAAAATTTTCGGTGGTGGTAATCGCTTACCATCAGGCGATCCAACTGCTCGTTTGCTGCTTATAACATAAAAAAAACATTCTCAAATGAAATAAAGCGAACAACTAGGACGAAGCAAGAAATAACATTTTCTTCTTACATTTTAACCTTGCTACATTCCTAGCTTTGCAAGACATAAAATATAAATAATACGAAAGATATGATCTAAAAATATCACCATTTAAAACTTCAAAGATTCGCGACGCCCCTCGGACAAGCGGCGCCGGGTCGGAGTATATGTTTGAGAAATCCCATATCTCCCTCTAAGAATCACACGGTCGCCCGCACGCGCCTACATACGTACATTTTTGTTACCACGTAGAGAATACTGGAAGTGACCACTTTTGCAGAGACACATCTTTTATCAAACTAATAATATCCTCCAGATTGTAAGTTAGTCACGGCAGCCACAGAATAATGCATTATTACGCTTTTTATTTCCTCACTTTTGGTGTGTTGAGACGACAATACGACACGATCGGTGATGGATCAGAGGCATAACCAATAGCTTTACATGTTATTGCTTTTCAAGCGACAAGATTGCATTTGGTCCGTCTAAATGTGTCGTGGACCCTCGTGTGTCAACCTTTAAAATGAAATCTTTACTGTCACAAGTACAATCTTCAAAATTAAAGCCTTATTGTAGCACAGCCTCTCGTTAAGAAGTCTGGAAATCCTAATCACAGCACAAGGCTCTTTGGCTGCAGTTTTTCGTAGAGTAGTTTGGGTATCTCTCAAACTAAACTATTTCAATTTAATTAAAACTAAAATTTTGTTAAGAATCTGCTCTGTCTGATCCCTACATATTATAATCTGCATTTAATTCCAACATATGAATAAAGATAGAAATAAATATAGTTTTATTTGTTCCACATTCATATAAGGTAACACGAAACACAACCAATATAAAAAGAACGTATAAAGTCCTGTGTCAGTAATCTTGCAGTGTAACCACAACGCTGGTATTCTTGCAGAGCCTGCATGTATTCGGTGCATGTAGGTAATAATATTCATACATAACTTAAAAAAAATTATAGTTATTGCTATTGAAGTAGCGACCAGAGCTATCAAAGAAATAAGAAAGACTACTCTAAAGGCAGTGTTCAGAGTGCACAGAGATATTCGCTGGGTACAAAACCCATTTAAGTGATCGAGAAATCATATAGATCCGATGCACTTCCACACTCGCTCATAACGTAGCAATAAAACTATTTTAACTACGCTTCCATCGATCACAATTTCGTTACCTATTTTTAGCCCAACTTGCTCCTTGCAAATCGAAGAAGTGATTATAATAATAATATATCTTTATTTACAGAAAAATATTATTAGGTTTTACAAATGTAGTATACATGTAGTTTTAAATACTAATTACAATAAAAATGGGTGTAGTACTGTCCTCCTAAATAGGCTACAGATTAGCCTGTGATAAGGAGGTACAGTGCCGGTCCCTAGTAGTCGTAGAAAAGAAGAATGATTCGTGTCTAATTAAGAGCAACATTTGAAAACTACAAGATTTATACATTGTAAAACTAAACATTAAAATGATTAAAAAATGAGTGAGAATGTACTTGTGCGTGTACGTATATGTATGTCTTGAATGTGCGTATGTCCTGGGACTATATGTCAATTATATCATGTTAAGAATATTTCAGCGTCATCATAATCAAGTTCAAGAAGAAATGTCCGTACAGTTATCTTGCACATGTAGTGTGATAAACCAAAAATTGGACATTTGCGATTTATTTTGATATACGTTATATGGTAATAGGTTTTAGGGCAAGGAATGTGGAGAATCTTTTCACGAAAGAAGTACGTGGAGGTGGAATTGTACAGATTATGTCTTTACGACGCATTGTGATTTGACGATGTGGTGTTCCGGAGTGTTGCAAAAGAATTATTTGTAGAAAATATTGTTGCCGTATATTAAGAACATTGCAGTACTTATATAATTCTCTGGTTGGGAATAGTATCGGGCGGAATGTAGCAACCTTTAGTATGGCTCTATGGGCGATCTCGAGAGGTTCCATCGTTGTTTTCGCAGCGCCTCCCCAGCAGGAGATACAGTAGGTGATTAGAGATTGGCAAAGAGCAAAATATACTTTACGGATAACTGGCGCTGTGGCAAAGTATCGTAATATTTTAAAAATATATATAAGTTTGCGTTCTCGGCCGGTGAGGGTGTTAATATGTAATTTGAAATTTAAAAGCCTGTCAATCACTACGCCAAGATTTTTTATTTCATTAACAGATTTAAGAGAAGGATACTGGTAATTGTGCAGAGAAGACAGAGAGCATGAGAGAGCTTGGACGGTGACAGGAAACACTGGTTGCGATATGGGACTTATAGAAAATGTGATAAAGTTAGTTTTGTCTGTGTTTAATTTCAATGTGTGAGAATGGAGCCATTTTATTGCCAAATTAAAGCCACTTTGTGCGATTGATTGTAATTCAAACCAAGAGTTGCAACTAGTAAATGTTATTGCTGTGTCGTCAGCGTAAGATAAAATTTTGGCGTTTAGAATGTCCAAGTTGCAAAGGTCATTGATAAACACAAGGAAAAGAGTGGGACCTAAAATAATGCCTTGCGGCACGCCGTATTTGATAGGATGTACGTCGCTGACATCCATAGTAACAAACTGAGTTCGCTTAGCTAGATAGTTCCCAATTAGCTCAAGTGGAGAATCTCTGACACCTATACGTTCGAGCTTGTTTAGGAGGATTATAGTGGGAACCGTGACAAAGGCTTTCGCAAGATCTAGGAATATGGTCATAACCGTTCTGTTATTATCTAAATTTTCTACTATAGGGTCCGCCAATTTTTATGAAATCCGAATTGTTGATGACTATAGGGCGGTAGTTATTGACTAGGCTCCCATCGCCACCCTTGAAAAGAGGATGAATAGCTGCCTTTGTAAAAGAAGTCGGAAAAATAGCGGTGTCAAAGCAAATATTGAATATATGATATAATATAGACGCAAGGACACATATCGCTTTAGGGACATGGAAGAAATACCATCCCAGCCTGTAGCGACATTTGATCTCAGCGTGTTTATGACTTATACAATCTCGTCAGAGTCAGTATATAAAGGAATTTTTGAATCTAGCTGTTTGGGGGAGTGTAGTAGTGTAAGACAGAGTTTCTGTATTGTATATTTTCTCTGCAAGAATCTTGCCTATATTCACAAAAATGCACTCATTCATGACCAAGAAAGAGGTCACACTGAACATTAATACGGTGGAGTAATAGCTGAAGATCTGAAAAATTTGCATTTATAGAACGTATGTTTTGTGTAAGAATTTTTTGTTGATAGGTATATTGATTGATGTAGGTTTTTGTTTCTTCTGGGGCGCACTTATAAGTATCTGATACAGAAAAATAATCAATTCTGTCACTTAAATCATCAGTTATGTTTGGCATTTTTGTTGGTGATTGGTATCAAAAAGCTAGGAATAAGGAGCATAATATAATGTTGAAAGGTAAATATTGTAAGTTGTAGATAGAGTTTACATAAATCCATGTGTACAACGGGCTGCCATTGTACACATGGATTTATGTAAACTAAAATGATAGCTGTATCAAGCGTCTATATGGTGAATGCGGGATACGTATGTATATGACAAACATTTTTGTGAGTAGATTTTGTGTTATATTGTGTGTGTATAGTAAATAACAGTATAACAATAATTTTAGGACATGCATTATAAAAAACAAGTGTAGGGTTAAAAATATTAAAAATAACAAAATATGGTTTTACTAGTCATGCGTTAGATTGTATCACTGGTTTAATAAGTTAGTTGTCATACATTGTATAGTCAAGAATGTCTTTTATCTTTCTGGTTGTAGAATTGTGTCGTCACCATTTATGTTACTCGTTTTTAAAAGTATCTTAGAGCGGCCACTTTTACTCTCTGCCAACAGAGAGTAAAGATAGCTACTAACTTCGATCCTGGGATATCTCATCAGCGATATTCTTTTTAATTTTATACCCATTTACCATGCACGGTTGTTGATCTAGAGCCTTTTCCAAAAAAGCTCTGATCTAGCCAAAAATTTTTACCTAACCATAACAACTGTCCTATTTCTCTTACATAAATTCGTTGTTAATCTCCAATCGTTTCTTCCAGAAGTTCCAATTATCTTCGTACATCTTTCATAACTCTTGTTAATACGTCTTCTCTCTCATTTTCTTATTTATTAGAATAGATTAGATTAGATATTTGATAAAAATTGTCTTTTTATTTAAAGACACGCCGCTTTTTCGAAATGTCTCTGCCTACGCTGCAAATATTTTAGATCTTTCCAAAGCTTATGTCACATCTAGTATAACTTTATATCATCTAAACCTATAGTCACAATACAGCTTTTTTATACATTTTCTGATACATTTCTTTTCCAATGCATCTTCAGGGGCAATATTATTTGTGATAGTGTTCGTGATGCGTTTTGAATATAGAGTGTGTTTTAATAAAGAACGCGTCTGTTCCATCCATACATATGTATCGTATTGGCTTAGATTTTTGTGTCTATCATATGGCTGATAGGATGGGGCAGATTTAGCCATATGCAATTGCTTCCAAAAAAGTAATTTGAAATTCGAAACTTTTGTGATTGCATCCGAATATTGATTAATTCGTTATCACCGATAATAATTCGAAAGCTAATACGCGATCAAATCTTCAATCAATTTCAAAGAAACTGCAATACTCGAAACATTGGTCACTTGGAATATATGTATGTAACTCTCAAACTAGTTTATTTATTAACTTCTAGATATATGGATGTCGGATGACCGGTGTCGCTGTCGGTAAGCAATATTATTTTTTAATTATTTGCTTATTTTCCGTGGATACAAACATTGTAGCAATGGATACAATGAACATCCAGCCGCACTATTCAGTAAAAGTTTTCAATTCGAACACTACGACACATATCACTTTAACAGTAAACCGAGTTTTTCACAGAATTTTAAATAAGGATAGACCATTTAGTAATAGTACGACTGGGCCGGTTCGTCCAAGAAAGTACCATCCTCTTGCAGAAAAGCAGCACAAGAGTAGTAGCACCGTTATTTCGTTTCATTTGATGAAACTAAGACTTTCGAAAACTCACATATCTACCTCCCCCACTAATTCACCTTTTAAATAGCGAAAACCAAGTAGTGAACAAATATTTTAAAATCATCAATAGCATGTTTTTGAAGTAGGATATAATTAAATGTCTAGTTCAAAACTCAAATAAAAACAAAGCAAACAAATATTTTTTTTACATCTGATCACAATTCCATTCAGAAAATAAAATGTTGAAAAACAACACAACAAGAATACACCAGACATTTCTCTGTATACAAATACACCTATCAAAACGAATATCATTTTTATTTACCCACATAACCCTAAAACGCGTTCGAAACAAATATATATAAGTGCGAAACATCATCGAACGTTTAGCCTCAGATCACGTTCTACTTATATAAGTAAAAGCTCATATTCTTTACGACGTGAAACATCTAGTGACGCTTACCCGTACGTGAGACGTGACCCCACGAGCAATAGAGGGTTATAGGGTAAACTTGGCGAACAAGAACACCTGAGAAATTAATATTACGAAATTTGTTGGTTAGTAACAGGGTTATTGGAGACAACTACATGTTTGTTAGATGTATAAAATTATATCTTACTAGTAGAAGATATCGGCAATCATTTTTGGACTAATATAGAAGTACTAAGCTACTAACGACGTTATTTTGCAGATTTATACATAGAAATATTTTATTAAAAGAACTTCGCGCAGATCAAGAGAATAGGCAAACAAGAAGGTTTAAATTAAAAAAAAAAAATTAAACTCTAAAAAGGTTCAACAATTAATCACCCCTATGTCTAATTAATACTTATATTAGAACCTCATTTCACTAATCATGTTTATAAGATTAGTCGTTTAAAAACTCTCACATCGCTCTTCACAGATGTGTTCTTAGTATGATAAGTGTATGGTCAGCTATGGTTCTAGTGGAGTATAGATACAAATACTAAATAACTTTATTAATACATACATAAATTCGAAATACAGAGTGCCGTGCCGTATTATCAAACTCGAGTCCTTTTGCGTAACAGGACGCTAGGATATCGTTGCTGGAATCATGTTCCTGCCATGCAGTCAAATGTTCAAATCCAATATACTCGTAATAAGTATATTATGTTTCTGCTACTAAAAAAAGCTATCACGCAGTAAGAGCTCTTAGAATATTTTTTTAAAATTTAATTCATTTTTCTTAATTACAGTGATAATAGCCAAGAACAAATATTATTTTATTATATTTATTAGTTTTGTTTTGAATCTAAATGGTATGATTAATATTAATCGATATTAATTTCTATCAAAGTAATACACTTTTAGGTACGAAGTTAAAATCTATATACCTTACATTTTCATAGCTACTACAAATCTAAACTAAATCTAATTAAGTGGCTTTTACCCAAGATCTTATCCCTAAAAGCACGGTACACCAAGTGACGACTAACAATCGTTACCTACCTTGTCTTGTACTTATGTACAACAGCCGAAGGGTTAACTACGTCAATTACCGAAAACATAAATCCAGATTTAAATATACCTCTCAACATACAAGAGGTAAGTAACGAAATAAAACCAACAAGAATTATATCCGAGACCAAAGTTTATGTACCAAAATTGTGTCGGAACAAATAAACTACTGTCCCACGGAGTATCGGGATAGATGACGTCATAAAACAAATGTAAGCTCGCAAGAAAAGCATAGAGAACACCAGCTCGTAAACCGGTTCCAATAATCCAACGTCGGCGGAAAAAATAGCCATAGTAAAAACTCCTATCCGTACCTAATAACCCGAGAATATTATCAGAGAGTCGTCGGGTCATAACCCGAAATTGGTTTCGGGGTCCGTAAGTCCCCAGTTTTATATGTCGCATTATGAAGGCCGTCAAACGAATTCACGTAGAAAATCGAATCTATATACGGTGATATTGCCGTCTCTCCGTCCTGGCTGGCTTCAGATAATAAAATAATATACTGCTTTTTATACCACCGTAGGTTTGATGCGGTGACCAAGCGGGTCGTTTTAATTGATACGCAGTACTACAGTGAGGGCGCATTTTCCATTCGAACGACTTCCAGAAATCACCTAATACCTAATGGAGTATGTGATAAAAAATTGAAAGCAAATAAGATTTGCACGTATTATGTTGGAACACAAAAAGTTTTTTCATTTCGCGAGGCCCACGCGAGTGGCTCGCGTACGTGAAATAACAAAAATTTAAGAACAAAAACGTATAAAGTGCCATAAAGGAGCTTTCCTTTGTGCCGCCGCAAAAATCTCTGGGATGGTAGTAATCGGGCATTTTACATAAGAAAATAATATATTATTCAAAATCCACACTGGAGCACACCGCCCCATATACTTATCGGTAATAATGCGAGCTCTCCGCCGCGCCCGCACCGCACACAGGTACAACTCCACAAATAACACATTTACGATTCCCTGCTACCAATTTTACGGGCTCTTTGTAAACATTACATACAACTACTAAAAGTAATGTCAGTACTTCCATAATCGCATAGAATTACTAAACACAGACAGCTTGTAATTTTATAACAATGAGCTCAACTATTGTATTAGTTCTTTTCTAGACACGGTTTCTAGAAATTTAATTATTATCAGTCATTTATTTATTTTGTTATATAGCCGGATTAGCTTCTGCCTGAGGTTTCGGCTACATTAAAATCACGGCAACGCATACCAGGATAAAAAGTATCCTATGTGTGAATCTAAGTTTTGATCTAACTACGCGCCAAGTTTCAACCAGATCTATTCAACAGTTTACGCGTGACCCAAACATCTTCACAAACATTTATAATATTTAAGTAGTTATGCAGTAGCAATACTATCTCTTAATGTAAATTGATTTTTCATAGCGCTTCAACATACTGTTCCTTTTTTAAATACAAGCTTGCCTATTGGCTAAACCCTACGCATCGTACCACACAGGATCCGTCATCAAAACTCAAAATCCTTGAGTTACACTGTTTCCCATCGAGTAGAGCCCACCTCGTGGTGCTCGCAAATAAAAATAGAAGCAGCACCGACTCAGATCCACCTCCGCCGCCCTATTATGATATCTCTTGATTCAACCCCCTCACTAGGCTAGGTTATATCATATACTCTTTCAACAAAAAATGCGTGCTAGCTTTAACGTTATTACGGAGAAAACTTTAAGCAAACATACTTATAAGTATGACGGCCTTGTTGACGCAGTGGTAGGGAAAGTAGATAACTTAAACTCGCGTGGAAGCATAAAGTTTGGGTACAATTGCAGGGCTAGAATAGTTATTGTATTTTTTGTGAAGACGTTGGCAGTAGCAGCACGATGCCTGGAACTGTGTCTGGCAGACGACATTAGGCTCGCCGGAACATAGGACTAAAACCCTATAGCTTGCGACGTATTACACTTCTGACTAGCCCTTCTGATATATAATAATGCAACTGTGCGTATAAATTTGATTATCCTCGGCTCTTCTAAGATTGTATAGACTAAACACATGTTATCAAAATAAACCATCTGATGCAATTGGCGCAATATCGTTCGTATCGAATGGAGCGAAGTACAAGTGCATAAATCACTTAAGGGATTAATATTAGTCTGCAAAGCCTAAGTAATTTTAGTTGACGGTGTATATTTTTGTTTAGATCTTAGACGCGTCCTACTACGTCCAAATATGGCCTGTCTGGACGTTAAGTTTCCATGACAACTGAATTATAAATATAATACTATTACAGTTAAACAAGTTGAAAATTCTTTCTCAATCTACTGTGTAAGCTTACTCTTCTCCGTGAAATAGGTTCGATGAGAGCACTTCTATAATTTAAACCTTTGATGAAATACCACTACGAATTTATCCACATTGACTATGGGACTCCAAAATAAACTGCCAGTTTTGATATTTGAACAGTCGCGTGTAAACGTTACCTAACATCGGCGATACTACCCCCTCGATACACCCCCGATAAGCCGCGGAGAAGATTTGGACATAATATGTTCGTACTGATAATATTTTTTATGATATTCGTACACACGTGCGCACTATACATAATGTGTGTCTACTTGCTTGTAATGTTGCTACGTGGATTTCATATTTGAGATAAAGAAACAAATAAAGGGATTTTACTTTATACTAAAGATATAACACAATAGCAGCGATAGCTCAGTGGGGAGACCAACAGACTGCAATGCAGAGGGTATCGGGTTCGAACCCACGTCGCGCACCTCTGACTGTCGGAAGTTATATGACTTTTTGAAATAATGTGCGTATTGATTGACAATTATCGTCTGCTCCGTGCCTCGGAGAGCACGTTAAGCCGTTGGTCCCGGATGCCATGAACATCTATGGCAGTCGTTATTGGGAAAGTCAGTACCCTCTAATATCCTGACACTGGTCTAGCCTTAGGGTATCGTTAGCCTTCGGGTTGCGGAGGTCAGGTGGCAGCCGCTCCGTGTAAAAACTGATATCCAGTAAAATCCGGTTAGACCAGAAAAGTCGACCCCAAGTGACTTGGGAGTAATAAAGGCTAAGAGAGAAGAAGACTTTATACTAAAGATAAAGTTTGACTGCTCCGATGGCTGGTGAGTGGTCGCTTCGTCAAAGCTGCGGGTTGTTGAGTGTTGTGGTTTCGAATCGAAATTATTATTCTGAGTATGAATGTGTCTTTGTGTCTGTTAATCGTGTGATTGTAAAGGCTCTTGTAAGACATGAAAACAATTTTGGCTAGTAATTTTTTTATTGATATTGGTGGCACAAACCAGTGACCAAACTGCTGGTATGCGAAACAGGCCGATTATGGACATCCCACGACATAGCAAAACACGTATTGCTAACGAAAAATGCTCTTTTAAAACTTGGCTACGTTTGTATCTCTTAAAAAGGTAAAAGATATGCACGGATGGCGCAATAAGTTTAAGATTCTGTCGCGCCTAGTGTTTTGGGTTCGATCGCCTCAGGATACAAAACATTGTGTGATCCACAAATAGTTGCTTTAAATCCGGGTATTATTTGTGTCTATTATTGAAAAGTTCCGATACAGGAATTATATATATTGCGAGTAAATACAATAAAAAACATGACTGCTTACAACTATAGTAAAAGAAAGCAACTAGAACGGCTCCTATCGATCTTAGTCTCCACGGGAACATGACTGCTGAAAAGCAACCGAAACGTCGGGAAAAGTGTAAACTTAAATCTAAATAGTTTTAATAATTTCAATAGCTTTAATAGTTGCGAAGTTTTCAAATTCAAATCTTTATTGTTATCCACAAACAAACAGTTTAAGAGTGTAATAGTTTTAAAATGATGATGTAATAAAAGTGTTTTAAAATAAACAACGCGATAAAATTGAAAGTTCATGTGGTCGCCTCGCCACTGCCATCGCGCTGAGTGTTGTGGGTTCCATCCGCAAAAAGTGATCCACACAATATGGTTGTGCCGAATCTGGGTGTGCTTTGTGTCCGTTGTCTAAATGTTTATAAAGTTCCCCGCGATACAGCAACTATTCCTAGAGTGTGAGTACACTTTTTTAAAAAGAAAAGAGAAACGAAATTCGTATAAAGTATGAACGACTAATTACAATAGCTCCTAACATTTCAGACAGAAAACAAATTTTCTTGGCGACTGTAATGCATAGAATACTGGGGCCAATCTCCTTAGGTCCATGTTAACGCTGGTAGCATTAAGTGCGAAATGCCAACTAATACCTGCATTGCCGTACTACTATTTAACAATAGTAGATCGGATAGGGTGTCAATATCGCAAATATGTAGAAGAGTAAGACGTCAATACCGCGAATGTGACTCGGTATAGCGTAGTCGTCACAAGAAGCTGGACTCTCATATGCGAATTTCCTGTATAACTGGACAAGATCAAATATAATACTTGTCTCTCGCTCGCATCAACCGGAATTAGGAACATAAGAGAAGAAAAGCACAACTGGATGCCTGCTCGAACTTTTAGGAAGACTTGTGCCCTGGTAGTGCCTTCGGACACTATAGAGAACAGCAGCGTTCCTAATATTACTGTGCTCTCAGAATAAAAACAATTAAATGGCCCATTCTGATCGACATCTCTATTGCATTACTCAACATCCAACAAACAACATGCTCGATTATTTTACATACATTTAGTTGAGACCGTAAACGTGCACAAGGCAAACAAATTAAAACCGGTTATTAAACAATAGTGATGTAAACGATACTAGGCGGTAAATTAATGGGTGAGTCGCCGTGAGCCGATCGGGCGATATTTCAGCCCCTCACTAACCTCCAACCTTGCCCCAAAACGTTATATACATAACGTAATATAACCTATTATTTTAACGTATATGTAGACCAGTTCATACCTACCACGATTAATTAAATTAAGTTCCGCGATTCCCTCGAATCCTGAATTTGAGCATATTGGGATTTTTTATCAGCCTGTTCTCAGTAGCAAGACAATACTATGTCCGACAGACTATACCTCTGCCTTACCGTCATATATATATATATATAAACTCCTGAGTATCACGTTGCAGAGATATATAAACTCACGCCGGTGTATACCCAAAACAAAGATGGCGTAGTGCACTAGTATTGTCTGCATGGATGGATGCACTGCGCCGAGTGTTGTGGGTTCGCATCCCACACGGAACAAACAGCTGTGTGATCCACAAATGGTTGTTCCGAGTCGGGGTATTCTTTGTGCCCGATTTTAGATAGATCGCAAAGTTCCCCGCGGTACAGTAATAATTTATAGGGTTGTCTTTAATAAAACACAAAGCCTACCAACATTCATATTTTACCGGCTATATTGTAACACAAAAAAGCGATAGCTCAGTGGGGAGACCAACAGACTGCAATGCAGAGGGTCTCGGGTTCGAACCCACGTCGCGCACCTCTGACTTTCGGAAGTTATATGACTTTTCGAAATTATGTGCGTATTGATTGACAATTATCGCCTGCTCCGTGCCTCGGAGAGCACGTTAAGCTGTTGGTCCCGGCTACCATGAACATCTATGGCAGTCGTTATTGGGAAAATCAGTACCCTCTAATATCCTGACACTGGTCTAGCCTTAGGGTATCGTTAGCCTTCGGTTTGCGGAGGTCAGGCCGACCCCAAGTTACTTGGGCATAATAAAGGCTAAGAGAGAAGGATTGTAACACAAACATATAAGTGCAAGCCATAATGGAATAGTACCATAGTTTCCTATATTTGATTATATACGTTATTTCATACGTAAAAGTCAAGAGAAAGACACAGTACTGCTGATTGACACTCCCAATTTGTAGCCATAATTGCGGCTCCCTCTATCTTTGAACTGTTATTAGGCGTGTAAAATTGAGATCGATTAATCGGAAAGATTATTGGATTATTGGATTTAAATAATAAGATAACGACACTATTTATGCCTTGCCTTTGCAAGTATTAGTAGTATTACTTTTAATACTGAGGCATTACATTGTCCTTACTGCGTCGGTGGCACAGCAGTAGTTACAGCGACTCTAGATCAAGCAAAGTGTTATCTATTACATGGGACTTTAAATCATACTTCGAATGAGGTTTTTAATACATTTCAAGCTACACATTCAGAGATATAATAATAATATAATAATATTCTATCACATCCCCACTACACCATCTAGCCCAAACTAAGCAGAGCTTGCACTATGGGTACTAGACTATGGATAAACATACATATATACTTTTTTTGTGAATACATACATATTATACAAAAAAACACCCAGACCAAGACAAATATCTATGTTCATGTACACAAATGTTAGACTTGTGCGGGAATCGAACCCGCGACCTCAGGCGTGGCAGTCGGTTACACTAACTACTACACCATCGAGGCCGCCAAATCTATAATATATTATCATAAAACTATTTTATCTTTTAAAAGCACCTTGGCGATTTCGATTTTTGCATTCAAGGTCAGCAGCCAGTACCTTAACAACATCACAATGTTCGAAACAAAAAGTCAAAGTCGCTATTAATATTAATATAAACGAGAATCCACAGCAAAATGGCTTGTATAACACGCTGAACATCATTTTATTAGTGCGACATATAAATGATGATATATTGTCGCACTGTTTCAGATATTTATCGATATTTTCATAATTCAGTCGGGGCGAGGGGACTTCGACGCACTTTTTATTTGCCGGCCTAGTTTAAGATTCATGATCTCGTGAGATATCGGTAGACCTTTGAACCGGTGGATTTGACAGCAACGCTTTTTTATGCCACGGATATAAATTGAGTATGTAAATTTTTGTAGAGCTTCTAGTTGAAGGTAGATAATATTATTTTTTATAATTATTGTTAATTTTGTGAAGATCAGGTTATCCATCCACTTTTTAAATGTTCAGTCTTAGGCCTTTATTACATTCACAAACCCTATATCTTACATGAGATTTACTTCGTGTAGAAAACCTGTTAAATATATCTCTTAAGAGATAACCAGCCCTGAGGATTGATTTTCACCAGATAAACAAAAACTGATATATAAATTTGACGTTTTGACAGTTTATACGTAAACTCTTCACGGTTTTCTATTTATTAGTAGTAGATCCCTTGTAATACAGGTCCATTCTAAATTTGCCTAGCGAACACTTATTAGACATTATTAATTCTGAGAATTCCTTATCAGAAAACCCTCGACCTGGGAATAAAATCTGCGCCCTTACAGGAAACTGTCACTTTCAACTCTTTACTTACCGTAAGCGCAAGTGCTAGTTACAGACGTACTCTTTTTCATTTAGGTATCAAATAACTTCGATTACATGTGCATGTTCTTGGCATAATTCACTAATATTATACATGCGAAATTATACATGTGAATTTGTTTGTTTATTTGTTACGCTATAACGCCTTAACTATTTGACAAATCATCATACAATTTCACATACACGTTGTCAGTGGTACACAAAAAAAAGAGAGGTTAAGTTTTATACAGAGAAAGGATTTTTTCCGAGGGATAGAAAATTGGCATAACCTACAAATAACTTATATTTACGCGAACGAAACTATGGGCATAATCTAGTATAGTAAAATATCTATAATATTCCATTACCTAATATTGTCTTCTGTTTACGCAAATATTATTCATTGAAATTAAACTACTATATACGGATTTTATCGCGTTGTTTATTTGACACTTTATTAAATAATTTTGAAAACTGTTACACTACTTTTACTTTTAAACTTTTCTATTTTTAAGCTAATTAAATTATTATTAAAACAGCGAGAATTCTCGCTAAAGAACACCGATTCCACAACAACGCGATAAAATCCGTATATAGTAGTTTAATTTCAATTCCATTACCTACTTACATTAAAATCATTTTGTCCTCACCTTTTTCTTTTCTCGGATTTTTTTCCAGATTAATAAGTTGTTCTGTATATACCTTTCACCCCAAATAAAACAGTGACGAAACACTATTAACGAAACACAAATAGGTGTAATCAGAACAAATTGTAACCATTTCTGGGAGGCACCCCCATATGCAAAGGGAAATTGCTATACAGGGTGTTGAATGGAGCCGTCCTTATCTGTGTTTACATCTGCTCTTTACAAATGTGTTACATCAAGACAGTGGCGAGGCTCTCCCGTTACTTATCTAGCCGTTACGCTCTAGGGCTTGCACTTACAAGGCTTATAATATTGTGGGTATATACGATATACGTTAAATAATGATTAGATTTTGTTTAAATGGTAGAGGAAATATTGTGAGGTAAGATGCACATCTAAGAATTATTATGTGTGAAGACTTTTATATTATGTACTCGGTCAGCATGATGACATAATTGTACCAGGGAACAGTGGACTTTTCAAAAACACAGCGCTACAACTAAAAATCTCTGGCAGCAAAACCTCAAAACATTTTGCCCGATCCGAGCATTAAACCCAACGTCACTATCAACTACGATCTTAAGCGCATATTTGTGGTACGAGAGCAATGAGTCTGTCCTAAAGATTTATACAAAATGAGGATAAATTTAAAAATAAAAATTTCATGTATGCATCTTTTTCTTCAAAACTTTATTCGAATAGTATTCGAAAGATATTATGCGAACCTCTAAAGTTAAAACAAATTAATTTGACCAGTGTCCGAATAGCAAATTCTTAATTCCTTGTATACTGTGAGTACACTTATACTGCCGTTGCTACATATAACTAGACCTCACTGCAATAAAGCAAATATATATATACATATAATGCAATTAACTCAAACCCATTACAAGAATGATAAAAACACGCTTCGCCCCAAATACACGATAGAAATTAATTAACTATTCCATTAATATTCATTTCTTCACCCTTTTTTTAATAGACTTATTCAGAAAACCCTAATATTATGTAAATCGATACATTGACCCATGACCCACAGCATCCCCTGTTACAATTTTAATCTCACCTTTTGACACGTGGATAAAGAAAACTGGTTTAGATGGACTGTGTAATATTGTGATACACTTTTGATCTTGTGTCCGGTATAATAGGATTATTGACACTGCAGTGGATTAAATTTAGAGATGAATGCTGTATAATAAAAATAAAAGTAAAAGAATACTAGAGCATAACAGTCTCACAAGTAAAAGGGTTTGGAAAGACTATGACAATGGCTCCCGATAGCTAAATTTACCTCATACTAAACCATTATCATTCTCTTACCCTGATTATTAGGATCAGGGTAAAATAATTATAAAGGTTTAGTATCTAGTTGTTAAATTATTAATCGAGGTCTATCTACTATCAATCGTCATCATATTAAATTTTTTGTTGCATATTGCCCGCATGCACTCCAGCCAGCTTTCTTTTGGCCGGCCTCTTCCATTTCATTATATCTTTGGAGTCAATTAATCGATATATTAGATCATTAAGAAACACCGGATCGATTTTATAAATTGACGATTCGTCAAATCCAACTAATTCACATTATCATTTACAATTAGGGTGGATTCTTTTTTGCACTTTGTTTTTATCAATTTAGATCAATCAAAATAATTAACGACATATAATTTCGGTAATTAATTTAAGAAGAACAATAACTAAATTGTGTTTATATAAATATGGGCTCAATGTCTCTTCAGTAACAATTCACTTTCTATTTAATTATACAAATCAATATGTATTACCATTATTTATCTATATAATACAAATTGCGTACAAAAGGCACGTGGACACAGACACCAAATTTCCCTAAAACAGGTTTAAGCACCAGCATCCCTATGATACACTTTTGATCTTGTCCAGCGAATAATAGCACCCTTCAACACCATAACCACATGTTTCTTTATAGACCAGTAAATGGATCATTGGATCAATGAGTACCTCAGACGAGAGGTCAGTTTGAGATCATGACCTTTTAGGTCGAGTTGAAAAGATTCTGTTTGATACAGATATGATCTTTGGGTTAATATTTGAAAGCTTAATATAAGTGGAGCTTACAAAAGAGTATTTGTTAAATAATAACTGAGAAATATAAGTAAACGATTTTGTTTTCGTTTTTAGGCCGTCATGGCTTCTTGAATTAGCCGTCCCGTGATAGACGCAATAGAAAATCTATTGTTATGTATCATATGTGATTCATCGGACAGCGAACCTGTTAAAAACAAACCATTGATTAATGAAGCCGCCTGCACTGTCGCAAAGAATTCAATCAGGAGGCAAATCTTCCATTTTAAATCAGGCATTCTGCAAAACCTAAATAACACATCTTGTGAAATTAATCGTTCAATGGATTACCTTATGATTACTACTAACAAGATTTTTAACGAGATCTTTGTTGACAGAATTAAAAAGTCTATGTTTTATTTTTGCCAAATAAACTTAATTTAAATGTATTTATTGATAAAAACATGGAGAGTCATACACCATACACTTATATTTATGTTATAACTAACTCGTTTCTCCAATTTGAATGCTAATTATTAAAAATATATATAAATATTTAATATTAAAAAAGATACATATAAAAATAAAAATGCAATATTCTTATAGGTGTCATAGAATGTCTCAGCTTGTCAACCAAATTAACCAAATTTAAAAATGTATCATACTTTATCTAGTTTGACAACGTTCAACATAAATCAGAGCTAAACAAACGAAGCTACGGTTTCCTTCTAAGTAGAACATAACCCACAAAGTAATAAAACAAGTACGTGGTTGTCGGACAACCCTGCAGTTACTGTTAAACGCGCCATATGTATATCTCAGGCAGTGACCAAACACGCGCCGCCGCCGCCGCGCGGACTTGGGAAATGGAAAGCGCAGAGAAATATATGGAGTCGCCATTTCTGCATTTGCTATTGAATATTGCCCGTCACCTCCACTAACATTGGCCGAAATTCTCTAATAATGAGAATTTGTAGAGACCTTAACTCAGCCATTCACACTCTACCCGAAGTGGACATATTTCATGATAGCAGAGCAAAATTAAAATCGAAGTTTTTGAAATCCCTAAGTATATCTCTTTAGAAATAATTGAAAATGTAAGCTGTTTTTTTATATTTTCCTTTTATCTGTAATAATTATTTTAACTCTAGTTTAGTTTAAGTTCTGTTTTTAATATTGAAGTTTATCTCAATTGAGTAGCATGTCCTAATGAGACGTATATATGACAATGTTGTGTTAACTCATAATAGGCATGAGTTTATATGTACCATTTCTAAAATATTTTATTGTTACATGTATGTATGTGCTATGAGTACATCTTAATAAATAAATAAATAAATTAATATTAAAGGTCGTGTTAGTTGAAGCAATTTAACTGTAATGTTACATGCTATACATCCACTGTGGTAATAATAAAAAAACATAATATTTAAAACAATTGCAAAAATATATAAGAGATTGTTTCATCTGTTTTTTATTTCATATGTATTTACCTTGTTCTTTTGTGTCGTGTGTCAAAATAAGTTATTTTATTTTCTTTCTTCCAACGTGTATTAGAAATGTTATATTTCAGCAAGACATAGTTAGTATAATGAATTAAATAACTCACAAACAAATAAAATTGTTTCCTAGTGTTAAGTAGATATGACAGATTCATTTGCTATCATCGTTGCATGTTTCTAACTCAAATGAGTAAATACAATGAGTAAAGTAAATACTTTTATTGATTTCTTTATGATTAAAAACAGGTAACAAACTATGTAAAGAAGATACATCACCATAAAAGAATTACCAATATTATAGAGAGAAAATAAAGGCAACGATGAAGACTTACATATAGACCAACAAAAGTACATATATCAACTGAAAGAAAAATAGATATATTATGAAGGATTTGTAATGAATGGCGTAAGACGTTTCTTTTCAAGCAGATTACTAGCAATATGGGTTACAAAATACTAGTATTCTTGTTAACCCCTCCAGCTAAGCTAGAACTTACTTCACCTCGGTAGTACCTATAATGGGTAGGATGTATTTGACCCTGCGTCCATTCATCCATTGGGACACTTTATTAATTTCTACACTTAAATGTATGAAGGACGACCATCCTTTAACGAACAAATATTTAAAAAAATGTAAGCAGCAGTCGACTCCTTAGGTTCTTTTATTCCAATAGACGGTGTCGTCCGCACATTTAACAAGCTGATCCTAAGCACGTGAGCTTCAGCCCGACTTCGACTGAATAAATCGTAACACGCCCATTTTAACATTATCCTTTTTAATCAACATTAATGATCACCCGCTAGTGACCCAATTCCACGGAATCATACTGTTAGAGATTAGGAACTTTTATTAGCTAAAAATATAGTTATAAGGGTCTTAAATTAATATCGATACTGAGAATTTAAGAACACAACCTTGAAACGTACTACTTCGAATTAAGTGTAGCACTAGTAGTCCAGTGGCGTACAGTTGCGCTTATTTGGAGCCGATTATGAGGTCTCAGATTTGATTACCGGGTGGTACAATTCTCTGGACTGTTGCGGAAACGGGCCTAATAGAAGGTAATAGAGTATGCTTAGGTATACTCATTATATCGACATTTCTTCAGCTATATTTTAAGTCTCATATAATATCGAACATGTCTATTACAGTTTAGTGGGAATATTTTCAGTTTACGTGCTATTACTGTGAAATTCTATAATAATAATAATAATAATAATAATAATTTTATTGATAACTATGTTACTATATATCCAATAACTATTTGCATCACCCAGAAATGAACCGATTGTCACGATAAGCACAAACTTGCACATTGAGACCAATGAGGCCATCTCCACTGAAAAATGCGGTATCACACCTGAAACCTGAAACATAGATATGTCCAAATATGAGCATAATCCACCTCTACCTACCCCAGGGGGGTCGGGGGTATACAATCATGAGTATATGTAAAGTACAACGATACAAGTCGTATACGAAACCTGATTTAATTCTAACGGTACATTAGCGTCCCTCCCATACACAATGACGCAATATCCAGTTATATTCGTCCCGGAGTGGGACCAAATCTGTTATATCACTTTAAACTGTCCTTATACACCCTAAAGTTTTAGGTCGAGCCCGGACAGTTGGGGACCTCCGGACCGGCTATAGCTGCCGATAACGTTGGATACACGTTATACTTGTGTGCGTATATCCTTGTTTATGAACAGGATTTCTGGTCATCTTGCTTGTGTTAGTTTAGTGTGTTAATAGTTCTAGTTGATCTTCAATGTACACACATAATTATAGGACATATAGATGTCCAAACGGGATGGCAAATGTATATAATATATAATAATAATATTCTATCTCATACATACAACACTATCTAGCCCAAACTAAGCAGAGCTTGTACTTTACATACATACATAGATTCACGCCTATTTCCCAGAGGGGTAGGCAGAGACTACGGATTTCCATTTGCTACGATCCTGACACACTTCTCTGGCTTCATTCACTTTCATCACATTCCTCATCCACGCCCGTCGGTTCAAGGTGCTCTTAACCTGGCCTTTGTCCAGAACGCCTCCGATCTGATCAAGAAACGTTCGCCTAGGTCTTCCTCTTGCGACTGTTCCATTCACACTAGCCTTATAAACTTTCTTAGTCAGTCTTTCCTCGTCCATTCTTTCTACATGCCCAAACCAGCTTAACATACCCTTTTCTATTCTTGTCACTATATCAACTTTCATGCTGCATCTCTCTCTAATCACACTATTCCTTATTCTATCTTTCAGAGTCACACCACATATATTTCTCAGCGCTCTCATTTCTACAGCATTTATTCTGCTCTCATGCTTCTTTTGCCATACCCAACTTTCACTTCCATACATAAGTGTGGGCACTAATAGTCCTCTATGAACAGCCAAACGTGCCTTTTCGGAAACATTTCGACTGTTCATAAAAGCGCGTAGAGCTCCATTCACTTTGTTTCCCGCAATCGTTCTCCTTTCAATATCTCCCTCATGTTTACCATCGCTTGTAAACAAAGTACCCAAATATACAAACTCTTTCACGTGCTCCACTTTTTCTCCATCAATCATAATATTACACATCGTCACGCAATCTTCCTTTTCAAATACCATTACTTTCGTCTTGCTTACGTTTATTTTCATTCCTTTACTCTCAAAAGCACCATACATAATAGTTACCATCGCCTGCAACTCTTCTGCTGATGACGCAAGTATTACTAGGTCATTGGCATAAAGAAGACATTTGACAAGTAACTCATTCATTCTTAATACCCATTCACAATCTTTTAAATCTTTTAATCAATTGTCCATGTATAGGTTAAACAGCCAAGGTGACGCTACACATCCTTGTCTAACACCTTTTTCGATGCTAAACCATTCTGTGTAGGTCCCATTTATCCTAACACAAGCTCTGGAATCATCATAAAGAGATTTCAGACCTCGCGTGAGGGTGCTATTCACTCCATACATGCACAATACCGACCAAAGTTCATTCCTCACCAGCTTGTACTATGTGTACTAGATAATGGATAAATATACATATTATATCCTTTTTTGTAAATACATATGTACATATTATACATAGAAACACCCAGACCAAGACAAACATCCATGTTCATGCATGAACCTGCGACCTCAGGCGTGGCAGTCGGTTACACTAACCACTACGCCATCGAGGTCAACACATTTCAACAGCTATGGTTCAAGATTCCTCGTAAAAGCTTGTAAAAGGAGCAAACCTATGGCCCAACGCATGAACTGGAGCCGCCTAAAGTAATCAATTCCGTGTTGCTACTGCCAGTTTCATTGACAGAAAAATCCAATAACACCAAATCCAAGTATTGAACCCATGTCCTAATGATGCATAGAAGTCGCATGTGCTACCGCTGCGTCACCAGGTCAGTCATGTATTAATATTATTCTTCTATGTCTTTAACTTAAAGTATGTATGACGACGTCATAAGCCCCGTGCTCTTTGTGACGATTTAGACCTAATACCCAGATGAGTCTTAAGAGTAAAAAAGCTTGCTGTGGTCAATTTTGGTGGTTATTTTGTGGCGGTGTAAGTCCGCTCCAGTAAGAGAAACGAGACTGCTAACAATTGACTGCGTTTCAATATATAAGTACGCCTATTGCCCATTTTCCCTTTCATCTTATGTTTAAATCCTGTTCTAAGGTCGTCAATACGGTGATGATACTTTTGGTATTGCAAATGATCACAGGCTAGTCTGATCAAGGTTTTCGTAAGAAAACCTTGATCAGACTAGCCTGTGACTTGTAAAAGCATGCCGTTTATTTGCTATGTTAAAGCATAAATTGAGCTCAGATCCTTAATTTTCTGACTGTGAAAAGTATATTAGAGCTGAGATTTCTACTCCCAGGCATCAATCTTAGTGCTGGTACACTAAGAATGATCCCTGGGAGTAGAAACAAGAAACCACGGGGTATCCAAACGAACGACTATAGGAACATTGCTACACCCATTCAATACGATGTATATTCTACTTTTAGCCGTATTTTGTCTGGAATGCCTTCTCAAAGGAAGCTCTCCTATTGACGGATTCAAGGAAGTTCCTACTGGAAGTGGGTTTTCAAAAATGCATAGCAAGACATGCTTATGAACAAAAGTCTCGGCATAATTAACGACCTAGGCTTAGAGTTGCTAAATGTTAGTGTTAACATGTAATATAATATATTGATCTGACGATAGCAGAACTTAAAACAGGGCTATGATATTATTACTTAGCACGTAAAGTATCAGTAGCTTAATCAATGTAAAAATTAATTGCAGACCTGTTATTATTTGTATTTTTATTACTGACTATGTCTTAAACGTTTTTAGACTTTTACGATTTGGACACATATTTAATACAATACAAGGTAACGGGTCTTACTCGCGATGAAGTATGTCTTTGTAAGGAGCAAAATGTAATACGCTCTCTTTACACATGGGATTTCGCTTAAAGTAGGCAGGTTGTCAATTTAGTAGCTTAGATTTTAACTTCAAAACCAAATCAAGTCTTTTCTACTGCCCTTCGGTAGAACCATAGGTACAATGCATAACAGTGATCCCCATCACACATGGTTCACTCAGAAGAAATGGGAGGCGTAGGCTAATTTATAGATAAATTAATTATTAACGCAACCTAAAATAGAGCAGAGGCCCCTAAACTTTTAAGGTAATGAAACACTCACCAAATACATTTTATTTTATGGAACCTCTTATCAAATGATTACAAATCAAAGACACTGTAATTTAAATAAGAACAATTACTTTACTTCTCATCACATTTTGCGCTATTACAAAATAATATTTGTACTTAACCGTATTATTATTTAACAGCCAAAAATAAAGAGTTTCGCGGAATCCTGGTGACTTTTTTACGGAACCCCTAGGTTCCACGGAACCCACTTTAGGAATCGTTGAAATAGAGTACGATGCTAAAATTACACAAGCAGCAAGTTGTACTAATATGACTTATAAGTACAGTCACCTGTAACAGTGCATGGATATCTTAGGGTCCATAATCCTGTGAACACTCGAATAAGAATGAATATGAATAAACTAGATGGCGTTGTTTTATAAATATTGCAACGCGTACTTATTTTAGCAAATAGGTGAAAATTATAAGAAATTATAATCTCAACCGAAGAAGAAGGCACTCGAACACAGGGACAGAATAATGTTTGCGTACGAACAGAATAGCGAGTCATCGAAAGTATCTATAAAATAAACTACCCACTCTAAATTTATAAGTTCATTTGTAATTCTTTGCTTCTTGTTTTACCCTGAAATGTGTTCTTTTTTAAAATAAACTATTGTGAATAGAGATTAAAAAATTGATTAAAGTAAATTTTTTTAGATTGAGTTATTAACAAATTTTCTTCATTTTATTTTATAGTAGTGCACTGACATATATTACGTTATAAATAAACTACTTAACAGTTCTTGTATCGATTTCCGTTAGATGGCGTAAATTACCGGCGCATACCATTTTAGTTTTGAAATGGGTATGCATTTTTGGAGCTCACTGTACATACGTATAGGTAATGAGTAGCAAATATGGAAACATGTTCAAACATTTTTTTGATATTCGCTACTCATTCACGCGTAAACCATTGAACGCACTTGGCTAAAACTTAGTAGACAGATAGACCATAACCTAGAAAAGTATCCAATATGATACACGTAGAATACTTTTTATCCCGGTATGCATACCCAAATACGGCTAACGGCTAAAGCTATGGGCAAAAACTAATAACTAACAATGAGCTCTATTTATTATGTTGGTAGAGTTTGCAAAAAGTTCCAAATATATTTTATACATAACCCTACTAAAATCACACATCTACCTTCGTCACTTTTCCCTCCGCCCACTACTCTGATACCATACACGCTACTACCAGAGTGTGTATGTGTGCGTAAACACATTTCATCAGCCAATGGTCAAGTGGTCAGCGCGGGAAAGAGATACACGATTTATATTTCTACCAGTGTGAATAGGACAAAAGTTTTAGGAGGGGAACATAACCCTTTTAGTTTTATTGGGGAGTTTTTGCACGGAGTAGTTCGTACCCCAATATGGCGAATATTATTATTGAGAATGAAAATTTTAGTTGAAAATGTTTTTAGTTATTTCAAATGTTATTATTACTTATTAGTGATCTATACTGTGAATACAAAATTATAATATTTACAGAAAGCCAATATTTTAGTTGAAATATTTTTTAGTTACTTTAAAATGCTATAAGTGTATTTTCTTTAATTCTATTTACAAACGCCCTGAGCTGTATTCAAGTAAGTTTCACCCATCGACAGACAAATATTGGCAGATACAAAATTCTGCAATTCTTCCTAATTTTATATATCGATTTCTCTTTAAAAGGCAATAAAGGCAGAACAGATATTTTAAACTGTAAATAATGTTATTCAGATGTCATTGGTACAGACAGGTTAAACAGCAAAAAAGTACTACAGCATCATCTCGACATACATTAAGATGAAACAATTAAAATACCAATATTACCAGTATGAACATATGCTCTCCTTTTTTAAATTATTTGATCCAAAACATTTATTACATTACACATTTTATACAATTTCTACAGTATTTATTGTAGAAATTGTATTTTTTTTGCACTTTTATTAAATAAGTACAAATTTAACTAGCAACTTCATATCACAACGATATTACACTAAAGATCGACAACGAAAGTCTAGTATGTGGACTATTAAATGTCTCAAGTTCGAACCCGCGCCACACAACTGTTCTATAAATATGCTTAAGAACCTAGAAATGTTATGTCTCATTTACAAAAAGAAGTTCAAATCTCGATACATAAATAACTCAGAGGAGGTCTGTTCTATATCTAATTTAATTCAGCAAACTGTGCACAGGTCTGTGCCTACTATAGAGAGGTATATATTTTTCAGTAGGCCGAGGGATTACCCACGGAATTACTATTGATTTGGGAGCACACCCGCTCGGCCGCCTTCCAAATGAGCAGGCCGAAACTATCTCACTAGCGCTGATAGTACCTATAACAAAATGAATTTTACCTGAATTTTCAAGATACGGAATTAGAGATATGCGAAATTTACATACATACATACATACATAGATTCACGCCTGTTTCCCAGAGGGGTAGGCAGAGACTACGGATTTCCATTTGCTACGATCCTGACACACTACTCTGGCTTCATTCACTTTCATCACATTCCTCATACATACGAAATTTACAGTTTTGTACAGACGTTATGGTACGGTTCGTAAGAAAGTAAACAGTTATTGTAACGTCCAAATGCACATATATAACCCTTGCACACTAAAGTAACTCTTATTGGCGACTCAATATAATAAAATTACTTTAGATTTAGAAAAAAAAACACCGGTACTAGGAATATGTCTTATGACTTTGTAATCTTTGAAAAGTTCGACACAACGAACTTCCAGTCTCCAACTGTTTAAAGATCATATAAACTCACCGCGGTTAAAAAGACAGCTCTGAAACTACTAGGAACGCCATCCATGCACTCTTTAAGAGAAAGCGCAAGCCTGCTAAAATGGAGTTTCTTTGTGGTAAGCGCAATGACATTAGTTGCAACAGCAGCTCTGAACTCATCGCTGCAAACAGTACAAAGTTATTTCGGAGGGGTTTGAATAGTGATGATGCAATATCCTACAGTTCCTAAACTTATTGTTTTATTTGTATTTAGGGTAAACTGCTGAATAAGCACTGCTTTCTCCCAAACTTTTGCAAAGCTATAGAAGCTCTACTGCTTATATTCAGTGTTATGCTTATAGACATATCTTGCTATGAGCTATGTATATAGAATATACTGTAGATTATACGGCAGTCTATTTACTGACCGCATAACTTAACCAAGAACAGTGTATACTGTACAACTACTCTGCTTAATCTTGGGGCTGTAAACGGGTGTATATGTTTTTTTTCTAACACACAAACGGTGAGGCCTACACATAACTGGCCAAAGACGACTGAGACAAATTTTTACTTAAAGCTTTCGTTAAAAATCATGTATCTATTTTGTTATAAAATATTACATGATGCCTGTTTAGTTTTCACGCAATAGAGGCTTAGCCTACATCGAACTCCTAAATTTATTTCTAGATGGCGTGCTACGACTAAGATTTGCTTGATAAGAATCTGAGCTGCGGTTTTGCGATGCCCGACTCAGAAATTAAATCGTACGATCAACAAAATAAATATCCATTTCGCACTTACAGCTCTAAGCATGTCCACCACAAAAGTTTGGGAGGCCCAACCTGAATTTATTAAGCTGGACCCTAGAAAGGTTTGCCGTATGCAGATAAGGGATTTATTTAGCGGAAAGGTCCGTCCCTGGGTTAACGCTAAAACGCCTTTTGGGTCGACGATGACCAGGATTGGGCTCAAATTTATTGTCGGCTTTCGGCTTTCGCGTTGATTTATTCGGGCTCGGCTGAATGGAATCAACGGACCGGTTGATAATAACGTTTGCTAGACGTTTTTGCGTAGGTACTGCCATGTTTGTGAAAATGTCTAATGCTGATAAATAGGCAAGGGGCAGTTGGGATTTTGTACGTATATTCCACCTTCTCTCGTATACTTTAAGGACTGAACTGGGGTAAGTTAGAGCCGCGTTGTTGTAACACCTTTTAACATGCTCCTAAATGTCAACTCGCAATGTTCTTACATGCTTCTAACGCGCTCGTGCCTATTAACTTCAGTAGCGTATTCTGTAAAAGTTTTCATCTCGAGCTTATGTCACTTTGATAGTTACTATAAAAGTGAGTTCTGTTATAAGATGGTATAGACAGCAAGGCGGTGTTTATTATGATACTCTGTACTTTACTGTATACTAATGCTAGATGGCAAGCATGAGTATGGTAAAGTACAGAGTTTCATAATAAACACCGTCTTGCTGTCTTAATATATAAATATAGACTTATTTGTATATTCTTGAAGAGGTAAGCAAAGGAATATTACAACTACATTTCACCAATTGTAACAATTTTACATCCCACATGGTTACCATATAATCATCTACCGGGCACACATATAGGTACATTTTCAAACGGCTCTGAGAATAATATAATTATATTCTACCACATATGTACACACAACACCATCTAGCCCAAACTAAGCAGAGCTTGTACTATGGGTACTAGACAATGGATAAACATACATATGTATATACTTCTTTTTTGTAAATACATACATATTATACCCACATAGAAACACCCAGACCAAGACAAACATCCATGTTCATGTACACAAATGTTTGACTTGTGCGGGAATCGAACCCGCAACCTCAGGCGTAGCAGTCTGTTACACTAACCACTACGCCATCGAGGCCGACAATGACCTATAAGACAGTCCAGTATAGCCATCACTGTAAGATATAACGTAATTAAGTCAGTCGTTTATTGTAGGGAATAACCTTCATGCTTACATTACAAGACAGTATGGCGCGGTGAGATTGAGGTGACGTCTAATACCTCTTTACGTTAAGATCTTACATATCAGACTGCACAGATGGCGTAGTGGTTTAAGTGGTCGCCTTACCACTGCCACTGCGCCGAATGTTGTGGGTTCGAATCCCACACGGGACAAAAATTTGTGTGCTTTACAAATGGTTGTTCCGAGTCTGGATGTTCTTTGTGTCCGTTGTTTGAATCTTTGTAAAGTCTCCTGCAATACAGGAATTAATCCAAGAGAGGAGAGCTTTTTACAAAAAATAAAATATACACTGTCTCACGGTTAAAATATCCCCAAAGGGGTAGACAAAGGTGTATCACACTCACATTTCTTTAGCTATGGTTTCATCATGATCATGATCTCAGCCGAAAGACGTCCACTGCTGAACATAGTCCAGCCTCAAATTTTCCCAAAAAGACCGGTCTTGTGCCGCCCGCAACAAACCGCTTTTCGCGACCCTTACCAGGTCGTCGATCCACCTTGGGTGGAGCCTACCCCTGCTGCGTCATCCGATGCGTGGCTGCCACTCCAGAAGCTTTCTGCCCCAACGGCCACCGGCTCCCTGCCCACTGCCACTTTTGCCATGGTTTAAGTACCACGTAAAAAAACACGAGCTTATAACCGATTCCTGGCTACTGTTCTAGACTCCGTACTACTGAGATTCTAATGACAGAAATACCCAATAGTACTTTGGCTGATCTGGAGATCGAACTTGAGACTCAGCAATCGCATTCGCTACCGCTGCGGTACCTACTGAAGCAACAACTTATTGGATAATAATAATATTTTTTATTCAATAAAATTTAAACGTCTTTATTAAACACATTACAGGCTACTTTTTGTATTAAATTCACATAAAACAATATTTAATCTAAAGGAAAACATGTACACATTAAAGTTGGACATATGAAGCGTATTTATGAATTCTGTCTTTTACATGGTATTGCCTAAACTAAGTCAGAGACCTGAGTTTCAGGCTGTTATAATTCATCGTTATGTCTATTTATATAATTTCTTTGAAATAGCGACTCTATTTATCGAAACTATTTAGTTGCAATGTCATTGAATTAACTAAATGTATGGAATGTACTAATATTTAGAATTGCACGTTCTAGAGCAGCGATAGTCTTGTGGGAGACCGTCGGACTGCCACGCAGAGGGCTCGAGTTCAATCCCTAGGCGTGTATCTCTGAGTTTTCGAAGTTATTTGCATATCAACTAGTTTATTAAGGGTGAAAGAAAACATCGTAGAGAAACCTGCATGTCTGAGAACTCTCTTTATACTGAGAAGAAGCCCATGCGTAGGTACCAGTGGGACAGTTTAATATAAGGCTGGTATTTACGCGTTCGACTGGTATAATTGTCGCGTCAAAAAGATCTGTGAGTAGACATCGTGGAATACAAGTATGTTGTGACTTTAAACGTTTAGGGATTCTTAGCACTAGCTTTTAGTTTACATAGTAGAAAACAATAGGCTCAGCCTTATGACGTGGGATATAATACATATCTACAACTTCTTGCTCTGCCTATCCTAACGGTACTTCTATCCAAGATCTTGCATTGGCACGTATCGCAATAGTTGCCGCAGTTTGCATGAATTTTTTGCACGAGAACGATAGTTGTAATAAACCGACGGGCCGCTCGCGCTGTCTCGCGGGACAGCGGGACTTTATTGGCTGAGGTGAAAAGTTTTTTTAAATTGCCAAGCAATCTGCTTTCAATCGTTACTTTGATTTGACTTGCGTTAAAATCGACACATACTTGCATTTAAAATGATATCAATGAATTCACAATTTAAACTTGTCAGTAGTTTAATAATTGCGTTAGACTTCCTCGACGGCACAGCGGTAGAAAATGCGATTGCTATGTACGTGGTTCAATTTTTAGGTCGGTCAAAGTGTTTTCTATCAAGAAATTCTCGGAGTCTGGCACTGCACGGAATCTGGCCCTGTGTCCGATATACAGCAATAGGCTCACCCTTTATTGTGTGGAACACACATGGGTACTACCACCTACTTAATACTTCTAAATAAAAATTAACGCTAAATGTAAACTAAAATTGTATTTCAATTGACATTACTTCATTTTAAACATATTTTATTACGAGAATTAGTCATCTGACCCAAAGGAACGCATATGCGTTCCTGGACACAGATATTTAAACTAAAGAAAGTGGCATCTACTTAGCTACGTAGTACAATTGCATATTCTAAAACATAGAGCATTTTCAATATGATTCTGAATTTAAAATATCAAACTTTCTGAATACTTAAAGGTCGAGATTGAGTGTTTATCAACATAAAGGTTCCATCCCTTCCTTCACGAGTCCAACAACTGTAACTAAGTAAATGTAACTTTGATATTTACAAGTAGCTGTAACTTTGCGGAATATTGCTAATAAATAAATTATTCATAATTATAAATTACATCATAACGTCTAGCTCCTACCCACGGGGTTTAATAGTTCAACCCTAAAGAAACTGTGTATTATGTATCATTAAAAGAAGCTTGACTATATCATTCTCCGCCAAATAAACTGCAAGTCTACGTGCCTACAAAATGCAATAATTCTGGTTGAACCGGCATTGCTCCGCTGTTGCTTGTAAGAGAAGGCACTATAAAGACACCTTCGCATTTATTAAAATAGTAATATTGATTCGTATTGTTACGTCCTACAGTATAAACTATATTATGGTAATCTTAAAGTGATCTCTTGATTTTACTTACTTGTAGTGTTTATTTATTGCGGTTAATATCGATCGGACTTTTACCTACCTGGCAATAAAGCTCAATGTATTTTGTATTATTTAATTCCTAATTGATTGTACTCATTAATAAATTAAAATAATGTATAAAATGATATGGCACATATTTAATATAAATTGTATTGATGAGATATAAGATTTGATAACTTCAAAATGCCAAATTGTTTGTAAATCACTTTTTATGCTAATTAATTATTGGCATTGCTTACTATTATTATCATTAGCCTTTATGGGTGTGCACTGTGGGCTCGAATTACTATGGTGTCTTGGCTTGCCCCTTTGACCTACATAGGTATCATAACAGCAGTGATAGCCTAGTGGGAGACCCTTGGACTGCTACGAAGAGGTCTTGAGTTCGATTACAAGGCAAGACATCTGACTTTTGGAAATTATGTTCGTATTAAATAAATAATTATATCTCGCTTTAACAGTCAAAGAAAACTTCGTGACCAAATCTACATGTATATGAATTCTCCCTAATATTCTCAAAAATATGTGAAGCCTGCCAACCCGCACTATGGCCTAATCCGTCACACACTAAGAAGAGCCTAGTAAGACAGTTTACATACAAGGCTACGATAATTACATTAAATTATTATGAACATAGGTTCATAATAATATAATGTCTATAGTGAGATAGATAAACTCAAGAGAGATAAACTCAATAGTGAGTCGCTATATGTCTGGGTTTCTAAAACTCGATAGACTACGTAATATGTGTGTCCACAATTACCTTTACAACAATTCACAAAGTAATTATTATATATATTCTATCACATACACACAACACCATCTAGCCCAAACTAAGCAGAGCTTGTACTATGGGTACTAGACAATGGATAAACATACATATATATACTTTTTTTTGTGAATACATACATATTATACATAGAAACACCCAGATCAAGACAAACATTCAAGTTCATGCACACAAATGTTTGACTTGTGTGGGAATCGAACCCACGACCTCAGGCGTGGCAGTCGGTTACACTAACCACTACGCCATCGAGGTCGTCTTATATTTATAATTCTTTAGTTTTTGACATTAGATTGATTATTAAATGCCTCTAAGTGCGGCAACAAATAGCTACCTGGACAAAATAATCTGACCTAGTTAAGTATCATACCTACTCATCCCATCGGTTCAAATTGCAAACAACATAACTGAAACTTGTTCACAACATATTGGTTGGCAAGGTGGAGGGCAGAGGCAGCTCGTGGACCGCGGGACGGTAAATGGTGGCAATTACACGCCGGCCGCGACGTGACGCGATTGCAAATGGCGGGTCGGCGAAACGACGGCGCAGTGTGGATAAGAAACCAGGAGATATAGCCTTGAGGATAGCGTGGAGTGACGAGGAAAATAAATATCGGTTGGAAAGTAGGTATATATAGAATACTAACGAATGGAAAACAAAGTAACGCCAGTTTTGTTAAGCAGTCAAGGTACAATGCAAAACCATACAATAGATTTATATTAATGATCGCTTACAGTGACATACTTATCTAGTAACCAAATACCGTATATGCGGTGATACGTGCTATCACGAGGTACCTACCTAAAATAAAAGTTTGATCTCCACAATTTATTAATCGTCATAATAATATAATGATTTCTACAATATTAAAGATTACATACGAATTAAAGTACTTTTTGCACCAATATCAGATTACTAAATAACTAAAACAAATAAATAAAAATTAGGCAACATTTTAGCAGCCCAAGTTTTTATTGGAATCCAATCAGATTTTTGTACTGCCATCTATATTACAAATTTTAAAATATATTATGAGTTTCAGCTATTCTACAAAAGATGGCTATACTGTGCTCAATAATAAAGATTAGTTCCCACAAGATTTTCTTTTATATAATATTTTATTTTATTAGCATTATGTCACAAATTTTACACGTTAATTAATACAGATGCGGGGTGCTTATATGTCTGTCTGTAGATTCAAATATGTAAAAATATAAGACAAAAAGTAATTATTGTTAGGACCTTCTTAAGTAGAACAAAAATATCTAAGAAATAAATAGAAGCCACGTCCACTGTAAATTCTCGTTGAAATTCGGACGGTCCTACCCAAAACTTGGCCCTTTAAAGTACACATGTAACAGGGCTAGGACACGTGCGTTTTACGACATGGGGACCGCACTATTGGAATCGGCCGCGAATACCTTTTTTACCTCCGTGAAATATTACCGGGCTTGTTTGCAAGGGACATGCTCGCTTTGCCCGTTTGTCGGACAATGTTGGCTAAATGATTGATAGTGTCAATATTTTTCGGTTTACACGACCATTATGTGATTTGTGGGCGTCGGAGGCAGGTTATTCAATCCTTTGTTCGGCTTGATATTTATTATAAAGCTGTTTCCTATTTTATTTATATAGGTAATTTTTTTGGTTAGTTGTGGTAAGTGACTTTTTGTTTTCTGTGGATTTTCCTGTTTTCACTTGCATTAATATTTTCTTATTATGATAGGACACGGTATTGTTTAAAACTCATTAGTAGTTTGGTCGAGCTCAGGCTTTACTTTTGTACATAAAAACTGTGTTTGTATCTTCTTGAATTTTAAGGCGGATTACCTAGGCACTATTAAAATGACTGAATAGCTATCTAGATAGTATTTTCAAGAGTCAGTAGCTTTGGTTTACACCGCTGTGGAAATAAACAAAAGTTAATCATTGAAATTGATAAACTCTAGAAGGGTATAATTTTTGGTTCATAAGCAGATACCACGCCATAAAACCAAGGTATAGGGATATTGTTGGTCCGGTACCCAAAAGAAGTTTGCGCTTACACTTATTGTTGATCGTGGTGTTATAGGATCTGGGTTTCGGTTGAGCAAGTGTTTACCGTTTGTCCATAAAGTCTCGGGAGCCGCACGGATCTTGGCCCTGTGACTGACAGACAATAATGGCGTCGCTATCGTTTGGTTAGTAGCTAATGATAAAATATGTTTCGCCACTCATATCTACGTATTAAGTAGGTATCTCAGTGGACATGAAACCTAATGTTAACTATTTCGAGCAAGCGAATAAATGTCGAAATTCTAATCGGTGGCACAATTACTTATACCATGTATATTTCATAGGTACGATATAGCATAGGCTCCGCTCAAATCTAGAACCGAATTAGTAAGTTTTTATGAATGACAAAATCGAACACTAGTATATTAAAAACGGTTATATTCATGTGTAATGTTACACTCCAAACATCCAACTCACAAAACGATACAATAAAGAATGTTTAATTACTCAGTAACACGACATGTCGAGATCGCAGCAAATGGAAATTTGTAGTGTCTGCGGTTACTGCCTGTAGGTACCTACCTAGTTGCGTCTACAAAACAGGCGTGAGGAGGTACGTATCAGCAAAAGTCTCTTATGATCATACCTACCTATCTTCTCTCTTAGCCTTTATTATTCCCAAGTCAATTGGGGTCGGCTTTTCTGGTCTAACCGGATTTGATTGAATATCAGTTTTTACACGGAGCGGCTGTCACCTGACCTCCGCAACCCTAAAGCTAACGATACCCTAAGGCTAGACCAGCGTCAGGATATTAGAGGGTACTGACTTTCCCAATAACGACCGCCATAGATGTTCATGGCAGCCGGGACCAACGGCTTAACGTGCTCTCCGAGGCACGGAGCAGGCGATAATTATCAATCAATACGCACATAATTTCGAAAAGTCATATAACTCCCGAAAGTCAGAGGTGCGCAACGTGGGTTCGAACCCGAGACCCTCTGCATTGCAGTCTGTTGGTCTCCCCACTGAGGTATCGCTGCTCGTACCTACCTATCTACCATTTTAAAGATGACCGCAGGTTACTTTATGTTCCTCTAATAAGTACGTACAGCTTTTAGGCTACTTTAAGGGGACGCAATGTTGTCGGTGTTGTTAAACTCCACAAGCTACGACAGTAGATGTTTTGTCACATAAGCCGTTGTAAAAATATAAATTGCTACAATCATAGCTGGTGCTAAGTGTGACTTAAGCCAGCTACTCATGAACGCCTTTCTTTAATTGCATTATTTGAAGCTGTCGTTCTCGTAGCAAGGATGGTATAAAAATAAAATAAATGTTTTGAACAAAATAATCGTTTATTTACATATTTATTGTAAACAATAATTCGTTTAGAACCCACCCAAACAAAATATGAATGCAGTACGATTGAAACATTTCTATTACATTCCACTGGGTTTTTGTGTAATGAAAACGGTTTAATGCCGTGTAAAAATTTGCTATCAATATTATCATAATTTCATTGCGTAGCACAATTTATTTAAAGAATATATTTATCAGCAAATCTTTAATTCCTGTAGATTTTAAAATAAATATATTACCATATTCGGTTGACATTTTAATAAATTATTAATAATAATTTAATTATTAAATTCATTAATTAATAATAAACTCTAGCTTAGTCAAGAGACTCTTCGAAGACATGTGCGTAAATAATTAAAATAGTTAGATTCTAGGGCGAAGGAAGCACCGCGACGAGTTTTTTGTTTGTTGTTGTTAATGTTGCGAATTTTAAAAATAAACCATATTTCACTTATAACATCCAACGCAAATGTGAGTTTGGTAGTGAGATTTGATATTGCACGCCAGCAGTAACAGTTTAAAATACAATTATTATATTCATCGTTTTAGTCACTGTAAGCTACCTATACTCTATTTGGTTAGGTACTTAACTAAAGGTAAACAATCTTGATGTGATTTTTATGTAAAACTCAGTTTAAAAATAAAATGCTGCTAAAGATCAATGTAAATACAACAATAACAATTACTAAATCGATTGCACCATCAGTTTAAGCAGTAGTTTATTTGTTTAATATGTATTTACGTAAAAAGTCACATCAAGATTGTTTACCTTTAGATAAGTACCTAACCAAATGGAGTACAATGATATAACAAAACGAAGCGTTTTGCGTGGCGGTTAGCGGGCGTTCTATTAATTAAGTATTGTATTCGTTGTTCTCCTTTATCTAGTACGGAATAGTGAGATCAACCCGATAAAAACAGTATTATGCGCCATGGTGCGTTAACTCTGCGGTCAACTAAAAGTAAATTTTATCATCAAGCAGTATTTAAATTATAATTTGCTTGTAGTGCTAGGTTTACAAACCAGGTCACGTCTTGTCATGCCTTTGTATCGACTTGTTCCTGGTATTTACAAACAAAACTATAGTATGTATCAACTGGTCACCGCTGACGCTGTTAATGCATATTCGGTACGGTTTCAACTAAGCTCATTAAAAAGCATATCTTTCTGATAAACCATAATTTTAGTAATATTATAATTGTCTAGTTACGACTAACTAAACTAAAACTTGCATTTTATTTCTACAGAGATCACAATTCAAACTGATATAACGCCATCTATGGTCATATTTGGAACACTAACATATTTTTAGGTCGTAATAGTAGTTGTTAAGTTAAATCATAGATGGCGCTTTACAAATAAAACTGATTTGAAAGTTCATTGGTAACTATAATACGATTAACGATATTTATTACGTATAAAACTGATATATTATTATAAAATTGTCTAAATATCATGTACATTAAGATGCGGCTATAGAATTTTATATATAACATGTAGACAAAAGATATGGTCATGGCTCTTATTCTCCGCAGCCAGATAAAAATCGTAGGTAAATCAATTCTAATCTTAACCACACAACATAAAATATTAAGCGCTTCAACTAATTACAATAGTAATAATAATATTTATTCCAAGTACAGACGGCGTCGAATGCAGGCAGCTCCATCACCATAATTCTATACCATCCGTATAGTTATTACAAAGACGCTTTGATTGTATCATAAAATTCATAAGCGAGTGAAGCTAATAGGAAACCAGCATATTTCGTGCTCTGTGTCTTAAACATATCAAATACTTTCAGAACAAACAAAGCAGGATAGCTTTCAAATAAAGAAAATCAAATATCTTGGTTTACATAATAATGCTGATATTAGCTACAAAATAAATATATAACCTTTAAAGGGATATGTTTATTCTCATGTAGAGAAAACATGATTTAATATTTATCAATTCTTGTTCTATTAAATACAATAATTTAAGTTGCAGACAATATACAAGTAAATATGTTGGTTTCCGTACCTTAACAACGTGTATGCCATTATATTTTATAATGAAGGGTGTAACAAACAAACCCACTTTCGCATTTATAATATTAGTTAAGATGTCTCTTAAGTTTGGCCATATCTTTAGGCTACATTTGTAAATTAAGACTACATACAATAGATCACATTATTTAATTCGTTTTATAACATTATAATTACATTAGACTGCCAAATATTAACAATATTGCAATGCACAACAGTAATTCAACAATTGAATGACATATCAAACCTTAAAGGCATATTACACGAAGACAGCTTCTTGGATCAAGTGGCGTACTTTGTCTTCTTTAGCGTCTCAAAAGATGGATGGTATATTATTTGTTTTAAGAAATTGTCGTCATGTAAATGTGCCTTAAGGGTGTTTTTCTACCAAGGATGTACAAGCTTGGCGATGAGATTTCGACTGGCAACCAAATATGACTACTTCTCACCGTTGTTATTCAACACATGACAGACAATCTGACCGCGAACATTTTGTGTGGTGATCGTTTTGTTCTTGAGGTACCGTAAATTTAAAATTATCTGGTTTGTAGGAGTTCGTTGTCTGCCCTGTGCCCTTGCTACGCATCTTTGCACATCTCTGGTAAAAAGACACCCTAATTGTCAGAGTAATTACAGACTAGAGAAATCGTAGATTTACCCAACTCACAAAACACGGTAGTTTTAAAAGTGAGTAACTTTATTTACAACAATAATGCCATATGTACCCGCCGCCTGGTATAGGATTACCGTAGTCTATATTACAAGTTTTATTTGCATATTACCATCCTGAAAATATATGGTCATTGTGCTGCCAGCGAAAGGTGCAAAAGCCATTAGTTATATTGATAGCATTTGATTTTCACGAGCAACATCCTAAGCCTTTTAAATGCATTAATGAGTCAATTATAAGAATTCCAGATTTAATTTAAAAGCATCGTGTCATGAGCCCAGATCCGAGGGTTCGCCGAGAGATTAAATCCCTACTTACTACAGGAACACAATACAAGTATATTTGTCTGCAAGCTTCTGTAAGATAGCAGTATTTCTTCAGAGATACTTACTTTGGTTATCTATACTACTGCCTCTACTATATATATTATATATATTACTATATATATTACTGCCTCCGTGGCGCAGCGGTAGTGAATGCGACTGCTGTGCATGAGGTCTCGGGTTCGAATCCCGGGTCGGGCCAACAAAAAGCTATTGGGTTTTTCTGTAAAGAAATCTCAATAGCAGCCCGGAGTTAGGAAGTTGGCGGTGTTAGACACCCCCGTGCCTCGGAAAGCACGTAAAGCCGTTGGTCCTGCGCCTGATCTCTCTCCGGTCGTGTCGGATTGCCGTCCCATCGGGTCATGAGAGTTAGGGAACAGAGAGTGCACTTATGTTTGCGCACACACTTGTGCACTATAATATCTCCTGCGCAGATGGCCAGTCTCTGTTAAGACTGGCCGCCGTGGCCGAAATTCGGTCTGGAGGACATTATTATTATACATATAAAATGCTTTGTCCTGAATGACTGACTGACGGATCAACACACAGCCTGAACCGCTGATCGTAGAGACCTGCAACTTGGAGGGTGTGTTCTTTGTATGACGTAGGCATCCGATAAGAAAGGATTTACTGAAATTGGGTAGAATTTAAGGGGTAAAAAGGGGACAAAGTTTGTATGGGACATTGTGATTCCCTGGTCCAATCTACTTCCATAAACATTCTTCAACAGAATTGATGGAAGACGTGTTTTGTATTTTATTGAAATTCATGCCCTAACGGGGTTAAAAAGGGGTAGAAAGTTATTTTGAGGGTGATTTGCTTCGAAGAGTTTGTTATTAGATATTTAAGTAGCGGAATGCGAGCCCGGGCTAAAGACCGGCCGGTCATGGTCGAGCATGGTCATTACACCACACTGGTAAAGACGTCTCGGACATGCAGATTGCCTCAATATGTTTTATTCACAGTTAAAGCAAGCGGTAATTTACAATTTAAAACGCACACAACTTCGTAAACTCCAAGGTGCTTTAAACGCAATTTGAATCTATAGAAATCTACTCCAGTCTACAATTACTCTGAGTCAGTTCGTCACAGAATTTGAATCTTAACACAAATCACAACAGAATACAAAGGTTTTATAACATCTATCGCACCTACGAAAATTCAACTACAACGGTTTCACAGATATACAAATCACAGACATAAACACCCAGATCCGCAACAACTAGCTATTGATCTTACAAATAATTTCTGTGTACGGGAATCGAACCCGCTACTTGCAGGACATTACACCACCAAGCAGGCAGGTTATTATTTTATTCAATAAATAATAAATAAACTAATAAATGTTACTAACAGTTAATTGCACCAGTGTATAAATTAATTATGTTTGAACTAAAATTTCTTGATTGTTAATCTTTAGTAACGATTTGCACTATTGTCTTTATGATTCGATTTCCTTTCTCGTAATGCAGTAAGTTTAGTGATGGGTCGTTGATTTTCTCTTCTAAAAGGTTTATAAGCTCGACTCTTATTGTTTTCAACATTTCAGCCACCTGTAAAAAAATAAAACATTTTTACTGTCAATATTAGCTGTAGGCAAATAATGTTGTAGCAGGCGAACGTAACTGTTGCATAAATTTTCGAGTACGATTCTCGGGTCGGGCAAAGAAATGTTTAACTCAGTGGCAGCACGGGGTAGACTCATCGGCCCCGTAACGCCTGTTATTATAGCTGGCGAAATGTGAATTATAATTATAATTAATTAATTAATTCTATCACATTCACACAACACCATCTAGCCCAAACTAAGCAGAACTTGTACTATGGGTACTAGACGATGGATAAACATACAAATATTTTTTTTGTAAATACTTACATATTATACATAGAAACATCCAGACCAAGACAAACATCTATGTTCATGCACACAAATGTTTGACTTGTGCGGGAATCGAACCCGCGACCTCAGGCGTGGCAGTCGGTTACGATAACCACTACGCCCTACGTAATACCATGCTTAGGATATGAATATGATAGGACACATAATTTTATCACAAACATAATGGAAGTGAAGACGAGAAGAGAAGAGAAGAGGAAGAGAAGAGAAGAAGAAGAGAAGAGAAGAGAAGAAGAAGGAAGAGGGAAAGACCAAGAAGAAGATACACCAATCAACTGAAAGAAGTTGTGAAAGTGGAAACTTATAAGGAACTGAAAGAGACGGCAGAGAAAGATGGAGATTGCTACACCGACAAGTTTTGGATGGATGGACCATGCTTAGTATATATAAGCGTCAGACTATTAATTATGTATGAGATATTCCGTCGATCAAACGTGGCGAGATGCGTGGTAAGCTATGAAATCTCATGAATTTTATATACATACATATATCTGAGATTTGTTATTGTATTGTGTATATACTTACTTCATGCTTCTCGGCTTGAAACATTATCCAGCCATCTTCTAACGACACAATAAACGTGCCACTGTGTAGCTCCACGGACAAATTGCAACCTGAAACCATATTTATATGTTAAATCATACATTTACATCTTAAAGAATCACTTAGTAGTGTTGACACTTATCCTTCTAATATTAGGTCTTTAACTATATTGCTGTTTGCTCTACGTCCAATTTCATAGACACTGTAAAAAAGGAAATAGTTATTTTAAAAATTCATTTATGAATATTTCCAGAATAGACCAATTATTGATTAAGTGCATGTATTAATTATCAATTTTCTCTCTTAGCCTTTATCATTCCCAAGTCACTTGGGGTCGGCTTTTCTGGACTAACCGGATTTGACTGGATATCAGTTTTTACACGGAGCGGCTGCCACCTGACCTCCGCAACCCGAAGGCTAACGATACCCTAAGGCTAGACCAGTGTCAGGATATTAAAGGGTACTGATTTTCCCAATAACGACTGCCATAGATGTTCATGGCAGCCGGGACCAACGGCTTAACGTGCTCTCCGAGGCACGGAGCAGGCGATAATTGTCAATCAATATGCACATAATTTCGAAAAGTCATATAACTTCCGAAAGTCAGAGGTGCGCGACGTGGGTTCGAACCCGAGACCCTCTCCATTGCAGTCTGTTGGTCTTCCACTGAGCTATCGCTGCATGCTATGTATTAATTATCAATAACCTCTTATATTTTATAAATTTCGTATTTAAAGTTAGTGTCTGCCCGTATTCGATGTTTCAATTTGCCATAAATACATAAGGCTTGATTTTTTTTGTTAATTTAATGCAATGTATAGTGATCTAAAGACAAGTTGCTAAACAAGGGATAAAAACATGGAATACGAATTGGCCATTTAAAAATATAGATGAAATAGTTAGTATGAAAACCACAACGCCACCGATTTTCTTCAAACAATGCATCAACTTCATATTAAAACCTCTATTATTATGAATGTCAAAGTTTGATACTCGATTACTTGTAAACAGTTAAACTGATTTGGACAAAACTTGACACACAGATAGACTATGTTAACACATAGGACACTTTTTATCCAGATCTATGTTGCTGGGGCATTGTTGCAGACGCAGTCGCTGACAGAAAGTAGCACCTAATTATAATAGAATAATATCAGCCCTGTATTAAATTGTCCTACTGTAGGGCACGGGTCTCTTTAGTGTGAGAAGGGTTAGGCCATAGTCAACCTCGCAGGGCCAGGGCGGGTTGGCAGACTACAAATATCTTCGAGAATATTATGGAACACTCTCAGATGTGCAGAAGGTCTCGGGTCCGAACCCACGTCGCGCACCTCTGACTTTCGGAAGTCATATGACTTTTCGAAATTATGTGCGTATTGATTGACGATTATCGCCAGCTCCGTGCCTCGGAGAACACGTTAAGCCGTCGGTCCTGGCTGCCATTAACATCTATGGCAGTCGTTATTGGGAAAGTCAGTACCCTCTAATATCCTGACACTGGTCTAGCCTTAGGGTATCGTTAGCCTTCGGGTTGCGGAGGTCCGGTGGCAGCCGCTCCGTGTAAAAACTGATATCCTGTCAAACCCGGTTAGACTAGAAAAGCCGACCCCAAGTGACTTGGGAATAATAAAGGCTAAGGAGAAGAAGACTCTCAGATGTGCAGGTTTTCTCACGATGTTTTTCTTTACTGTTAAAGCGAGCGATATACCTCATAAGGTTTTGCCAAATTCCATTGTAGCGACACTGCTGACGCTTTAGTGTTATACAGTCAGGCGCAAGTATGTAGTAGCGCCGCGCGGCAGTCGCCGCAGCCACTGAGTTAGGTCGTAACTCAATATGTATTTATATTATAAAGGCCAGGTTAAGAGCACCTTGAACCGACGGGCGTGTATGAGGAATGTGATGAAAGTGAATATAGCCAGAGAAGTGTGTCAGGATCGTAGCAAATGGAAATCCGTAGTCTCTGCCTACCCCTCTGGGAAACAGGTGTGAATCTATGTATGTTTGTATGTAACTGATAAATATATATCTATCAAGAACTATTTTATTTTATCGCATTACAACAACACTTCTGAAATCCCCTACATCAATTAACGATTTTTCAATATGTCTTACCTGAGAACAAAACCAGAGGCAGTTGCGGGACCATGGAACATTCTCTTATAAACACCCGGCTCGTCTTTACCTGTAAAAAATATTAAAATGTATCCCTTTTACGAATATGCCCTGTACTAAGGTTAATCCCTATGTCGTGGGAATCTTAACAAACATTGAAATTCCGAACACTGTAACATCCAGACTTGGGTGAATTATTTGTGGGGCACACCAATTTATGTGTAAATCAAAAATCGTTCTCTTAATAAAACAGACTTAATTCGAAATTTGGAAGAATTTGAACTCTAACTAACTAACATACTGTTACATGCTGGGCTCGACAGATAAGAATATAAATAATATTGCCGACTAAAACACGTTTTATTCAGACACACAATTAAATTTAAAACACAACAAACACTATACCACACTTTTTCATTGTACTGCTTCAAACTCCGTAGTATTTCCGCTTCCGTTCGCTTCGATGAACACTTGACCGCTTACGATTGTAAACTGACTCGGCGGTGCGCGTGCGCCCTATTTATACGCGGGTAAAGCGTTTCTAGAGTTTTCTAGTAACGCTGTACTCGGTATGTAAACAGTACGATGATTCGAGAAAGTACCAGCATTCTCTCTAAGATTCTCGTACCGTACTACGTAGTTCCGTAAGATGTCAATAGATGATGGTGTAATTTATTAGACGGAACTGCCGAATCTTTCCCACAATGCCGAGAGATGTCACTGGGCGTAACAATACTATTAGAGTTCAAATTGTCTAGCTTCCAAATTTCGAATTAAGTCTGTTTTATCAAGAGTACACAATGTTTATTATTACACCCACAGTAGACGTAACAAATATTTTAAAGCAAATTAAAATATCTATATTCATTTAGGTCTCGAAGTAACATGTATGAACGTCAAGATTGCAATAACTAAACTATAATATGAATTTACATTTACCCGTTGCCATGCTCAGCAAAGCAAAAGCGTATAACCAATGAGAAGAACGGGCAAGGAACTCACAACCACTCTTTTTAATCGCCATTTTTACAATGCTGTTTATTTTACAAATTATATTTGTAAGGAGCTGCAAGGCTGCAACCATTATGCCGTTTGCCTACTACTGAATTGAACTCATTCAAGCATTAAAAATTAAAAATATTTTTATTTTTATTTTTGTGCCTTGTATTCGATTTGGATATTGGCGTGAGACTCAGTACGAATGGAAATAATGTATGTGAAACAACTCTGCCTTCACCTACCGGTATATATAAACCTGAGTATATATTTATTCAAGAACCTTCATTCCAACGTACCTTCTCTTGGTACACCAGATAAGGACTGGTGAAATATCCTATAGTAGAGTTCACAGAAGACGGATGCAAAGCCACGTAGCCGTCGCTTTTCGTTTTAAATTTCAGCTCGTCCGGTGTCGGCTGGCGAGGGATCGCGCCGCCCGCTTGCATGTGGAAGGATTTCTCTGGAGTTAGCACCTATGGCAATATTAAATAGGTTATAAATAAATTAATGGGTGAACATTCAGACATCATATTGATGTCTTTAGTATGAGATTTATAGTACCCAGTAAGACAAGTTTTATAATCTGTGTAAACGATAACATTAAATACTACGAAGATATAACTAATTTGTAAAATATATAATGTGAATTTAAAAACTTTATGCCGATTTATTTACACATTTATTTCAAATCAAATAAAATTCCAGTGCTTAATCTTTCTGAGTCACGAGCACACCGTTTGACATTCATTATACAACAATTACTTCTGAGTTGCACCAAACAACTATTTGAGGCTCGCACACATTTTTGCTTATACGAAAAACGTCACCGTATATAATTATTCTCTAATCTGTATTCCTATGTTAACATACCTTAACAACATTTGGATATAAAGCTGCACACAAAATAGCCGCCAGTAATCTGTCGTTGTTTCCGTTCGTGTTTAACTGGAATGATAAAAAGAAAATATTATTTGATGATTACATGAAAATAAAATATAAGTATCGTCAAAAGTATTTAAAATTATAATAAAATTTATTGAAAATACGATGCTTATTATATACCATATAAAAGAAGAAATACTAAAGTAGCAATGACAAGTTTACCATTAAAACTACTACGCTATCTATGCTGTACCGTTGGCAATAGTACAACAAAAATTTGAAAGTCCTTTTATGAAACACTAGCTGACCCGCGCAACTTCGTCTGCTTCAAATAAGAGATTTTTCCCCATTTTTGAAAAATTTTTCTTTGCTGCTCCGCTCCTACTGGTCGTAGCGTGATGTTATATAGCCTATAGACTTTCTCGATAAATGGGCTATCCAACACTGAAAGAATTTTCAATTCGAACCAGCAGTTCCTGAGATTAGCGCGTTCAAACAAGCAAACAAACTCTTCAGCTTTATAATATTAGTATAGATTTAAATATTTTTACATCACTAAAATTTGGTTCGGTTTGTGGGAATGAATTCGGCTGGATAAATACTAGAGATTTATAGCCGACAGTAGTTGAATATTTAAGATATCGGACTAGCAATTAAGAAGTCGTGAGTTCGATTCTCATCTCCCTATAATCCCCATTACACTAGCAATGCACTACAGCTAACACAATCAGTTAACTAAGCTGGAGGCACTAGACCAGAGGTTCCCAGACTTTTTAACTCAACACCACTTTCAAAATTTAGCAGGTCCCGGTGGACCCCTTGTAGCTACATTTCTACCAAATTCCTTGGTATTCTTATTTAAATTCTCAGGTCTGAACCTACCAGTATAGCCAGCCTGAATTTTTATTCTTTTTTAGACCACTTGTCTTAAAATATTATCTGCCTACATTGATAGGTGAAGTCAAGCGAACATTTAAGTTCTTCACTATCGAAAGCAAATAATGTTTTTCGCTTACGAATTGTGGTCCTCCATTTTTTTGTCACGCCAACGTTGACCCCCGTCGTGTCTCCTGTAGACCCCTGGAGGTCCACCTGGACCACTTTGGGAACTAATGCACTAGACGATCTAACAAGAATAATAGTAAGTACCTAATAATCGCCCAAACATCGAAATATGACAAAAAAATATTTTATTTTAAGAAAATAATTATATTCTTTATGTTTATATAAATATTAGCTAACCACTTTTTTTTGTCATATAAACTATGACCATGCCAAATATCACGATCAATCTTGTGTGCAATATACCTAAGAAGGGATATTAAGTTTTCTCTTCACATATTAACATATAGATACTAATATAGTATTATATTATCCGTGATATAGATTCGGCACTCCGATTCTCACAAATGTACAAAAGCAATCTCACCTCGTCCCCAGTGAGGTTGGCTACAGAATCCTTCCTCATTTTCTTCCTCAGCGCCGGCATGTCGGGCACGAACCCGATAGACGCGAGAAGACCCAGCAGCTGATGCTTGATGTCTGCCAACATCAGCAACGTCTTGTGCGAGAGGAAGTTCTCGCTAGCGAACACCAAAGCCGCATGGGTACTGCTTTTCATTGCGTGCTGCCATTTCTAAGGAAAAGTTAAATAAATTAATATAATAGAATTTAAAATGTATTATATTTTTCATATTTATTTTAGAATGTTTTTTTTCATTTTCCACTAATTATGCTTACCCGAACGTTTTGCATAAGATAGCAAAATTGCTCATGAAAAGTTCATACAAAGTGTCAAGCCTGTATGATCAAAGAGACAAAAGCCTGTATGATCAAAGAGATAAAATGACACGATAAGTAAGTATATCTATAATATTATATAACGTAGATTTGTTTCTTGTCTGTTTGTAATGATTTAACTCAAAGTCTAATCAACCGATTTTGAACATTATTTTACTACAAGAAAGGATATAATTACCGAGTAACATGGGCTATATTTTATTTAAAAAAAGTCCTGTTACTAACATAGCCTATTCTACTTTTACGCGAGCGAAGCCGCGAGCAAGAGATAGTATTGGGTATAATGGATTTTGAATAAAAGATTATCACCATATCACCATTTAATGACCAGTGCTAGTGAAAAGTACTTGTAGTCTCAAACCTGTATATTTGAAAAATAAGCGTAGATGTATTGTAGTCACACTTGACATCTGTGATTTTATTTTTACACTTTTTGATTAATTGTTACTTTTGTGTTAATAAATGTGGGATAACCCTGCTTACCCTATAAGCTCTTAACGTCGTCAACTGATCGCTGTTAGAACATGCAAACTCTCTTCTTTTCGCGTCTGCTTCGCCCTGAAACGAATGAAAATATTTTAAAGTACATCTATGCGAATAAAATAAAGCTGTAGGGTTTGTTTGTTTTAATTATTGAAGGTGCAGATCGCTGGAACTACCAGTTGGATTTAAAAATTCATGAGGAAGGATATAGCCCACTTAACATCACGCTACAAGCCACAAGAGCAGGCCAGAGCGAATAATTAACGTACGTGAAACCGCGGTGGATAATTATAATTAGATTATTTATCGTCTTGAAATGGGTAAAATGCAACAGCTATTTTCATTTTTAGTTTTTGGAACACCAATGACGTCCTCTACATCGAGTCTGAGTGATTAAATCGCTGTCCTCGTCCTGTCCAACGCCGAAATTTGCGTAGCTTTGAATAATGCTTTTGTAATAATAATATAGGTACCCAAAATAATTTTGAGGGTCAATTTTGTGACTCTCAAAGTCAAAGTATTTTCTTTTTATTTATTTTGCTTTATGAACTTCGTTTAGAATATGGAATAATAGTGGTTAGTGAGTTTATTGCCATTCTTTTTAATATCTATTGAATGTTGGTATTTTACAGCTTAATCTGTACAACAATTTATAAAAATCTAAACTTAGTACAACACCATCTGTTACCATAAACTGTCAATTATTGTAATGCTAGACACAATTGAAATCCTGTTGTGTCTGGGGTTCCGCTGCGACCTAATTGCTTAAATCACTTACCTTCTTCCCAAACGGTGCGACAAACGGACTCTTATGACTGAGGAACGCCGCCATAGTGAGCGCGGAGTCCACACAACAGAATATCGCGCCGAACAACATGAGCTTGCCGATGCGCACGTCCACTGGCAGCGCCGCCAGGTGCTTGCCCAGCGCTGTGAGGCAGAAGCCCTTGTCCAGAGCACCCACGTCTTGTAGACGGGAGAGGGCGCCGTCGATGTTTTGTTTGGTTGGCGGTTCTACCGTTTTACCTAAAATCAAAACATCGTACATGACATAAAATAGTTGGGTAGTGTCAGATTGTAAATCGAAAATCTTTATTTGCATAAAAATGTGTAAAAACTTCTTGGACACGTCAATTAACTAAAACATTAATTTAAATATTATTGTAATAAATAAATAAAAGAAACAAAAATTAAATATTTAAATATAATTAAAAGATTAAGCTATTGCCGTCTGGCTCCAGCGCAGGTAGTGACCCAGGTGTCGCGGCGGCGTACCGTTAAACCTAAACAAAAGGCATGCGCGTCTTGAAATGAACGAGGAGATGATAGGCAGGTATTTAAAATAATAAAATGATAGTCTGGTTGCATTTTAAATTATAAGAAAATTTATTGAATTAGCACCTTCCTCAGATTCATAGCAATAACTTTGTAACTAGAAAGACTAGACATCAGTTTTATACCATTTTAGAAACGTTAATAAGTGTGCATGTTTTTAAAGTCGTGGGTCACTCTGATGTGGTACATCTTTTTTACAGTGGAATTTATGAAACTTGGATTATCATAATAAGGAAAAAAGTACTTCATCATTTCCGACCTTATTCTTTAAAAGCTGATTCTTTAAAAGCTATACTGATATTATATAAATTGCTATTTTTTAACATGGGCAAACTATTAAGCAATATTTAACAAAGATAAATTTGAAAAATATTAATATTTGCTGCACCAGTGTAAAAAATCTTGAAATTAGGCATGCATATGGCTTAAAAAAATCATCCAAATTAGTTGTAGATAATTAGGCGAAGAATCATTGTCTTACGTTTGGACCATTATTTACGGAACATCCGGTATATTGAAAATCGAAGTAAATAGTGTCATCAAACCTGTAGATATATTGAATATAAAATAATGTCAATAACAGCTGACCGTTGCGGTTCATTCTTTATTTCGACTCGTTGGCCTTAGTATGGTCTATATTAAGATTGCCAGCCAAGACCGAAATTCCAGAAGACCTTACTACATACCTAGCACCTCATGAATGCTCATATTCTGAAACAGCGGCAGTATCTTGATCTTCAACACGAGCTGTTCTAACGGCACACGGTGTATCTCAGGCACGGGTTGCTCTAATATGTGGTGATGGTACCGATGAGATGTGAAAAGATGTACACAGACTCCTGGCATCACTCGCCCCGCGCGACCCTTGCGCTGTTTAGCGTTAGCGCGGGAACACCACACTAGATCTAGTGATTCCATGTTGCGGTTGGAGTCGAATCTGAAGAGATATAGAAATATATTAAATTATATATATTTATAGACTCACGCCTAAATATGTCCGAAGATTAAAGCTGCTTGTAACACACCCAATAAACGTAAATAAAACATGGCAGCAGTACTTCCATACAGTAGTATGAACGTACTGCTGTTGCCATGTTTTAACACACACGTGTGACCCATGTCACGGGAACATGATGTGCAGAGGCCCTTTCAGAGGTTTTATCTAGATTAGGATGATACACTTACCGAGACACTAGCCGCAGCAGGTGTAGGAAACCATTGCTACATATGAAACCTAATAAATCTAGACTGCGGATGGGTATTTGATGAGATTAAAACTATGCATAAAAACGGCATCTGCCCAATATACTGTCTCAGTACAAAGCCGAAACTGCTGACTTTATTATTATTACTATTGTTATCTTACCTTTTTTCCTTCATCCGTCCACAATCAACAACAAACACACAATCGTCAATAGTAACGGACGTTTCTGCTATATTTGTAGACAATACGATTTTTCGCGCGCCAGGCCTCGGTTTCTTGAACACTAAGGCTTGTTCCTCACTAGATAACGTTGAGTGAAGAGGTACCAGGACGTACTTTCCGGTTCTGAAAAAAATACAGTCATTTTTATTAATGTAGTTCTCATAATTTGTGATAATCGGAACTAATAATAAGTACTAGTAGTCGAAATGGAACGGTAATTCACTAAGTAAAAATATATATTATTTAAATTTTAGCTTTTTGTATTCCATCTGCATATAAACTTTAACTATGCCAAATCTGATAATTCTCCGTACGCGCTATATGCTTAAAAAAGGTACGAATTTTCTCATTTCGTATTTATATATAAATAAGTATATATGTATATATTCTATTATTTTCAAACTGTACATTATGTATGTATCTTATGTGGGGGCCAGTCAATGCAGACCGGCGACACTTCGACCCAGTGGGATCTTTTGTGTCGATACTCTCCCAATAATCCCAGTTTAGATACCCGGGTAAATTATCATTGGGTCTTTATGTTCTTTTTATCTTGTATTCCTGCCTGTGTGAGAATTTCTCAGTAACGGTAAGGAGTCTGATACTGTGGCCGATAGATGGCGGTAGGCTCGGCCTTTATTAAGTTGGCGAAATGCAAGTTTAATAATAAGCCTACACTTTCAGGATTTATATAGATACATACATATGTATCTATATAAATCCTGAAGGTGTAGGCTTATATATACATATATATACAGGTGTAATATATCTAGCGGGATATATGTATGTATGTATCTTATGTGGGAGCCAGTCAGTGCAGACCGGCGACACTTCGACCCAGTGGGATCTTTTGTGTCGATACTCTCCCAATAACGACTGCCATAGATTTTCATGGCAGCAGGGACCGACGGTTTAACGTGCTCTCCGAGGCACGGAGCAGGCGATAATTGATTGTCGATCAATATGCACATAATTTCGAAAAGTCATATAACTTCCGAAAGTCAGAGGTGCGCGACGTGGGTTCGAACCCGAGACCCTCTGCATTGCAGTCTGTTGGTCTCCCCAGTGAGCTATCGCTGCTCTGCTCTTAAACTGTACATTAAGACGCAACTGTATTTTTTAATATTTAAAATATTTTTGAAATTTATTTTTTTCTGGAGAGCTTCAAACCTAAAGCAATGATTATTAAATTATCGTGTCTGTGCCGCCATTACATACCATACAGATTTAAATGTTTTTTTTTTCAGTTTAGTAGTAAGAATTTAACCAGAAATCTAAGTCACATTTTATATGGTTGAATAGATGAGAATACGATTCCTAGAGTTAATACACGAAATTAAAATCGCAGGCAACTGCCAGTGTCCAGGTGTCGTCTCCATTCGAGACAAAAATTTGTCATATCCACAAAAATTGTTCTATATCTAGTTGTACTTCGCGTCCATTGTTTCAATGTTTAATAATCCAACTACAGACACTTTCCCTAGAGTAGGATTTGTTTCTTTTTTAACCTATTGACTCGCAACGACACACTGACGGTCAGACACTGTGGGTTTTTAATTATATTTGGCATTCCAACAACAGACAGGTTAAGAAAAATTATCTGAAATAGTTATATTATTGAAAGGTTACTAGCGTCACCATATCTTACTTAGGGCTGAACGTATGACTCTCAGCAAGTTGGTCGTGCAACGACATGATCTCTGCTATGCCCGGCAGGAATATCAATATGGCGCCCTCTCTCGGCCACTTGTGGTCGCCATCCACTATGTACTTGAGAACATGTTCTATTAGTTCCAGGTTTATCTGTAAATAAAGGATATAACATATAAAAGTTTTCCGCTTATGTTGGTTATTAGGATTAATTTCCCAGATTTGGCAGTATTGGAGCGCAGTGGGCATAAATTGGTTTCAGTGCTGTCAAAACCCTTAAGGCCGACAGATGTGATTTGTAATTATATTTGTGATAAGTATCATATATATATATATAAGGTTAAATAAATTAATCCCATACTCTTTCTGGAGCGCTGGTGCTAATTGATTCCAGCTTATACTCTAGCGATAATACGTTTAAATTCTTGGTGGCAATAGGATAAGCTAGTTTCCTACCGAGGCTTGAAGTTTAAATCTCAAAAGGGTTGGCCAAAAGTGTATTACATCAACATCAGCTTGTATAATTGGCGAAATGTGGTTATAACACACCCCTTTTTTTTAATACTCCTGATTCATACCCCCCTCGCAAAAAGGCTCGGTCGGGCTCTCCCGAGATTCCGGGCCTACCGACTAAAATCAGCACGGTGTGCCTACTCGCTGCTTTTTATGGCGGGTGGGGCGCTCGAACTGAAACTACATTAGTGACCCACCCAGCTGGGCCCAATACTGCAAATCTACGGGCGACGAATCCTGGGTGATGCCCCGGCACGACAGAGAGCACCACCTGCCTGAAGAGGTAGTTTCAGGCATATACAGACGAGAGTCTACAAAAATATAAAATTAGCTACCTTCTCCGTATCCATAAGGTACATGTTCTTACATGTGGTTTTACTGCACTTGGGGTACCTGGCGACCATCTGTCCAATGTTTAGGTTGTCGTCTCGTATGGAGACCTTCGGCGGTTCGTTGGCGTCTGCCCGCACGTCACAGGTCTCTAGTTCTGTTTCAAGGTCTTGTTTTCTTTCACCTGGCAATTAAAAATACATATTTTAACCTACAAATTTTATTGAGTCGCAGCGGCACATCGGTGGCAAGACACAATATGGTTTTAATTATGTCTGGTATTTTAAGACTTGACAGATTCATTATAAGTAACTTGTATACTTATTTTTTTCATCTTGTATCTCCGTATTGTTTCTCGCAATTGAGACGACTATGTCTATTTTGGTTCCATTCTAGCACAGCAGCTTCGAGTGACATCAGTGATGTTTGTGGTGAAACGGATTCCTATGCTAACTCGGTCTATAAGTGGGATATCCGAAACATGCCAATAAATAATATAATATTTAAATTGTATAAGGACATCAATAATTATAACAATTATATTTCAAAGCGGCGGTCGGAATGGCGATTGTACTAAAGTATTTTTATTTACCTTTTTTGACTTTTCTCGCGTAAGGTCCATTTTCTTCCAATACATAATTTGTCATTTCCATTACATCCTCCAAAAAGAATTGTTCAACAGGAAAAGTTCTACCTGAAAAATTAAAGTACAAAATAATCTCACATATGAGAAATTTTAAAAATATTATTTATTTAACAAAAAGTATTGCAATATGTTAACGGCACGCGGTATTCTCAGGCGGTCGCCCATCCAGTACGAACCGCGCCCTGTTGCTTAACTTCGGCTTAACTTCAGTGATCGGACGAGAACCGGTGCAAAATGCTGGCAGATAGTGACTTAAAATAAATCTATAACTATCATTTGCTCCGACTGAATGATGTAGATCAAGCATTTTAAATAATTATATTCTATATGGCTATTTAAAACATACCTGGTATTTCCAAAACGGGTACTTTATCAAAGTATTCTGAGAACAGATCAGCATTCAAAGTAGCACTCATCAATATTACCGTCAAATCTTTTCTCACTTTGACAAGGTCTCTCAGAATGAGTAAGAGAAAGTCACTCTCCTCTGATCTCTCGTGAACTTCATCCACTAATATGTGCGTGACGGACTTGAGTTGTGGGTCGTATTCCAATCTTCGTAGTAAGATACCGGTGGTGCAGAATGTGAGGCGCGTTTTAGACGACACTTTACTTTCAAGTCTAATCTGAAAAGTAAAATAACATTGATCAAAATATTCTACATAGAAAAATAACAGTGTTTTCTGGAGAGGTTGGAAGGTATTACTCCTTACAGGTTATAAAAAAAATACCATTTTATTTTATTATTATTTATGATACAGTTAAGTACTTCGTTTTCTAATTACATTTTGTTATAAGCGCATTTTATAATATTCTGATAATTTAAAAAATCTGTATCTTATTGCATGTACACGCTTTTATATTCCATTTTGAAAGTGAAGTCATTCACTTTTAAATTGGAATATAAAAGAGAATGTTTGGATGTTGGTTACTGAAATAAGACCGTGTCATGGCATACAGTAGTGATGCGCATAATTGCATTTGATTGATATTCGAATACAAATGCGCTCAATTGCGCACATCGGTAAATGTGACGCACTCAGACATAGACAGGTGTGTATAGATCGGTATACATACGTGTCTATCATAAAGTTCATTTATTATATTCCGCTGACTTCATTTGGAGATGAATCATTAATATCCCAGTACGCATGCGTATAGACGCCACACTTACGCAAAAACTCATCGCTCTTGCACATTCGGTGTAAATGCGTTTGATTTTGCTTATAGTACTAATTCAGGCATCTGTATTTATGTAATTTTGGTACAAACTGCTGAATGGATTTTGGTACAATTGGTAATGGAGACATCTTTATCATGTCATAAAAGAACATATAAACTCGCAAGAAAGAACTTTATGAACTCAAATAAATATATTATATTAAAGGATCGTACCTGGTAACCGATAACCTGTCCAGTCTTTTCCACCCGTTCCTCGGCCACTCTATCTGCGACTCCAATGGCGGATATTCGCCTAGGCTGCGTGCATACTATCTCGACATGATCTGCGCCATCCTTGTTGAAGTTATCCAGCCAGTTATCCAAGATATATTGTGGTACTTGGGTACTCTTACCGCAACCTGTTTCTCCGCTTATGACTACGACCTGGAAATATATAGATATTAGGATTTTTTATTAACATTTCTTATAGACTGCTTCATTAAATACAGATACGAAAACGCAACGAAGCGGCGATAGCTCAGTGGGGAGACCAACATACTGCAATGCAGAGGGTCTCGGGTTCGATCCCACGTCGCGCACCAGACTTTCGGAATTATATGACTTTTCGAAATTATGTGCGTATTGATTGACAACTATCGCCTGCTCCGTGCCTCGGAGAGCACGTTAAGCCGTCGGTCCCGGCTGTCATATACATCTATGGCAGTCGTTATTGGGAAGTCAGTGCCCTATAATATCCTGACACTGGTCTAGCCTTAGGGTATCGTTAGCCTTCGGGTTGCGAAGATCAGGTGGCCAGCCACTCCGTGTAAAAACGTATATCCAGTCAAATCCGGTTAGACCAGAAAAGCCGACCTCAACTGATTTGGGAATAATAAAGGCTAGGGAGAAGAGACTTATACACTGCTTCGTTAGCCCCGAGGAATAACATGCCAGACATACGCTTACGGCAATTGTCGTAATCGCTGTAACCGTATGTCTGGCATATTATAGCGTATGTCTTGGTTCAAAAATGAGAGATGGGACATCTTGGTCTTGCGTTATTTGTTGGCAAAATATGAATTCTTAAAAAAGAAGGGATACTGAAGTAGTTACTATGTTATATATGTTTGACTGCAAGGATGGCTTAGTCTTTTAAAAGGTCGTCTTGCCACTGTCTCTATACCGAGTGTTCGATCACGTGAATCTTCAAACGAGACAAACATTTATGTGATCTACAAACAGTTGTTCCGGGTCGGGGTGTTCTTTGTGACCGTTGTTTGAATGTTTGTAGAGTCCCCCGCGACACAGGAATTACTACTCATCATCATATTTAAATAAATGTTATAGGTCGGGTACGTCTGAGGTATACAATGTGAGCAATGTCCCCCGAGCTAGGAAATTCCTGTGTTATGGGGGACATCCCTCCATCCTGTGTAATGTCATAGAAGTACAAAAATAATTTTGATTATATACAGAGTTGTTGATGCAAATGCGAGTACGATGCTGTGCTTAGTAAACTGACTTGAAATAATTAAAAGAAATGAGGGCCGGGCCATCTTCCTCCTCAGTATTTTATTTTTGTGTTTTGTTTTATGTACGTGTGTGTATGTGTGTGTTGTGCGTGTGTTGTGTTTTGTTTTATGTACGCGTGTATATGTGTGTGTGTTGCGCGTGTGTTGTGTATGTGTATGGGTCTGTGTGTGTGTGTGTGTGTGTGTGTGTGTGTGTGTGTGTGTGTGTGTGTGTGTGTGTGTGTGTGTGTGTGTATGGCTGCGTGAGTATGTATCTGAGTGGTATATAATAGTGTTTGTAGGGTGTGTGTATGTGTGTTTCAGGTTACGTGTAGGAACGTTTTAGTAATTTTTCTGTGTCGTCATAATTTAGGGTAAGTAGGTATTTTATTTTTTTGCAATGTATATATTATTGAGGCTATACAATTGGCGTACTGTTAGCACTGTATATTCTGAGTATAATTGCTGTGTGGGGAACCTGAAAGGACTGCCTATAATGACTTTCAGAACTGCTCGTTTGGCGCGTTCAGCTTGCAAGCATATTGTTTTTGCGGCGTCTCCCCATGCTGTAATGCAGTAATTTATAATCGATTCACATAAAGCACTGTAAACCATATGCATTACATCAGTGAAAGAAGGCCTTAGTTTTTTTAACACGAAAATAAGTTTCCTCAGGAAATAAACAAAAATAATCGGCCGTATACGGACATGTACCACATATTATACTATTAGAGTAGTATTTATTAATCTTATGGCAAACTGAGATTGACATCGAAACTAGGAACACAATGCAATGTATAATCTATGCAATTATTTGCTTGATAATCAGCTAAGCCTTAAATCAATAGAAAATAAAGGTGCCATCATGTTATACTTGCTGGTCAAATATTATTCAAATGTAGCGTTAATGTTATTTAATTTTCATTTCCCCTAGCCGATAGAGTTCGTATATGCCGACTAGTACGGTGACGAATTATATATTTTTTGAGTTTAGAATTGCCGATTGGCACTGCCGATCTGCATTCAACTTGTCTATTGAAGATGGAAACCAATTTATTGACCTAGTGAAGTGTGACTGTGAGTATGGTATCCAGTGCTCAATAAGAGGGTATGCTGTCAGATGGTGTACAAAAGCAGTCACTTCGTTCGACGCCTTTTCTTAGTGTCCTCAAAAAAGTACCCAATAATAATCGTTATCTCATCATGAGACTATCGCGATATCGGAGGGCACAGTACACTAGCTTTTAAACTATAACCTTCGCCTTGTGATATAAACAAAATATGTATCACCAGGTTAAATAAGAGCGCACAAACCGCAGGGCAGCTTGTGGCGAGTTGAATGTGAGTGGCGATGACAGTGCGGTCCTGAATGCTTCAAAGAGTCAGTTAGGACCTCGTCCCCGGCTTGCCGTTACTGGTTGGCTGGGGTGGAATTTCAAGAGCGCTTGTAGGACTCTCAACTCTGTCTTGCCTTGGTCGGCCGGTCAGAGGGGGGCCGCTAGAGCTATATGCTTGGGGGTGGAAGTGTCATTTTCAAGGGCATAACTACGGGGAAACCCGCTCCGGGTCTCTGTCTGTCACGAGACTCGTGATGGTGAAACCGGCGCCGCATAGCTCAACACCCCTATCCACTCGCATCGGTGTTAATTTCTGCTGCTGGCTTGTATGCCTATGGTGGCTATTCAGGGGCCCATCTAGTGAGTTGGCGAGACACCGTCTGCCCATTGCATTGATGCTATTAGAGTATTCAGGGCAGACGCCGTTTTTCATCCATAGTTACCAATATACCGGTCCATTAAACACCCATACCCATAGCCCATAATATATATTAGAATCCATACATAAAAATAGTCCTACGCCTGCTGCGGCTAGTACCGCGGTAGGTGTTCCATCCCACCTTTGATTAAACTCTTGAAGGGCCTCTTCACGTTGGACCCATGTCTCTGTGTAAGCCTCCCAAAGAGCCAGAAATTTCTAATATAATATGTTAGAAAATACCTGTGATAAGAGAAACATTATAATAATATTCTATCACATACACACAACACCATCTAGCCCAAACTAAGCAGAGCTTGTACTATGGGTACTAGACAATGAATAAACATATATAGAATGTACATATATACGTTTTTTATAAATACATATTTTTTTTAATATATATTATATATAGAAACACCCAGACCAAGACAAACATCCATTTCCATGCACACAAATGTTTGACTTGTGCGGTAATCGAACCCGCGACCTCAGGCGTGGCAGTCGGTTACACTAATTACTGTGCCATCGAGGGCGCCAATATTATAGCTCTGGTATGAAAATCGTTCTTAGAAGATGGTATCTGTTTGCCATCAGGCGATTCAGCCAGCTTGTACCTGTTTACCATTTCACTCTACAACTTCTGTGCATTTCAAGTAGAGAGTAGAGGAAGATCTCAAAATGAGATATCGTAAAGACACAGTTTGTACTCATTTCAGTAATATATAAAGATAGAGTATCTAAAATTATAACAGAATAATGAATGAATGATAGAATTAATACCCATAAACATCATTACCACAATATAACAGGTTAACATACTATGTATAAAATGAAGTTATGTAAATCTTGTTATGGTGATTCATTAATCTGCAGATAATTAGCAATTAATTAGTATGATTAAGTTTATTACCTGTTATTGTATTAATTTAACATCATTTTCATTATTAAGAGCTTCTGTTATCTGAATTACTTCAACAAGTAATAAGTTATAACGTCATGTTTCTTTGTGTTGAGTGGGAATTACCAACATGATAGTTATTTATTTCGACTTATCTTATAGTATTTATCCTTCGGCAACGGTATGTACTTTTACTGCATGAAAGACACCTTATGTCATTTACTATAACCATGACAATGCGTATGTCAAATTTCATGACTATCGGTCAAGTAGTTAAGGCATGAAAGTGTAACAAATAAACACACTCACATTGGTATTCATAGTTTTAGTTAGGGTGGTACTGTCTTGTGAAAACACCATGAAAATATATATGTTGCAAAATAAGAGAGTAATCAATTAAATTCGTGTATCCGAAAATTTTTGGGGCATATGTATGTATATGCACAGATATCTTTCTCAATCACCAAACATCTGTATCTCTTATAATTAAAGAATTTCGAACATAAATTAAAATTATATTGTAAGCTACACTGACCTGGGACTTCTTGATAGTATTCAATATTTCTTTCCTCTTCTGCCAGGCAGGCAACTTTCTTCTACCAGCCATCATTCTATTATACCTGTCGTTATCTCGCTTCTCTAACCATCTCTTGGCAATATCTCTATTCTCTTTTTGCACCTCATCGAAATTAATATTAGATCTATTATCTTTACTTTCACCTTTCTTATAATGTGACGGTAAGTGCTTTTTACTTAAATCAGAACCTCCTATTAATTGTGGAAATAAAGCATCACTAGTACTGGGAAATTGTCTAGTATCAAATTGTATAAAATTCATAATATCTTCTTCATTGTTTAATAATTCAACTAAAGAGTATATACTTGGTATACCATCTTGTGCTAACATTTTAGCCTCATCTATTAGTCTTGCATTAACTTTCAAAAATGTAAGCTCTGGGACTATGTTCGTACGATTTTCTGATTTAAAGAACAGTAACGGTGGTTGGTATGGATACACCGTGTCTTCAGGAAACCTTACTTCTAATTCATAAGTGATTTTCGTATTCTCTTTTGTTTCTGAGCGATCTGCCACATTATTTTCTTCTTTTGATTCATGTAAAAATTTACACTTAGCTCCAAATCTACAGGGGCCTTTCAGAAATAATTTACACACTTCTTTCTGTTTAGTTTTAAAATTACTATTGTAGTTTATGTTAACTTTCTTTTTAGGTACATCTATTTCTTTATTTTCGTACATTTTAGTTAAATAATCTAGATTTAGTTTCACTGTCCACACATTATTGTCTTTGATTTTGAAGCTGGTGTCGTATATAGATTCCAATACAGCTTTTTCGTCCATTCTCATTTCCATTAACTCGGCTATTGTGGGCACTTCTGTTGGCTTATCCTGAAGATCTACTTTGAAATATTTTAGGAAAAGTATTTCTAATGCTTTATCTATATTTTCTGCTGCAACTTCTAAAGCTTCTGCACAATGAGCTTTATGGAAATTATATCTGAAAACAAATATTGCATTATTTCTGATGGGTGCTAAAACATTTAGATTTTTCTGTTTTTATGAGGGTTACTAGCAGTTTAGGTTTCTAAATTACTAGTATTCTTGTTTAATCACCCAGCTAATCTAATATGCTTGTATAAGGAGTGTATATAACCCAATGCCTTATCCATCAGGTTACCGGCACTTCATCACAGTGATATAAATATCATGATTATGATACCTAATCATGATATTCATATAGCTTGCTAACATTTTAAATCAGTGGCACAGAAGTGACTTTTTAGCTGCTGGATTGGTAGAACATCACTTCTTTACTATCAGAAGGATGGTCTGTCACCGTCCTTCATAATTTTAGTGTTGGCTTAATAGGTGTTGGTCAAAAATTATTCATAAGCACCAGTATATCATAAAATATACTTGTTAATGACTCATGTCAAAATGGATGTATTGGCATGGAATGCAAAGATAATGTATCAGAGTAAAATTATAAAAAACTAGCTTTTGCTCGTGTATAAGTAGGCTAGGTTACGTTAGTAATACCTAGGTATTACCTTTTTTTAAATAAAATATAGCCTATGTTCATCATCATCTCAGCCGAAAGACGTCGACTGCTGAATATAGGCCTCCCCCATGGTTGCTATGTTACTTGCTGATAATATAGCTTTCTAATGGAGAAAGAATTTTTTAAATTGGTTGTGTACCTTTTTAGTTAATTCTTACCAACAAAAAAAATATCTTTCCTCTTTATAATATTAGTATAGATGTGTCAATCACAATATCTTATTATACTAACCTCTCCATCTTTACTAGAGCAAATGCTCTGAGCCTGGCTTCAGAAGTCTCTATATCGGGCTTCACAGACAATGAATAGTCACATCCACCTTGTACAATGAGATTACCGCGCTCCATCCAGTAACGGTTGCCCAAGTTTGAACCTTTATCCTGAAAATTAAATAAAAGATATTATCAAGATATTTAGTATTACAATGCTGATTGTTTTGTTTTCTGGACTCTCTAATCTCTGGTACTCCTAATCTTAATTGTAAATTGTTTTTTGCAATAGATAGTCAGTTTGCTGTGGAAGGTTATGGGATACATAAATCACACTACAAGCCACAGGAGCAGTGCAGTATTATAAATTACAATGATTGAATCCGAAAATAAAAGTAAGTGTAAGTATATAAATACCTGTTGTTAAAATTTTGCTAGAATGGCTTATTTAGACACTCTATAATCCATAGCTTGCTATAATCAGGTAGAGGAGATTTTACATTAATTAACCTCTCAACCAACTCTAAGATGAAGGCATCTGAGTATAACCACACTATTTAAAATGAAAATTTGATTATGATAGTCTTCTTTGGTTCGAACAGGTTTTTTGTATTTTCTTATTATCAATAACTAGATTGGTTGACGGGTTAAGATAGAAATATAACTATCACAACATTACCCAAGTCTCTCAATAGATTTCATTGTAATATTGAAAAGTTTGAATACATAAGATATAGTATTATATATTTTATGTATTTAGTTATTATGTATTAAGTTTATAGTCCTGTAATCTTAAAAAGCGAATCTATTAATTAACATTTTTAAACTATCAACATAGCTAAACTCTATGCATGCACTTTCTAGATATTAGCTTCTATGCACATACTCCTACTTTATCACAGCACTGATTACCTACCCATAAACAATATGCATAGATTTGATTGCTTTGTGTACAGATCCTCACACAAGCCTAACAAATGTAATACACTAAATTGTTTTATTCTTGTACTGAAAATGATAGATATAACTCATTATGATGGATATATTTAAATAAAAAAATATAAGCTATGTGTATTACAAATGTATTATACTACTAATACTGGCTAGAAATATCTATTGCTTGTTTATTAGCTTACTTTGTACAAACTGGCACTTCCAAGTTTAAAGTCTGGACCATGGATAAACCTCAGAGTATCCAAAACAAGCTTCTGTGAATCGGGATTGAGACGAATTGTCTGCATTTCCACTTTAAGATTTGGATGTGGATCTTCCTCGGGTTCATTTTTAGGTTTTCTGAAATAAAACAACACATTTTCAAATAAAAATAAGACTGAAATAAACTTGATAGCAATAGTACAATTTGACATACCGGATCCGAGCATCCACTGGTTCCCGCAGAAAGAAGTCTTCAGCCAACTGCCTGCTTTGGTAATCCATTATGGAAGTTACAGAAATAATTAGTAGAAAAATTAGAAAATTAAGACAAAAACGTCCTGTGCTCAAGACGTGGGCATGCAAGTTGCGACATCTGTCAAAGTCAAATAGACGTTTAGTTATTTCGTTTAAGAATTAAATATTCATTTATCGTAAGTACGATCTTTCTGTAAATAATATTAACATTTTTGATAAACATCAATTATTTTACTTTAGCGCTGGTTTCCAGTTTTATTACTGTTATTATAATTATATTTTTTGGCAAAGCAAAAGCATAAACTGAAACAATAAAACGTATTATAATTACGTTCCGATTACCGCAGTATAAATGAGAATTCAAATAAATATGTACCACAACACAATGCACACCATCGTTTTAATGTTGGATCTCCATCAATAATAATAAAAACAGAAAAATGAATCCCAATAGACACTAAATGATTTAGTCGTTCGGCGTGATTTAAGCATAAATTGTATATAATTAATTGATATCGATAACTTTTTTAATATTGAAGTTATGAATTTAATAATATATATTATGTATAAATATTTTAGAAAGGCATTAGAAATAAGCCAAATTTAATTAGAAAATCATAAAGTGAGAAACATTTAGTAAAGCATACGAATTGTCTAGCAAAATCTATTACAACCAAAAACTGACGCGTAGGCACATATTTAAATGGGTATAATTATCCGCGCCATCAATAATCTCGCGTGTTTGCGTACCGTGCGCTTGTAGGTAATTATTTTAAGGCCAGAGCCGAGTTACAATACTGTTAGATAACATTACCGTGTCCATAGACACGTCCAATATATATACTGGACAAATAGATTAAAGGCGAATAATGTGCAGTAATAGAACTTTTTGGTTTTTTTTCGCGACCAATCGCAACGAGTTTTCTTGACTCCAGCGTGGGGGTCACAGACGCGTAACGCTAGCGTTTTACTTGACTCCACGGTAGGAGTCATGGACGTTTCAAAGGTTAAGGCTCAGCCCATACCGCCAAGAGTACGAAGCCGGCTCGTCTGAGAAAATACCACCCTTTTACAAAAAATTTACGTAAGAGTGGTAACAACTAGTAATAGTTGGTAGATACAGTCAACAACTTAAGACTATAAACATTTGCTAGATTTCGCATTGCTTTATCTTACACGATAATGGTAATTTATCATCTTGTATTGCAGTAACGTTTAAAAAAGAGTTATGTTTATTAGCATGTAATTACTTTAGACAATTAATAAGTAAATTTTCATTCATAAAATACCTACTGCTACGAATTTGTTAAATGTTAAGCTCATATCGCTGACAGCTCGCCAAAGTTAGTGCTCTGACGTCGGTATTACTCTTCGGCGTTTCACCGATTGAGCAGGAATCACATACCAACCTATGCCGTTCCTTTCCTTCCATCCCATCTTTAACTTCTCCACCTAGGATTCGATATGCACGACTCATTGCATCCAATCGCTTATTCTCAGCGATTATACATAGGTTACATTAACCGCCCACCATTTAGCGAACAGCCTATGCCACCAAAGCAGTCTAAAAAATAAATAGAATTTGTTAAGCATAAATACATAGACTTACGCCTGTTTCCCGCAGAAATTAACTGCTGTTTACTACAGATTCTTAATTCCTACGGCATGCCATACCATGATAAAACGACTCAGGCATTAAGCAAAAGAAATATATCCCTATTGCTTTATGCCTGAGTCCATTAAGGTAACGTTTCTTTTCACGTAAAAATGTTGTGGAATTTCTGATCTTTGGTTTCAGAAACGTTGATCAACACAAAATATTGTTAAAACTAACAGCAGGTCAAAATGCAGGCAACTGCTGTGATTGGCTAACTGAATTAGCAATAGCCAATCAAATCACTTGACATAAGTTACTTTTAGTTACGTATTTGAAAAGCCTATTAGAAACAGACGAGTAACGTATCGTTACTGACAAAACAATAACCATTGGTTTCTATATAAAATTCTGGTTTATTGTTTAATCAAACTCGTCATTATATATAATCTAATCACGTTCTCCATGCTAAGCGTTTTATTTAATCTTTGGTTAAACCACTTTGTCTAATTAGAATATCAGATACACATACCTATGTCCATATTAGTCGTGTAACAAACAAATAAATATCCATGAACAACATTGAAAACCCATCTTTAATAGGTACCTACATATCTACGTAAATTCATACCGGTGACTGTGAATCCCCGTAAGAATGTGCAATGGTGTGTAATATTCACATTGCGTCGGCTATGTTTTTTTTTCAGGTCCCACGTTGTAGAGACTGTCCCTGAGAAGCAGCGGTATAAAATACGATAGCATGTATAGCACATGCATGCTATTTATGCACGGTTAGGCAAAGTAAGAATGCTTTTCTATTCTTAGTAGCATTACGAAGTCCGGAACAGAACCTGGTGTCTACCAGGCTCAGTTTCAGACTTTACCACGTAACAGCGTGGAGCCTATTACTAATCTGACCATAGGCTTCACGTTGGTACGTGGGACTTCAAAACCCATGGCTGGTGAAATATGGGTGTAATACACTCGAGGCTAGGTAATCCATTAAGGATATCGCTTATATAGGCGTGAGCGTAAGCATGTGTGCGTAATGGGGGCGAGGCTATTATCGTCTATTTCCAGACACTGTGCTGCATAATTTCCTAAAAAAGCATCCCAATAACGCACGAGCGACGCTGTATGTTATCGAACTTAGGATTAAGACTCTGAAGCACGTTACTGATAATCCTATAAAGAATCAAAAAAGTTGACGTTTCGCAAAATCTTGACGAGCTAATGTTTTGGTTCGCTGGTCACACTGTGTTGTTAATACTAATCTCCTGAAAGCGAATCCCAATAAAATTGCACGGCGCTGTAATCGATCGTGGGACTTCACGATCGCACGCAAAAATTTGTGCATAGGTACTTATGCCAGGGGGGGAACAATGAGTCAGTCCAATCTTTACTAAACATATCTAACGCCATTTATCTGCATTTCTAGAAGATTAATAAATATACATAAAATAGGTAACTACATGTTGTGAATGCAATTGATTGATTCGATAAACGTTACATTTAATAACCATACATTTGGAAATATGCTTATAGATAATATACATCTACAGATTATTTTATAGATATTGGGACTTTACCTTACATCACTCACGGACTATTGCATGGAGCGTTAGCAGATTTTTAAAGAAAATAAAGATTATGTTAGCGTTCTGTAACTAAAGGGAGCTTATTACTATATTAACGTCTGCCCATCCTTTAATAAATGTTATCTTATAAACCGTAATAGATGCCCAACTGACATTATAACATTATATGCGGAATTATGGCAGATTTCCTAACAAATAGCAAGTAGTGTGTATGGGACAGACTTCCTACAATTGTGATACTGCAGGTTTCCCCGTAGTTATGCCCTTGAAAATGACCTAATGTGTTTATTATTATAGTGTAATAATAATAAATAAAAAAGTCAGCCCAGGGTGAGGCGTGATTGCGCTATAACGAAATTGTAGAAAAATAAATACACAATTACAAAATTAGCGTTATATATACCAAGTATAGACGGATTGAATTCAAGAATCAATTGTTATTGTCAAGTACTGTCTAGGTCTTATTGTCAAAGTCTAGAAAAACACGACTACACACACAGACATAACTAAAATCTATCTCGTAGTGTACAAGAAAAAAAATTAAATTCGATTTGGTTTTGGACGAAGAGACAGGGGAATACAAGGTAGTGATTTCAGATATGTTGCTAGTCTGAGCTGTAGTTATCTCTTTTGCACATTGATATTTTTGTAAGGGCCCAGGGCGACTGCCATAGATTTGTTAAAGGTTACTTCAAATTATCGTATTTCTTCTTAAATCTAAAATGAGCTGAAGTCGACTTAGGAAATACATCTATTCTGCCGAATATTTGAGGGAACCAACTGAGTATTGTGTTTCTATTAGTAATCGGCAAACTTGAGTTTGAATGCTGTAGTGCATAAGGCGATTCTTACTTACTTTACATGGTCAAGAATACGCACATGCACTTACCTATGTACTTATAAATAAAGTTATCTTCAGATATGGAATCTTAACACTGACAGTTAAAGTCTTATTTAAAGAATATATTTAACCTTTTTTATTAATTTTATTCTCCTTGGAAAATGCCTATTGACCGTAATACACTTGTCGTCACAGTGCTAACATAAGAAAAATAATTTCCGTGCGATGTCACATGAAATGCGTGACTACCGTACTTAAGTGCGTGACTTTTTCATGTTTTCCTCTTCCATTACTCATTTTCTATTGGCATTGTATCGATGACGAAGGCAGTAACGCAATGAACACTGTTGTTGTTTGAGGTAAAGTCGATTCTATCTAATAAGATAGAATCGACTTTTCATATCATATTGCTCACCCAAGTAATAACTTGGGTGAGCAATATGACGACGTTAATTTAACGATAAAAACAATTCACACTTTTAAAATTTATTTGTATCTTTGCACAGTAAGAACATTATATAAGACGGAACGACTTACATAATATCTGAAAAATATTTGTAAACCCTTTAATAGATAACTATAAAGCAATGACGTTGCAACTATGTAAGTTAATCCATCCTTTTTCTGTGAATTGACAATTATTAGCCTTTCTTACAGATTTGAAAGGCTTACATATATCTTATTGTTCTGGATAACGTAATCCCACCAAAAACATTTTCATGTAAAATGTAACCAAGGCGAGACCTATGGCTCGCACTGTCAAAAGTTATCAGATCTCATGTAGAGCTCAGCTTTTAACTCTGCACGCCCTAACTTTAAAAACTCTACATTTTAGTAAAAATACATATAATGTGGTGGTTTGGCCGTTTCGTTACTACAAGAACTATTGTATAGCAGAAAAGTAATGAACAGTGAATAAATTTTTCACCTTACGACCATGTGATGGTAGCCTAAATAAAAATACCGTAAGTTGTTATTATATTACGTATTTTTTCGCTCCTCGACCTATACTGATAATAAAAAGCCGAAGAGCTCAGTTTTCAGCTCAGGCTGCTCAGGCAGTTTGTTTCTTTGTTTGAAAGCGTGAATCTCTGACAGTGCAGTCCGACTATGAAAATAGCTTTACATAAGATAATCGTTAACATATTATAACATAATATTGTCTTCTGTTTACGCGAATGTTATTCATTGAAATTAAACTACTATATACGTTAGCTGATGTAAAACACCAACGCTCGTTGAAGTCTGCTGTGTGTGCACATATGCAACAGGGGACTAACCACTACCTGAGATTTGACAAACCGTAGATTCTCGCTAAAGAACACCAATTCCTACCAAGGATGCTTCGCGAGGCTATTGAAATCAAAAAACATCCTAATTTCAATAGAGAAGATGGTTGAAATGTACCACCAGCTTGGTATCCAGTAATACAAATAGTCAAATCCCAGAAGAAGCAAACCACAGCTAGACTTCATGATATTCTGAGCTCATTCTGCGTAAATAGAAACACCAATGATTAAATTATGTTCGGGTACTTTGAAATAACTACACTGGAACATTAAGACAACTACCATCTTAGTCTCCCCGTGACCATGGCTACTGAAAAGCAACCGAAACGTCGGGCAAAGTGTAAACTTAAATATAAATAGTTTAAATAGTTTTAATAATTTAATAAGCTTAAAAATTAGTAAACTCTCATAGTATCTAGTAGTAGTGTAATAGTTTCTAAATTATGTAATAAAGTGTAAAATAAACAACGCGATCAAATTCGTATATAGTAGTTTGATTTCAATATTATAACATATCCTTTGCCTTTCTATATCCTTATAGAAAGAACTTCACACTACGAACCATGGAAGTATAGTAGTAATCAAAAACGTAAGTGAAACCACGGGGAACAGCTAGTACACTCAAAAACAAACAGACGGTTATTCCAGCTCTTGGTGATCTTTGCGTTTGTTGTTTAAATTTAAAACCTTTTAAAGTATGACGTTTTAACTAGGTCACACCGGCCGTGCTCACAAACTTAATCAAAAAGAGTCAGCTTGTGATCGTAAACCATCTATCAAACATAATTTCATACTTTTTGTTTTCTCTAGAAATGTCAAAGTTAACAGAAAAAGATGACTATTTGGTTAATGTTATATTAATATCAGTACTGTATTATACTATCTTAAGCCCCTCGTTCGTTCCCTGCTGAGCATTGGCCTCTTCTTAGTGTGAGAAGAGTCTGGCCATAGTCCAACACGCTGGTCCAATGCGGGTTGTCCGACTTTACATATCTTTTCTCTTTAGGCTTCCTCACGATGTTTTCCTTCTTTCTTAAAGCAAGCGATATTTAACTATTTAATATGCACATAACTTTGAAAAGTCGGAGATGCGCGCCTAGAGATCGATCTCGAGACCTCTGCGTGGCAGTCCAGCCCTTAGGCTATCGCTGCTACTTACTACTTTGTTAATGTGATTGAGTATTAACTAGACCAGGTTAATTATTATTTGGTTATTATCTTGTACATAGGTGGTACAAAATATCATGTCACGCTTACGAGTTATAAGGGTGATCAACTATATATCCCGCTCAGTGGGGAGACCAACAGACTGCAATGCAGAGGGTCTCTGGTTCGAACCCACGTCGCGCACCTCTGACTTTCGGAAGTTATATGGCTTTTCGAAATTATGTGCGTATTGATTGACAATTATCGCCTGCTCCGTGCCTCGGAGAGCACGTTAAGCCCTCGGTCCCGGCTGCCATGAACATCTATGGCAGTCGTTATTGGGAGAGTGTCGACACAAAAGATCCCACTGGGTCGAAGTGTCGCTGGTCTGCACTGACTGGCTCCCACATAAGATACATACATATATCCCGCTAGATATATTACACCTGTATATATATGTATATATAAGCCTACACCTTCAGGATTTATATAGATACATATGTATGTATCTATATAAATCCTGAAAGTGTAGGCTTATTATTAAACTTGCATTTCGCCAACTTAATAAAGGCCGAGCCTACCGCCATCTATCGGCCACAGTATCGGCCAAGATAAAAAGAACATAAAGACCCAATGATAATTTACCCGGGTATCTAAACTGGGATATCATCCACAGGAGTCGCATTTACGCTGCGCACCGAGGCAGTTACACTACTCACTATATTATTAAGGCCATTGAAGGTTTCTATTTTAGCTTTGTAAACCGGTTATCGGGCTATTCCCTATAAAATTATTTCAGAACATACGATAGAACATTTTAATAGGTAGTAATGAAGTGTAAGCGAAATGACCTGTGTAATTTTACAGATAACTTAGAAGGAGACCGTTTGTCTGCTACGCAGTGGTCTCGAGATCGATGCCAAGGCTCGCCACTGATTTTTAAGTTATTTGCATATTAAGTAGTTCATTATTCTTCGCTTTAACGGTGAAGGAAATCGTCGTGAGGAAACCTGCACGTATGGGATTCCTCCAAAATGTTCTCGAAGATATGTGAAGTCTGCTAACCGGAAAATGGAGCCGAAGCCGAAAAGTAAACGTGTGTCACTGCACACATTATGACAAAAATATTTTTACCGCATATCATGATAAAAATGTATATTAAGATTGTTACCAAAAAAAAATGAGGAAAAGAAAAACTACCTATTTAATAAACAAATGTAAGTATATATTGAGAGGACATTTTTTCATTTAATAGTAACTGATATTTTCTTTCGCCGCTGTTCATGTTCACAGTTACTGTCAAGCAGCTAAGCACAATACAAAAAGGTGTCAAACATTATTTTACATAATAATATGAATGATTGGATAAGGCTCAGTGCTACTAATAACGCTATTGGTTGCTTGGGCAACCCTAGCCCCAATGAAGTCGGCGCCATTGAAAACCATTTCACCCTTAAAATATATAAAAGGTTTAGTAACCTAACGTCCCCGCCATTCTTCTTAGTATTCATAACACTAATACTAAATAGTATACAAATAAATGCAATATTGCACTACGGTGAAGTGATTAAGGAGCCGCGTAGAATACTAATATGTTATCGGAAGATGATCGGAAAGGATGCCATTGATGATACAATGTTGAGGCCGTTTGGTTAGGTAGCTTTGGTTGTTATGTTTCATACGTGGGGTCTACGCTGACGATTTCTTGGTATTTACATACATATACACACCTATATCCTGATTGGGGTAGGCAGAGTTATATGACACTCAACATTTGTCAGCTATGGTTTTCGATCCCATTAACAGAGATGGGGTCTATAACGGGCACTGCTCTTGACTTCGTGCTGCAACTGGCATTTTTAAATGTCCAAAACCATTGTGCGACCTGGTCGAACACTCATCCTTGCTTGGGCAGTTTTGGTATTTGGGTTAATTTAAAATATTTAGCTATGACGTAAGTATAAGCTAGACATAAGCAACGACCAATTGTAAGATCTCGGGTCTTATTTAGATATAATGTGAAGTATTTTACTTTTTTGGATGGAGAATGTTTAGTATTAGCATGATGAATTTCTAAGAATTTTTTGGAAGAATTATCCAAGGATACTATGCTTGACACGTGAATCAAACCCGAGCCATCACGCAAAGCATGTATATGTCACAGGTGTGTACTTGAGGCACTTTTTAATACCTATAACCTGTTCAAATAATGACCGCAACGTACCACCGTCATACCAACAGAAAATACAACAATATTCCTGTTCATATTCAATACAAATAGGGATGTTTACTCTCTAGTGCTGTAATTACTTCTCACAACAGAAATGCGTGAATGCTAATCACTCGCCCAATTAGTGTAATTTAGCGGTTGACGCGGATTTGTAATTATTATTGCTCTCGTTATAGCAACATTATATTGTAGTTGTTCTCTGTTGTTTCACTCACGTTTGTGATAACCGCTCCGCTGCCGTGGCTCTTAGCATGATAATATACATATAACCTTACTCAAGAAATATATTTTAAAATCTGATTAGTAATCTGAAAGACATGAATGTGGTCTATTGGTCTGACCTGGCACAAAATAGGAAAGAATGGCGAAGAAGTGGTAGTTTAAAAGGTAGCGCGTTTAAAAAAAAGAAAGATATATATATATATATATATATATATATATATATATATATATATATATATTATAGATAGCTGTTCCCCGAGGTTTCATCAATGCTATTATTGCTTCGCTGCCTTGGCTAGTAGCGTGATGTTATACAGTGTGAGTTTTCATAAAGTGCACATATGAAAATGAGTGAAACTAGACATTATTTTATCGATAGGAAAAATAATAATACAAAATCTAAAAAATATATTCTTCAATTTATACCCATTTACATTTTTTTCAGTAGTTATGGACCTTGTACCAAGAAAACCTTGTAACTTTTGAACCAGGTGGTTAACCTCTTGTATGCCGGAATACCAGACATAATAGAAAAAGCATTGTGTCTCGCGTAGATCCACGTTCCGGCATACCACAGGTTAATCGTATTAAAACAAAAACAATAACAATAGTGAATGTGTAGGCAATACCGACGCAATACTATTCACACCCAAAAAAATGCCGATGACATAAAATTAAGGAACATTAAACAGCAAAACTGATTTCCGTATAGTATTTGCTTTAAAACAACATAAAAGCCACATCTGTATCCCAAATAAAACACTTTTTATGAGAGGCTAAACAAAGACTTTAAATAATAAAAATAAAATGAAGATTTTTTTAGATTTTATTTTTTATTTTTCCATTCGATTAAATGATGTCTAGTTTCACTCATTTTCATATATGCACTTTATGAAGACTCTCACTGTATATCGAGTATACATCCTTTAAAATTTTTTCGCATCTGGCTGGTAGATAGTTCCTTGGTCAATCTCAAAACTATAGATTAAAATTTTGAAAATCAGCTACTGTTGTATTTTTAATTTATTTTACCTTGTATGTGCTAGCTTACCTATTTTCACTATTTCTAAGTAAATAACCAAGCTTAAACCAGCCTAACAGTAACAGAAAAATAATTAAATGCCCACGGAGTGGAGTCATGTCCATGGACTGAAGCATAAAAAGATATGATAGTACTTTTAATACCAAAGATTTTGATTTGTATTGAAAATAATACAAAAATAAGAAATCAATACAATAGGTACCAGGAGTTTATGTCGCGCGTTGCCGTTGAGAGAAAAATATAGGTTAAAATTTAGGAAGGGAATAAGAGAGATGGGTATGTGAGTCTCTGAAACTCTTAAACCGAGCAAAACACTATAACAATGTTATTTTGACTGCATGGACGGCGTAATAGTTTAAGTGGTAGCCTCGCCACCGTCTTTGCGTCACGTGTTTTAGGTTTGATCCCACACGGAACTAAAATCTGTGTGATCCAAAAACAGTTGTTCCGATTCTACGTTTTCCTTGTGTCCGTTGTTTGGATGTTTGTAAAGCGAAATAGGAATTAAAATAAGAGCGGGCGAGGTCTCTTAAAAAAAATCTTTGGTGTCGGTTTCCTGTACGGCAATGGTCCTCCTGACTCCTGAAGAGTTCTCATTCGCGCCGTCATCAAATACTTGGCGACGGTGGGTTAATTTACTCGAAAGCTATTATAGTAGGTATGCTATTCTCGCTATAATGTATATATTTTCAACTATTATTCTTATGATGGTTTAGTGAATTTATTCTTTACTTATCTATAATAATTTCCTTCTTCTTCTGCAAATTCGCAATTAATTCTGGAAACCGATATTGAATTTATGAGATTCAAACCAGTTCCTACTTGATTATTAAGACTAAGAAACTTGTGAACTATGCGATAGGGATTTTATTATTGGACGTTTAATTAGTACCTTTAAAAGGTTTTAGAAAATAGAGAGATAAAGAAAAATAACAAATTAATTCATCAGGCACAATCGTTAATTGCTTGTCCATATTTTCACCTCCGTAAATCCTATATTTTGATTTATTTTAATTCAGGACATGTCCTTTATGTGTGCTAAGTTTTATCTAAATCCGTTCAAAGTTTTATAAGTAACGAACATTATTACAAATTTTCATTTTAATAAATTATGTTTTATATGTAATATATAATTTTAATCTAAATAGGATGCATGTTTTTGATTCACACACAAAGAGTAAACCTACAATAAAAAGATCATAATAAAACAAAGCGTAAACCGTGCCATAAGGCATTAACCTCATAAAACTAGTAAAACTGAATTTCAGTTTCTCGGTCACGATAATTTTGTTTGGCGACCATTCCTCTCATTGATATGAGTTTAAGAACCATAAAAGGCTAAAAGTCGTGTAAGCACCGACCACTTTCCTATAAAATTTGCAAACAATGGACTAATCTTCACCTTGTATGAGATGTTTGTATGACATGTAGATATGACGGAACAAGGATGAATTGGATACAATCCTTGGATTTATTGCCAAAAATAACAAGAGCCTCTGTGACTGTGAGTTCTTTAAATCATAAATGAATGGAGTATTTTTATTTTGACTGCATGTGACCCCAGCTCCCTTAACACCTGATTTCTGAAAGACAACAATCAGATACAAATAGTTTTCAATGTACGGTCAAACACAAAAAGTTGTTAGTGTACGGTCAAACGCATGTTAACTGTTGGGGTTGGCTGATTGAATTAGAAACAGTCAATCAAATCACTTGAGGCGAGTTTGATTTCACAGGTCGTTAATTAGATTTTCAGAAACCGGGATACATCCCGGTTTCTGAAAATCTAATTAACGGTTAGTTACATAAATCCTACGTTAGTTACAACTAACGTAGGATTTATGTAACTAACCGCTTAAATTTTGGTAATTATTAGATATAACCTGATGAAGACGTAGCAGAGGTAGGCCTTCACAAGGTAGACCGGCCTCCCCTAAGATTTTCCACACGATCTGTGGAAAATCTTAAGGGAGGGAAGGTGGTTTTCCGGCTGAGATGATGACATGATGGAAATATACTGAAAACAGAATGTTATGTTAGTTTTTCACTTCTACGTTGTATTAGATGTAACTATAATGATTTTGCGTAAGTTGCAGTTCAGATCACGGTAGTAAGTAATCAAATAATATTGACCGTTCTGGGCTCAAATTCAGTATTGCTTAATTAGAGCCAAGAACAATTAACAATAAATGTGTATAGAATCTATTAACACGCCTAAGTCATATCGCATACTGTATTATGACATAGCTTATGATCCGTGACTTTAATATGACTTTGAACCGCTTGACAGAACAAGTTTGGGCTATTTGGTTACTAGAACCAGCTCAAGCCGACTCAGCCATAAATTTGATATCATCGATAATCCTTCTTATTATATCTGTCTCCTAGATGCATGCTTGCTACCCAGAACGGAGTTTGCCTGAAGCACAGACGTGGTTTCAAATAAAGCTATTCCTATTAAAAGGTAACCCATAAAGATAAGGATAACAGTAGAAAATACGTCTTTCGGCAGCTATTAACTGCCAAAATTGCTTTATTCCGAAATCCTCCGCCATTTTAGATTCCGAGCTTCGTAGTCAACTAGATGTAAAAGATACACAACGTCGTATCGATGTTGTAATAAATGGATACAATAGTGCCATCGATATCGTGACGGCATCGCGAGATATTCAGCCGCAAAGGTCGCGGAAACCTGAAAGACAGTAGTAAATCCTTAATTGGAAGATTTTACCTGTAGGATGTAAGTGCCAATGTCAAGTTCCTAAATCTCGTTACAGTCGATCGCGTAAACACACATACAAATAAGATAAACCAATAATACTAATTCAAATTCATTCTCATAATCAATTAATTACAGTAGTCTCTTACGTGCGACACTATATGTAACTTGTCTGTCACAACAATGCCGCACATAAGGACAGTCCAACCTGTTTGCTATCATACTCAGAACGGTATTGGAGCTGGCCCGCACTCTGCGTACAAGAGACGCGCAGCGCTTCCGCATGGTCGCATAGAAGCAGTCCGTGTGCGCCCATGCGAACGTACCTGAGGCGCTGCAGTAGCGAGGCAGAACGGCCAAAACCGCTCTGAAAGCGTTGTTAAACTGAACACGGCGGGTGCTGTAGCTTTTTTGCGTGTAATTAGCCCACAGGCTACAGGTGTACATGGACGTGAATTATGCTCGGAAAAGAGTTATTTTCACGCCATCCGAGCAACACGCGCACCTGCGGGCCAGTATATTAACTCTTTTGGATAAAGCCCTCCGCTCCCGTTCCAAGTCAGCATGAAAAATAAAGCAATTCTTAGTAGCAGTATGGATTCTGGAAATGTGCCCAATAGATACAAAGCTTGCATCTCATTGCTTAAGATCTAAAATAAAGCTGGCAAAATGCGGTAAGCAGACCTGTTACCTATGGTAGGAGATATACATACGCATTTATCCCCGAAGAAGTAGGCAGATTCTATCATCTACATTTCGTTAGCCTATGTGGTAATTTTTCTATTTTCACTGTCGAGTCATCGTAAATAACTACTGACGTGCAGGGTATTTAAGCTGCCGAAGTCGACTATTCTGTAAATGGTTTGATGATTTACGATTAATTTACCTGTAAGACACGATACAAAAGGTAATAAAAATCGTCCTGCAATTAATGAATCGTTACCACGATCGCGTTACCGGTCGGTATAATCTATTTCCCTGTTGTCTGATACCTGCTGTTTGATTTGTATTGTAATTCCAATTATTCCAACATTTTGTAAGTAATTTATAGTGCACAATTATCATTGGATTCAAGTAGATAAGTTTAACAATACACTGGAATTCTATGATAAAATATTGACAAACTGTACCAGCAACTTTGCTTGAGCAGAATTTTGATACATTATATATTATTTTTCATTGGTCACTATGCTTGCAACATTTCAACAGTATATGTCCAGTAATTTCTGCGTGAAGCTTAGTCATACACACAACAAACGACTGGGTTTCGAAATTGGTACAATACCAACATCACGTAGCAATTTCCCTTTACGCTGCGAGAAGCCTCGCTTTTTACCCTGTTGTTACCCTGGTGTTACAGGCACTTATTCTCCTATCTTAAAAGTCAAAACAGTAGTACCATATTATACTAATCATACAGTGTATGGATTGTGATGATGTCCTCATAGACTTGTCCGTCGACGGTTGCACCCTATGGATATTCGGTAATTTGATTTCGCCAGTGTGTCTAAACGTGTCACGCGTAGAAAAAAATAGTTTAAAGGTTTTAAATACATGTTTTGTGATCGAGTATTACATGTGCGACGTAACACAATTGAGCTCTTTCTGAGCCCTAAGTAAACTTATCAAGATTTTTGGAGCTGGCATTTCACGTCATGATCTTCGAGACGGCATCTCTCATAAACCTTGTAATTAGGTATTGGCGCATCTAGGAGGACCCTTGTCCCACTTTACTGATCATCAGTCAACAATTCAAAATTGCTGTCAATAAACCTTAATTAGACATTGACCTTCAGATCACCGTGAGACTGACGCATGGACAAACGGCTTTCTCGTTAATTCTTTAACGCTTTAGGGTGGATTATCCAAAGATTATCATGGGACAGCAAATATTTGTGCGGGTGATGGTTATGACGAACTTTATATCAGTGACCGGCGTTTCAAGGTCATTGATCTTTATAAGATAGCTGTCCACGATGACTTGCGTTTCAAGTGGATTAGGAAAATATCTAAGTTGATAATGAACAATAACTTTCATATTTCTTTTTTAATGACAACTCGTGCACTAGTACCTAATAAATCCTATGCCGCAAGGGATTTTACAAACATTTAAGCAACAAAGAACATCCAGACTCGGAACAACTATTTGTGGAGTACACAACTTGTCGTCCCGTGTGGACAGAGTGGCAGTGTTAAGACGATCGCCTAAACTGCTATTATAGATATAATAGCACAGATGGCCACTACTCCATCTTTTTAGATATAATTTATTTGAATGTATTGATACCACTATACAATCGTGCATGGGTTGCTTTCTTGACCAACTTAAGTAGGTATCTTGTTGTGGACAACTATATTGGAATATGATTCGAATGCAATAATGCACATTCGTGCGATGATCCAAAATCGCTGTCAAAATACTATGGATGCTCGTTGTCGAGCATAACAACTTGTATATTGCCGAGATTATCCGTACCGAAGGTTAAGTAAGAATTATACTTTAATTATTAATATAAAAGACATTTAATTGCGTTAATTTTATATTGTGAAGTCATTTTGCACGTGGCATTGTAAAATTCATTAAATGATGTAAGAAATAAATATTCAGAGAACGTTAAAACCTCATAACCACAACCCGCACATGGTGACTGAGATTGAAGAACGATAAAACCAAAGTGAATAAATAGTCTTGGTTTTTTATTCTTACCTTTATCTTTTGCATTTTTGTGCACTCGGATTTGGTAAACAAATACTTATATATCGATATAAAAAATAAATAATATCAGCCGTATATCAAACTGTCCCACTGCTGGGCACAGGCCTCTTCTCAGTGTGAAAAAGATTAGGCCATAGTCCACCACGCTAGCCCTGTGCGGTTTAGCAGACTTCACACATCTTCGAGAACATTATGGAGAACTTTCTAATTCTCTGTAATTACATGAAGGTTTCCTCACGGTGAAATGAAAATGTATATGGAATTCTCTTTTTTTTTAAATTAAACTACTATATACGAATTTTATCGCGTTGTTTATTTAACACTGTACTACATAATTTTGAAAACTGTTACACTACTACTACTACATATGAAACTTTACTAATTTTAAGCTAATTAAATCATTATTAAAACTATTTATATTTAAGTTTACACTTTCCCCGACGTTTCGGTTGCTTTTCAGCAGCCATGGTCACGGGGGGACTAAGATGGTAGTTGTCTTAATGTTCCAGTGTAGTTATTTCAAAGTACCCGAACATAATTTAATCATTGGTGTTTCTATTAACGCAGAATGAGCTCAGAATATCATGAAGTCTAGCTGTGGTTTACTTCTTCTGGGATTTGACTATTTGTATTACTGGATACCAAGCTGGTGGTACATTCCAACCATCTTCTCTATTGAAATTATTTAACATAAAAAACTTCTAATAAAAATAGCCAGTGCTTAAGAAATGTACATTAAATGCCTAATTTAGACGATCATTCATGAGATAGTAGTTTGACAGAATCTCCATAGAACTGAAATAATAACAATAACGTCAGGCATATTAAAGAATTGAAAGATAGATTATTAATGTTGGCCGTATGTATATGAACTAAACGCAAGCTGTTTCCTCTTAATTATATACATATATGTACGAAGTAGGTTTTATACAGTCATGTAGTCAACCAGTGAACGTAAAGTTTTATTTACGTTCACTGTAACCAACGCATTGTCAATTTCCCCGTGACACCCAACACGCAATAACCGTAAAATATACTTTTTGGTATAGAATAGGGAAAACATCACACGTAATAAATGCGTAATTTATTATAAGATAAGTCGTTTATTAGCAAGCAAATTAATTTTATCTCCGCTCAGTATTATCTCATCAAAATTGTTTCTACTTGTTTTGTTAGTACTATCTAGCGTTTAATCTGTGTTGGATTACGTATTCCGTATCTTCTTGTGTTTAAAGTTTTAACCATCAAACCTTAACCTATTGAGTCGCAACGGCACACCGGCGCGGCGGCAAGACGTAAATTATGTCTGGTATTCCAAGACTTGACAGGTTCAAAAAAAGAGACGGCGCTTTAGAGAGTGTATAGGTTTGCTTAGTAGGCCGCGATTTCAGGTCTCGCTTGATCTCTAAGGATGCACATCAAATATGTTGTAAACTTATCTCAAGATATATTGTTCATAATAAATATTGAGAAATGGCGGCCTTATCACTATAAAAGATCCTAATTATAGATAACAAGAATACCTATTGAATTAGCAGGAAATACCAGCGACAAAACATTTAAAGAAAATGTTTAAATAGGATCTACTGCTGTCGCGCTGTGACCGAACGACATATCAATGTGCACGAGTACAGTTTCGACTGATTAATTCACTTCTGAAGTCATCATCTCGTATTCCCTTGTTTACTCTTCCATAACTTAACTGATTTAAATAAAATATAGGAGAGATTTTCTTTGCAAGGTACCTATATTTTGATTCTATAAGTTTCGTTAAATTTATTTAAAGGATGTTTGAAATCTATTTTTATTATATTGTCTTACGTCTATGCAAATATAATACATTTAAATGAAACTACTTTATACGGATTCTGTCGCGTTTATTATTTCAAAACACTGTTATTACATTTACAATGAATATTTATTTTCTATTAGGTATTTACATGTACAAAAGCAACAACCATAATTACAACTTAACTAATATTAACAAACCTAACTACTTATAAAGTGAAACAAAATTAAACGGTACAAAATAAAAAAAAAAGGTCGGTAAATTTAAAAAGCAAATAAAGTAGAAACGAAAATACATAATTTTGAAACTTAAAACTACTTACTATTGTGAAACAGTTTTACCATGTAGTTGCTGTTTACGTCTGTTTAAGCTATTATATAAATAAAAACAATTATATTTAATTTTACACTCTCCGACGTTTCGGTTGCTTTTAAATAGGCATGTTCACGGGGAGACTAAGGGCTTGTACTACCACCTCCAGATAGCATTTATCTGTAAGATAAAAGTCTCGCCACTCTCTTCTTTAACCTAACATAAGTGAGACAGCATGCGATTTATCTTTCGGATAACTTTTACTTGTTAGTTGTAGGAATGGCCGTAAGTTTTTATAATTTAAATAGCTTAAATATAAGTAAACAGTAACTAACTAGTAATAGTGTATAACAATAGTAGTTTAAAGTTTCAAAAATATTCTTAATTCTTAAAAAATACACCTCCGCACAAGAAATTATCCTGTGTCGCGGGGAACTTTTTAACAATAGTAGTTTAAAGTTTAAAAATATTCTTAATTCTTAAAAAATACACCTCCGCACAAGAAATTATCCTGTGTCGCGGGGAACTTTTTAACAATAGTAGTTTAAAGTTTCAAAAATATTCTTAATTCTTAAAAAATACACCTCCGCACAAGAAATTATCCTGTGTCGCGGGGAACTTTTTAACAATAGTAGTTTAAAGTTTCAAAAATATTCTTAGTTCTTAAAAAATACACCTCTGCACAAGAAATGATCCTATGTCGCGGGGAAGTTTTACAAACATTCAAACAACGGACACAAAGAACACCCAGACTCGGTACATCCATTTGTGCATCACACAAAGTTTAGACCTGTGTAGGATTCGAACCTACAACACACGGCGCAATGGCGACGCGACCACTTAAACCATTACACCATCCGGGCAATCATTATCAAAATATGTAATAATAGTGTTTTAAAAATAAAACACGCAATGAAATCCGTATAAAGGACTTTTTTTGTTATCTCTGTTTATTGGAGAGCGAATCTATACTGATATTATAAAGCTGCAGACTTTGTTTGGTTGAACGCGCTACCCTCAGGAGCTACTGGTTCGAATTGAAAAATTATTTAATCTTGGATAGCCTATTTATCAGGGAAGGCTATAGGCTATATAACATCACGCTACGACCCACGGGGGCGGCGCAGTAACCACAAAACGCGGGTGAAACCGCAGACACAGTTAGTATAGTCTAAAGCAAATGTTTTAATGTATTTTTTGTTTACCAAATAAGCCGTATAATAAAAATGAACTATACATAGTAAGGCACTTATCTAACAGGTTTAAAAATAGGTAAGTGCTAAAGATACAAAGGTCCGGCAAACGTCCGCGTACACTCGAATGATTGCAAACAAGTGCTTCGGAAACAAACAAATGCTTTTAACTTTATTTTAGTTTTATAACAACAGGACAAATAAGGTTAGATATAATTATTCTAAGCGTTTATTATGATCTAAATATAAACTACGAAAATGGCTTTAATAAGTATTATTGGCAACGACATTGATTTGTTAAACAATTTTTTGTTGTTGTTTTAGTTGAATTAAGTTTATTTTATTTAATATGATAATTAAAAGAAATAAACTCGCCAGCCACCCACTTGGAATTGCCAACCCCAACTGTTGCAATGAAAAAAGGTTGACAATACCGAACTCCTCTGATAAGGGACAGCCGCGTCGTGAGATCCGAGCGTTCTCGAACTTACATTATGCCGCTTCGAACACAAAATATGCGTTGATACGTGTAACACCTCAGCGCGAGGCATCCTCAGAACAGTTTCGTAATAAATGAGCAACAATACTGTTATTTTTATACCACCCATCAAACAAGTATATATCCCGCCTGATGATAAGCGGTTACTGTAGCCTTTATGGACGTCATAATCGGAGGACATCACTCGCACAATGCTAACCGCTGCTGTAGTCTCATGGGAAAAGCATAACATAGAAGTAAGTAATTCCAGAATCTAAGCGTTAAACTTTTAGTTAGTATATATTACAGATAATTTTATCAAGATAAATATTAACGTTATTACGTTATAAGCTCTAAAACACGTGTAGGGAACGTTGTAAAAGTTGTAATCCTACTTTACGTACGAGAAGGAATTAGCTATATCTACATGGTTTGACTTCGTTTCTTTCACACCTAAAGTAATATTACAATAATGTTATATGTGTCACTGGATTAATATTGCTAATACCTACACAAATCTTCCGACAATGCAACATAAATCACAGTATATTATTTTACTTAATCTGGAGCAGCTCAGCTGGGGACCTTCACAGTAGATTCCAGCTAAACAACCAAGTATTATTTTCCCGCGATGAACAGGGATTTCAGGCTACTTATGGAGGCACTGAGCTGTTCCAAGGGCAATAGTAACTTTTATCTCTTAGGCGCCAGCCTGACAGCTGACCTTTCGGTAAAGGAGTCGCTCGCGTCGCGACTCCTTATCTGAAGGGTCAGCAACCCGCGAGTGATGCCCCTGGTTGGTTTAAGTGTCCATAAAATATGGCAAAGGCCACAAAACCATCAGTTGACCCATACTCTTATTTATCGCCTAGATTTTAACATTTCAAAAAAACGATGGTTGTGTAAAGATTTACACGTTGCAGATTATAAACATCAATATTAACATCGAGGTAGTTTAAATTCTCCATGAAGCAGCTCTAATTTCCTATCTGGGTAGCAGGCGTGATTATATGTGTGTAATATAATATATTATCTCTATAATTTTTATAATATTTTAAACCGCAGATCAAACTTTTAACTTTTTACATGTCAAGACTACTGATTTCTTTCAAATATGTGATGATAGAAGTTTAAACCATAAAAGTTTAAAGGTAAACTATGATTGATATTAGGGATTCAAAAGTTTAAACTATTCAAGAAATTAGAGATTGAAACTATTATTCTCTTAGTGGTTACTATATACAACCTCTTCCATCCTATGTTTTATGAGGAAAAAGGTATCTTGGTACCAGTCAAGTACGTTTCGTAGCGCACGCTGATCAGTTTTACATTCGTACCAACGTCATTGTACGATTAGCGATGTTATTCATGCGCAGTTTACTGAATCACCTCATGCGTACGTGATTTAAAGTAACTTACCTTTTACATAAATGTGCGTATTTTTAAAGAGAGTGTCACAAATATGAAGGAGTGGAAAGAAAGAGGTAATTGTAACCTCACATCTAATTGTAATCAAAGCGACGGTAGCCGTATGGCTATCCCATACGGCTACCGCGATTTGTGATTCAGAATTCGTGGGTTCGAAACCCATTAAAATTAGTTTGGAATTTTTGTAAGCCCTCTATGCTATTATGCTTGTGTTAAGAGTGGGTCATGTCGGTAGTGTACATAGTACTAGCAATTAGTAACTTAAACTTGATAGTTATTTAAAAAAATACTACTACTGTACAAAATACAAACCAGCGTGCCTAAAGAATGTATACCTTCACATAGCGATAGGTCAGAATTCTTCCACACTCTTCCATCGATCTCTACCTACCACTTTAACCAGGCATTCAATAATTTCCATAAAAGCATCTTAATTATAACGTCACCTTTTTTTGGTTCTGCCTTTAAGACGACAAACTTAAGGTGTTCAATTTCTAATGCTTGTAAATTTCTAGGGATGTATTCTGCGGACACCACGCCTTGCGGCCTTGATAGCATCATATATAATAAAAATTTTGGAATGTATGGCTTTATTTATTTCCTACCAATACTTGTGTTTACTCTTCTAAGCCTAGTAGATGAGTTCAACTTGGCTCTATTTTGGTATAAATTAATTTCATACTAATCTTATTTGGTAGACAAAAATAAAATTTGATTATTTTCTTAAATTGTAATTGGTATATTAGGGACTTTAACTGAAGAATTATCTACATGTGAGACTTAGAAGGTCAAGTTATCTAGCACAATGTCAGTCTTTGGATCGGTAACCTATATACATAGTAATAACAGGTATAATAAATTACATAGTTCCAAGACAATCCTGAGGTTAGTACCTACTAGAAATTAAAAGATTAAGGTATGAAAATAATGCGAGGTTAGACTTTCGATTAGTTATTGATACCCAATGCTGTGCAGTTTGTCCGCTATATAAGTTGCGAAACATTTACAAAATTGTGAATTATTCCACCATAAAAAATTATGCAGATTTTTCATTTTTATGATTGTTATATTTATAAATAACTAGCTTCATAACAATTCGTAAATAAAAGTAATTATTAGTGAAATAAATTTATTTACGTCTGGCGCTGACTTTACTTAGTATAAGAGTAGACATACACATATACACAAAAATAGAAACGTTTTTATAGATAACTGAAAATGATCGCATCAGAATTAGCTATCAACTCGATTAAAACTTGTCAATGCTTACCATCAGGTGGATCGATGGTTGCTTGCAAGCTTGAAAACAAGTCAAGATGAAGAGAGCAACTTGCTTCTTATCATTCTCTCTCACACTCTTTGTATCAAAATATCTCTTTGTTTTATATAACAAAGTGTCAAACATGCATTCGGTCAGAAGCCTATGATTGTCAGCCTTGATGGCGTAGTGATTGGTGTAACCGACTGCCACGCCTGAGGTCGCAAGTTCGATTCCCGCACAATTCAAACATTTGTGTGCATGAACTTGGATGTTTGTCTTGGTCTGGGTGTTCCTATGTATAATAAGTATGTATTTACAAAAAAAAGTATAATATGTATGTTTATACATTGTCTAGTACCCATAGTACAAGCTCTGCTTAGTTTGGGCTAGATGGTTTTGTGTGTATGTGGTAGATTATTATTATTATTATTATTATTATGATTGTTTGAGGACTATCATTGGCACGTTGCCGATTACTCCAGAGTAAAAGCTATTAAGATAAAAAATAACGAATAGGAGATTGATTGCTGCTATAAGAGACTCCAAGTACTTTCTAAGATGTCGAAGTGAATAAATTGTTACCTACTCATTTCGCCATGTCCACCGCAGAGAAGATACCATTGGGTCTCTTCTCTCCGGTTTCTTGCTGGAAATATCCAGCCGGCTAATTCGTACCATAATTAACGTCGACCGGCTCTTACACTCACATGATGGCGATATCTGCTAAATTCCGTTAGCCATAGACTATGTATCCTACACGTTAAAACGACTATTAAAATACCAAACACTATTAAAATAAAAACATCTTAATAATGAACAGGTTTAGCAAAGTTTGTGTAATTTTATAATTATGATGTAATCAACATGTTAGAAATTTTATTATTTCCTTGAGTCGCCAGATTGTACAAATTTCCTTTCTGTTGTAATATGTTTATCATAATTTGACTATAAAACATTTTGTTAATTGATATCCTAACGTGCTTTTACTTTTTGCAATGTAATTCCAATAGTATTATTTCTTTAACGATGTTTATACATGATGCAAGTAGCTAGCGTGACCTACATGCGCAAACTACTTGCGGTGTACATGCGCGAGCTACTTGCGGTGTACATGCGCGAGTTAGTAATAAGGGTTGCATGCGCGTGTGGCTCACGTCGGCACGTGACGGGATATTGCGCGTAAATGCTTTGGTCTTTCATGATCAAGTCAATAAGAAGCGTATTATTTGCATAATTGTTTAATGATAACAAAAATAATAATAAAAATAATCTCTAGGTAACATAAAATAACACTCTCTGCTTGGCACTTTTCCAATCTCGGCGTTGTTACTATAAGGAACTTCCTAATATAACAGCCTTATAATATCCCGAATCCGACGTCAAAACCAGATTCACGCTCCAACAGAAGCTTATACCACGGAACAAACGAGACAGTAAGTATGAGTTAGGTATTTAAGTGCATTTAGTACCTACATTGCAAAGACTCAATTGGTTCGTAACCTTACCAATATCAAGGTAGCAGAGATTTGAATCCCATAGGAAACAGACGGCATCGTTGTTGATGTGATGACCCATTAATTATTACAATTTTATTAGACGGCACTAGATTTTTATCACTAAACTTTATCGGCACAGGATGTGTATCAGTTAACCTTTATCAAGTAAATAGCAACTAGATCGGGCCTTGTACAACTATACCAAGCCTTGCATAAGTTTATAAAAGTAGAATTAGGCCTAGTTGCGTAATTAGTGTTATTCAATTAAACTCGCTCAGAAATATAGATTATCGGATTATCAGATCTGTGTGCAAACTTATACATATACGAGATAAGATTCTATTTAAATAGTAACTGTCTGTAGGTATGTTATATTATAACAGCCTACCGCTGAGACGATTTGATTGAAATTTGGCATAGGGATAGCTATAAATCGTAAGGACAAAGTCTTTTAAAAATCTTTGTATTATATCGCGTGCACAAAATTAGAATCTGCTTTTAATGTACTGTGGCTAGTAAAAAACAAAATTATAATATTTTATTAAATACATGACTTTATTTACATAATATATACATAATTAATTATTATTCTACTAATATTAAGCTTTAATATTGACACAAATATTTAAAAAAAAACTATTTTCTATAACAATAAAAAGGTTATATAATTATATTAATTATTAGTTTAGGATACATGGAAATTGCCAGCATCGCTGTCAACTGGTAATGTGCCCAGAAGACTTGCAGTATTGTAACTTTGAATGGCAATGCTGATTCTTTAAGCCAAGAAAATAAAAGTAATATTTATTATTTAATACTTAGTACTACTAGTACTCCTTCATAAAACTGCAGTTAGGTGCAATAAAAATTAATAATGACACTGATTATGGCTAGCTACCACGCTATAGCCGAAATAAAAGATTTACAATTACGACTTGCAAGTGTGAAAATACTATTGACATTATAGACTAGTTATGGCAAAAGACCACACACGTCACAATACATTTTGTAGAGAGTAATCATTAGTCATAAAAATCTCAACATTAGTTGTTTTTCATAATAGCAATACTCAATCTAAGTACCCGCGGGAGTTTACACTGACACCGGACTCGGACGCAAACGGGAAAAAGTATAACCACGGTAAGTTATTATTATAAAGAGGACATAGTAAACTGATTCATACAATTTTCTTGATCCAAATAGACTAAAATAAAATTGTTTGTGCTTCGTCTTCTTTGTGCTATTAATAGCGTAACAAAGATTGCTAATTTCAACATAAAGTTTTGGCAATATTAAATAGTTAGATATAAAATAAAATATGGGTAGGTATGCGTGATAGCTCGCCTTTTTCTTCGCATCTTTGAAGTATTCTTTATGTTTCCTCAGAGTTTGAACTATGTTCATGACAAATTTTATCAAACTCGATTTAGTAATTTAGGCATTTAAGCCGAACATTTATACAAATAGAGTTATTCCGATAGTCATACAAATGTTTTGTTGTGTTTTGCATAGATTGCTTAATTAGAGGAAAATGTCCATACGTAGTCCTCTTTTTGTTTACACTCATATACGGGTGTAGATCCCAGGTACTTTGACCGGTGATATTTTTACAACAGGACATTACAGCTTTTGTGATGTCAAAAATTAGGCAACGTTGAGCAATACTCACCTATACAGAGTGTCCCAGAATATGTGACTGAAATTGTAACGGGAGATTCCTAAGGTAAGGATCTTTCAAATATGCTAAATAAAAAAATACCTTTGTGTAAAAATAAAAAAAACAAACAAGCAAGATTTTCTTTGGTGCAAAAAAATACACCAAAATAATGGTGAATTTCCAAAATTACGTCACTTTTAAAAAAATCGTTTGTCATTTGACGAACCAATCCTTCACAAATAATAAGAGTGAAAATAATTAAAATTTGCCATAAACGAAGCACCTGTAGTTGAAAGTCTGAAAACAATCGTACTTTTTAAAAACTTAGATTTTTTATTTTCACATTAAGACCAAATTTTTTTAATAAGAAATCTAATATCAAGATAAATCAAGAAACCTAAGGAATCTCCTGTTACAATTTGATTCACATATTCTGGGACAACCTGTATACCGTCAATTGTATGGTTTTACACAATACGTCACCCAACCCTATGCCATCGTGCTTTGTGTATGGGAGTTCTGCGGTTATCTTTGAATTAAAATCATTCTATTACGTAAATATACCTGTACCTGTATGAAATACAAAATGTTGTATTTATGTCTTTTTCCAAATTTACATGTATTAACTTTTGTATATTTATAGCTTCAAATTTATCAGTAGTGTCTCCTATCGTCAACATTGTCAATCCTAATTAATCGTCCCTAAGCGTCATCAGCGAAGGCTGCAAAGGAAGAATTCGCTATCAGCCAGTGATGTAACGCTCTCTCACATTATCAAACGCTGAATCCCCTCTAATCCCCGGCTATAAACGAAATCTTTCGTCTCGGCGTGTTAGCATTATCACTGCGTCAGCACACGCTCTATAACTATGTCGGCAATAACCTTACATATTATCCTTTACGACGAGTTAATTCGTGTCGTTGTCACACAAATATTTAGAGCTTGCCGTATAAAAAAAGGACGTAACAGCAGTCGGCGCACGATTCGCAGGCGCGCGCGCCGGGAAAATCATTCTATCGCATCGACCGCTCGAGCCGAACGTCGCTCAATCGGGAAGTGTCATCTCAAGCCGCTAAACAATTATTGTTTTCTACGATGCACATACAAGATACTCCTTTATGGAAATGAAGTGTTAGTGAACAATCACCATCAATGAAGACCTTATTAACATGTGGTACTTAAAGAAGAGTTGGTGTGATCAAATCCTCAGTTCCCATCTGAACGGTTTTGCACAAAACTTGGAGACACCGAGATCTCTGATACTCCAGTTAACATTATCGAGTCATTGGACAAAATGGATTTTAAAAACTTTGTGATTGTTTGCGACATATTTCGCTTTGTTTGACTTTAAGACTGCTGTGATATACGAAGTGTTAAGAGAGTGTTTGGGGATATTTTTTGTGAAGATATTTTTATAGAAGAAACTAGTCAAGATGATGTCGAAAAAGCAACTGGCGTGCATGCTGGCGTTGCACATAATGTACCTGCTTGTGGGTGCGAGCATATTCTACCACATCGAAAGCCCACTGGAAGTCGCTGCAAGAGCTGAAGAAAAACTAGAACGACTTGAAATCCAAAGTAAGTCAATCCAAAAAAATATTTGAAATGCTCTGCGATACGGATGGAAAAATGTTTATCTTTTTATGACTGCAATTCGTCAAATGAAACATTTTATACAGCTCTGATTGTAGCAGCTATCTATACCTAACTATATTATAAATAGATAATAGATTTATATAAAAACCAGTTATCAATATGCGTTTTTAATTACATATACTTTAGATATTTGTCTCATACTAAGAACCTACTATTGATTACTAAAACGATGATTTCGTATTTTAGTGTCACAAGTGAAGACCGGTAGCTAATCAGATAAGTGAATAAAGTCACTTTTAATACTGTGCACTTCATAATGTTTACAATATCGATCCACTTCATGTATCTGTGTTATCTGTATACAAAACTATTCCAAACATTGCAGAAACATAAGTATTTTTTTCTTATTAATTTACGACATATACTATTAAGAAATAATTTATATTGATACATGATACTTAAACATATGAAAGTAGTTACTAGTGACTGCAAAATGTGATTGATCTGTCAAGTCTTAGAATACCAGACAATTAAAAATATATTGTGTCTGGCCACCGGGGGTGCCGCTGCGACTCAATAGGTTAAACTTAGGCAGACAAGCAAGCGAGTTTATTATATCTGAATTTTATTTGGTGGAAATCTCTAATTTTGATCTACTCCTTAGAATTTTTGTATGTATTTAAATGATCAAAAATTAAATAACGTCGCGATGTATCGGATTGACTAACTGCCGATTAAAATTTATAAAATCAATTTATTTCACAATATTTAGACTAATATAAAAAGGAATTGTTCACATGACGAATTATTCATAGTTTTTTTTTTGTAAATCTTTATTTACTTAGTGGCTTTTATTACAGAGTAATATGTTAGCCCCATCGTGGCTTATTCTAAGATACTAACTTACTATGTAATAATAGGCAACAGAAGAAGTCGTTGTTGTACATATAGAATTATTCATCGTTAATTTCGATGTATTATTAGTATTATTTGAGATATCAACATATTTTCTATGAATTTTAAAGAAGATCTTTTCTCAATACGCAATTTTTCATAAACCTTTTTTATTGTATATGTATATAATAAAAAAGCTCAATATATGTTTCATTAGACCACTTAATATAGCGAGTCAAAGTCAAAAATAATTTATTCTTTTAGGTCAAAAAGTAAAACTTATGAGAGTCAAAATCTAGCGTGCTAATTGTTGTCCGATGCAAAACTAAATCATGAACAGGTCAAACATTTGGATATCTCCCTGTATCAATGTATTTTGATGGATGAAATATGTAATGCCAAATCACACATAACCACGGTTATATTGGATAAGGTAAATGCATGATATATAATGGTAAATACAAACATATGTCCTATATTAATATGGGACCATAAAATTGTTTATAATATTCGATATTATTTAACAAAAGCAATCAGTATAATACAAATATTAACTGGCGGAAAGAAATCCTAACCTAATTGCGACAAAATAGAAATGTATTAATATTAATGGTACGTGATATTTTCTTCAATATTAAATAAATAAATAAATTTAAAAATGGTGGTCTATAAATAATACTTATTAAGGAATATGAAGGTTACGCCCTGGAAGATGTTTTGGGTGTGGCATTATATTTAAGTACACACCATTTTATTCTACAAAATGAAAGGAGATATAAGTTTAAAAAAATCGTAAACAATTTTCTTTTCTTTCTTATACATTATTTAAAACTCTTTTGCATTACTAGTTTTGTGAACGAATTCAGTCTATGCTAAACTCGTTTTTCTTATAAGTAAATTATCTCAAACGATAATAAATTAAGAAGATTCGCATTGTTATAAACCTTTAGGTACAACATTTTGGACTATCAGCAAAGAATATCGGCAGTTTACATATACTCTAAGTTTTATTAGATCGATACGCCTGTTCGTGCTCGGAGGACAGAAAGAGATATATTACATACATAGTTCCCTGGCGAGAATTGCCTGACGGAAAAGCCCAATAACAATTTGATCGTGCTTGTCATCGAAACTGGAATCTCACTTTACTATGTAAACATACATAATATGTATATGCAAACCTATGCCACTGCACCAACAAGACGATTAATACGAAATAAAAAAGCAGCATTTGGATTTAAATATAAAAAAAGCAATAAAATTATTTTCTATCAGTTTCTGCCCGCACTGTTCCAGCTATCATAACAGATATAAGTTCAAATATTTTGTCTGAATATCTGGATGGAACCTTAGAGCATCGATAAACCGTGTTCTATCAGTATCCGAAGGCTTTATCCAAATATATTGAACAGTTTAAGCGTGAGTTACAAACATCCAAACATCATCATAAACTTTCACGTTTATAATATTTAGTAGAATTCCTGTTTCAAAAATATACAATAATTATATTTAATGTTTGCTTTCGTGTTCATATGTAACTCGTATTAACTATCAACAGAGCGTATGAAAAACGTAATTTACACTTTTCGTATGTAAGAAGCATGCCAATTAATTGCTAGACACTGTCTTATTATAGCATGCTATTTATGTAGATGCTTCTTTACCATATTTTTTTGTATAGTTGAATTTATTGAGTAGTGTCTGCGAGATATTGAATTATCCAATGGCGTATAAGCCATAGCCAAGGCGTATAAACCAACATTCCAAGAAGACTAAGCTACCTAACTTTGGTCGCAAATTGCATAGAAATTACGATGACGTTGATAAAGCATAACACACGTCTTTGAAAATATGCATACTTAATTCCCGAAATAAAAAAATATTTTCAAAATAACCATTGTATTTTGTATAAGTCTCTTATAATTAGGTGTTTGAAAACTGCAATCTCATAGGTAGAGAGTTAATATATTGCATATAAAAAAATATCTCAAATTTTCTAGCTAAACTTACATAAATGTAGTAAATATCTAGAGATTAATTAATATACATATATGTTGTTTATGAGTTCCCATTAAAAGGCTATATTTTCTACTTGTTAATTAAATCATCGCTTATAGTTATTTTAAAACTAAAGTCATTCACATATGGCAACTCGATTTCTATAAATACATTGTTTGGCGCCTGATTACCAAAGTAGACGGCCTATAAATTTCCACTTGCTACGATTCTGAGGTATCTGTCTTGCAGAAATAGGCCTAGGGTTTAGAACAAGGTACACCCGATTTCTCTTATTTATATCTATACCAATATTATAAAAAGGAAAGATTAGATTTTTTCTATTTGTTTGTTTGTAAGGTTTTAACTCAAAAACTAATTAACCGATTTAAAAAAATCTTTCACCATTAGAAATCTATATTATCACCGAATAATATAGGCTATATTTAATTTAAAAATTAGTATTACTAACATACAACTACTTTTACGCGAGCAAAAGCTAGTCAGTAAATAAAGTAAAATCCACCTTATTTCCCCTTATTCCTCGAATTGCCTTTGAATGACGTGGACACACAACATAGACTGAACGCATATTAGTCCAGGATAAAGTTTGAAGCCGCAGTGGCCCTATAAATCGGGCATTCAATTTAAAGGAGAGGTCGTAAGTAAAAATCCACCCATTACACTATGGACGTGAAGCCACTCCTAATACAAACTCTAGCTGAAGCTGGCACAGTTCCAGGCTCCGTGTAGATACTGAGAATTTCTTGGCAGAAAAGTCCAAATAACACTTTGTACGGTATCGGTCTCAGACGGTGAACGTCACCATGAATAGCTTTGACCGAAGTAGTGTTCTATAATCATATTGCATCTATGCGTAAGTAAGACTGGATTTGAGCGAGCTTATGTACAAAGACTGCACGGATGGCGTAGAAGTTTAAGTGGTCTCCTCGCCACTGCCATTGTGTTGAGTGTTGTGGGTCCCCTGCGACAAAGGAACGCAGAAATAATTACTAGTGCGAGAAATGTCTCTTTTTAAATTTTAAAATATGTTGTGTATCTATACTTAAAAAAGGCAAATATAGCTAGGTTACATAGAAGTATCATCCACGATCGTATTAGCTGACTTTATATGTATCACAAAGTGAGTACATAACAAACAATTAATAGGCCTTTCGTTGTTATTAAAACTATCTCTGCGAGTGGCCATCACACTGGTAATACATAGTTTATGTATCATTCCATTGTCTACATGCACGAGACTTGATAAAAAACTTAACAGCAATTACTAGCGAACATCGATTGAGTTGCAACGTGCACTTGACAGGATAGAAGTACTAGACACACGCAATATGCTGACTGATTTATACATTCGATATAATCGAATATCGATATGATACTGTAGAATTTATGGATCGACTATTGAGTTTTGGAAATGGTTTGATATTTAAATTTGGCTGCGATCAATTGATGACTAAGAGGTAAAGGCCGGGCTCAGGAGACTACTTTGGGTTGGATAATGATGACTGAATCTTGTTCGATAGGATATTCGTAAAAATATTAAAAACTAAATAGTAATAAAGTAGAGATCCATCTATCACATATTTTGCGCTAAAATTAACAACCTAACTAATGATCGAGATGAAGATATAAGATAGTCTTTGTCATCGTAAGAAACGACGTAAAATAAAATGAAATGTATCAAGACGTAAAGTACATATGTCTGGTTAATCGATGTATCTAAGATCATTGACAGTATCACCTTCAGTAGTCGTTCGAGGATGGACGTTATGATAGCACCCTTACACTATTACCTTCACCTTCGAATGATCAGAATATCTCGCTATTAAATAAGAAGAGCCCCGCTGACTTCAGCATGAATGGGCCAGCTCGAGTGGGGAAGGACTACCCTCTCACATAATATCGACGTGAAATAGCAGTATTCCTACTGCTGTGTTTCGTTCGGTGAGTGAGAGTGCCGAAGGCCCAATCACCCTCTTTCCCCCTTCCCGCTCCTTCTCCTTCCCACTTCCTCCTTTCCTAAAGGATCGGCAACGCGCAAGTGATGCCTCTGGTATTGCAGGCGTCTATAGGCTACGGTGACCACTCACCATCAGGTGGGCCCGTATGCATGTTTGCCGGAAGTATAAAGAAAAATATTTGTTTCTAACATACATAACAAGATTCTTGTTCTGTATGATAAATAGACTAACGAATTTTAAAGCACTTTTCCTTAACATTTACATACATAGACTCAAGTTTATATATTTTTGAAGAAATAGGCAGGGACGAACAACATTCATATTTTGACAACTATACTTTATGTCTTACGTAATAGAAGGCGAGTCTATTGTCGTTTACTCAGTACGGTTATATACTCTTGGCTGAGAAACAGTAAGCCAAAAATTTTTGCATGGATGAGAGAATATTATATATATTCTATCACATACACACAACACCATCTAGCCTAAAGTAAGCATAGCTTATACTATCGATACTAGACAATGGATAAACATACATATATACTTCTTTTTTGTAAATACTTACATATTATACATAGAAACACCCAGACCAAGACAAACATCCATGTTCATGCACACAAATGTTTGAATTGTGTGAAAGGGACCCGCGACCTCAGGCGTGACAGTCGGTTACACTAACCACTACGCCATCGAGTCGTCAATGGTAGGTATGTGGTTAGCTACCATACATGGATACATTACACATGGTACAAAAATATGTAGTCAACTAGTAGTTGTTCCGAGTCTGGATGTTCTTCATATCCGTCATTTCAGAAGTTATTCTTAGCGTGAGTGTTGATTATTAAAGCACTTATGACCACGAGAAGACTTCAAAATTGTCGCGTGATGTCGGATAATGAAAAATAATAGACAATAATTGTCTTTTTTGATTTTAATGGTCAGTTAATAAGTTAACTTGTCTAAGGTGGTTGTAAGTGGGTCTACCGTCGGAAAGCCACGCTTCGGCACGAACGGGCTAGCTCGACCGGAGTGATACCACGGACTCACAGAGAACCGGAGTGAAATAGCGCTTGTTTTGTGTTTCGTCGAATGAGTGAGGGTACCGGAGGCCTAACCTTCACCTTCTGGTGGGGGCAAATTTAAAAGCCGGCAACGCACTTGTGACTCCTCTGGTGTTGTGGGTGTCCATGGGCGGCGGTAATCGCTTACCATCAGGCGATCCATCTGCTCGTTTGCCTCCTATCACACATATAAAAAAAAGAAAAAATTAAAAGCTATATATTTTATAAAATACGTAATGTTGTCTTCTATTTACGCGAATATTATTCATTGAAATTAAACTGCTATATACGGATTTTGTCGCGTTGTTTATTTGACACCTGATTACAAAATTTTGAAAATTTGTACATTTATTTTTACACTTTCCTAAATTAAATCTAAATAGTTTTAATAATAATTTAATTAGCTTAAAAATAAGTAAAGTTTATTAATAGTAGTAGTGCAACAATTTTCAAAATTTTGTAATAAGGTGTCAAATAAACAACGCGATAAAATCCGTATATAGCAGTTTAATTTCAATAAAATACGTAATTCAAAACCTATCAAACCTTTTACTCCGTCACGTTTATTTCTCCATTAGCTCTTGTCCGCGACTTTGTAAAACGACGTGTAAAATTAAAGAAGTAGCTACCTATTTATATTGTTTCTCTTTATAATAAGAAGTTGATTTACGTCCATAACACATTTCTTGTTCTTACGGCTTCTAGTCTATGTATCTTCTAGTCGGTGTATCATAATAAAACATGCAGATTTTAAGTTAGACCGCCAACAATAAAACTCATTCAATTTCGTGCGATACTTTTTGCACGATGCGCGTACAAACATATAGACAGGCAGATAGATACAGAAGAAACAGAAAGACCCCTTAGATTAATTTTCCTTGAATATCTGGTCGTTAGACCAGTTACAAATTTATTTATTTATTTTAAATTCAGTCCTAATCCCTCTCTCTACGACTAGTCCAGTTTATGATATAGCGTTCCCCTACACCGACCGTCCGGTTATAATAGTGGGAGCCGCTGGACCTTCCAGTGTCCGAGAGCACCTTCCGGGACCAGTTATAGAAAGACGACAGTATAATCCGAAGGATATGTTATTTCAAACGTGAGGTGTTATTTAAAAGAAAGTTCTTTATTACTTCTGATATATTATCATGTGACACGCCAGCGCCTAAGAAACCAAGGTTTAAATTGTCCCATATTTAATACTGTGTATACATAGGTAGGTATATTATGACAAAGTAGTAGTGTATTGTGGTAGGTTATCGGTCCATCTACTTCTTACTATCTTGTACGCAATATCAATCAATACAATACTCTTTAGTATTTTTCCAAGACTTGACTTGGTACATGACATGTTTCTCACAACCAGAATATTGCAAGCTAAACTTAGATTTAGATATATATATACATCATATACATACATAGTCTAATGCCCAAGGTAAAAGGCAGAATAGGTAGATCAGATTATGAATGTAAATATAACACCCACATTACGCCCGCTATAATATTGCCCACAATAGTAGAGCACTGATCCAGATGCCGCTGAGAATTTCTTGACAGACAAAATCAATAATAGTTTGTCGAGAATTATAACCGAACTTTATTTACTATCGCCGCAATACTGTGGACATTTGTTCTTAATATTATAAAGCTGAAGACATTTTTTGTTTGGTTGAACGCGCTCATCTTAGGTACTACTAGTTTGAATTGAAAAATCTTTTAGTGTTGGATAGCCCATTTATCAAGGAACTATATAACATAACGCTACGACCAAAAGGAGCGTAGCATCAATGAAAAATGTTGCAAAAACGGGTAAAATTCTCTTATGTGAAGCAGACGAAGTTGAGCAGGTCAGCTAGTAACTCATAAAAGGAAGTATAACTATAAAGGAAGAGAAAAATCTTGAACTTGCAACCTCGACCTATAACAATGACTATTCTTTTGTATTTTCTTCTTTCCTTGCGTGTTGTTTCCCTTACCTTTGATTGATTTTCCGGCTTAGAAAATATACTTCACAATTTACAATCAAATTTTAAGGTATCTTTTACATTATAAATAAATACTAGCGTAGTGGGATGTCCTACCTTACAGATATTAGATACAGATTATTGGACACCGTACCGGGTCCCGATTTATAACGGATTTAAGCCTAAAAATGCATATTGTGACCAATAAGGTTTAGGTTTAATGAACTCTTTTTGAAAACCTTTTTAGTTTATTAATTTCAGTTAAGAAATCACAACCAAATTACAAATTAAAACAGTGTAGTGTTTCTTAATTCAAATTATTTCAATTAAGAATAAGTTCGCTTTCTTTAATTAGTCTACTTATCACTAGTTATTACATAAATATAGGACTTGATTTGGTCTTAAAGATATTTCGTCTTTTTTAATTCATTTTACTAGTGAAACGAGTATCATGAGTAATCGGTTCTTTCAAATATGTCTAACAAATAGGACTTCTATAGTAAACTTTATTATCTCATTAATTACATTAATTGAATGAAGTATGATGGGAAAACGGATCTAACCCCTCTCTCGACTGCCTACCTTATCAAAGGTCATTCATATTGTCGCTCGTGTCTCGCGTGGTGGCGACGCGATCGCTGGTGACAGGAAATCCACAATAAGGGCTCTTATTGCCTTATTAATCAATGGATTATATTAAGGTTTTCTATGTAGTTTATGAGTCTATTTTGGAATTTTTGGTACATGAGAGACAAGAATTCGATCGTTTAACCAGTCACTTTATAAATGAGAGCAAACAATAATATTCAGACCTCATTGAAGAATCACTGGCATAGCATTCATATTGCGGTGCATATCTATACTAATATTATAAAGAGGAAAAATTTGATTTTTTGTTTGTGTTTGCTTGTTCGTAAGGATTTAATCCAAAAACTACGAAATCGATTTTAAAAATTATTTCACCAGTAGGAAGCTTTATTATCACCGAGTAACATAAGCTATATCTTATTTAAAAAGAATACTGTTACTAACATAACATAACCTAACCCCCATTTAGGTGAGCGAAGTCGCGTACACAGGCTAGTATTTAATAAGTACAAAGATTTGTCGATTTGGTTCCGTTATCGGATTAACGTATAGTTATCCGAATCGAAATGATATTTGCTTAAAAAGTTCTCTTGCGCTATATTTATAAGAACTCCTTATAGCGCAAGAGAACGTACGGAGTTTAAAAAAAATATTGTAGCTTCCTCATGTCTTGCCACTTGTTCTTCTTGACACTTAACCGCCAACTATTAAAAGCACAACATCACATACAAATTGCACATTTCGAGTACAATTTGCATTGAGGTAGACTGAGGCATACTAAACAAATACTTTTCCTCAAATGTTTTTAAAATTCGAACGTGGTGTTCCAAATATATAACAAACAAAGGATCAGAAACAAAATCGCAGCGCTCTTTTTTTTTTAAACCAGTTCAATGTTTTAGCTTTCATGTTTATTGTTTTTGGTATATACATACATATGTATGCAAGCCCGCGGAGAATTTGTTGCATTCGCCTTAATCTCTGGCGGATGGATTAAATATCCCATTTTTAAATGTAAATGCAACGAGTAATATAAACCCGAAACATCAATAAATCGAGTTTGTTTTCGAGATCTGATGAATTCTTTTTCTGAAGAACTCTATATACCTATAGTTGTTTTTATTTGGCTGTTTGCACTAATAAGTACATTCCATAGATACAATATATAGAATAATAAGATTCGTATAAAAGATTATGAAAAGTTCAGCTTCACATCGGCCATTTTATAATTTCTTACATCCAACATCTACATATATAAAAGATAATTATGGTAGTACTTTACCCAATATATATATTTTTAACCTCTGTCATAAATAAAATCAGATAATCGCGTCTTTAGATTTAACACAATATAATTTTATTGGTATGAAGTATTTAAATGTGAAAGTCCCTGATTTTGCATATTATAGATTATCTTTATAGCATAGATACATTATATAAAGGTCAATTTATTGTCAATTGTAAAGAATATATGTATGTTTATCCATTGTCTAGTACCCATAGTACAAGCTCTGCTTAGTTTGGGCTAGATGGTATTGTGTGTATGTGGTAGAATATTATTATTATTATTATTAATTGTAATTGCAAATTAACATGTAAATAAGAAACATATTTCTCTATTTTACAAAAGGAAAAATTATCCGCACCTAGTAGAGAAAAAGAAATAAAATATTAATTAAGTTATCAACCCAAGAAGTTTATATGGTGCCCCGCTCGACAAACAGATTAGATGTATGAACAGCCGACAGAATTCCTGAAAAGCGCGGCAACAGAATTGAGAGGAAAAAGACCACGAATTAAAAAGTCACATCATAGAAACACATACATGTTATACTGAAGTCCACTAGACATTGTTGTTTTGTACGGTTATTGATTTATTTTATATTTTCTTTGCTGCCATAGAAGCTATAGGTCTACCTTATGGAAGGTGGTACCTACCACATAGACTTCTGCAGTGTAAAGTATTTTCTTTAAACCACGTTTAAAAAAGTACAAGGCATATCCGCTTGGTCACAACTCACAAGCCAAGTCTTCCTTTGTTTTGATATCATTACAAAGATGGTCTCATAGTAGAACTTTTCGTTTTATAAGGTGTCATAAAACAACCAGTAAAAGAAAATAAAAGTAATTTCCACGCCTGTTGGTACTTAAAAGACGCGTTCATAAACATTAAAAGAATTATTGTTGATTCACTAATAAATGTATTTACACTAGTCATGTAAACAAGTTTAGAGCAACAACTGAATTTGAAAGAAAATGTATATAGAAAGAGAGGGGGCGTAGAATTGATTATACCGATGATGTAATATTTTATCTGGTAGTCTTGCCAGTGCTATTGTACCGAGTACTGTGGATTGATCCCCACTCGAGACATTTGTGTGATCCACAAACAGTTGATCCAGGCCTAGGTGTTCTTTTTGTCCGTTGTTACAATGTTTGTAAAATCCCCATGAGCAGGAATTAAACTTGGAGCAGGGTTCGTCTTTTTTAAAAGAAAGAAACAAATCATTGAAGATTCCAGTTGTGGTAACAGTTACGACATCCCTAGATTGATTAAAGGTAACTATTCTCAGTCCATCGTCTTTATTTTTATAGCCTACAAATAAAACTAACGTATAGTATAAGCTACAATCTCTTTTCTGTTCCTAATCACTAACATGACAATAACATGTTACGAACTAAACACTTATGATAGGGCTCTCTTATTCCTTCTTAAGGTTTCTTTAAGGGATTAACTGAGATTTAAGGGTACCCATCATAGAACTAAATTTACTGAATGAGCTCGCAGAATATTAAGCTCAGGTAGCAAAAGGCTGGTGATATAATAAGTCGATGGTACAAGTCTGTCGAAAAATACAAGCAAGTTTCTTACCCAGTAGCAGAAAAGTCCTACAAACTACTTAAAACAAATGGTAAGGCGTACGTTTCAACCAAATTGCAGACGGTTTGACGTCGCTATTTTTGATCTTGTTAGCAAACATATTCAGTAATATCTATTTACATATGTTTATCATCTGTGTGCTTATTCATAATTTAGTTTATACATAGAATTTGATTGAAAGAATCAGTACAGCCATTTTCCTAATTAATTCAAATGCGAAAACAGCTGTTATTTAAACGCAAGCGTACAATTAACGGCCGTCAATAAGACGCAGCATCTGAATGACACACAAACAGAACCATCTTTACGCTAATAAAAGTTCACGAGACTAATAATCTTTTTATTATGTTTTCCCTCACACAATTACTATTTTCGCTTTAATTCTCATGGTGTGTGAGTATAATTTTTTTATTTGACTGAACGGAAGCGACACGATGTACAACTGAACCTAGTTTATGATATTTTATTCTTACTTTGTTTTCCTAGATTTTCCACGCCGGTTAGAAGCGAAAGAAAGATATTGGAAACATAAATTTTATATAGGTCTTGTCGCTCTTGCGATTCATGAATGTATGGCGGGTCCTTTTTACTGTGCATGCTTCTATTGTGTGTTGCAATCATTTTTATGTAAATTAAACAACGACAAAATATATAAATTGTATAAATAAATTGTTTAACACATAAATACATATAATATGTTTGTAGGCAGTCAAATGTCAATTAAACTACAAGATCCTTTTGGATCAGGACTATTGTGGATTGATGACTTGATATTTAAAATATCTCCAACAACTGAGCACAACTTGGAAAGTGTTTGAAGCTTATTAATTATATCTGTTTGAAAAATACATGTTACAGAAGTGTACAGGATAGCTCACCGGCTTTATCTCAGTGATAACAGTATGATGTAAACACCGGACCGACTAAGCGGACCGACATAAACTATATCAATTTATGATGTTCAATTAATATAATTTTAACATGAATAATACTTTAAAGTAACATTAAAGTACTATAAGATACTATATTTTGTCCGCAAATACGCTTGCGTAAATGTAGGTTAGGTTAATACAGATCTCTTTTCTGGATGAAAGGTACCCTCTGTCCTTTTTTGTTCCCCTGACAACGTGTATGATGCGAAATTACATAATGATCAGTCGAGTAGTTTTAGGCGAGTAAGTTTAATATTACTTAGGATGTTATCAACGCTGAACCATAGTGTTCAGGTTCACCTTTAACCACAGATTAGATTCACCCAATCAACTTTTTTTAAATTTAATTTTGATCTCCCGGTTTCTTGCCCAACTATTGGTATTTATAGATATGATATGATGGGCAATGATTTTCTTAGCAGGCTTGGAGTATAATGAAAAAGACGCATGAATAGTTTTCTTTTATTATTGTTAATCTGATTATTATGTTTGTTTAGTATTTTTCTAATAATACTATAATATTCTATCACATACACACAACACCATCTAGCCCAAACTAAGCAGAGCTTGTACTATAGGTACTAGACAATGCATAAACATACATATATACTTTTTTTTGTAAATACATAGAGGTGTCTCTCGCGCTAGAAACCATTCCTGTATCGCAGAGGACTTTACAAACATTAAAACAACGGACACAACGAACACGCAGACTCGAAACACCTATTTGTGGATCACACAATTTTTTGTCCCGTGCTTAGATCGAACCCACAACACTAGGCGCGGTGGCAATCGCGAGGCAACCATTTAAACCACTAACTACGTCATCAGTGCAGTATTATTGGCTTGAATTCTAATTAAACTAAATAAAAAGTACGGTGTTATTATTTAGCTAAGTACTGTGGGTACTCGAAACAATGTTTCAGCAGGATCAAAATAGATTGAATTAGGCAATAATGTCAGTAACAATAATCTATAATTATTGACGAATGGTTATTGTCACTCGCTCTATTGTTTTGCTAATATTTACTAACCGTTTAACTCATTGCACAAGATCAATATTTTTTCCTTTACCCTAATATTGATTGGAAAAATCCTTTATGGATACCCCCTCCCTCGGGGGGGGAGGGTTTTTATGTGAGACTCGCCGCCTCTGAAGGGGGTCGGTATACACACTAAAAACCTGGGGTGAGCAGTCCCTCCGCCGACGGGGTGGGGCGGGATGGGGTCGCGTTAGCAATCACTTTCCCGCCCCGGCGGTTGGCCCGGCTGATGGTGACCGGGCCTCAGCACCTGCGGAAGGGTGGCCTTGCTCACCAAGGCCACCCCCCAGACGTGTGGGGCTGTGCAAGCCGGTAGAGAGTTCCCCGACTATGTACCAGTGACCCCACTATACAGGAGCGAGAAGGGGAGCAAATCGCCTCCTCCTCGCTTCCGTCCGTCTGCGCCGGAGAGGGTCAGCGAGGAGGTTGTTCTCCCTGATCCTCTCCGCAGACAATTGCTGCCTACTCCAATCAATATTATTAATCTTCAGGCGGAACTATAATACTATGACAGACTGAAATAATTCAAATGTATTTAATAAACAGTCCGTATTGCTCCCGCTGCCATCTATCGAACAATTTCAGAAACTAAGTATCCAATAGCGCACAATTTTCAATGTGTACAATTTTGTACCGATACACAGACCTCATTCTTGTAAAAATATTATTTTTGCGCAGCATTTATCACGCCTTTAAGGCATAGTTGGTCTAAATAATTCAGAGAAGAGTGAAGATTAGAAATCTGAATGACAAAACTGATTTATTTCTTCTCAATTTGTGTTATAAATAGAGAAAAGAAAATAATGAAAAGAACCATGTAGAAATCAATGTAACTCAATGTGATCTAGAGTAATTGGTGTATTTGCGCAATTGGTTAATAGAGGTATTATTGGTATATTAATAGAATCTGAAGTTCATTACATATTCCTATTGTAACAAGAGAGCTATTATAAAGCGAAGTACCTACACTAGTAGGTCTACTGAAAAAAAGATACGTTACTACTAAGTTACGTATCTCTTTTTCAGTAGATTCCTTATTGCTATAACAATTATGATAAAAAGGTTGCATTTCTTAACAGCTTTATAGTTTTAGTATATTACCAGTGGTGTAGCGTAATGGTGGCGGCTGGGGCGGCCCGTCTCGGGCGGCGCTTTTAGGGGGCGGCAAAATTTTACAATAAATAATAATAACATCCTGAAATAATTGAACTGTATAAAATATTGATACTTGCCGAGAAATTCTTTAGAATTAATAAAAATTATAGTCGGTTAAATTGAAACACCTAAATAAGTGAGCGGCAAAAGAGAATTCCGCCCCGGGCGGCTGACACCCACGCTACGCCACTGTATATTACTATACCAATTGCCACGGTGACATAGCAGTAGTGTGTGCGACTACGTGCAGGAGATATCTGGTTCGAAACCTGGGTGGGCAGTGTTGTACGGTTTTTTTGTTAGGAGTACAAAGTCTGTGTCCAATAGACGGCAATAGGGTGATATGTATGTATTTTACTAGACCGTCTTAGCTCCGCATGATTATGCACTATGTTAGCGTTCGATCGTGTCCTAGGTCGATAACTGTAATTAATATTTTCTGTTAGAAAATTCTCAGAATAAGTATGAAAATCTATTCAGTTAGTTCGATTGCTCCCTATTTCATTCGAAAGTACGAAACCTAGCAGGTATAATAATATACCTCTAACTACCCCATTAGTGAATATAGAAGCGAGTATCTATATGTTTTTAAAAACTACTTAAGTTTTAACGTTTATTAACAGTTTAGCAGGTTTTTACATTACCTTGCTAATCTGAACATCATACCAGCATTGTATAGACAGTACAGGATTCAAAACAAAAACAGACTATCCTCCCAAATCGTTGAAGTCTAAACGAAGTAATTTCTTAGTCATAAAATTAACGTAGCCAATCATTGTCGGTTGGTGCCCATTTGGTGCTATTACACTGTATTGAATCGACTGATTCTGCGTCTTACAACAAAATATAAGCATTTATCTATCGCGTATTCACGAAACTAAGGACGATTTTTGTTTGAAAGATGGTGATTATGACAATATTTTAAGTCTCTTTCCCAAGTAACACCTTCCTGCATTGTCATTACCATGAACTACTGATATTAGATCGCATTATTTTAATACTCTTGAGCATTTACTGATGACCGTACAATTAACAGGATCATCATGTCCAAATCATTTAATGAATTGCCAATAATTAGTGTTACAGTACAGGACAATAGTCATGACGTGCAAATAGTTAAGTCACCATAACATTCAAACAAATGTATCCTTTAATTACACGCTAATTAAGGCTTATTTTCCTGTTACGTATATCAGCAAAACAATAATCACTATTAGTACCTAAGATTATTTGTTTTAAGTTTATATTTTGTGATCGCAGAAAAGAGATTATTTGCTGTAATTGACAATATGTCTGTTTATAATCGCTTGTGGATGGAACATGCTTGTTTTGATGACACCGATTCATAAATATCGAGATTTTATACAGGTATTGTTGTAATATTACGAGAATATATTTACAAGGAAAGTGTCATGTAGTTGTATATTTCTACACTGGCCAGAACTGATAGCAATAAATATCTGTGATGTGTTTTGATATGGCAGTAATTAGTACATTTATATTACTAATGTGGTACAATGATTTAATAGTTAGATACATGTTCCGATAGCCGTGATGATGATGGAATTAATCATTACCGTCTAACTTTATAATGGCAATGAAAAAATAAAAATAGTTGGAGCTCGCTTTAAATATGGGATTTCGCCTAAACTGATACAGTCCAACTAGGGTACTATCTCTGGCCTACAAAAGATTGTAGTCAGCATAACAGTGTTGTTTTCCTATTGAGTACAAACATTTTGGACTACATAGTAAGGGTATTGCGTTTTGCCCAGTGATCTTATGCCCTTGGCGGTAGGTGAAAGTTCGGCGACGTGCAAATGATATCTCTGCCTTTACAAGCTCCATTAGATCGAAGACCGAAACGGCGTACCATTAAATAGTTTACCATTAAATTAGTGTGCCAGTAAAATAAAAAGTACATATGTGATTTTAAATAATTATTTGTGTAATAAAAATTATATTATGTTATTCCTTTATACAAAAATAAATCGTTTTATTTAGGAACCCATATAAAGACTAATAAATTTGACATATATCTACACAAAATCGTTGCAGTTGGAGAGCACGATGTGTTTGATGATACTCACTAACTCTCCAAGAGAGCAATTTAAAATTTTTAACGACGTTTTATGGTGGTATTCCAATGCTGTATCTAAATAGTTACACAATAAATGTTTTATTTTTGATTATGTAACATATTGATGGCTTTTTACAAAAAAACTTAACAAATATCAAATCCGTCCTTGCTCTATTTGGTCACTCTTTAGTGAGTCAAAGAATAAATCTCAGCCAGGATTTTCTTAAAATTAAACCATTTTCTTTTCTTAAGACGTTTTCTACTTCTATTATTATATATTTTATAGCGTTGTGGACTATTAGCTATATAATAGTACACAAGGCTATAAATGTTTGTAGCAAATTTCATATTGCCTCAAAATCTTAACATCAAATACCGAAGAAGTGAACTATCAATGTAGTTTTATTAGAATACTACAGCAAGTTTATCTACGCAACTATAACAATTATTGTTTTAGCACGTTATAAACTCGTTATAGAGACATAAAGAAATGTTTATGTGCCGCCAAACCAGCTGGATTACCTTAAAATTACATGTCGGTCATGAGCAACTTACATGCAACAGCAAGCAAGACCTAGCTTACTGATTACCTAGATATGTTATGCGGCATCTCAAGACTTTGTTTATTATTATGAAGAGTTGTATTCATAATTATTATATTATATCACAGCGGGATCGTTAGATTGTCACACAGAGGTCTCAAGTTCGATACTAAGGCACACACCTTTGACTTTTCGAAATTATACGCGTATTTTGTCGCCTTCAATGGCGTAGTGGTTAGTGTAACCGACTGCCACGCCAGAGGTCGCGGGTTCGTTTCTCGCACAAGTTAAACATTTGTGTGCATGAACATGGATGTTTGTCTTGGTCTAGGTGTTTCTATGTACGTGTTTACAAAAAAAAAGTATATATGTATGTTTATCCATTGTCTAGTACCCATAGTACAAGCTCTGCTTAGTTTGGGCTAGATGGTGTTACGTGCATGTGGTAGAATATTATTATTATTATTATTAAATAGTTACTTTACCATACAAATATCAGAAGGAAACCTGCATATCTTAGAGTTCTCAATGATATGTGAAGTCTGCCAACCCGAAATAGACCAGCGTGGTAGGCTACGGCCTTAATCTTTTTACACTGACAAGACGCCCGTTCGTAGCGGGGGACAATGTATATTCGGGACTGATATTATTGAACACTAAGTTAGTTATGTTAAAACGTTTCAATGAGAAAAATAATATTGTAGCGAGATAGACTCGAATATTACATGAATAGAGAATAAAATTGTGCTTGTAATAATAATAATAGTAATTTATTTATTGATTACAGTGGTAAAACATGAATACAGTCCATAAAGTACTTAATATAGGTAATATAATATGGGTGCCTGTACTAGGGTCATCTACATGGGCACGCCACGATCGTGGCGGTAAGTCCCGTGTTTGAGGAGTGGCTGGAGAGGCGCCATGGCGCCCTCACCTTCCGGCTGACACAGGTAATGACTGGCCACGGTTGTTTTGGCCAGTTCCTGTGTCGTATACGCCGGCAAGAGACGCCCGGTTGTCACCACTGCGGCGACTGCCGCGACGTAGTTGAGGACACGGCGCTGCACACTTTGGCGGTTTGCCCCGCCTGGGCATCGCAGCGCCGTGAATTGATCGCGGCAGTCGGATTGGTTGCCCTCTCGCTCCCGGCCGTAGTTCAGTCTATGGTCCGGAGTGAGAGGTCGTGGAACGCCGTCGCCTCCTTTTGTGAGGAAGTAATTTCCATCAAGGAGGCGGCGGAGCGGGAGAGGGAGCGTTTGAACCCTCTCCCCAACCGCAGAGCCGGGCGCCGGAGGGCGCGAGACGACCTCCAGCCACCCTGAGGTTTGACCTGGGGGTGGCGGGCTTTGTGGGCCTGCCCGCCATCCGTTCAGCACCAGGTCCGAGAGGCGGCGTGCGTGTTCCCACGCGCGCCTCTGTTGTTTCGAGTCCGTCTCCCCTCTAGGGGGGACAGTAGGGAGTGTTAGAAGTGCCTTTGGGTAGATCTTTCGTGTAGTGGCCTGCCGTTTCATACGGCGGGCCGAAACCTCGGCGGGGTCGCGACCGCATGCGAAAGTGATTCGCGCGGCCCCGTCGATAGTGGTTTTGTCGAGGAACACCGTGGTAGGTTTAGTCGGTATTCCGGGAGGTACATTTTCTTCTTAACATCTTCTTTTACCCCGGCGAGTCCGACATAACCCCTCCGCCCGCCCCCGCGGAGGGGTATGCATCAAGCATACCCCACGTAAAAAAAAAAAAAAAAAAATAAAGGGTCATCTACATGACGCAAGAAGCATGCGCGAGTAAGTAACTTGCACTTGTAACTTGCGCGTACTCCATGCGCGCGGTAATCATATACGCTACTTGCGCGGTCGTAACCCGTGTGCATAGCCTGTATAGTTACTTAAGCATGTTACCTTCCTCGCGTACATGACAGGCAAATTAAAAAGATAAAAATATCAAGTCACTGTATCTCAGAGACATTTTAACATGATAGTTGTTCGAAGCAAATTCAGTTTCTTTAAATAATTATATTAATAGATATGATATAACGTAATATTTTAACTGATGTTATCTTAAAAGCTTGCTTGCTAAAGCGTACGATGATTATTTTTAAGGGACTAGCTTCAGGAATATACAGTCTTGCATGAATGTAGAAACCAATCCGTATTCCTGCAAGCATCTGCAGATATAGGACTAGGTCCCCGTGCTCTGTTAAGGACATATGACTCACTCCCAATAGAGAACCAATGACGCGCTACTAAAGTTAATGGCACACGTTTCTAGACTATGTGCTGTACTGAGGATTTGCTGACAGAAAAATACTTTAACTGACCCAGGTATTGCACCCAGGACCTCGCAGACGCACACTTATGGCAAGGGATCAAAATAGTAGTATCATAATGATTACCTAGAAACTCTTATTATAGAATTATTAAAGAATGTAGCCATAATTCTCGCTAACCTATGTCTTTGGCAGATCGTATATTTCTTGTTCTAGTTTACATTTTAATACTAAAAATAGCTGACCAATTTATAGGCACGAATACTTATTATAGTGATCATGTACTAGTCCAAACCTAGTACTCAGATACTGCATCAAAGAGAATTATATTTTCCCTATAACAGAATAAAATTCGACTGTAAATACTTCTGAATAGAGTTAAAATTTGCGTGCACTTTAAATAGGCACAATAAAAAAGTGTAGGTTCAAGTTTTTCTATCTATTAGCCTGTAACCTAGCTTAAAGGTGCCTTATATGGCTGGCCACATTTTATATGTCTCTGAATGCTTATTTTATTCAATCAACTTTTTATATCGAATACGTGAATGTGTGATCATATGTTTTAAATTAAGTTATTAAGTATACCAAAATAAACATTAAAGATTATAATTATTATATGCTATAAGAAGCATGATTTAATAATTTGGATAGTAAAGCCTATAAAACCAACATCTTCTCTGAAGCTTTATTTAAAAATAGGCTATGTGATTTATTTTAGTCTGCCTCCTTGGCCATGTACACTTATTCTTGCGTATGATCATGAAGATTTGATTACCAGGTAGGATAGTGTTACTCAGTTTTAGATAAAAAATTGGTGTAACAACACGGAACTGTGCCCAGTAGATGACAATAGGCTGGCCGCTTTTACTTGGGAGCTAAAAGCTATAGTTGTGTAAATGTGAAGGTGAAATACAGTTTTAACTCTTTGGGGTATATAGGCAACAGTCTATGTATTTATGCAAGGTTTTACGCCATATAGTTAATTGTTGCTAATTTTAATATTATTTAAATATTTTTTATTATTTGAACACCTATACGAAATAAGATTGTCGATGATGAGCACCTAAAAGGTTACAAGGATGGCTTACGTACTTATTATACCACTGTATTACACTAGTATGTGGAAAGTGGCATTTGGCAATCTAGGGGCAGGGGCTTTTACCTGTCAGCCACACATTCGTAAACGAGAACATAAAGAAATATAATTTACTGCACTAAAATCATACATAGTTATTTATAGACGCTATCAAATAAAAGCTGTGGGATTAGATCCTAAACCTTTACACTATATACCTTTAAATTCTTGCTTTCGTTATTCAACCACCAGAATACAAACGAAGATCTCAAATATGACCTAACATAAATCGTAGTACCAAACCTTGAAATAAAAATCGCAACATCCGACCTCATAAAAAGAGTTCCTCTGTACAATTTCCTAATACAACACATAAATCAATGTACCTGGCCATTTTTACACATTAGAATTCTGTAACCGTGTGAGGAATGAGGAAAAATACGTCAGCGGTATGAGGCCGGTCAGGCAGACGTCCTCAGTGCCGTTGCCTCGTCGGCACCTGAATCTTTGATAGTGGGCGAATTTCCTCAAACAACCGACGCGTGTGTTGATCTATTGTACTATTAAATTGAGTAATAGGCTTCTGGAAAGTCACAGGTCAAGTTCATGTTGTTTGTTTATGTGGATGATAGTCGTTTGTTCTAATAGATGGTAAAGGAAAACGTGGGTGGCTTACTGTTATTGCAGGTCATTAGGAGAAAATCCTACCGGTAATTTTATATGAACTGATGAGTCGTTTCAAGTCTGCGACTCCTTGTGGTAGATAAATGATCAGCTTCGGCAATCATAATTGCAGTCAGTCAATGACTGGGCGATCTCGTAACGAGTATCGTATACCGAGTATTTAGAATTACGAATCTTTTATTTCCGGCGATGTATGTACCTCCAATCTTTGGAAATAAGTTCTTTAACAGAGTGGCGGTACTTTTTTATGGTGAGTGTGTCTGCAGTATATAGACTTCGTAAAATTTCTTACTTAGGAGCTGTGCTGTCATTACATGTCTGTGTATTTGGGTTGGCAGGAGCACAAGTTATTTTATTTCTATAAGTGTCTATAGGCAATGCGTTTGTTATGTATAATTCTACTAAACCATTCTGAGACTGGATTCGGTGGAATAATTAATTGATCATATTATTGTTATATATATTATTATTATTATTAAGCCTCTATTGCTGGTAACTAAACAATATAAACAATAATATAAAAAGGGTTGCTTATAAACTAACACATCTGGTTAACCGGTTTAGTCATCAGCGGGTCCTGTGACATATAGGCCTTCTCCAGCTGCTTCCATTCTTTTCTGTCTCTTGTTTTCCTCATCCAAGTACCGTCACCGACTTTCTTGATACTTATCCATCTTTTTGGCATTTTTTCATTTTGCCATCGCGTGGTTGCCGTTTAGTCATTAATAATGTCCATTTTATTTTACTGTCTCTTGTCATGTGTCCTGGCCACCTCGATTTTATCAGTCTTACTGTCTTTATTATATCTCTCACCTTAGTTATGAATGGTATATCATCTGCTTTCATGCGATCTTTTATTGTAACACCTATCATGCTTCTTTCCATTCCTCTAATGTTCCCTATTTTTTTTAGATGTATTTGATTCAGCGCTCAGGTTTGACATCCGTATGAGAGACATGGCAAGACACACAAGTCGAACACCTTTTTCTTGACAAATATATGAAACTGTTTGCTCTTAAATATCTCCTTGAGTGACCAATATCTTTCCCATATGCATGGAAAAGATATTATATATTAAAAATTTCGAGACACCCTACGTACTATATGCTAATAAAATTGTAGACTGCCTCTTGCTGCTGCTAATGTGAAAAACGCTATAAATTTCCATTTATGTTTGATCAATATTACTTGCGATCGTGAGATCTCGGTTTCAATTCCGGAATCAGATAAAATGTTATTAGGTATTTTTGTTAAAAAGTTCTTAGTAGCGTCACGCAGTCAGAACACTCATCGAGACTCTGTGCTGCTTCTGAAACCTTCCAGGCATATAGTTTTTAGAGGACAATAGACATAGATTAAAAAAAAACATAGCTGGCGAAATGTGGTTACAATACATCTCTGCCTACACTTTTGATGTTATACACGCGTGAATGGATATGTAAAACATGCTAGGTATAATATTAAGTGTTGGGTATAAACCATTACGTCGCTGATACCGCATCTCAGGGCAATCCGGTGGCGTTTAATCCACACATGATCGGAATAACTAAGTTGTCTTCCTTTACTTTGAAAGACGTCACGTAAAAATTTACATCAATGGATTTTTGATTAAACTGTTACATTTGTTCGGACTTTTCCCGTAATTTGTTATTTGCTGATATGAGACTTGGAGTATCTCTGTTGATTTAAGATAGCACAAATTATTAGCTGTCTATATCTAAATTACTGATTGCTCTTTCCAATAGAATGGTCATTGTGAAAAATGTCATCAATTGTTATTGAAATATTGTTGTGTGAATTATGCAATCGTATTTTCAACCAGAGATTTAGGATTTTGTAAGATTTGTTCCTTTATTAGGACAGAAATATGACGGTGAAAGAAATTACTTATTTTATTGGTAATATTTCTTATTCGTTATCAAAGCTTATCTTGATTATCTTTAATAGTTTTTCTGATTTCTTTATTTTAAGAGTCAGCAAAAGTTGTTTCCATTTACTAGCTCTTACTTTATTGAACAGTTTCTGTCAATAATTTTCGAATGCTTAAACGCTCCTACACTTCATAAACTTCTCTATTAATATAGAGAGTGATATGAACTTCTCCTTTACTTCAATTATAAAGCGCAGGAAATGTACCAAGCAATCAATTACCTGCATGTTTAGACCTACCATCCAAAAAGTAATAACCTTGATGTTTAGTTCGTTTACCATATAACCTTCAATTCTGCATATCTTTACAAGCACGACAGGTAACTGTGACCACTAACATATAATAATTTACTACTGTGTGTTCATGTGACATTGTATAAGTAAACATTCGAAGACCTCTGTAAACATGGCAGCGTGATCTGAAAATTAGCCTTTAATTAGACTTGTCGTCTGTCATCCTTGCTCTACGAAAATATAACGTCATTGCCTGACATTGCCAAATTTCTTAAGAAGCTGCTATTTACTATCAGTTGAACTACTGCACCCTCGCCTGCCATGAGAGGCAATCAAAGTATTTGAAGAAACGAAGGAAACGAGGAAACTTTGTTATTTTTCTAATTCCTACTGGTTAATGCTTTTAAATTAATATATAATTATTATTCTCAGTGACTGTCCATTCCAAGCCAAAACCCCCATACAAAGTGGACAGTTCCCTTTTATTTAACTTGGAATGTAGGTACTTATATAATTGCGCTGGCATCCAGTTCATAATCTTGCTTGTGTCCAGGCTTGGAATTGTCAGTTAACATGTTTTTAACAACCCTATCAGCGATATCGTTATGTAAATTTAACAAATGGACATGCTGACTTTTTCATGTTATGATTGCCTTCATTACTGCAGAAAATTCTTAAATATAATATTAACTGAACTTTTTAGATTGACACAACACAAGTGCAGCGAACCAAGATGTCTTTTCAATATATTTTATTAGCGTTTATTATCTGTAGTGATCTTGCGTTAAGTTTAATTAGTACGATGATTTCAAGGCTCATGTTGTGCAGTAAAACTTTATAGACCAACATGAGTGTGGTCACATAGGACTGTCTTGTCACCTCTTTTACCATTTCCGACGTCAACGTTGACCCGGCGGTTTTGCCGCTAAGTCATTGGAAAATATACATGACGAAAAGTGAAAACTGTGGAAATTCTATGCTATGATTAGTTGCTTGTGATGGGTATTGTAAACCCTGTGGTTTACAATACCCATCACACCAGGTTTAGTGAAACTCAATTAGAATTTACCTGGCTGATTCAGTTACTCCTGTAGGTGTGTACCTGCATCAGATGGGTACTAAAGTTCCTTTAGTGACCTTAGTTATAAAACAGCGATTGAAAGTTTACTACCGGTAATTTCTTTTTCTACGACTGACTTAAATTTTTGTTAATGTCCCTCGGGGTGCAATCTAGTCAGAAAGTACTAAAGAACTTGTCTATTAGTGATCCTTGCTGAAAAACAGAGCTTGAAAATTTACTGATGGTTAATATCTTTCTTTTACTGCTAAATTGAATTTATTGTCAATATGACAACCAGCATTAGAATAATATAAAGCGACAAACATAAATACTACAAAAATGCCTCTTTACCTTAACGAAAGCATTGTTATACATGTAAAAGCTCATGTACGAAATCTAATAGTTACAAGGTTGTATAATCACCTCGAGCACTTGATAATTATAAAATTGGTGATAAAAGTATTGTAAATAAAGTCTGGTTTAGACCGTCACCGTGGCGTTTATGAGAATTATATACAGCAACACGTTTTCTTAGATTGACTTTAGTACTTTGCGTCTAGTGACAAATAGTTGACACATGATATAAATTTTCTGTATCCATATTCTCGTATGTTTTATTACGTAAACTGAAAATCCCGGACATTGTCCTATTAAATAGTTGTTTTAAGTAGTAGTCATTTAGAAATAAAGTAATTATACGACTGGTTAATGGATGATAGCTTAATACATAATTTTCATGTTTTATAATTTTGATTTTATTATTTATTTTATTCAGTTTGCCAAATATATAATACATTGAAATAATAAAAAATCTAAATACTGATAAATTTACTAAATATAGGCCAACCAGCACTTATACATAGTCACGTGACATGATACTGTGTTAAATTATAATATATTATAGAAATTGATAACAATAGATAGGGCAGAAATCGATAAAGTTATAATTTATTTTATGGTTGTTTAACAGAAAGAAGTAAATTAAATTTCGCGGTCATAAAATAGTCTTTTGGGATATTTTGCGGTCCACTAGATTTATGATTCTAGATTTATGCAGTAACTACCAAAAGCAGTTATAATATTGTAATATTAGCCCTATTAACAATTGTCCTAACAGATCTTGGTTTTAGGGCCAAAGTGTATTGCTTGATTTCTTACACCTTCGAGAACTTAATGGAGAATTCTCAGATACGTAGTTTTGCTTGCAATGTTTTCCTTCGCCATTAAAATAAACGATGATCAACTTTTTATATGCATGAAAAGTCAGATGATCTTGCCAAGACTAGCGTCCACTAATTTGGCATTCCAACAATTCCCAACTTAGCTATCGTTGCTTAACAGCGACAAATATTGTCATAAAATATTCCACGGTCATGATGAATAATATAGGCTTTTATTGATCCTGTGTAACTTTAACAATGGCAATGTCAACGTGCTAAAGGACAAGCTCACACTAATGATATTACAAATAATTTAAACCCCTAATGTGCGAAGAACGGCGCTACCGAACACACAGTACTAACTACAAAGCGTTCTTTAAGGCTTTAAACGTCACAATGGTTCAACGACTAGTGTTCACGATTCTCTAATAACTTTGTCACAAATATGAGCAAATAATATAGATTTGTTATTGTTGATAACCGTTTACACCGTGATTCATGGTTGTGTGATAATTAAAACGAGTTCCCTGTTGTGCTAACCGTTTCCACATCACGCAACCGTTGTTAGATATAGTTATAACTAACCATAGCACTGTTCAGGGAGTTTCAGGAAAAGGTTGTAGTACCTATCTATGTAGGTATGACGTATGTATATATCAATTTAGGTAAGATCAAGGCTCACGTACTTGACTAACAAATTTTACAAAACAAATTTTGAGAATTTTGTTATTTCTGTAACGCAGTTGTATAGAGCCTGATCTTGAGCTTGGTATGTTTTGGTAGAAATCATTTTGATGTCATTAACATGCCTGTAGTAGTATTATATTATCTGTGCTGTAGTGCCACTTGACTAGAAAACACTACCAGTCGAGAGCGTTGTGAAGGAATCTTGTGACGTAATTATTTATGATAAGAATTGAAAAGCGTATTGTAGTTTCACTATAATAAACTGAGAAGAAAATCGAATTTTAATAATTAATTAATTTTCTTTTAAAATTGGTACGTATAGAGGTACGTATAGGTTCGAACTGAAATGCTCTTGCGGTTAGACTTAACCTAGCTTTATAATGTATTTACTAGCTTATTTTTCTTTTACTAAGAACTGATTGATGATTATTAGGGCGCTGATTATATCAGTGAAACAATCGCCAATCTTTTTTTACACTTTTTCTTTTTTTTTTTGTTTTTACACTTGTCCAACCTTCGCCTTTTCTTTGACTTCCTACGAAAATATTTTCTAGATTTCTATTTTTATTTCCCTCTCTCCTTTGCCTTTTATGTTTTCTCATTCCTGGTATTGATCTTGATTGATACAAGGACCTTACATTCAACTACGTCCAAGATTCCTTTACCTAAGTTGACCTGATGAGCTATCTATTTCCGAGGTAGGATTTGAGGCTTGTCTATAAGAAAATGTTGATTTGCATTGAAAAGCTATGTAAACGCACCATTTACATATAAACCACATAATTAACATGCAAACTAGCAGATTTCTATGTCAGCTTCATTGCTATATAATCGATTTTCATATCTTATTATCTATACATAGAGTATCTAATTCTTAATTATCCTCTTTTATATGTAAGGATATTTGATTTATTATTATTATATTTATTTTTCCAACTTAATAACGTTAAGAAATTCTGAGTTGCTACCCAGATAGCATAGTCTGAAATTGTGCTCAGGAAACTGCAATAGACTCGCCCTAATAATATTGTGACCACGCCTGGTGGTCGCCGTTGCCGTTAGGTGATTTTAGGTGTGTTTATATGTTAGGTATTAATTGTTGCCAAATTATGGGTAGTATTCACATCTAAATACCCTTTCGGAAGTAAAGGCAAGGTCTGTATGAAAAAATCATTGCGGGAGGGAACATCATGCCACTTAAGGCAGCGAATTGAAAAGGACGGTATGACGGTATGATGTTATCGCGTCATGGAACATTGTGATACAATGAAGTACACTTGACTAAAGTACGCATTTTGACATTACATTCCAATGCCGTATCATCTACTTGTAATTATAACTACTTTATATTATTTACCTAGGTATATAATTTAGTTTATAAAAAAGAGAATACCTGCATTATAAGTAATTTTTGGGTCGCTGGGGACTTAACAAAAATTCAAACAACGAAGACAAAGAACACTTAGAATAACCAAATTATTATTATAAAAAAAAAAAGGTTAATATTAGGAGAACCATAAACACAGGTATAGAGAGCTTTTGGTAGCTTACTATAGAATAATGATCATCATTGTAAATGCCATCGGTTAATACACGGTATTTTAAGCGGTGTCGCCAAAATGACGATATTATTATGATTTAATCAGTATTTTAACTATTAAAAAAGAGATAGAGCGGAATGCCCTAAAACCTACGCTCGAAATCTTTAACTAGGGTACTCTGGACCAGTCCGACTGGCGAAGTACCTCCATCCTACAGAAGACTGTAGCCAAACAAACTTAGTTGTTTCTGTGTTCAGTATGGTTTCAACAATCCTTGAGAGGCCGGTGTCCTGTGAAATGAGAGGCCCAAATATAAATGATCTTTGCCTCTTGCACAGTACAGAGACTTGTATTTTAAGGTTTAGCTTTTTTTAATAAGATACACGCATGTGTGTTACAACTGCTCATAATCATCGACTGGCGGAACATATTATTGTTTACCAACTTGGTCGTAAGAATAAAGTACGGGACCTAATTAATATCTTGCAGTTGTTATCCCTGTACAGGTGCTCTACTAACCCGTTTTGGGCCACGATTGTGATTGATTGTAGGACCCTGAGAACGCCGTGTCTAGAAGTAGGACAGTGTATAAAACAGTGTATATATTTGTATCTCTTCTACGGGTATGTTCTTAACACGTTGAGATAAAACCCGGCCCTTGAAAGGATTACACGGGGACATGGGTCCAACGTGCAGAGGCCCTTCACTGTCGAATCCCGAGAAGACCGTGCCTAGAAGTAGGACAGAATATAAGCAAGCCGAATATTATAATTTATAATAAAATAGAGGATTAATATTTATATTTAATTTTATTTTAATCGATTGGATGGCTCAATTAGTCACGAGTGTTGTAAATGGCTCCACATCAAAGTTTCGTAGGAGCTGATAACGTAAAAATATCATTAACAATCCTTCTAATTGATACCGTAGAATGTATTGTCATTGATAAACGGATTTATACGATGTTACGCCCATAGTTACCTCACTAAGAGTATTGCAATCCTTAGCTTGTAGGTTTTGCTCTACCGACGCGGCGACATTTACCTATTTCTGATAGCTAGCTGGGGAAAAGCAAAAGCAAAAGCAAAATGCTAGTAATCCTCATTAAAAGTCTTTTAGTCCTGGACTTCACAATATACATAGTGTCACGCCTATATCCCCGAAGGGGTAGGCAGAAGTATATATATATACTATATTATTATCAGCCCTGTATTAAACTCCCCCAGGGTCCACCACGCTGGCCCAGTGCGAGTTTGCAGACTTCACATATCTTTGAGAACAATATTGAGAACTCTTAGGCATGTAGGTTTCCTCACAATGTTTTTCTTCTCTGTTAAAGCAAGCGATAATTAACTATTTAATATGCACTTAACTTCGAAAAGTCAGTGATGCGCGCCTTGGGATCGAACTCGAGACCTCTACGTGGCAGTCCAACGGTTTCCCACTAGGCTATCGCTGCTGTAAATTATGGTTTAGTTTCCACGTATAGGAGTAGCGAGCCTATTGACATTTACCGGGTTCTGTACTGGTACTGAGAATATCTTGGCAAAAATAAAACAATAAAACTGCCTGATCTGGCAAACGAACTTAATACCTCATAACATACATTATACATATATATGTTTTATAGGTAGACATTATACGTATGTATGTTTTATAGGTAGACTTGAGAAAGACCCGCAAAAATAAATAATTGCGTAGGAAAATAATTAAAATGTAAATTCTTTTAGAGCTTAGTGCGTATTAAAAATCTATTAATCGTCCTTTGAACCGATCTTGGCAATGACTTCGACCTTCGAACTACATAATATAATGGTTCCATTGAATCAAGTCCTATCGTAAATCGGCTTTATGTCTGTTTAATGATAATCAATGACAATGATGGGCCGCGCCTTTTCAAACCTATTATTAAATAGGTTGAATGGACCACTGTGTGCTAAACCACAAATGGCTTCCGTGGCCGCAGGATTCTGTGGATAATCAGCCTTTTTAAAACGTATTATGTACATTTAAATGTAAGACTTGTTACTGCATGGCCGCTTCGCCCGCGAATACCAGGGATACAGGGATAAAATGTTTCCAGCGCATGTTCGCCCTGCGTTACAAGTTTGGTATAAATCTGTTCAAATATCTTCACAAAATTTCACAATAAATATATTTGTATGATATCTTATTTTGTAATTAGGCAATTATACGGAGGCGTGTCTTACGGTTTAGTCAAGCTCGACATATCACTTATATTAAAAGTAAATGAAGCAAAATCCATTTTGTTCCCTCTTTATTCTTTAATTAAGTACACTTGTGCGTCGTCATGTCGTGTACATCAAAGCACGTCAAAAGCATGTTAGTACTAAATGAATTATATTTTTTTTTAGTTTGATAAAGTTAGGTATAATATAATTTTTTACAAGATATTTCCCAGTGAAGTTATTACAGCACCTGTACCTCTCCAGAATGATACTTATCATATTAAAAATGTTTGTCATTTTTAGAACATGAGAGACATTGAATAAACTACTTTCAAGTTCGAGGTGTATTTCATATTTTCACTAGCAATGATCAAATGTTCATAATCCCAAGTAATGAAGAGCAAGCATATTGCTGTGTACCACATTCCGTCCACCCACTAAGAATTTCGTAACAAAAAAACAAAACTCAATAATAATTTGTTTACCCGGGCATCGAGCCTTGATACTTATAATGGACAGCAAACTGAAACGTATAATTATGCCATCGTACCAACGACAAAATCAATTTCAGAAACTGTTAAGATACGTCTTTTAGTACAGGTAGTAAATCATTTCTTTCGAGTCTATAAACAAAGTGAAATATTTCACATTTCACTGCTTCACAATTACAACCGTAATTCGTTTCCTTTAAAGGTAATGTGTATTTTGTTAAAGGTTACTCACTGTCTTTTGTTCATACGAAATTCGATCACCATGTTTTTTGCTGCTAACCGTGGGGCAGCGCTCCCGTACTTTTTACGCTTTTTACAAACTAATCAACACTAGAAGTAAAACCACACAACTGAACAAAAAGGTATCCACCTAATTTGTGTTAATCCGCCCGTAAAATTGTCATTTATAAAAACCTGGTTAACCACTTAATTAATGGCCTATATTTGCTTTTCTCGTGTTTATATTGTTAGAAGAAAACTGAGGAATGATGTTATATTAAAACATTGTTCAGAATTGTTCAGTCAATATGAATGTCACGAAGTCCAGTAACAATATGTGTATTTTGTTGCTATTTTAATAGCCTCGTTGATTATTTATAGCAATAAATTTTAAAGTTAACAATCACGACTTCTTGCATGAATTTGTATCCTTCATGCATTGTATCAGAATTTGTTAGATAAATCTCAATATGTGTTGACAACTACTAATAAAATCATTGAATTGATTTTACGGTTGACGATGTTTATGGTAGCTGTTTAACCTCCAAATTATAAAGATATGTATAAACTATTTACTACTATTTGAATAACATTAAACATTTCGATTTTCAGACCTCTTATATGAAAATTACCTGCCAGAGGACCCTGAAAAGCAAGACACCATCCTTAGAAAACTGTCCGACTACTGCGGCAAATCCATGTTCAACTACACTACACAAGATGAGGAACCACCCTTCAGATGGGACTTCTACCATTCCTTCTTCTTCTCCTACACTGTCGTCAGTACTATCGGTAAGTAAGAAGATAAAAATAAATTAGACTTTCAACCGTTACTACTCGTGCTTTGTTGAGTATTCTTTATTTCTGACTCTTATAACAACTACTTCAAAGTATAAAATTATTATTAGAAAATAAAACTTTCAGGCCTATATCCTTATCAAACCCTGGAAGTTTACCTATACGTACAGGATTGTAATAACCTAGAACAAAAGATCAAGCTTGGTTTTTTACCTATTATGTTACCTATTTTAACAATAGTAGCGATTCTGGTCACCGTCATGAAAGTATATTTTCATGATCAAAATCTATTTTAATTGTAACATTATACTGTTCTTAATACAGTTTTTTAAGAAAGCCATAGTTACGATTTTGGACTTTCATGAAAATTTAAAAGTATATCTAGGTATATTCTTTCAAACAGCTCATTAAAATCTATTTTTCAAGCGTAACGTTCTAATGTTGTTAATACAGTTACCTAATTTAGACCAATGATTGTCCTCATTGTTTTACAATACCAATCAGTGTTGCAAAATACGTAGGTATTCGTTACAATTCCATGATCTCAATTTACATAATATTTGCCAGCGCTAATAGCTTTCCTTGATCGTTAGCTAGTCCTTTGTCTACAATTCATTGTTTTCTTTTGTGTGTTTCTTTCAACAGTGGACAACATGAAATAACCATATCGGTTTGTTCTTTGCCATTGAAAAATAATAGTCACAACTAAGTAATGAACATAAGGCATATTATAATTCGAGGTAACACATGCCATCACGATTTAAATACGTAAAATATCGGTATAATTGGACTCGATGAAATGATTTGATCACTGACAATGAAAGGTGATTAATTTAAGTTATAGTCAAACTCAAAGTCCAATACTTTGTCAACAACGACACCGACTCGCTTTGTCCTCATCTCCGAATTTAGTATGTTTTGTTTTAGGAAAATATTTTCTATATTTCAGGTTACGGTAACTTGGCACCTACGACTCACCTCGGCAGAATTCTTATGATATTTTATGGATTGTTTGGTATACCCATCAACGGTATCTTACTTGCCAATCTTGGTGAATACTTCGGATTACAGGTAATGAATTATTTCTTATCATAACATTACACATTATAACCAATTAAACACGACTACTTCTATGGCCTAGTGGTTCAAGTATTCGCCTCGCCACTGCACGTGGAGTGTTGTGGTTACAATGCCTACAGTAAAAATGTGTGTGATTCACAAATAGGTGGTCTATTCCTGGGTGTTCTTTGTGTCTGCTGTTTGAATTTTTGTAAAGTTGCTCGCGATACATGAGTTATTTCTAGTGAAGAAGTGTAATCTTGTAAAAAGTAAACGTAGTGTAATAAATCGTTAATACAATCCAGACAGAATTGCAACGCACGCGATTTCTGTTCTGTTCTCTGCTTTTATTTGTTTTCAAATGAACTCAAAATAAAGTTATGTTTAATATTAAGTACAGTTATTATATTAAGTACTAGCTGACCCTCGCAACTTCGTCTGCTTCACATACAAGAATTTTCCCCGTCTTTGCAACATTTTTTATTGATGCTACGCTCCTTTTGTTCGTAGCGTAGCCTTCCTCGATAAATAGGCTATCCAACACTAAAATATATTTTTTCATTTCGATCCAGCAGTTTCTGAGATTAGCGCGTTCAACTAAACAAATAAACAAACTCTTCAGCTTTATTATATTAGTATAGATATACACTTACACATTTTAGTAAGTACACTTATTTTATTGGTGAGCAGAAAACTTATTTTTGTTTATCTACTTTCAGCTGATCACAGTATATCGAAAATACAAGAAACGCAATGAGAAGCGAGCTCACAACATTGGCTACTATTTCATAAATCTTGGCATGTTGGGCCAGATCATTCTTTATTTAATACCTGGTTTCTTATTCTTTATCTTCTTGCCGGCCTGTATCTTCGTTGTATTTGAAGGATGGGATTACGTCGCTTCCATCTACTACGCCTTTGTTACGCTGACTACTATTGGATTTGGTGATTTAGTAGCAGGTAAACAAATTAAACCAATTATATTTGCATGTTGGATGTTTGTCTTGGTCTGGGTGTTTCTATGTATAATATGTACGTACCTATTTACAAAAAAAAGTATATATGTATGTTTATCAATTGTCTCGCATAGTACAAGCTCTGCTTAGTTTGGGCTAGATGGTGTTGTGTGAATGTGATAGAATATATTATTATCATATTATTATTATCGAATAATATATTATTAAAATTCAAAAAATTCCTCAGCATCGCTGTCGACCGGGAGTGTACCCAGAAGACTGGCAGCATTGCCACGCTGAATGGCAATGCTGATTCTTTGAGCCAAAAAAAGTCCAGCCTTCTGGTCACGCGAAGCGTCGATTAGCCGCTTAGATATATCTCTAAAAAGCGCACGAGCGCCCGGACCCCATGAACCCAGCGTATCTACCCCAAACGGCTCGAAAACGTAATTACCAATTAAATTATTGTATTTACGCCGTTTGAGGTTTTCCGCCGCTACAGCAGCAGCACTGGCACAGCTCACCGTGCTCGGAAGATGTGATGGCGCAAAGGTGTCGACGCATGTGGCATCCCACACCAAAGGCCTACCCATTTTCCAAGGTAACAAAGACATACCATCGGGTCTCTTCCCATCGTCACGTACCAAGCCTATGGGTTCTAATACTGCTGGTACGCCGGCGGTGATAAGAGCACGACGGATAATGTCATTTAGCTGAGCGTGTCGTGAAATACGACCAGCGCTTCTGCTGCAAGACAGCCCATGGTATCCGAGGCTGTCGACGGCTTCTCCGCAATGACAGCGATGTGGAGAAACACAAGGGGTACCTAAACAAAGACAGGTGGCGAGGCGGAATGTTGTATCGTCCAAAATTGTACCTGTGTTGGACGATGGAAGTGCTTGAAGCCATAAACCAGATTCCCATTCTCCCATAGCCAGCAAACGTGCGCGCTCTGCAACACTTACAGATGTAGTAAAAAGATTTTCTCTTACCGTGTTGCATAGCGGCCTATCCCACTGCCTTTGGGAGAATGGGTTGGTAGGCAAATCAGTATTTGGACAAGTCATTTTCCAGGCGTTCACGGTGTCGGTCTTACATAACACTTCTGAACTAACCAGTGTGGGTGCTAGAATGTACCTGATTAATTCTTCCGTGCTATGAACCGAGGCCAGGAACGCCGGTAAACTGACATCTGAAATTTTGCGAACGCCGAGCCCGCCTAAACGAACAGGTAGAGAAGCTTGAAGCAAAGCTCGGTCGTTCAAGTCCACATTTAAAATTTGCCTTAATGTATTCTGTATGATTTTGTCAATTTTGACTAATGGAGTTACATTTTTCCCAAACTGAGATGACCTTAGAGCATGAGTAAATTTAGGGACGAAAAGGCAGTATCGCATTATAGTAAAACCTGAATGTATATTAATATTGAAAAGGCGGTCTGAAATTTCACAAAAATTTTGGACTTTCTCTTCTAAGAAAGAATCAAAAGCTTCTTCATAAACTGGGGACCCAAGCAGGCGAAGAGAATGTTTTTCAACAATTTTGATATCTGGAACCAAAGAGTTGAATTTAGTTAGTACCAAATGTCTGTCCACGTTATTAATATTGTTTACAAATATTTCACATTTATTTGTATTTAAATCTAGGCCAATAGATGCAAATTTATTTTTCAAAAGTGCCAAATCTTGTAGTACTGTTTCTACATCGCCTCCAAGTGTCCCATCATCTAAATACCAGGTGTTAAATTTTGAATTTATCTGCTGAATAATAGGGTGTATAGCTAAACTGAAAATGACTGGTCCAAGAGGGTCACCTTGTTGACAACCAACTGAAGATTCTAAAAGGTTGTGTTTATAAAGTAATTTACTTGGAAATCTGTAACATTGCCACAAGAATTTAAATACCGATAATACCGGGATTAAATATAATGACCACCAAAAATACTAATTGCGCAGCAAAATATGCTTACTAAAATATATTATAACGAGCACCTATACGCCTCAAATCACTGCATTCCGTCTCGGAAGGGTTAGGTTATGTTAGGTTCTTTCTTAAACTCACCCAAAAATAGGTCGACTTATTTTAATCTATTTAAATATAATGCGGTTTTAATTTTGGTGATCATTTACTATTTTTAACTGTTATATTTTACTATATTTGGTGATAAGTTAAATATAAGCCATTCTAATCTAGTGCCAAATTAAAATAAACGTGAAATATGAAATGAAATTTATCTAGATTTCAATCTGACATGATATATGGTATATCAGACGATATACCCCTTTTTTCTAGTGTCGCTTTACTTATTATTTATGTAAGAAAATACTGGTTTGTTATGGTTATCGGCCTCCTATTTCGTTATTAAGAGCTCAGTATCATTGCAAGGATCCATTTAAAGGACTCAACGAACATTTTTATTTGAATTATACTATCAATACATTAACAATCCTGATTTGATTTGCACCATTTTTGCTAATGGTAAATAGTAAACTATCTAGATAGACATTATATGTGCCTACATAATCAATATGTCCATCGAGAGAACCGCTAAAAAAAACAAATAAATATTTTATTACCTTTTTAACTACATGGCACTATTAATTATTTTATTACCTTTTATGTTTCAGGTACGGTGAACAACGGCTTTAAGTACGGGTATTTCTTCACCTATCAAATCTTTTTGATCATCTGGATTACCTTTGGTCTCGGATACATCGTTATGTTACTTGGCTTTATTACGACCGGTATGAGATCCGAACGAATACACAGAATAGAACAGAAGTTTGCATGTCAGTTTAAAAATACACAAAACAAAATCTTGCAAGGATTTACAAGGGATCTGTCTGCTCTGAGGAAAATAATAAATGAAGCTAATTTGATCAAAATAAAGGTGAGAAATTGTTGGTAACCCAATAACATCTATTGTTACACATCATCATTTGCCATAACATTTGGTTATCCACCTCAGATTCACGTTGTATGGGTAGCCAAAAGAACAAATATAAAAAAAAAATAACTATATAATACCATTTAAAAACAGGCATAAAGGAAAATCATATAATATCTTTAGTTTAAGACTTTAAATTACAGCTTTATCGTCCGTTGGTATCATATCGTTTATCGATGGTAAAAATATTGTACATAACTCTTATCCATCATGCAATTGTTGATTATACCTATTACTTACATAATTATTCCATTGTTTCAGCCAGTATACGTGGAAACTTCTCCAACGATGTACCGTAGCCAGAGCTGTCCTATCTTCACATATGATGTCGAACCAAGAGGACCTGTATACAAAAGGAAACGTGCCAATTCCGAAAACATTCAACTTTCAGCAAAAGACATGCTTCGAATACAATCCGATACTGATTTACTTGGAATCGATAAAGAAAAGACCTTTACTGCTTCAGCTATTCTTAAGCCTGCTGAGTTATTAGCGCGAGTAGTTAATGTTTTAGGAGGATTAGAACAACAAAATGCGGCACAGAAAGATGCGGCAAAGAAAGGAGTGCATTTGTTTGACGATGAACATATTTTGGCAAACGAAATGTCACCAACGTTTAGCATAGGTTCAGATCGTATTAACACTAAAAGACATAGAGCTTTAAGTGTGGCTGTCCCAAATTACAAGAAAGAATGTGTACCCCAAGATCCTCACAATGAATTTACTTGGACTAATGGCGAGTCAGCAGAGAAATTTAGAAGAGAAGCAAATATTAGAAGTGGAAAGCTTTCGTTGCCATCCAAACCGGAAGAAAGTGTATCATCTCAAAATATAATAACCAGATTCTTCTTTAGAAAACCCAGTTCCAGTGAAAGTCCTACTGAGTATATTAAGAATACAGTAAAAGGTAAATTTAGTGGATCGCAAGCGGTTAACGATAATGTCAGTAATGCTAAACCTAGACGTGGCAGTATTTTTCCTTCTTTCAACTTTGGTGCTGAAGAAAGAAACGAAGCAGATGCTTATAAAGAAAAAACGAAAAAAGGAAGACATAGTATATTCCCAACGTTTAATTTCAACGACGACAGTGATTGTGGCTCAAGTATTTATCTAGAAAGGACTAGTCGGGGGCGACACAGTATTTTCCCGACATTTGATTTTTCAGAAGATGAAGACGCGGCTGCTATCAGATCATATCAGCAGAAAACTAAAAGACATAGTATTTTCCCTACATTCGATTTTAGTGAAGATGAAGATGCAAAAGCCTACAAAGATAGGACAAGGTCTGGCCGGCATAGCATATTTCCTACATTTGATTTTAGCGATCCTGAAGACGATGCCGATCGCTATAGAGAAAGTACGAAGAAGGGGAGACGAAGCATTTTTCCTACTTTCAACTTTAGCGGCCTAACAAGTAACGATGAAGACACTGTAGATGAAGATGAAGTGCAAAAATATCAGAATCGAACAAAGAAAGGACGTCTCAGTCTATTCCCTACTTTTGGGCGGTCCAAGAAAACTGACGATGATGTTATGCCTGAAAGTTCAGACGAACTAGTCGATTACAAAAATAAAACACGTGCTGGACGAAGTAGCTTATTCCCATCATTTGGCAAACAGCGTAAAGATAGTTCCCCGAACGAAAGTGCTGGAGATTTAGAAGCTAGTATAAAACAGTTTCACAAACAAAAGCGACAAGGCCGAAATCGCTCGTTTGACGAGCCTAGTGTAAATGATTTAGAACGCTATAAAAACAAGACGAAGCACGGTCGTAGAAGCTTATTTGATCCTGACGTAAATATATCAAATCTACCTGAATCGGAACAAGTAGAAGTTTTAGAGAATACTAGCGTTGCTGATCTTCTGAGAGCTTTAGCAGTTTTAGAAACTGCTGCTCAGGTACCTTATAATAACTCTGGCGAACCACCTGGACTTTTGGACTTTATTACCGATCCCACCGTAGGTACTTCGCGACGACGTGGATCTTTGCGACCAGACTTTTCTATTCCTACACCACCAAGCAGGGACAGCTTAGAAGAGAATAGTACAAAACGTATGGATGATAACGGGCCTAGGAGAAGGAGAGTTTCGGCAAGGGCTGCAGCTCCCCAGTTTACTCCTACATTAGCAACTGTTGTTGCTGGAGCAGAATTGCAAATACCGACTGCTACTGCTTCTAGAGAAAACCGTATGTCAATGTTGCAGCAGCCACCACCGCCTTACTCAGAAACTCCTGCTGAAGGTGAAGCAACTAAACCTCGAATAAGACGATATTCTCCGGCCCCAGGAGAACCTGGTCGGTCTAGCAGTGGACCAGTTCCAAGGCTCTTCTCACGCATGCGCAGAGAAAGTGCCAATAATGAAGAGAGTGATTCCAGACGTAGCAGTTTAACCGATATAGTAGTAGACAACTTTAAAGACAAAGACAATACGTAACCCAAGTGTCTTTATAGAGAAATTTAGATAAAGCAATATTTAATTTATAATTTATTTCAATAAGTAATAGTAAATAAGTTAATGATAAATAAAAACCGTCCAATATATTTAAACATTGTTTAATCTTCCTTATTATAACCTATATTAAAAGAAAACTATCATCATTCTCTCATTTACTGATGCCTGTATATCTCGTAGAAAAAGGCTTATTATATAATTACTTTTAGCTCTTTTAAATATAAAAAAGCCTATAAAAGAGCCAGAGACCCATTACATTTGATAACATGTAATGGGTGCTAGGTTTTTGTCATCTATTGGGCAAATTTGCTTAGTTCGTGCTGCTACTGAAAACTGCAAATTAGAAAAACCAAAAACAAAGAGGTAGTTGCCCTGGGAATTACGTTAAATGCACGGATGGCGTCGTGGTTTAAGTGATTGTCTCGTCCCTGCCACTGCACCGTTTATTGTGGGTTCGATCCCCAAACAACACATACATTTAGTAGTTATGTCAATGTAAGTGTTCCTTGTGACCGCTGTTTAAAACTTTGTAAAGTACCCGACACAGGATTTTCTGCAGGCTCAGAAATGCCTCTTTTCAAAGAAATATAATAGTACGGAAATGTAAGATCAAAGGAGATGTGCGAACGGCTCATACAAGCACGGACAAGAGTGAACACAAAAAAACGACGTATTACTAAGAATTACATAGATGTTTCCATTTCCTTGTTATATCTAAAGTAAACATTGCTGAAAACGATATCGCGCTTTGCCAATTTAATTTTTGAACCATTTATACTAGTTTCTTTCTGCATAAACTACAAAAAATGTCAACGCCATGTTGCTTTGTTTTTCTTTACCTAAAATAATTAACTTACGTTACTTAAAGTAGATAAAAGAAAGAACTAAAAATGTAAACTTATTTGTTGCGGTGCAAACCACCGTCTCATAACGTACTTCGTTTAAATCTATATCACGTCTTCTTAAACTATTCGGTACTATACCAACTTTTTTTTTACAATATTGAGTCTCCACAGATATTCAGAGACACAGCCAAAGATCACCTTAAACAATCAATAGAAATAACAATACACTACTCGAGTTACTCAAAAACAAAAAACCCGTCAATAACAACATTGAAAATTAATGCGACAGATAATATAAAGTGTTGGCATTACTTGTAACAATATAATGATCCATTGATACGCAAACGAAATCTTTATTTTATTTTGTTATTTATATGCTTAATTAAATAAAATCATATTTGGTTTTATTATATTTTTATAAAAAGCAATTATTATATTAGTATAAAAAATAATATAGTTTTAATATTTATTTCCTATCTTACTTATTCATATTTATGTTCAAAAACTGGCAACATTCAAACTGCTCCGTAATCAAAATATCTCCTTTTCATTTCCTTTTTGTCAATAACTGGTCAGCATTTTCACTTACTTAAACCACAAGTCCAATGAAGTACATAGTTTTGACATAGTTTTTATAATAATAAATATTTGTGTGACACAATATGCTGCTAATAAATAATCTACCCACCCCTATGTTTGCACTTTGAAGATAACATATAGGTAAAGGAAGAGAAGAAGTTAAAGGAATAGGAAGTCCTTTTTGTTTTAAACAACAAATAGCCCGCGACACAGGAATTATAGTATAATTATACATAGTGAAGATTATGAATAATTCCTGTATCGCGGGGTATTTTTAAATAATTATCTTTTATATAAAACAAAGTATATATGTATTTTTATCCATTGTCTAGTACCCATAGTACAAGCTCTGCTTAGTTTAGGCTAGATGGTGTGTGTATGTGATAGAATATTATATATTATTATTATTATTATATAATAACCAGCTACTTCACATGTTTATTTTATAATATTGAAGGATCACTGTCGAGAATCTCATAGCAAGTAATTAACAAACCAAGTATTTTACTTAACACGTCAGGCAGTTGAGAATGAGAATTAACCACTATTTATGATTTTTTTGCATATCTATGTAATAAAATCATAGGAGACCACTACAAGACAATAAAATATGACTAGACCTTACTGCTGTAAGCTGTATAATAGGTATAAATGTCTGTTTCAATCTTGGAAAAAGTATTGTATTTTCTCGTAGTCGAATGGTCACAAAAATACTCGTATCCTTAAACTATAGCAATTTTCTGCTATTATGGCTGAATCAGTTCACTAAATTATTTTTGTATGTGGATATTCTTCATCAAAATCTGTCTTGTTATGTTTAAATGATGGTGCGTTTAGTTCTAAGAATTTGATAATACGTACTGATGTAGTCTTCCGCGAAACTTTCTGGACATTACAACGCAATCGAAAAGTATCACGGTCTCGTTTGGTATCCGGATATCCGTCGCAGCGATCTTAATTTGTTAAAAATAATTTATTGGAACCATTAATCCAATAGACAAGTATGCAGATTGCATATCAAATGTGAGCACGTTTATATTGCAGAATGCATTATAAACATTTTTCAAATACTACTTTGAATAAAACTTGTGTGTTCATATAGCTATATTATGTCACGCTTATTGGATTGTTTCGTGATGCGTACAATGCTTTTATTTTTCATTCTGTCCAGATATATATATATAATACACTTATTAAAATAAGTATTGTTGGATTTAAAAGCCTGCGGCTTTAATTCTATGGCATCCGTGAAACCGTTTGCACCACTGATCAAGTCAGACAAAGTAATATCAGTTTTCTTGTTGTAAAAGTTTGCAAAATTTGGCTGATGAAATATAAATATAATACACTTATAATAACCTTATCGTTCACGAATATAAAGGCGTGTTATTATATAATATATCGAAAATTCTCACTGATAAGTTGATTGCCATGCATAGGGAGTATTTGAAAAGAAACAAAAAATGACAAGATATTATTTTATTTAGTACCTTCAGATGTGTCTTTAGACTTATAGATTGATACAGGCTAAATAAACGTACTAAAAGTAGCGTAGTCATAACACTAATATAGTGTACTTAAAACAAAATAAATACCTACTTGATAACTATTAATGCTTTATGAGATATCCAGTCTATTATTTTTTCAAGATATGGTAACATTCCGGAGATACCAAGATATTCTCCATGGAAATACTACGGTACAGCTTTTCAGTTCTTTTAGCTACAAACAACTTTTGTTCTACATTGTTCGAAATCAGATTACGTTTATAGGTACTCAAATAACCTAATATTATAAATGTAATTGACAAAAAAACATTAACACTATTGGTGGTGCCCAAACCTAACACTAGTATTGAGTATTTTTAACTTATCAGTAATACAAATTATTTATAATACTATGGATTATTTACAAAAATATAAACAATTGTAGGTACGTAGTTGTGAAATTATACGATCGGTATAATCGCGTCATTTAGCCCGTTTTTGCGATGTCCAACTTAGAACAACCAGTCTAAAGATGTTATTTACCATAACATATTTTTGCTCTGTTGTAACTATTTCATTTTGCTCGTCATTTGGACTTCGCATAAACAAGACGTCAGATCTGTACAATGCAGCAACATTACTGCAAATGCATAACAGTACAACATCACTGTGTGCACAGTCAATTTTCACGAAATTGTCTCATTCAATACTTCAAGTATCGAAGTTATCTTTCCGAACATTTTTATCTAAACTAACGTTAGAATAGCACTGGTCTATATTTCCGTTGTCATCTTGGATGAGAGATTCGAAGATTGAAATTAAGTTGTTAAGACCGATAAGGTAGCCGTCTTCATGGTTACCAACTTTCCAGGCAGAGTTGTGGTCTATACTGACGTTGTCAGGAACAGAGACAGTCTTAGCGAAGTCAATCATCCAGATGGAAGCTCGTTTCTTATCGTGGACGAAGAGCAAGGAGCTACCGATCAACTCGTGGCTTTTAAAGAATGGTGATTCCTGCAGCGTTGCTCTGATGCTCTTCAGTCTTTCTAAGTATCTCGGCTGTAATATAAAAAAATATTGATTAATTTATGCACAATAGACAATTAACGGATAAAGTAGACTAACGAATTGCTTTTTTGCCAAACTCAAGGTTGTGATGAAAACTACATATTGTAGGAAGAGAAAATGACAATTACCGCTTACTCTCATTCTAAATTAACGGACGAATGAACGGAAATTTAAAATAATGAAGTAAATATTTATAGACAAGTAAATGTATTAGAAATATGCAATATTCCGTCACTGACTTTGGGTTTCTGAAATTATAGACTACACAATATAAATAACAATAAAACTTACCGCTGCATTAGGAAAACAGGTAATGAAGTCTTTGAACGCATCAGCTATCTGATCTCTTGTCTTCGTCGTCTTGAAGTCTTTGGAGCTGGTACCATCGGCTTTCTTCACACCGTCTATTCTAAAGCCAAGAGTGGAAGTGGAACTGATGGTTTCCCTCCAGATCATGTACCTTGGCTTCGTCACGCCTTTACTCCTGTGCTCTTCCTCTGTGGGTGCTTTAGGATCAATCTGAATCATCTTCTCATACATATCCTGGAATTAAAGACAACTTTTTGTTAGGTCTGTGTAATTAACTTAGCAAAGCGATAATGGATGTTCGACACTGATGGCATAAATTTCAAAATTAGGAATATCATTTATATAAGTTTAAGATCGTAAATGCATAAAGTAAACTAATCTCGTATGAAGATATTTAACATCTTAAAAACTATAATCTAAAATCGGCAACAAAGACCTTTTTTGTGATAGTATGATATGAACTATGACGTAGCTATATATACATGTACAGATATGTTCATTAACACGAAGTGACAATAAGAAACATTTCAACACAGATTTGTAGCACAATTTCCGTAATCTATTCACATTCAGCACTAGCTATTTATACAAACAAGACATAATAACAAAAATATCTTTTCAATGAGTGTTATGACTCGGGGACTATTTTTACTATGTAGTTTGTAACATAATTACGTGCAGGCTATTTGATATGATTGACGTAGAAGCGAGTCGTTATCGTTAAGACGAGTTTATCAGTACAGACACACTCTGACATTGTCGGATAAGCATTGAACTGTATCGTGAAAGTCAAGTTAAAAAAGGATAAGCTTCATTTTACTAGATGGAAATAACTTTAAGGTATATATTAGAGCACATTTTTAATGGTTTACAATTCGTACGGAAAAATCAATCAAATCAATACTTATGTAGGTGAATGAAAAGTAAGTACGTATTATTATTATTATTAAGTTTTGGTTTCAAAATAAAACCAAAATATTAGTTGCATTACGGCACCGAAAGTGAAATCACATAAATGAATAATTGTTGTTAATGAAATACTGTGTGAAGTAAAATATTAATGAACAAACTGTGACGTCATTGTGTGGTCTGACAAGAACCATGAAGCAAGCTAACAAAAGTGAAGGGAACACGTTTTAGTAGTAGTAACTATCTAATCATGGTAACCGCAAATGTAGCATTTTACAGAAACAAGCCTCAACGAATGACGTACATATGACGTAAGTGGAATCTGTTTTCAAAGTATAAGTGCTACTTGATCGAGTAGAAACACTACAGAATATAATGTCATATTCATAAAATAAAATCCTATTTGAACAATGCCAAGCATACTTGGAAACAAGTTCAAAGGCATAATAAAAATAAGTAAAGGATTTTGGAACGTAAACTCTTGTTTACGTTCCAAAATCCTCTCTAAAATCCAAAAAATGCACAAAAATAACAGGCTCTTTAACCTGCCTGCACATGGTCAGAATCGAACGTTAAAATCTTTGGATATATGGATCTATAGAGGAGAAGTGGCAGTCACATAATGAACGTGTGAGATTAATGACTTTTTAATAGCTCGTATACTCACTTTTCTCAACTTTGTCTTCACTTTCGCCTTGGCGAGTTCCTCTTCTAAATAAGTTCTGACTCCAATTTTGCAGTCCATGACGCACGGGCTGTCGAAATCGCTCAGCAAGTCTTGTAATTGTAAATACACTGTATGGTAGTGCTAGGTTAAGGAAATACAGGTGGATTGGTAGATATTTTCTTTATTAAAACATTAAAGCCTAGTACTCAATTTTAAATAATAATATGACTATTCTAATGAAATTCTTCTCTCTTCATTCTACACAGCAGGATTTTAAAATAATTCGCTTGTCTAAATGAATAAGTACTAATATTATAACTTTTGACTTGATATCTATATCAAAAAGATTAAATAGGTCATTTCCAGCATTATGAATGTACTACATTTACTTTCTTGAAATCAATTATTAGCTTCAAGTTATATGCATGATTATATTCAATTTGTTTTTGATGAGTCGAAACAATATTTGTAGAAGTGAAATGTTCTGTAGTTTTTTTTATTGTAAAAGGATACGTTCTCCGTCTTCGCAGGTAACTTGCCCCTTGTACTCAGGAACAAATGGCCGGAGAATATCTTTCATCAGAAACTGTAAACAAGAGAAAGTCGATTATAGAATGATTTGCAACCAAATAAAATGTATGCATTGACGTAAAGTGTTACGCTACAATCAGTTATTAAAACCAAAAGTATAACAATTATTATTATAGTATTCATCTAGAATTATGTTCTTCACGCTTATATTACTCCTAGAGGTCAATAGATCGTTATGTTAGTTGTGGATGCGTACGCGCAGAGCACGTGTCTGTGGTCGTAAAATCTTAGATTAACATGACTTAAGGTGTATGGGCTGTTGCAATGCCTAATTATATATTCTCCAGTAATGACGTAAATAAACTACTTATCATAAAAATAATAGCCCGGTGTCCGTTGCTAAACATTGACCTAAAGTTTAGTAGGTACGTCAGAATTATTCATTTAGGTACGTACAGCCAAATTTAAATAAATTGGATGAGCACGTGGTGCTATTTTATAATACAGTAAAGGTTTTTGACTCCACCAATAGTTATAAGGAAAATCTAGAATAACTTGTATCAAACATTAGCATGCAATAAAAAACAGAATACTCAGGTTGCGCTTGAAAAAATTGCCCCTGAACTGCGTATAGCGTTCATTTTAAAGGTTGTTCGAATTTGAATGTACTTCTGTTGAAATACGTTTGGATGTTCTTATTTTGATTATATTTTCAATGTACTTAAATCGCAACATCAAAGCTGGAATTTGTGTATGAAGAGAAATATAATATTAGGTTATAGGATGCGTTTTGTTCGGCGGATATAGGTACAGTTATTATACATTTGTAATATACCGTAGTTAACCCAGTTATTGACAGTTAACCCTTTTATTTTAATTTTATCTTCACCATAATTATTCTAATTTCATAAAATTACTCACGCTATCTATTCTTATGTTATCAAGTCTCGAAAAATTACACATACGAACCTTCATGTCATCATTGATGTTACATTGACTTCAGATGACGTCAAACTATTATCAGTATTTGGCAATTTTTAATTACTATTAGATCGAACCACTAATGTAATTAACGACATTTGCCTCTATTCATTAAGTAACTTGATTATATGTAATCTATCAAGTCTTAGAATACCAGACATTTTTAAAAATCTATTGTGACTGGACGTCGGTCTTCTTCTTATCTTTATTTTTTACTTTTTCATGTATTTTGTGGCCTACCTGTTGTCAAGAGTTGTTCAAGGTCGTAGGCCTCTGACATGGCTTAACGACTGCTGTCAATTCGACAACAACCGAGACCGACTTTTTACGTGCCCTCCGAAGCACGGAGACGCTCAGATGATATACCACTAAGCGGTCACCCATCTATAGACTGACCGCACCCAACTTTACTTAACCTCGCTAATTGTTTACCGATCAGTGAGTGCAACTGGCTATGAGCGTCGGTGTGCCGCTGCGACTCTATAGGTTAAACATGGAACAAAAGCGATCTCAATACGACCTTTGTAGTCAAAAAATAGATGACGATATTTTAAACAAGAATATTATTATGTAGTCTTAGTAGTACGTCAGAGCCTGAAAAATGACGTGTTTGATTTCCATATCAATAATTCAGAATATTTCTTTTTTTTTATGTGTGGTATTCGTCACTTGCCTTGTTTAAATAGAATTCGTTTGGTGTCGCTACTATTTTGGCTCGGAGCATTGACTTCGTCAAGAACACGTGAATTTTAAAATACTTTGTGTATTATCTTATCCATCTTGGCTTAAGAAATAACGTACAATGTAAACAACTCAATACGCCATAATTATTATAATCAATAATTTCGGTCTAACAACTAAATGCGTATTTTAATGACTATAGATAGGTTTTTGTCTGGCAAAATACGTAATGTCTATTGGTATGTGTTTAACAAACAACTATGTGCGCATATTCCTTTCAGGATAAACTTTGTTGACGGCCAGCCTGTGGTTACTACAGGAAAACACATAATTATAACAACTACAAAAAGTCCAACTTGAAACAAGCCATTGGTTTTTGTTTCATATTTTCAATAAACCTTTTGAACTTTATTTCGAAACACATTAGGTTAGTTTTTATTTGAGGTTGTAATAGTGCGCAGTATACCTGTGAGGTTTCATAGATAACAACTCTTAGGTATTAACACATTGTATTAGCAATATCCGATGGATTCAGCGTAATTATGTAAAATGCTATTCCTATATTCTTGAAAGCTAATACCACCATTAGTGTACATAAAAGCACTTCGATAAAATTACTCGTATTACATAATGCGTCAATGGTTTTACCATTTTAAACTAAGTCTATCATAATTATATTGCATCTCTGTCTAATAAAGACCATAGGAAAAGATAAAAGATTTGTTTATTCTTGACTTAAAAATAGAATTAACACATCAACTAATTACTGGCAAGTGAAATGACAGAAAAATTTCCCTATGCAAAAATAGACTTAATGACTTAAATATGACTGTATATGACAACATCAGCCTTCTTTATAAGCCGTCCCACTGCTGGGCATAGGCCTCTTCTCATTATGAGAATGTAATAATTGTATAATAGGGCTGTAAAAAAATATCACGGCGGTCGTGACCATCGTTAATGGTTACGTCGTGGATTCTTAACAATTAACGTAAATGCGTCATATATAATAAAATAACTGTAAAAAGCTATTGCTATGTAGGTAGAGCATTTATACAAGTACAAAAACACTATTACAATAAAAATCATACCCTATTTACTTTGAAACAAGAATGCACTAAAAAGTTTTTTTTTTTTTAGTATTTTAATGATGTTTTAACATAATCATCGTTTAAATGTCGAACACCCTTTTTCTTAAAGCTTAATCAACGACGACGTGTCCAATTCAAACTCATGTCAAGTGATTTGATTGACTGTTATTAATTCAGTTTTTGTGCTGGTCTTTCTTTTTTAGCCTTTCAATACCTAATAGTATTTTTACTATTATTACTTTATTTCAACTCGTTAGGCTGTTTTTGCAACCATCCTTACTATATTCTTACGGCTGATGACTTGGCTTTACCGCAAGAAAAAAAAATGTGAATAATTGATGATTCTCTGAAAATTTGTCTACTACCAATTTAGCTACTCGCTAAATTTCTTATATGCTATCTTTAGTTTTCTTGAACATAATTATAATAAAGAGTTTATACCTAGTTAAGTTGTAGATTTATTTTTTAATAACCGTGGTTGTGATCAATCGTATATGTTTAAATATTGTACATCAAGATAAGCATTATTTTTAAACCGAGGGAATATTAAAGATACCATATTAACGCAAACCAAACCACGTCGAATCAAGTCGTCCAAAACATTACACTCTAAAAATGGTTAATGTCAAGGCGAAACTAACCTGAAAACACTTTTCTTCTTGAGGGCACAGTTTCTTCAATATGGTTCCCTGATCAGGCCCAGCCTTAAAGTTGCCCTGATGACCGGCAAGCTGGATCCAAGGATACCGTTGTTTTTTGTACGTTTGGAAGAATGGCGTCCACTGTACTATGTTGCGAAGCTTGCGCCATCTCTCAGATTGCTGGAATAGAAAGAGATAGTAGATTATTAAGAGGAAAATAATTACCTCCTCATACTGAAACACATTCTTTAGACCCATAAAGGATTCTTAATGACTCAAAGCAAGGTATGACAAAGTACATTAGAGTGAAAAACGAATATATATTTTGCTAAATTTGGGAATATTTTACTAAAACAAAAATTAGGCTAGTATGCAATATATACATAGCCCTCATGTGGAATATATAAGGGCAAAAAATAATGCAATCTTCAGATAATATGGCAGTATCTAAACCGGTTGAACAAAAAAGTAATCTAATAATTTGAAAATCCTGCACTCGTTAAGAATTACTGAATAAGATGGATATAAAGCACTATACCTAAAACATGTTTCGCGAAATTCTATCAAATACCTTTAAGAAAATACATGTAATATAATTATAAAGTCATCTGTAAAAATAAATTCTATCTATGTCCATACAGGAAAATATGACAAAAACCACAAAAGTATTCCATTGTTCCAACGCGCATTCATAAGGCCTATGTTTTCCATAATATTTGCTGAAGTGCGTAATAAATACGTAGTATTTGCGTAATTATTATAGGCAATTCAAATGTATTGGTATGTTTTCTAGGACTTAGTTCAAATGTACTTTTGCACAATCATAGGATAGTGACGTCAATATAGTTAAAAATGTTAATCATAACAACATTGATACAGAAATTGAACAACGTTGTAGCTCACATAGCTAGACACACATTTTTTTTTTTATAATTTACAAATTTCATGTCAATTTTGAACTACGAGTAGCGAACTATACTTTATATCATATTAATATATTGTGTTTCTCAATGAAGATTCATAATTCATTTCGATATAAAATAGTCACGTTCAATTTCCTTACCGAGGAAAGACGAAGGCATATCGATTCAAATGTATCTATGACGCAGGATCATTTTTATGGAATAGCGGTATGTTACTACGTAAACTGTGGCGTTTTGGTTATTCCCAATAACAATTGGATGGTGAAATAAGGGGAAGCGTGCGCGCATTTTGGGAAAACAATGGCGGGAACGTGCGTTAATATTAGACTTTGGACCTTTGAAAGTGTAATATTCTTTATGGTAGTGTGCTTTATTATATAGGGTTTCTTAGTCTAAGTCTCTCTGTTGTCAGCTGTTACAATGAATATTATTTATTTCGTAAAATAAGTGCGCTATAATAGTGCTTCAAGGCATTATGTTACAAACATTGGCAATCACGCTTTGGTATCTTACTATGAATAGTTATATTCTTATGGCGACTAAGGGCCTGTTTACACCACGTTTTTTAAACGCGCCGTTGCGCGTCGACGCGCATTTGTACCGATACAGACGCGATACGCACGCGAGTCCGACGCAGCCTGTAGATCTTTGCACACCTGTATAAATTCAAACACGCGTTTAAATCGATACAGACGCGCGTGTGTAGCGATACAGACGCGTTGCAAACGCGCGTGTGTATCGATACAAACTAGCTGGCGTTGACTTATTGCGTTTTTAAGCAGAACGTCGTCTACAGTAGCAAGATGGCGTGGATCGAGACAGCATTGATTGCATGCGCTAAGTAATTAATTTTTAAAAAAAGGAAGAAGAAAAATTACCGACTTATGTGGGTACACCCATTTACGAGCGAGAGAAGGTTGTGGGGACAATTTACAACAACGTTTAGAATTTATCGAATCGAATATCGATATCGAATTGTTATCGAATGTCATATTCATCATTGCAAGAACTTCTTGCGATTCTTAAACCGGCATTAACTCACCAAAATACAGAGCTAAGATCATGTAAATCGCCGGAAGAACGTTTACTTATAACAATAATTAAACAATAAATAAATTGAATTTCAGTTATGAAGTTTTCTGCGTCGAAAGGCTCCATTTTTTTCGGTGCTGCGGTGCACCAAATTGCAACTAGCGTAGATTCACACTTCCCTCGTTGCGGGGGAAACTCCATCCGCAGGAAAGGCGCACGCGCTAGTGACGCGCCGGTGTCGCGCGTTTGAATCGATACAAACGCGATGCTAACGCGCGTGTGTATTGATACAAACGACAACAAACTGCTCTGTAGGATAAAAGCGCGCCGTAGACGCACGTTTCTAAAATTTTAAAAAACGTGGTTTGCACAGGACTTAAACTTAAACTGCGAATATTCATAGTCGTGGCTAACCTAGTATTACATAAAAAATAAGACCTTCTAATACGCGAAGAGAAATCTTTGTACCGCTTTTGAGACATATTGCGCGGGCGGACGGGTGTGAGATTTGGCATAGTAACTTCACTCGTATATAGAGAAGAAGAGCAGAAAGCTAAAGCTTTAATAAAAGAAAGTTAAAATGCTAATAAATTAATGTCGCATTTCGACCACTGCGCCCATTTGTCGAAATGTATCAAGTGGTCGTAACTAGTTGAAATAAAATTACATATTATGATGTCAGAAGGCAATGATGGTATACTGCTAACGGTAAATTTTAAATTATTGACCTGCTGACGACCAACACGTGCTTGCAAGAACTACCTACTGTTTCTTTGTGTTATACGGGAACGGTTATTTATATACTGTTACGATATATTGACTGTTTATAGTCCCGTACCATAAGTTTGTGCTGATGTATGTATGTATGCGTGCAACCGTAAAGTAAGGACTTTACGGTTACATTTTTCCCCAACTTAGTCATCAAATCCAGGAATTTGATGACCAAGTTGGAAAATGTTTCTGGTTTTGTCTGTTAACAATTTTTTTATAACAACATGATATCTTGCCTCTTTTACGTGGGACCTAACACATGTTTATTTAAACATGGTGTTTAAATATGGGTTTATCTACCACGCCCTACCCCTACGGTGGATATACTGTCATTAATCTGTATTAAATATTAATCTAGTATAGGTAAACTAATAATGAGGTATCCAAAGCCTAGAAGATTACATATTTAACTCAACCCATGGCACACTCTAAATTAATTTATCGGAATAATTATCTTGTTTTCCTTATATAATTTTTATAAATAGACTTACAGATATACGAACACGGTATAATTTGGTAACATGGGTACATTGCTCCCTACTGTGGGTGTCCAAATAATAATTTAAATTATTATTTAAACATTGTGTTACTTCGAAAGCGAGGCTAAATAAATTGCGATAAAATTAGTAAAAACCGAGGTTAATAATGTGTTTGTTATTCGATTATTAATCAGGAAACTTGTAATACTATGCATACCATAACAAGGCTAAAGGCTACTCAAGTTAAATAATGATGATATAGATAATAGCCATTCTTCCGTGTACGCGTATTTCATTAAACCACTGATACAATTCAGATGATCATAGATTAAGATATGCTAATATCAAGGTACCTTTGATAAGAAAATCTAGAGATAAGATCTAAAGTTATTTTTGTATATATAAATAAAAATAAGACCCTGATTCCTTTGCTAATCTTAAAACATCAGATTTAATCTATTCAAATCAATATGTCATAATAACGTGATTATACACGTTATTTATGAAAAAAAAATCCTATGATTTTATAATAAGATCATTTGTTAAGATTATAACGAAAATTTATCAAAACACATCAAAAATATAAATAATGACATTGCTTTAATAAAATGTGAATAAAAAAATATGAATAATATAAATATAAGTTTTAATTAATAAAACGAACCTTTTTGTGACTGTGGACGTAGGCACAAAACACAACATCCATAAAATCCTCAATGGTAACACATATATTGGCCGAATACATTTCTAATATTAATAACACTGTCCGCACACGAACACTCGAGCAGTTAAAACACGACTAGCAATCGCAAGGATTCAAGGCAAGTGATATGTGCTTCGCGTCTCGGATCGCAGAACCAACTGGATAGCCAACCCGCCACTACGACAATATAAACCACACATATTTATCACTACTGACTCACACGAAGGCCCGTATAAAACTATATACCGCACGACTATATTTTGACGTCAGCATGTATTAACTACGTAAATCTATAAAATTCAGTTTTGCGGAAATTCAGTTTTGCGGAAATCCAGTTTCGTAACGCACACGTTGAAAAATCTTACAAAATTCCAATAAACTTCTTCATTGAAGTACTGTATTGATGTAAATTAATGAAATATACGTTTAAATTAATATGTGCATAATTATTTCTAAATCTGTATGTTTATCGATAGGTATAGATAGCAAAAGTGACGCAAGCACCATTTTTTTACAATAACACGTATTTTAAATGAGCGTTTTTTATAGTATATAGTCTATACAATGTAACAAAAAATATATGCCGCTAAAGTCACTTTGTTTTGTACCTATCAATAGTATTTTTAAATAATTTATCAACTGAAAAACTGTCGTATTCAGCATTTTTGAAACGAAACTGCTTATGGTATGTCATTTTATAACGTAGAGTCTTGTTATATAAGGAAGACTTTAGAAAAGCAGCTTCTAAAATCGTCGAATAATTTGAAAAATCTTTGTTAGTGATGCACTGACAGGTCTACTTAGAATGGATATATTGGCACTTACACAATAAACAGCAGGAACGAAGTCGCGGGCGCCAACTACAGTTGTCTTATAGATGAAGCAAGAAAACAATTTTATCATTACAGTAAAGTTTTTAATTTAAAATAGAACAGGTGTCTTTTCGATAAAAAATATACTTAGATAAATATAAGTACATTTATATTCCGTGTTTAGGTATGAAAAGACCTCGATAATATTGAGACTGTATTAATATGTATTTTTGTGAGTTTTGTTCGCAGTGTCGACTATGTTTTTACAAACTAAACAAGTTTTAATCGCGCTGCATCTTTATATATTAACGTCCCCCACAAAAAGATATTAAATTTTTAGAACTGTTAAATATTTAATGCCTATATGCTGTGACTAGATTAAATTTCGGCGTACTCGTTGAATTTACTTATTTAAAATCATTAATTTACATTATTTTGACTTTTATTTAAGACTTTACATGTAAGACTAGTGTCCGCTCGCAGATTTTCGCATTCAAATAAGGCCATACAATGCAATACATTACTCAGGCATAGGATTTTTGATCTTAAGGGGTTTTAAAATAGTATAGATTCAGAAATTGCGCCGTGCCTTCAAACGAATTATAACTCTGTATAGTATTCCTATAAACTGAAGCTAATAGACGTAGAGCAGCGGTCCATATCGAATGTAAGATAATTACATAACTAAGTCTTTAAATATGTCTACATATCCATTTATATTTTACTAGTTAATTTTAACAAAAAGTTAACGGAAGTGACCAGAAAATTTCTATGTACTATTTATATCTTTTAGAATACGTTTCAAAGAATTCTAGTAGATTCTATTTACGGAGGCAATAAAAGTTTTGTGAGGAAGATCGCGTCTATTGTGATATTAATTAAGGGGGAACAATTAAATAAATGGGTTCTGTGAAATGGTGTATGAGTCCTTGTATCATGAACAATTCGCATGATTCTCTCACTGCTAAAACGGTATAACGATCTTGATTAAAATGACTATTGTGGGTGTGGACTTAAGGATGCTTAAATTACATAAGTACCTTAGTAACTTATACCCGTGGTTTTACCCATATGGTGTAGGAACAAATTCTGTTTAAGAAAACATTTGACTCAGTATTTTTTCTACGGTAAATACGGGTTAGTCCTCTAATAATCTGTCGTCACTGCGACTCATTTTCACTTATAACACCAGTACTAATAAAGTCCTTCAGATCGATTTGAATCACGGCGGAGACTGGTCTGCACAGAAGATATTATAGTGCATAAGTGTATGCGCAATCATAAATGCACTCTCTTTTCCCTTATACGTTGGCCAACAATCCATCACGACGATTTACTCACCATATATTTAGTAATGAGGGACTGTTTTTATTGATAAGTAATTTTGTTTTAAAGATATATTTCCCTCAGAAGCTTCACAGTAGTAACATGGTTTAGAACTGTACAATAATAAAAGGATACTACTCTGTAACTTAAATATTCATTTGAGGTAGCTCATTAAATTTTGAATCGATGAGCAGCTGCCTTGAGAATGGCAATTTACAGCGATAAAATTTAACTATGTAGATTTCTATTTGTTCATCTATTTTTAAGACAGTAAAGTAAAAACGAACAAACAATCACACTTAGCGCGTTAATAATTTCAAAGATTATGCTTCATTCGTCTTCATTGAAGTGGGTGTATGCGAGCGCAATTGCTAAGTTTATTTATATGAACGTATTATTTTCTTAAAGGCGGAAGTGCATCGCAATTGTTTTGCGTGGTAAAGTAACACTGAAATTGATATCTGTGTGGATGGGTGGCCATGGAACAATATGGAAATAACAATGAACTAATTGGTATACGAAATTGTAATACAAGGTCTGCTAATATAGTAATATTTTATTACCTTTCATTATTTATAAAACAATATAGTCATCACGCAATTAAGTAATAGTTTGACTGGCGAATCGAAGGCCCTGGCTTATGTTATGTGCCTATTAAGTGAAGTTTTAATAAAGCTGAAGAAATACAATTTGATAACACGCACGACTAAAATCTCTTTTACTGACATTCTACCTTGTGTTCTAATTTGCTGGCTACTCCCCACTATTTATAATGAACAGAACTTTTCAAGAGATGCTATGCTGTCAGCAGAATACTAGTGATATTTGTCTCTAGAGCTGACAGCTGCGCCTGGCTGCACACAATCATCATTGCGCTAAGGTTTTTCTAGTCCGACCAATGTCAGCCGAATGCGCTTATTCGCCAACTCAGTTATATAAAAAAGAATGGCATGATGTATCATCATACAAATAATTATCTAATTTAGGCATAAACTGTGACCTACTTATATGATATAACGTAATAAGAACATGCGTATCGCATTAACGTCACCCGTTTGTCATTGTATTACAATAAAGGCAACCGCAGAATTGTAAAACTGCGTACGCTCAACTATATGAGTACTTTCGCAACACTGCTACGGTCTACGTCACATTCTACTTACGTACACGAATATTTTAGAGACATAAAATCGTAGAATAAATGTAGTAGTAAAATAAATAAAGTAAAGAAAGTGAGTTATGTAAACAAAACTGAAACAGACGCTAGGCTAGTTTCGACCATTCACATTCGACCTTTCGAATAAAAAATATGCATACTTTTTATTTTACCTTACTACTCTATTTTTATTTTGAGCTCTTTTAAACTGTGTCATAAGTTGACCTCGAAGTTACGTTACTTTATGTTTCAAAGGTAGCGCTTGTAGTTATTGGTTACTGCAAAACAGAATCTTATATAGCAGTCACTGCGCAGACAGTACGACTGCCCCTGCTAGCAGCTCTACAATTTAAGGGATCAAAACTCTAAAACAAAGTTAACATGAAAACTACTGAACAGATTAAGATATGGTTTTCACAGTTTAGTAGCTCGTGACTCAACTTAGAAACTCAGCTATATTTCATTTATTCTGTTTTGCAGAACATGAGATATGGTGATCCACAGTAATGACGTCACTGTCGAATTGACAAATTGCAAGTCCACGCGGATGACGGACTAGGCAAATCTTCTTGTAACTGGAGAATTGAAATACATATTTATATTAATATATTCTGCTGAACATCTCATCTGTTTCCAAAAACACCTGCATTCAACTTAAGAAAGATTGCGTAAGCGTTTTGTTTAAGGAATATACGAGATGGCAACGTGATCAAACCCATTCTAAATTATAAATTCCTAGGAAATTTAAACCTTTTTATTTTAATTATTTTAGTTTATCTCTAGCGTGTCAGATAGTAAACGTTTAATAGTCGCGGTCTTTAATCTACTATAACAGTAATTTACGCTATTTTATGAGATTTTAAACTGGTATTATAACATTTGGCAACATCATATCGAATACCTGACTCGATTAACTTACATAACTGAGCGGTGCACAGCTGTTTGACTTGATTATCAGTTGCCGGGTCGAAAAGGTGTTAGTTCTTGTAAGGAATACAAGCCTAGTGTACAGTGCATTGTCCCGGCTGTCGTGAAAATTCAGAAGAGAATATCCTGATGCTTTAAAAAGCAAGCCATCAATCGCCCGTACTGCACACTGTGGCACTAAGTAACAGCTACTAAGTGCGTGAAGAAATAGATAACTTTATTTAATACTGAACATTTGTCATCTAATACTTACTACAATAATATAATTTCACTCACATAATTGTCATGCCTGACAAAATCAGTTCACTGAATGAATACATAGAATGACACTTATTTAGTCGACAGCCACACATTGCTATCGAGTATCCATATGCCACGATACCAACCTGCTCTTCTGCTTAATTTATTTAATAAATATTTACAAAGACATTTTCATTTATTTGGTTAAACTGTCCTTGAATATTTCAGTATTGAAATCGAGAGAAATTGGCTAACTGAATTTCGCATTTCAACAGAATCATGACTATTTAAATCGTGTCCTTGTTCCAGTTTTTCTAACGTTAAGATAACAAAAGGGCATAATATTTATTTAAATTTTATGGAGACTTTTTGGCAGACACATCACACTTACTACTGGCCTACGAATAATACCTCACAATATTGTATGTGCGTGTATATTTAAAAACGTCGAGATATGTTTATGCGAGATTGTAATAACTCAAAATCAATCGTTTGTAGTTGTGAGATTTGTAATTATGATGGCGTAGTGGTTGAAGTCGTAGCTTTGCCTCTGACCCCGCGCCGAATGTTGTGAGCTCGACACGGGACAATAAATTGTGTCCACAAATATTTGTTCCAAGTCTGGGCGTCTTTGTGTACAGTGTCTGAATGTTTGTAAAGTCCCACGACACAGGCATTAGTACGTACAGGCATTGGTACGTGAGTACGCTTTAATAAAAAAATCTGTACTATCTCCATTCAAACTTGTGTTTGAAATACTACTAGCAGCAATGGTCTATAGAATCGACAAATCCTTGAACTATGAAATTTGTTCTAATGGTATATGCCTGTGGCAGGCATTTCTACAAAGCTATTTGTCTATTTTATTTAATTGTCGCATGATTTAACGGTGTAGCAAATAATCTATTTGGTTATCCTTGTAGACTATCGCCAGATTCATTCTAAGAGGCGGCTAGTCCTCGACTATAGAACAGTTTATAAACAAGCAAACATAAATTTATCTCCTCCATTCATGCTTTTTAAAACTCTCAAACTTGCGTTGGAATGTAGCGATTACCTACTTCTTTTAAAAGCATAAAAAATGTAATAAATACATTCAAGGTTGTGTTTTATTACATGTCCATGTGAAACCATGAAGTTTTTATAACCAACAAAAAACTTACTGTATTTCAATCCTTATTGATATTATAACCATATAAGAAATGGTTTGTTTGTCCTTTCTTATGTACGAAAAAAAACCAAATTGATTTTTGACGCAGGTAGCTTTAAGAACTGAGAGTAATGCATACTAAAGTTTACCTTCAATATGTTATCTCAAAGAGTTCTTGTGAAGAAGTTTGCTTATAATGAAGTTCTGAGTTGTCTTTTTAGCTGTAGGGAATAACAGAGCTGGCGGTTCTGAAACATTCTAATAATTCTATTCAGAGACAGAAGAGAGAGATAAATAAATACATGCTGTAAAAGATAAAAGCATGGCTTCTGAAGAAGAATACTAAATACTATACGTTTATCCTTTGCTAAGCATACCTAACAATAGGATTCAAATGGAAGGATTGTCATGATACGTCTTTTAAAACTAATTCTTAATTTATCGTATAGGTGAAGCCACGAGCAACTGTAACTAGTCTATAAGTTAAAAGTTAGTCTATAAGTTAAAAGAAGCCATTGTCTCCATCCGAAGCTTTTAGTCATTGGTATTGGTGTAATCTTCGGTAAAATTATTCAAAGGTCAATAGTATGGCCAGTACATCCTTTTTGCGGTTTCAAGCCTCTTTGGTTCATTGTCTTTGATGTCACGACTGTTTTTAGCATGTATTACTGATTGATTTGGCATTGACTAATACTATTGTGTAATGCTACTCTGTTTTTCTTGTTAATTAACGCTTGTATTAATTAAACTAATTGATACTGAGTTCGTTGTGTAGGCGTTGATATGTTGAAAAGGCGTGAATCTTTTTATTGAGGTGCCGAAGGTTTTAAAGCAACATTTATTTAAGAAAATGTTTTATTTATTAGAGATCTATATATTTATTTAACTCATGGATGCACCATACTGTCTTTAATTTCAATCACCTTTCCGGATGTTAAGATCGCATCTGGCAAGTTATGCCAACAATACATAATATAGTTTTATTACGCTCATTCATATTGAATATTTTACACCATCGTTCTCTATCATGGAAATGTACCCACATGAGCTCACTGTTCTTAGTAAGTATGCACAATTTTCTTGTAATCTAAGTACGGTAAGAGTGCATCTTTGATTTGAATATTTGGCTGATAGGGTAATATTTGCTTTAATCATAGAATAGCCAATAGTGTTTTTCTTTAAAACCTATTGATTTAGTGATGGTATAACTCAACAAAAAGCGACATCTCCGTGTCTTACAGAACATCGAATTGTTACTACTGTAGGCTGCGTGTCACGAACATGGCTTCTATTTCTTACAAAAGCATTACACAGAGCTTAACTTACGGTTCAATGAATTGCAAAACTCTTTCTGGTAATTGTATATTAAGGGTACCGAATACGCAACAGCCTGAATCATTTACCGTACAACTATCGTCATTCATGAGCTAATTACGGGTGAAACAGTGCACCTTTCGGGATATCCTTTGAATAGATGTGACTCAATCAATTCTCGTAGTAATATTGTACTGTACAAGGTGATAAACAATAAAATAATACATGCTATTTGATTCGTGTTATTACGGTAAACACCACGTTTGTCATCCTCTTGACGTCAGAAGATCGAACGGCTGTCAAAGGACGTGCTACTACGTTTGGTGTTGACATAGTCACTATCCTCGGAAAGTAAAGCTGTATTGCACACACATTTAGTCAGGTGAAAAGATAACATTTTGAAGTAAAAGGCGAACCTATTGCTGTCTAGTTGTTTACCGCGTATATCTGAGGTGCTACTGAAAACGATCAAGCAGAAAATCCAGTAGCATTTTGCTGAGCTCTAGAATTAAAGCCTGGGACTTGCAATGTGAGACCATACTTCGAGAAACAAGGTAATCTTGTGCTTATGTTAACCAAGTTTTGTGGGATAACACGTGAGTGTAAGTGATTTATTTGTCTAATATGTGCCTTTTGCTCAAATATTCTAACGTTTCGTTTAGTTTACTAAATGTATTTTTATTTGATAATAACCATAAACCTTCTGAAGATCAGCTATCTTAAATAACTATTAGGTTAAGCTCTCCTGTAATTGGAGAAGCACAAAGAGTAAAGTCTCATTGTACCTATTTAGCATGTATTCTTTGTTACAGATCATTATTAAATAAAAATAAGTGTATTTGCACTGTACAACATTATGTAGCAAGCAATCATAGACTTAGTAACCAATTATCATTAGATGGTTTAAAAACTTGTGTCATAGGTACAAATGTGCATTAATTTACATCTTAAAATGTTTGCACGTGCATGAACTAGCGCTCACGTGAGTCACGGAGCGCCTCATGCATGATATTGTACTTTGAGCATGATATGCATACAATCAGGTCGGTGTGTGACCAAATCATGACAAGGGTCTTGTACGAAAAAGATTACATGAAAATCATGCCAAGCATTTACATATGCATTACAAGCTTCGTTTGATGACAGATATCAAATTGTGCCAGATTCAGTATGTAATCATGTATGTTACGGCTATCTACCCCGGACACAGGATAAAAGATTGAAGCTTGAATATGGAGTATTGATATCAGAACATCAAAAGCGGGATCATAAGGTTTTGACTGCCAAGTCCAAGAGCTTTTAAATTGGCAACATATTCACATACAAATATTTTTAACGGTGACAGTAAATAACATATTACATTGCAGCGGGCACGGATAAAGATGGCGAAAAGGCCTTTAAAATAGATTATTCTGAAGCGGTTTTGGATACAGAGAGATAGAAGGAAAGCGGCCTTCGCCCTGCAGTGGGACACTACAGGCTCATAAAATAATAAAAATCGTGATAAATTCTGGCATGTGAGGTCAAGATTGACTATATTCCTAAAATAAATATAAGAGAACTTAATTTTAAGGAATTTCACTTAATGTCAATAAAAGATGCCTTCCAACCCGCAATTGGCTAAAATGGCAACTCACATTCTTAAACGTGTCTCACACCTGCCAGGCAGGTTATAACACAGGGTAATTAAAATAATATAATACGAAATTCCGGTTCTGAAGGCAAGAAATCAAATGTTTAAGAGAAGAATGGCAATTGTGCCAATTTTATTTGCAATTAAGCCACAGACTAAACGATAATTATAGCAACTGATTAGAATATATATTCTCCCACAATTCATTATTCTAATTTAAGAGACTATAATTAGCATAGATCAATATTATAATAAGATGGTGTAGTAAATACATATATCTTAGGATCAAGGTTCTTGAATGAGTAAGGAAATGACATTCGTTTGTTTGACGTCACTGATTCGAAAAGATGCATAATATTTATGAGAGGGGCTGAACTAGGTTGAATAAATACGTAGTAGCTAAACTTCTATAAATAGCTTCACGCATATAGCCTCTCGAAGGGTTGAGCAGGAGTGCATTGCACCCATGATTCACGGGTCATCTTTCGGGAAATTTATTATTAGGAAAAAAGTCAAATATTTTATTAGAGGATAACATTACGTGAGAAAATTGTCAGTCATTAATTTTACAAGGTTGTGTGATTTTAAACTGCACTGATTTATTGAATATTAAAATGTTATGTACTTGAAATGAATGTTTCACAAGTATGACTGGTGTTCTTGGACTTGATTGATGCGATCCTTGTGTTCTTATGACCATTTATATATTAATAAATATTCTAGTAATACAGAGGCTCCACAAAAAAATATTTAAGCATGTATAAGTTCGATAGGACTTACAGCATGATGGCGCATTACTATAAGCAAGCAGTGCTTGTCACGAAAGCTCATATTAGCTAAGTATGTTGGTTTTCGTAATTCGTGGCATTAATAATAATAAGACATGAGTCCTATGCTTTTCATCCCATATTTAGTTCTTTTCCCTAGGTTCAGCAACGCGCAGAATATAGTTCTGGTATTGCAAACACTTATAGACTACTATCAGATGCACCGTATGTTCCATTATCATCAAAGATGAATAAAAAAATTTACGTGATAAAAAGGATGCATATTTTAAGTGAAGATTTTTCAGTCCTTATCACGATAATTAAGCTGCGACGAGAATAAAAATAAGAAGAAGTACCTACTGATTATTCATAAATCTAGATACATAACTTAAATTTTACCTGAAATGCCTTCAAGTTTTTTCATATACCTATTCTATGACATAACGGATCTGTCAGTTCAACAGACAACCTGTTATGTAATAATCATCGCGCTGCAATAAATAATTCGTTTGCCTAGAGATGTGTAAAATATTGTTGATACATTAGTGTTTTCCATACGTTTCAAAGTCGGCTGCATTTCATCAGCGTGTTATTTTACATATAATCAGTGATTCTATCGAAAATATTCGAGTTTGTTGACTTCGGAAGCGTGGCCGATTATTTGAAATGGCCGATGATGAACCAGTTTAACATAATCCTTGAGGTTTCCTTATCTACGGAAATCTTTGAAGGAAAACTAAGGGTCTTATGTTGATGGTCAACGTTCATGTGACTTGTATTAGCATTTGTTAATAATAAAATTGTTTTGGGATTGGTTTCATATATATTGATTGTTGAACATATAGCAGTGTAACAGACCTAGATGCAGATGAAAATTATGACATAAGCACTAAGCAGAGATACCTAACATTAACGAAGTAAAAACATGATTAAGAGAGAGTACGTTTAACAAAGAGAATGCCACCATTATGGAACTATGCCGAAGTTTTCATAATTCCCACGATTTCACACATAAATGCGCAATACCGTCCGGATGTCCGGTCTGAATGGTGCTAAACAAATATGATTAAATCTGTATGAGAAAGCTTCGAAGTGAATCATGCTTGTTATTCAAAAAACTAAACAAGGTTCTTGCAATGTGTGATTTTACGGCTACGTACCCGTTGGACCTCCAAGTTTGGACCTCATCAACTAATATGATCCTTTGGACCTCTACATTTGTAATAGGGTCTAATCTTGAAGGACCAACGGGTACGCAGCCGATTTTACTAGGAGGTAAAAGTGCTTATCTATAGATGAAATTATCGTTGAGATTAATAAATGAATACCGATAATGGAGATTATAACAACTCTTCTTCTCTCTTAGCCTTTATTATTCCCAAGTCACTTGGGGTCGGCTTTTCTGGTCTAACCGGATTTGACTGGATATCAGTTTTTACACGGAGCGGCTGCCACCTGACCTCCGCAACCCAAAGGCGAACGATACCCTAAGGCTAGACCAGTGTCAGGATATTAGAGGGTACTGACTTTCCCAATAACGACTGCCATAGATGTTTATGGCAGCCGGGACCAACGGCTTAACGTGCTCTCCGAGGCACGGAGCAAGCGATAATTGTCAATCAATACGCACATAATTTTGAAAAGTCATATAACTTCCGAAAGTCAGAGGTGCGCGACGTGGGTTCGAACCCGAGACCCTCTGCATTGCAGTCTATTGGTCTCCCCACTGAGCTATCGCTGCTTTTTAATAATATTATCTATTCTAAGTACCACATTGGACCCAAAACTTTCTCATATATGCCATCGTGAGGTTCTGACTTCGTTCCCGGGGCTTACAAATTATCAGAAGAAGTACGCAATTTAAAAACGAGCCTGATAGGCGATAGGCTCGCTGTCTAAAACGTGAAAATAAAAAAACTGTCGTAATTTGGGGGCAATACAATTCTGCCTAACTTCAGGAAGGATGTATCACTATGTGATTTTTATATGGTGTATACTATACTCAAACCTTTTAGCTGATTCATTTTAAGAATTATTTCGATGTGTATTAATTGATTAAATAAACATCGTGCATAAATTAATACCGTGAGAACAAACAGCTAACTATTACACGAGGTGTCTAGTTATGTATATTAATCTATTAATTAGAAACATACATAAAATATATAAAAGAGTTGTTTAATTATATAAAGTTTATCAACGATTCAAACGAGGTTTTCTCACGAAATTAAAACTTGAAAGTATTGTGTAAGTTTTACTGAATGTGCCTTTAAATTAATACGTGATACATTGGCCCTTATAATGGAGCGATAACAGCGTACTAACAAATTCATCAAGGATATTCTAAATTTAAATCATGTAACTGTCAATTGAACAGAGCTGATACAGTGGGTGCGACCACGGCTCTACCTTGACCATTTTTGTACCTATGCATTTCTGGATTTCTATCTGAATTATTTTCTTGTTTCGTCCTTTATAGACCCCTTTTTTTACGTAGTTGGGTTATAGCTTTTTAAAACTTTATGGTTTTACTAGATGTGCCTGCGGTTTCACTCGCGTTTATGGTTACTGCGCCGCCCCCGTGGGTCATAGCGTGATGTTATATAGCCTAAAGCCTTCCTCGATAATTAGGCTATGGATAGCCTAATGATCGAGGAAGGCTTTATTTTAAAAGATTTTTATTAAATTTAAAAGAAATTATTTTAGTGTTGGAACACTAAAATAATTTTTCAATTCGAGCCAGTAGTTTCTAAGATTAGCGCGTTCAACCAAACAAACAAACTCTTCAGCTTTTTAATATTAGTATAGATTTTATACTTTTTGTAAAATTTATATAGCCTATGTCACCCGAGCCATTATTACGAATCTATTGACACCTTATTCATTAAAATCGGTTCAGTAGTGTAGGCGCTACGGTGGAACATACAAACATACATACACAGACTACCAAAATCATTACCCTTCCTTTTGGCTTCGCCGTAGTCGGGTAAAAAGGAACGTGCAAAAACACATGCAGTGCCTACTATGTAAAGCTTTATAAGGCAGTACTTGATATATCCAATTGTCTTGTGTATAAAAAAACAACAACTTACATAAGAACAGGTGGTCTTTATCGTTAATTTTTAATAAAATATTCATAAATATTCAAAGAGTATTGAACTTTTTGTTATACAATTCGCAAACATAAGCAAAAACCAAGTTATTAACACTTCAGCGTAAACGTGTTTTACTACGATATAATAGATACAAAATCAACAAAAAATATAGTCATGTTAATGTAATTTTATCACAAAAGCACACATATATGTGAATTCGCCAATATTTGTTGAGCCTCACTAATTGACGCTTTCTCTGTCCTTTATGTGTCGTGTGAAAGAGACGGTTGTTTCACGTGGCTAGGGAAGTGACCAGGTGCTATTATTTCAAGTACGTTGGTGACGCACGCGATGTCTTTGACAAAACGCATCTGCTAACTAAGACATATCTATTTACGTGTTTGTATTGATGTTGGTTCAACCATTTACCGAGTTGACGTAAAGACGTTCTAGGTTAAAGATGGCGATTCGAACTACTAGAAATTTATTTAAGGCACTCAAATCAGAATACAGATAAAATATTAAGTACATAAGAAACTGGTACGTTAATTCAGTTCTAGACTGCATTCCTAAAGTACATAATTATGTGTTCAGTATAGCATAATATATTTAGAGTAGGATGATTTTAAATGGACACATAACGCACTCTTAATAAAACAGCGACTTAACTCGAAATTTGAAAGTAAGGCAATTTAAACTCTAATTGTATATGTTAAAATCTAATATTTTTTTGTGTTAAATCTTTGCAATAGAGTACAAATTTGTTTAATCCAAAATACTGAGATAAGTCTCTGTTTTATTAAGGGTGCGATAATAACATTACCAACCAACCCCTATAGCCACCACACACAGTTATATGGTTAACCATTTATGGTAAGTCAGCAACACAGTTATAAGAATATTCGAGATCCGTGGCTATTTCGAAATATGCCGTTATCTATATATTAATACGTGAAGCAAATCTTTGTACAACTTTTTACGAAAATTGCGCGGACGGAGGAGTATGAAATTTGGCACAGATAAAGTTTAAATGGGGAAGGAGGGACAAATCATAATATTTTTATAAAATAGGCATTAGAAATACATTAAATTAATGAAAAAACACACAACCATGCATTTGACACACGCAGTCGAAGCGCGTAACTATGGTTACATATATTAATATATAATGACATATATCAGCAATATCTTACAGGCAAACTTTGGTCTAATTTCGAGCACTAGGCCACCGCTAGTTAGTATAAAGAGGTAATATATCCATTTGTATTAAAAAAACAGATAGTCTAGTTCCATTTTTAAAGTATTGGTCACATGACGTATTTGTTGCGTAGATAAATAATCCTCAACATCAACAATGCAAACTTACAACATAAAACAAGATTAAAAACATAAAACTAAAAGTCTTGATCTAGTAATACCAGATTAAGCTGATCTCTGATGAATATTATTAACTAATTAATGTAACTAAAAGATCACGACCCAGACCTCAATTTATGAGGATACCTAAACTTAGACCTTGAGTTTCGTGTGCTTTATCCTTAATATGTGTTCTATCTTCTGTAAGCCTGGCTTGGTTTACTTGAATTTCTGGTAATCTTATATTTCTGGATTCAGGCATTTCTCTTATAGTCTTTAACGGGTTTCTCTCTGATCTTATTATACCCACAGCGAACTGGTGTGAACTTGTATTTCTTCGGTATAACTACTATCACCGTTAGCCAATAGGCTATTTATATTCAAAAGTCAGACATTAACTATTTGGAAATTTGTAGTATCTTACATATCTTATTTTGTTTGATACGTTTTGTCGCCTGTTGACCTGATGTGATAGTTACTTCCAAATGTTATGATTTCGATGGAACTATCTCCCTAGGTGGAAGTCTCCCATGGTTTATGACTTTTGAGAAGTTTTACGGATTTTATCGTATATTTTTGGGATATATGATAAAGTGTGCAAAATATCAACTTTTCGTAAATGTTAGACTATACTAAGTTAGACTAGATACTTGTTAGATATTTTCTATCTATCAATGGCTGAGTGTTCGTTTTACACCTAATCACCACCTACTTTTTCAGACGCAGGCGCTTCACACACAAATGAATTCGATGTGTGCAAATCAAGAGTTGATTTGCACAATTTGTGCGGACGGATTCGCACAAAATTACCACCAAGCCCTGCCAGTTAGTCATAGTTGTTCAAAACACCGTGACCGGTTTTTGTTGATGTCATAGTCGTATTGTTTTGGGTAATTAGTTACTCTACCACAAACTTGACCGGGGCCAAAGCGCATAACCTTGCGGTTAGGTCGACCAGTGAGGCTTAACATTTTTTATGAGAGGTCATGTCATCTTCAGCCGTGTCAGTGGCTTGTGATGACATTACAAATAACTCAAGACTATTAAAAATAAACTTCTATTAGAAAATTTTGAAACAAATGATCAACCTCTTTGTATTATTTTAATAGCAATCATCAGAAGAAATCTATAATTTCTCTTCTTTCTTTTTATATGGACGATGTCCGCTCTACTAATAAGTACTCTCGTGGGAGACTTTACAAACAACAGACACAAAATAAATCCTGTCACGAGGAACTTTACAAACATACAAACAACGGACACAACGAACGCTCAGACTCGCAACAGCCATTTATTTATGAGTCACAAAAAAATAAAATTGCTTAGCAATACTGGACTTAGTAACCAAGGCGACCATTTAAACCACTATGCCATCCTCACTGTGCTAATTATCCTCAGTCCCATTATGAACTTGTTGAGTAGCTATATAGGCTTTCAAAATACGAAATAGGGATTTTGAGTTGTGATATCCCAAATAAGACACAAAGACACTGCTGCATATGGAGCGCCCAAAATGATACATGACACGTAGCTACCAAAAAGTCATAGAGCTTACAATCAAACTAATGGAATTCATTATAAACAAACATTATCAATGTTCAAAGAACCCATCGAGTAGTTTCCGGTCCTTAAATAGAAACAATAGGAGCGCGGGCGCATGCCGTTATACACAAATTGATCAATTACATTAATTCGCTCAGACCTTGATCGAAGACCTTAATTCAATCCACACAATAAATTAAAGTAGATGAAATTTCAATGTGGAATTTCATTTGAATGATGAATGCTGTGGTATGAATTCAACATTTACATTAATAATTATTCTCTCTACTTCTCTTTAAGATAATACATAATATTTATTAAGATAGTTTAAACAGGAAAAGTCAATGGACTCCAAAAGATTGACTAAGAAATATACACTCACCATGTTGGAAACATTTTGCAAAAACGGGCCAGAACTCAAGCCAACAAAAGTATATGGAGGATGTAATGGAAGTCAAGCATAAAAGTTACGCCAGGATTGTGACAAGAAAATGAAAATTAAGAAAACGGCTCTATTTAAATATGCTGCATGCTTGCTTGCATGTTGCATGCTTGCTTCTTTGCTGCATGCTGATATTATGCTTAAAAAAGTTATGGTTTAGAACTCTATGCTTAATTAATTTATGCTTTAGAATATTATGCTTAATCATTATTATGGTTAGAGAAATTATGCTGCAAAAATTATGCGTAAGCTGTTATGCGTAATTATATTATGCGAAAATATAATTATGCCAAACAAAATTATGCTAAGTTATATTAGGTCTTAAAATTTTATGCTAATGGATAGGGATCCGCCATGGTTTGGTTAAGCAACGTAGATTTATTTGACATATTTTGTCTCTGCGAAGAATATCTAAATAAAGTACACGAATATACATAACGTTACTTGTTATGTTTACACTTCCATCGTATTATTCTACCTCTTTATAACGAAATTACATGTTTTAATGTAGTGTATGGGTTGTATATCTCAATCATATATAAAGCACATTGTAATGACTAATGACGCAAAGTTAAATATTATAAAAGTGCAGTGGACAGAGGTATCACTAGCACGTTCGAATATTTTTAAAGAGAGAAGTAGCATACTTGAATTCTTCAAAAATATTCTAACATTTTTGGAAGGTAGATAGAATTGGGATGCAAAATGTTTTTTTTTAAGGCCGTCCTGCAAATAGTTTCTTTGTAGCATTACAAGGTATTAATATGCGGTAGGAAGTTCTTCCGAGACTGAGTAGTATGCGAACAGTTTGATAATAATGTGTAGAGGGGAATCCCACTAACGCATGGTGTAATTACTTCAGCAGTCTTTTATTAATTAGTATGACTTACCATTAGGTCTTATGAGTAACTTTCTGATCAAATGATCATTTAACCGTATATGTACATTTCTAAGAACAATGCTATTACAAGTTATAACACAGAAAACCCAATTAAACTTCACGAATCTTTTTACAGTTCCTTTTGCGCTTATAATAAGCTCTATGATAATCGGCCCACTAGAGGGTATGGGGTGGGGTGGGGTTCCTTTCACAATGCACTTGAAACTAATCAACAACAAAATAGAGGATAACATCTTACGGAAAATGGGTAAACAATTCAATTATCCTGCTAATATGGTTTGCGTCAATAACTAACCACAGAAATTGCATATGTCCCCCTATACATATTGCTATTATAATTAACTATTCCTCGTATTTTATAATAATGATGATACCATACGCAATCGTATGGAAACATTCCAGTACATTTTCAAATAATTGAATGACATACGTCATTGTTATAAAGTGATCTATGACGTTTTTATTTCATGGAATAAGAAATCCCCTGGAATATTGGACATAAGTTTTCCTATTTAAAATAAGGTAATTTTCAATAGCTTTCTTGTCGTCAAAGTTTTTTTTACCCAGAGTCTAGTATTAAGTAATACGTAAGATATGATAACTTAATATAATATTACGAGTGCCTATCTAAAACAACAGCAAGGGCTTATGACACTTCAAAATTATCAGCCAAGTTATAAAGAGGGATCGACGACTATCAACGATAGTGACACCATCAAATATTATAAAATCATTAACACTTGTATGTGACTGCTGCGCTTGAGATCTTAAGTACAATCCCCGTATCTGGCAAAGTGTTATAGTTTTTCTTTTAAATAATTCTCAGCAGCAATACGAAGTTTGGGAATCGCTTGCGTAAATTTTGTTATGCCAGTTTTCTATACCTCGAGAACAGTACATTTTTCTGGATGAAAGTTACCCTTTTGTCCTTTTCTGTACCCCTAACCACGTGTATGAGAAATTCCATGACGATCGGTCAATTAAGGTGTGAAAGCGTAATAAACAAACTAACTCACATTCGTATTTATAATATTAGTAAGGATTGTGCAATACAAAGCAAAAATTTAAGGACAACCATTGAACCGACGCGCTGCCAATTATTTTTTATTCATACATAGTACGATCTCCACAGCCCAAGTGTTTTGTTTTGTTACTTTGCCAACGCAAGTAACAGAGATTGTTGGTCTAAGGAGACCAGCAGATTTTGTCATTTAATGAAGTGCTTAACAGTTACCCTTCAAGGAGCTTAGGAAACTCACTCAACCATAGAATCACACATAATCGTTATTGACTTTTAAAAATAAATTCTCCAATGAGATTCTCCAGGCTCAGACGAAGTTAGATAACGTATTTATATAATTATGCTTCTGTAACTAATATTATATTTTTTAAACCTTTGCCTCCTTTTTAACTTTTCTTTTGTTGTTCCAAACAATCATACCCTTTTGACTGAATAATGTTTAACGATGATCATCATCAATCATCATGATTGAACGACTGTAAAATTTTACAATTTGGTTTGACATTCCTAATTCACAATGTAACCACCGATTTCCTATCCCATCTAACTGTCGAATGGTTGCAAAACTATCTACGAAGGCCATTGACTGCGTCGTATACATCATAAGTAATAATCAGTGATCGGAGTAGGTAGATTGAAATGGGGTCATTGATCCGAAACGTATATATTAATATGGACATTCCTCCGGAATTGGTGGATTATTTAAAAAAAACCGGAACTTATGTAGGAATTTTATTCTGCCAGAGTGGAAGGAGTCATTTGATGATTTGCCATCCTCAAAAAAAGGTAGGAATTGTAATAAAATGAGCAATATTATTCTTTATTATTCTTCATATTTTTTTTAACGGCACACAGTCACGATTTGACAAAACCCAACGACCAATCAGAACAAAGGATCATGGGTGGTACAATAACCGGTTATCAGAACAATGCGTACGCCCGCCATTTAAATTTAAGTGCAACAATTTATGTCTATCTATAAAAGTTCTAGCCATAAAGGGCTAAAAATAAAAAAATTAAAATTAAAGCTTCGATCGGAATTCGATTGTTTTTATTATTCAACAGATAAATAATGAATTAATTTAGTTTTGATACCTTCCTTTAAATTTTGAATTGAGTAGGAATAATATCACTACCAACATTAACAATATTTAATTGAATCCGGAAATACCGGAATTACTTTCCGGGAAAATGGCTTATCCATGTTCTTCTTTCTGTGTGCATTTATGATACAAGTACCAAAAATCAATCTACCTACTCCGATCACTGGTAATAATATAATGAAATACAAGTAACAAGAAACACCTTCACGGCTCCGTTTAACGGGAAAAACAGCAATGTCATACAGTATGCGAAATCCCGTAATACAACTGAACTTGACACATTTGACAAAGGACGTACATTGGCATTCTTCAACGAATATTAGGATGGTAAGTACGCTATACGAATATAAAATATACTGTAATTATATACATATGTAGTTATTTTTAAATCGCGTATAAAGATCTTGACCCAAGTTTCAATTGCCGATTAAACTTGTTTTGCATGCTTGAAATCAACTATATAAGTTAATCGTTAAAAGTTGAGGTAACTAATATTCTAAATATCAAGAATTTTGTTGTGTTTAATAGAAAAAACTTATTAACTTAACTATATTTTAATTGCCAAAGTTAAATATCTATTTAGTCAAAACGGAACAACAAGATACCGTGATTATTTAATTTGAATATAATGCGGATAAATATAACTGCCTCAGTGGCGCAGCGGAGGTGAATGCGACTGCTGCTGTGCATGAGGTATCGGATTCGTATCCCGGGTCGGGCCAAGAAAAAGTTATTGCGTTTTTCTGTTAAGAAATCTCAATAGCCGCCTGGAGTTAGGAAGTTGGCGATGTTTGACACGCACGTTCCTCGAAAAGCACGTAAAGCCGTTGGTCCTGCGCCTGATCTCTTTTCGGTCCTGTCGGATTACCGTCCTAACGGATCATGATGAACAGAGAGTGCACTTGTGTTTGCGCACACGCTTGTGCACTATAATATTATGCCGTCGTGAGCGAAATTCGGTCTGGAGGACATTATTAATATCGATAGTTTGCAAAGTAAATCGAAAGATAAAGATCTTACTTTGCACCATAATATAAGTACATGTATAGACGCATACCTGTAAACCACCGATCAGGTAGGCAGATGTTTATTTTGCTCTATTTGCTAGTTACGATTTGGCTCTCAGGTAAAACAAGAATTCGTGGGACCTACCACATACCTGTACCGGGTAAATACAGTTGTCTATCTGGCCCATTTGAAGACTTGTTCCCACTCAAGTATTAAAGTTTTCTAGTCTAATCTGACGGCTAAATATTTATTATTACACGCACCGGCTGCCGCCTAGGGTCGTCAAATCAAATAATTGTAATAATATTTAATCAATATTTCCAAATGTCGCAATTCATTAGGGGAAATAAACATTGTACAGCGTTACGGTCGTATTAATAGACTTTTTTGGTTACGACTGGAGATGATACGCGTATTTGGTTAGCATCTTATCTTGGGGCCAGTCAGTGCAGACCGACGACACATCGACCCAGTGGGATCTTTTGTGTCGACACTCTCCCGATAACGACTGCCACAGATGTTCATGTCAACCGGGACCGACGGCTTAACGTGCTCTCCGAGGCACGGAGCAGGCGATAATTGTCAATCAATACGCATATAATTCGAAAAGTCATATAACTTCCGAAAGTCAGTGGTGCGCGGCGTGGGTTCGAACCCGAGACCCTTTGCATTGGAGTCTGTTGGTCTCCCCACTGAGCTATCGCTGCTCACCGGTTAGCATTATTTTACTGTAAGTAATAAATGCCATGTAAAACTCGTGGAGAGAATTATTTTTTTTGGTTTTCGTGTGCGGAAGGATAATATTGTCTATGGCCAAAGTGTCAAATAAACAACGCGATAAAATCCGTATAAAGTAGTTTAATTTCAATGAGATTTTACAAGAAAAGTCAGAATAATCTAGGTGACTCTCTATCATGCTTGTGAATGCTTTTGAATGGGAGACAGTAACATTAGATAACCGCACAGTCTATAGCGGATGCCACTGACTATATTAACTTCATTATTCATATTCAGTAGCATAGAAAAAAAAACTGTATATAAATTTGAAACTGACAAAGTAATCCTTGACATTTATGTAAAACTAATTGCAGATTTATTATAATAATACTTGTTACAGCAGGTATCGACGGTTTACCCTAAAACAGATGTACAGTCGGTCAGTTTATACCACAGAGTACGGAACACGTAAGCTTCCTATTAGTGACGTCCCGCTTGTCATAATATTATCATTCACTCGCGTATATGCATGCGATACGTTTTTCGACTTACCTAATTTCGGCTTTAGTAAAACTGCGGTGAGACGTCTGTCGGATGTCACTTATTGTATTCGACTAAGTTTACCGAATATCGCTATATGTAGGTATGTGTGTTTTCGCGCATTTGGTCGACATTATCTGTGTTTTTGGATTTACGTCTCGTTAAGATACTTGAAGAATGGCGTAAGTATAATATCGCCTTACAACCATTGTCAAAAAAATATTTATTTTATAATCCCTTTAAAACTTCAACTGGGTCAACTAAAAAGTCTCAGTAATATAATTACTAAAATTTAAAATTATAAAAATATATAGCTTAATTAGTTAGGTATATATTTTTATAATTTTGATAATACTTAATAATAATAATAATCCTAATTTCAATAGAGAAGATGGTTGGAATGTACCACCAGCTTGGGATCCAGTCATTCAAATAGTCAAACCCAAGAAGAAGCAAACCACAGCTAAACTTCATGATACTCTGAGCTCATTCTGCGTAAATAGAAACACCAATGATTAAATTATGTTCGGGTGCTTTGAAATAACGACACTGGAACATTGAGACAGCTACTATCTTAGTCTTCCCGTGACCAGGGCTGCTGAAAAGCAACCAACACGTCGGGGAATGTGTAAACTTAAATATAAATAGTTTTAATAGTTTTAATAATTTATTTAGCTTAAAAATTTGTAAAGTTTAATAGTATCTAGTAGTAGTGTAACAGTTTCAAAATTTTGTAATAAAGTGTAAAATAAATAACGCGATAAAATCCGTATATAGTAGTTTAATTTCAATGAATAATATTAGTTTATTGTTTCTCTCTCACATAGATACATAATAAGAAATTGCACAAAAGAAACTTAATCTAGACATATATATATGTACATATATGCTCAGCGATAGCTCAGTGGGGAGACCAATAGACTGCAATGCAGAGGGTCTCGGGTTCGAACCCACGTCGCGCACCTCTGACTTTCGGCAGTTATATGACTTTTCGAAATTATGTGCGTATTGATTGACAATTATCGCCTGCTCCGTGCCTCGGAGAGCACGTTAAGCCGTTGGTCCCGGCTGCCATAAACATCTATGGCAGTCGTTATTGGGAAAGTCAGTACCCTCTAATATCCTGACACTGGTCTAGCCTTAGGGTATCGTTAGCCTTCGGGTTGCGGAGGTCAGGTGGCAGCCGCTCCGTGTAAAAACTGATATCAAGTCAAATCCGGTTAGACCAGAAAAAGCCGACCCCAAGTGACTTGGGAATAATAAAGGCTAAGAGAGAAGAAGAAGAATGTCTAGATTAAGTTTCTTTCGCAACTATGTGAGAGACTGGTATCTGTACTAGGCTCGACCTGTATGGCAGATTACCAGCCTCTCCAGGCACTGGACTCGTGCAGTACTAGCATGTCAGGTAAGTGTCTAGGGTATCGTATATCGTAGATCGTATTAACACTAAAAGACATAGAGCTTTAAGTGTGGCTGTCCCAAATTACAAGAAAGAATTTGTACCCCAAGATCCTCACAATGAATTTACTTGGACTAATGGCGAGTCAGCAGAGAAATTTAGAAGAGAAGCAAATATTAGAAGTGGAAAGCTTTCGTTGCCATCCAAACCGGAAGAAAGTGTATCATCTCAAAATATAATAACCAGATTCTTCTTTAGAAAACCCAGTTCCAGTGAAAGTCCTACTGAGTATATTAAGAATACAGTAAAAGGTAAATTTAGTGGATCGCAAGCGGTTAACGATAATGTCAGTAATGCTAAACCTAGACGTGGCAGTATTTTTCCTTCTTTCAACTTTGGTGCTGAAGAAAGAAACGAAGCAGATGCTTATAAAGAAAAAACGAAAAAAGGAAGACATAGTATATTCCAGGTGGGCGTGTATAAGCATTACTACCAATTGCAATTGGCAGTATGTATACTGTATAAGTTATGAATGAGAGAGAGTGTGTGTGTACGTGTGTGTGTATGCGGGTGTATGTTTATGTGTGTATGTGGGGTGTGTCAATTCAGGAAATAATGTGTTATAGATTTTCTGTCTCATCGTAACTAAGGGATTTCAGCCAAATTGTGACAACCTTTTTACAATTAAAGCGTGTGAGGGAATAAATGTTGATCTCTTTATTTTTTTTATTATATAAGTATCGTCCTAGATAACCAAAGAATCTCGCGGATAACGCTGTGTTTCATATAATATATTAATATATATTATGTTTCCGAAAAGGTTTTATGCTTGAGTGCCAAATTTAATGTTTTAGTTTCAGTAGGTAATTAAATAGTTGGGATACGGAATTAGCTTGGCTCTATAGTAGGTATCTGATTATCTTCTACTCTCTTACAATAGTATCCAAGCTTATTACAATCATATATTTCTATAGTTATTGTAATTATATTCAAATAAGTCAAATATTATCAAAATATCTAATTAAATAAATATTGATATATTATATTGCAGCTGCTATAAAAAAAATAAAATTAAAATCATTGTATTTTATATAATTATCTAAAGAATTATTCTACGATGAAAATGCTTTCTTGCTACGAAGGTTCAAGAAAAGTCTATTACACATAGAATATATATGTATTGTCTGCCAGTTGCGATTGTCACAGGGCGACAGGGCTAATTTACGGATTTCTAGCTACGACAACACATAGCGTTAATTCAATACGATATCTACCATATGCACATAAATAAATAATGATTTCCTTTTTTTATTTTTATTTATTTATTTCATAAAAATGTGCTACATTTACATTTTTACATAACTTCGCCAAACTGTGTAACAGTTGGCGAACACTGCACTCATTTAACAAATTAAAATTATGTATACACACATTTAAGACACATTAGTTTGGCATTAGATACAATATAGATATTAAAACCTTATAGAAATTAAGTCGTCTTAAACGACGTCGTCGTCGTTAGAACGCTTAATAACTGATAGCGAACGCAAAAAGTCTATAGGTATAATTATAAGCCTAATGTGATTGCTGATTGGGCGGTACTGTTAATAGCACTACAGGTCACTTGAGGTTAGATTTTGTACAGAGAAACAAAAAAAGAAGATATGTTTTGTTGTTCAAAAGTCATGTTGCGGTTGCCCTGTTTACTGTATGTTCACACCTTGTGGTTTTAACAGAAGGTTCGCGACCGCTCTATACTGAAATAAATACCATAAAACCAATCACCGAAATCTATTGTCACATCAACAATAGCTGCTTAATAATAATACTAACCGTCTAATATAGTCATGCCAATCGAATTAAAAGTAAGCGTCTTAGTCAAGCTTTCGATTTTCACGTGTGAACTCTTGAACCTAAGAATGCAGTCTTGGGTTCAAGAGTGGAGTAGAGAGGTGGCGTGTATTTTAAGTGGTCGTCTCACAAAAAAAATGGTGTGATACGCAAATTGTATTTTGATGGTCTTTGTGTCCATTGGGTAAATTTTTGTAAAGTCCTTGCTTCACAGGAATTATGCCTAGTGGTCGTCCTTTTAAAACAACTAGCTGTCGCCTAGTGGTCGAAATTCGAACAAAAATCCTAAGCTTGCTAGTTTGTATTCTGTTTTTCTTTATTACATATAAATAAGGTATAGGTAACCATAGTAACAAAGAATTGTACGACGTCAGACGAACAATGCCGAAATACTACGAACGCGATTCGACTGCGTGTGTCAAATACATGGTTGTGTGCGTGTAGTGTTTTTCCATTAATTTAATGTATTTCTAATGCATATTTTATAAAAGTATTAGGCTTCGCCTCTCCTTCTCCATATAAACTTTAACTGTGCCAAAATTCATTCTCCTCCGTCCGCGCAATTTTCGTAAAAAGGGGTACAAAGTTTTTGCTTCACGTATTAATATATATTAATTATATTCCCGCTTCTTCTCCTTCCCAATTCCTTTCCTAAAGGGTCGGCAACGCGCAAGTGATGCCTCTGATGTTGCAGGCGTCCATAGGCTACGGTGACCACTTACCATCAGGTGGGGCGTATAATTGATTGCCACCTCAGATGTAAAAAAAATATATGTACCTAGGTATAGATAGATAAAATAAAGATTATATTTTATTACGGCAGTAAAAACTATCTTAGTAAACCGCTTCAGGTATTAAGAATGTGCACATACTGTTGGACTTAGAAGCCTACCTGCATGTTAAGTGTCTGACGTCCTTGTTATTTTGTAAAATACATTCCTTTACTATACGCAGTGACCTTCTAAAACATGCGTAGCAATAGTTATTTTGCCAAAGCCTTGTTAGGAATTTATTAAGCAAATAAAACTACGCCGTAACTATTTAAAACCGCAATCGGAAAAAATACATTACGGTCTACACCGATGATTGACGTCAAAAGCAGCATAATCAAACCACTAATGTATATTAATTACCAGTAAAAGTGACTACGTATTAACCTACTATGAAATGTTAATCTGAAAATAAAAATTAAATTATCAATTGTTTCTCTCTAATACGGGTTTTACCGGTTTCTCCCTAATACGTTAGGAAAATACCCGGCCCTTTGGGAGGCTTATACGGAGACATGGGTCCAGGGTCCAACGTAAAGAGGCCCTTCGAGAGTTTTAATCAAAGCTGGTATGGAACACCTACAGCGGCACTAACCGCAGCAGGCGTAGGACTATTACTACGTATGAATTCTAATATATGGGCTATGGGTATGGGTGTTTGGTGAACTGGTGTATTGGTAACTATGAACAATAAAACGGCGACTGCCCTGAATAAATTAAATTATTAATTATTATTATTATATTATTAAGGGCTTATATACACTGAATGCTTGCCAGTTTGGTTGGCACACAACCGTTGGCTGTAACATCGGGTTCAATTTATAATAATACTAGCTGACCCGCGCTTCTTCGTTTGCTGCACATAAGAGAATTTTCCCCGTTTTTGCATCATTTTCTATTTATACTCTGCTCCTATTGGTCGTAGCGTGATGTTATATAGCCTATAGCCTACTTCGATAAATGGGCAAATACTAAAAGAATTTTAAATTTGAACCAGTAGTTCCTGAGATTAACGCGTTCAACCAAGCAAACAAACAAACTCTTCAGCTTTGTAATATTAGTATAGTTATAGATTAGATTTTGCACTAGCGTTAATCTAAATATTAATCCCTAGGAAACAGTAGATTATTCTGGATAAAAGGAACCCTTAAACCTTAAAACTTGACCTTAAACCCTAGGTCTTTTTTGTACCTCTGACTTTGTTTCTATGAAATTTCACAATTATCGATCGAGTAGTTAAGGCGTGAAAGCGTAACAAACAAACTCACATTCGCATTAATAATATCAAGTTAACACGTGAGTAATAAAAAGTTATAATGAAATCGAATCCAAATTGTTCTTAAAATATAAAACGTTGTGTCCATTTGATGAACTACATTTTTTTCTGCAGGTATACAGAAAAAAAATCTTACCTGGTGTCGTTTCAGGTTGATATTTTACAAATAAAACAAACTATAATATCAAAATCTTAATCTAGATTTTATATAATATGGAGACAGATAAAAATGTTACATTTTCTATCGGTTTTAATGAATGTTTATAAAATTTCGTTATTAAATTAATAAAAAAGATATATATTAGAGAGCGATAAAAAAGTAATTCTAACGATTCAGAATGTTTGATTCCATTTTAGTCATTTTACTATTAAAGTGATTCTAAGCCATGATATTATTAAAACAAATGATCCCAGCAATAGCATTCTCTATAACTAAGCGAAATTCACAACAGCTGCATCAGTTAATACAATAGTTATTCATATGCGTTTTAATCTAATTCTAATATAATACTGAACCGACACCGGTAAACCGGTGTATACCACGAAACGTGGCATTAAATTTTAGCTAAGGCAATTCAACATTTTATAGCATATGGTAATATATACGAGTACTTGGTTCAGTTGGCTTGTCCAGTGACGTATGTAGGTTAGAACTTGTCATTCACTTGCCTAATATGTTAAAAAACATGGAAATGAGGTGTTAGTAAATGTCTGATCGTTTGTTGACTTGTTTGTGGTGTAAACTCAGTAATAAAACTTTGTTTGGTGACGGGAGTGGCTAATAAAAAGTAATGTCTTCTATGTTCGTAGTTCTTACGCTAAAAATGGACTAGTGTTACGATAAAAATAAATGTATGTATTTATGTAACTTAGTTAACAAACAGTGTTTGTTGTCAGTTAACTTTTTTTATGTTTATCTGTAATATAATTCATATTAAAATTATATCTATAATTAATAATTTAACCTGACAATTCTTGGAATGTCAGACATTATTTAAAACTATTGTGCCTGGCCGCGCATGTACCGCTGCGACTCAATAAGTTAATGATAAAAATATTACAAATTAAAAGTGTAGAAATAACGTTATATTAAAATTTTCACTTGCTGTGATATAATTGTTACACCCTCATACAATATTTACCACTTAAGAATTTAACATCAAGGCTAATGTTTATACGTGGCCTGCATATTCTTGGTAAACAACGTAAAACAAAGAAGCAATTAGGTATATTGCTAACCCACATTTGACCCGGCAAATATTGATAATATATAAATTACTCTATAAAGGTCTGGATACATTACCAAAATTATATTCCAATATAAGTGTTTTAAATATCTAATTTTATAAAAATGAATCCCTGTTTCCCTTGGTCACGCCATAATTTGAGAACGACTTTACCGATTTCATTCATCTTTTTTATATAAGTTTTCTAATATATTGTAAAAGATTCTTACGAAAAAAAAGTTTGAATATTTGCGATTTGATTGTTTCAGAAAACTCAACGACTATTTTAACCGCGAGTCTGACAGTTCTTCTAAGAAATCATAACGTCTGACGGGTCAGTTAATTTAAACATAATAATGTATATTATTTAATTAATATTTTACTTAATTCAAAATATTTTACATTTGAAAACTTGACTTGGATAAATTGGATGCAGAAGACGGCACACGGAGTCTTGAAGAGAAAATGGGTAGAGGCCTATGCCACTGATTGGACTGTGATAGGCAGATGAGCAGATATTTATACTTTCAACTTACTTGTCCGCATATAGCCGCTGTAAACGGTGGTTGTTAAATTACCTGAAAACAAAAACAACACATTAGTATCATTATAATGAAAAATAAACTTAAAAACTTATATTGTAATTTCATTAAAGTTTTAATTAACAATGAACTTTAATGAATAGGAAAAAAGAAATAGAATTCAATTGCAATATTCGGATGACGCAAATGGCGTCCGGAAATTAGCGTGTAAAAAATGTGTATTGAACGGCACTCATGCGCATCGAACCGAATACTTCAGTGTCAATTTACAATGGAACGGCACTGACACAATTTACCTTTGCTTCTGTAAAAACTAAAAACTAAATTAGTAAACACAGGTGCATTTTACTGTCGCATTTATCTTAGTTCTGTTTAACTTAAGTAATTTGTCCAATTTCCTGTTTATGCCTACTAAGGTAGGTTACAAAGAGCAAGTCTGAGTAACAACTCAAAAATATTTTATTCTAATATTTAAGTTTGATTTCGTTTATTGTCTAAAGATTTTAATACAATCTTATCGTTCTTACTTTTATTTAAAAAACTATTTTAGTAATAATAGCTTGAGATTTTATAATAAATTTTATTACTTTCAACAGCCAGGCACATTGCCTATCTGAATATTATCTTAATTTGATTAATAATACGCTAAAATATATATCATATATTTTATTTACCTTTTATGCCCCACATAAGCTAAATGGAATAAAACATATTATTATGGTAAGTCTTCGATAGATTACAATGAGAGTGGTATATTTAAATATTTATAGTATCATCATTAAAATGCTAGAAATTTCTGGCTGCATATATTTGATCTACATATTCTCTCTTGCAACTTCGACATTGTTACTGTCGTCAGATAGTATGCTCTAATCCGAGATATCGAAATTCAAAATTCTTCAAGTTCATAACATTTGCACCGAATGCAGTCTGTAGTACCGTTAACAGCAATTTAAAGTTTAAATAGTTAATTGAGAGAATGTGTGCCAAGGCAGTGACCCTCAGCATATTAATTAATTATATAATCGTTTTGCTTAATTATATGTTTTGCACTCACACAGTTAAAGATCATTATCATAATTTTCAGTTTACCTAATTTCGATAACAAAAAATAATTCGGTAATAAACTGGTTGGTATTTTATAATTTTAATTATATGAAATTATAGTGAATTGAGTTCGATGTAATCCGATTAATAAATAGCTAGGTATGTAATCTTTTAAATAAAAGCTTTTTTACTATACCTGCGATGTTTCTTATCTCATAATCATAGTTATAACAATAGTCAAAAAAGTGCGTTTACATTTCGGTTTGGAACTTATTATTATAGATCTTATGTTTATGTCGAGTCAGGTAACTATTGTCCCTATTGTTCTTTTTACCACAGGGGTCATACCTAAACAACTACACCAATGTCTCAATACAATAAAACTACCACCAAAAACCTACTGCCTGTTACAAAAGGCAGTTGAACTTAACACTTGCAGAATAGTAAGAACATATCTACAATGCGAATCAGACAACTCACATTCAGTAACACACACAGCTACTTTATGTACAACCCACTTACAACCTATTTCTGATGTACACTTGGCCTAGGCCCGTGCCATCAGTTGCTTTCCGGTAAACTTGGAAAAAAAAAACATAATAATAATAAAAAAATTATTAATCAGAGCATATTTCTCTTATGCGTGTCTGAGTTAATATGATGTGTGTATGTGCATGTATGTGTGTGTATCTCTTGTTTAGTTGAATGGACTTATACAAGCGTCTAAATAGTTATTTATTGAATTAATATAAGTAACTCTAGGCATTAATTATTGATCAGTACAAATGATTTTACATTACGAAACTGACATTTATATTGGTGTCATTTAACTGTATATGACAAAAGTTATAAATTGCTTAATCAATACAATACGTAAGCTTTTAGATATTAATATCTATTAATCTATGACTGAAAGGCTATCGATAAAACGAATGATATCCGCAGTCAGTCCATTGCATTGTCCTCATAGAAATACATACATATTTATAGCTCTAGTGGCTAGCAAAATAAATAATTATCATTTACACAAATGGAATAAGCTGACAGTCTATTTGTTTATCATTCATTAAATCACTATTACAAGAGTCGGCCCAAAACTTTGGCATATACGTTTCATAGTAGGTTCCCTGGATAAAGAGTCCTCAGAAGAAAGAAAATCCTTATAAATATAATTTGATACAAACGTAGCTTAGGTATCATCAGGTGCATAGTAGGCCTCATCAAACTTTTGTTATTCAATCTAAATTTCGTATTAGAAATAGGTTGTACAAAAAATCTACGCCACGTGAACAGTCATAATATGACTCGGTATTTAAACTAGTCTAAAACCAAGGCTATTCAAACGAAGTGCCAAACTAAACAAGAGATACATTGTCACCAACATAATATATCCACGCTCCAGTAGCTTTGTTTAGACAGACGTTAGACGATTTGGGGCATCAACAATACTGTGCTTACATAGCCATACATATGATATATAACTGGGGCACTAATGACGTCAATGCTCATTAACTGACAACAAGAACTGAGAACGTTCAGCGATTGTTTTGAAATAGATCTTAAAGTGATTATAATTGTTTAATGTGATTATTGTCAGGTCTAATGTGAGAAAATTGTGTGACTACGTATGTTAGACGCTCGTTTATAAGGTTTAGAATTTGCCGAATCTTCTAGCTTTTTATTACGTTTTTATAACCACCAAAATAATTATCTATAAACAACGAATTCAACAAAAGTAGATATTTTTCTACAATAGCATTTGCAAGGGATTATATGATAATTGATATGGGCTTATCAATAAATAACATTTGTTGTTCAGAGTTAGCAACAATTAATGTCATTCATTTCACATAAATCAAGCAATTAAGGTAACACATTAATATGAATTCAAAAGATATATTTTAGCTAAGAATGTAACAGGATCGCGAAGCAACGCAGGAACTAAAAATATTTTTATTTCTGTTACTATTTTGTGTCGATTTTTGTATACGAGGAAAGTTAAGACACAAACAAGCAATCATAAAATAGAGTTTTATCTCAACAACACTAAGTAGCTTCTAGAAGTGTTTGACATGAAAATAGAAGAAAACATTTTAATTATTATTGATTTTTCGAAGACTAAAAGAAACGATAGTACTCACAGATAAATCATGTGACTCACGTTACAAATGAAACTTGCGAAATGAATTGAATGTCAGCTATTGTTATTTCGGAATGAAAATTAGCAACAGTAAATTTCAACTAACATAACTTATCCTATGTCAATACTAACTCATCATGTAGCAAGCCCAATACCTAGAGAATCAATATAATAGAGCAATATATATTCAATCAATAAATATTGAGCAGTGAGACCATGCTTCAAATTCGTATACTTAAGATTCTAAGCAACAGTTCTTAGCCAATAAAACAAGGGAAAGTAAACTAAAACTGGACGATTAAAAAAATTAAATTACGCTGATTGCATACATTAATTTTAACATTTGCGCAAACAAGGTCGTATTTTTGCTCCAATTAACGTTCATAGCAATTACGGACAGGTTATAACTGAATTTCATTGAAGGTGATGCAACGAATATTGATTTATAAAACTTAGCGAAAGGCAAAAACCAATCAAGCACGATCGAAATTAAGAAAGATTCATTTAAGAGAACAATGCATGTTCTTGAAATAAAAAGTACCTTTACATTTGGAGAATTATGATAAGAAGACAACATGTTTTCTTTTCATATCAAATCTTATTTCATCTTGAAATAAGATTTGAAGTACTCCAATATTCGTGTAAACGCAAGACTATTCATTATAGATTATGACGCAGTAGTTTTAGCACATATTTGCTGAATAGTTTAATAGTGACGTAAAGAACAATTTACGCTTTGATTCAAAAGAATCACAAATTATCCTTCTTATGCAAATTTTTTGACTTACGACGAATATTGCAGCAGAATCGTAGAACCCCAGTGACGTCAACTGACATCAATGAATGCTGTAGCTTAAATCATAAGACAACGCCCACACACACCCACAACACTATTAACATCATCAAACGTGGTGATAAAGGAGAGAAGAGATTGTATATCGATATAAGTAAGAGTAAAGATCGTTGACCCGACAACTGGCGCAAGGTAAGCGAGTACGTAGAATCGATGACACACAACGGTTCACTGGAACACATATAATGTATGAGCGTACTATAGCTGAGCGTAAATTCTACGCGCGACGATAGAAATAGCTAAACGTGTCACGCTTCATTTGCAAATGTCAATATCTACGCAATTGATGAAACAGGAGCAGTACGATTTATAAAGTAAGCTTTTATAGTTCAATTTGATTGACAATGCTTTCCGTCAGTTTAGTATTTATTAAATATGTGCCTACAATTAATTAAAGTGTTCTTCTCCCTAGCCTTAAATATTCCCAAGTCACTTGGGGTCGGCTTTTCTGGTCTAACCGGATTTGACTGGATATCAGTTTTCACACGGAGTGGCTGCCACCTGACCTACGCAACCCGGATATTATAGGACACTGACTTCCCAATAACGACTGCCATAGATGTTCACGGCAGCCGGGACCGACGGCTTAACGTGCTCTCCGAGGCACGGGGCAGGCGATAATTGTCAATTAATACGCACATAATTGCGAAAAGTCATATAACTTCCGAAATTCAGAAGTGCGCGACGTGGGTTCGAACCCAAGACCCTCTGCATTGCAGTCTGTTGGTCTCCCCACTAAGCTACCACCGCTGACTGGTCTACCGCTAAGTAACTTTCCTATATTAAAATGATATATTTTTTTTAGTATGTATTATAATATGCAGCGATATCCCAGTGGGATAAAATTTGACTGCCACATGGAGGTCTCAAAGCTATGTGCATATTAAATAGTTAATTATCACTCGCTTTAATGGTGAAGAAAAACGTCATGATGAGGAAACTTGCATGCTGGGAATACTCTGTAATGTTTTCTAAGTTCCGTAAAGCCTATTAACTACACTGCGCCGGCATGGTGGCCTACCACTACTACCTTTAAACCTTCTCACACTGAAAAGAAACCCATGACTAGTAGTGGAAAAATATATAAAAAATGCTGTTATTGAATAAAAATATTTTGTATTTTTTGTTCCGATTACGAAAAACAACATCGAGTCTCATCTATGATAAGTAAGTTTTTATATCTTTACCATTTGACATAATTTGTATTTTATTTAACTTCTAGCTTGGCAAGTTGACATTGTTCTGTTCTTGCTAATAGGTGGCGCACAAAGGTAGCATAACATGACCATAATAATTAACTATAGTTTCCACAAAACAAATTTATGGAGTGAATATGTCTTCAACCACTTAATTAATTCAAAAGCCATCCGATTATAATCATTAATATTAATATCGAAAATATAAAAATATATTTTATAGACTAATTAATTGATTGCCATTCACTAACAATAAATATAATATTTATTATTTTATCCAGTTTTAAAGGCTTTTGATTGAATAATAGATGTATTTTGTTCATTAAATCAATAATAACTTTACTAAGCAATATAAATATATGTTTCCTTATTGATTTCATATTATTATGATATGTACTTATGAAGGAAGTCTCGTGTACAATCTACACGTGTCAATAAATTTGTGGGTCATTGCTGATTATAATAATAAAAGGTAAAAACAATAACTGGCGCCATATTGCAATCTTGAATACAGCTATTAAGTAACTATGGTAGGTATATATGTAAAAGGTTACAAAAATAATTTTTTTGTTAAGAAAACAGGAATATTGTAATTGAAATTTTCAGTATCAGAACTTAGATTGGGATACTTAGCACTAATTTAGGTCCTGCTGCTAATAATTTCATTCTTATAACACATTGAGGATGGCGCGACCAGTAACTGACGCCCCGAGTGATCTTGGTACGATCACCAAAACAGGACGAAAGATGTTCCGAGTCTGGATGTTCTTTATGTCTGTTGTTTTAATGTTTATAAAATCCCCCGTGCCACAGGAATAATTGCTAGTGCAGAAATTGGCTTAAGAAAAATATGATCAAAACTTGGATCTACTTTGCGTATGTTAATTATACCTTTGTAAAGTCCTCCTCGACATTAGGTCTTATCGGGTAGTGGCCTGCCGTTTCATACGGCGGGCCGAAACCTCGGCGGGGTGGCGACTGCATGCGCAAGTGTTTCGCGCGGCCCCGTCGATAGTGGTTTTGTCGAGGAACACCGTGGTAGGTTTAGTCGATATTCCGGGAGGTACATTATTCTTATTCCATCTTTCTTTTACCCCGGCGAGTCCAACATAACCCCTCCACCCGCCCCCCCTACGTGAAAAAAAAAAAGAAAAAGTCCTCCTCGACGCAAGGCTTGACACTAGAGCAGGCGATGAATCTAAAAGAATCTTTGAAACTAATACACAGGCCTGTATCAATGTATATTCGACTAATCCTACGGAAAGATACAGGCCTAATGTTGCATTATATGACTCATAGGCAATCCACGGCGCAGTCCATCATTTTTATACCAACATGTAATAATATTATAACCGCAATTAGTCTCGATGCGCCAACGATACTCAGAACCTAATCAAGTACGCTGGTAAATGACACATGCTCCGTTTATTTCCTGTTCGTGTAATTACTATGAGGTGGCTTTAATACTACAAGAACCTACATAGAAATATTTGTATACTTGAAACCAGTACTGCCTTCATGTAGGCTCAGAAGCGTGGTTTGATAATTATTGAAATTCAAAGTCTGCTCTGCCTCGGCGCAGCAGTAGTAAATGCGAATGCTATTTATGAGATCTCGGATTTGATTCCTAGGTCAAACAATAGCATTATCAGACCTTTTTGTCAAGAAATTCTCAGTAGCTGCATAGAGTCTGAAACTGTGCCCGGTAAGCGTCAATAGGCTCGCTCCCTATTCAATGGGATTTAAAACCGTACCTCGCAAAATGTGGGTGTGTAATACAGCTCTGCCTATCTTTTCGTAAATAAAAGCGTGAAACTACATATGACATTGTAATTTAAGAATTGAAAAATCATTTATTCATTTAGTTCATGAAGTAATACTTATGAATATCTAGAATCATTAGAAACGCTACTGCAGAAAGAAGCAGGAAAAAGCTGTCATTAAAATTACTGAACCCTCGCGGATCTTGTACATGACGCGGACAACAAACGCAATTTGAGGTACTTGCATCAGATGTTTGCATCATGTAAATAATCGATGCGTCGTCGTCCGCGTGAGACGCTTGCGCATGTAGCACGCGCCAGTTACTTGCCTCGTTTACGGTACGTGTAGCTATTAGAAGCAAATTTTCTAAATTTCTTTTTGTTAGTCTTGGCAACCCGTGAATCATATCCTAAGCAATTGACGATTTTAGCAACCCATGCACTATCACTGGCCATGCCGTATGGTAGTTTATTACTCATATTGTCTAAAAAAGGATAGTATATGCCTCTACCTAACCCTTACTTTATTATAGACTGTTATGGTAAAATTACTAATATGTATTGTCTTACACAGTTATAACAAACCGCTTATTATGCAAGCAATTATTATGACTATGTACTGAAATATTTTAGTGAAATCAGCACGGAGAAAAGTAATTACCATTACCATTTACATTTACCATTGTCATGATGACATAAGTGTGTGTCATGAGGTTGTTTTAATATTTATAATAACAAGTAGTTCTATGCAGACAACAAATTTAACTCATGCATTAGAAAGGAATAGATATATTATAATAAGGGAATAAATATAATGACCACCAAAAATACTAATTGCGCAGCAAAATATGCTTACTAAAATAAATCATAACGAGCACCTATACCGTCTCGGAAGGGTTAGGTTATGTTAGGTTCCTTCTTAAATTTTGATATCTTTAAATATAATGCGGTTTTAATTTTGGTGATCATTTACTATTTTTGACTGTTATATTTTAGTATATCTGGTGATAAGTTAAACATAAGCCTTATAATAATTGCTCTGCATTTCTCTGACAGCTCAGATAGCCTAGTAGGACTACCATGCAAAGGTTTCGAGTTATATCCCATGGCGCATATCTCTGACTTTTCAAAATTATGTGCGTATTGTATAGTTGATTATCGCGCGCTTTACTTACATTATGAGGAAACTAGCATGGCTGAGAGTTCTCTATAATATTCTCGAAGATATGTCAAGTCTGCTAACCCACACTAGCAGTTTAATACAGGGCTGATATTATTATTTCTATGCAAACATGACTACATAACCTACCTACTAAGCAATACAAAATATACCGTATTCGATTTTCGTGCGCAGTAGTTACGTAGCTTATAGCTCCTGTTACTCAAGGTTTGTTAAGCTTTTTATTGGTAAACGACTTTGTTGAATCGATTAAGTAATTCGAGATTACCCACTACATATGTCTACTATTTAAAGAACTGCTGTTATAGGAGTAAATCTTGTATCGCGGAGACTATAAAACATTGAAACTACGGCCACAAAGAATATTCAGACTCGGAACAGCTATTTGTGAATCACACAAGAGCATACAACACCATCCTGGCAATGGCTAGGCGAGCACATAAGCTAGTATGCCATCCTTACAGTAATCTAATATGAAGAAACATAATATATTATCTTCTTATTATATAATATTAGTATAAATATTCAAGTCTTGTATAGTTGTTTACACACTTCGCATATCTCTACTAGTGCGATACTTATAATATAGTAAATAAATGCCGAAATAACAAATACTACAAGCGCTCTTAAGGAAAATGTCGTGAGAAAATTTGCATGTCTAAATGCTCTTGAAGGTGAATGAAGTCTGCCAAAAGGTATTTACTTGCAAAGAAACATGATTATTGATTATAGAAACTGTTCACCTTTGGGGAAAAGCTGACCAAGACCATCTTTAATACCTATCTATTGTCTTATGTTTACGCAAAATTATTATACATTAAAATTAAACTACTCGGAATTTAACGCGGGTTTGGTAATAAAAAATCTATTTTTAAGCTTTAGATGGTTTTATTCAGTGTTATGAACAATAAAATTATGACCACCTAATACCAGACTCGGTATAACTATCTGTAGATTACAGAAAGATATTTTTGCTTTTGGACTCTCAACACGAAGCACTGGTATAGGCAATGTCATCGTTTAAAATATTTTAATATTAGTGGTATTGAATTTTACGCTTATATGTATTTATCTAATGCATATCAAAGCATTCTGTAGCAAACGCTACAAAACTCACTTACAAAGCGACAGCACTCTATCGTCACTTGGAAACAACTGACATACAGAGAATCATCATCATCATCATCATCATCAGGCTATAATAGTCCACTGCTGGACATAGCCATATGTTGATATTCTCTGTATATATATAGGTATATACAGAGAATATCAACAGTATATTTATAAGAAGTGGAATTTGTCATTGTTTTCGAATTTACGACTTCATAACTTTTGAGGCCAATTTGAATATTGTAGAGCTGGCGCTTTGGACTATGTAGTCATTTTACAATAGCCAGTGCACCGAGACATATTCGATGATCACACGAAACAAAAAATTGTGTGTTCCACAAATTGTTCCGAATCTGGCAGTACTTTGTGTCTAGAAAGAAACTTGCTTTCGGTCAGATATATAGGACAACGCGGTATAGTGGCACACACATTGCTGAATTGTCAATATGTGTGGTCCCCACTTCAACAAGAATTACAGGACTTTTTGTTTATAAATAAATTATTAAGTTCCGCATAGAATTATTTTTTGCCCAACTCAAGCCTCGTACACAGCGAGTAATGTGATGTATAATGTATTTGCCAAAGGAATCCAGTAGGCTTGTACGTCATATTAACTAGATTATAATTATCTAGTAACGGAGCTTTATCTCTGGGACAAAGTTTAGTACTACCCACATACTTATGTGTGTATGTACCTATCGCAAAGGAGTAGGCAGGGCTGAATTACACCTTTAAGTTTGCTAGTAATTCCACATTTTATGAGGTGATTATGGTCATTATCCTTATGTTGCTACTGAGATTTTCTTTATTAGGACGTCACAATGGGCCATATGCGCAAATGCAAACTAATGCCCAGGAGCAACAAGGCAGTTTGATTACGAGCATAATAGTGATTGTGACGTTGTTGTTGGCGTGAGCGACATGTGCAAATTTCTCACATACGCGACATGCGTGAGTTAATCATAAGGGTTTGCATCAGACCTTTTCATACGCTATTACTTCGACTTGCGCATGTAACCTGCGTCGTGTAAAGAGACATAAGGTGAGAAAACCGGAAAACAGGAATAGGAAGTTATTGAAATTGCCTACTAATAACAGAAAAATTAATTAATAATATAAATGGCTATATTTATTGTATATTATTACTTAGATACTTAGTATAAATATGATAGCGATTAGTATTCATTAAATTCGCGGGCAAAGGTCACTTTGCCTGCAAATTTATCCTCGTGAACAACGATTTGCCTATCATTTACGTGGAGACACTAAACACTGTATCTCTAAAATGAATTAGATGAAAAGTTGCTTTACTTTTAAGTTGTGTGTATGCTGCTAAAGTATGAAAACTGCATCAATATCCATTCAGTGGTTTTGTGTAATGCCGGAGTAAAGAAATAGACTGATCACAACTCTATATACCGTTGCATTGGGCTCCAATGCTAAATTGTCGAATCCAAATAATTTTAGAAAGCGTATCCATTATATTACAACAGACTTGTTACAGTTTTATAATAATAAAAAGAAGATATCATCAAAGGCATTGAATTTTATATTACGACTTATCTCAATCCATACTAATGTATAATTGATACTGTATAAGTGAATTCTAAGTGTATTCAGAATTATAATATAAGATTCTAATTATGACTTTTATATTCTTATTTATCCTAATCATCGCTAATGCTATGCTAATACTAACTTCCGAACGAGTCCTCACCTATTATAAATAATTTATTTCTTTATATATATTATGAATGCAAAGCTCTGTTTGCTTATTTAATTTTCCCTTCAAAAGACGCAACGAAGCGACTTGACTTTTTAACGTATAATAAATGTACATTTAATATTAATTAGAAAGATTAGAATATTGAATTTTATATCGTTTATTAATCCTAAACTCAAATTATATATAATGCTAATTCTAACTTCCTAACTAGACTTTACTTATGTATTATTTGTTGTATATATAATAAATACATAATTGCGTTTGTTTATTTTTTTGATGAGGTAACACATTTTTGCTAATTGTTAGCAAAAAGATTGTGTAGTCACCTCAATCTTCTGAGTAAAAAAATAGACAGTATTTCCTTTTTAATGTATAATTAAATATCGTGATAAATAACACATAAAAATAATTATATGACAAAACGTGCATGATAATAGTTTCTGCTTTTTAATATACAAGCAACCACAAGCAGGTAATAAAGGGTACGTAATAGATGATATAACAACAAAATCTCTAATATTAACAACATACATATAACATCGGAACCTATAATTTTATTTAATATAGCGATTAGTTAATATAATAAACGACTAATATAATTTAAAATAACTAATTTTTATAAGCATAACATACATTAAATATAACATCGTTTGACATAACATACATTAAATATAAAATCGTTTGACCACTCAAAAGATATAAAACTTTTTTGGTAGTAACCTAAGTAGACATTTTTTTTTTTTTTTTTTTTTTTTTTTTTTTTTTTTTTTTTAGCACCCGTCATCACAGGGTGTTCTTGCTCCTCTGCCAGAGACAGAGCCTACTGTTTACGAAAATGAGGGGCAGCTGTTGCTCCTAATCTTTATTTTATTTATACATGTGCCCTGAAAGGGCTATTATTATATTACTAAAACCTATTCACGCTCTCATTCCAGTCCTCTAGTACCATTCTAGTTCTCGCATTTATGCCTCGTAATTTCATTCTATTCCTTTCATACTTGGGGGATAATAAGGGTTTAGGTAGTTTACATTTTTAAATTATTATTTACATTTCTTACATGCTATTTTCCTTATCCTACCTTATTACTACTTTTCTTTATTTGTACACATTCTCTTATGCTACAACTTATTTACTATTTCTTATATCTAGGGTTCTGGTATCAGCAAATACCTAACTTAGATACTATACTACACCTTATTTCTAATATTTGCAATTCTTACTATTCTATGTGCATATTTAATAAATTGTTTAACATGATCCTTAATTAAGATGGGTAAGTTGACTGTTGTTATTTTGACCCCAGTCTCCACTTCCAATTCCAGCCTATCCTTGTCGTGTATAGGGCAGTCTATCAACAGGTGTTGGACCGTCTCTTCGACGCCCGGCTCACAGGCGCACGATGGGTCCTCCTTACACTTGAAACGAGTCAAGTATCCGGAGAACCCACCATGCCCCGTCAACAGCTGGGTCGTGATGCCGGCGACCTTTATCTTGCGGACGATGCTGTACGCCGCCACCGCGCACGGAAAAAACAGCTTGGTGACGGAGGCGGTCTCGCCCTCTCTGTACCTCTCGTTCCACTCGCCAAGCGAAGCCCGTCGCAGACTTCGCTTCGCGAATGAAACGGGGTACAGACCGTAGTCCGGTGCCTTCTTCAACCTCAGAGCCGCTTCCTTGGCGAGCTCGTCAGCCCGCTCATTTCCCTCCAGTCCTGCGTGGGCCTTGACCCAGAACAAGGATATTTCCTTGCCCTGGGCCATGCCTTGCCGAATGGCTTTTCTGGCCTCTACCGCCAGGGGATGGAGGGCATTACGGTTAATTACCGTCAGGAGAGCGGCTCTGCTGTCGCTGAAGATACCAAACGTGGACGCGCCTCGCCTGAGGATCTCACTGGCCGCTTTGCATATTGCCAGGAGTTCAGCCTGGTAGACGGTACAGTGTGACGACAAAGCAAGTTTGAGGGCCTTGGTTTCGATCCGGTCATTCCACACGGATAACGCGGCACCGACCCGGCCCTCAATCTTGCTCCCATCTGTGAAGATGCGCACCTCGATGTTGTTGGTGCGCTGAAGTTGTTCCTCGTCTACCAGATTTACGAACTCCAGGTTCGTATGCTCTGCGGGGTGAGGTGCCTCTATAGCCGGAGCCATTCGCTCGATCTCCCAGTCTCCCATCCATGGCTGGGTCACTCCTCTCTTGGCCTCGTATAGCGAGGCCACCTCGCGAACTCTGAGGTCCAGAGGAAGCAGCCCAGCCAGGGTTAGTGCCGAGTGCAGGGAGACCGTGCGATAGCTCTTACACAGCTTTTGGGCGAATCCGCGCTGTACCACGTTCAGCTGTTTTCGGACACCAAGCTTATTTACCGCCACGTACCAACTACTGGCGCAATACAGCACCGTCGGCTCCACCGCCGCAACGTAGATGGCCCTGACCACCTCGGGGTGTAACCCCCAGCTGATCTTGGCCATCCGCGCCAGCTTGTGGTAGATGCCGATCGCCTTTCTGCATACATTTGTGACGTGTGTATTGAAGGTGAGTTTGTGGTCGATGGTGAGCCCCAGGATTTTGATTTCCGTGGACATTCCAATGTCTATCCCGCCCATGCTGAGGCGCGGGACATCGTACTTCAGCTTCCGCGTGATTACCATCGCACAGGTTTTGTGCGGTGCGAATTTCAGCTTCATTCCGATACCCCACTCCCGCACATGTTCGAGAGAGGCATTGGCTTGTCCCTCAATTTCCAGGGCTGTGTCACCATCGAACACCAACACCACATCATCCGCGAATGCCTGCACGTGTACCGCCCTACCTTTTAAACTATGTAGGAGGGGATCTAATAGAAGGTTCCACAGGAGTGGACCGCCTATCGAGCCCTGGACGCAGCCCTTTTCGGTGGAACGTCTGCACTCCTCGCCCGCGTACCTCACCCTCACCTCCCTATCGCTAAGGTAGCTACCGATTACTCGTCTCAAGTTCGCCGGACACCTTTCCTCAGCCAGTCTTACCTTTATTGCCGGCCACCAGGCGCTATCGAAGGCACCCTCTATGTCCAAGGACACCATAAGAACTATTCTCTTCTCATCGAGCTTTGCCCTTATGTGACCCATGAGGTCATAGAGGGCGTCTTCGGTGCTTCTCTGGGGCATAAAGCCGTACTGGCGAGTACTCATCCTCGGCAGCAAATAGAACTTGAGACGAGCAACCAGCATCCTCTCGTACACCTTCCCTAGGACAGGCAATAGCCCAATCGGCCTGTACGACTTAGGGACGGTGTACGAGTCTTTACCTGGCTTCCTCAGTGCCACCACCACGGCCTCCTTCCATATCTTAGGAAAGTAGCCGTGATAGAGGCACCGATTCAGCAGCTCCAGAAAAAGTGATGGGTCGGTCGCTATGGCGTGGGCGCAGACGTCCGGGGTGAAGCCATCCGATCCGGGAGCCTTCTTTGGATTGAATTTGCTGAGGGCATCCTTGAGCTCACCCAGTGTAAAAGGTGGGTCATCGGCATGATGACCCTCGTTTTCTTCAACTTTTACCGCCCTATCGCGCATATTTTTGTGCTCAAAAGTGTCCCCAGCAATCCAATCCATTTGGTAGAAGGTTCGGGCAAGTAATTCTGCCGAACCCCTCGCGTCCAGGGTAGTACCGTTAAGGGTCAGCAGCAGATCTTCCTCTCTCACTGTGGCCCTATTCAATACCCTATATATTCCTTCCCATACACCCTCCCTGTCCTAAGTAGACATTAAACATAACTAGGAACTGATTACCACTTGCGCTAAGATAGGTCGACGGACCCCGCTTCGCGGGGCTCCTATTTCTGGGAGGTTTAAAAAATAACCACGAAGGCTAAGGTGGGAGCGAAGCGGAGCGGAGCTCCCGCCTTAGCCTTCTAACCTAACCTATCCGAGTCGGGGTACTCTGAGTCGGGGTGTTAACCATAATGACGTTTTTTATATATATTAAACGTTAGACCTAATGATTTTCGATTAAATAAACAATATACATATTAAACGTTAGACCAAATGATTTTCGATTACATAAACGTTATATCAAACAACGTTATACTAATTAAGTTTTAGAATAAATAAATGTTATATGTAAAGAAATTATATCAACAGTTGGTATATCTCACGTTGATTATATCTTATGAACGATAATAAAATGAAATTAGACCAAATGAGTTTATACGTTATGAGACGCACCCGGTAATGGGTAAGTAATAGATGATATAACAACAAAATCTCTAATATTAACAACATATAACAACGGAACCTATAATTTTATTTAATATAGCGATTATAAATTGGATATATTATCTTAAAAGCCTTGTGGCCTCTTAAAAACAAATATAAATATCATAAACATATATAAATAGAAAAAAAAAATTATATATTCATAACGGCGTTCAATGCACTTAAGTCCCTCTTCACGGGGTGTCGTGTGTATAATAATCTTCGATGCCCGGCGATCTCATAATTGTACAACCTTCTTGACTTGGAGAATAGCACCAGACAAGATTGACATAATAGATACAAAATAATGGGCTATAAGCATAATTATTATTTATTAAAATGTGCTTGGAAGACTGTGTTTTTGTAAATTTACTATTTCTATTTAAATATTTTCCGGAAATGTATTTACATAATTGTGTGCCAGTATGCCATACATTATTAATATAAACCTGTTTGTTATATCTCTGTTAAAATAAACAGTTTTGTTAGTCAATAACAAGATGCTCCGTGGATAGGTCAGGATGACATTACTATTGCTCTTGCGCTTCCTTCTTATATAATTCCGTCGTCACTCATAATTTATTCCGTCTTCTTACAAGTTTCTCTTATTATTTACCTAACCTGAGACATTTAAATATTTGAAATATTATACTAAGGTGTTAATATTTCCAAAAAGATAACACGAAATACAGTGTAGCATTGACCCTAAACTAGCCTAGCGTATTGTCTTTATAAATTTTGGATTGAGTCCGAAACAGAACATAATTCTTATTTATGCGTCTTTTATTCTAGTATGAGGACTTAGTTAAGTCACATGACATACAGATGATTTAATTACCGTCCAAAAAAATATCTACTGAAAATCTATCGGTATGTTGTACTGTTGTACCAGATCGCTCTGTCAACATCCGAGCAGTCTTTATGTCACAGAATAGAGAATAGGTGTGCGGCTAAACTCGTATACAAGCCCGAACACAACATATTTTATTGGAACTGACACATGCTCAACGTTTAACTAGAAATAAATGTTTTAATCAGCAGTTCAGTTCACTGGACAATTTATATCAATGTTTATTTGAAATATAATGGTAACTGGAAAATGTATGAAACACTTGCTTCGTCGCGCTTAGCGCTAGTAGGCAATTAAAGTTATTTATATTGAAGACTTGGTATTTATATTGCTGTTAATGTCATCATGGCACTTTTAGATTGCGCAGAAAGTGATATTTTCTAATGAAATATGGCTTAACGCCAATTATTATAGGATATATTTTCGCAATAGTCTCACTATTTAGTAAGAAGGATTTTGTGGCGGAATCATGCCTTTACCTTTTTTTTTTGTTACCCAGGAAAAATGCTTCATGCACTGCCCGCCGGCTAGGGGACGGCACCGGCGGGGGTGTGTGGGATTCTCAGCAGAAGAGCAGAAGCGCTGGTACACCCACTAAAAAACCTAGGGTGTTCCCTCTCTCATCCAGAGTAGGGGGGCCAGTTGGGAGCTCTAAAAGGATTCATCCATAGCAGGCCCCCCCATGTGGGTGCGGGCCGGGTCAAACGAACCCGACCACCTCTCGTCCCCAGGGGAGAGCCTCACCGCTCTCCCCTTTCGACGTAAGAAGGCGCGCGGGAACACCGCGCGCGCCCTCTCGGGATTCTTAATTTACGGGTGGCAGGGTCCCCTGAGGCCTTGCCACCCGGAACCCTTAGGTGGGGGGCAGGAGAGCGACAAAAGCGCGTCTCCTGCGGCCTCTCCTCCGGCGATCATGCCTTTACCTAAACCAATCAAATTATACAAGTGTGATTTTATGTAATGTACATATGTATGTATCTATGTATATTATTTTCACAAGGCCGTTGTAGCGTATGGTTACTCCATTTCTATGGAAAGTCAACTCCTTCAAAACTCTTTACGATTTCATTTTGACATAACGTAAACATAAATATTTCAACCCTGTAGCCGAACGTGTAACACTTTTGGCTTTCTATGTTCAGTTATACTTAAGCGGCCTTTAAAGGAACCTAGTATGAGCAGATTAATATTCTATAAATCTAAATATTTAAATCCAAATTTGCTTAACTGTAAATGAAATGGTTAAATTTAAACAGTAAATCAATACACGTTCGAATATCACTAAACAAAAAACAAATAGAGTCGATTATCTCCCTAAATAAGGTTTGGAACGTGATACAATTAATCACGAGATTTATTGGAACTTTAAACGTTACATACCTAATCCGTACATGTCCGTATTAAGGTTTTTTTGAGTCCGGTTGTAATAACTACATACTTTTAATATATATTAGATATGGGTGTGGTCGAACTAGAATATTGCCAGCGTAAGTTAACTAGTCTTTCTATTAAATGGTATGTTGCTTTATGTATTGTAATATATAATAATAATATTATCGGCCCCGTTTATAACTGTCATTTCAGTGTGAGAAGGCATTGTATAATAATGATAAATGAGCATGTATAGCCTTTGGTCCCGGCTGTTGGTAACGTATATGGCAGATATTTATTTATGGTTTGCTGACAAATGTAACAAAAGTAGCATAACAGGCTTCGCAGGAAAAGTTAATGATAATTTTCAGTATTTTCGAATATTTGGATACTGGAGTAATATTAAAATTTCTCCTTCCTTTGGAGTCCGGTGGTCAAAATGGTAGTAATACTTAGTAATAAATATATCTAGTACTTGGCTAATCCCAATATATCCCTCATTATCTCTTCCATGCCAGTAGATCTACCGAGCTATATTGATGCTTACTAAAGCAGGCTAGAAGCTAAGCTAGCGGTTTCTAAATGTTACCATCCTGTACCTCTTTAACCTGTAGCAATCCCTCCTCGTTACTTTGTCTTATTATAAGGTCCTCGCAGGGGTAAGCAAACGTCCAACGAAACAGGCGACGAGTCTATTGCCTTCTATCACACCTGTGTGTGGTACTGTGAACGGTGTTTAAGACTATTCTCAACACCGTGTAAAGAACAATACGCATGCTTTAAACCCAACAGCAGTCTATTCAGTATAGTCACCCCCAGGTCCGGCACCCCAAGGGCTGTGCTAACATAATCGGAGTTGCTCTTCTTAATTGTTGCGTTACAATCGATTAATGCTAAATAAAACCTAATTCAACACTAGATTATTATAAATGCTCTTATTTCCATACTACGTGGCGCTCGGCCGATAAAACAAGAATAATATCTAAAATACATACATACATTTATAATACATAAATAAAGGTAAAGGATAAATAAAATTTCATAATAAGATGGGTCGACTTAGGAAGTTCGGATTATTATAATTTACCAAGATTAAGACTAATATGAATATAAAATTCAATAATCAAAAAGATTATTATTTATTCCAATTATAATATGAGCAAGGATAAATAATTTATTAACATATTGAACAATGTAAATATATTGGAATAGGTTATTATGCATATTATTTTCGTAGTGCAACTGCCCCTAAGTTAAGGCTGTATTTCAGATCACAGTAACGAACGTACTTATAAAGACTGACGACGTGCTGCGAGCTCGAAGCAAAATTGTTTGTGATCTACAGATAGATTTATTGAGTTGTGGCTGTAGTGTCGATGTTTGTAAAGCCTCGAGACGAGTATGGATTATTTCTTAGTGTGTGAGTTGTTTTTACAAAATATTAAGTCATGTTTATTAAATAACAATTCGCTATCTTACCTTGCACTTTGCTCCGGTGTGCATTTGTGATATAGCATTTTATTTATGTTGTAATTTTTACTGGCGAATCCACATAGTTGTGGTTTCGCCGGTTAATATGAAGGTCTGTTTCACGTGATAATAATGCATTTAGGAATTTGATAAGAATATTGTTGGTATTTTATTAACCCGCTTCCTATGGATGTGGTATAGTGATAGCCAAAACGACAAAAATGTAGAAGGTAACGATTATAATTACATGTTTGAAATTACAGTAGGTACAATAATGCTATACCTTGTATGGTGTATATATCTGTTTAGCCGATTTTATTACTTTGCGACGACTTCAAACATTTTTGTTTCTATGGGATCCAATACAACTAATTATTTAATACATATATTGTCGGCCTCGATGGCGTAGTGGTTAGTGTAACCGACTGCCGCGCCTGAGGTCGCGGGTTCGATTCCTGCACAAATCAAACATTTGTGTGTATGAACATGGATGTTTGTCTTGATCTGGGTGTTTCTATGTATAAAATGTATGTATTTACAAAGAAAAAAAAATTATCCATTATCTAGTACCCATAGTACAAGCTCTGTTTAGTTTGGGCTAGATGGTGTTGTGTGTATGTGATAGAATATTATTAAAAATACACCTTTAAATGATAATGTTTAATTTTCATAATCACGTAAATCATATACTTATTAACGTTATTAAAGCATTATGCATTTTAATAAGACTGCAGTTATTTTGTAAATAACTGTAGTGTTATTTATATGCGTTTGAATAATTCAATATTAACAAATCAATAGATTATATCTGACAAAGTCAATGATACTTTATTATCTAAAACATTTGTCATTGATTTAATTATATAAACTAGCGTTTGCCTAGTGGTCAAAATTCGACCATAATTAATTTGATTTTTAAGTTTGATCGTTATTAAGGTTTTATTGTCTATAACTTTACCCTTATAATCACATTCTATTTAGATTTCGCCAAGGCTATACCGGTTAATTTACATAATTATCTTTTTCAAACAAATTATTATTTACTTAACCAAACTCTTCCATTGACGATATTCCTAAGCTTGCTACTTTGTTTTCTTTTTTACATATAAAATACATATAAGGTATAGGTAGGTGTACGACGTCAGACAAACAATGCCGAAATACTACAAACGCGATTCGACTGCGTGTGTCAAATGCATTTATCATTAATTTAATGTATTTTTAATTGGCACAGGTTTACCCTAGTACAGGCACCCCTTATATATTACCTTTACAATGTAACCTAAGCTCTGAATCAATTTGTACCAATTTAAGTTGAATAAATGATTATTATTATTATTAATTCAAATTTTATATAAATATTAGATTTCGCCTCTCCTTCTCCATATAAACTTTAACTGTGCCAAATTTCATACTCCTCCATCCGTGCAATTTTCGTAAAAAGGGACACAAAGTTTTTGATTCACGTATTAATATATAGAATATTAGCCGTCAACTGCGAATTGGCTGTAATTTCTTCAAAATATCTTTAGCTATTTATGTATTTATAACTGAGAATTTCTAGACATGCAAACACAACAACACTTGCAGTTGCACTCACTGATCGGTAAACGATTAGCGAGGTTAAGCAACGTTGGGTGCGGTCAGTCTGTAGATGGGTGACCGCTTAGTGGTATTTCATCTGAGCGACTCCGTGGCTTCGGAGAGCACATAAAAAAGTCGGTGCCGGTTGTTGCCAAATTGACAGCAATCGTTAAACCATGTCAGAGGCCTAGGGCGGCTTGAACAACTCTTGACAACAGGTTGGCCACTAACCACACGAAAAGAAGAAGATCGAACCGGAGACGTCATGCACAACAGTAGCATTCACTACTGCTGCACCATCGAGGCAGCAGAGGCAGGTAATAGTCATAATTAAATTAAATAGACGACAAAACAAGCCTTTAAGCTATAAATATATTCATTTTGTAAACTTAAAATGATATTCATTAAAGAACAAAATAATGGTATCACCATCAATCATTAAACTTTAGCACGTTTTTAATGAATAATTTGATGCGACATTCGATTTAGATGTAAATCAATGTGTCGTTAATTAGGCGGGTAATGCAATTAATATAATTACGAAAATTATAACACAGATTAATCTTTTGTCTTAAAATAAATAGCTTTTCAGCTCGTAACATAAATTATGTCTTTTTACGAGATAACTTATTACATATGCAGCTAAAGGTTTTCTATCTGAAAAAAAAAAAGGTATATTAAGATCAAGAAGATGGCGCAGCGGAAAAAAATTTAAAAAGAATTAAAGATTACTTATTATTATTGCCATATATGCTATTTTATTTATATATTTTATATTATAGAATTAAGATGGCAAACAAGCGTACGGCTCACCTGATGGTAAGTGGTCACCGTAGCCTATGGACGCCTGCAACACCAGAGGTATCACTTGCGCGTTGCCGACCCTTTAGGAAAGGAAGTGGGAAGGCACTCTCACTCACCGAACGAAACACAACAGTAGGAATACTGCTATTTTACGTAGATATTCTGTGAGAGGGTAGTCCTTCCCTGGTCAAAACGGCCCATTCATGCTGAAATCAGCGAGGCTCTACTACTCTTATTATATATTATATATACTATTTATTATAATCAGTAGTCGGGGTACTCCTTCACACTGGGGTACCTACTACTTCTTAAACATTACCTGTTTTAGGTTAATGTGATCACCTCGTTATCGATACGCCATCTTGCCGGTACAACTATAGGACAAGACTAAATGTATATTATAACATTATCGTAGTCTAGTGTTGATATAATAATGTACAGTTCGTAAAGACCCTTTATACTTTCAGACCCTTTAAAGACCCTACAACTATATTTTCATTGATAATAAATAAATATTTTCGTAGATTAATTTAACACTTTAAAAATGCATCTGTATTTAAACTAGTAAATAAGTCACACTAGAGTGTAATTTTCCCAACTCACTTCAGTGTAAAACTAGAGCGGCGCTTGCGTACTAGCTGATAGTACTATCACTGGCGGCGTAATCACGGCGACATGTCTCGTAAAGTTCGCAGACAACCTACTTAGTGGGGCCACGGTCATACTGACTACTTACAAACGAGCAGTCCATTCGAGTTAAGAACGTGTGATGTAGTAGCTGGGACGCAGACGCTCGACCAATGAGATTACAGCTTATAGGACTTCTAAAATCAAATTTGAACTGGCAACGGTTACTTTAACATGTGACGTAAACACTTTAGTATTTTGTTAAATTAAATTAAGTAAAACATTTATGGGTTTACGGTTTTACTTAATTTCATAGGCCCTAAACGCTTAACCATCCTAATTATATTATCATTATTAAAAATATATCAGATAAAGCGTATTACTTTATTATACCACCACTTTATTAAATTGATATTTGAATAGAAGTAATCATACTATCGGCATATTGTACATATTGTTTTTAGTTTTAATCGTATTTATAGTTCGTCTGCTATTATCTATACTACATGTCAAAGAACCAACACAGTAAAGAATTCAAACATTATTTTTATACCACACAGCCACAGAACGCATTCATATTATTATATATTTTCTAATTTACAAGTTGCATATAATCGAACTCTACATACTTAGAGACTACGCTCGATGACAATGACCGTCACCAATCACCTAACTGCATAATGGCAACATAATTATTTTTATCATTGTCTGCGAGTGATCGTGACTTTAGTACAGCTATTATCCTAAACAATTATCTTTGTAAGTGTACTTACTTCATTCAACGCATGCCATTGAACATTTGTTTACAATTTTTATTTCTTTTTTAGTTTCTTTTTATTTTGGTGATGACGTTAGCTAGTAGATTGACTGATATAATGTTGTAAACATATAATTACAAAATAAAATTACCGGCAACCTCGTTGACCTAAGGGCAAGGATGAATGTACCTGCCAATGCCTAATCCTAAGGGATCGGCGACTATGTTGAGCAAAGTGTGAACCTCCATTTAGCTGGACTTAAACAAACTTACCTGACTAAATTTTAATAAATTATATTTACTTTGCTCATAAACAGACGTGATCATTATATATTCATGACAATTATAATAACACAAGTCTTAATTATCACTATATAAATGATAAATATATATAGATACTATTTACAAACTATTTTTATGAGTTAATTAATTAGTTATATTACTTAATTTATTAGAGTAAATTAAGCAAAAATTAATCACTTTCAGTATCTTACTAATTTTAAATAACATAATCGAACTAATCGTAGCCCGTAAAAATATAAAAATAAAACCAAAACTTTTCTTTACGACTATCCAAAATGGCGCACACAAATGCAACGATAGGTATACATCAAGATAATTATGTGGGACAACTCACGTACAATCGCGAACAAAAATGGTATAGCTAATATCTCGGACCACCTCGACGCGTGTCTATATCGACGTCCACGGTTGTACGTGCCTTGCAATCTAATTACGATACCAAGTACTAGTGATATCGTTAATTACAACAGACGATATTTATTTTGATACAAACGAGGTGGAACGGATCCGTATAGATATTTGTTTTACTCCAACCGCAAATTGTACGGTGGAATGCATGCTTTTTAATTTTACTTTGTAAATACACGAATCAGTCACCTCTATCTTTTCATGTTTAGATTAATCCATTGCTAACTGCTTTATATGGAGAAGTTATTTACATTTACATATATCGCTTTATATGCGCGTGTGTGTAAATATCTAAAGCCCGAGAAGGAATAATTTAAGAACTGAGTTTGAGTGAAGAATGCTGACCAATGCTTGTTTTATTTTATTTGTTTCATATCTAATTTCTTTTTATTACATACATTTTATAAGTACTTGCAAACATAAAAAAGAGAGAGAGTCAGAAACGAAATGAAACTAAAGGATCTAGATTTATATTTTTCGTGCTTATTTATTTTATTATAAGAATAAAGAGAGCAATAACAAATCAGACTTGTTTACTTTCTATATTACCAATACCAATCGCCTTAAATAAAAACATTGATTGCAAACAGCAAATGTCAACAGGCGACACAATTTCGCAGAAATTGCCAAAAAAAAAAAATTTAATTAAATAAAATTTTACAAACATAAACATAATTATTTCGTGACAACTTACGCTTGTTTTTTTGTAAAAAAACACAAAACAACAGGTCTGTTTATGACATGACATTTCACATAATTAGGCCTACAGTGAATTAAATATAAAATAAGTTTTTAATTTGGTACTTAACATAGCAAGGGTTTAATGCCAAGTGATAACGTTAAGAAGTAAACTGTCACCGGAATTATCTTAATATCTCGCCGAGAAAATGCGGTAAATATCTCGCCGAGAAAATGCGGTAAATATCTCGCCGAGAAAATGCGGTATCAATATTAAGATAATGAAACAAAATTGTGCTTGATGATACGTTTCAACGGTTCGTAAAATAAAAACCATATATTATAAATACATGTTACCGGTAAGCGTGTAGTCTATACTAATATTATAAAGCTGAAGAGTATGTTTGTTTGGGTGAACGCGCTAATCCGAGGAATTACTAGCTCTAATTGAAAAAATATTTTAGTGTTGGATAGCCTATTTACTTATAGAGAAAGGTTATAGGCTACATAACATCACGTTACGATCCATGAGGGCGGCGCAGAAATCATTAACGCGAGTGAAATCGTGGGTACAGCTAGTATTGAATAAAGTAAGGTACAGATATCAACATAATATTATTTTAAAAGAGTGACGATTGCCTCGGTGGCCTACCGGGGCTACCGGTAGTGAGTACGACTGTTTGATCTCGGATTCGATTTCCGGTTCGGGAAAATGTTATTGGTTTCCTGTCAAGAAATTCTCAATAGCAACTCGGAGTCTCGACTTGTGACTAGTAGACGACAATAAACTTTACCTCTATGTAGAGGTGTGGGTGCGTGGGTTCTAATTCGAGTATAATCATAGCTGGTGAAATGCTTTATCAGTGGTAACCAATAACTAAGTTTTTTTTTTTTTTATACAACCAATGTGGCAAACAGGCATACAGCCCACCTGATGGTAAGTGGTCACCGTAGCCTATGGACGCCTGCAACACCAGAAGCATCACTTGCGCGTTGCCGACCCTATACTCTATTTGGATAGGAACTTAACTGAAGGTAAACAATCTTGATGTGTCTTTTTACACAAACACATATTAAACAAATAAATTGCTTAAACTAACGGTTCAATTAATTTAGTAATCGTTATTGTTGTATTTACATTGATCTTTAGCAGCATTTTATTTTTAAACTGAGTTTTTAGATAAAAAGACACATCAAGATTGTTTACCTTTAGTAAGGAAATGGGAAGGAGAAGGAGCGGGAAGGAGAAAAGAGAGTGATTGGGCCTCCGTCACTCGCACTCACCGAACGAAACACATCAGTAGGAATACTGCTAGTTCATGTCCATATTCTGTGAGAGGATAGTCCTTCCTCGGTCGAGCCGGCCCATTAATGCTGAAATCAGCGAGGCTCTACTACTCATATGTTTACAAACACATATCTACAATTTATCGTGGCAAAGTGCTGTTTCTGAGAATTTACTTTGACAAAACCTTTACACATTACAGGATCCGAGAATCAGAGTCTACTTTAGCTACACCACAAAAACAATCATGATACTCGCTTTTAAATCACCTTTTTAACGTTCTTAACTAAAAACATCGGCTTAAATTTTATCTGATTCAACGACAACAGACACACACAGAGCGGTACAGACAAACGAGCAAAACAGCTGTTATTAATTAGCTACAATACGTTTAATAAACTCTTGAAGATTGATGCAAAGTCCGCAGTGGACGAAGTACGTGTCAATGTAAAAAATCTTATGTTTACAATACAATCATAAACAATTTTTTTGGTCTGTATTTGCGTTTGTGCAAACTAATCTCCATAACGGCTGAATCGATTTAGATGAGTATTGAAATAAGCAGGTTTTGTTTCTTTTAAATCGGTAGAAAAATTATAAGGATATATCAATTTCAATGGGAAAAGAATATTATGTAAATGATTATTTACGCGTATAGAAATATGAGAACCTACATCTAGCTGTTAACTAAATTAGTGATTGATATGATATATTCTGACAGGCTCGTTCACGATTACATGGCTCTTACCATAGTTAACATAACTTGGGTGTTGTACACCTACCTATCTATTCGGATATATACAGGTGTGCTGTCTGTATAATTGCATAGTTTTTCTAGCTAGGTGTCATACACCTATAATTCTTGATTGGAAGAATTCTATTAATATATATGTACATATAATATTATCAGCGCTGTACTAAACTGTCTAACTGCTGGGCATAGGCTTCTTCACAGTGTGAGAAGGATTAGGCCATAGTCCAACACGTTGGCCATAATCAATGTGAAAGTTTATGAATCACTGGTAAACAGTATAACGGATATTGATGTCATTTGGCACACAGATTGATCATGTCCTAGGTTACATCATGGTTTACTCATACTTTTCATCCGGGTATGCGCAACCGCGGGATTTATAACCGAAGCCACGGGTAGAAGGTAGTACACACAGCGACACATCAACCTAGACTGTTTGGACTTTGAACTATTAGAAGTTGAATGCTGCGAATCATGCGAGAGAGTGCGTTATATTTTTGTTACTTTGCCACATTCACGCTGAACGGGACGCGACGCTCTATCCTCACCATTACATCGACACCACTATGATGTCCCTTTCCAATAATTCTCTATTTTGTATGTAGCGTACTTATGCATATATAGGGTGTCTAACTTGATGTTTAGCCGTGTGTACAATATAAAAAGGCGATAACACTTTGCTTTTAAACTTTTGCAGAGATTTTATGCAAACATTCATGAGTAGTATTTATATTACAGAAAAAAGTCACGTTTTGTTCGTTGGCTTTGCGCATATAAGTATACTCTTTCTCGCTTACTGACCTGAATAATATGAGGGACGTGTGTTGGTTACTCTTTTGTTCATTTTTAATGTGAGTCAACATTAACACAATGTATGCGGAAGTGGACTAATTCGCGAAAAGCAAAAAGTTATGACGTAAATACTGGTAATGTTATCGGCTGTTAAAGACACGTGGGTGGAAACTTGAAGTGAATATATGGCAATCATTTGTTTTTAATTATGACAACTGTCAATAATTACTTATGCTTGTTTTTGTTCGTTGGATTTAAAAAAGAATGGTTCGTAATGGCGCCGCAACCGACATGATCCTTTAAAGTTGAACGCGATCACAGCCGTATTAAAAAAAAAAAAGTAGAATCTTATAACATTCCCAAAGTTGTTAGATATAACACATTATAATTTTAATGAATGTATGTCTTATTTATAATATTATAGTATGGTTAACAATAATTTTGTGAAACGTCACCATGTGTCAAATATTGCCTTTTAATAATTATCAAAAGTTTTCATACTGTTGTAAATAATCCCTTAATAAAACTTTAATAAAATCTATTAGAAAATAAATTAAAATTTTAATTGCTACTAAAATGATTTACTGCAGCAATATAACCTGTCAATTGTTGGAATGTCAGACATAATTGAAACTCAATTGTAACTGGCTGCCAGTGTGCCGCTGTGACTCCATAGGTCAATGAATTATTAAGAAGGACTTATTTAAAACTAATTACAAATTCTTTGTCTCACAAACAAACCAATATACCAGTACTGTACCATTACGATCACGTTTAGTTTAATAAATTCAAATAAAATAATATAAGCAATTTCATCGAGATTATTCCCGTGTCATATGTCATGTCAATGTCCTAAATCTGTCGCAACCGACGTCATACTACCCATTCCTGCTATGCACCTCACGTGGCAATATGACCCAAATAAACACTGAAGATGGCCATACTCGCACAACCTCAATAAATAATAAAATTTTATACAACAAATTATATGTCACAATATCATACGATCTCTACACAATGAATGTTTTTGTTGCCATGAGGCTTTCTGATGAGAGGAATTTACAACCTTCAGAGTATTAATCTATCAACAAAATTTGAAAGTAACGGTCTTTTCAAACATATTTGTCAAATAGCTACATTACGATTGGTGTAGACATCACGTGACTGATGTCATCCAATAGCAACGATTCTCGCACTCATGATGTGACATTTATTCTTGCTTCACACTGTACTTTAAGACTGGGCTTTAGCTATTTTCTCGTATTCGTATTTAGTCCTCAAATAGTCGCAATATTCTAGAAGTTTTTGGAATTACAAGATTTGTATCACAGTATCACAGAGTATCACAGAGTGAAAACACAACATTTGGCTAGCTCACTTAAACGCAACTATTGCTAACAATATATAAATTCTAAAAGTTTAATCTGCATAGTCAATTTCTTTTTTTGAAAGAAAACTAAACCGAATATGTTGAATATCGTGACAAAATTGCGACTTGGGGTTGCAAAATGTTAAGTGAATTCCATTCAAATAATTATGAATCGTCATCCAACGTTGCAGTGGGTGATTAATAAAAACGTCGTGTCACAGTTGAATGTACAAGACCGGGTACAAAGAGTAAAAGTAGAAAAACGATCCTGTTTGCAGCAGCAACGTGGCATAATAAAATAAATATTTGTTTAACTTTTGCATGTTGAAGTATTTAACATGTACCATAAAGACCAATGTTACATGCGTCATTTATTTTTAAATATGTATTTTTCCTTTGTTTTGGAACGCCACGTTATGACTAAATGAAACCGTTCCATTTTTGAATCTGAACAAATAAACTTTAGAATTTAGTTTAAATTAAAATCTCGAACGACAAAAGTATGAATCAAATTGTTTTGGAACCGGAACACAACATGTTTTTAAAAGTTTCTTAAATAAAGAATCTATAAACTGGATCCAAATCTAATGATTCATTTTTAACTCGTTGCTTTTTAAAATAAACATTGTATGTGTCCAGGTAGCACAGATTGCATTAGATTTGTTTTTTGTTATTTTATAAATGGAATCACACATTGGGTTTGAATTTAAACGAGTTATAGCCTGTTTATATAGATAGCCCATAAATGGATTAACCCTTTGTATCTGCGTGTTAAACACATAAATATTGCTATTAAACCAGATTAATAGAGATAAAGCGAATAACATGCTTGTACTGCTTGGATTACGCGTAATAGCGTTATCTATATTACCGCGCATCGCTTACTTTTATGGCTAATTAAGCAATACATAAGTTAAGTACAACCTTACAACGATAAAACAAAATCGATTACAAAAATTACTTGAGTTGGACATTTCAAATACTCTGCTTCAATAATCGTATAGGAGCAGGGTATTTGACGTGGGGATCCATCAAGATAGCCACTTACGATTACGATCTCCATGTCAGGATCGTTGCAAGTGCAAGTCCGGTTCATTGGTCTGTCCCTCCAGGAAACGGTCGTTAGGCCGAGACTGATTTACGACCACGCTGGCCAATCTAAACAGGGACTAGACTAAGCTAGTCTAGCGCAGAGGTCGGTTCAATCTCCACACGGGAGGTAAAATCATGTAGTGCACAAATATTTGAACCGAATCTGGGTGTTCTCGGTATCCGTTGGTTAACAGTTACTGCTAGAACAGCAATTGTATGTTATATTCGTTCACAATAATTTATCAATAGAGTCATTTCAATTACTTATTGGAAATGTAATAGAAAAATCAGATTTTATGCAATACTATCAATTCGAAATTAAAACTTGTATGTGACTTAAAATTATTAGTAAGTTTTTACGTTGCTCCATGTTTACGAAATTGTGTCTAAGCTAAGCTTTTGTAAATATATATGTATTATTGCATATATTACTAATAATGCTACATAAAAATACAAGTAAACTAAACGGGAATGCCCATCTGAGGCCACGAGTGGACAAGAGGCTAGAGAAAAATACTTTCCAGTCGATTTTGTCGTAAAAAAATATGTATTTACTTTCATTCAAATTGACGCCACTGCAATTTACAAAAAATAGTTAAAAAGAGTGAGTAGGTAAGATATCCTGCACCTTTTCTAGATCATTTGTTAATAGTATATGACAATGAAGAGAATGTAGACGTTTACAATAACAAATGTGTTTTTTTTTATACCCTATTAGTATAACTGGATAAAAATATATTACAAACACACCTCCTATCACAATTAAATAATAGAGCATTGAGAAAAGAGATGTTTTTGAATGATCTCGCAGCCAGACACTATTTCGTATAAAAAAATAACCTCAATACATTTTTTTAATAGGTATTTCTAAAATAGTGGCATCATATTGAATATATTTTTTTGATATCTAATACTGTTAAGTCCATTTTTATAGTAATTTTTATGTCCATCTTTGGCCTGAGACACTATGGAGAATAGGCATTCCCCTTTGTTAAACAAAATTATCAGAACAGTAATGTTTTAAACCAATTATAATGTCATTATTATGTCATTATAACAAATTAAAAGCCTTGAACAAATATAATACCTACCTTTATAACCTGTTTTAAGGTCTTGTAGTACAATACTTTTGTATGATAGCGGGTATCCTAAAACCTATTTAGGTTGGTACCCTCTTCGCGACCTTGCATAAACTACTGACGAGGAATGTAACCTTTTTAAATTGACAGATGACAGATCACATGTGTTGCCTTACGAACGGTGTGTTAAAAACGGCTCATTACTTAAACTGGCAAATAATACAAAACTCTTTTTACTGCCTCTGTGACGCAATGGTGTTCAATTTAATTGTGGTACATTTCTTTAGTCAATGTGTTATCGCTTATTTCTGTATAGATATTCTGATTAGTAACACAAAGCCTCTGTGTCCGATAAATGTCAAGAGGCTCGCCTTCTATTACGTAAAACACTAAAACTTATGTACCTGGTGAACTGAGGGTGTAACATGTTTCTGCCTAACTATTGGCGTCAGAATATGTATGCGTATGTATTTTTTAACTTAACTAATTGAACCGCAGCGGCACATCGGCGGCCTGACACATATAATTATGTCTGGAATTCTAAGACTTGATATACCACTTCAAAACGCTTTTAATCATGATGATAATATTTAAAATGATGTTTCGGTGAAACATGAGTCGACCAACAGCGCTTCCATATACTGTGGTGAACTCTAAAATTGTATAGTATCAAGCAATTATTACGGGATATGACAGAAATTTATAGATGCGATTAAAATAGAAAGTTGTGAAAGCGCGACCGTACGTCATCGTCTGCATAATATGTCAGTAATGCTCCCCTTTAAATATTTACTGAAATTATTCATAAATTTAAATAACATCATTAATAATTAATAAACTTGTTATGGAAGTATATATGTTTACATAATATAACTATTCTTAAACAATAATTTGATGTATGTTTGTCATATTTCAACAATATTTTTCTAAGGAGTTCACAGAGGAGAGTCATTCGCCCGGTATGTCATAAAATAAAGACTTATGTTATTCATCATAGAATGGAACAAAAAATTTGTCATAATGGAATAGTGTAGCTTTTTATAAATAAATAATTCTTATAATTGATTTTATAGTTCTAGAGATTATCACGTAGATACACACGGCTACACATCAAGTTAGACACCCTATATACGCATAACTACGCTACATACAAAATAGAGAATTGTCGGAAAGGGACCGTGCATAGTGGTGTCGATGTAATGGTAAGGATAGAGCGTAACAAAAATATAACGCACTCTTTGGCACGATTCGCAGCGTTCAACTTTTAATAGTTCAAAGTCCAAACAGTCTAGGTTGACGCGTCGTTGTGTAGGTACATATAAACAAACAACCATTTTTATATTATTTTAAAGCAGCAATTACTCGCAATTAAAATCAGCCTTAATTTCTTCCCCAAAGATCCAACTATAGCCATGTGAAGCTACTTTAAAATGTATTATACGATTTACCCATGAATCTATATATTGTATATAAAACATTTCCGTTACTGAGTGACTGACAGACAACGCACAGCCGAAACTACTGAACGCAAGAAGCTGAAATTTGGCATGTATGTTGCTTGGAGAGTGTAGGGGAGCACTAAGAGAGGATTTTTGGAAATTCCACCCTTAAGGGGGTAAAAGGGATGAAACCCGATATTCACACGGGAACGGGACTTACACGGGTGAAACCGCGGGAAAACTACTAGTTTGTAATAAATAGACAAACTTACTTTCATATTAATCATATTAGCAGATCTTTCTAGAACGTATGTGAAGTAATTTTAAACATATTTTAAGCCACTTACATTTTGGAATGCCTTACATACAGAGATACGAAACCCTAATCGTAAAATATTTTATAGTCTTAACTCTCAGTGTAAATTATATCGATTATATTACAAGCAATATAGTAGGTATATAAATGCATAATTTATGTAAATGAACCATAAAAACCATTAATATGTTGTCATCTTAATTTAATTTGAACAGTTGCACTGAAGAATGTTACTTAACTATTTAGCATAGTAATATGCTTGATGATAGCGTTAGCAGATAATGAGCTAGCGAGAATTAAGCGCACTTAAACTTAAGATAAAGTGCGCGCATAACTGTACTGGGTGCGCCCAAGTATGGTGAAAATAATGGTATTTTACTAAGGTATATTGTACTGTTATCGTCAAAGTACTATATGCCTCTTAAAACAAAATATATCTTTTTTGCTTGTCAAAATGATTGCACTCCACCAGGTGGTAAGCGATCATATGGTCCAAGAGCAGTGGCCTCCACACCATCCTCATAGCAACTGAGGCGATGTTGACGTCCCTACTTTGACGGCCTGAGAAGGTGCTTTTTCAGGCCCGCATAAATAGTAGATAGAGGCATTTGCACGTAAACATTGTTTTTTTATATATAACTTCCGCACTAGAAATAAGTCCTGTATCACGGAGGTATTACAAGCACATCATACAAATTTATGTCCCGTGTGGGAATCGATCCCACAACACTCAGCCCGGCGACACCGGCGAGGCGACCACTTAAACTTCTAAAAACCTCTTAAAATTCTGGACGTTCTTTGTGGCCGTTGTTTGAATGTTTGTAAAGTCTCCCGCATCGTAAGAACCATTCCTAGTTACGAGTGCGGGGGTAGATTTTGAAAAAAATTGCCTGCCTATCTGTGTAAGCAAACGTGTAAAGTCTTACTATCTGTGTAAAAACATAACATACCATGTTCTAGTATTTATCTTAGTATTTACAATCGTAATCTATACTAATATTACAAAGAGAAAAGTTTAGATTTTTTGTATTTTTGTTTGTTTGTAACGATTTAACTCGAAACAAGTGAGAAACGGCCATGAATTGCCGTAAATCTTAGAGTTTTAGAGTAAAACGGTATCACGTGACCTTGAAGTCAGAGGTCAAACGTCATAGTAATTCGGGGGTATATCGACTCAGCATAGTCGTATTCTTCCAATTGTAAGCTATATTATCACTGAGTAACATAGGTTATATTTTATTTTTAAAAAGATACTGTTACTAACATAGCCTAGTCAAGCCTTTCGCGAGCGAAGCCATAAAAAGAAACAAGTCATTTGAATAAGTCAGTGTCCCTAACTGTACAATATACCCTACTATGTATAAATTGAGATCGTTTAACGCCAAAGCTAATACTTTACATAGAGTACAAATACGATACGTGCTTAGAAAACTGGTCCTTCATACCTTATTTTATAACTCGTTAGTAGACTATGCAAACATTAGTAACTAGCTTCCAAAGATCCCTCTTTGGAAGCTAGTAAAGAGAATCAATCCTAACTAATATAATAAATTCAAAAGAAACTCTGTCTGTCTGTCTGTTACCTTTTCACAGGTAAACCACTCAACCGATTTAGATGAAATTTGGTACATTTGGCCTCGCTGATTTCAGCATGAATGGGCCGGTTCGACCGGGGAAGGACTACCCTCTCACAGTCTACCCTCTCAATGTCGACGTGAAATAGCAGTATTCCTACTGTTGTGTTTCGTTCGGTGAGTGAGAGTGCCGGAGGTCCCAATCACTCTCTTTCCCCCTTCCCGCTCCTTCTCCTTCCCACTTCCTTTCCTATAGGGTCGGCAACGCGCAAATGATGCCTCTGGTGTTGCAGGCGTCTATAGGCTACGGTGACCACTTACCATCAGGTGGGCCGTATGCTTGCTTGCCACCTTAGTAATATAAAAAAAAACACACTTGCAGCTGAAAATCAAAAAGGATCATATTGTTTTTATAGCGAATAGTTCAGCTAGTAGTAGCCTTGCCACTACCAGTGGTAATGTAGTGATGAGTAATCTAGGTTTGATCCTCAGACAAGATAAAACTTGTGCGAGTCACAAATACTTGTTATGGCTGGAGTCATATCGAGTGTTTCAGTGTTTGCAAAGTTTCTAGTGTTATGCCAAACGGGACAGACGTTATAAAAAAAAAATTTTTCACTATACGAATGGCTTAAAGGCGTCAACAACTTATCTCTACCAATGCATGACATATTGCGGTCGCAATTTTGCGGTATATAGCGACAAAATACTGTATATAGCTGTTTCGAGTATTGCTACTCTAAGTCCATAGTTTCCATATGTATTGAGCCTCAGGCGACAAAGCAGACAACATGGAATTTTCCTTAAAATATGTACGTACTGTGTACTGTCTAAACTCTTTATTTTTGAAGATCGAGTCTGTTTGTATAGAATCAAAAATAAAGGACAATTAGCAGCAACATCAGCTCAAACTTAAGGCACGGTAATCCGAGACGTATCATGTCTGTTAGTTAGTATGGTAAAGTTTACAAAATATGTCGAAATCCGTTTTTACAGAAGAAACATAATTTACTATTTAGGGGAGAGTAACTTATATTGAACCGACGCTTAAATTGTACCATTTCTATATTTCTACCAAATTGAAGCTATTTCTTTACACTGGCAACAGAAAAGAGGCGTTTGTGGCGCCACTAACATCTGGCATTTCCACAGCCGCCTCTTTTTTTACATTTACATAATAATACATGTTTAAATGCTAAAATTCGTCACAAACAAATCAATCTTATCGTATAAAATTTATGCTTACATAATAATAATAATAATAATATTCTACCACATACACACAACACCATCTAGCTCAAACTAAGCAGAGTTTGTACTATGGTATATGTTTGCAGACTCTGTGCTACTACTGTAATTTATATCGTATTCTATCAGAATAACTCTTTTTCAATTAAGTACATAGAAAAATAACAGTTTTTTAATTGACTACACTGATAGTGTAATGGTTGAAGTGGTGGCCTCGGTACTGCCGCCGTGCTGAGTGTTGGGTTCGATCTTAACACGGGACAAAAATTCGTGTGTTCCACAAATAGTTGTTCGGAGTCCGGATCTTCTTTGTGTCCGTTATTCGAATGTTTGTAAAGTCCCCCGCGATACAGGAATTAATCCTAGTGCGGAAGTTGTCTTTTTCCAAAAAAAAAAAGGATCCATAATTTTTAGTAACCGAGCGGCGAAGCGCTTGTAATTCTATATCTAGTTAAAATCTAATATCTAACTAAAATATGTTTTTTGAAAAAGTATTGAGTGCAGTAAAAAGTGCTAGAACAAAGTATGAAGTAAAGATGACAAGGGTAAAAAGTTATATGTATGTACAAAAAACCGTAATTAAATGTAACCTGTTATTTCTTTAGTTTTAAATTTTCTCGACGACGCAACGCTGTGCTGCAAAATTGTAGGTTTGACTCCCGGCTTAGTTAAAGATATATTGGATATTTCTGACCAGAAATTTTAAAATTTGAATATTTCTGGGCTAGAGCCCAGCTGACGGTGATAGACTGGCTCTATATTACGTAGGACCTGAAATTGTTATTGGAGGAAAGTGAATGTAATACACGCTTCTGTCTTACTCTACTAGGACATAGGCGTGAGACATTGTATGTATATATGTTTCTTTATTAATATTCTGTCTTTACTATCATCATGCTCAATAAACGAATAAGTGACAGTAATAACTAGTATTAGTAAATATTTCCTAGATTTTGTAACATCGCTATTCGATAAGCTTATGTATGTGGAGATAAAATTTATTGACAACAGAGACATGACGTACAGACTTGATAACTTACATCTAACATTAGAAATATTGTTGTTATGATTACACGTCATATTTTTATACTATCAAGTTTACAAATATGCATACTGCCCGTTTTATAGTAAGGTATATAAATATATAACGTATCTTAGTCTTACGCTTGCAACACTAGAGGTATTACCCGCATATGTACAAGTTATCCTTTAAAAATAGAAGCGCCGTGTTGCCAGCGCATTTTATTTAATGAAAAGTAGTACATATTATTGTTTGGCTCTGATCTTCTGTAGGGCGAGCATACTTTACAGTGGAGGAGCTAGTTATAAGTGATCATCACGCTACCTGCATTAATATGTTCAAAAAGACATCAGCCTATTTAAAGTAGGTACTCGAACGATACCACCATTAATTTAGTGTAAAATCGATGTACGTACCTAATCATAATAAAACCTTTTTTTCGCCAAATGAAAAACCTCTATGTGTCTCGCTACAACCGATGCATCTAGACTTGTGATTTTAAAAAGCGAACGGGGCTACCACATTCCTACACAATGTTTTGGCAAAACTGAGATGTTGTACTCTATCTTGGTGGCGTAGTTTGTAAACGCCACTGCTGTGCGGTCGGTGCGGTGCGATGTGAGGTCTTGCGTTCAATTCCCGAGCAGAGCAAAATGTTCTTGGACTTTTCAGACACGATATTCTCAGTAACAACACGGACTCTAGGAATATGAACTTTAGGCGACAATGGCGACAATGTCCCTCTTACGTGAGACCTTAAGCTGTAACTGGCAAAATGTATATGTAATCCAGTTCTGCTTAGCCCTTCAGGAATACAGAGGTAAGACTATGTGTGTATTTATGTGTGGGAATTACTTATTTATAGTTTTATTATTTATTTATAGTCACTTTAAAACAAATATTTATTAGGTCCAAAGTTCTCTGAAGTCATGGATAGCAACAAACCGAATAATAAAATTGACTAAACCGATGTCAAAGTATCTTCATTATCGTGTTGAATGGAAAATTCCCCGTTTTTTTTCACTTTGTTATAGAATTCTATATCTAAGCAATAAGGTCTCAATTCGCATGCGTTAATTGGTTAGTTGACACGAATATACTCAGACAGACGACAAAGGTTATCTCAGCAGTTAGACCGTTGCATAATTTGTGTCTCGTGTAGATTTAATGGACTGTTTTCCAATAATTATGTATTATGTCCTACAATTAGTCTTTGTAGTGTTAATAATATGAACAAAAGCTGTTTGTATGCAACAAAGGCAATATAGTTAAGTATGTTCGTTATTTAAATACGGGATTTTTGTTCTGGTCGTGTTCTAGGGATAACATGTCGTGTAGGACTTTACAAATATACAATTAACGGGCATAAAGTACACCCAGACCCAAAATAATAATTTGTGAATAGCACAAATAATTTGACTGTTCCGTGAGGGATTCGAACACACAACCTATCTACATATTTTTCTTTTTATTTAAGTGTCATTGTTTACTAAGTGGGTAATAATATTATTATCTAAAAAGGGTGGTTTGATTCCACCTTACTGTTATGATGTACATAAAGTGATTTTCGACAGTAAAAGGAGAGACGATGACAGGCCTTAGTATCATGATTAGCTCAGGTCTGCCAGTCGATTTTGCAAGCTTGTCTCATTTAAATTCAATTTTTCATTCAATTCAAACAGTAGATAATATTACGTCCCAAGGGCTCTACAAAAAACATCTTATAAGAATGTAATTATTTATTAAGTCTGTCAATCCCTTGGCTGTGTGTTTTCTTTATCTGACAGACAGGTGTATATTTTAACCATTGTGGTTTCAAAAGTACACCGGTCTCCTCTCCTCCAAGGTAGCAAACGAGTTCTCAGCTGTAAGCAATTTAAAAATAGGACTTGTACTACAATTATATATAACAACTTATTATATAAATCATCTCATTTTTTGTTCTCCTAATTGGCTACGCAGGACTACAAAATCATGCGAGAAATAACGATACAAAAATAGATTAGGCTTAATTTAGTTAACGTCATTATAATGTGTTGACGTAGAACACGCACATATTATAATAATAATAAATCTTCGCTTCGCTGAATATAACATACAGACAAGAGCCTCAATTATAATCTAATAATAGACATCGTATAAAATATAATAACGGAAAGTTAGTATAATTGTCATAATTTGTGGTAGCCCAGTTGTCGACATTCGATTGTAACTCAGTAAATGATGGCTTTCTGCATTACTCTCCTTCTCCATATAAATCTAATACTCCACCGTTTGCTCAATGTACTCAATGTACTCGCGAGATTTATGCCTCGTATCTACTAGGCAAAAATTGACGCACAACGCGTGACGCTCAACAAGATCATCAACGATGCACAACAACGCGCGACGTTACTAGCTGACGCGCGGCTTGTTGTTGGTTTCCGTGCAAGTGCAGTTGAGCATCAAATGTTGTCAAGTGGAGACGTGAAAAAGCCGCTGAAATCAACACTTGTTCCTCTGGTGACATGTTGTCGACGACTGGTCATGCGTGGACAGAAAACGTTGCTAAACAAAGGTCCGCGTTGCCGTGAATAACAATATTGTGCAACATATCGCGCGTCAAATGTTGCCTAGTGGGTACGAGGCTTTAATTTCCTATATCGTTCAAAAAATGAAAAATATTTCGTTTTACAGCAGTTATAGTTAAAAGAAAGTTTAAAAATAACATATACAAAAATACTCTAACTTTGTTTATTGTTCTAAGCTCTGCTACTTCGGTATGTTGCCGACTATACAAAACTTTCTCTTCACGTATATTTTCCTTTATTCACATTCGCAATTACCGACCGTGAGATATCGTCTTCTAGAATGCAAGTGAAAATATTACTGTTGGTTTTAAGACCGATCAAACTAGTGTTTAAAAGTTAAAAAAAACTGGTAGAACCCTATAGAATCCTATTACAAGAGCCATAATCATCGTTGGTGTAATGTGCGTATAAATAATCTTTCTAATACTTCTGAGATACGTAAACTTGATGCTACTTTTTATACCACATGTTTAATAGTATGTTTTTGTCGCTACTTATGTTCTACTGAGTTGAACTGGTTGTTACAGAATTAAAATTTAGATGAGTATCATAATAAATACTTGAAGATTAGAATAGAGTCGCTATTCATAATATGCTTAATACAAATTGGTATTTTTTTGAATTGCTGTTATAAATATCGGATCTTGTCATGCTATTTAAAACTTGTTTATCATTGATGGTATACTAACATTTATATCTAAATATAATTATTATTAAGACTACTTTCATATATATACACAATAAAAACATTACAAAAGCAAATAAAGTCATATAGAAAACTAAAATGGTAATAATAATAAAAAAATTATTTATCTCTTCGCAATAGAGTACCTTAACAATTAACAACCAGCATATTATGACCTAACATTGTGAGAGAATTGGTGCCTGAAGTAGGTTTTATAGAAATGTACATTTTTAAGTTAATTATAAAGGATTGAAACTATTTATACGTCACCAAGTTTTTTGATCATATGATATTAAACTGGTTGTTCTAATTTTAGTTTTAGCATCTAAGTTACAAAAACTGAGTCTTGAAAATAAAAAACAGTAGTGATTGGTGTGCTAGTCACGCAGTGCATAAATTTTATGAATGTAGTTATTTACCAAAATAGAAGCTTAAATAGAAACCACGTAAAATACACATCTAATCTGGTATTCAACGACACATGCTCTCTTATTAATAATAATATAGATTCAGACATCAACGTCTGCGATTGCCTCACCCTTTCTTTGGTCCCGAACATCAAGTATCTTGGAGTAATTATTGATGAACACCTAACCTGGCGCCCCCACGTCGAAGCAGTAAGTGCGCGAATTAGAAAACTAATTTATATTTTTAAAGAACATAGGCACTCAGCTGAGTGTGCAACATTAAGCCTCGTTTATCATAGTCTTTGTGTCTCTGTAATCACATATTGCATTCCGCCTATATTCATTGAAGCTGAAAGAGCTCAGAGAGCGATCCTAAAAGTAATGCAGTTCAAGCGCAGAGATTATTTCACTGCACAACTTAACTTTACTCACAGTGCGTCAATTGTTTATTCTGTGAAGTAATGTAAGATATATAAGGCGTAGGAGTAAACTCCCCTTGACAAAAACATCTCAAATAGACGTAAAGGTCAGGCTGTCTGTAAACCCGTACAATGTCGTACTTCTTTCGCCAGCCGTCATTTATATATAGTATATAATAAAATCAATAGAGTACTTGACATATACACTTCAACTAAACATAAAATAATTAAAAATTAAACTTACAAGTTGGCTACAAAAGTTGTCATACGATGGTACCGAAAAGATCCTTATCATTAGCTCATAGACCCATTGATACATACTGATAGTGAATAAAAATACATGTATATAGACACAAACACACGTCACACATATATACACACGTCACATACGCAGATACACACACACACACACACACACACACACGTACACAGACGCACGCACTTATTCAACTTTTATAATACACTTACCACAATATTATTATTGTTGTATTGCTTTAGTACGTAATTATTAACCAGAACTGTAACTCGGAGCAGAGACCTGGTGACCTATAACACAGGTTTCTACCTAGCTTAGGTACCAGTCATCCACAATATTGTCTTGAGAAACTGTATTACTTACTAAGCATAATATTAGTAAATACCTGAAATATTGTAGTGAGAAAATAAACAATTTTTGAAGTCGAAACTTTTTTATGCGCGTTGAGCACTTTTTGGGTGAACAAAAATCATAGAACTCGCATCATCGTCACCGAACACATTCAAAATTCAAAAATAATAATCTAATTGCTCGACGATACAATTCACAAGTTACTTAGTTTTCACTTATATCGGCAGTCCCCAAAGATAGACCCGCATTATTTTCTTATTTTTTATTATTGTAAATATTATGCAGTATTATTGTATTTGATTAAAGTGGTATTTTATACTTATAATATAACTAACTGTAAGCAACAACGCCAGCTCAATTTCAACTGCTTATATCTTTAGAGACTTAAAAATAAAAATAGTAAATACGTACTTTATTTACATTATTTATTGACTAAGTACACGGGTCGCCATAAATATTCATTCACATTTGAAGATATTCGGTGTTTGAATTTAATAAAGCGTTACGGGTGCATATTTTACGAAGTCTATTCTTACTGCGGTATCACATTTAGAGGCATGTTTAGTAATAGCCGGGCTAAAATCACCAGGCTATTGTGATCATCTGGAAGTTCTTTAAATCAGGAGATTTAAAGCATTTCCGAATATCGAAGTAGTAAGTACATTAGAACCGAATTCGACCGAGGCAGTCTGTAGGCTACATTTTTATATAATACTTTTACCTAATATAATTTGGGTGCTTGAGTGTCTGCTTAAGCATCTCAAAGAATATATATTAGTACTACGTAGTATTACTATTATTAATTCCACCTCAAATAAAACTTCTTAGAAAGACATACAAACATACCACTAGACTACACTTCACACTGATCTTCGTTTGTACTATGTTTATAAACTTAAGGATAATATCTAAATATTATCCTTAAGTTTATAAACATAGTACAAACTACTTAAATAGTTACTTGTTGTAAATCATAATATTGACGGTACCCACATCTAATAATACATTAGTTTTCACTCATTCACTCGCTTCTAGAATAAGAAAAATAATCAACATCTTAAAAAAATTGCGTCAGTTAGCAAATGCACACACGCTAAAGATGGTCTATCTTACACTATGTCAATCTCTTCTAACATACTGTGCTGTGGTATGGGGAGGAGCATCCAATACTGTATTTTTAGAACTCGAAAGAGCTCAAAGGGCAGTGCTGAAGGTTATGGCATCGAAACCGTTTCGATACCCTACTACTGATCTCTACAAGGAATGCCAAGTTCTTAATATTCGGCAACTTTACATTCTTCGCACTGTATTGAGAAAGCATGAGACGTTGACATAAAGACCGGAACAATTAAAATATAAACGCAGAAGCCATACTGTTTGTAAAGTAGTAACGCACAGAACGACTGCCGCGAGCCACCAATACTACGTCTTGAATGCACGCCTATACAATAAAGTTCACAAAACCTTAGGTATTCACTTACTGATTTACAGGGAAGTCAAATTTAAGGTGACAAAATGGTTGATGTCACTTGACTATGCCTGCACTGAAACTCTTCTAAATAGTATGTTTTGCACACAATGACCCATTTCAACATCACTCTCGCAATATAAATTAAACAAACACATACGCGTATATGTATATGTAGACGCGCGCGTCTACATACCCTAATATTTAAACATATACATAAACGCACACGCACATACACACACTCACGAATACACACACTCACACATATACACCCACACATATACACACACGCATACGCACACACACAAACGCGCGCGCGCGCGCGCGCACACAATCACACAAACACACACACAGACACACACACACACACACACACACGCAAACGCGCACGCAAGCACGCACGCACGTACGCACACACGCATGCATGCACACACGCACACACACACGCACGCATACTCAATTAGTATAGATTCTGTATTGTAACTAAATTTTAAGTGCAATGTATGCTTTGGAGGAACACTGACGCCCACAATACAGTTTATTACCTAGTTTGGGAAGCAGCTGTTTCAATATTTTGTTTTTAATTTGCCAGTCTGTATGTACCTTTTAAGAATCTTTGTACATTGTGCCTTATCTTGTATGGAAATAAATTATTATTATTAGCTACTAGGCTACAGGTGTTACGATAAAGAAAAACCACGTCATAACAACACCATAATATCCGCTTATAGCAACCTTCACCGACGCGACGGGTCGTCTTACAGAACAAATGTTCCATTATTTACCAAGAAACTTGTTCGTAATCTGCTATTATGTAATTTAAAATACCGACTCATAGAAACCTAAAGATATCTTCAAACAAAGCGTGTTAACATGGGTTTCTTGCCAATGAAAAGAGCCTTATCTGATTAATTTAAAGGCCCGCCTTTAACATGCTTGGCAAGAATGCAGTTTTTAGACTCTATATTAATGCCAACGTATTAGTTATTTTTTTTGTCTATAAGTCAAATCGTTATTCATCTAAATGATTGTTTAGTGGTTAAAGTAAGACATTTATTTAATCAAATATGTTCCTTTAATTACGTTTTACATTTTATTACGTATTGTAGAACGATATCTTTGCGATTTTGAGGGCGTTTAGATATAGATAGCAACATAAAAGGTTTGTGGCGACTCCGCACAGACGAAGAAGTTCCGCCTACATCTAACAGATGCCACTAAATACGCTCAAATGACGTCACAATCCTGCATCGCGCAAGTGGAGTTAACACAGTGACTAACTATATATACAAGCACCCGACATCAACCGTCGGGCCGCGGCCCGCCAGGCACGATCAACCAGCCTGGTCGGAGGATCCTCCTTTGTGTTGCAGGGACATCACACCCTGTTCCTCCACAGGTTCATAAAACACTGCAATAACTACTCAAGATTGATTTAATAGTAAAATACTAAATCAGTAGTAAACTTGTGAGGTATAGACCACACTAAAGGGATGGAATTACAAATATCTTGACACCCGAGAGAGCTGGCCGATAACGCAAACTATGTCTCATCTAACAACATGACTTGCGGGCGGTCCGGTCTGTAATCACAATCTACTTAGCTGACAGTATATTATCATATTCTAGAGCCGCAAAAACACAGCCATGGATGTATTAACAAAAAACAAGTATGACGATGCGATAACCTTGAACTTAGCTTACAAAGAACGATTTGTACCACAGTTGAATTTGCTACGGTAATTGTACATTCATGTGGGTGGAACTAGTCGCCACAATCGTATGTTTTGTGACAATTTTAATTGGTTTCAAAGTACTTACTTATGATTTATGGCAATTCAGCGTGGGTTTGTGCCATTCTCAGTTGTAAGTTTTGTTTCCGATACAATTGCTAAATAATTTATAATTATTTATTGTATGCACATTGTTTCGTAAGATGCGTTTGCATTATTACGTAATAACGTTATTTTTCTTAGGATACAATAGCAGCCTTGTATTGTATTTCTACGGTGAATAGAATTTCAGATGATGAGGTTTATTATCAGGAGATGACCATTATGGTCTTGCCACTTGCTCTATCAGTACAACGTCTCCTTTTCTTAAGTATTTGTTGCAAGCTCTCATAGCCTCTAAATAGGTCACAGTAGCTGCTTACGATCAAGAGAGTTACAAATGAAAATATTTTTATAGTCATGATATTATTATATATTAGTAGTTGTCATTGACAGTTTTGGATGTTATTTTTATAGCCAGTAGCAAAATGTAATCAAATGAAATTATTTTCTGAAAACGCAATAAAATTTGTTACAGAAAGGAGGAATAATATATATTTTTTTAATTAGTGTAAAAAGGGGTACCGTTTTGGGGATATCAAGCTATCTCCCTCTCATACCCGCGGTTAGATAGCTGATACGTCACAAACTAGCATCGTATCCTTTTACAAATATTTTCTCATATAGTTAGGTACCCTATTACGAAACATAACTTACACTGTATTACTTATTATATCTTAACGATATTTAATAAGTATCTTAAATGGCTGATAATCTTTGAACGTAGTTCACGAATGTACAGTATGCATATCATACTATGATAATCCGGTCATACCATGATTCTCTGTAAATCAGGCAGCGATGCCATTAACTTTATCTTAATTACTTCTGTACCTTTAGTTGAGGTAATAATTGATTTAAACATGTACACAAACACACAATTATCTGGGATATTGCGCCGTTAATCGCTTCAAGTAAATGTGTTAATTAATTTTATCTGGTCTGTAATTTTTTTTACAACGAATGTGGCATTCACTTATATGCCTGCCTGATAGTAAGCGGTTATCTTAGTGTCGCTTGCAATACTCAGGTTTAATCTAGAATAAAATAATTTAACATAACTGGACGGGAACATCATAGAAGTGGTCCGTATGGCCTACGCTACTCTTATACACCGGACGAACCTTAGTAAAGGATTTGTTTCAAACACAATGCCCACACTGGGATTAAACCCTGTGTCGCAGGGAACTTTACTTACATTCACCCAGACTTGGAACAACTATTTGTGGATAACACAACTTTTGTCCCATATAGAGAACGAACCCAGAACACTCAGTGCAATGGCATTGGCGAGGCAACCACTTTCACCACTACGCCATCTGTGCGGGCAACAGTGTTACTACTATTGTTACTAAATTCTTCAGCAGAATTTTCCAATCGATCAATTCATTAATTTAATTTGAACTAGAGTACAGCATACGTCGTGAAGAAGCCTGCATGTCTGGAATTTTACATAATATTCTCAAAGATGTGTCAATTCTGCCAACCCACTAGGAGTCAGCGTCGTAGACTATGGCCTAATCCTTCTCACACTGAGAAGAGGTCCGTGCCTAGCAGTAGGACAATTTATAAACAGGGCTGATATGGTACACATCACGTGAGTATATCCTTAAAGCGTTGCACAGAGGTATATTGCGTGTATATTTTTCAAACAATATACATATTTAGGTCTCAGATAAAAGTTTATCGATCACAGTTCCAGACTCTGTGCTGTTACGCAGGATTTCCTGGCAGAAAAACTCGATAACATACCCAAGTGTTCGAGACCTAGAGAACAATAGAGTACAAATATGTATATATTATATATATATATATTTATATAATATATACATATATATGTGTATAGTTATTTACACTATTCTCGTCCTACTAAAGGACATCTATTCGAAATGTATCTGTACCATTGCTTAACCCGCATCTTTAAGATGACTTCAGACTTTAATAAAATACATTTATGGGGTTAAGTAAATTTCCTAATGTTACTTTTAGCACACTTGGTCGTCTCGCCTGTGGTGAGTTGTTGTGTGTGTCGGACGATCCCCACTCGAGACAAACAATTGTGCGATCCATAACTAGTTGTTCCGAGTCTGGGTGTTTGAGTCCGTGGTTCGAATGTTTGTAAAGTCCCCCGCGACACAGGAATTATTCCTATTGCTGGTGTTGAAATATTAATAATATCGGCCCTGTATTAAACTGTCCTACCGCTGGGCACGAGCCTCCTATCAGTGTGAGAAGGGTTAGGCCGTAGTGCACCACGCTGGCCCAGTGCGGGTTGGCAGACATCACATAACTTAGAGAACATTATGTAGAAGTCAGACATGAAAGTTAAAAAAACAAACGAAAGTGCGTCATAGTTTATATACCGAAGTTACTGAAGCAAATAACATTAAAGGGTTTGTTCTGCATACGTCCCTCATTTTTTGTCCCAAAAGTAGAAATACGCTTTCGTCCCAAAAATTGTTTCTCACATGACCCTAAATTTTAATAAATATTAATTTCTTAAAGAAATTCCTATTTCGTCCCAAATTATGTTCCATTTTTGTCCATTTTGTTTTTTTTATGGACTTTTTGTTGTACCGTCAGCTTAAAAATATTTTATAATACATCGTTGATCTCTCGGCAAAACTTAGGGTTTATGGGAATGAGGAACATTTTGGAATGTGGGATGTAAAGTAGGGGCAAATGCGGAACAAACCCATTAAAGTGATAGAACAAATATGTTTTACGAGTTTGTATAACATATAAATGCGTAATATGTTTATTTATAAACAGTTAATGGTATGTTTGCTACAAATGACTTTAGTATTACATACAGGAAAGTCAATATATAAAAATTGTGCATCGTGTTAGTATTTTCATACCTGGCAGCCATTGTTTTCAGTTTTATTACGACGACTGTAAATAATATCGTAATAATTATCGTATTGTTTAAGAACGTATGTGTAAACATTGCTATTGATATAATGTTTCTATATACATATAGATAAACGCACTTCTCATGACAGTGACAATTATCACATGTTATAAAATTGGCAATAATATATTTTTAAACTATAATCTCTATTGATTAGCTTGAGCTCTCGAAAAGGCATGTCAACTCATTCCGAAAAATAAATCTTATGATTCCATGCTTCATTCAATCGAGAATTGATTCTTATCGCTTTCATTCTAATCGAGGGCAATATAATCAATTCTCGATTTAATTGATCATCAAAAGAATGATTATCGATTAATTGAATCGCGCTGGGGATAGATACGTGATTTGATTTGAGATCAATCTGCTCCGCCTTCGATCTGAATTATGATATCACGATTCGATGAGTGCTCAGATCGATTCACTAAATCGATTCACAGTTTGAGAGTCGTTCTAAAAAACCATTTCCTTAAGCTTAACAAATCCAATCAATTAAATCAAAGTTAAAAAGAAATTGTAATGACAAAATTATTTCATTCTTAATTTTTTTAAGTAAGTTAGTCTATTTTTTTACACTACTAAGATGGCGAACTATCATACGGCCCACCTGATGGTAACTGGTCACCGTAGCCTATGGACGCCTACAACAGCAGAGGCATCACTTGCGCGTTGCCGACCCTTTAGGAAAGGAAGTGGAAAGGAGAAGGAGCGGGAAGGAGGAAAGAGGGTGATTGGGGCTCCGGCACTCTCACTCACCGAACGAAACACAACAGTAGGAATACTGCTATTTCACGTCGATATTCTGTGAGAGGGTAGTCCTCCCCCAGTCGAGCGGACCCATTCAGCAAATTAGCGAGGCTCTATTACTCTGAAGACACAGAATGAAAACCGGAAGATTAAAATTTTATTATCTTAAATTTCTTATATACGATAAGATATAGAATAATAGGATAATTAATAAAAATGATAAGCTGTACTATTTATTACATAAATAGACCAAGACGAGTATTGGTATGCTAATATTTAGTCATATACATTATACTGCCGTCCGCTAATTACTAAAAGACGTTAATCTATATGCGTTCCATATCACCTAATCTCCTTTTAGATGGTGGACGGTAATATAGTGCATATGACTAAACATGAATGAAGAGAGGGTTCATTATTAAACGAAACAGTGTCATTACTCATTAAATATACTGCGCAGCGTTTAATTCTTACAATGCACCTGTATCTGTCAGTAATCACAGTTGTTTTAACTCTTTCATTGGTCTAGAAGTCAAAAGAGTATGCGTTATTTGTATAACCAAACTAACATTTAAAAATATTAATCCTTTTATCCTTATTACTACTCTATTTGGCCTGTTAATGTAGACTTTGTTAATAAACTCCAATACCTCGAGAACAGTACATTTTTCTGGATGAATGGTACCCTATGTCCATGTCCATGTCCAAATATATTTCAATCGTTTTATGAAATGAATCTAAATAGCAAAATAAGTTGCTCTCTCATCGCTTATGCTGAACAGGGCTGGCTAATTAGAAAGAGAGATATGATCTATCAATGATGACAAAACATACCGATGTCAAAAATAGTTATCGACGCCCCTAGACGGGCCATAATTTAACCAACGAATCGAAAATGAACGACTTTTGATTCAATACCAATGCCATTAAAAAATTTAACAGTAGCCATTATCATACATCACCACGATGTATCAATCTACTTATATCTTCCACAGCTCATACACATAGGTACATAGTTATCGTTTGATAAAAGCCAGACACGAATAATTCATCATAAGTTGTACCGACGAGGTATCGAAACATTCCTACGTGTGATGACTCCCACGCCAATGACTGAAGAATGGACCAGACTTCCTCCAATGGACCATTATCCTGATGTCATGACCGAACGGCTTATTATTCTATTTCTGAACACGCGACTATTTGGTGATCAATGTCAGGTAAGCTCGGTTGAGCAGAGAAAGGCAACTTTTATAACTTTCTAAACAAAATAAGCTGTTGGAGCAATAATAGCATGGAATTGATCTAGGAATTGTATATATTTGTTTAATTCAAACAGTGTTTCAAAATGTTAATTGAATCATAAATTGGATTACATTATTAGTTATATATAATGCGTAAGAAGAAGACCTCGCTCTTCATATTGCAGTATAAATATAATGTTCAGAATAAGTTAATGTATGAATTTAATCGAATTAAATTAATTTATGTTTGCTTCATACGTAAATTGGAATTTACGCCAAAAAATACTTCACTGTAGAAAGACTTAAAAGAAAAGATCAAATAAATTTCATCACCGTTGTCCAGAAGTGACGAAAGTAAATTCTTAGTTAAAATAAAAAATGTCGTCGTCTCGATCAACTTCGATAAACAAAAACTGCCTTCAAGTTTATAAAATAAAGATAACATAACAACCTGATCCAATAGGTATAATAAAACTGATAGGTTGACTGACATTTTATTTTCAAACTGCGTTCAAGAATACCTACTGGCTATAAACGAGATTTTGACATTTATGAAAACTGGTATTTATGCTTAATTATACTGCTTTTTATTTTAATGTGAATAACTGAATAACTAAATATCGGTAGGTCAGAGGGCAAAATATAAACGTAAAATATGTAACTCGACAACACTTATTAACACCATTTATAGTCAGTTAGGACATCCTCCACAAGACTCATGGCATAAGAGAGATCATCACGCTACGTACGTGATACGTTCATTCTATTAAGTATATAGATGAATACCGACGTTAATATACCCATTGTCTTAATAATACTGACTGCCATATTCGCAATAGGCAGATTGTATGCAAACAAAATACTTAGCATCGGAGATCAACAATTTTGCATCAAACTGAATCTCGTTTTGTCATTTTTCGTTCCATCACTGTATCAAAAATGCTCGATTCAGTGACATTATCGATGCAGAATTCTAAAATATTGTGGCGTCGATTTGCATACCCTCCTTTCAGACCTAGTAATTTTGCACTTAAATTATGAAAAGATGGGTGTGCGAATAGACAACAATTTTAATTTAAATATGTTGTCGTTTCGCACAATTCGTCCTAACAGAATCGTACGAAACGACCAATAAGCGGTAGCATCGAACTAATATAAGCTGACTCGCTTGCCCATATGTATATGTTATTGTATGTGCCGAGTGGAGCGTGTATCCAGCTTTTGAACTAAACCTAAATCGATGTTACATAATGCTAACAAAAGGAAGTTCGATTTGGTCCTAACCGATCGATGATGTTATTATTTTTGGAATGTTATACTACGACGTACGGACACACTACCTGTGGCCATAGACGTCATGTTTAGTATGCGAATAAATTATTAAAATACCTGTCCCAGCTCTTGGAGTATATTATTACGCAAAACGGTTACCCAAAATAATCGAGTAAACATGTTATAATATTAATTAATGCAAAGAGGCGTCTGGATACTGGTGTATTTTTGTAATATTGACTGCTGAATCCGGCAAATATGATAAATGTTAAAGTTTCAGAAGATGTTTGGATAAATATAGAAAGACTACATTTTGGGTTAACGCGAAGGCAAATTTTTTGTCCCGGTACGTATACCAGTGTAATTACTAATTACCTACACGATCCTAGCTGCCGGCAGGTACTAGTTCAAAATTTACAGGTATTACCTATTACCTACAATATAATAATAGCGTTTATTGGCATTAAAAGATACAGTCATTTGAACACATAAAAGTAAACAAATAATTTTACAGTCCACTTGTTAAACACTGGTACCCAAGCTAAGATTGAACTTTAATGAAATGAACTTTAATATGTGATGACATGAAAAAGTGTGATATGTTTTATTACTTGTTGTATTTAAATTATATGCTAATGACAACATTTTTCATGAGTAATCACGACTGGAGATATATCTAAAGCGAACAAGATTGTTATGAAAATTAAAGATTCTTATTGTTCACGTACGTGATTTCTGATCTTTAGACTGTTATCTTTACTGAACCGTAACGAGGGTAAAGCTATCTTAATTGTTTATTGTATAATTATAGTTGAAATTTCATAAGAATTCACTTTAGCAGAACAAAAATCAGATTTTCCAAAACCTGTTATTTATCCACGTTATACCTACATACGGTAATTGGTGGTAAAAATGCTATTCTAAATGCTGAAATGTATCCACGCTGCACGTTCGTCTACCACGTACCACGTCTGTCACGAAGTCTACCAGATTGTGATCTGATAACAGGTTTAGTGCATTCTATTCTCAAAGACGAGATCTTCCAACTCCTTTAGATTCTTCACTATGAGTTTGGCACTGTCTGAAATATTCTACCTGCAGTGCGAGACATCGTCAGCACTTCGTACGGTGCGATATACCATATTAATCGACAAGTATATTTGAAAATATAAAATGTATGACGTTTTCTATAAACCGCTACAATGAACAGATTCAGATGCTATCAAGACTACGGCTGGCAGGCGAATTAATGATAACAGGAAGAAGCAAACAATTGAATGTCGCTGGTTAGTTAATAATACGTCAGATAAAATCTGTTGGTGTCTTCTATGTATATAAAGTCTAGCAACATGCAATGTGTGACGTCATAAACCTAACTGGTCTTTAACTGACATCAGAGAAGGAGGAGATGCTATATTCTAGCGCTAGTTATGTTTTTATATACTTAGCTATATTCACTGATTACGAAAATTTAGTCGTATAATTCTTTCTATATTCAAAAGTGTATAATTTTTAGATGCGCGCATGTATTAGTTTGTTAATGGATTTCAGAGATAAAGTTTTGAATGACAATTTGTGTGTTTATTTATGTACATAAGACCCTTGTCTTTCTGTGCTGTCGTCTATGCAGTGAATAAACATACGATTACACTACTACTACCTAGGGGTAAAATACACATCATCTGCAATCAATTTTAATCAAATCATGGTAGGCCCTAATTTTATTAATATTGATTGCAGATGATTCGAAAATAGATATCCTAAGAATAAACAGCAAATTCATAAAACTTTTATGCAGGATTTCAAACGAATCCATACAGGTATTTTTGTAATTATTCCTTTTATATTAGTTACAACGTTTGTACGTACCTAGTAATTTGTACAGGCTTCTAAACGATCCAATACTCGGTTTACATTTATCTTTGCAGCACTTTATACAACACCTCATTAGTGTGCTTTAACTGCAAAATCTTTATAAACCACGTTTAATGTCTTTAAGTATGTAGTAACTATAAAAGAGATTATATCAGCATTTTAGTTTTTTCGAGGTGTTTAATCTAGTGCATTAATCTGGTTTATTTATAAAGAGATATGTTGCAGTATAATTGGTTTTGTTATGCTTGTAAGAATACACTTTCCGTATGTAACGCGGGCCAACACGTGGAAGTCTGTTTGCCGCAGACATCGTGCACTGTTTGATAATAAGATTATCACTATATACCTAGTCTTGTTTGCATTTCTACATTATTAACACATACATTCCTAGACTATACAGGTTTACATATCAAGTATGAAAATATATACAAACACAGCCTGTGTCTTTAGAACTGTATTCAGACATAATAATAATAATAATATTCTACAACATATTTTTTTTTTTACGTGGGGTAATTCATGATGCATACCCCTCCGCGGGGGCGGGCGGAGGGGTTATGTCGAACTCGCCCGGGTAAAAGAAAGATAGAATAAGAATAAAGTACCTTTCGGAATACCGACTAAACCCACCACGGTGTTCCTCGACAAAACCACTATCGACGGGGCCGCGCGAATCACTTGCACATGCGGTCGCGACCCCGCCGAGGTTTTGGCCCGCTGTATGAAACGGCAGGCCACTACACGAACAGACCTACCCAAAGGCACTGACTTACTTTAAACCCTACCGTCCCCGTCCCCCTAGAGGGGAGACGGACTCGAAACAGAGGCGCGCGTGGGAACACGCACGCCGCTTCTCGGACCTGGTGCTGAACGGATCCCACATACACACAACACCATCTAGCCCAAACTAAGCAGAGCTTGTACTATAGGTACTAGACAATGGATGAACATACATATATACTTTTTTTTTGTAAATACGTACATATTATACATAAAAACACCCAGACCAAGACATGTATCCCATGTGTGACGTTACCGAAAACATTGCCAGACTCCGTTCTGCTACTGAAATTTTTTTACAACATTTCCAAGCCCGGAATCAAACGCGGGACCTTGAGTGCAAAAGTCATATTGACTACCTTTGCGCTACTAAAGCAATCTGTGTACTTGAAAAATCTTTTCATGAAAAGCAACGTAATGGGCACTCCATCAGGTCAACATAATAAAAATGGTTTCACAAAGAATATTAAAATTAAAAACAAAAAATATACTTTCAGTAACTATGCTGCTAATTAAATGTTAACAAAATGTAGTGATTTCGAATATAAAATAAATAACTTTTGACATTTTTACTATGGTAAACTATTACAACCTTACTTATAAAAATACCGCTAAACATTGCTTAGCTATCTCTTATCTAAGAAGCTCTCGTATCTTTAATCAATGATTTTTCATGTATATAATGATATAATGACTTTTCTTTACTTATAAACCAACTTTAACAGCTTTCAGCTGACACCTCGCATAAAGACGAAATACAATTTTATTCTTGCAACACTTACGCAATCATCATAGAGCATCGCCAAATTAATCTACTAAATGATGATATTGAAAATATTTATCGTGTACACGTGTAATTTTTTTAATTTTAAGTGTCTTTGGTGACTTTAACAGATGGCGTTTTGAATTTTCTTTTAGGTAATTCAAAGAGTTTGATTATCGAAAAAGTATATTATCACTTCGCTTCAATGTAAGAACCAGTTCATTTTACGTGAATAAATTTATCGCCTGGTTTGTATGATAAAGATCGTAATAAAAATAACACACATTACATTAACACATTTGAAATGATCAAGCAGTGCATTTCTAAATAAACATAATAATATCGAACTGCTGCATGGTCTAATGAATAATAACAACAATAAGCTTTCTTAAAAAGTGAATTTATTAAGAGCTATAAATATAACAGTGTACGTAATACACTGATTGTTTATATATTTTAAAAATATCAGTTTTAATACTTTTAATGCAGTCAACATCAAACCATTGTAATGATTTGCATTTCTACAAATCGGGAATATATTCTCATGATGGAAGTATATTAGCAAGTCATTGCATAAAATTAAATAATTCAGCACATATTTTCCTATATGATATTGACGAAATTTTGCATTACAAATATCGTAAAGCGGATTCGTGTACTCTAACCTGTAAAATATCGAATTATATTTTGATATAATTCGGAAAATCTCACAATATGGAGAAAACTGCGCTGATTTAATTTTCTTCGGATAAAGTTCTTATCGACCCTATACTGCCTATTTTATTTTATATGAAATAATATTTTCGTAAACCATTGTCATAAATGTCAAATCTGTCCCAGCTGATCGTAAAAGTCTGCCATATTGCCTCTTAGCTATGTTTAAACAAAAGCCTGCCGGTGTTTAGATTTCTTTACTGTTTACCTATTGATTAACTAGCTCATATCGCTAACTTACATTTATAAGTAAGGCTGATTAAGTTTAAAAGATACATGAATACTGTGCTAAACTAAGTGCATTTTTAAATATAGATCGTTGTGAGGTAACTGTTAAACAAAATAACAATGACAGGTACATAATTGTAACAATGTAGTTAATTAAAATCAATGACGTACTGTTTACGGCATTCAATATAATTGCTTTACATTGTATGCAATTATAATGAAATATACATACATCAAGTACTGAGCAATGTTTTAATTTTTTTTCCCTCCCGTATGTTGGCAAACTAGCATACGGCCCACCTGATGGTAGGTGGTCACCATAGCCTATGGACGCCTGCCCCACCAGAGGCATCACTTGCACGTTGCCGACCCTTTAGGAAAAAAAAGGAAGTGGGAAGGAGAAGGAGCGGGAAGAGGGAAAGAGGGTGATTGGGTCGCCGGCAACCTCACTCACCATACGAAAAACACAGCAGTAGGAATACTGCTATTTCACATCGATATTCTGTAAGAGGGTAGTACTTTCCCGGTCGAGCCGACTTATTCATGCTGAAATCAGCGAGCTCTACTACTCAAAAATATATTATAACAATATATAATTAATATATTATTCATGTATTAACATGAAACTGGTTTAATCTATGTTGTTAAGATTTGCATATATTGTTTAGATACGCAATAATAATGCTATAAGCGATATTGACAGACTACATGGATGGCGTAGTGGTTTAAGTGGTCGCCTCGCCACTGCCACTACGCTGAGAGTTGTGGGTTCGAATTCCACACGAGACAAAACTTTGTGTGATCCACAAATGGTTGTTCCGAGTATACACGTAAAGAATACCCATTCTTTGTGTCCACTGTTTGAATGTTTGTGAAGTCCCTCGTGACACAGGATTTATTCCTGCAAGAGTTGTATTTTTTGAGAAACATAATAAATGTTTTGATTGCACATGAGAGAAAGAGATAACGCTACAGTGTATAGCTTTGTCTCGTTCTGGCACACGCAATAAGAATGCTCTGAGATGTTTGTGCGGCCTAGGTTTAGCTAACAAAGTTTTTAATCTAGACAGCAAGTTAAACGCATTATTTTTCTATTCTGTATACTAGTACCGAGCGTGTAAAAATGTTCTATATAAAGATACTGATTGCTAAGTAAATTTACTTATGTGGCTGCTTACACTATAAATTAATACCGGACCTCAACAAAATTATAGTATTCGGTAGGTATAACATGTGGACGATACTAAATTGAAACCTAATACTTTTATTTTGCGGTATACCTAAAATATTAGCTACCTGAAATTTAGTAATTAATTTACTCAAACCAGGCAATCTTCAACGAAACTACAAAATATTCAGTTTGGGTTTAATATCCTATACATTTTAATATCAGGTATTTGCGCAAATAAAGAAGCATTACCTGATGGCACCTTGTTTTACACTACAAGGCCATATGCTTTTTATTTTACTTGGGATCCGCCAATACCAGACTAAATCTGACTATACTCATAAACAAATAAAGTACAAAACAATTTGTACAAGGCACAGGTTCAAAATTAGACTGATTCTTAATCTGAACATTATTATAAATGCAAATATGAATTTGTTTGTTTGTTACGCTGTCACGCCTTAACTAATCGACCGATCATCATGAAATTTCGTATACACGATGTCAGAAATACAGAACCGTTTTTATATCCTTAAAAACATTTCCTTAAACTATAGAATCGCAGTATCACACCAACAACCAGACACATTAGGTTTTCAATTATTTCTGGCATTTAAACAATTGACAGGTTTAGGGAACCTTTCATCCACAAAAAAGTACTGTTGACGCAAAGCCGCAGGCAAAAGGTAGTGATAATATAACTAGTATAATGTCTCAATGAAGAGAGTTTGTACATAGATAAGTGAACATGAATGGGAGCTCCAATACTCAATCATTCACTCACAGTACAATATGAGATGCGTGAAAGTAAGTAGGTTATTGGTACAACAACGGTTAACGGTAGTTACTATGTACCGACTTGCAGAGAAAGCATGCATTTGTCGATGACATGATCGATTGGCAATAAATGTCACTAGACCGGAGCGTGGCATGATATCGAGTAGTTTTTTGTATTGGATGACATGGCAGCTAATATTGATAGAGTCAATCGTTTTAAAGGCGATACTGCTGCAAATTACTCAGCAATTAAGTACCTATAGATAAAATATTGCAAAAAGAATTTTACATACTTTACTTGTCAATTAGTCGAAAACCAGATACAAAGAAAAATTGGATTGTGTCTGTGCCCCGAGGCAAAGGTAGCCGAGAGATTAATAAAAGATGTCGTGATTGCACGGATGGCATAGTGGTATGGGTTCCATCCCCACACGGGACAAGAATTTGTGTAATCTATAAATATGTATGTAGTTGTCTTGAATCAAAATTTCATTGTGTCCGTTATTTGAATGTTTGTAAAGACCCAAGACAAGACACAGGAGTTGTTTCTAGTGCGTATTTTTAGGGTATAGTGAAACAAAAAGAAAATATATGTTATGACAATCCTTGTTTAAATGTTGGCTCACCAACATTATACCAAATATTATATCAAATGATGTTATGTGGCTATTCTAAACCAATAATCACGAGCATATACAATATTATACATATATACATATGTATTGCGTCATACAATTCGTTAACATCTCTCACATACGCTCTTGAGATACAACAAGTACATATCTCTCGTCTTAAAATAAGTAAACTTACACGACAATACCACGTGAAACTTGGCGTGCCGTGTTCAACAATAATATTCATAATTAACACAAACTAAAGGAAACAAAAAAGCGGATGTCATTACTATGACAGATGAGGTAACGAATCATTATAAATTTACACGTAGTTTAACCAAAACTATATCTTTTACAAAACATCTAAGCATCTTCCTGCCATGGAACCAGTTTCTTGTAATGTATTTTAAACATTTAGTTTCGCCTTTTAAATTAACTTGATAAGAAATACTATATACAACGCACAACCTTAAACACCTTTTTAGTTAATTAGATTATTAAATCGTAATAATAATATAATTATTAAAATGTTACTTTTATGTACTTAAATATTTTAATTTATCGAATTAGTTCTCCTTATAATAAATGTATGTGCGCAGATAGTATGGGTATATTACAATAAATCTAACATTATTGCCTTTATTGCATCAAAAACCTTGTTGCCTTGAATTATAATACATTATTTGTTTATTTCAGCTGTTTAATAAATGAGTGACTATAATTTAATTCGTTTTAATTATTTTAGGGATAAAAAATTACCTATATTAAAAATTGCTGCAATTGATTCAGTAGCCGATTTTGAACAAACTACTTTCAGGATGTGTGTTTATTATGTTACATGTTGTTTACCTACATTTCTTGAATATCGATTAGAGATAAATAGATTATTATACATCGCAACCGTAGAAACAAATCTCAATACAAATTGGTAAGGAAAAACTTTACTACTGCTAAACTATTTAAAATATAAACATAATTTCTTACACATCTATTCCGTGTTATTCTTTTTGGCCAATACTATAAGAATGTATTCATAATAATACCAAATATCCAAACCGCACTCAAATATAAATATTTTACAAACGCATAAACATCAAAATTATTAAAATTTATAACAGAACTCTTTCTGGTTTTTAAAAGCAAGCAACGTGGTGCGTTTCAACTCAACAGTTTATAAATATAAAGCTGACATTTAAAACATAAATCTTCATTGTTGAATCTTTATCTCGTGATATAAAAACTGGATAAGTCAACCGCAAATTTTCGATGGCAAAATTATGGAAACTAAATTTATAAATAAATGCTCTTGGACACGTTACGAACCAGGTCAAAGTCGGAACAGAACATTTATTAACTTTTAGATTATGATAATAGGTATCCACAATCTCCCTTTGAGCATAATACCTTAAACATGAAGCATCAATTAATACAGTATTAACCTGTTCTCAAGTTAAGCTCTTAAGTTTTTATTTGTCGACTACGCAACATTATTCTTTAATTACAATTCAATATGTTTAACCGAAATGGTAAAATATTCTGGCCCCTCACTGTGTTCATACAAAAATACGAAGTATATTTTAGTATGCAAATTTGCAATTCAATGTTCAATGTTAATTACCTATTGAATTGTTTCGCGAATGTCTGTTATCATATCAATAGCATTATTGGCTCCATTGGCACTTTCAAATATATTGTCAAGACAATCAACCATTAACGTTATTGCCACTTGGCATATAAGCAATGGAATTCAAGATTAATATCTTAATTATAATCGGTATTTTATACGAGTTAATAATAAAAATGTTGATTAAATGCCTTGAACTACTGCAGCTTTAAGACAATTCACAATATACCATACAAAACCGGCTTTCGACATACGTTAATTATAAATTAAAATTTTGTATGACGTTGTATAATTCATTCAGAAAATTAAACAAAACGCAACGTGAATGGAGTATGTTAAATTTAATAAATGTTATATTTTGAACTCTGAAACAAATGTTACATCACACATTAAGTTCTTCTCTGTCTGCTTCTGAAGACTACAGCAAGAAGTAAGCACAATCATGCATAGTGCAGCTATAATTACCTTTGGTGGAGCTGGCTCAGGTACATCAGAATCCCACTCCGAGCTAAGATCATCACTGGAAGCTTCAGTGTAATCCTCGGTCCACGGCACTTCCAACAGGGACATCTTCATCTGGTCGTATCCGGGTGACATAGTCTGTGGCCCGTAACCAGGCGGCAACGGACTAGATGACCTGCAGTCCTCACAATTACACGGTTTAGGTCCAAAAGTTTCCTTCGTTGGCGATTCATCTTTAAGGTTTGATCTGGAGTTCTTCCTGGAATCACGTTTTCGCGCGGTCCTAGGAGATAATCTGTTAATGCACTGTGGCGGTATGTAGTACCTAGTAGGTTCGGACGACCGCCTACCACTTCTACCACCATCCGGCGGTTCTATCTTCACGGGAGGCAGCAAGGACATCTTTTTGGTGAGCTGCTGCCTCTCCGCGTCTGTCGGTCTGTCATCAGAGTCCATGGTGTATCGTATAATGGGAATAGTAAATGTAAACTGTTCCGTGCACTCCGGCATTATGCTATATCACTTCCCGTCCTGTCTCCCAGTGTTCGGTTGACAGGGTAACGACATTTTAATGCAACGTCACTAATTGTCACTTGTGTGGCGGTTTAATGGATTAGCGCGGCGGTACGCGGGTGGCGTGCATGCGAGCGTGGTGAGCACTGCGCGTTTGCTGTGTCCCGGCGCGGTAGGCTTCACGAGGCGCGCGCGCGCGACTGAACCACGCTCTACCAAATACTGCGTCGACGTCGATGTACAAGATATGCGGGTGATAGCCCAATACCCGTTCATTTAGAAATCACAAGAACCTAGAGCGTGACTCCAATATAAAATTACTCCAACTTGTGTTGCAATTTGTACTGTTCTATTTGCTGACGTCAATAGTAGTATAGTTCATTACCAATTGCCTTCTTATTTATATATAGATATCCTTATGTAAAATAATAGTCAAAAGGCAATTACAGTCGTGTAAAATATTCCTAGTTTGACCAGTTGTAAATACGACTTTATGAATACCTACAATGTAAATAAATGAATGTAGAGGTAACAAGTGCTTACTAACGAATTGCTTGTTCAGTATTTGCAATAATAGGAAATCAATTGCGGTTTGTTTCCGAAGCTGAGTCACGGGGTCTTGTTTTGGCAAATATTATGGTCTAATTAAATTACCAAGAACAACAATACGTTAAGCGATAATCATTATGTCAATGATGTCTATATATAGACTAATTAACAGAAGGATATGGAGAGTCGATAGCAATATACTGTTCCGATCGCTTCAAGCGAGTATATACTCGCATCAGATTAGGGTGTATACCCTAAATAAAAATTGTTTCAATTATGAAAAGAATGCTTTTGTAGCGCAGCGGTAGATAATGCTGCTTTACAGCGAGGTTTCGGGTTCAAGTTAGTTAGTTGATTTTCCTGCCAAGATGTTTTTAGCATTACGGAGTCTAGGACCGTATTCGGTAGACTGTTCTCTTATTTTTACGCGGGACCTAAATCCATGTCTTGCGAAATGCGAGTGTAATACGCCTCCCCTACCCCTTCAGGAATATGGGCGTGTGACTATGTATATATAAAAAGCTGGTTACATAACGCAGTTCTATCAGCTTTAGGTTCGGTACATATAAACGGGACAACAATGCAAGGGCCAAAGCTTAGTTGACAAATAATAATTAAACTTAATATAATAGTTAAGGTTAAATATCAATGATAGTCGAAACGTCGGGAAAAAGTGTTAACTTAAATATAAATAGTTCTAATTAATTTAAATAGATTAAGTTGTAGAAAAGTTCAAGATTAAGTAGGTTCAAAATTATGTAATAAAAGTGCTTTCAAATAAAAACGCGACACCATCCGTACTACATAATTAAAGTAGTTTTATTTCATTCAATGATAGTCGTTATAAATATAAAAATAAAGCCAAAACCGCATCCTTAAGCCTTATTGGAATATTAACCGTAATGCTATATTTGCATTTTTGGGACTAATTAGTGTCACTTACCATAACATTTAGTCCCAAAAATGGCTTACTGTGCTATCCTGTCACATTTATACTCACTAATGAACATATTTAAGTCATAGCGTTATACTATACCCCTAATAACCTTCCTTCATATACAGACTGACAAACACAAGACGATATTCCAAAAACGCCGAAAAAATCTGGGATTGCGGTTAAACAAACGAATTTATACTTTAAGTACGTATAAGTAAAAATGTAACTGTTCGTTTTGTTAACAGTTCGTCTCAAATGTCTACAATGATGCACACAGCTTTCATTAACAACCTTCCAATCAGTAAGCAGACTTTGCTTTGTAGATGCTATAGTATAAAAACTATAATGGTTAGAGCAGCGGCGTATTTATCGAGAAAAAATTTCTTGAACCTGGAACTATTCGTTTCAATTCGACTAATATTAATTCTTAATACTACAACCTGAGGCATCTGTGGGAAATGATATACAAGATTACCCAAGTCTACCTTCCCACATGCTCACAGACAACTGAAAATAAAACGTGCGACTATTTCGGTGACCAAGTCTGATAACCATTTTGTGTTAATTCTACTGACATTTTGGTTCTCATTTTTCTCTTTGAAATGCAACTATATTTGACAGAAAAAATCGAGATGTTTAATTTTTAATAATCAAATTTATAATCAATAAAATAGTTGTATTTTCTAGATACAATACAGTGGGTGAAATTTGTCACCCACATACCATTAAAATGTGTTGCTCGTAGCTATAAGGCATGCCTACACCTATGAGTTGTAAACTCCACAAATAAAAATCAATAGTGATTTAAGTGCCTTGTAAGTATCATTCTTAGATTGAAGAGATTTATTTTCGTTAAAAGGTTACAAAAATTTATGGATGTGTCAAAATTCAATTGCAAATATATTAGACTTTATTTGATTATAAAAAACAGTCAGTTCAGGGAATAAAGCTTACACAAGTTGAAGCAAGGAATGAATGGTGTGTTTCTTGACTCTTTACAATTGATAATTAATTACAATATATTACTGTACAGTATTTAATGTTATATATGAGCTAGTATGCACCTTTATTTTTGTCAACAACAGTTTAATTTCAAAATAATAAAATTCGTTTTCATAGACTTCAGCATTTAAATTACATATGTACATTACTTTGAATATTAAACATTTTGCGTTCCAAAGTATTACTTTGAATTACATTGTGAAATAAATGAATAAATTGTTTCGAGATTGTGTTACTGGGACATTTCCCACCGTAAAACATAATAAAATTCTCATAATCATAATAACCAGTAGCTGCTATAAAACCAAGATCAATAAAGAATGGCAACTAATTAAATTCAACGTGTTAGTAAGTATTGTAATAAATCTGCGAGTCAGCATTATACTCTTTTTTTATCAATTACACTTTACTTAACTCATTAGACGTTAAGCTTTCCTGCTTATATTATTGATGGCCAATCATTGTCATCTGAAGAGATATTGGGAATACCAACTTTTGGAATTCAATTAACTGTTGGATGAGAGGAGATATCTAATGAGCGTTAAAGATTCAAATTCACACAGAATCCTACATCACAAATCAGATTCACTTCACCAATATCGTATGATATTCAATATTTTCACCGTGTGTCATTATTCTCCAATTTATACCTTTCTCCTCTTTCTTAATTTATTTTTCTCTTCTATTTTCTTATTATGTCACCGTGTGTCGTTATTCTCTGATTTATACCTTTCTCCTCTTTCTTAATTTATTTTTCTCTTCTATTTTCTTATTATGTTACCGTGTGTCGTTATTCTCCGATTTATACCTTTCTCCTCTTTCTTAATTTATTTTTCTCTTCTAGTTTTCTTATTATGTTACATTTTAACTACGTACCGTGTTCGATCTATGGTTAACTTCTGCTCATAGAATGCGACCGTCAATAAACTATTAAATCAACAATACACGAAAACACCCAGGCTCTAAACAACTCACTATGGACAATGTAAATTACTGTCTCATTAACACTCAAGGCCAAGTGAACATTAAAAGGTAGGATGTTTGTTACTTATTCATGTCCGAACTGTTAAAGCGATTTCGATGATATTTGCTATGGAGATACATTTTATACCACGGAGAAGAATGTTATGGAGTTAAGGTCTGTGTATAAAGTTACGGGTAACAACTGACTATCTGTATCTGTATCTTATGTGGGGGCTAGTCAGTGCAGACCGGCGACACTTCGACCCAGTGAGATCTTTTGTGTCGACACTCTCCCAATAACGACTGCCATAGATGTTCATGGCAGCCGGGACCGACGGCTTAACGTGCTCTCCGAGGCACAGAGCAGGCGATAATTGTCAATCAATACGCACATCATTTCAAAAAGTCATATAACTTCCGAAAGTCAGAGGTGCGCGACGTGGGTTCGAACCCGAGACCCTCTGCATTGGAGTCTGTTGGTCTCCCAACTGACTATACTAATATTATGAGGAGAGGTAACAGTTAATTACATGTAGGTGAACTTTTTGAAGCTACGGTACCGAGCTTAAAAATACTTTTAGCAATAAAAAGCTACGCTAGCCCTTACTAACATAGCCTATTCTAAAGAAAGCGTAGTTCATGAAAAGCCTATTCACCATGGCCAATGTAGGATACCTAGCCAGTTGGCCATATGAAAACTTAATTCCTTACAACCTAATTAAAAAAACTATGTAATTACTTATGGCCAAACTAGGTTACTATTTTAATATATTTTCTGCATCGGGCAAGACTTTCAAACATTTAAAACAATGGACAATACTTAAAACACCGTGTTCTGAAACAACCATTTGTCAATCACATTGGTTTTGTCGCGCGTGGGAATAATTTTTAAATTGGCTGCAAACCACTTAAAAAAGAAATAAATATTATCTAAGCTACAAATGGAAATCCTTTACTGACATAACTTATGTTTTATTAACATAGCATATGTATAAATTCGGAGACGGAAGCTATTTAGAAATATATTCAGCTTACAAGTTAAACTCTGTTAAAAGTTTATGTTTTCTCAACATAGACTATAAAATTGTCGGTCACTCGAGTCTTTATTGAGGACGCAGAGATTGATTTGACTGGTGTTAAGGCCATGGCCCCATTAAACGATACGAAACAATTCAGAATAAAAAAATTATAAATCATATCATCAATGATTAATTGTCGATATACGTATTACATAGCAAGAGACTACTTATTATTGGCCATGAATTTATCTGTCTTGAATAAGGCGTAGTCTGTTTAGCATATATGTATTTATATACTTGACTAGTATACCAGTTGCGACTATAATTGTAATTCGTGCAAAAGAGGTGTTTTTGGGGTCGAAGTAGAGAGAGAGAAGTGAGAAGAAGTAGAGACCTCGGCACTATTTCACGTGACAACGTGATGTGAAGGGATTTTCGTCATGGAGTACACGACTGCTTACCATCAGGCAGAGTGTAGTCATTTTGACAGGCAACAAAAATAAATGTAAGTGGCGTTGAAGGACGTTTAACTTTTACCTTATTCTGAGACCTTTGCAGGATTGTCGCCAATCTTTATGACTGCTATAAGCAAGGGAATAATCACTGCGTACCAGCAAATATATGAGTGTCAAAGATACTGGTCCCTTCAACATAACAGCGCCTACTTCTCCTTGAGAAATCCTGAGAAAACTGCACACTACAGGTACACTATATAAGATTATTGCTTGCGGCCTTATGTAACATGGACTTTATCAGTTAGTTTGCCCCAAGTTTGATAAAAGAATTTATCTTTCTTAGCTTTTAATAACCAGGAGTTACATTCTTTTAGCTACCTCTAGGTGTAGACAAGCCAGGCGCCTAATGATAAGTGATGACTGCTGCCCAGAGACTTCAGCAATGTTAGGAATGTATACAGCTAAGGCACTGCCTACCGTGACTATACTACTGTCTTTAAACCTCGTTTAATAAAGGAAAAGTCGTAGCGCTCAAGTAACACCGCGGCTGGTACGGTGAGTAAGTGCTATAGTGACGACTTTACGAAATTAAAAAGTTTCTCAAAGAATTCCTAATGAAAGAGCCAGTAAAACATGCAAAGGGATCCAAATTCTCTCAATTGTTTCAGAATCTTCAATCTGTTGATTCGGTTGTAAGATTGGGATCATTATTCATTAAATATAAACGGGTATTTGACTTATATTATAAAAGTGTATTCGACACGTGCCGAATGGTCTTTTAATGACAAGAACTATATTAATTATCCTAATGTTACTTAATATTAAATGATAATGGCTGCCGAAAAACAATCGATCATCAGAGATAGTCTTAATGTAAAAAAGTTAATAAAATAAACTTCGATAAAATCTATACAAAATAGTTATAATTAACCAATGTTTCTATTTGCAATAATATAAGATACAAGGATGGAAGATATAAAACATAGGTAGGTACTCTTGTTATGCCGCAAAGGGTTTGTACAAATTTTAACTGTTAATTTTAATGCGTGTCTTCATATTATAATAATATAAATAATAAATCTTCTTTAAATAATAAGACTAATGTGAAATAAAGTAGTAAGGTCAGAAATTACTACTTTATTTCACATTATTGTTACAAAGTATATTTTATTTTATACCTGTTGCAAATTACTATCAGTAAATGAGTAAGGGCGCGAAATTATAGTACATGAAACGCTATTTTAAGCATATTTGATAATAATTGTCAATAGGTAGAGCCAAGCATACATCGGGCACGCCACGATCGTGGCGGTAAGTCCCGTTTTTGAGGAGTGGCTGGAGAGGCGGCATGGCGCCCTCACGGGCTCCGGCTGACACAGGTAATGACTGGCCACCGTTGTTTTGGCCAGTTCCTGTGTCGCATAGGCCGGCAGGAGACGCCCGGATGTCATCACTGCGGCGACTGCTGCGATGTTGTTGTGGACACGGCGCTGCACACTTTGGTGGACTGCCCCGCCTGGGCATTGCAGCGCTGTGAGTTGATCGCGGCAGTCGGATTGGTTGCCCTCTCACTCCCGGCCGTGGTTCAGTGTATGGTCCGGAGTGAGAAATCGTGGAACGCCGTCGCCTCCTTCTGTGAGGAAGTAATTTCCATCAAGGAGGCGGCGGAGCGGGAGAGGGAGCGCTTAAACCGGGCGCCGGAGGGCGCGAGATGACTTCCAGCCACCTTGAAGTTTGTCCTGGGGGTGGTGGGCTGCGTGGGCCTGCTCGTCACCCGATCAGCACCAGGTCCGAGAGGCGGCGTGCGTGTTCCCACGTGCGCCTCTGTATCGTCTCTTTGTCCCCCCCGCTCAGGGGGACGGTGGAGGAAGTATTTCTGTGTAGTGGCCTGCCGTTTTACACGGCGGGCCGAAACCACGGCGGGGTCGCGATTGCATGTAAAAGCGATTCGCGCGGCCTCGCCGTCTATGGTTATGTCGAGGAACACCGTGGTAGGTTTAGTCGGTATTACCGGGGTATCTTTTCCCTGGTGAGCCCGACATAACCTCTCCGTCGCCCCGCGGAGAGGTATGCGTCAAAGCATTCCCCAACGTAAAAAAAAAAAAAAGCGTACATGTAAAGAAAGGTAATTTCATCTCGAAGATGCTTTAAGATACGCACAGCCAAGAAACCTAAATCCTAAAAAAAATGTAAGAAAATTAGATCACTTGTTTTATTGGAAAATGTGTGTTATACTCGTAAGACGTCTACGTACAGAACGCTGATGAGCATCGACGAATTAGGGCGACATTTTGCAGTTTTCTGCACATCATACAATCGTGACATCGTCGAAGATAAAATACCATGTATTTTCATCGTATGCTACTCATATCCAACCTGCTTTATCTAGAACCCTCTCCGTTTAGAAGGAGGACATAACACTTTTCTATCCAATGTTCCACGCACGCGCTTTACTGCCATGACCATTAGAATTTTGCCAGTTAACATAATTATCACTTACGACTTATTCATTAGAACTTTGAGGTTTTTCAAACCATACAGAACCCTAAAGACCGTCAATATATCCATCATCATCATCATTTCAGCCTATTGCAGTCCACTGCTGGACATGAGCCTACCCCAGGGTGCGCCACAAGGCCCGATCTCCCGTTTTCGCCATCCAGTCACCTCCAGCCACCTTTTTCAGATCATCGGTCCATCTGGCCGGAGGGCGTCCTACACTACACTTACCGAGTCGTGGTCTCCACTCGAGAACCCGTCTGCTCCAACGATCATCGGTTCTGCGACAGATGTGACCAGCCCACTGCCACTTCAGCCTGCTACACTTCTGAACTACGTCCGTGACTTTGTTTTTTTGCCGGATAATCTCGTTCCGGACTTTGTCCCTTAACGAGAAATAAATAAATAAATGTCAATATATCCGATCCTTGCATTTAGAACAATATCACACTTGACCATTTTTCGTCAACATTGTATTAAAGGGCACTAGTATGAGCACAATAGGTCATTTATTGTCAAAATAATTTATTATCGGCTCAATAAAAATAAAATATATGTGCTTATATGGTTTAACGACATCATTTTGAATGTAGGTAGTTAGGAGGTAGGTAGTAAATTTATAATAATGAATTTAAAAACAAGTTTATTTTTCTTTGAAATAATAAAGAGTTGTGGTTAACAGGATGAATAAAGAGATTGTGGTCACAATATGAATTAAAAATGAAACCTGTTTAAAGAAAAACATATTCACGTTGCATTATGTGAGGCTTAATCAAGTTTCGATAAGCTGAAAATCATATTTTATTAATAATTAAGGATCTAACCTGTTCTTACCTAACTACGTTTTAAATGTATTAATGTGTAAGGAAAATAAAATATATTATGTAAAAAATTTCCGCTAGCCAATTGAATCGTGACTATTTATTTGCCACATATTAAAGGAAGCTAATTTCGTCAATGCTTTTACTATATCCACCAAAAGCTTTAATCGATTCAGAGAAATCTAAAAAGAAATGCGACCATCGAAATATTTGTAGAAGGTTTTCAACAGATTGATGTATTGTTTGGCCTGAACCAAGTTACATCGTGCTTAAGAGATTATTACATTTCAGACTGATTTATATCTCTGAAATCATTAGTTAGATTCGACATATTTTTGGTATGTGTAAAAAATTAATTGTCCGTAGATAAAATAATTCGTTTTTTGAATATAGAACCTTAAAACAATTTTATTCGTTTCTTCTTACATTATTTTTCTAACTATACTAGTAGTTACTTTGTGTTATTTTGTAATAAAATCATTTTCAAATAATATTATTTTAATTTATAAAGTACTTTCTGTGTAAATAATGTCACTATAAATATTTTAGGTAGATAATTGACACTTCGTGAGTATCTGCGGAAGTATTAAAATACTCTTACGCTTGTCGATCGCCTCAAAAAATGTATTCTGAGCCCATTCCATTTTATTTTATTCCGCGAAGACAGTGCTGTCCTTATGTTGGAACTTTATTTATCACTTATCACTAGTGATAAATCATTAAACAATTTACAGAGAGATCTTCCTCTCGTTCATAAATATTTATGGCATTATGACGTCATTGTACACTTGTTTAAAACGTTTAAAGAGGTGTCAACCTTATTTTCTTATATTTAAATTTAGAGAAAATGTTTAACGCGCTGTTTCGTTCTAGTCCAACAAGTAGTATTTTAAGCCTCAACTGAATTGAAAAAAGATAGTTGACGTATTCTAGAATACCATTTTCAAATATGTATATTTAAAACTAAATTGCTATTTACAAATAACTGTATTTTGGAATATAATGTGTTGTTACACATTGCAAACTGATTTAAATAGGTTTTATTATTTATAATATGCTTTAAACAATTAACAAATTCATTCTTCCTTACAATTATTAATATATTTTACATTGATATAAACAATTCCAGTTTTAGTCGAACTACTTTATAAGCATTAATTGTGCCGCCAAATCCAGTTTAGCGCCATTCTTACGACCAGGTAATTCAGACAACTGTGACGATATGATTGTGCTATACGTCATACCTCTATAGTTCAAGAATGCATTGACGCATACGGCCATCAGGTTTCCTATAAAGGAGTTTGCCCACTACCCCATCTCATACCAAAACCGTGCTACGAACGTGTCAGGCAAACAAATATTCTTTCTAAGGAAATGTATAAGACTATGCCCACTAGACCGTTCCGTCACTGACCAGCAGTTCCTATAGCAGAACGTATTGTGTTGCTTTTCGTGTCTGATACGTTCCTAGCACGGTCATGGTATGAGACGGTGTAGTGGGCAGACTCCTTAATTCGCAAAAGATCAAATGTATATATTTAGATACCTACCTATATTCAACAACTTGATCGAAAGGTCTCTTCACAGATCTTTCGTTATTAGGTAGACGTTTTCGATCGCTTTGCAAACAATATTGTTGCGTTGCTGTCAAGTTATTTATTTATTTGGACATCCAGTAGTAACATTATTTCTACGTAACTAAATAACACTATTAAAAAATGGCTAAATACACAACATTTTAAGACGTCGTGCATTATTATGAAGTGACATTAGTATCACAATATATAAAAGAAGAGGAAAAGAACACTGTTATCATTATTTATGAGAAAAATTGTGAAATACAAATAAGTATAATATTTAATAAATATAAATTAATATTAATTCGCTTTTCAGCAGCCATGGTCACGGGGAGTCTCCCCGTGACCATGGCTGCTGAAAAGCAACCGAAACGTCGGGGAAAGTGTAAAAATAAATTAAATCTAAATAGTTTAATAATAATTTAATTAGCTTAAAAATTAGTAAAGTTTAATAGTAGTACTTAGTAGTGTAAAAATTTCCAAAATTTTGTAATAAAGTGTCAAATAAACAACGCGATAAAATCCGTATATAGCAGTTTAATTTCAAAGTATAATATTTACTAACTAAAAAAATCTAAATTATTATTATTATAGTAATGAAAAAATATACAATAATAAAAAGTTATGCCATGCATAAAAATCTATTAGTTATTTTAAGGGTAAATACAAAATTAATTTCATAAAAAACAGTCAACGTTCTTTTAAGTTGTACATTAAGTATTAGTATTAATATTTCTTTTGTTAGAATAAGCATTAATGAAATAACTATGTCCAAGTTAAATAAATAAATGAACTTAACTTATTTTAAGGAACTTTTCATTCCACGCGATCACATCTGTATCCATATTGCCAAAATACTTTTTAGGTAACTGTGTAGTACCTACGTTTAATAGTTATAATTAGCTTGCAATGCATAATACTGCTCGTTTATTGACTTATAGATTTGTCTAGGTTCTATTGAAACTCCAATGTATAGAGGGAAGGCTATATCCGTTCATTAAGCACAGTCTCAAAACCATACTTATAATTGTTATACGTAATTGCCTAAAGGATTAAGCATAATTTTTCATAATTATTATAAATGAAAACAAAATGTTTTTACCTAAAGTAGCAGAACCAAACTGGCTATTAGCATAACTATTTTCCCCCGCAATCACGTTAAGGAAAGTCCAGTTAGCACCTAAAGGCAATTGTTCTGCCTAAGACGATTAGCAAGGAGAAAAAGAAACTAGCAAAATTTATAGCGAGTTGACGTTCAAAGAGAAGCAAGTATGTAGTTGAAATAGTTTTATAGCAGGCTATGATGGAGTGTTGGAAGTTAGGAGCGCGTGAGACTATTACTTGCATCCGTCGCCAAATGCTCGTATATTTTGTAAAAATATTTTGTAAAAAAATACAGATATTCTTCAGCGATACTCGCTGAGCAATAATCTAGTATATAAAGAGTCACCGGCAATGTGAGTTAATAATACGCATAAATTTATTCGAATGAAATTCGTTATAAACAATACACGAAATAAAAAAATATGTGATCCACAAATAGTTGTTCTGAGTCTGGGTATTCTTTGTGTCCGTTGTTTGTGTGGTTGTGAAGTCCCTCACGCCACAGGAGCTGTAGCAAGTGAGAGAGCTACCTATTAAAAAAAATTGCATGTCACTAATGTTAGCAGTCAGTGTTAAAAATACTATCATATCATCAGCATATCATTCTTTAGGCTCTAAGATAAAGGTGGCGTCCATAGCCTACTTTCTTCACTTACTTCCTATCAGACGGTACGTATACAATCGTATGAATGTAGATACATGGATAAATAAAAATTCTTAGGGTCATTTACTACTTACTATCTGCAAGGATTTTCTGCTCAAAGATATTATATTCGAATACTTAATATAAACAATACTGTCAATTGGAATATAAAATAATAATATCGTTTGACATTTATTTGCATTTCCATTAAGGTGGAATGAATTCTTCAAACTATGTTAATCTCCACACCACAATATGTTAATTTCAGAAACATATTAGGTTTATGAATTTATTGAGAATTCACAAATCTGTATTTGTAACAAAGCAAACCAAAGTACCTACTGTCATTGAAATAGGTGTCTATACAGTACATCATAATAATATTCAACTCATTGATTAGGCGGGAATAATGAAAAAAGCATTGTGTCTGGGTCCCGTTGAGTAAGAAATTAATAGTGATTTTATATTTTGTAACCAAGACGAGCAATTCGTAGAACAAAAGTTGTAAAGAAGAAGCTTCTTCACATTTTTGGTTTAGCATTGAAAAGATGATAAATGACGACGGCGGCCTCGGAACCGAAGCGGTGATGGAAGCGACTGCTATGCATGAGGTCTCAAGTTCGATTTCCGAGTAGGGTAAAGTGTTATTATACCTCTATGTTAAAATTCTCAGTAGCAAGATGGAGTCAGAAACTAAGCTTGGAAGAAGTCACCCGCTATTACGTGGAACCTGACACCATAGCTAGCGAAATGTGATTGTAGAACACCTCTAACTAGTCTAGTCTTTAGGAGATATAGGCGTATGATAGTATTTTTTATTATGTAAGTAGATATATCGGAGAAAAGAGACTAACTAACCGTCGGTTTGCAGACGACATAGTGCTTTTCTCTTCATCTGCTCTAGAGTTGGAACAAATGCTGGATGATCTATACAAAGCCAGCCTCGAGGTTGGACTGAAGATGAATATATCGAAGACCAAATTGATGACAAATAGCACAAAGCGCAAAATCTACATCGAGGGTGTGGAGGTCGAATATGTCCATGAGTATATCTATTTGGGCCAATTAGTCTTCTGTCAGGCGAGGCAAGAAGCTAAACTCGCACGTCTGACTGGAAACGCCTGAAGGAGCTATTAGTCCATGAAAGAACGTCTTAAAGAAAACCTGTCTATGGACTTAAAACAGCAACTCATGGACGATGTGCATCCTCCCCATTCTCACATACGGCGCTCAAACCTGGTTTTTGACAGCAGATCAGAAGTCCAGCCTCGGCGTCTGTCAGCGAGCTATGGAGCGCAGCATCCTGAATGTAAGACGCGTAGATCGAATAAAAAGCACCACACTGCGCTTCAAAACACAAATCGTGGATGTGTGCCATAAAGCTGCAAAACTAAAATATGTCTGGGCTGGACATGTCTGCCGCATGTCGGATGATCTATGGGCTAAAATCACCACCTTGTAGGTCCCAAATCGGAAACAACCTCGCGGCAGACCAAAAGTCAGATGGAATAATGATTTGCAGCTTTACAATAAAGACTGGCAAGTTGTAGCTCAAGAAAGAGAGAAATGGAAAGAGGGTAGGGAGGCCTTTGCCCTACAGTGAGACAGATTAGGCTGCAAATAAATAAATAATAAGTAGATATGTAGATTACTTGGTGGCTAACTTGACAACGCGGTTTACGTGAACATTGTGTGGGCGCAGAACACAACCCTGTATCTCTTAGCACTACGCCACAACGACTAGATTCGATTAGAAGTTTAATTCCGTGTTGCGATTTTTAGACTTGGATTTATATTTTTTGTTCATAAATATTATATTATTTTACACGCAGCTCAATACCCTAGACAAACCAGTTACTCTTAATCGGGCTTATTCTCAACGAATGTTTTCAATATAATGGTATTTATTATACCTATATTGATTATAGGTATTAACCTATAAGAATTGCGCGTTATATAATATAAATAAAACGTCATAGATTGACGCATTTCGTGTAAAAGATATTTATGCAAGTGACTGGTAATCTTCAATACCAGTTTAACACGTTTGCAGATTTCTAGACAGTACATATTACTATATATATATACCTATATAAGGATATTATAATTAATAGGTCTCTTTTATAGCTAAGATTATTATAAATTAATAGACAATTTTTTTTAAATAGTCCGGTTTTGTCGCAGCAAGTAAAACAGTTGATGTAAAACTGAAATGTAAAATATAAATACTAAATTGTTTTGGATTTGGTCTTTGCCTTGCGGTAGAGTGGTTAGGTACCTAAATTATAAGCATAGCCGTAATTTATAGATCCACTAAAGTATAATAGATTTTTAATTTGATTGATCAAGTTAAAAGCATCAAAACATCACATTCATATTTAGTAGGATGAAAGAAATAACATACCCGTGCGTAGCGATTCCGTGAAACATGCACACAGCTTACCTGCAAAAAAAGATGATACATTTTAAATATGGGAATTGCGATCAGATTGGTAGTTAGACTGGTTGAATCAAATAGACATTACTGTTCCAGTCATTCAGATTATATATTCATATGATGCATCAGGATTCTGATACAGCGACAACAGAGCAACTGCAGCGTTTATAGGCAAGAAATATCGATTTTATTCATCATGTGCTGCATTGCTGTTAAAAATTCTTAAGATGGTTAGAACTGACTTGGTTTTACGACTATTGTAGTCAGTCTATGAAAAAAATCCCTGCTACATTCTCCTGAAATCGAAGTTTTTGAAACTGCTCCATCCACTAGAGAGATCAGACATCAATGTATATAAATACGTGGAATAATAGAATCTATTAAAAAAAAATCTTACTCTTTTTGAAAGGTACATTATTCTAGATGGCTAGGTGGTATACCTACGAAGCAAAGGCGTGGTTATAAACAATCCAGATGATGAAATCATTAACATCCGATGCGGTATCTACGTTACATACCCTTCCGGAATCTAGGAATCCGAACAAAGCTACTCTATGACGCATAATAGGTCATGATTATGAATGCAGCAATGTGCTGCAGTGTTGTAGAAAATGCGGCCTATTAAGTGATTCATTTATCTAGCAAATAGTTTAAAATTTATAAGTATATTCAAGCTTGGTCATTTAGATACAGAAATAGATTAAAATAGTTCATTAAAATATTTACAAAATTTTACAACGACGATAAATTGGGATAGGTAATAATACTCCGTAACCTTAGGGAATTGGAGAAGACAGAATTTTTTTTTGAAGCACCTCGTTTTTCTTTGTATTTTTTATAAAGGGTTTTCGCAGTAACCTTTTTCGCTTTGTACCTCCGGGAAGTTTTTCTAAGTAACTCTTCAATACGTCACTAAAGAGAAGAGTAAGTCTTATCGCAACACTCACTGGGTTTTTTCGATAACGCAAATCGTATTTTCTTGCAATATTTTCCTTTGAATTTCCTTGAGCATTTGAGGTTGTGGTTATATTACCATTTTTAATAAAGTTGAACAGGACGTTGTAATTATATAATGCGGTCATACGTTTAATAGGTTCTGAAGTGATAACCTTGACTTTTTTAAGTTGCGGCTTTTTAATAAAACTGGTTAAGTGCGAGTCGGTATCGTGGATCAAGAGTGCCCAGCGCCAATCCGACTCAAATATGGGCGTTTTTATTATTTGTATTACTAATTTAAAACTGACACTATTTTAATCCATGAATCTTGTATGTATGAACGTTTTACAACAAAACCAAAACTCTCTCGTCTCTCGTATGAGAGAAAATCTCAGACGATTATTTTTAATAATAATACATTATTATCTTACGAGTATCTTATTATTATTCAGTAGTAGCTGCATACCGGCAATAAGTTTTAATTATGTCTGGCATTCCAACAATTGACAAGCACTTAAGACAGAGCCCTTTAAGAATATGATAGTTAGCCAGCTCGTAGAATATCGTTGACACTCTTATTTATGGATATGATATGCAATCTAAAAACTCAGATATTGTATTTATTCTGCCTACGACAACAGACAAAACAAGTATTTCATAAATAAAAAATATCAATATCGATTCAAAACTTTTACCATAAGATATGAGACAGATCAGGAGCACAAATAAAATAAATACGGATGGTCGGCTCAAAACTCACTCTCATATGCAGCGGTTTCAGATGTTCTCAATGTATCCAATAGTGTTACTATTCTACACGCGCGTCTGTGTGTGTACACCCACTTTGGCTGGGCATAGGCTGGAATTCTGCTATTATTTAATTTCACGCCTATACCTAGTGTGGTAAGCAGAGGTTTGTTAGGTACACATTTCGTCAGCTATGAATTTTAGGTTCCTGATAATAGGGGACGAGTCTATATATTTGTCAAGCACAGGCTTAGGCTCCGTATTCCTACTAAGAGCTTCTTGATAGAAAAACCTTCTACCGTTTGCCCAATATGTATATATCTTATGTGGGGGCCAGTCAGTGCAGACCGGCGACACTTCGACCCAGTAGGATCTGTTGTGTCGACACTCTCCCAATAACGATGTCGGTCCCGGCTGCCATAGATGTTCATGGCAGCCGGGACCGACGGATTAACGTGCTCTCTGAGGCACGGAGCAGGCGATAATTGTCAATCAATACGCACATCATTTCGAAAAGTCATATGACTTCCGAAAGTCAGCGTTGCGCGACGTGGGTTCGAACCCGAGACCCTCTGCATTGCAGTCTGTTGGTCTCCCCACTGAGCTATCGCTGCTCTCGTTTGCCCGATAAGTAAATCGAATGACCCCATCAAGGCAGTCTAAGAAATATATTGTCTCTATATAATCATCTAAGATGGTTAGAAGTATTTACAATAATACAGTATGATGTCATACCATTGCGTGTCCCAAAAGCTATATTTAGTTGATCAGATAAACTAAATCAGTTTTTCATATCGAGCTTCAAGCTGGTCGATATCATTATGGACATGCAATATAGCGATCAAAATGTTTTTTTTAACTGGTTACCTGACGATTCCCAGACTATTTATAAAACCATTGTTCTTCAGTAGAGACTCGTTTATGGATAATAAAAAATGCATAGAATCGTTTTTATTTCCTAGGCTCGATTGTGAGACTGTAAAAAAGGAATTTAATTATAAGAAACGTGCTTTTATCCGTGACTTCGTAAGTATTTTATTAAACAGTCATTTCCTAAGTTTCAAGTTATCTCTATACTAAATGACATCAAAGAAAGCTGTTAAAACGTAACACAGAGACACTCTTATTATTGGCTCGATCATTTGGTTCTTAAGACCTATCTCACGCGATATATTAATTTGCAAGAACAAGAAGAGAGCTATCTATACTTTTCTGTCGCAGGGGGACACAAGGCGAAGGTGGTAGTTTAAAAGCTAGTGTACTGTGCCCTCCGATATCGCGTTAGTCTCATGATGAGATAACGACTGTCCCAGGGGGGTTTATTATTATTATTATTATTACCACCTGTAGGAGCCCGCATAACATAATATAACAATGTAAATAAAGCCTATTACGTCAATTAATGCGCAAATGTAATGTAATCGTATAGTTTTACAATGCAATTGCTTATTTTAATGCACAGTGCGTTGAGGCAAATGCGTAGGTATGCAATTCAAACATACCGCGTTTGTTGATTGTTAATTTCATTCGGTTGTAGATTCAGTTTCCATTCTTTGACGTGAAACAGCAACTATTAAATAATACGGTAGCGCAGTGGCTTTAGTGTTCGTCTCAAATGCGCCGAATTATATGGGTTTAATCTCCAAATAGGACATTACATTTCAATTGGCATTTCAACAATTGACAAGTAAAATAAAATATAAAATTAGGTAACCATAATTTGCTGTGGAATAGTAAACGAAACCTAACAAATGTTCCATTTCGCGATTGTTTATACAGTTAGTGTCGAGCTTAGATCTACCAATAATGCCATTGAAAGGTTCGGGCACTCCCAGGCCCTATGAAGTCTGTGCCAGTAGACCAGTGTCAGAGTAGTAATACTGTTACTGTTTATGGCAAGTAAGAATTACGAAGGTTCACATATCTACGTTTCCTAAACCTTTCCTATCATTCCATTTTTGATTCCTTTTGCGTAAGTATCATTTTCAACAATACGAGATTAAGAGCCTGTTTCACAAACTCAAAACAGCATTTATCTATAAGATAATAGTCTCGCCATCACCTCGTCTTTACCCTAACAAGAATGAGGGCTTGTACTACCACCTCCAGATAGCATTTATCTATAAGATTAAAGTCTCGCCATCTCTCTTTTTAACCTAACATGAGTGAGACAGTATGCGATTTATCTTTCGGATAACTTTTACTTGTTAGCTGTAGGAGTGGCCATAAGACAGCATGCGATTTATATTTCGGATAACGTCTACTTGTTAATTGTGAAACTGGCCATAAAATTGTAGATCGCCTCCTATAATGTGATCCGTAAAAATAATTAGCGAAAAGTTGGTGTTATATTTATATCTCTGCTTATCCCCCTACGGATAAACAACCTTAATAGTAACTCAGCTTTTACAGTAACTTTATAATACAATCATATTCACTACCATATCAAAAAGTTAAAACATATTTATTATGAATACGACAAAAGCTATTAATAATTCTTAGCGACAGACTGATTTGCACAGCAATTGACCTCAGTCCTTGCTTTGACCTATTATATCTTTGTTTTGACTCGAATGCGCGTAACCGCCATGCTCCTTTTGATAACGTTGACTCATGGAGACAATGTGACATAATACCGTTCGGAAAAATACATATAATTGACAATACATTACTTACACGTCAATCAAGTAAAAGTATTAAAATTTTATAATGTAATCAAATTCAGAATTGTATACCGAATTTCAAGACTATAATAATATCATGATAGTTTTAAATTTTAACCCGATTGAATAGACCATACAATTAAATTGAAGGACATTTTTTATCTTTAACTAATTAACATACTTGTGTCGATTTCTTGTCTATATTTATTTTTGTATACCTACGTATAAAATTAAGTCTCAGACACAAAGAACCATGCAGTGTTTAATCCTCGAAGGATAACGGCTACATGAATCGGTTAAGTAAACAAAATAACTTGATTTTCTGGGAAAAGGCGGGTCAGGAATAATAATATAATTGAGGATCGTGTGTGAAAAATCTTATAAGAGTAAACAAAACAATACAATATTATATATCAGGATACTATGCTTTACCTCTCCTCCTGTATGGATCTATTATAATAAATATAAATTATACTGATTCCATGCTGCTACTTAATATTTCTTCACAGAAAAACCCAATAAAGCTTTGCCCGTGTCGGGAGTCGAACCCAAGACCTCACGCACAGCAATCGCATTCACTACCGCTGTTCTAACGAGGCAGTATTTTACTATTGTTAAAATATAAAATTAACTTCAGTCTTCGTAATACTGCAGTGTTGAGATGTTAACAGCAATCAACTTAGATTTTATCAATTTACCACCATACGAGCATATGTTTCTTTCTGGCAGTATTAGACATCTCTGGTTCTTAAATTATAATAAAAAAATAATATATACCATAGCTAGAGGATTTGTGATATATTTTATGATTTTTTTTTATTTTGCTCGTCAATATGACCACACTCCGCCTGATGGTAAGCAGTCGTGTGGTCTAAGAGCAGTGGCCTCCACACCGATGTTGAGGTCTCTACTTTGACGGCCTGAGAAGGTGCTTTTTCACGCCCGCTTAAAGGACCCAGGATTGAAAGAAAATTGAGGAAAAAGGAAACATGTGCCTTGCCAGAGAATTCCATGCCTTGATCGTTCGGCACAGGTATGAGGACCCAAACTTACGGTACGCACTTTAGTCGACTCTACCGTGTAAGGATAGCATCTGAGCCCAGCACGCGTTGTCCTGGATTGGAAAGGGGAGGGCGGGAATACTAATAATTTTGTCAACCCTCCAGAAAAACTTACACACACACATAGGTATATTATCAAGTGGTTTTTTTTATGGGAATAATCCCTGTGCCCCTGCGACTTTACAAACATTCAAAGACCACTTACCTACGCCATCTTTCACCGATTTAGACAGTTTACGGCGAGGTTATATAATAATAATAATGTTTATTTCATCTCCACAAATATACATACATACATACATACATAGATTCACGCCTATTTCCCAGAGGGGTAGGCAGAGACTACGGATTTCCATTTGCTACGATCCTGACACACTTCTCTGGCTTCATTCACTTTCATCACATTCCTCATACACGCCCGTCGGTTCAAGGTGCTCTTAACCTGGCCTTTGTCCAGAACGCCTCCGATCTGATCAAGAAACGTTCGCCTAGGTCTTCCTCTTGCGACTGTTCCATTTACATATAATGGATGAATATAATGGAGATATATATGTTATATGCGCGGTGAGGTTACAATTGAGGTAAATAACCTATCACATATCGAATTAGGTATCTGCCTGTTATGTTAGTTGTAAGATTAAATAAATAAATAAATAAATAAATATATCAAATTGGAGCTTAATGTAATTATTACGTATGAAAACCAAACCCCACTTGCCATTTGTATAAGGACAGAGTCTCGCGAGTTTGTGTATGTGTTAGTGAATCACATTCTTTGTATGGTTTTGCGTGAATGTGTGTAAAAAAGATAAATATTACATCGCTGTATGATTTGTTGTATTTGTATGTGTATGTGGTATTCTGTCTGCCACCTTGTTTACTTGAGAATATAATTCTTAATTATGAATTATCGTAAAACCCTAGGTTCGATTCTCATGTCGATTTTTCTTTACAGAAATTGTTCTGTAAAGAAAAATCGACATGATTAAATAGTCATTGGACTATGAGGCTAAAATATGTTGATTATTAGGGACTTACTCTGTACCTGCTCCGTATTTGCCATAGATTATGCTATGGCATCACCATAGTAGCCTCTACCTGCCCTCTGAAAGTTGTCAATCAGCAGGAAATCGTCAACCAGCTAGTTGCAGTCCACTTCTGGACATAGATCTCTTCCAGTGACATACCTAATTTTAGAATAAGCTAAGCCAATATGTCTTTTAACAGTAAATAAATTGAAATCCTTTTAATTCAGAGCACAGAACCGGAATTCCTAATTTTTTAAATTGACCATGAGACTTCAAAACCATTTTACAATTGTGTATTCAAACTCAAATAAATAAATGATGGGTAAGTATATTTACTTATAAGAACGCAAAACAGCTCGCCTACTGACGTTTTTTCATTTAGCGGTTAAGTACTAAATAGAATCGGAGGCACATCCATACATTGACGCAAATAACTTAAGTATGTAATAAAAACGTGCTGAAAAGGACCTCGGGAAAAATAAACAAGGCCTTCTGATCAAGTACGTATATGTACGTGATTATATTGATGACTCTTGGATCATTTCTGCACAACACGCTCAAGTTGACGTTTAGTAGACTAAATTGGAACTCTTTTTTTAACAGGTTTTGTTACGAGCCTTTGGCCTTCTAAACATGGTAAATAAAAGAGCCCTTATTCAGTAATGGGTTTAAAGAAATTCAAATAGCTCAGTTCCCTAAAGTTTTTTTTATTTGTTAACCTTTCGGTCACCATTATCACCTATAGATGACACGCTAAATTGTGTTCAGCGCTCGATAGTCACGACTTAACGACAGAAAATAAAATCTTAGCAAAGTGTTGTTAAGTGACTGTTGCGGTCAAAACGTTGAAAAGAACAATGTGCAAATAAATATCCCAATGGTTTTGGTGGTAATCTTGTCATGCGCCGAGTGTTGCGCGAAGTTTGCGATGAGAATATTGAGTGATTCAGAAACGCTTTCTGCAAAATGGGTATTTTTTGTGGTTATGTCTCGCCTCACAAGCATCTGCTCTAAGACCTTCTGAAGTCGATTGGAAAGCTCTTCTAACTTTACTTAATGAACTGAAGCTTAGACAAATTAAGGAATCTTTGATGGAACTGACTTCTTTATCTACAGCTAATGATTATGATAACTGATGCCGGCGACTATATGTACTCTTGTAGGTACAATAATCTCAAGACTATCCTTTATACCACAATATATGATGCCGGGCTACTTATTAATGTATAAAATACATATTTTTATACAACACAACACAATTAAATTGTCAATGCAAAATTTATTGACCAATTCGGATCTTCAAATTACGGAGTTACATTCCGTAGCAAAAACAACACACTTATATAAATTATAATTATATGATAAAAACTAACAACATAAGCAAAAACAACCACACATCCAAATTGCAGGTACGCGAAATGAACAAATGAAGAAAATATAAGTTTTAATTTTAATTAAACATCCGTTTTATAAATTACTAGCTTTTGCCCGCGGCTTCGCTCGCGTAAATGAAGGTTATGTCAATTTTCTATCCCATGGGAACAGTACTTTTTCTGAATGAAAGATACCCTGTGTTCTTTGCTGTACCCCTGACAACATATGTACATATATGCGAAATTGCATGATTAGCGAGCGTAACAAATAAACTCACATCCGTATTTATAATATTAGTTAGGTTTACTGAAATATTTATACATACATAACATGGATGTTTGTCTTGGTCTGGGTGTTTCTATGTATAATATGTATGTATTTACAAAAAACAAAAGTATATAAGTATGTTTATACATTGTCTAGTCCCATAGTACAAGCTCTGCTTAGTTTGGGCTAGATGGTGTTGTGTGTATGTGATGGAATATTATTATTATTATTATTATATTATATCTGGCGCATTAATTTCCTCTCAGTGCATATTTAATCTATTTTTATATATAAATCAATCAAGTCAATAACTTTTTATTGACGGGCCAATAAAAAGTTATTGACTTGATTGATTTATTATATTTTTCTGTTAAGAAATCTCAATAGCAGCCCGGAGTCAAGAAGTGCGGTGTTAGACACAGCCGTGCCTCGGAAAGCACGTAAAGCCGTTGATCCTGCGCCTGATCCCTCTCCGGCCGTAACAGATTGCCGTCCCATCGCAGCATAAGAGTTTAGGGAACAGCGAATGCACTTGTGTTTGCGCACACACTTGTGCATTATAGCGCTATGTGCTGTCTCCCGCGCAAATGGCCAGTCTTCGTTAAAATTGGCCGCCGTGACCGAAATTCGGTCTGGTACATTACAGGAAATCGTGGCTACAATACCGCTTGCCACTAGGCCGATTGTATTTGTGTTTACCACCTTGCTAATATAAAAAAGCGTGTATTAACTTTATATATGTGCAAAACGAGCCAAAAAGGACCGATTTGTTAATGGATATTAGGCACTGATTTTAATTGTTTAGTAAATTAGAAGCCTGTTTTGGTTATGCGCGTTCGTGAATTCCTTAGATACCATTTTTAGCAAAACAAATTAAACAGTCAAAGTTAAATTTATTAACAATTTTTTATTATGCGTAGATTCGTAGGTAATTGATTAAATTATCCCATGTTAAAAACTGTAAATAATACCTACTAAAATTGTTTTTTTTTAATCCCTGGTAGTGGTCGCCATTTTAACTACATGAATCGCATCAAATAAATATTTAAAGATTAATCAATTTTCAAATTTTATCTAAATCAGTTAAATTACAATCAATGGAAATCGATCGAAATATTGGGAAATAAAAATATATTTATTACTTACCTTTAAATATTAACGTATTATTATAATGAGTATAATAAATCCTAATAATAAACTAGCTGATTGAATTAATATTTTGTATAAAGGAAAAGCCTTTCACCGGCGGCGTGAGCGTGATTGAGTTACAAACATCTATTATTTTCTTACAATATTCGTAGGATATACATTTTTATTTCTATTATTTATTTCTCTACAATAAATAAAATCAAATAAAATAAAGCGCTGGGAGGCAATACTAAAATAAAAAAATTTAACCCTCATCTCGAAATAAATAATTTTGTGAACCATACAAATTAACTATAGGTACTTATGAATACTACTTATTGATTGTAACAAGGTGATTAATTAAAAACTTTTAGAACCATGATTTTTTGATAAAAACAAATGTATCGTAGTTTTTTTTATTCAGGGGTTTTCTCCTAACATTTCATGTTAGGAAAATCCCTGTACTCGTAGGTGGCTAACACGGCGAGAGGATATGAGTCTAAACATGCAGAATGCCTTCGAAAGTTTAAAAATAATAAAATGGGACTCCTTAGATCTACACGCTACGCGATGTAGCTATAACAAATGATACGTATTATACAATCCAATAAATCTTGTGTATGGGTAAACATCCATACACAAGTTTATTTGGATGTAACCGATGTTGAACTCTACTGCCTTAATGCAAACCATGTATGCCCGAGGTTGCTATTTAAGCTTATATCCAGCTTATCGTTTGATAAGCTGGATTAAAACTATGGCCAAAAATGGGTTCTACCAAAAATATTTTATGTTATTTAGATGGGCCCCCTTAAATAGCAACCTCGGGCATACATGGTTTGCATTAAGGCAGCAGAGTTTAACATCGGTATGTCTAGTTAGGGTGTCATACATTTTCGCTATTACACGTCACATGAAAATGGAAAACCGAAGCGTGTTTTTCCGTAGTTTTGCCCTTGATTATCGTTGTCATTATTGGGTATGATAATTAAAATATAATTACTAATTTACGTCAACGAAATTAAGACCCAAATTAGTTACAAGCGTGACTAATTAAAGCATTTTAATATTCTTTTCTAGAGTTATTAAGTTTGGTTGTATTTCTTACTTTTTTAATACATCAAGCAATCGATTATCTGTTTCTTCCGAAAATGAAACCTATAGATTACAACATTTAAGTCGAAAATTAAATAGACAAAACTGATGTATGTATTGCCTACTAATAATATATGGGTGACACCAAGAATGCTCTATATTATATTACTAGAATTATGTTGCGACTCCGCTCGCGTAAATCTAGGTTAGATTAGAATACTAACAGTACTTTTTCTAGATAAAAGGCACCCTATGTCCTTTTCTGTTGCCCTGACAACGTGTATGCGAATTTCATGATGATTCGTCGAGTAATTAAGGCGAGGAAGCGTAACAAACAAAATCACATTCGCATTTATAATATTAATTACATATTAGTTACTTTATTCTTGACTCCTTAGGGTAATGCGAAATTATCGAAGTTTCGAAGATATTTCGGTATCCTTAAGGGGTCGTCGATACTGAAAGCTGGCAAGGTTCGTAACATTTTTTACTCTTTATTCAAAGAGTGTTTATAACTACATAAATAATACTTCGTTCGAAAGGAATAAACTGTTTGTAAGGCAAAAACATACTCTTGTTCGTAATGTGTAATTATAGATATATCTACTTATTTAGTGCCAATATACTGTCACACAAACCATACGTCTCGTTTCATTTTAAAGCTAGCAAAGCAAAATTAACCTCAACAACTTTTAACTATAACTTTAATAGTACAAATGAAAAGTAAAACTTAAAAGAGGTTGCGTAGCTTATGTGAGTTCGTAAATATGCAGGCATGCGTACTTCCAATTAATATTGGTAGTCTACGGTGGCAATCATACCGTATTTGTCCACAAATCACTGTAGGTAAACAACATTAAATGCAACACTTCACACGTCATTGTACGAACGTATAATTTGTACGTAATTAGTGTTCTTCAGTTAATATTTCACTATTAACCATAAACGATATTCGACCATCGCGGTTCACTCTCTTTAATGACATTGTATCTTATACCAATTTATTATTGTAATAATGAATCCCACGGGAATATATTACGGGATAAAGGCATCCTATGTGGTAATCCAGGGCATGCTCTATCTATGTGTAAATTTTATTTAAATCTTTTCAACGGTTTGAGCGTGATTGAGGAACATACATCCAAAGCCAAAAGTGTTAACAATCTTTACACACTTTACATTTACATAATATTAGTAGGATAGCGAAATTTTATTCTACATATTGTCATAATATACGATAGATCTGTTGTCATGTATGTCTATACTCACTTCTATCTTATGGAGAGGTAGACAGATACATCTGTATAAAGCGGAGAAATCTAAGCTTTGCGTAAAAATAAAAGGTGTGTTCGCATGTGTTTATGATTGAAAAATCTATAGTTTTATTTTACTATAGTAGCCATTAGCTACCGTATCCACAAATAATATAGGTATGTTTTAATGATATACTCGCTCAAAAAGTCACAGACTAAAGCTGGTAATAAAAAAAAACGTATTATTTCAAAGATGTATGTCATGTGACTATGTGTATTTACAAGAATGCTGAATGACGTCATTCTAAAACTATTCTCATTATAATATCGTATATGCTGTGTGACAAACCAAGGTTGAAAAATATAGTAAGCATTTAATATTCAAAAGACCTTAACAATGTAATATATCTTATTGTAAAGAATAGTCAAAAATGACAACTGAATATACAGAGAGAATTTCCACGTAGAGCCGCTAGAGGCGCCACTATCTATATCTGTAGCTACCTTTGCGCCTAGTGCTAGTTTATTTCATGTTAACGCGATCAACACGTTTATTACGTTCGGCGCTCCGATTGGCCCGCACCAAGCTCTTAACCAATCAGAGAGCCAAACGCGGTGAATGTTTCGATCGCGTTAACGTAAAAACAACTTGCACTAGGTACACTGATGTTTGCGGTTTTGTGTAGTAAGTTCAACTCTGAAAATAACTTAGTCACTTTGTATAACGTTAGATCGCAGTCATTTTAATGTTTACTATTTCATTTAAAATATATGGCACATTATAAAACATGTCTATATCTCATCGTTTAGCCATAAGTAAAAAAATATTGTCGAAAGAAGTAAATTATTAATAACATCTGCGATTTAAATAACAAACAGTTTAATCAGATAGTACGAACATGCTACCTACAGAAATAAAAAACAAACTTATTTTATATTTTTATTTGCTCTTGTCGTTTGAGTAATTTAACCACGATTTTTAAGGTAGTTATAGTAATTTAGTAGTATGGTGTTCAACTCAAAATCAAAGCTTATTTTAACAGGAGATATAGTAGTATATTGTATAATCCATGTAAATAACATCACAAGGGAGCTGTCAATACAAAGTACCTACCGAATAAAAGTTGATTCTTTAAAAAGTACTTTCCAGGTATGTATTGGAAAATATTACTAGAATCAAACGTACAGCTCATCCATTCTCAATAATCCACTAATCCCTAGTCTCCGTTCTTACGTAAGTATCAAACGTAACTACCATAACAAGAGTACGAGGAGCTATTACAAAAATAATTGCAGTAACCATTATTACGTACCATTCGAGACATTGAGCTTCCATTCTCGAAGTAATTTTATTGGCATTTCATCACCATTCCTTAATGATGGGCGCCAATTTTACCAACCGGTCACCTTTACAATTTACCGGCTACGATTTAAAACTATTCGACGCAATCATTTTAATTCGAGTTTTAAATCTCTGACGACTTCTTATGCTTATTTTCTTTTTTGTTTTGTTTTACGTGTCTTTAAGTTATTTGACTGTTTGTTTTGTTGTGGTACGTCATTGTATAACCTAATAGACTAATCTTATAAATACCTAATCAACAAAAGCTACTAATAAAAATGTTTATTTATTGTGTACCGCGCAGATTAAAATTTGATAAAGAAGCAAGTTTTATTATTGTTTTGTTCAAAATGTTTGATGTGTTTCTGTTTTGTTAAACTCTAGATTGCGTCGATAAAGACATACTTCTTCTGATCAGATTTTTTAGGTACTAGTTATTGAAAACAAGTTCGAGTGTTTTTACTTCTTTGTACGTATTTATCTTTTTAATAACTGATTTGATAGGTAATTTTTTTGGTGTTGACATGCATATATTATGTAGGTATATCGGAACTCCAACGTTCCATGCTACACTCAGTAAATCGTATGAAGATGTTACTTCATACTGCTTCGGCCTGCTATGCCTACATCAGCTACCACCAAAGCCGATACCCGTAATAATTTAAATGTTTTAAGTTCCAAAACACTTTTTGCTTAGATAACAGATAATAATTACGTCAGTGTTAAAGTATTGTCTATAATTTCCGTCCTTTTAAAATTGGATGGAACAATGTGTACTTAAAATTTCTGGATAGCGCTCAATTTATATAAACACCTTTATCATATCTTTCTTTTTATTATCTCTCGTGGAATGACAATGATATACATGTTATGATAAGTATAGATAGTAATTGCTACTTATTGACCTCTGCAATGCCGAAGGAATACAGCCAAGACAGCCTTTCGTTAACGAAAGGGAGAATAGGCAATTCTGTCCTTCCAATAAGGCGCACTTCTGATTTGCAACTGAAATAAAATTCTATTATTTTATATTTTATAAGGTATCTCCCGCGCTGCCGCACTAGTGATCATGTTTGTTATGCGGTGATTTTACAAACATTGAAACAAAACAACAACATGGCCAGAAAGTAGGAGCTTATTTTATGCGGGTGTGTGTGGGTAGATACACAAATGTGGATCACATAATTTTATGTTCCGTGTGAGATTCAAATCCGTGACTATCATCGCACTTGCAATAGCTCAAATTATTCAAATTTATTCGCTTTTATCTTAGTAGAAATCAAAAATATCAAAGCGACATGTTAACTAAATCCATTAAGTCTACCGATCGAGTACATCGTACCAGGGGCCCAAGTCTGCTATTACAATAGTTTCAGAATGGTCTATCATTGATGTCATAATTGTTGATTTTGACAATCTTGGTAATCTACTAATATAATGGCGTCATTATGACTTTCCGATGGTCAACCACTGACACTCCATTAAAAAAATGGCATAGAATAGTAATCTCGTACATAATGTTAAATGATTAAATTTTGACAGTTCGATTGATCAATTTGCTTTTAACACTAATAAATAATATGTAATAATATATATAAACGAAATCTAGCATGAATAAATGTTCGAATTCAGTAGTCGTTTTTCAAAAATCACTTCTACTAACGGGTTTTGTAATAATGGCAATACGACATGTCATTCTACCACAATCCTATTACGAGACAATTGACCGACCAATGATCGATCATTATGAATTTAGCAGATTACGAACTTTTAGCAAAATGACAATAGAATTGCAGTTACGTCGTGTCGGAATGACGAATTTATAAAAATAGCAGCCTTGGGCCCGTGATCTAAAGACTCATTGGTGTTGCACCGAGTTAACATTACCATTATGTTATAACCGTTTACGGTACAAATATGTTAATTGTAGTGCATATTAGTCATTGAGCCGCTATTAGTGACATCATACCATAAGTCATATTACAAAAATATGTTTTAAGTAATTGGTAACATTATGTAATGTCTATAGTAACATGTGCAAAGACGGAAAGTAAATATATATTTTAAAGTAAATAAATGGTCAGTAGTATAGAAATATCAATAATATAAAGGAGTGTGTCAATTCCATGAATACCTATGAACAACATTAATCGTGAAAATCACAATGAATATTATTTGTTAAATGTCGGTAATCTTTCTCCTGTTTATGATCTGACCTGGGCAGGTTACGAATGTCGCATACCGGAAGAGTAACATGAGCAATATCATGGCTCCCAAATAACATGAAATGACATCATAGAAGTACTGAAAAGAAATGGAGAGATGAATTTAGTCCTATAGAATGCATCTGATCCCGATTACTTCAAATAGATACACGTGAACAAACAAGAGGAGGTCTATCTAGGTCTATGAGTGGTACAGAAAATGCTTAAAACTGCATTTTAATAAAAATACTGTCATAAATATAACCACATCACTAGTTTACTCGTTGTGGCATATATCACGCGATCGAAAATAACAAAATTATAATACCCAAAATAATACAACTCTTTAAAATAAACAGGGCAATACGCTCTCCTCTCTGTCCTTTTTGATAGGTGCACCATCTTATTACCCGGGCAGTGAACACCAATGACCTGTGGTCACTTTGTGACGCACGACGAGGGTAACGAACAGAATAAAATACATAAATGTAGCTCGCAACATTACATCAAGTGTATGCTTAAGTAATACATGATATTACCATATAATAAATAAGTTGTATGACGTAAAAGACAGTATACATGAAAATATTTTCTGCCGCCTACCTTATATTAAGCGGGTAGTGTAGTCTTTGCTAAAGTTCGCCCTAGCATAATGTGAACTGAGCGGAGTAGCCCTCCAGATGCCAGGTCCTAGGGAGCGCCTGTAGTGCCTCAGTTTTAAAAAGGAATTAATAAACGTAGGTATATATAAGATGCAACCCAGAGAGACGCTGGCTATATTGTAATTTCACTCCACCGTAAATCTTGCTTCGGGTCGGCACTGAGTCTATAGATACTTGGTAGAGCAGAGTTATCTAACACGCGTTGCAAACATCCGAAATTGGGTTGCTATAATATTAGCAAAAGGACAAATTGCAGACTGCATAGCGTCTCTTCAAGGATCTTGGGCAGTTACCTTCTGATCGCAAGCACGTACTGCTAGGTTAAATGGCTCTGATATTCTGTAAGAAGGAGATTCTAATTCTGACCTATCAGTTCCAATTTGGACAACGTTCCAGATTCAAACGAGAAATGTGCTGGCACAAAATAATTATATAAAAATTGTTTGTTCTTTTAGCAGGTAAGTCGGCACTTGGTCCTTGCCTAAAGTATGGTTACGAGGAAAATAAAGGTAATAAGTCTATTTTTTATTGCCTTGGCTATGTTATAAATAACAATTAAAGACACATTTGAAATGTCACATATTGGTTACATGGTGTTGCATCTTATATGAATGTGATGTAATAAATTCAAATTTTGTGTCATATTTTGCAATTCTTGTACATTGTGTGCAAAGAAGAGAGAAACGGCGAAAAATCAGTAAAAAATTGTAGATCTTTATCATATTATGGGGAATTTAGTCTTTAAATAATAAGAATAAGGGGCAAAATATAATAACAAAATTTAAAACGCCAAACGGCAATTCGAAGTCTGGTCCAATCATTAATTTATAAAGATTGTTTGAAAACAACAGTATATATAACCGAATGATTTTTGTACTTTTTGCAGGTACCTGGGCATTATAATAATTACATTAAAAAAACACGGACATAGCAGTGGAAGATATAAATAATATGTAATTTTTTTGACCTCTTGTCTCATTATTTTAGGGTAAAACATGAGAATAGGTACAATTTCTTGGAATAAGCGCTGCCTGCATTTCCTCTTAAAATCACTTTCGGCGAATATACATAAATTTGTTATGTATGACACGTGAATCACATCGGTACCGATACCAACCGACTTCCTGCATTAAAATGCCTCATCTACCTTAACAAATGACATCCGCACCAAGAACAGCATTGTGCTACATTGCCTACCAGCATGTCAGCATAAGTTGAAACTTCTCAGCACGTACCGAAAACGGACCGGCAGCCACCATAAAGAGAGTCGTGACGTAGTTGTGACGCACGAGACGAGAACGTATTCCAACCGTGTCCGTTGACGTCACAGGCAGATCGTGATAGACTACTTATCCATGCGCTTTTAATTCGAGACATCTGACTTTAATTATTATGAGGTGAAGATGGGTATGACCTTCGCAAGTAGTTGCACTCTTTTTCTATTTGTAAAATGTGTTTCTTTTTTATGTGTCTATACCAAAGGTCCTCTAATATTGACGCTTAAGAGCACATTCATTACTTAACTATAATAAATCTAAGACTGCGTCGTTGCTTCATTCATGTTTGAGTATATGTATGGTACCAATTCGATTCCAACGTTGAGCAAGGTGTTATTAGTATTTAAAAAAATGTCTGTAGCAGCACGAATTCTGGAAATGTGGCATTAAATGACAATAGGCTAGCATATTACTATGTGAGAACTAAAAACGAGCTAGTGAATAGAAGATTTTGTACATTTCTGCGTACCCCTTTAGGCACATATATGCGTGAATCTACAAACAAACATGCTTGAATTATAGTTATCTATCATATGATTTGAGCGTCTACACTCTTTGGTTGTTTGTTAACTTAGACTTAAACGATCCGTGTACGTACTTTTTTGCCAAATATGGCAAGAAAAATTACGTATTTATAGACGCGGTCTGTATTGTTATAAACATTAAAACAACCTTAAAGTTACAGTGGGTCATCTTTTTTTATCGATAACATAATAGCATATATTTATTTAAATTTGCATCGCGATATTTTAATTAATGTCTATATAATATTATGTATCATTTATTGAAATTAAACTACTATATACGGATTTTATCGCGTTGTTTATTTGACACTATATTACATCATTTTGAAAATTTGTTACACAACTATTACTATTAAACTTAATAATTTTTAAGCTAATTATATTGTTATTAAAACTATTTAGATTTGATTTAATTTTACACTTTCCCCAACGTTTCAGTTGCTTTTCAGCAGCCATGGTCACGGGGAGACTCTCTCCTAATAACAGTAATAGTTGCGTAACAAATTTTCAAAATTATGTAAGATGGTGTCAAATAAACAACGCGATAAAATCCGTATATAGTAGTTTAATTTCAATGAATAATATTCGCGTAAACAGAAGACAATATTATGTATCATTTATAATAAGATATTCTCAAAATCCAAAGAAGATTATAGACATTAATCCGCTTTGGGTATTTCGCATATGACATCATAATGTCCTCCACACCACTCTTGGTTATGACGCAAATTGGCAAATCTTGACAGACTAGTAAAATGCGCAGGAGATATAACAATGCACGTGTACATACATAAGTGCATAGCCCAATGGATAAGACATTGGATTTACGATCGATAGGTCGTGGGTTCGAATACCACCCATTGCACTACCGACGTGAACCCACTCCTAATACAGGCATTCTAGCTTAGCTGGAGGGGTTAACAAGTATATTAGTAATTTGTATCCCAAATTGCTAGTAATCTGTAAATTAAAAATATCACTCTTATAGTCCGATATTTCAAATCCTACTCGCCTGAAGAGAAATTAGGTGCAGGATCAACGGTTTTACATGCTCTCCGAAACACGGGCATGCAACATTACCAACGCCTCAACTTCGGTAACTAAGAAGTTATTGATAGAAAAACCTAATGCTTTACGAATGTAATAATGACATAACAATATTAGATGACCGCCAAGAATGACGATAGTGCAATATGTTTTTGACATTGGGTTGTTGCAATGTATGCCCTTGTGAAGTTTGATAAGGGTACCGTCAATTTTATCATTGTTTTTTGGTCACTAAATACTTAAGTACAGAAGGCAAAATAAAGCGCGGCAAATATATTTGTTAAGTCTCAGAATACCAGATATAATTAAAACGAACATAGTTGTAGTTCATACACTTAGTGTCATTTAACCAAGGGCATAGGGTAAATACTGGGGAAAAGCAGTCCTTTTTTGTAACTTGGGGAAATGCATTTACGCCTATCTCTCCACGGGAAAAGGGGAGCGGTGAAGTTATGTCGGGCTCATCCGGGGAAAGATGGAACATCCCGGGTAAGATCGATTAAATGTACCACGATGTACCAACTCGCTGCCTTAAATGGTGGGTGGGTCGCTGAACTGAAACTACACCAGCGATCCACCCAGCAGTGCCTAACGCCTGCGAGCAACGCCCCGGCACGACAAAGGGCGAGGGGACTCAGCCCTAACGTTAGTGTCATTGGGGATGCTTGGGGGCGGCGCTAGTGAATACCAAAGGCAACACTTACGCGATGTCGTCTCATCACAATAACAATTACTTGGTAAAATATGAATAATCCTATGTAGTATACTGTTATGAAAACCATGTAACAATTATTTGCAATGTAAGCTTCGTAAGAAATTACTTTGGAACCATTATTCGACTAGTTCCAGTTTACGGCGGTTATAAAGTGAGGTTTAAATCGCCAGCTGATGTACAGCGGTAGAATGGTACGTAGCCGAAGGCATCATCTTAAACAAATCTTCGGACCACAACCCGTTGAACAAGCGGTAAAGATCACATAACGAGGAATATTCTAGACGCAAAAAACGCAGACATAACTTTTTTTTACAAGATACATTGACACCGTGACCTTACAAAAATAAAAGGAATGGATAATAATAAATTGCTATATAAAATTTAAAATTTATCTGTTGCCAAGTGCTATATTGCTGTTAATATATTAATGTATATTCTCGGACATCATTACAGAGTAGTCTAGATCCGCGGTTCTGCACCCATAATTCTAAGAGTATCTTGTAAGATACTGAACTGTCAGAACAGACACAGTACATTTATAATCTTATTATAATAATACCTTTTACCGATAAAGGCTATGAGCAATATTGATAAATTATGTACTCATCATATGGCTATATATACGCTCAGAACTAGTTCTGACTAGTCACAGTAACAGAACATTCTTTTCTAGCTATTACGAGTATAATATCTTATCCATTGCGCTACCACCACTTCAATTGAGTTGTGAGAGAAATCTCTATGAAGCTATAAATTCACAAAGGTAAGCCACAACCTTGCACTTAAGCCACTGAGCAAAAAGTCAGTAATATGTTTATAGAAGAAGTAAATAATTATATTTCTAGCCGATCACAAATTTCTACCACTTATATTAAAAACCACGCATTTAAATAATATCTCTGGTATGTCCGGTATTTGAAACACATTGCAATATTTCGGCAACCATTCTTCAAAAGCCGTATTACCACAATAATCTAACATTATGTTCTTAATACGTCATACCTTAGAAATCATAATAAAACCAGATCTTAAGAAATATACTTTTAGGTATACGCATGAGAAGCACACAACTAAAATATAATGCTTACCAATTACCAGCTAAACTTATAAAACGCTCGGTAACTTATACTTAGCTACCTACCTATTAACGTGACTAACTGTCAAGTCCTTGATCGATGATTAGATTTTGATCAATTGAGTAATGTTTATAGGTGATTTTTTTCTAACTAGTCTCTAGTAAATACTTAGCAACCTCTTAAATATTTGAGAGAGTTTATAACTAAGGCTACACATGTGTATGTTCAAGATGTGACGCATTCACGCACTTGATTACAAGGCATGCATACAACGCAGTCTGCCCTACCTTCAAGCACGTTCAGGTTTATAGAAAGAAAGCCTTAAAGAGAGTTGTGACGTGCAATGACGCACGCGCCGGCCGAGTATTCGAGCCGTGTCCGCTGACGTCACAGGACTGGATCGTGGTACACATACCCATGTTCGGTGAGAGAAGTCATCATATTCGTTACATTCTACTGATATTATAAGCAGTTGATGGAATGCATTCAAAATGTTTCTGATAGCATCTTGCTATTTGTAAGATGCTAACAGGTCTTTAGCGTAAAGCAAACTAAAAGCGTAACTCACCAAATTGTGATACATGTGGCGCATGTTTAAAACATACTTGTCGAGTGTGTTAAAGAGAATCATTTGTGAAGAATTTTAATATTAATAAGTATGATCAGGAAGTATTTTTAGGCATATTAGCAGAACGTATTTCTGAAGCTGCAAAATAAAGTATAGAAAAAAAAATTTTTAACCGAATATTCTTAAGTCTTTATAAAAAAGAATTATATGTTATATTGTAGCATGTAGTACATGTACTATTTAGGAAAAGCTAGGGCTCACCTATCCTTGATGGACATATGCGCTAAATAAATAAAGAAAAAAAAATCATAAAAGTAGCCTGTGTAAGCAAAGCACGTTGCCTAATTTCATATTATGTGTACAAGTTGCGCAAATATAAAATAAGATACTGCTATACTTGAGCAATCGACTTGTGCACCAGTGCCGGGCACGCCACAATCGTGGCGGTAAGCCCTGTTTTTGAGGAGTGGCTGGAAAGGCGGCATGGCGCTCTCACCTTTCGGCTGACACAGGTAATGACTGGCCACCGTTGTTTTGGCCAGTTCCTGTGTTGCATAGGCCGGCAGGAGACGCCCGGATGTCATCACTGCGGCGACTGCCGCGATGTTGTTGTGGACACGGCGCTGCACACTTTGGCGGAATGCCCCGCCTGGGCATCGCAGCGCCGTGAGTTGATCGCGGCAGTCGGACTGGTTGCCCTCTCATTCCCGGCCGTGGTTCAGTCTATGGTCCGGAGTGAGAGATCGTGGAATGCCGTCGCCTCCGTTCGTGAGCAAGGAATTTTCATCAAGGAGGCGGCGGAGCGGGAGAGGGAGCGCTGAAACCCTCTCCCCAACCGCAGAACCGGGCACCGGAGGGCGCGAGATGACCTCCAGCCACCCTGAGGTTTGACCTGGGAGTGGTGGGCTGCGTGGACCTGCTCGCCACCCGATCAGCACCAGGTCCGAGAGGCGGCGTGCGTGTTCCCACGTGCACCTCTGTATCGTGTCTTTGTCCTTCCCATTGGGACGGTGGAGGAAGTATTTCTGTGTAGTGGCCTGCCGTTTTACACGGCGGGCCGAAACCACGGCGGGGTCGCGATTGCATGTAAAAGCGATTCGCGCGACCTCGCCGTCTATGGTTATGTCGAGGAACACCGTGGTAGGTTTAGTCGGTATTACCGGGGTATCTTTTCCCTGGTGAGCCCGACATAACCTCTCCGTCACCCCGCGGAGAGGTATGAGTCAAAGAATTCCACCAAGTAAAAAAAAAAAGATACTGCTATACTTTCATTTGTAATTAAAATTGAGTTCCTTCTATGCATGTACGCATAGATAAGCGACCGCATTTATTTATTATTACAAATACTACAGGCATATTATATGCTTTATATATACGAATTCACTCGCTGACAATTGTTAGACCCTCGTAGAAAATGAAGTATTGCACTTCAATACTAAGCCCTCCGTGTAATCAATAGACTTAATATATAATCATAGACCCAACTTTCGAATAGAATCCGATAGCATAAAATGCATAATTCAAGAAAAATTAAGCACCTGTATTCTCTTGCGTCAATGCACGTGTCAAATGTCCCGAAAGTGATGCTTCAGACACAAATGTATTTAAATAACATCCTGTCTGTCTGTCTGTCTATTTATATAATTGTATAATTAGCTTGTTTCGATTCACCTAACATGTTCTTTTTCTTATAGCAATATGAATCGAAGAGTCTGTGGTTGGAAATTGTAGCTAATTATTAGTGGAAAGGTTAGTGGAAGTGGCAAGTGGAAAGACTGTCATATCAAAGTCTTCAGTGATTTTGTATTGAATTTACAAGCATTACAGACTTCTTACACTTTGGAATGTGGCATTAATATAACTGAATAAACAGCATGTTTAGAAAAAAAATTGTCTTACTATATTCAGCGCTTTAGTTGTGTTGTGTTGAACATTTTATCAACGTATCACTTGGGCTCTCCTTCAGGGATAGAACAATACGTAAGTTTGACATTTTCGTGGTTATCTGTATAATGTTATTTAAAAATTTAATTTATAACATAAAGACGCAAATGCGGCACCCAGACGAAATACTTTTATCATTTTGTCTCGATATAGTCAATTACTATTTCGAAAATTGCTATTACAAAATGTAGTTTCATTTATTATAAATTCGAAATGCAAAATGCAAAATAAAAACAAAACAAATCCCGTGATTATGAATGGTTTGCATTAGCGCATTTCGAATTTAGGTACTAAGTAGGTAGGTAGGTAGGTCTAGGTACGGTCCTAGTTTAACTTAAGTTATTTATAATATCCTATCCACGCCCGCGGTGAACCCCGCATGATATCGGGATAACAGTAGCCCATGAGTAAATTCGGGATATTATGTCTTTTACTGCGCAAAGTTCATTCAAAAATAATGAACGGCTTACACGTTACTTAGTAAAAACCATTCAGATATCTTTACAAACTTACACATTGATAATATTGTTAAGATATATGTGCTTACTTTACATAATATAATAATAATATAATCATATTCTACACATACACAACACCATCTAGCCCAAACTAAGCAGAGCTTGTACTATGGGTACTAGACAATTCTTCTTCTTCTTTTCGTGTGGTTAGTGGCCAACCTGTTGTCAAGAGTTGTTCAAGCCGCCCGTAAGCCTCTGACATGGCTTAACGACTGCTGAAAGAAAGAAGACTAGACAATGGATATACATATATATACTTTTTTTTGTAAATACATACATATTATACATAGAAACACCCAGACCAAGTCAAACATCCATGTTCATGCACACAAATGTTTGACTTGTGCGGGAATCGAACGCGCGACCTCAGGCGTGGCAGTCGGTTACACTAACCACTACGTCATCGAGGCTTATGATATAGGCGTGACATAGGCGTATGACACGTTAGTAAGCAGAAGTGCATTTAACCCATAATTCGCCAGCTATTTTCGGAGTAAAGCCACGGTAATGTTATCTATAACATTCACACAGACACAGTCGTTTAAACTTATGCAGGCGTAATAAAGGCATCTTATTAAAAATATACATAAATGTTTGCTTCTGTCAACTAAACAGTAGACAACAAGATTAATACAATATGTTTTAAACATGGCGCATCAAAATTCACTACTAGTTTTTAAATGGCGTGAAGCAATATACCTACCTATTAATACTAAATAATTTAGCACCAGTACATCTGTTGTATACATATCGGACATTGTGTGAATGTTGATTTAGTGCTTGACGTAAATCTAGTCGCCTACCTGCCCATAATTTAATGTGTTCGTGAATATTAAATTTAAATCATGGGCGGTAATATATTCCTTTGAATTTTTATTTAAATAAATCGTTCTAATTGTGCCATTATTAAACTGTCTAATTTGCCTAAACTGTTTTTAATAATTGATTTTTAAAACAAACATGACATACATTTGTAAAAATATTACATAATTATTTTTGTAACGCTAATATTATATAATATATTTGTTTTTATAAATACCTTATAAGTATATTTTATAAATATCTATTTTAATCATATGCGTATTTGTGTTCTAATTTACATTTTTGGATTTTTTCATATTGTGCCACAAAGATCATGCATGATTGTAAGTATGCCGTATTTGAACATCCTAGAAAGTTTCAAAGGCTTTCTTATTAGCTTTCTCGTTAAAAATAACAAAACTCGTTTTCCCCTTATAAAATATAACCTGCAATAATTAATTCGAAGAAAACACCATTTAAAAGATCCGTAAAGATTTTTAATCCTAACTAATATAAATGCGAAAGTGCGTTTGTTTATTACACTTTCACGCCTTAACTAGGTACTGAAATTTCGCATACCCGTTTTCAGAGGTACAGAGAAGGATATAGAGTACCTTTCATCGACAAAAAAGTACTGTTTCCGAGGGATAGGAATTTATTAGCACAACCTAGATTAACACAAGCGAATCCTTGGGCAATCTAGTATTTTAAAACCAGCTTGACATATCTTGGAGCCACCATTGACAGCACAATAACATGGAAGCCTCACTTGGAGATCCTTACATCGCGAGTTCGTAAACTGATAGCAATTTTTAAAAAACTCAGAGAACTCTCAGATTACGATCTTTTAAAAACTGTTTATTATGCTCTGTGTCAGTCTCTGCTAACCTATTGCATAACTGTGTGGGGTGGGGACCACAGAATTCATCTTATTACAGTGAAGCGAACACAGAGAGCCTTACTAAAAGTCATGTCCTTTAAGCTCTTTAGACATCCCACCGCTGTTCTTTATTCTAAGTGTCAGGTTCTGACTGTTAGACATCTTTTCTTGTTACAGACACTTTTACGTCGACCTTCTTCTTTTGTATATGTTCCATATGCTAAAAAAAGATACTATCAAGTATGGCCCATCCTAAAAGCTAGAACAACACTTACTCAACTCCATTTTAATATTTTGAGTGGGCATCTGTACAATAAAGTGAACAAACAATGGAACACATATCCACTTTGTGTAAATGAATGTAAGCGAAAGATTTATAAATGGTTGCAGACACTTAATCACGACGACACAGAAAACCTCCTAATGTTGTCTATCATCTAAACTAAAATCATATCACATACAAATACGCACAGACCAGCACACATATACACAAACACACATACACACACAAACACACACACACACTGACGCACACACACACACACGGATGCACGCATGCACGCACGCACGCACGCAAGCACGCACGCACGCACGCACGCATGCAAGCACGCACACACGCAAGCACGCACACACACGCACACACACGCACACACACGCACACACAGACACACACACACACACGTGCAGAATATTTATAATATTACAAGGGTTCGATTCGTGAATATGGACGTTTGTCTTGGTCTGGGTGTGCCTATGTATGTATGTCTTTACAAAAAAGAAAAGTACATATATATGAATGTTTATCCATTGTCTAGTAGCCATAGTACAAGCTCTGCTTAGTTTGGGCTAGATGGTATTGTGTGTATGTCATAGAATATTATTATTATAGAATATTATTTAGATTAACCAATACGTACACGTCTATTTTCTCGTTCTACTGTCAATTTCACAACTAGTTCATACTGAGAGAGCACTAATACCCATAACACAACTTTATTCTTATCATGGGTACCAGAGTTTAACCAAACACTTATGCCTAATAATTTTAGTTGTATCCGATTGTTTCTACTTTAGTTTTTAGTGTTATTGCTCAAATCCTTTTTTGTCAAATAAACTCATTTTTATCTATTTATTTATATTATTATGTACCTATATGTTGTTTACGCTGGAAATAGAAGAAGATCACTAACTGCATCTCTTTCAGTGAGTAAGTGCACTGGAAACAGAGAATACTATATTCAACATTCAGCGACGTGCACGGAACTTCCAACTTCTACACTACGCAAAAATCACATCACAATCATGCCTGGTTGCCGTTGTAGTCTGCCCATTTTTACATACAACATCTAAATATAAATTTGTATGAATTGAGACTACGCCTACATAGTTAAGAATGGATCGCTAATGATTAACCCATAAAACATACAATTCCAAGCATGCATAATTTGTTTATTGTTACACAATAAATAAATATCTTTTAATCTAAATCACAAACCAAAAATGTGTATCATAAATCATAATTCTATTGTCCGAAAATAGCCTGGAGGCAATGCCCGCTTTCGATTCGTAAGATAGAAATCTATAATATTATATATAATTTCTCGTATTCCAATTATCGTGAAAGACTATCTACACACAAACCGCTTGGCCGCTAATACCAATAGGAATTGCGGATACATTTTAATCTTCGTTATTCCCAGTTGTTATTTGCAACGCCAACAATTGACGCCGTATTATCTTTATCTGATCCCATGATTGAAGAACAAGCTCCTTCATATGCTAGACAAGCGATCAATGCCGTCACTACTTAATGGAAACTTTTCGCCTACTCAATGACATGTTCAGTTAAGTAATTATGTTTGGAAGTAAGTGCTCTGCCGATGATTGTGTGTCTGTATATCCAGATATGGTGTTTGACGTCTTCAGTGACGCAAATGCATTAACGAATATATCATTGTCTTACCATAAGTGAATGTTGTATTTGTCAGGGGTTAAACAATTATGTAGGTAGTCTAATTTACTAATATGCTAATCACAGTAAGATGTTTAAACATAATGTTGTTGTATTTTAGTAGCCAACAAGTATATGGCCTTATGATAGGCTGACTATCTCAGTGGCGCAGTCTACAGAGTGTGGCGTAAATAATGGATAATCCTGAAACTGTCGACTGGCCAGATTATCATCTATCATTTACCCCACTTATATCACCATATGCCCATTAGTCGGCTTAATTGGAAGAAAGATACAACATATATTTCTGCACGGATGACTTAGTGATTTAAGTGGTCAGCACTGCCACTGCGCCGTGTTGTAGGTTCGTTCACCACATGAGAAAAAAATGGGGGATTCATAAATTATCCCCCGCGACTAGGCATTAATACTGTGTCGCGAGGAACTTTACAAACATTCAGCCATTGAGTCTAGGATCGGATAGGACACAAGGAGGCATCCATTAATTACGTGAGCTCAAAATAGGAAGGGAGGGGTCAAGTAAAATCTCATCAAATCTCATTTAAACTGGGAGGGCATAATTAAAAATCTAACGTCAACTTTTGAAAAACTTAAATAATGACACGTATTTTAAAATATTAAAGAATTACTTTTACTTTTCTTAGAATAACCCATTTTGTACGTTAAAAAATTCTCATGACTGTTATAAACATTTACTTCGAGAATAAGAAAAAAGTAAAAATAACGTTCAGGATTTTTAAAAGAAAGAATAAATGGCATAGACAATATCGATTATTTTCTATACCCGGGATTCTTAGAGCGTAAATCTCACGTAAGGGGGACGGGGGGTCCCACCTAATCTCACAAAATCTCACCAAGGGTGAGGGAAGAATCCAAATTAAAAGGAAAACAGCTCACGTAATTAATGGATGTCCCCAAAGAAAATGTAGTTGTAATCTTTAAAAAAAAGAAGTTAGTTTTAGATGGTCCGTTAAAAAAGAAAAATTGTTGCGAACTTGAAGCTACAACATTCAAACAATCAACTTAAGTGAAGTATTTGAAATGCTTTTATCCCCTTTAGGATTTCCTTTAGGAGATTGAGCCCATCATCATGAATAGTAGGCAGAAATTGTCAACACCACTGACAACTTCTGCCAAATAGCTTTAGGTGCTCTACCCAAATAAGTGTCTTAACGCATAATAAACTATCAATCAAGATTTTAAACGATCGAATATAATTATGTACATATATACGCATAATAGCATGTGCACATGAGCACAAATGTATAATAGAGTCTTACTACAGTGGGACGACCGCCTCTTTAGTAAATAAACAAGGTTTTCTTTTTTTTTTTACAAAGAGTCGCTACTTACGCCATCTATGTTTCGACGCATAAACTAAATTGAGATTGCGTCGTGACATCGCGCATACCATACAAATATGACAAGCAAACGAGCTTTAGAAACTGCTTGTAATAAACCTAGATGGCGTTACCTGTAGTTTGTTGCCAGAGATAACCTCTCAAGAATGTTTCCGCGTTGAATAAATGTTTACAAACAAATAAGAGGTTATGTTACTTTAACATTTTTGTTTTTCACTCGCCTTTGTATTGCGAAACTTGTTTTATATGTTTAAAAATAGTTTTCCACATAGATGATATGAATATACATTATCTAGGTACAAGTTACTGAAGTGTGACCTGTGTATTGTAAAATAGAGTTTAATAAGGAAACATCCCACTCACCTTTTTTAGCGCCTTATTAACATCACCGGGACTTGGCATATAAAAATCCACAATACCCAGAAGACAATCATCACAACGGCACACATCACTAGGCAGCGAGGACATAGATCCAAAACTGCTGCAACTATCCATAGAGTCTGTCCGCACTAACTTCCCAGTACTCAAAGCTTCCATCTTCGCCACGAGTAACGACTCCATGAGAGACCTTGGCCTCGCAGGTGAGCGGGATCGTCGAGCGAAATCCGGGGACAAAGGTCGACAATGTTCCAAAACGTCGGGAGACAGCGGTCGATGGCGCGCAAAGTTTAACGATGATAGATCGGGGGAGAGCGCGCGCCTCGACAGATCCGGCGATATAGGACATGTCAGGTCCGTAGATGAGGTCCGAGTGAGTGGCGGAGTAGCACTCCTACAATGCGATGACGTCATCTTCGTCGCCCGCATTACTTAGCACTTCTTTAAACAATTATTGCCATAACTTCATCTAAAACCAACGTTATTTGTTGCCAACGGGTTATTGCCTTGTTCATGATCGCGTTTATTGGTTGTACGAATTGATAGCGATGATAAATTATTTATAATATGCTTTTGAATTTTTATTGATGTCATATTAACATTTATGTTAGTTACTAGCAGTATTGGTTGTAACCAAACATTAAAGATTTAAATCTGGAATGTTTGGAATAAGTTGTAAGTTTGTACACAGATACCGAGCTTAAAAGGTATCTTTATCAATGTTATAAAGATATAAATATTGTTTGTTGAATAATTATGTGGGTTTGTTTAATCTATATAACGATTAGTCCTGAAGCAAGAGTGTAACATGAAACAGATTTTTAAAATTGTAGCAAATACGCTATTTCTTAGTACCTACCTAATATAAGCTAGGTATTTTTTAAAATAAAATTATTGCTTTCAGAGATCTAGCGTAATTGTTTATCATATAAATTATTAAATGTATAGGTTTATCATTAAACAAAATCTGTATGTAGGTACCTAATAATTACTTTTCATGATAATTTATACTGATATTATTATGTAAATTTTCACAGAGGATAATATTTCTTATAATAGTTATAAACCCAGTTTTAAGAGTGAATTCATATATTGTAAGGTTTTTAGTGTAGGGGCTCCTCTTTGTTATAGACTAGATACTTTATTTTAAACTTGTTTCGTAGGCCACTTGGAATCGCTGTAATACGCCGTAGCACTTAATAAAGTTTAAAAACATTTATATTGGGATGCGCGATTTTATACATTTTATTTAAATACACATGCAAAAGGCGCTATCGTCGTGCTTCATCCTAGTCTTACGACTCGTGTGTACCTATAATCTGTATAGCATTACGCATTTACTACAGACGTACTAATATTGCCAGTTATGCTGCCCAGAGCTGTATAGATACCTCGCGACTGCTGTTGCCCTTGCCTAACCGAGAACACCAACCACCAAATTAAACTTTGCCCTGATATTAGTCCTGGGACGCCCTGGATAGCCCTGGGATATTGTGAATGGTTATTGTTATTCACAATGAATATAATGGTTATTCACAATATTAATAAATAAGTACCTAATTATTTTCACGAAATTAACAAAAGCCTATGTGTCACTCCGGTAGTGAATACAACTACTGAGCGGTAGCGGGTTTGATTACTCGGTTCAAGCTACGATATGGAGATTTCTTGACAAAAAGCCTCCGTAGCAGCACGGAACTGAAAGTACCCGATTGACGGCAATAGGCCTTATTACATGGGACTTTAAAACTATAGCTGGCGGATGTAACACCGTAAATAAATTAAATCGCAATGTATGTAATTGTACTTATGTTGATACTCTTCTGCTTACCCCTTATTCAAAGCTCTACGTATTCAGACGTCGTTATTTATGTTGGGTGCGCAAGTCGTCGGACGGTAGACTGCGTTTGTTTACATCTCAGCTCGAAGCAGGAGGTTATTAGTTATTCCGCACACATACAAAATGTAGCCTTCGCACACCTTGTCAGGCCACACCTGCGCCTGAGTGCCTACAGAGAAGTAACACCACTGGATGTGACAATTAACATCTTTCATATTCACAAAAAAATTATCATCTTTACATGGCAAATATTTTAATAACTTAATTTTTAAGTTGTTCGTCTACTATATAAAAGCTACAACAGAAAAAGCTTTAAAAAAATTTTGTCTTTTTCTAAAGTGAATTTAATGTATAAATGATGAATACATTTTCATAAAACATTGCATTTTTATAGATTTTTAAAATAATCTGTTCCAAAATATAGTTACACCTGCTTTCTATAAGCTAGGCACATACATACCTATATAAGATTACAGAAGTAATCATATAATTGAACTCCCTTTTCCGCATTTGAACTCTAAGTTGGTCCATTATGCGTGAGATGTAATCATATATGTATATCATCTTTGTCATCTATCATCTTTGTCAGGAGTTGTAATTCCTTTAACGTTCCCAGAATGAACACCGCAAACGGTTAAACTAGAAAATGCTAGCCTACCCAAAAAAACTAGGTACTTGGTGAGTATATTTTTTAGGCTTTACATCGTGAAAAACGTAGGCATGTGAATCAAACGAGCTTTAATTTGTATTAAATTAGTACGGCACTAACTGTAGATAGACGCTCTATGTTTCTTGCTTCTATTAATATTTAATATGGCAAAATGAGATGCAAGATGCACCTTATACAAATTTATAATACACGAACCTTACCACTTCCAAATATTTATATTCAACGGCTCTCAAACGTAACGGGTACTTATATAATCGAATAATCTACGTTTCCTTCTACTGCAGGTACCCTATAACACTCTACGGACTCCAAGATGCATTATTAATAAAATTATTTACTACGAAGGCGAGGACAGAGACCAGCTAATATTTGCACACAAACGCACAAGCACCAACGGTCTGGGAAAGAATTCCTATTCATAACCGTTCGTTATGGTCTAATACACGAACAGATGGTACGTGTCACTTGAAAATGTTAAAACTGCTATTAAATTGTAGATAATTGTTGTCATGAATGAAAATGTTTTATAGGAATGTGTCATTCTTATGTGAAAAATTCTGTTCTAGCGCGATTGTACCATTATGTCACATTTATATTAAGTGTAACCATATTTATCATTGGCTTTTGTCACACAAAAAAACGATTATTATAGACTGGCATTAAAATTAATGGTTTTAATTATGAAGTGTATACTCCTTTGAGATTTTTAAAGATTATACATAAGCACTATTTATTTATTGATATATGTATATAACAAAAAATACATCAAATTATAAAACGGTAATACCGGCACTTGTACCACAACAGATCACCGATGGCCGCGAGATTGCTAATGCGCTCATAAATATAAATTTACATATATTATTTTCAAGAAATTACTAAAAACCTCAGTGGCGCAGTAGTATTAAAAGTGACTGCTAACCGAACACAACACAAGATAATCAGGCTGATTACTCAACAACTGGTGAGTAGTCAATCTCCTCTACAGATTAAAGAGAGATAGAGGGTTATTTGTCTGAGATTTTCGAAATGTTGGAGAAACTATGTAGGGTTCCTTATAGGTAGAGAGGTAGAGAGTACCTGTATCTCATACAAATTGGCCACCGATTTTCAGTAGATTACTATGCAGACTAGCTTTCAGATAGAGAGCTTAGAGATAGAGCTAAAGCGCCTCTTGGGCAAAACTTTTGTAGAATAGAAAATAGTGGAATCGAGCTGTTTTATTTCCTTACATTTTTATTTATCTTACGTGATAACACTCATTATGCAACTTATTTTGTTGACGTAGATATTCGGCAGTGATTCTTGCATCGTCAACAATATTTTACACATAAAATTGTCAGTTCATGCTGTGTATTCGTATATGCCGTTTGGAAATTCACATTAATATTAATAAGGAGGCATGCAGCCAAAAAAATTAATTAAAGTTAAGATAACTGCGCAAAAATCTCAATAACTCGCAGCAAACAATCATTAGTCAATGTTTTTAACGGCAAAGATGAGCTAAGTCGCCTGATGTGAATGTCAAGTGCTCTACCATTGCTGTATCTCATTCTAACCTGCAGGGTTAGGGTTAGGATTCCTAATAACCAGAGGGTTATTAACCTCTCGTTATTAGACAGCAGTTCTAAGTTGGAGATACGAAATGTTTGTCCCAAGTGTAGTCGGTTCGAATATCGAATCTCGAATATAAATGCTTGTCCCGAGCCTGGATATTTATGTTGTTTGAATGTTTGTAAAATCCTCCGCGATATAAGAATTAGTCTTCCTTGTGGGCGAGTTGTCTTTTCAAAACAAATACATGGTAGATTGTACAGGATAGGTAGAGTTATAAACCAGATAGAGCACAGAACTCTCAAAATACCCTCTCTCTAAAAACACATGATATATCAGTACACTAAAAACTTAATTTCTCGACTAAATAACATTTAAATAACACCCACATGTTACAAATACAACCAATCCGATAACTTGTATGTACTGTCGTAGTGACGTGTAATATTTTATAGTCTTACGCCGTAGCATCCTTTAAAGGCAAACCATTAATACTAGCCATAAAGTTAAATATCTAAGCTATGTAACGGGTAATTCCACCGCCGTGTAATAACTCTTCTATTTCTGTTGTAAACTAGCTTTTGCTTGCGGTTTCGCTTGTCTACACGTGAAAATAATGTCTTACGTTCACGCGAATGTTATACATTGAAATTGAACTACTTTATACGGATTTTATCAGTTTTTTATTTAAAAAACAATTTTATTACATAATATAGATAGTGTTAACCTACTATTGTTAAATATTACTACTATTTAAATTATAAAACCTGAACACGCGGGTCATGGCTGCTGAAAAGTATCCGAAACGTCAGAGGAAGTGAAAACTTAAATCTATATAGATTTTAATATTTGAAATATCCTGAATAATAGTAAAGTTTAAGAGCAGTAGTTTTCAGTTTCAAAATTATGCAATAAAAGTATTTATTAAATACACAACGCAATAAATCCGTATAAAATAATTTAATTTCAATATACCTACACGTGAAAATACCGTATTTAGTTTTAATTTATGTGATAGGAGGCAAACGAGCAGTCGGATCGCCTGATGGCAAGCGATTACCGCCGCCCATGGACTCTTGCAACACCAGAGAAGTTACAAGTGCGCTGCTGGCCTTTTAAAAAGGAGTACGCTCTTTTCTTGAAGGTTTGTCGGTCGTATTGGTCCGGAAATAAATAAGTAAATCCGTGTGTATTATTTTTACGTTGACGTTAAATATCCTACTTTCTACTAATGCTATAAATGTGAAAGTGTAGTGTAAAGATGTTTTGATGCTTGTTAATCATTCAAGCATAAACCGTTGAATTGATTTAGATGAAACTTTCCTCGCAGATAAACCATGTCTCGGATTAACACACAGAATATTTTCTACACGGTAGCGATCATACGATCAGTAATGACTTAACTAACAACTAATATTAATTAAAATTAAACTACTATCCACGGGTTGAACGCGGTTTATTGTATATTTTCCTATTATAAATTATAAAACTAATACAATCTAACGTATAGTAAGCAATAAAAAGAGAATCAGACTTGCGCTCTAGTGTGATAGAACAGTTCGAAAATAGTTTGTTACATATGCATATATGTATTTGTTCCCTATCATGAAGGACCTGAAACATAGGTGGCCAAATGCAACTGTAATATAATGTTTACTGTTGGTTTGAACAACTCTTGACAACAGGTTGGCCACTAACCACACGAAAAGAAAAAAGAAAAGAAGAAGACTGTAATATAATCATATTTGTCTATTGCTTTGAAGAAAAACCAGCATACAAATAAGTATATACGAATAATGAGCATAAGCCTTCTCTGTTTTTCAAACTTCCTTGCGCATTTCCGAAGCTAGAGCAAGACTGTACAATAAATATATAAAATAATAAAATCAGCCCTGCATTAAGACTTTACATATTTTCAAGAAAGCGAGACTAGGGGCCTGTTTCACCACCTCCAAATAGCCTTTAGCTATAAGATAAAAGTCTCACCATCTCTCTTCTTTAACCTAACAAGTGAGACAGCATGCGATTTATCTTTAGAATAACTTTTACTTGATAGTGGTGAAACTGGCCGTAAACAAAATAATATTAATAAAATGCTAAACAGACAAACGTAAAAGCAAGCTTTCCACTATATATATAATATGAGCGTACACATTAGTAATATGATTGCACTTTACGCCTTTCAAAACACAGCGGGTGGCCATTTTGTACTCAGTCACTCTGATCTGTTCATCATGTTACGCTTATTTATATGAGTTATTGCAACAGAAAGGAAGTTGTAAACATGTTTAGAATCGTAATCTTTATGCTTGTAAACATGCGTGAAATCGAGAAATGTTCAGTAGTATTAGGACGTCGGCGTCGGTATTAGTATTTTTATAACCGCTTGTGTAGCGATGTTTATGGATAAGACATAGCACTTGCAATACAATAAGCTCGTGGGTTCGAATCCCCCCATTGCACTACCAAGGCGAACCCACTTCTAACGGAAGCATTTGTGCGTAGCTGTAGGGACAAGAATGTTAGTAATTTGTATAGAAAAATGTTTAAAAAAGGAACAGGCTAAGACGATTTCTTTTCGCCGTATGGTAAGAACTTAGAGCTCATTCACAAGAAGACGACTCGTTTTTTTTGACGAATCGTCTTTTTCACGATTCGTTTTTTTTTTTGACGGCGGCTATGTTTTCATATGCCCCTGTTCACAGCCATCACGAATCGTGAAAAATGTCGGACAGGTCTTAAATCACGTATCATCTTTTAAAAAACGATGGGAATTGGATGCATCCAGTGTATTGTTTTTATATTTATTCTCTTTTTAGATCAACGTTAATACTAATATAAGATTAATGTATTCACATCCATCGTGTTCAATAGTTCATTCAAGACTAAACTCTGAATCACGAAACGAATGTGAACATCAATTCGAATATTTGGCGAATCGTGATAAAACTCGATTCCGTATGCAATGTGAACGTCTATCCGTCATGACATATCGTGTTTTATGACGAATCGTCAATGACGGAACCCGTGTGAATTAGCCCTTAGTAGAGTTCTATAGTAAACAGAACCATCTCAATGGACTGACTTGTGAAAGTACAATAAAAGTCCTTGCTTTGGCGTTATAAAGAAATCCTTTTTCAAGTCTTTATCACGACACGTAAAGAAAAAAGAACGCGTGCGCTGGCTATGCGTCCCAGATTTTCACCATGTGATTTAAGTAAAAGGCACCAAACTACCTAGTTCGCGAATTTTTAAAGTTTAGTTACTTTTGATAGTACTGTGCAGACGTGATACCTCAAGCGGGCACTACTGAAGGCATGTGCAGTATATATTATAGTAAACTCGTGATTGACATATTCTATAGAGCATTAGTTCCCAAAATGGTTCAGGTGGACCCCAGGGGTCCACAGGAAACTCGACAAGGGTCTACACTCGACTAGGGTAGGCATGATAAAAAAAATGGGATCCACAATTCGTAAGCGGAGGTCCACGAAAATGTATTTGCTTTCGATAGTGAAGAACTAAAATGTTGGCTTGACTTCACCTATCAATGTGGCAGAGATAATATTTTAAGAAGCCCAGCAACTGTTACTCTGTTACTAATATCAAATATGGTCTCAAGCGTAAAAGAATTCCAAAAAAGAAAGCTTATCCCGTAGAGTTTTGATCAAATAATATGATAGAAATGTAGCTGCAGGGGTCCACCAAAACCCGCAAAATTTTGAAAGTGGTTCCTGAGAAAAAATGTCTGGGTACCTCTGCTATAGAGGATGAGAGAAAGTGGATTTAGCTGCAAAAGCTTTGTAGAAATTATGGAATTAGCATAAGGCAGAATAAAATATTATTTTGTAATATCTATATTTATTCCCGCAATAGATCTTTGACTAATTGCAAGCTTACGCGTGTATGCCGCAGACCGTAAGATCCTCTGATTTTCTGTATTTAGCAAAGTGTTGTTGTATTTTCTATGAGGATATTTGCAGTAACAGTATGGAGGCTAGTACTGCAGCTGAATATGCTAATCTTCTATGACACGGGACCTAATTCCATAGATGAGATGAAACGAGATGAATAACATAGCTGATAAAATGTTGGTGCAATCTATAGGTGTGAGAAATCTAGGGGCCTACGTTTAAAATAAAATGAAGAATCCGAAAAGACATAAACCGCCATTGTTTTGCAGCAGTACAACGTAAACTGAAATCGATAAAATATATCGAGCAAACAAAAATATCAACTATATAAATCCTTCAACTTATATCCTTAGAACTCAAACAGCATTCATAAACTGGCATTCACACAAAAACTGGAACTTTTTGCTCTATATCACGTGTTTATAATGCCCATATCAGTAAGATCGATGCCCTGAGATCTAAAAGATTAGCGATCAACACTGCTCTATGTTTCACACGATATAGCGAGCAATTTGTAAGCGGTAATGTATGACGTAACTAATGGTTTGATACGTAACTATCCTGCAGCTATAGGTGTCGTGTAGGTAACTCATGCGAAGCAAGCAATCTAATGAAAAAGTGGATTGAAGAACTACACTTTTGTCGTTATGAGTCCGAATACGCGAAGATAAAATAAAAATACGTGGTGTTGTGTGTATGTGGTAGAATATTATTAAGTATATTATTATTATTATTATTATAAATGTGTCTGATATAAATTTGACTATGCTTTGTATACATAAGGTATCAGTCTTAAAAACGAAATTATAGTTGTTAAAGTGGAAGAGTAACTCAGACGAAATTGAGCAATATTTCAGCGATCCATATTTTTTCAAATCGTTACGTCGTATTATTGATTGTTAATTATTTTTTATATACTTTACTACCGATATAACCAAAAAGTGTACGGTCCATTAGATGGTAAGCTATTACTTATTGGTAGCTATGGATCCTTACAACCTTAAGATTATCACTGACATGTCACCCACAATACATCGTTACCGTTCCACCCATTAAAAGTAGTCACAGGAACATACTCTAAGTTGATTTAACTATAAATGCCTGTACGGTTTTCCCAGTTAAGCTGCTCCAAACTTAAGAGGATAATCTTCTAAACTGTACATCGTATAACTCCAATGATTGCAGCATCATACTAACAGTTCACAAATGCCTTCTGTATAACACACTCAAGCCTGCTCCGAAATTCGTATAACATAATACCCATCAAAAAACTAATACCTCCACACATTATTTGGCTATTGATTAATTATAATTTCACGCTTGCAGTACGTGCTAAAACTTAATTACCAGTCAATCTAGTGTAATTAAATCGTGTACCGAGAATGGAGAGGATATTATCAGCGCAATGAATAAGTAAATTCATCAACTTCTGACATGTTACAAATCGTTACTTTTAAAATCAATGAAGCTTACAACGTGTATACCATATTTATATGGTTTATTAATGTACCTGTATAATAGGCGTATTTAGATTATTTGTTACGCAGGACAATCTTTGTTTGACAATCAATATGGTGAGTACGCGTATATAAATTCATTTTAACCAAAAGATAAGCAAAATAGACATAGATGGTATTGAAATAAACTTATAACTTGAAACTGTTCTTATTGTAAACCGAATTATCTTATTGTAACTGTTACAATAATATTATCGGAAGATTGTACTGCCGATTCGATGACAACGTATACGAATATGTTGTCAGCAAATAGGCGAATCGAGGTCGATTTGTATAAAACCCAAATAAGTATAGAATCAGGCTATGGTATTGTACTTAATGTACATACAAACTGAAGTAATACGCTCTACTACATTATTCAAGTATTAAACTCACACACTAACAAACAACTTGAACATAAACAAAAACTCCATATAAATTAGGCGTATTTGGATATTTTTACAGAAAAAATATATTATTGACTTGTAAAACTTAAAATTCCAAATATTCAGTTTGGTAAAACGTCTTACATTTAGGCTGATAGAGTTTTCCTAAACAGGCTATAAATAGATCTAAATTTAGTAGTAATTATCATATTTAATTCCTTGCATTTACGCAAAAATTACAACATAAACATTTATAAAAGTAAATTTATGTATACATATTCTGGTGAAAAGTTACCAGTATTGTAAACACAATTAATCAACCTCATACAAAAACGTAGTATCGACATACACATAAGAGAAAGCACGAACATTTTGAATATTCAAAAGCAATGTTAACTGGTCCTTATCCTGTATTGCTGATGGCAGGCTAAATAAACAGCGCAGTTTAAGAACTACAAAAAGTTTAATTGGCGGAAATGAACAGCGAGGCAGGCGTACTCACCACTAATTAAAGCTTACTGAGAAACATCAACATTATTTCGTTAATCATTCAGCTTCCATTGAATTAGCGACATTTTGAGGAAAATACGCAATGTTGTTTACGTATCGTATCGTATGTTATAAAAGATTTATTGGTTTAAATATTGACAATTATAATTGTTTTTATAATGTTTTATTTTAAAATTGGAACTTATACATTAAAGATAGGCAATAATGACACACTAACTAGATGTTTTTTTTGTTATTATTGGTGCTCAAGAGCGATTATTGCATAACCTAACAGTTTCAAAAAGGTCATTAAAATATAAACAATATATCCTTATTGACTTTTACATTAACCATTTATACAATTAGATATTTTTTCAAATATAATTTTATTTAAAGTGTTTTATATTGATATTTCATATCTCAACATAAGGCAAATAAAAAAGATTAATATTTAGATCAGGCAACATCACATCCACTTATCATCACTAGGGTTAAGCTCGAAGGAGAGACCAAGGCTAGCCCCATTTCCCAGATACAATGGCAGACTAAACACTGCCGACAAGAATTCTTTAACATTAAATCAAAATAACGAGAGATAAATGTAATACACACTAAACAAATTCTAAAACCCACGTAAACTCTAAATGGTGCAATAAACCACTTACAGATACAACAATCTAACGCATTATATTTAGATTTTACACATTGAATGCGATAAATATGAAATGTCTACAAACATATTCATGTATTCATTGGACGCAATACGGTAATATATCAAACGAGTTATAAGTTATAACTTATAACGATGAATTGCGAGCTAGATACTACTGTTAACATTAGACGATACATTAGCAACACGATTCCGTATTCAATTATCAATTAAGTTCACAGTGTAACGTTTCTTCACTTAGATTGATAAGATACATGAGCTAAGTTACTAGTGATCACTCAATAGTTACTTTTTTGCAAAGGGTAACTACGAATCACGGCAACTTACAACTACTTTAGAATTTTTCAAATGGTCATTTAGACTTATTTATTTATTTATTTTTAAAAGACTACTCTCGCGCTACAGTTAATTTCTTTGCTGCATGGGACTTTACAAATATTCAAGCAACTGATACAAAGAACACCCACACTTGAAACAACTATTGTGAATAACATTGTTTTTGGCTTATGCGATCGAGCCCCGACACTCGGCGCAGTGTCAGTACTGAGGCGACCAAGTGAGAAACTGAAGAGTTTTCTTCTGGAGAAGTAAATGCTCTTAATATATAGAACAATAAATACTCACATTTATATCACGTAACTACTCATATGTTACTTTCTGCAAAGTTTTACATAGTGTAATATATTCTGTCACACATTGTCCAACTCTTAAGCCATTGTATACTCACAGGCTAAGAGAGTGTGGCCGCTGAAGCCTTTCGTCATGCCCACAAACGGCAGAGTTATGTGGGGCGACGGCAGATAGTATTACTACTCCCATATCAACCATCGCCAATACATAAATGTACACAATACTCGTCCTATATATGTACCGCTAAGCATAGAAACGCATGTATTTGAAATCCTCCACATTCACGCCTATATATCCATTAAGTATTACATTAAAGGTGTACGACATCCACATTGCAGACGAAATATTTTGTCACGTAAAAGGTGCTCTATTACTGTCTACTAGGCGCATTTCTGGCCTTCAAGCTGCAGATACATCTAAACTTAAACCTGGGATTTAAGTTGCAACAAGGGCAGCTCGACTAAGGAAGTGTCTCTACACTAAAGGAACACTGCCAAACAACCTGGAATTCCAGGCCCTTATAGAGGACTTGATGCTATCTGCTATCATCCCTGTTGATAACAACAGTGATCTGTACCCTATGCCACTGGTACTTTTTTTAAATGTGCAATGCTAAAGTTTTATTTCAAGTATAGCCAACTTACGTAGACCATACTACAAAAGTGATGACATAACACCGAGGTGTGACGCTATTCGCTCAAAGCTAAACTCTAAATCCTTTCCTCGATATTGCTAAGGGTTAAATTGGGATCGAACCTTCAGAAAGCGATCCAATGCCCACATAAGATCCTCTCGCCAGCCAATAGAACGCCAGTATCTGCCTTATCAGCAGGCAGAAAAAGACGCCACTGACGAGGAATCATCACCCCGATCCACTCTCGATATATACCCTACGAAGTGCTGTGATGATGCCCAGCGGAATTGGCAATGATTTACAGAAGAATATCTGAATAAAGGACAAAGATATTGTCTGCAATGTCTCTATATCGTGTCGCCACCGTATCTCTTATTACAAAGGGGGCTAAATCAAACTAAGCAAAATGTAGCCTGTCATACAAATATATTAGCTAGTGCTTACGCCAGTATGTTGATCAAACTGGACTGGACAATAAAATAAACGGCGCGGGCTATCTAAGATATTGCGAAAGTTTCTTATGTGGGAAAATAAACCGTGTAGAGTTTATAAGCTGCTAGCGCGAAATGTCAGAGTGTCAGCGATACATAAAGTATACAGTGGAATACTTAGACTGGGTTACCTCTTTTTATGTTACGAGCAAATTTAAGATAAAAGCAAAACATTATGTAAATCCTATCAAGTTGTTTTGAGGTTGTCTTTTCAAACCTGGGTCTTGGTGTAAATATACAAATCTCTACTTAAACCAAAGCTATTAATAAAATCAAGACTGGCAAAGTGTACGTATTGTTCTTATGAAGCCAAACCCTTCATAAAAACAGAGATATGATTACCCAATGACATAGTATTTTGCAAGCATAACCCGTCTGATAGTAAGTTTTAATAATATTCTACCACATACACACAACACCATCTAGCCTAAACTAAGCAGAGCTTGTACTATGGGTACTAGACAATGGATAAACATACATATATACTTTTATTTTTACAAGCGCCCACATAGTATTTATCTACTATGTGGGTGCTTGAAACACTGGAACGATCACTCGTGTTTTGCCTACCTTACGCTTGGACTCGCTTTGCTGTCAGCACAAGTGATAGAAATCACACTAGTCTATGTACTGGAACCATACCATCTATTCCAGTAATATTGAAATCCTTCTCATAATTGAACGCAATATAAGATAGTTTGGCTGCGATTTTCTATAGCTGACTGTATACGATATGCCTATTTCCCTGAGCATAAGTATAAAAAGGTAGTACTTTTATACTACGCAGTACACAAATATGACTAAGCTATAACTACTTTTTTCAGTAACGAGCATAAGGTAAGGCACGTTCCTACTATTAAACGTACTCGACCTACAGATATTGAATACGAATCTGCAGATTATAATGTTTATATGAAATATTTCATATCACGTAACACATTATGTTGGACATTATTTATTTTGCCGAAACGACCACCTACTGAGTTCTGTTATGTCAGAAACTCCACCTCCACGTGTTATTGCTAACAATGTACTTATTTTGCGAGTTATTACTGTTTTGTATTATCGAAGGCGGTCTGTTAAGAGTACGCTGGTGACGAACTATTTGTTAAATATATAATATTTGTTACGTAGCATAAAACATTGTACAGCGAAGAATTTAGTAGGGCATGTCAGCGGTAGAAAAATAAATTTGGAAGTAATAATGAATGTATTAAGGGAAAACTATGGATAATAAGAATATAATATAGCGAATATATAATAGCGTTAAAAGAGGCGTACTATATGTTGTCTCTTTTCCACATTACACGGCTTTAAAAAGTTTGTAGTTAATATAAGTCAGTTTATTTTTTATATTTGTTATTACCTACAGTGCTTAAGATATAATTACTGGTTATGAATGGCTGTAAACCTGTCGTACATAAATCAATAACTGACATATCTATAAAATGATTGACTTGATTGTAATTAAAAATACATATACATAAATTATAAAATATAAAAATCTCGTAAAATACGATTGCGTCTATAATAATCTTGGCGTGAAAGAAACTTGGTACGGCTCTTAGGCTGCCTGTCATACAATCTCCGCTCCGCTTCAGTATGCAATCCTATTGGTTAATATTTCTCCGTTTCTTTACTCCGCAGCCTCGCTCCGCTTCAATGAACAGGCAGCCTTATTCTTATTTGAGATCTAGATGCAAAGTTGCTCCTGATATGTTTCCTGACATTAAGGTCGGCATTGTAATTTAAGTGATAATCTCGTCCCTTAGTGTTGGCGTACTAGTTTGGTCGAAATAATTGTGTGGTTCATATACATTTGCTATCTCTGGTTATTTATATACATATTCCTTTTTGTAAAGAGTTTTGTAATACAGGTATTTTGCCTAGTGCCAAAGTGGTCAGCACTTGCATAAGGAATCATTAAGAAAATCTAACTAATATTATAGAATGTATGTTTGTTACACTTTACGCCTTAACTACTCGACCGATCATCATGAAATTTTACATACACGTTGTCAGGGGTGCAAAAAAGGGCATAGGATACCATTCATTCAGAAAAAGTACTGTGTCCGAGGTATAGCAATTTATTGACAAAATCTAATTAAACGCAAGCAAAGCCGCGATCAAAATCTACTAATCACCAATCTACAATCTCACAAGTCTACTTATCCACTAAATATTTAAAGGGAAGCACGAAACAGATCAAATAAATATTTTTAATGAAAAATACACATGGTTCTTCACAATATAGTGTTGCTTAATATATAATAAAATATGGTAAAAAGTATACATATATAGTAAAAATGGTCATCGATAACGCGGACACGAATAAAAAGGGCTTGATGCAGATTTACAATAAATCCCTGTATGGTTTCAACAGCATCGTGTGATGCGGCGTGCCAATAAATGTTGTGGGAATGCCAAGAGAGTCTCGTGAAATTCTCATCAAATGTGTTTAAATGTTAAGGCTGAGCAACATTGAAGCGGCATTAGTAGTCAGTATGTGTATAATTGTTAAACAAAGAGGCTTGTTTAATTGGTAAAAACCAACAACAGAGAGCTTTTACCTCAAGGAATTGTACCAATACTTTATTTCCCAGAAAAAATCAAGTGTTAACCGCTCACGTTTTCTCGTACGACTTAACATAATGACCATAATAAACTAATTACCCACATCAAGGCTCTCATTATAGCCTCATAAAAGAACATAACTTCGCACCTTACGCCGCACTTTCGGAGAGACAAGCAATAAACCACTTAATTAAGATTAATTAGATGTGCCATAATTCGCGCTTACTTTCCGGTTGCAACATGCTCTTAATTCAGTTCGGTTAGGACGTAATCATATTGAAGAAAATTGAATACAAGAACAGCTACACTAATATATTAATTATTTAATAATGACTTTATCCACCACCTAAAACAGAGTTCACCAATTCCTTTTATTTGGGGTCCGTTCTTTTAGATAATATGACTGTCGCGTCCGTATGGTTTTAATGACGGTCCGCCATTTGGTGAACCCTGACCTTGTTCTTCTAAATCAGTTTTAGGCTCTGCTTTTCTATATATGTATAACCATAATAGTCTTTCCGTAGTCAAACATATACGTAAATCCTCTTACGTACTTTCGTAAAACAACAAAAAAATATTTTGTTTGTGAACTGTTGTTTCTAAATTCTTATACAAAGCCTGTTTTGCTATGTATTTATTATGTGATTGTATTATTGTTATATTTGTAAATAGACCATTCATAAATAAATGAATATGACTGAAGTAACGATGCGTTTAGCATATAACCTGTAGGTCGTCATTGTAACAAAAAACTGTCTCGAAAACAACCAATTTATTTTAAAATGAATCTTTTATATATTGGAAACTTAAACCTACATTACAATTTTCCTTGTGCGACAGCGCTATATGTGTTAACATATTAAGCTGACGCGGCCATTTAGCGGCCAGATACAAATGTTTTTCGAAGATATCTGGCATTCCAGCAATTGGAAAAACAAAATAGGTTTTCTTTTCCGTTACAATACGTCAGCGCAACCGCGGTTAATAACAAGTAGATCAAATAAAGATTTATTCAAATATGTTTTGTATAAATGTTTATTCATTTACACCCATATCTTGAGTCTAGATTGTCAGTATATTATTAAAATAACAGCTTTACAACACAAGAGTGAAGGTAGCCAGCGTTGTACCTCACACTTATAATTTCGATAAAACAAATTTGTGAAAGGTGGAAATTAATTGGCGACAACGTATTAATCTAAACTGTTTTATAATAGCTTATATGTACGTAATAACATATTATTTGTATACAATGTCGTAGGTTTTTTATGTTTCAAATAAATTGCAAAATAGATTTAGAGCTTACGTCACTGACTAGAGCAGGCAATGACGATAGTATATCTATATACCTAACTAGATGTGCCCACGATTTCACCCGCGTTTTGTAGTTACTGCGCCGCTCCCATGGGTCTGGTGTTATATAGCCTATATCATTCCTCGATCAATGCTTATTATATATAGAATAGCCTTATCCAACACTAAAATAATTTTTCAATTCGAACCAGTAGTTCCTGTGATTAGCTCGTTGAAACAAACAAACAAACATCATTAGTATAAATATTTACGTAAAACACCTGCCCAAATTAATGGAACATTTATACAGCTCATTTCTTGAACTAATATAAGTAGATACAAAAATTAGTTTCTGTCCGCGGCTCAGCCCGCGTTTATCCTACGGGATCGGATATTGAGATAGAAGTACTTCGTGTTATCCTACGGGATTCGATTTCGAAATAGAAAAACATTACACATCTCCAGTGATGTTATTTTAATATAGGGCATGGTATATCTTCGTGCCACTCAAATTCTTCCAACGGTTTACACTTAATTGAATAATGGTCAGTTTCAATAACCAAAACACGAATTGTTTTACCTATAGCCTGTTAATTTTTGACACATATTTTATAGAAAATATTATGTCAATATTTTGCTGTCCGTAGCTGAAACGACTAATTTCTTGAATAAAGATACCGGGCCTAGGTACCATCCAAACATAATTATATACCTAAATATACTGTCATAAAATTGTAAGGAAACTGTATCTATAAATGCGAGCACACTTCGTCCGATCTAAATCACTACCATAGAATAGAATAGAATAGAAATCTTTATTCGCTTGAGACATAGTATAGAAAATGGTGTTACAAGTTTTTAAGGTTCAAACACATCTCGCCCTCGGTAGACATGCGAAAATTATAATTTATATAATAATTTTACTAATTTTCGTCATTATTTATTATACTTATTTCTACACATTATAAAAACCAAGATATTAATAACATATATATACTTTTCTTTTATAGCTAATAAATTCTTTAATATTATATAAACTATTTTCTAGAATCATATACTAATAAATATCTATTACACTAGGGAAGGCGCAGCGGTAGTGAATGCGACGACTGTATATGAGAAATTCTTGAATTCGATTAAGGGGAGGCTAAGTATTGCTAGATTTTAATGCCATGAAATTCTAAACAGCAGCTGAAAGTCTGAGTAAATTCTATTACGTGGTACCTAACTCCTAAAGTTTTAGGTTTCCATTTCTCTATTTATTTATTTATTTATTTATTTATTTAATTATAACGGTTTGAACCAATTACAATAATTAAAATATACTTATGAATAAATTATGGAATAATCTATGGAAATGCCAGCGTAATTTTGAAATATAGGTATAAGATTATAGTCTAGTAAAATACATAAACATACGCCTATAACCCATGACTATATTTACGCCTACGTTTTCCAAGGGGGTAATAATATATAAAATACTTATATTTTATTATCCTTATTATACCAATAATTCTAATACCCGGGAATAACGAGGATGATGATAACATTACTGTGTGGTTGTGGAATTTAGGTATTACCAAAGTCAGCAGAGGCGTTAATGCCTGGCGCTCTCGACATAATTGTGTATACCTATATGTATACTTTTCCTTTACTTTTCCTAAAATGTAATAATATAACGATGGTATATATCGCTTAATATATTATTTTAATATTTCGGGGTTGTCAGACTCACTATAAAAATATATGTATTTATTTATGGACCATAATCATTAGCTAAGTTGTAGAGCTTTCATAAGTAGAGCGTATTATGGAAAACTACATTTTGCTCAAACTTTATTAGCTAGGCTGGACATGTATCTCCGCTTTCTGTTGTGTCCCTGCGGTGAGTAGCATTTTTAGGGTCGTTAAGAAGATGATGTGCTATCAACAAGGGAGTGGACAACTTGTTTCAATAGGCAGCACAACGATTCCTCTTTTGATGCAATGCAATGGCAATGCCCGACTTACGCTCTGGTGTTGAAAGTGGCACAACACACAGGCAACTGTCTTTCTTTGGTCGGATAGTATGCTCTTTACAATGTTGGTAATAAAAGAGGCACAATATTATATCCTTACTAAATACCCAGCCCAGTCCAGCCTTAATTAAATTACCCACTAACAAAATAAAGGAAATAAACACATTCCCATTTATCCTCATTCAATTAACAATTTCACGAATTGAATTCAAACGAGCGATAAATAAATTGTGTTCGAATCGATATCGCTCGGGGCATGATCGTTTCGCGAATCGACTCGCAACTCGCAACACGGTTACTCGACTAAAATAATATATTATACGCGCAACACCTTATTAGGGTGCCACCGTGGATTATAATTCACTTTTTTACGATTAAAAGCCTAAAGGTTTTTCTGAGAATGTTAAGTACGGAATAATGATGATTATTTATTTTTAATCCGATATTGACATTTAATCATTGTGAAATTGGACATTTGTAGTTTACATAAAGTTTAAATATTATTAACCCAAAAAGGAAAACTGCCAATAAAGTACCAAATTATTAGCTTAGTCTCTTTCAGGCATTTTATCTTGTTTTACTACTACTATTTTTATAGATATTAAATTTATAGCAATAATTGTCTATTTACCACCGTTTTGCTAAGACATGTCACAATATTTGGTTGGTAATTATAAAATAAATTACAAAGTAGCACCTTCTTAATCAAAGATTACCACCTCATATACAAAATGCATGCATGATAGAAACATGTACACCTATTCATAACTTAATGTCAACAGCCTCTGCGTTTGTGTATTTTGAATAGTAGGTAGGTACATATAAAACCTTCCCTAGGCTTCAAGCTAACTTCATCTATCATTTAACGGCAAGTATAACAATTTAATTACCGCATCACGAGATTGTCGCTAATATACAACCACCTCGTGACTACCAGTGTCCCAAGCTTTGCAGGTCTCCTATGTGATCCCCAGCAAGTTGTTCTGAGTGTGGGTGTTTTTTGTGGTCGTTATCTGAATGTTAGTATCCCTAGTTGGGACCTAAACCATAGCTGACCAAATTTGGGTGAAATATCTCTGCCTATCTCTTCCCTTATATAGGCGTGACACTGCAAGTAAAAAGAATAACTATTGATAAGCTGTATATATGTGTGTTCAGTTACAAGTTGTTTATAATGTAATAAGTACAAGAAAACACATACCAATTTCATTATTTCTATATAAAGAAATACAACATCATTCTTTAGATCAGCGTTTCGTTGAATCGACATGATTCTTAAATAATAAATTGTTTTCAAATTAACCGCAGGCATAACTGTTACGAGGATGGACTCAAATAATTGTAAATATCCACATAAGATGCAAATAGATTGCAGAAGATTATTATTTAAATCTTACTGTGGAAAGGCCAAGGTGACGTTTATTTTTATACCGAAAATAATCACAGTGCATTGAATACCGGATAATTCCATAAATACTTTGTCTTACACATATAGGTAGCTCCGAAGGCTCCTCTTCGGAGACATACTGCTCTACTCTATAAAATCATAGCTGGCGAAATATGCGTGTAATACATGACATTCAAACCCTAACTATTGTTTTATGTCCAATCCTGTCCTGTTTTGTTCTATAGTCTCTTAATACTGTTTTAATATCCGTCACAGAATGTAAAAGCAATGTGTGGAATCTCTTCTGGATTATGTTTTATTTGTATCTTACTGTCTTTATGTAATACTAGCTGACCCGCGCAACTTCATCTGCTTCACATAAGAGAATTTTCCCCGTTTTGGAAACATTTTTCATTGCTGCTCCGCTCCTATTAGTCGTAGCGTGATGTTATATAGCCTATAGCCTTCCTCGATAAATGGGCAATCCAACACTAAAATAATTTTTCAATTCGGACCAGTAGTTCCTAAGATTAGCGCGTTCAAACAAACAAACAAACAAATAAACAAACAAACGAACTCTTCAGCTTTATAATATTAATATAGATAACATCTGTTTGTTTCACAAAGAACAATAAATAAATAAAACGTAATAGAGAACGACCCTTTGCCTTATACATATGTATAAATATATAATATTATGCATGATCGCGTTAATACCCGTTACGAATTATGTATAATAATAATAAAATTCTATCACATACACACAACACCATCTAGCCCAAACTAAGCAGAGCTTGTACTATGGGTACTAGACAATCGATAAACATACATATAATATACTATTTATTTATACATACTTATTATACATAGAAACATGCACACAAATGTTTGACTTGTGCGATCGAACCCGCGAACTCAGGCGTGGCAGTCGGTTACACTGACCACTACGCCATCGAGGCCGACAAACATATACCTATATATGCAATGCTAAAGTTTAAGAGTTACCTTCGCGTTATATCTTACAGTTTCTGACTCCGTGACGCTACTAAGAATTTTTTATAGAAAAACTAAATATCACTTTAACCGACCCGGAAATAATATACCGAGGTCTCATGCAGAGCAGTCACATACTACCGCTGATATATCGGTAAAGCTCCTTAGCTTAAGATTTATATAGTACACACGGCTACACATCAAGTTAGACACCTATATACGCATAACTAAGCTACATACAAAATAGAGAATTGTCGGAAAGGGACAGTGCATAGTGGTTTGAATGTAATGGTAAGGATAGAGCTTAACAAAAATATAACGCTCTCTCTCGCACGATTCGCAGCGTTTCACTTCTAATAGTTCAAAGTCCAAACAGTCTAGGTTGATGTGTCGCTGTGTGTACATTTTTCACAGCATTACGAAATTAAATATTGAAGGCAAGGCTTAAATACAAACCGCCACTCACACCGTGGTGCGGGGGCGCAGGCGCACATTAATTACACCCAATTACATTTGAACCAGTTTTTATTTATACGGTGTAAATGATGTAATTACTACGTCAACATAAAATATTTTGATGACTGAGTAATAGAACTAATTACATTAATTAAGGCTTTCTAAAACGACCTTAATCGATCTTAGATTATCTTATTTTAAACGTAATTTGTTTTAATGTTTAAGTTGATAAATATTCAAATTCTCCAATAAATAAATGTAACTTTCTTGTATTTTTGTTCACTTCTAATAGTTCTAATATTTGAAGTATTGACTGACTCGCTGGTTCTGTGGTATAAAATTGCGCTTAGTCTAACCACGTGCGATATATGCTCATATCGGTAAAATTTATATTAACTTTATTTATTAGAAAATTCTTAGTAGCAGGATGAAATCTAAAATGTCCCCGGCTACTATAGAAGCAAATGTATTCCTGAACTATAACTGGCAAAATTTCACTCACACATCGCAAGTTCTGTTCTACAATTGACTAATAGAATAAATTGGTAGCGTCGTAACTACTATCCGTGGCTCACAAGATATTTAATATATTTATGTATATTTAAAATTATATAAAAGATAGGTCAGGACAGGACTATCTAGTATGAAACATTGGCATTTTGTTAGTCTTAGTCGTTTATCGGCGTTAATCTTTTAATCGTTATTATTAATTCTATCTGCAATCAGATATCCAAATTATTTATTTACAGACTGACCCAAAAAATAACTTTTATTATAGCCATATAAAAATATTAAGTTCGCCGTATTTTAAAATAAAAAAAACAGCGTTCTCTTAACCTTTTCGTGTTGAGGAATTAACAAACAAGTACGTTAGTTTTATTTTTAATAAAAAAATCAGCTCACATGACATGGAGAAAGTAAGTTACGCAGCACTTAAAGTTCATTTCAATCGTAAAATTAAATGAACACAACATTGACATTTTAAATGTCATTTTGTATCGTAAAAGCTTTAAAATTTCGGATTAAAGGTGCCCAATTATCTTTTACAACATATTAATTACTTTTAAGACTTCATTTTGAGCTTATTACGTTCAATTTACGAAAATAAAAGGATTTTATTGATATACTTCTGTCTGCGGCTGACACCTTATTATCGGAGTTGACTTAATCTGGCTTTAAGTTAATAAAGTATTTTTGTATATTGAAAGTAGTTTTAGAAGATACCTTTAGGCACTTGCAGACAATATTGGCTGATAATTCTAAATCTACAGATATTTGTTATTTGTCTTTCTTTGATGAAATTTCAGAATGAAACTGTTACGACTGATGCCGATCATTTTGGATTCAATTTGAATCTAAATCATCTTTTAGAATTTTTTACCTACAACTTAACAATAAAATACAATGTCAAAAGCAGTAACGTTCATAAAGAACAAATGCCACAATTGACATTAGAAGGACAAATACTCCATAAAAGGGTACAAAGACAACAACCAAAGACCACCCACAACATAGTAATAAACATCAATCAATCTATCAAAAACCTCTTAAACAAACAGTTTAAACAAATAAGCACTTCATTACAACCTTCTTTCAAACTATTTACACCACCATTAACCAAATAACTACCGGATAAATACTCTAGTTTTTATTGACCGGTAACGGTACATGCCCCGAGGCGGTATTACTTTTAAACAACAGTATACATTACCTTATCGGTACTCAAATACATTACACTAATTAATTTTGGGTAACACGCATTCATCATTGGACTCTTAACAACCGAAATTATGTACTTGAATTCATGTATTGGTTCCGTAAGAATAATTATCGGTAATAGTTTAATTGGTGGTTGGATTTGCGTGTCTTTTGAAAGATCGTGCACTGGATTTATGGGTGTGACGAGCTTTGAACGTATGAAGTGGACATTATTCCCACGTAGGTGGTCGAATATGTACTCATGTTGTTAAAATTTATGTGATTTTTAAGTCTCTCCTTGTCACTCCTGCAATGGCAAGATATGTGGTTTACCCCAGTAAATAATTATGATCATCATAAATGAAGTATTGCATCAATTACACTACTAGCAATACTACATTACTTTGTGACTGCATCGTTGAGTATAAAAAAGGGTGGGCCAAATAGAATTTCGTTCTTTGTATGAGCTTAACTATCTCTGAACTCATCTTGATTGACACAATTATTTCAAATCTGATTAATTAATTAAGAATACTGATGTGCTTGCATCAAGAAAATCTTTGCTCCATTTGCTAGCAACATAATTATTTTAAGATATTTTCGACGTCCAAAAGAGTCAGTTATCGCTGTAAAAGTAATAACGTTATAAAGGAACCCCAAACATCAAATATTCAGTCAGTTCAACAACTCTTTAGACAGAGTGACACGGACCTGTAAGTTGGCACACTAATAAATGCTTGTAACAAGAACATTTATATAATTGCTCATACTTCCAAGATGGGCGATAACTGCCACCTGCTATTCGTCTTAATCTGCTCCAATCACTGGCTAGTATTAACTATCCGTCATAGTAAACGATTATATCGTAATGATTACGATGTAATGGACTACCTTAAAATCATTAACTTTGGTTTACTGGTAAAAAATACTACGGTGAAATAATAAGTATCAATAAGAGTTCATGTCTGATAGATTAGGTGACTATTTTTACGTTTCCAAGTTACTCATCCTAACAAAGTTTCTAATTATAAGACATTTTTCCTGATTAAAGTTAACTATAATAATTATTTTTGAAGGCGTAACTAGTCTGAATGAGCCTTTAATATCAAAAATATTAATGTAAATGTAATGATATTGTATTCTTAATAATAGAGGGCCATCTCATGACCTCTACTGGACACATTTTCAAAAGCCGTTTTGCTACTTAAAACTGCCTAATAACACTTTGCCTGACCCGAGAATCGAAGTCAGGCTCTCGCGATCGTACCTAAACATAAGCGCGATCTCATGCCACGGGACCGCGCCTGTATACACATAGTCATAGACATCGCTTTTTTAATTTCTTTTTAAAAAGTTTACCAGTCTTGCATACAATATCCGTATTTATTTTTTAATGCCAGAATTCCCTCAGCAACCATTCCGTACCCACATTACAATCAAATAAATAAATCTGCAAATTGTCGAGCTAAAAAACTGGCCACATTTCACCACATAGCTAACGTTACCAAAACAAGACGGCACGTATCACTGCGGCCAATAAAAATAGGGCTACCAAGAAAATCTCATAATATAACCAGTTGAAATGGTTACTAGCTACTCAATTTGACTGCAAAGATGGAGTAGGGACAAACACACGGGACAAAAGATTTTATGGTCCGCAAATTGTTGTTTCCCACCTAGGTGTCGTTGATGTCCATGACACAGGAATTATGCCCAGTGCAGGAGATGTCTTTTTAAAGCGTAAGTGTAAACCGATTCTCCGTTGCATGTTGTGGATTCAATGCTTGCAAGAACGTTTATGTAATTTGTAATTTATTTGGTCCAAAAGTGGTCCATATATATGTAATATGTCGAAGATATGCAATATTATATGTACTACCATTCTTTCGAACCTTAAGCCAAATAGAATAAGATAAGTCATAGCGTTTATCTTTTTAACAACCAGCTTAAGGCACTGGTTGTAAGAAAAATTATTGTAGCCTACCAATTTGTCTACAGACAATTAGATTGATTTTAGAGTTTTATAAAATACTAGCTGCCCGGACAGACTTCGTTCTGTCAAAAGTAATTTTATTTTTTTTACTTTATCACTATTGTGTATGGGGTATGACAAATAGATAGTAGCCGATTCTCAGACCTACTAAATATGCATATAAAATTTCATAAAAATCGGTCGAGCCGTTTCGGAGGAGTATGTTAACTAACATTGTGACGCGAGAATTTTATATATAAGATGAACTAAGTTCATCGTTCAACACTTTTCAGTACCAATTCCTGAACGTCCTATCATTCCGTTTTAAAATGAATTATAATGGATACTGAAATTAGTGCTTAAAAGTCACTATGATTCCCTACGTTCAATTCTACTTCATTTATATTCTTAAGCTCAAAGTGCCAGGCCTTATAGGTATTTCGTCAGTGATCTTGTAAGTGCATAAAGAAAGCTCAAAGAAACATTGTTGTCAACCCTAAGCGCCAACAAGATCACAAAGCCAGGACAACGTAACAAATCACTCGCGACTCGTATAACCATAAGAGCTCGCATGGGAAAAAACATTCCACGCTTGATCAACGTCTGTATCGATACTATAAATTCTTGACGAAAACTGCCTGCTCAATACGGAATGTTGTGGCGAAATGGGAATTGAGGATTTGACAATTTTACATTGCAAATGGCGAAAACGGGAGATCGGACCTTGTGGCGCACCCTGGGGGAGGCTTATGTCCAGCAGTGGACTGCAATATGCTGAAATGATGATGATGATGATGACATTGCAAATTTACTTCGCCTATAGGCGATTCTTTGATGCAGAACTGCACGGCTAGGACCACTAGATAGTCTTGCCACTACGCCGAATATTGCCAGTTTAGTTCCGACACAGAGCAAAAATTTGTGTCATCCATAGATAGTTATTCCGAGCCTGGGTGTTCTTTGTATCCGTAGTCTAAATGTCTGTAAAGATCCACGCGACACAAGAATTAATTCTAGACTGGCAGAGGTTATTAGTCATCTAAGGGAAAAAATCCGTGAAAAGCTTTGCAGAAACTTCAACGAATATACGATGCGATGAACTGTTATAGGATTAGAGTTTCATTTGTAACGATGCCATTATTTGCGACCAAAATGCAAATTCGTTGACGCTTATTCATAGTAAATAAAGTGTAGGCAATTTCGCTAGAACATTCACAACTAGCTAATTCATTGTTATATCCAACTGCACTACATGTATAGAGTACGATTACAATACCTGAGCCTCGCCAGCTATTGGCTGTGGTTATAACCGCATACTACAGTAATTTCCTAAGGCTTTATTGTCTCAATCTACCAAAGCCTCTTTACTCACGACTACAGTAAACAATCACGCTACTGGTCTAATCTCGATCTCATAACTTCTTTAGCCTCGCCCATAGCAAAGAAATATACAATTACATTGTTACTACGTATATACGATAAGCCTGTAATTATTATTCACGATACATATATTATTTACGAGTGTACATAACCTTATTATTCGTACTGTAAGCCGCAAAGCCTACGCGAAACTATTCGTATTTATAATCGACCATATTAATTGATCATTTGATAGTGGACCAGAGTTATGACTATGTTTTATTAAGTAAGTGGGTTGATCGTGTCTCGCTTATTTAAATACAAATTATATTCTGTCAAGCCAAATAAGATACCTGATTTAGAAGCGCTGTTGTTACTTTTCATAATTATTTTGACAGGTGATCCTTAAAAATGTAATTAATTAACATTGCCGCTGCGAAGGCCTGTTGCAATTTTTGTTGGGCTACATACGTTTAATAGATACAATTGATTTCACAAGGTGAAAATAACCTATATCATTTATTTAATTACCTATATCATTTACATTTTTGACAAAAAAGTAACGATTGTAGGTTGAGGGCAAAATGCACAAGTTAAGATAGTTGCATGAATTGTATGTCATACAATTGATTTGATTTTACACTGTTCTATTGTGGTGGAGCATAAGAGAAAAAGTAGAACATCATATAGATTTGCTAGTCGACCTCTACAAAGCTGCTGACTTGTTGAGCATACGACAGCTATACATTAAAAATGCGGTCATCCAGATGCATAAGTCGGTCCTGAATTCCCCTGATTATAAGGTTATGTTAAGTGCAAGAGTTTTCAAGATTCCCATCACAAAATGCAAGACTACGTTTGCCAAAAGGTTTAAAAAGTACTTGTACCCCTACTTATATAATAAAATAGTAAAACATTGCGATCTTAAGCACAGCAGTATGCGGGAAGTCCATGTTAGAGTTAAATTTTTTATAGCCAGCCTAAATTACCACGACACGGAACAACTTCTTAAAACCATTATTTAAATGTACCGTTCTAGACGTTCTTCAATCCTTTATAAAACTTATCCACTCATTTACACACACACATAGATACACACACACATAGATACACACACTCCATACCTCACACACTATCATAAATATTCACCATAACTAACCCAAACATCCTTTCACTCACACCCCTCTCACATCTATTTATTCATGCATATTAGTTATTTGTAATAGTTAAGTTCTAGGTATATGACAATCCGTATAGTTTGATGGCCACGACACAGGCTGTGCCTAGTGTGGCTGTCACAGTAAATGTTAATATATGTGTAACTTAACTGAAATAAACATTATTATTATTATTATTATTATTATTATTTTATTTATGCTAGTAACTTGTGCATATAGCCCAGTGAAGCTAACATTATGCACAAGCTTCAGCAGGCTCCTAAAATTATTTAATTTTATAAATAATCAATAATGAAGCACATGTATATTAATACGAGCACACAGAACGATTGATACGCGTACTTAAGATGCGTTACCACATGCTAGTATTTTATGTCTCACAAAAAGCGTTTGCTCTTCATACCTTGTAGAGTATCTGCGAGTAGCCGTCGTAACCATACTTTTACAGTGCTTACACAAAAAACAAACAACATTCAGACTTCAAAAACTATTTCTTACTTACTAATTTAATCCGAGAATAAGGTTCATACTCTAAGCGTGGTGGTAAATGATACTCTCTGCTTTAGTTGGATAAAGTCAAATATATTTAATTATTAATTAGCTTTTGCCCACGACTTCATACGCGTGGAATTTGGAAGTATGTACCTACTACTATAATTGCCCATACTACATTTTTCTTTCTGAAGCTAATACACGCACATAAAGCATAATAAGGTAGAAATATCTTATGTTTAACTATTTCTTGTTGCTAATGCTTCTAGGCAGCATATCAATCATAAATTATTATTAATATTAGACTTCTAGGCGGCATATCAAAATGATATATGCACCAGATTCTAAGTTAGACCTCCAACAATACAACTGAGAAAACAGCATTCAATTTTGTGTAGTAGTTTTTGCATGACGCACGAACAAACATACAGACAGACAATAATTCGAATAACAATTGTTTTAGCTTTTGTAGCTCTTATAAAGACTCCTCACATTATTTTTGCCTTAAATATCTCCTACGTACAGACTACGACCAGATTCATAACATGACAAAAAATAGTATTTACTTCGTATAACGATAATTGGCCGAATCTGGTTGACCTTAAAGTCAATGCCTATACAGAATAGCTAAGCTAGGAAGCACGATAGTTGGACTAATAAATAACTCGAAACTCTAGAAGATGCATTGTCACGTTATCTACCAAACGTTGTGTGTTCAATATTGTGTTCAATATTGTATTGAATAATTGATAACGAGTAAGTACGAGGAACATAAATCATCAGTAAATAAACAATACAAACTGTTGGTAGTATCACTTAAATTTATTACTAGTCTTGTCTTACGACAAAAATGTGTAACACGATTTAGCAATATTGTCTGTTCGATGTGAGAAAGTTTACAATTTACTTTGAATCGTCTAAATTCATCAATTAGCAAGAAATTAAATGCAACGTTATAAGCATTGTGTGCGGTCCTCGAAGTCCGAGCGATGGATAAGTTTAAAATGGCGTCAAGATTATTATATGATTCTAAACATCTAAGTGAAAAGATAACTTAGACGAACATACAGTGTATATACTCAAAGCTATATCCATACGTACATTACACTGACATGTCGCCGTCTATAGTACCCTAAATAGGGATGAGCTCCTACGAGGCACATTTAGAAACTCCGCGCTGCTATTGAACATATCGTACAATGGAATCTAACCAATAACACCACCCTTCCGCCTTAGGAATGGGATTTAAGACCTCACAATTGGCCACAAGATCGCAAGATTATAGCACGGGGTAGCGATGTGCACAATTTCATTCAAAATTGACAACACAGTTTTGTACAATGCGCAAACATAAGTGCGCATTGTGCCAAACTGACTTCGAATTAAAATTCGAATGTTATAATATGCATCACTACCAAAGATCTAACGTGACAGTTATGTATTCGGCAGCAATACAATGCAAATGTATTTTCTTACTATAATTTACTATATGGGAAGCAACATAATTGTAGCATAATTGAATACGTCAATTATGTATCATTTTCTCATTTATTGAGTCCCGACACACAGCAAATATAACAATGGAACATAACTCATTACTCTATTACGTCACTGGTCAGAAAAAATGATAATAGCACCACTTCGAGTGCACTTATTGTTAAAATACGTAGCTCATTGATATGATACTTTCACTAATTGTTTTTAACTAAATGACGTAGCAATTACGCAAAGGAAAAGCTTAAGCAATAATCGCATCATCCAATTCTCGTTATAAAAATAGATTTAGTCTAATAATCTATTAATTTTAATTAGTTTATTTAACAAACTAAATAGTCTAGCCAAGATCATAATATAATTAAGAAGAGTTGGGTGGGTAATCCGACGGTGTTTGTTTTTTCACAATTATTTAATTACAATGGATTTGCGCCACGTAGCGCCTAATTCGATTCAATATGTTCTTACATACTTTAAAATGCAGCAACGAATACAACACATGTACATATATAACGGAGGATTCACGGGGAAACTAAGATATTAGTTGTCTCCAACAACCAACGTCTTAGTCTCTCCGTGAACATGGCTGCTGAAAAACAACCAACTACTCGGTGTAAGTGTAAAATTAAAACTAAATTGTTTTAAAATTTGAATAGCTTAAATAGAAGTAAATAGTGTTAACAATAGTTTGAATTTTAAAATTATGTAGTCTTAATGGTAAAAAAACGCGATAAAATCCGTATAATGTAGCTTAATTTCAATTTACAACATTCGCGTAAACGTAAGACAATATTCTATAACATGTGTACTTAAAACACCGTTAAAACAAACTCCGCCTCACGTTAATGCTGCCCAAACGTGGAGTCGAAATCCCGCCCATACAATTTAATATTCATTCAAGCTACATAAATTCTAACAATTTGTCTTGAGCCTTTTTAGACGTATTTACTACTGCGCCGTAGTTGGATAATTTTAGCCTATATTGTTGCCTTATATGCAATGCTGATAGCATTATTTTGTAATTTTTAAATGTGGAATTTTAATTGTTACTACGCGAGTCTTTGTTGGGTTTCAACATTATGCTAGAAGATAAATGTGTAAACTGTTTTGCAATGGCAAATCACAGTTTACACAGACGACTTGTATTAAATACACTTAATTTAATGAAATTAAATGTATTTAAAACAAGTCGTCTTAACATATAACACATAAGAGGGTAACTGCAACTCTAAATGTAAACGAGGAAGCGAGATACGGTTTGGGTTTTGAACAGACTTTACTAACTATTAAAAAAATATATACATATATTACCCCTGTATATCCTGACCAACTGCCAGCATCATTTCTCAGTATGAAATGCCAGCATGGTACCGTCTTATCACCTATTACGCAGGACCTAAATTCATAGTAAGCGAAATGTAAGCAAAGCACCTCTGCCTACGTCTTCGGGGATTTTAGGATGGGACTATATGTATATATATATGTGAGATGTTTTTTATTTAATACGGTCATATTCACAGCTATCTTTATGACACTATTTCATCACCACGAGCCTTAAATCATTGCCAAAATACAATATTTCGCCACGAAACCATTCAACGAATATCATATAATATAACGTGAGAAATTATATATCGATAGCGATCTTCATGCTTCACCGTAAAGGCCAAAAAACGTTTCGCTAATTAACGTAGTGGACATCGAATAAATTGGAGATAGTGCCTTACGAATTCAGATGTTTTCGACAATTGACCTCTTTAAGGAGTGTTCACACTTATCGATGCATTGATCTGACCATATCGTGCGAACGGTTTTTCAATCATCCGTGCTTCGTCAGAGGTTGACGTATTGGTTTTTTAGGTTCAGGTTGTCATACTTTTGTGAAAGTGAAAATGCCTTTACAGTGGTATGAGTAAGTACACCTTATCAATCTTACCACAGTATAATAATAATTTCAACAGTGAGTTATTTTTTAATCTTAAATAATTCAGACTGTTTTACACTTGTGAATTTATTGTGCTTGTTTCTTATAATCAACTGGAGTTATGAAGCAACTTTCGTATAGTAATATTATTGCAAATATAAATTTATCTTTTCAGCTGTACACTGAAAATTAAACATTTTTTTTTTTAATTGAGTTCTTTTAGATAGCAAAATAACAAGTTGTTGCAGTTTTAGTTAGAAAAATATTATAAAGCACTCGTGTATGCTGTACCTCTATTTGCGTAATTATATCTAATGTTATAATAATTAAGGCAATATCAGGCTAATTAATATTGATGTAGCAAGAAATAAAATAAATTATTTTATTAATAGGTACATACAAAGCTTAAATTATATGACTTTATATTAACGTATTGAAATGTTACTAATTTAACGGATTTTATCGCGGATTTCGACGTTTCAGTTTCCAGCGCTTATCGAAAGGTTGCCGATATTTTATTGCATCTGTGGTAAAAGGCTCAATTTCTTTGTTGAATTTACAACTAAACTTACACAAATCTTTTATACTGAGCTTACCTTACTGATTCACCTACATAAGCTTATATACGCAGCACTTTTCAACTAAAGTAATTCCAAATATATATTTTCATATTTACGCAAGTTAGACAGGAGGACAGTATACTAGTAACCTACCCCGGACTTAACTGCTTCAAGTAATAAGCGTTCAGAAATCTTTAAAGATAATCAGAACTTTATTCCCTTGAGGTATGGTTGCTTTTCGCTTGCTGTATACAATTTAGTCGTTTATGCATCGATAAGTTGTATGTTCACCCTTATTCATTAGTTCTCAGTAAGCAGTAACGCACTCGTGTAAGTTAATTATTGATTCGTCGTATTTATTACATTCGATATATTTTTTCTTGAACATCGCAGTGGGCGACCGATCGGCATCTTAAGGCTAAATGTGTCGGAATCTCATACGACTAGTGGAAATATATTAATTGTTGGTAATTTCTAGGTATTTGCTTTTTGTTTGAATGTGGACGACATGGATACCACAGGCGCCAAGCATTCGTAGGAGCTTAAGCGATGAAATGTGGTCACCATACTGGTAATTTTTTAGAGATATAAAGCGCAGTGATGAGGATTCTTTGCTAGTAGATATGACATTAAGCAATAATAATAAATGTTTTAGTTTTTAATCATATGAAAGCATGCTTTCTATTCATTGGCCATTTAACGCGTGATATTACAGCTGTATTTATGTTGTGAGGAGACAGTGCAGAAGTTTAAGTAGATACTGAATCCTATGTAAGGTGACCAATAGGTCACCTAGGTGGTCAAGTAGCTATGTAAGAAGAAGTAAGTAATTCCTGTCCAAGTGGGTCTACTTAGATACTTCTCACATACACACGGCATACATTTTCAGGCTCCGTGGATGCAACTTACTATACTTACCAACAATTAGGTGCCAAAGAATTCTCTACCTAGTTTTTAGTATAGAACTAAACATTTGCTCGTTATTTCGCGACGAAAAAATTATATGTAAATTAAATGACAATAATTATTTTATAAAATAATCTACTAACTACTAAACACGTGCAACAGGGGACCAACCACTACCTGAGATTTGACAAACCACAGATTCTCGCTAAAGAATACCGATTGCTACCAAAGATGCTTTGCGAGGCTATTGAAATTAAAAAATATCCTAATTTTAATAGAGAAGATGGTGGGAATGTACCACCATCTTGGGATCCAGTAATTCAAATAGACAAACCCAAAAGAAGCAAACCACAGCTAGACTTAATGATACTCTGAGCTCATTCTGCGTAAATAGAAACACCAATGATTAAAGTATGTTCGGGTACTTTAAAATAACTACACTGGAACATTGAGACAACTACCATCTTAGTCTCCCCGTGACCAGGGCTGCTGAAAAGCAACCGAAACGTCGGGGAAAGTGTAAACTGAAATATAAATAGTTTTAATAGTTGTAATAATTTAATTAGCTTAAAAATTTGTAAAGTTTAATAGTAGTAGTAGTGTAACAGTTTTCAAAATTATGTAGTAAGGTGTCAAATAAACAATGCGATAAAATCCGTATATGTATGTCTTATGTGGGGGCCAGTCAGTGCAGACCGGCGATACTTCGACGCAGTGGGATCTTTTGTGTCGACACTCTCCCAATAACGACTGCCATAGATGTTCATGGCAGCCGGGCCCGACGGCTTAACGTGCTCTCCAAGACACGGCGCACGCGATAATTGTCAATCAATACGCACATAGAAATTAAACTACTATATACGGATTTTATCGCGTTGTTTATCTGACACTTTATTACATAATTTTGAAAACTGTTACACTACTTTTACTTTTAAAATTTTCTAATTTTAAGCTAATTAAATTTATATTAAAACTATTAAAACTATTTAGATTTAATTTAATTTTACACTTTCTCCGACGTTTCGGTTGCTTTTCAGCAGCCATGGTCACGGGAAGACTGACCCCGTTTAATTTCATTTAATAATATTCGCGTAAACAGAAGACAATATTAAATACGCACATAATTTCAGAGAGTCATATAACTTCCGAAAGTCAGAGGTGCGTGACGTGGGTTCGAACCCGAGACCCTCTGCATTGCAGTCTGTTGGTCTCCCGACTGAGCTATCGCTAAATCCGTATATATATAAGACAATATTAAATAATTATTTTACATAGACTCAGCAGTCTTCGTAAAAATAATAACAAACACGCATGAGAATAAACAACAATAAAAATAGTAGGATAATGTTTTTAATAAATAAAACATAACTCCGGGCAGATGCAAGAGAAATATCAGCAAACACCATTTACTACCTAATTAACTTTTTAAAATTACATCAACTGAATTCACAAGCATCAAATAAACAAAATATACAGCTATAAATCTTCCACAACCGCACCTAGTACAAAACTAATGGTAACAAGCTACATGCTACATAACCTTTTCAAAATGTCAGCCCGAGCTCAATACGAAAACAGCCTGTACGTAAATATCAGAACTACTTTCAATACAATGACGAGAATTTTAACGAAGACATCTCCGATTCTTTCAAGATCATATCGGATATGTGACTAGGGATGGCATATTGCAAAAAATAAGTCGGATATTTGTGCCTAATAATTATATTAAAGATAATGTACTTACACTTATTTATCTTGTCTTAAGAATTATATCGATAAAAAAAAACGAGCACAAAGAACGTGTTAGTCTCAGAACAAATATTTGTTATTCATAAAAACTACTACTACGTAGATGAAGCTCAAAAATCCTGGCCGATCAAACAAAACATATCTTTTCAAACCTCTCTAATCCCTAAAGAACTGACCAAACAGCTCTTTTGGTAACACTCGCAATTGCCACCCCTATTTGTATGAGTATATTGTGTGTACCCCTATTTTATATACGTTGATAAAGTTCAGTAACGGCTTACCATCAGACTTAATTACCATTTAAGTGGTTAAAACATTTATACTTAAGTCCCACGTACCTAATAATAAACAAGATAAATCTGATTGTAACTTAACCATTGTCACGAGACTTACTAGGTATGTCAACTAATAAAAAAGTCATCCCTTTGGCCTATAGAAAATCTTTTTAGCCAAAAATTATTGCATTATAATCACTTGAATACTCGGATCAAACTCGGTGCGTTGGCAGCCCTACATTTACACACATATACACCAGACACTCGTATGTAAGAAGGAATAAGGTACTTGAGTAAAATGTTGCAAGTTTTTGAACCGCGCGAGCCGATATCCCACTGTGCCTTTCGTAAATCTTCGGAATTGGGAATAAATCAAGTGGTTGACGGTACTTATTTTTAATTTTTCCCTTATTTGGTGCGTCAGTCGATTAGAATCGAATGTATGTGGAACTTCGCGAACCTATTTAAACATAATGTTAATATATTCCGCATTTTCTACTGTGTAGCCATCATCATTCAACACATTGATTTAGCTAGCATATACTAACATTTCCTAGTTAACTTAAGACTTTAGTAAATTAATATTTATTAATTTATTGTATAATTAATTAGGTGTCCGCCGCGATTTTAACTACCTTTACGATTACTTGCCCCTTTCCCCCTCCCCCCGTGGCTTGTGACGCGATGTTATATATCCTGTTACTTTTGGATAACATGGTTATCTATTGTTTAAAGAATAATTTATATGAGCCAGCAGATTTTGTCTTTTTTCATTACAAGCAAAAATACAAATATTTCCTTTTTATAATAATAATAATAATAATTGCCCTCTGCTGCTGGCTTGTATGCCTATGGTGGCTATTCAGGGGGCCCATCTAGTGAGTTGACGAGTCGCCCATTGCATTGATGCTATTAGAGTATTCAGAGCAGACGCCGTTTTTCATCCATAGTTACCAATATACCAGTCCATCAAACACCCATAACCATAGCCCATATATTAGAATCCATACGTAGCAATAGTCCTACGGTTGCTGCTGCGGCTAATGCCGCAGTAGACGTTCCATCCCACCTTTGATTAAAACTCTCGAAGGGCCTCTTCACGTTGGACCCATGTCTCCGTGTAAGCCTCCCTAAGGGCCGGGTATTTTCTTAACGTATTAGGGAAATACCCGTGAAAGAGAAACAAATAATAATACATTGTTATTCAATAAATAAAAGTCTTTACAAAACACATTACAGGCTACTTATTGTATTAAATTCACATTAAAACTATATTTAATCTAAAGGAAAATATTTACAATTTAAATATTGGAAACAAAAAGACTTGTTTATGAAGTCTGTTTTTACATTGCATTACCTGAATTAGATCAGAGATATAATATTCGTGTAGAGTATGGATAAGTAACAAATGGTTTAAAGGTCATTGTCATTTCTTATCAGTAACATAAGGTCTGTTTGCGAGTCAATTTTAATTTATAAGTTTGACAAAAGGAGACAATATTATGGGCTTCTCTTGTCAATAATAATTACCCAGAGGTTTGTTCTAAAAGTCAGATATTAGCTGATTATGATATGAATTTAGATTCAACAAGCAGACATTATTAAATGCGTTGCATCTATTACTGATCTTTCTTTCTTTCAAAACATTAGTAACTCAAAAAACTCAAAAGCTTACTAAAATCTTATTACTGCAATCGCGATAGCAATTTACCTAACGTAAAATTTGTAAAATACTTTAATAGTGGCAATTATTTACACATAAAATATTAAAGACATATTAATGCGATCCATTTTAATTAAGGACAAGAGCATGAACTACTTCAATCATACTTAATTCTCAGAGACGAACATTAAACAGAATTGTTAGGAGATTTACTTCGTTTGTAGCTCAGCTTTTAATGATACTACTTCTTGATTTGATTAGTTCCTAGCAATCTACAAAAATTATAAATATGTAAGTTTGTGAAGTTGTTTGGATATTTGTTACCCATCCACACGTCAACAGATCAACAGATTTGGATGAAATTAAGCACACACATAGACCATGATCTGGATTAACCCTTTCTCGCTTTCTTAATAGACAAGACAGGAAACCTATTGTTATGTTCATATGTTATACATCGGACGGGGAACCTGTTAACATAATTATATTTATCCCAGTACGTGTTAACGTAGGATTATCAGGCGAAGCCGCATACAGTAGCTAGCTAGTACATAATATCCGTAAATAAAACAGCTTAACATACTTTTAATGTTTTCTGCAATTCTAATGCATGCACTGCAGGACACAGTCGTTAAATATGAGAAACATTTATAATTACATGGACTATACAACCAACTTAATAAATGTACGGAAAATATAAAGCACCTTGATTAAAAGCGTTACCTTAGTTGGTTAATTAAGTTTAATATAAGCACTCAGCTTTGTTGTGTAATTAACCTAAATTAATCTAGTTAAGTGTTAGCCAACTATAAATTTGTTCTTAGTTACGAATAAACTATTGGCGAAGTAGTGCTGGGCGTAAAAGTTAAGGCATACGCACTTGTTGATCGTCACGACTTGGATTTTCAGAGTAGATTTGTAATAGGATCGCCTTTTGTATGATTTTACATTTTTGTTCAATTTGCTTTTATAAGATTACATGTAATTTGGATTTCCAAATATACATATATATATATATATATATATACTCCTTAATCTAAGATTTTCTAACTCTTTTTACAATGTTAAAATATATTAAGCTTTTATCTAGAGTAACTTATGCATTAAGCGAAATTAAAATATAATAAATTTACTACATAATGTAATGATGAATTGTATGTGACGCGTATACTGCTGAATCGTGAAAGATGTACAGTTGGTCTTTACAAGCTCCAACGGGAGAAAAAATTATAGTGAATTGATTTAGTAAATGTAACTTAGGTTAGTAAAAGGACTTTTCCCTGGATAAAAATGTCGCAAACTGTGTGCATAATTACATAAAGATCGGTTGAGTAGTTAAGGCGTGTAATAATAACAAACGAAAAAACTCATATTCGCATTTATAATATTAGTTACGATTAGGATATTCAGATTACAAGATGATGCCATTAGCTACTTAGGCTAATTGTTTAGAGTCCATAAATAAACTTTGTTACGAGTGAGTTCACACCGATAGTGCAATGAGTAGGGATTGAAACGTCCTGAGCCTCTTGATTGCAAGTCCTTATTAATTAGGCTACCACCAATTTACTTTCCTATGCCCTATTCTTTCTTTTTCTGTTTTTGTGGATTTATTGGGTAGTAAGATAAATCTTCTGACAGAAATGAACGAACACAAATACAAATATATACAAAGTATGACTTATGAACGTCATGGGGGCACACAATTAATTAATATTCTATAATAATATTCTATCACATACACACAACACCATGTACTATGGGTACTAGACAATGGATAAACATACATATAAACTGTTTTTTTTTGTAAGTACATACATATTATATATAGAAACACCCAGACCAAGACAAACATGCATGTTCATGCACACAAATGTTTGACTTGTGCGGGAATCGAACCCGCGACCTCAGGCGTGGCAGTCGGTTACACTAACCACTACGCCATCGAGGCCGCCCATTAAAACTAACTTATACCTCAAATATTATAAAACAGAAATAAAAAAGAAAAGGATCCTATTTTTAGTTCTAGTATCTATTAATTAATCTTATTTTGCTATTCAGCCTATATTATTCTGGAATACGTCTCCTCGCAGAATCAGGATGTCTACTAATCGGGATAGATTCAAGGCTATATTGCATCATCTCGGCAGCAAGGTGTTGGCGGAATCGTTTAAATATGAATTGGCCTGGTATCCTTTTAATTTATGCATAAGTATATTTATTTATACTAACATTAACTTGTTCTAAAGATTTATCCTATCGGTAATGTATATTTTCTTGGCATGAACATAACCTATGTGTTTGAAAGATCCATAAACTGTATCTATGCTAAAATATGAAAGAAAACAAACGTAATATTGTCTTACGTTTACGCAAATGTTATACATTGAAATTAAACGACTTCATACGGATTATGTCACTTTTTTAATTTATAACACTTTTATAACATAACTATTTAAATTAATTAAACCTATTTATATTAAAGTTCTCACTTTTCCCCGACGCGACGTTTCGGTTACTTTACAGCAGCCATGTTATGTTCACAGGGAGAATAACGAACAAACACACTTTCACATTAACAATATTAAGCTAAGTGTTTGTATATTTTTACATGCTAATCTTAGGAACAACCAGTTCGATAAAGAATTACTTTTGCATTTGACAGTCCTTTTATTGAGGTATGAGAGATGCTAAATAATATCACACTGCAATGCAGTTACCATAAACGTCATTACACACGTGTAAAACTTTATGATACAGCTAATATATGTACTTATATAATATCATATTTAAAACGGTAAAATAATAAAAATGAAGTCAAAATGATATAGAAATTTCCAAAAATTTCAGACTAGGTTTTGCCGGCGACTTCGCTCATGTCAATACGTTTTTCTGGATAAAAGGTTCACTGTGTCCTTTCATGTACCCCTGTCAACGTGTAAGCGAAATTCTATGATGATCGGTTGAGTAGTTAAAGCTTTAAAGAGTACCAATCAAACTCACATTCGCATTTATAATATTAGTTAAGATTCGTACACCAATCGCACAAATATAAGAATACCATTAAATTACGCAATATACACCACTTGTTAAACCAAAATGGATAAGTATAAACACACAATAAGTAATTTCCCTGTAGGTTTCATTTTTGGTCAAGATTGTTTTAATGGCGCCAAAAGCGGTGGCTCATATATGCATAACATGCATTTAACTTATTAATAAATATTTGTATAATAAGCTGTACCACAGAATAATACCCTTTTTTATAAAACGAGTAAGTATCATAACTTTACATCTTGGTGATTCATTAAAGATCAGCTTCCATATGATGCTGTGTTATCGTACAGAAACATAACCTTACAATTAAATAACTAACCCAAGATTTGTAGAATATTGCTCTCTACATACAAACAAACATAGACTACCGCGTTGACATAGCGTTTCTTTTTTTTAAAGGCAACGGTCTAGGAATATTTCCTGTGTTGCGACGGCAACGGACACAAAGAACATCCAGACTCTGAACAACAATTTAGATTATTAAGTAATGAGTAGTTAAAAAAAAGAATGATACACTAAGGTCTGTGCCCAGAAGTGATATAGTCAATAAACAGAGCTGGTAGTATTATTATAGATTAACATAAAAGGGATTAAAAAAATTGAGAGGAGAGGAACCCGCCGCGCACCCTTGGATTGCGAATTATTTTTACGAATGAGTCTCATTCGTTGCCAAACGGCCTTGAAGGTGCCTCGCGCTAAGGCGAAACACGTGTCCACGCATATTTTGTGTTCGAAGCGAAATACTGCAAGTTATAGTACGCCCGGGTCCCACGACGTGGCTATCCCCATCCAGAGGAGTTCGGTATTGCCAACCTTTTTCTATTGCAATAGTTGGGGTGGACAATCCGAGGGTGCCTGGCGGGTTCCTCTCTTCCCAATTATTATCGATTTAGCGGCAATCGATAATAACGACTAATTCGATTCAATATATTAAGGGGACTGTTTTTTAAAGTGTTGTCAACGTTAGGTTGTCTCCCATATACATTGTTACAAGCGTCCAAAGGCTACGGTAACCGTTGACCGGTGAGCCTTCTTGTTTCTCACCTTGGTTATATAAAAAAGGAACGAAATACCAGTCCGATACCAAGCTACTGCCGCGTGTTATACATTTGACACCTAATATGGCCGAGCGGTCGTTATAAATCATATCTATGTGACAAATGACACTCCCTATAACCATTTTATGATATTAGTACATTCAAGAGCGCTGTTCACGACTTTCTCCGCAACATACTCGACTAATAGGGTAGGCAGACATTTTGGAAAATGTATAAACTCAAAATTATTCTGTATTGACGCTAGCACGGTTAAGCTGCAATTACAGACTTTGAAGTGTTATACCTATAATATTCTAAAAAAGGTAGGAATAGGTGTGCTAGACTACTATTATATGATGCCTGCTATATTTTATGTCATTCGCAAATCTACATATATAATACTAGCCCTGTATTACACTGTCCCATTGCTGGGCACGGGCCTCTTCTCAATGTGAGAAGGGTTAGGCTATAGTCCACCACGCTGGCCCAATGCGGGTTGGCAGAGTTCACATATCTTCAAGAATATTATGGACAACTTTGGAACATACAGGTTTCCTCACGATGTTTTCCTTCACCGTTAAAGTACGCGATAATTAACTATTTAATACGCACATAACTTCGAAAAGTCAAAGGTGCGTGCTTTGGGATCGAACTCGAGACCTCTGTGTGGCAGTCCAACGGTCTCCCACTAGGCTATCGCTGCATATATCTATATGAATCTACATAATAATATAAATGAAAATAAGAATTTTCAATAATTACGTTTTGAATATAAAGTCTTGTTTTGTCTCTTTATAGCTCGTTGAGTTAATATTTATTTAACATAGCGTAAATAAGCCAAATAATGAAACAATATATTTTAAACTACATTAATATTACTAATTATAATTTAGTATAATCAGTCAATTTTATTCTTATTATTCTTTTAATAAGAATGAAATCATACTTTTATATTATATAAATATCTATCTAATCCTAGTCAAATAGTCTCTTTTTAAAAACAAAACGCCCTCCAAATAAAGTACATCTCGAAATATATTAAAACCACTCAAGAGTAAATCAAAATAAATTTACAAAACGGGTCAAATTATACTTTAAATAATTCACGAGCGTAAAAATTGTAAACAAGCCTTGTACCTTAAGGAAAACCGCATAAAAACGTTTATGTAAAATGTACTGTATATTCATCGCCCGGAGCAACTCTTGCACATTGTTAAGTTTGACGTCAACACTGCACTGAACTCAATAACAGTAACCTCTTTAAGCAACCATCAGGAATGCGTATGGTCCAGATTTTATTTATGTGTAGATGTTTATCAGTCTGAAATCCGAAGTATCTGTCGCCTACCATGAAACATAAATGCCGCAGTTTCGGACCGATTTTACGTATTACTCATACTAAGTATTTGGTGCAGGTAACGTTTCGATTTTGACAAAACACTACTATGATGTATACTATGATAACGGAGAAGTGACTTTGAAAGAAACTTCAGTCAGCCCGAAATTTTATGGTTGGCCTACAGATTTTATTATGAATAATCTTGAGGTGAAAATTATTTCTTGTTAGGGAACACCGTGTAAGCATAATTTAGACTCTAAATTCTCACATACATACATAAAATTATACCACTCTATCTGATCAAAGTAAAATGCTATTGGCGTATACCAGGGTACCTTCAAGGCGGGCGTGCAGCTATTAAAAAAGGAATAACAAATTAAAACCAATGTAACTTTGCCTGTCTTAAGAACTGATTACAAAACCTTACTGTATCACGTTTGTTCGCAATCTTATGCCATGGGAGCAGAGAGATAATTTTCCTATCTATACATTTTAGTATGTATACAGAACGTTCAAAGAAGATGGAACAGTATTTTAAACATCCGAAGACTCAAGTCTTTGACAACTACGCAAAGGTTACGTGTTCCACTTGTTTTACCTCGCATGTTCCACAAACAGACAGACAGACAGCTCTCATTGACAGACAAACATATCTTCTCACGTCTTGCATATTATTTGTGTGATTGGCTGTCTTATGTTTTCCAGTGCAGACTTAAATGTATCGTTGCTTCTTTACAACATAAAAGTGAATAGTTAATAAAAGAAAATAATTTAAAAATATAATATATATTTTATTAAAAATAGCATTCGTTGGCAAATGTCACGTTATTTTTAATAAAGTAGATATAGACATTTTCCTGTAAAAAGGATAAATTTAAAAAAGCAATATTTAGTCTAGTATAGTATAATTTAGTTTACTATTATATAGATGTAATTTAGTTTAGTATTATATAGTTGTAATTTAGTTTAGTATTATATAGTTGTAATTTAGTTTAGTATTATATAGTTGTAATTTAGTTTAGTATTATATAGTTGTAATTTAGTTTAGTATTATATAGTTGTAATTTAGTTTACTATTATATAGATGTAATTTAGTTTAGTATTATATAGTTGTAATTTAGTTTACTATTATATAGATGTAATTTAGTTTAGTATTATATAGTTGTAATTTAGTTTAGTATTATATAGTTGTAATTTAGTTTAGTATTATATAGTTGTAATTTAGTTTACTATTATATAGATGTAATTTAGTTTAGTATTATATAGTTGTAATTTAGTTTAGTATTATATAGTTGTAATTTAGTTTAGTATTATATAGTTTTAATTTAGTGTAGTTTATATAACTAAGAAATTAAATTTTATCCTTACATGTATGTACACTTTAGCTGCTCACGTTTAATCTACAAACATACACAGATATATTTATATGAATGTTTCATGTAAATGCTTAGTATGTATTTTAGTTGGTTAGTCTTATTAAATTTTAGAAATACATTTATTATCTAAACTGGGTTCTAAAGTAATAATGATACTTTAAGATGTAACGAATTATATTAAAAAATAAAGAGCTTTTTATTTATATCTTAACATTTCAGATTGGGCCATCCACGCACACTTGAGAGTGAAATGAGAGTGGGATGTTTGAGTAGTAAGAAATAATTTGAGTGGGTGAGTGCGTATTTTTCTTATGCCTATTTAAAGGATGAATAGTTGACCATTAAATCATCTGTATGCAATTAGGTTTAATTTGAGGGTACAATAACTAAGCATTGCACCTGCTTACCACTGATGAATAACATATACCTAGGTGCTACGAACCATGAGAACAAAATAGATATATATATATGCCAAAGACTGCAATAAAAAAGAATTCAACCGAACTCATAAATAATGCATCGCGAAGGTACACGAAATGATAAAATCGACATCACCGCTCGCATTCAATACGCCCAGATTCATTGTTTCATCTCTCATACAATACAAAACAATGTTCGCTGATTTAATCCGCCCATACACAAATAAACACGGATGTTTTTATGCCCTTTTCGTGTTAGAAGAATTAAAAAAACATTGTTACTAATATTAATGTGATATATTAAACTTATTTATTGATGAAATATACAAATTAATTGTCGTTTCATACAAACTTCCGCAATTAAAATATGTCTCTGGCATTTGAAGGGCGTCAGTCTGATTTATATGGTCCATCTTATCCTTGAATAATATATATATATATATATATATATATATACAGGTTGTGGCGTAAATAATGGATAACCCTGAAACTGTCGACTGGCCAGATTATCATCTATCATTTATCCCACTTATATCACCATATGCCCATGGATGACCAAATTATTGATATTTTTGATATTTTAAATAACGTACTTACTCATACAAAATCAGCTGCTTAAATACTTTTTGGCAATAAACAAATTTTTATTTATTTTATTTATTATATATATATATATATATAATAAAGTAAAATAATTTTTTTTATTGATATTTATATTCTTTGCATATAACATAAAGTGTATGTCTGTTTGTCCGTTCATCACCTGGGAATCACTGGCCTGTTTAATCCTATTTTTTTAGTATAGCAATACGTAATATTAGATTTTTTTGTTTCCAGATGTTAGTAGTAACAGTCTCTAGAAATTTGCCGAGTGGATGGCAATAAAGTCACCTTATATTATGTAAGACTTAAAACATACCTAGCATAAAATGGGAACAACAAACCTTCACCTAGACCTTCCTAAACACACACATAGGATTTAAAATACAGCGAGTCAAATATGTAAAACATACCACTGCCTACCCTTCCATGGACATACCGGTGTGAGTCAATTATGCACGTAACACAATTCAATATTACAATTTCCCAATTACATACTGCACAGCTGCCTTTTGTCAAGACAAAGCCTATTATTCCACGCAACGTGCACATAAATAAATGGCCTGGCAATTGCTACATGACTTCGAATTGGTTACTGTGAGCTATTTCCACTTAAAGTCAGTCCGATCTATGATAACAGTAACTGTACCATGTAATATGCACTGACGGGATCTGTGAAGCATTCAAATTGTGGCAGCTGCCATGCGTAACTGTTTTCACACTCGGTTTGGACGTCGGTTTTATGAAAGGAGATTTCTTAATTCGAGTTGTATTTTCAAGAGATTATATCTAGTGAGTTGACGTCGCGAGAGGATTTAATATATTGTGATAAGATTTTAGAAGACGTTTTTGGCAGGTTGTGTTTTCTTTACTTATTTCATTTAAAAGTTTCGTCCAGCTTATAATATATATTATAATATTTTAGTGTGGTGTATATTTAGAAGGCTAAAATAAAAAAGTGATTGCGTCATCTATAACTATTAGAAAAGTTGTTACTTAAATCTCTTGGATAAAGCTCGATACAATGTTTTGTTCATTGTGTCTACTTTCCTTATAATTTTAATTTAATTTTAATGAATATTAAAATTATTAACTTAATTATACAAATAATAATGGAGACTTGCCAACCATAGTAACTTACTTAATTTGATAAATAAAAATATAATTGGCAATTATAGTAATGTTATAAAACACGTGTGCTTTACGTTTAAAGTCAGAGTGAAAATAAAATATTACTTTAATTTATGACGCCTATCATCATTATGTGACATTAAACTAATCTTAAGAACAAAAATTAAACTCAGGACATTGCTAAAAATTTTGAAGTATAAGCTGTGCAGAAATGTAATGCAAAAGCTAACTCTTTAAGATTTTACGATATTTAAACAGATTTACTAAAGCATCCCTGAAAATCCAGCATCCATTTCTATATAAAATACTTCCAATACTTTTGTTGTAATACAATCTAACCCCACTATTAAAACCCACATGCACAAACACAACCCGAGGGCAATAAACATAAGTTTTGAAAGCTCACGCACTCAACATTACGTACTAATACTGCACTAAATAAAATCATGTAAGTGTCCAGCTCAATGGCCAACCCATTAATTCTGCATATGATTTATACCAGCCGAGTGTACCGTGTACCTCGGCATTCACAACACGTGAGCATTTTCGCAGAGATGTTATTGGGTCAAGATAAGTAATTATACAAGAGTACTAACAGATTAGAAGCCTTTTACTGGTATTGAGGATAAATTTAACGCAAGTAAATATGTATGTTTTACATTATTTTGTACTTATTTGTTTCTGTAATCTGAAACGGTAAGTAATAAAACATGCTATTATTGTATACTAGACTTTCAACGCAGCTTCACTCGAAAATAGTACTTTTTCTGGATGAAGGGCACTTTATGCCCTTTTCTGTACCCCTTATAATGTGTATGCAAAATTTCATAATGATCGGTCGAGTAGTTAAGGCGTGAAAGCGTAACAAAAAAACAAACAAAATCACACTCGCATTTTAAATATTAGTAAGGATTAGTTAGGACTTCCTGTTAACCACGTTGACACGTTTTTAGTTCGAAAAACTCTTATACAACAGCTTTGTCCGTCCGTCTGTTATACAACTTTCAACTCAAGAACCGTAAGAGCTAGAGACTCAGCATAGTCGATATACCCCGAAATTACTATGACCTTTGACCTCTGACCTCAAGGTCACGTGGTATCACGTGACCTTTGCATATTACTTGAACAATTTTTTCGAACTCTAAGATTTACGGCAATTCATTGCCGTTTCTCACTTGTTCTTAAGCGAAATGGATTTTTATAACAAACTTGGTTAATGTATAATAACAAAGATTATTGAAAAGATAAGATTTGCAATACACAAAAGTATACAATAAAGTATAAATAGTAAAGGATTGATTTATAAAGTGCAAATTAATCAACTCAAAGAGATAAGGTAAATAAAAACTCCAAATTATGAAACATTTTGATCGTCCACGTGTTTTTGCTACGTTCTTAATGTATTTGATATATAATTGAGATGCAAAATTAATACCTAGTCGACTCTAATCTTATCCAATATAGAAAGAAATAAAAATAGTTTTATTTGTATCACCTTATCACAATACAATAAAATATAAATATGTACAGAACAGCATAGTATAATGACCAAATTAAGTACCTGCATCAGCTAATGTTACAGTAATATCCACTCTTTTTTTCAACAAACGGGCTTCTTCTCCCTTAGCCTTTATTATTCCCAAGTCACTTGGGGTCGGCTTTTCTAGTCTAACCGGATTTGACTGGATATCCGTTTGTACACGGAGCGGCTGCCACCTGATCTCCGCAACCCAAAGGCTAACGATACCCTAAGGCTAGACCACTGTCAGGATATTAGAGGGTACTGATTTTCCCAATAACGACTGGCATAGATGTTCATGGCAGCCGGGACCGACGGCTTAACGTGCTCTCCGAGGCACGGAGCAGGCGATAATTGTCAATCAATACGCACATAATTTCGAAAAGTCATATATCTTCCGAAAGTCAGAGGTGCGCGACGTGGGTTCGAACCCTAGACCCTCTGCATTGCAGTCTGTTGGTCTCCCCACTGAGCTATCGCTGCCAACAAACTCCAACAAACATGCAATAGTAAATAATAACTTTCTTTCATTAGCTTACGGGATTTACTAGCTTGCATGTAAGATAAGATAACGAAGCTACGTGTAAATCGTTCAATATTGACCTAGGAGGTACTGATGCTTGAATGTCTTAACTGAATTGAATTGAAGAATATATGTATGTAAGTTTTTATAACACAACAATGAATACAGTAAGAAACAAAGGAGAAAAACAACAGCCAACCACGAACTGACTGCACGCATGGTGTAGTGGTTTAAGGAGCCGCCTCGCCACTGCCAATGCGCCCACTGTCGTGGATTCGATTCCCAAACAGGACAAAACATTGTGTGACCCATAAATAATGCTCTGAAGAGTTATTCCACCTTATCCCGCCCTCCCGTTTCCTATCCAGAACAATACGTGCTGGCCTCAGATGCCATCCTTACACGGTAGAGTCGACTAGAGTGAGTACCAACAAGTTTGGATCCTCATACTTCTGCTGAACGATCAAGGCATGGAATTCTCCGCCAAGGCACGTGTTTCCTTCGTCATGCAATCCTGGGTCCTTTAAACAGGGCATGAAAAAGCACCTTTTCAGGCCGTCAAAGTAGAGATCCCAACATCGCCTCGGCTGCTATGAGGCCACTGCTCTTAGACCACACGACTGCTTACGATCAGGATGACAGTGGTCATTTCGAAGAGCAAAATAAAAAAAAATTGTTGTCTTTCTTTGTGTCCGTTGTTTGGATGTTCGGAAGTTGAAATAAAAATAAAAAGCAATCGAAATATTTTCTTTAAATGAGATGTGTGATGAAGGCCTTCATCAACATTGATATAACGGACACAAAGAACACTCTATCTCCCTCCAGTATCAACTATTGATCAGACAACTGGTTTAAATTGAAGTCAAACTACTTTGTACGGATTTTGTCGCGGTTTATTTTAAACACCATTATTTAAATTGAATATAAAGTAGTTTAATTTCAATGTGCAACATTCGCGTGAGCGTTAAATAATATTAAGTAGTTTTAATGTTTGTAAAGGCGCGCGTAGTGCATAGTGCAAGATTTATTTTATATTTCAAGTATGGTGTAAATTTTCATGCCATAGGTATCATATTATATAAATAGACAAAAACAGATTAGTACCTTTTTCTCTACTGCTTATCAACCGATTTTCTTTTTTTTTGGTTTGTTGCTGTTGACGAACGAGTGTAAAAGAGTAGAATATTTAATGGTTAAATGTTGCCTCAGTTATTAAATAATAATTATGTTTAAATTTCGACCAACGCACGAACACTAAACAGATATCAGTTAAAATTATTACAAAAAAAAATAATGTAAAAGGAAGTTACATCCAAATTTCTTAATTCTTAAGACAAATTACAAATATGTCTACAATCAATTTGAACTATCAAGCATGTCGTATCGTATGTAATTAGAGAGTCATAATACAAAATTACAGTCAATTAGCAAGACAAATGTCACAGCGTTTGTGAAGCAATTAATCTGCAAAAACCAAGAGCGATGCTACGAGCGAGATTATAATTATTAATACTCTAGTTGTGGATCTGGATAAGCTTTAGAGTTTACATACTTTCGGGCAGTTTTTCTTGTAGATTGAATAGTTGCTGCAGCAATATAGAGAAAATCCCTTAGGCTCAGTCCCTATATCAAGAAACTAGTCGTTTTAAGTACAAAAAGATAAACTTACTTAGACAATTTTTTCATACAATACCTGTGTCAAAAATTTACTGTTCGAGAAAAATCTCTAGGAACCGTTTCTTTTATAATGAAACGAGTCATTTACGGACAGTCAAGTTATTGACATATTTTTCATAAAATATGCGTCAAAATGAACTGTCCGTAAGTAAGAGACTCGCTTTTTTAATTTAAGAAATCTGGCTTTAGTCCGAGACTTAAGTATCTCCGTAACGCGACGTTCAGGCAATACACAGAACCGCAGAACTGTCTTGCTGATCTTAAGAAGTAAGTATTTAAATCGTTAAAAGTTACTTTTCAATCCATTAGTTATGTTTTACCATTAGTCTTCATTGTTGCCTATAGTTGCAATCGCCGCGCCGTTCAACAATGTTTTGTAAACTATTTTACAAATTTAGTATAGACTCTTTTAAATCAAATCAAAATTTATTTATTAACCATTGCATAAATGTAAGAAATAAGTTACTTCTTTTGTTGATTCACTTGATATTATTATTTAATAGTATGTATTCACAATATGGCACGAATTACCGCCACGCTTAAAAGGGTGGAGCTCAGTGTTATTTTTCTCAAACGTAAAGGCTTGTTTTTCATGCTGACAAAGGGTCAAATAAGTACTCTGGCTGATAATAATCGGTTTCCGTAATCAATTCACGCTTGACGTATACCAATAGCGTGTTTACTAACTCTACATAAAAGAACTCGTAGTTATATCAATCGCGTATACCTATGTACGTTTTTCTAGTCCTACTGCTGCATCACAGATTATCATTAAAAGCTTAAATACCCACTCTACTATCAAATAAATATATCACAAGAATAATTCGCTGCATTATTTTGCTGTGTGGATAATGTGTATTGTATTATAACTTATTTTATTTAAAACATTTTATAGTTTTACTTAACCGACGGCGACGTTTCGGTTGCTTTATAGCAGTTATAGTTACGGAGTCATAAAGCTTGTGTTATCTTAATGCGTTGATCTATGTAAACTGAAATAAATCACCGAGCCTCCCCGTCGTAATAGTTGCTGCAAAGCAAGTGAAAGTCGGGTTAAGTGCAAACACGCAAATTTGTAACTAAAAAAATCTTAAATACTAAATTTAATGTTTTGAGCTACAGCGTCCCGCCGCGGCCGCCGGCGCCAGAGCGCCGCCTCGCTCAATTGATTTTGACCAAACCTAGGACAACAATACGCTGCTCTTTCAGATTACAAACCAACGATTTGTCCAGCACAAGAATGTTTGTTCTATGTGAAGACCGGACCCACAACACTCGCCGCAGCGTAAAGACGTTATTACCTACCACTTAAATCATTGTTCCAGTCAAAGTTTTAGTTATTAGCATTTTTGGCAACGTGAATTCTCTTTAGCGATACGTTCTCATTAGGAAACGAGTACTGTAAAGCTTCTGAAACTCATATAAAACTCAACACCTCTTACATCATGTGTACATGTGCTTACCACGTTTCGCGGGTGTTTATGTTGGTACGATACCACCATATTTATTCATTGTATATTTACTAATGTGACGTAAATGAAAACGTGTAAAACAGACAAGATATGCGATATGAATTAGAACGGTCTCGTGCTTTGTAGATTTTATCAATAATATCGATCTGCCAGTTTCAATATTGACAACACGGAAAGTGCAGTAGTGGCCTCGCTACTGTCAATGTACCACATAGTGGGTTCTATCCCCATAAAGGACAAAAATTGGAATGTTCCATTAATGGTTTTGTAGAGTCATCTACAGTGGTAAAAGGTATCTACAATTATGACATTCAATGGTCATTCAAATTGTAACGTAAAAATATTCGCAATTTTAAGAAAACAACTACGACTTAGTTACTTCTCATTTATTACATAAGAACCTGGCTCATGAAGAATAGAATCAACACACATTTGAATTATGTATGTACTTTTGAAACACTATAGTTAACATTAGATGTAGAAAAGTTTTCCAACATAGTACACCTGCACATATTTATTATAATAAGATACGTTATTTTCATTTAGATCACAAAGTAACACTTATAAACGACAAAATGCTAGAGGCAGATTGCTTCGTCTATATTCTGACAGCTAAGCATTTAGCTATAAAAAAGATGAGAACTCTTACTCTCAAATCCGAGCACCACTATGAAGGTACTATCACTCTACAAAAGACTGCAGCTAAACGTTATGTTGTGTTCCTACAATAGAATGGTTTACAGTCTACTGTCCGCAGTGTCTCCTTCCACGTCAGCAGAAGTCGTATAATATACGACCCTTGCAGTTACAGAACCTCGAGAAATCCTATTTTGTGCGGTGAAGAAAGCTCGAGTTAGTAAGCTTGGTACTGACTTTGCTAACAACTATAGGTTACGGTAACCGTCTACGATCAGGCGCACTGTTTGGTTCTTAGCCACCTATGTTATATAAAATAGGCGTGAGCAGTCGGTGTTTATACGAAGAACAAAACATTGTGATATCCACAAATCAGTAGTTACGCGACAAAATGATATTTCTATCTTTTATTCTCAAAAACATTTTGTTCAAACAAGATACAGCTGTTTGAATTCTACGAATTCTTATTTTTTTTTTGAATTTTTTTATGTTTTTTTTTTTTTTTTTTTTATGAAATGATTAGATACTTTTAAAAATGGAGTTTGATGAATTATATAAATTCAGCAGCCTGAATCAATTCTAGCATGGTCTTATACTCTTACAAAGTTTCATTACAATCAGTTGAGCAATTCAAAATATTATATTGCTGTATATACAGCAAAACTAACAGACACAGAAATAAAAATAAATCTTTGATTTTGTTGCATTTAAAAACCACCTGCGGTTAATAAAACCATTCGTCTCAATTCTACAGATGGACAATACGATTTTATTTCCTTATAATATTAATATAGGTGTAAGTACAGATGAGTTAAAAACTGTTATCAATAAGTAGGTACAGTAAGCTTTTTTACAGCGCTTGATATTATTCAAAGCGTAACCACGTCTAAATTAAAATAGAATATTTTCTTATCTGTGTATTAAAAAGCCATTCATCTAATTCACACTCGACAATCGAACGAGTTTCAATACCGATGCATCGATAAACGAGATGTGGAATCGATAAACCGTTCTGGCAATTAACGTCACTGGGTGCGTGAAGATCGATACAAAGATTACTTCAATCAAATCAAATCATTCTCGAAATTGGACAGGCTTTGGCCCTGTGCACACAAAAAAATTTTGTTTGTTTGCTACTTACGCCTATGAGGCAGAAGTGGTATGTCTACTTTTCGCCAGCTGTTTTTAGGTTCCACGTAATATGGTACCAGGCTTTTGCCATCTATCGGCCACATTTCCTGTCTCCGTGATGTTAATGAGAATTTAATTTTAGATAAACGTAACAATAATAACAGTTTGCTTTATCCGAGAATTCGGCACATTACAATCTGTCGAAAAAACAGGACACCATTAAGGTATGTCTGTTTGTTAAACATAAACAAACAGACTTAACTACTAAATTACTCAACACGATCTACGAACCAAACTTGCTTATCCCCGAAGATTTTTGCATAGGTGTATCACACTCACATTTTGCCAGCTATATTTAGATATCACAAAATTACGAGCGAACCCATTTTACTTACTATAGTAAAGTCCTAAAATTCTTGTCAGATAAAACTATTCCATGTTTTTCCCGGGAATCGACCTACGGACCAAATGATCAGACGTTTCGCAAGCGGTCGCACTAAACAATAAAGCAGTCAATAAAATGTTTTTTAAAATTTGCTTTCGGAATCAATACAACAAATTAGATGCTTGATAAAGTAACGGTATTTTAATTAACGATAAGAAATAAATTACATGTATCAAATTGTCAACTCACAAAATATATAATAAATAAAGGTTTCATTTGCAGCAATAAATTAATATTTGTGCATGATATGAGCCGTTAGTTTGACGAAATTATGGCAATAAATAGCGCAACTTCTGCCGCCGGCTAAAAGTTATTCACATAACACAAACTTACATAACGTCAATCCTAATTAAAGTAACACAATACCACCACAGATTATACACTGACACACGATCCGATAATTAACGATCACTGTCAATATCGAATCGATGGACATCAACTCGAATCATACACATCACTAAAATCGAAAATTAAATTTCGAATTCGATTATCGCGTAAATTGAAGGCGTGTAAACCGTTCACGGGTTGTTCAACTACTGGCGGAGTAATGTAGGTAGTGTTGTTACTTGCACGACTCGCCCCACAGCCTGAACCGATGTATTAATTCATGATTTGAGATAACTCGAGATGTTGAGACGGGACGTGTGACGTTTTTTAGCGAATAGGGACGTGACACGTGACAGAACGCCTTATTTATGTCATGTTATAAACATAACTGTATATCGATGCTTGATCGATGGTGGTAATTAGTTCTCGATTGACATGATGTCGATGCGATCATTCATGACCAATATTTAGCATTTCCGACAAGCGATTTGGATGAAGTTGTTGTTGTAAAGGCCTAGTGCTGTCAATAATTCTTTATAGTTGGCATTTTAACAAGGCGCAATTCAAACTAGTTTTAGGATTAATAAAATTGTCTGAGCAAAGATTGTAAAAAAGTTTGTGGTTGTTTGTTTCGATATGATTGTCTTCATGGTCCTGCAGCATTCGTTCCTGCTTATGTCTGTAGGATTGTGTGACCCTGGGTTTGGTTCTTGAGCCAAGGAAAGTATTCTTTAGTTTTTGTTAAGAATATCTAAATAGTAAAACATTATTTAAATATGTGCCTAGCAGACTTATAAAAATGATACAGTCACCGCGGGACCTAAGTATAGCTCACTAAATGTCGGTCCTAAAGTCCGGGGCAGGCCTAAACTGTTAATGTCTGTCTCGATGACGCAGCGGTGTTGTGATGCCTCCGGTTTGCTTACTGGATCCGCAAAGTTTTATAAGATTTAACTGTCAGAGATTTTCAAATTTCTAATAGCAAGACGAAGGTTGGACCTGTGCCTAGTAGACGTCCAAATGCTTTCCCTGTATTACGTGGAAACTAAAATAATGGTTGGCTAAGTGTGAATTTAATACATCCCTACTTACCACTACAGTAATTGAGCGTCAGTCTATGTATGTATGATAATTATAAAACTTTCTTAGTAAAGGTTTTTTGGTTTTTTCACGTTCAATAAATATACTTTTATGGTGCTAGTATATTTATCAGTGAAATAACTGTATTTTTGGTCGTAATATACAAAGTGTTCTTATATACCGTAGGCGCAAGGGTTTATGTGGTCAGTTCGCCACTGTCAGCATTGCAGTTTCGACAACGAGCAAAAATTGTGTGATCTACAAACAGTTGTTCTGAGTCTAGTTGTTCTTTGTGTCCATAGTTTGAATATTTTAAAATTATCGATAGCACAAGTATAATTGCATTGTGCAAGAGTCGCTTTACAATAATATTTCGCTTTAATTGTTTTATTCTTTAGGATATATATAAATAGCTAATGGGAAATACAACATGGTGAATATAACGGACAGGAAGAAATACATACCAACAACAAAACTGCACAAAATTAATTACAGGTATATTTTCTATAACATTAGTTATAGTTACCAACAAAAACATAATTATAAAATACCACATGTTTAACACATAGATGTAAATAATATATATACAAGCTCAACTTCTCAGTATATCTATACTAAAATTATAAATAGGAAAGATTGGAATTCTATTTGAAATAAATCAACTGGAAAACTGCTGGACAGATTGATTATTTCTTTTACCATTAGAAAGCTACTTTATCCAGACATAACTGACTATATAACATCACGCTAGCGGAGTAGCAATTATAAACGTGGATAAAACCACGAACGAGGAGCAGTTAGTGTATTTTTTTTTTACACACAGCACCATCTAGCCCAAACTAAGCAGAGCTTGTACTATGGGTACTAGACAATCGATAAACATACATATGTACTTTTTTTTATAAATACATACATATTATACATAGAAACACCCAGACCAAGACAAACATCCAAGTTCACGCACACAAATGTTTGACTTGTGCGGGAATCGAACCCGCGACCTTAGGCGTGGCAGTCGGTTACACTAACCACTACGCCATCGAGTCGTCAAATTTATTTCAAATAAATTATAATCACTAAATCAAATTTGTTGAAGCAAGTATGCCGGCCTGTTTGTCTTGGTCTGGGTGTCTCTATGTATAATATGTAAGTATTTACAAAAAAAAAAATGTATATATGTATGTTTATCCATTGTCTAGTACCCATAGCACAAGCTCTGCTTAGTTTGGGCTAGATGGTGTTGTGTGTATGTGGTAGAATATAATTATTATTATATATTAAGTGTCACGCTATTCCTGTTTTTTAAGCAAGTCAAAGATAGCTAGAAATTTTCATTACGAGACTTGCATCGTGTAAATGGGACTTTCAATTATTATTAATAAGGCAGTTTTCTTAAGTATTGCAGGATTAAACCTTAAAGGACATCGTGAATTAATTATATTATGAAAGTTTATAAGCTCTCAATAATATAAGTTTATTTAAAAAATTTGAGGATATCGTCTATTCGCTTATGGTCACCTTGCTATCACTCTCTTTGCTTGAAGGAGATTCGTGTTCAGTAAAGAAACAGTCAATTAACGGACCCTCCCATTGCGGCGCCTGTGTAGGTTTAACATTCGAAACATCGAATTATACTCATACCGAAAAACAAGGCTTGGTAAAAGGTGAACTGTCTAAAAACCGCTACTTTATGTAGTCACTGGTAATCAAGAATATAATATGAAAATAGGAATTAAAGAAGATAAAAAACATTACATAAAACATAATACGAATAAGGCGAGTCACCGTCTGCCCATTGCATTGATGCTATTAGAGTATTCAGGGCAGACGCCGTTTTTCATCCATAGTTACCAATACACCGGTCCACCAAACACCCATACCCATAGCCCATATATTAGAATCCATACTTAGCAATAGTCCTACGCCCGCTGCAGCTAGTGCCGCCGTCGGTGTTCCATCCCACCTTTGATTAAAACTCTCAAAGGGCCTCTTCACGTTGGACCTATGTCTCCGTCTAAGCCTCCCAAAGGGCCATGTATTTTCTAATATACCTAATATGTTAGAAAATACCTATGATAAGAGAAACATAATAATAATAATATATAATAATACATACATACATACATACATAATCTTGAGCCTATATCCACGCAAGGTAGGAAGATCTTTTTTACATACCCACATTTCGCCATGTAATTACCAGACTCTGTGCTGGTACTGAGAAATTCTTTAAGGAAATCTAATAATACTTAGGCCAGAGGAATCATCCCAGGAGTCAAACCCAACGTCATACACAGCAGTAGCATTAACTACCAATAAAGATGAAAATTGAATTTTAAAATCTGTTTGCATACACGTCTAAATAGGTAATGTATGAATATTTTATTCAATTAAATAGAATATTCTGCGTCCGATAGTATAGAATTGACTATTCGATCCTACTTTTAACGTTATTAACATAATCGATACAATAAGTTATTCAAATAAAACGTTCACAAATATTAGCGTTTGCTCACAATAGGTATAGTAAACACAGCTTATCATAAACATAAAGATATAATACAAACGAATAACATTAATGTAAATTTGCCGGTTTTCTGATTTCACGGCTTTCCGCTGATCTGATTTTGATAAAACTTGGTATGCCTAGTTCGCCTAAGAGTTACCTAGAACTATATATGTAAACCTAGTTCACTTAACTGTATATATATAACCTAGAAGTGTATGTCCTAAAATTATACTAATTAACGCTTACAAAGACGATGTTGACATTCTGGAAAGGCAACAAAATCTCAAATCACTTCGTGTAATATAATACCTACCCATCCTCCCACAGCTAAGCTATCCTAAAGAGCAATCCAAAACAGATACCTGTAACATGACAGTCTGTTGATAGCTCCGATCTCTCGTAATCTACAAGACATCGTAACTAACAACTCTGTACATATTATGCTCGTAGGCATGTACATTGTACATAGTTCTTAGTAAAGGCGCCTGGAAACCGTATATTACCACACGCTAAGTAAGGTTTTCATGACGTCTTTATATAGAATTGTGCTGTCAGCAGGTGAGTATGATATTTTCTCTCATGGCGTGGTTAACATAACCTCTATTTAAGATGGTAAGCAACAGATGAGACATGCTACAAGTGTACAATGGGGTTGTCACCGCGTCAGCATGCTTCTTTTCCACTTACTAATATTATAAATGTGGATGTGAGTTTGTTTGTTTGTCACGCTTTCACGCCGTAACTTCGCGACCGATCATCATGAAATTTGGCATGCACGTTGTGAGGCGCACAGAAAAAGACATAGGGTTTTCATTTGGGGTAAAAAATCCCAACAGATAGAAATTCATACTTACGAAAAGGACATAGGGCACCTTTCATCCAGGAAAAAACACTTTTCCCAAGAGATAGAAATATTGAGAAGAGAGAGAGAAGTCGCGGGAAAATTTAGTTATTAAAAACATATCTGGTAAGTGCTAAATTATTGCAGTGTCACGATAACGGATACCTCGACATTATAATGTACCTGGCAGTACTGAGAATTCAAATCTATTTCTTAAAAAGAAATCAATTCTCGTTCTCACAGCCCTTTACATTATTTAAATGTCAAGCCCGTCGCACATAATGATCCTTTGCTCTGTAATCATATTAATGACGTTCTTATGGAGTTCAATTTATATCAATTACCTTCGTCAATCATTTCATTCATTACTATCATTATACTCGGTACGAATAAAAGGGAGAGATTCCATTATAAACCAAAGGTAAAAGCCTTTAGAAATGCAATGCTGCATTTCTTTTCTTTTAGAGTTCGAAAAAACTCTTATACAACAGCTTGGTCCGTCCGTCCGTCCGTCTGTCTGTTATACAACTTTCAATTCAAGAACCGTAAAAGCTAGCGACTCGCGGTCTACGCCATTCGACTCAGCATAGTCGATATACCCCGAAATGACTATGACCTTTGACCTCTGACCGTCACGTGGTATCACGTGACCTTTGCATATTACATGAACAATTTTTTCGAACTCCAAGATTTACGGCAATTCATTGCCGATTCTAACTTGTTTATTACGATTGGTATATTGGAACAATAATTGTCATGTTGACGAAGCCTATGTAAACAGAAGTCTATTTCGCTATGTGATCTGCTTCAGGGTGTAGGTACCGTTACCACGCGAGTGCTTTAGTTTTAAGACACCGCTTTGTACTCTACCTCTTTTAAAGAAATTAACTGAAGAATTATATTCATAAAAGCGTTAATAGCCTTTATTTTACGGTAAGAATAAGCCATTCAACGTGACAATGCTGCCAGTCTTCTGGGCACACTACTAGTCGACTGTGATGCGGAGAAGTTCTATGATGCCTATTAGAGGGTTATAGTATTATTTTTCTCTTTTTTCTGTTTTATAATATTTTAGGTATACGTTAGTTTTAAAGAATTGTGTTTAAAGAGTTAATTAAATCCTACTAATGATACAAACGCGAAGATATTTGAATGTTTGATACTCAATATAGCGTATAAGTTGAATATGAAGATTTGGATCAAACTCAACACCCTAATAGACCGACTTCTAGACGAACGCACAAAGTAGTTTTATCCCGGGATGTGTTCCCGTAGGATTTACGTGGGCTGAGTGGCTCAACATTTGTTTTATAGGGAGACAGAAATCACAGCACTTGGCGCATTAGCAGTAGCGAGGCAAACATTAAAACGACTACGAACCACCCGTGCAGTTGATAAGCGTGCACTTACCTGCTACATTTAGTTTTTATTGTTTACTATGTTTTAATGTTTTTATTTAAGCTTTATACAAAGTAACAGCACCTACCTATTTTATTATAAAGTCAGCGATCTATTTACGACAACAAAATAGTAATAATATATTGATAGTGTTGTGCTTTGTCGACATAACTTTTAAAAATAATGCTTTAATCTGCCTACTTCTACTGGCCCCTAGCGTGTGATCCACCTTTTTTATAACATAGATCGATTTGGAGCCAATTGGTTTTTTCGAAATTATTGTTCAAATTGCATCACATAATATAGACGCAACTTAAGGCAACAAAGTACTTGGACTCGTTTGAGGCTAGCTTAGTGTGGAGAAGGCGAATATCTTAAGTCAAGCATGCATCTAATTATGATTTACTCGCACTCAATATGTATTGTCACAATAGAAGCGTGTTATACAAACAATATATCTGTGGAGAAAGCGATCCTCGCTGTTAATATTTGTAAAAACGTACGGGGACTGCTTGATTTTTATTTAGAACAGTCAGAAAGATATACATGCAAATCAAATTTACAATCTTAAATATAAATAAAGCATTAAATAAAATAAGTGCGCATGCTGCTTTGAATAGAAGAGCGTCGCTGATTTAAGCATGAATGGGCCGGCTCAACTGGGGAAGGACCTCTCACAGAATATCCACGTGAAATAGCACACAACAGTAAAGAATTACCCTTATGCTTTTATAATATCACAGTTATCTAAGCACCTTTGCATAAACGTATATTTCATTGGAAATATATATACTATGTATATTATATACTTCCTTACGGGTTCGCTCCAGTAATACAGCCATACCTGCCCTAACTCTTTTTAGTATATATATTCGGCTTTGTCAATTTCTGTTTAGTTTCTACGTATAAGAAGGACAAACTATCAAACACACTTTAACATTTATAATTTTAAGTAAGATATTCTTAATTGCCTTGCAGCAAAATCGTATTGCTATTGTTTTCACTGCCGTCGCGTCGCTACAAAATACGCCAGTGCTTGTAGTCTTTTGCTACAACTCCATCTCCATAGTTTCGTAGCTGCACTCACGCGCACCCGACATCGTCGGAGGCACGCAAATAAATCACGCGTTGACACCTCATATATCTCCCGCAACTAATATTGTTTTATATCGACTCAATACCGAGTCACTTCAATCGGTACTCGGCCAATATCGATCATTGGTATTCTCTACGTTCACTCATCGCCTAATAAGATATACGACAAAAATACTTTAGATTTTTCTGAACATAAAGCTACAGCGGAAAAGTTCCAACTTGACGCTTGTTAGATTGTCGTTAGAACCTTGTGGAAATATTACGTCATGCATAAAGAGATAAGTAAGAAATAACACCGTTTTTCATTATTTGTGTCTTATCAAGCATGAGCGCAACTATTCGAAAGGGTGTGTTTAAATGTGATAATTTATTAAATAGCCAATTTGTACTCCATAATAGGATTGTTTGATAAAAACATATTAAATATTCATGCCTTTACTACATTCAGAAAATTGTTTATAAATGTTTACATTCATATTAATATCTATGAACTAGTTGGGAATTACTTGACGGATACTAATTTCTTAGCTTTGCCGTAATGTCCGACTGACGATATAATACAACTGTCATCGTGCGAGGACAAATAAAGTCGCGACACATTGTTTTTATTTGATTAGTTGTTCCATTATATTCAGGTATCGCAGCAATATAACATATTGGTCTTACAACATTAAGGTCCACATTATTAATGTAAATTATATCGCTACTACTTTTATGATCGTTGGTTATATTCTTCATGGCGCAATATTTGGTGTCTACTACTAATTCAACATGTACAAACTTCAAGTTTATACTTTGCAATTAACATAGTACTTTACACGATAACAATCAAAATGTTCAGACTTAAGAGTAAGCATTGAAAAGTTTTATAAGAAGTATTTAAATAACTAACCAAGGAATGCTAACAATAAACTATGCAGAATCATTAAATCATTAAGTCCTTTAACAAAATCTACTTAGTAAGAAGAGTAAAATAAAAAGAAAACATTGAAATTAAACTGCTATATACGGATTTTATCGCGTTGTTTATTTGACACTTTATCACACACTTTTAATTGCAATGAATAATATTCGCGTAAATAAAAGACAATATTATGTAAAAAGAAAAATACTTAAGCGCCTGTGATAAATACGACGGCAAAACATTTTTACAACAAACCAACATGCATTTACATTTTATCAGGCGCTCATTTAGTAATATGAAATAATCAAACATGTCAGAATATAAGATAACATATCTGAGGGTAAAGATTCGTGTTTGCAGCATACTACTTCTTAAAATAATAGAGATATTAAAAGGAAATTTTATCATTATATTAATGTAGATACGAAGATAAAGTATTTTTTAAAACGTAGTATTTCACATTGGGCTGGCAGCGCCTACAGCAGTCTTATTCAACTACTCATAAATTCGTGAGAAAAATTGAACTTATACCATCAGCACTACTATTGTAACAATAAAGCTAGGTTCAGCAGTAATAATTATAGTAATTCGGTATTACGAAAAACAAAAATGGAAAATAAGACAAATGCACAGAAAATAAATTTGACACAGTCATAGTTATTTTTGCAATCAAAGGCAAAGATTAAGATATAAACAATATATGCTTCATGATCTTAAGTTTTTAGGGTTAATTATCGGTAAAGAGAACATACTAAGGAAATCTGCGTGCTTGAGAGATATAAATCTCTACTAATATTACAAAGGAGAAAAGTTGTAGGTATTTCTCTTTGTATTGAATAAAATTTAAAACTATAGGACCGATTTTTAAAAATCTTTCACCATTAGAAAGATACCTTATCCAGCCTTAACATATAACATCAGGAATAGCTACGGGGACGAAGCAGTAATTATAAACTTAAGTGAAACCGAGCAGGAATAACAATTAAATGCCTTACTGACTCCTTAAATACCAAAAAGAAGATCTGGCTTTAAAACTCTGGACATATGCGCGGTAAACGGGAATAAACACACTCTTTATTATGTGTGTTCACGAATTCGGGGCAATACAGGCATTAATTCATACCATCCTAACTTCCTAATCCTATGTACATATAGGTATGCGTGTTTGGTTATTTGTTTGTTATGCTTTCACGCTTTATTTGAGTACCTACTCAACCAATCATCATGCAAGTTTGCATACACGTTGTCAGAGATATGGAAAAGAACATAGGGTTTCAACCTTTCATCCAGGAAAAGTACCGTGCCTGAGGAATAGAAAATTATTGACAAAACCTACACTAATGCGAGCGAAGCCGCGGGCAAACTTTAGTATCTACTAAAATCTTTACATCTTAGTATAAATAATCATTAAATGTCTCAAGGTTCCCTATTTATTCGCATAAAATCATCAAAAATATGTCATAAACTCATAACTTAACATGGCAATGCATGGCATGGCAAAGTGTAAAATTAAATCAAATCTAAATAGTTTTAATAACAATATAATTAGCTTAAAAATTAGTAAAGTTTAATAGTAATAGCAGTGTAACAAATTTTCAAAATTATGTAATATAGTGTCAAATAAACATCGCGATAAAATCCGTATATAGTAGTTTAATTTCAATGAATAATATTCGCGTAAACAGAAGACAATATTATGGCATATTAAATACTCCTTTTTAAAAGGTCGGCAGCGCACTTGTAACTCCTCTGGTGTTGCGGGTGTCCATGGGTGGCGGTAATCGCTTACCATCACCGTCTGTTCGTCTGTTCGTTTGCACCCTAAACCATAAAAAAAATACTTATCTATATATTAATACGTGAAGCAAAAAACTTTGTACCCCTTTTTACGAAAATTGCAAGTCAAGGTTTGCCTTAATCAGGCGAAATCTTTATTGAAGAAAAAGTTCGTCGGCAGCGTACTCTTACCAGAACGTCTTCGATAATACAAAACCGTAATAACTCGCAAAATTAGTATATCTACATATTAATACATGAAGCAAAAACTTTGTACCCTTTTTACGAAAATTGCGCGGACAGAGGAGTATTTATATGAAGAAGGAGGAGCGAATCGTAATATTTATATAAAATCCGCATTAGAAATACATTAAATGAATGAAAAAACATTACACACACACAACCATGCATTTGACACACGCAGTCGTACTATTCTTCGTAACTATGGTTACATATATCAATATAATAATTTGATTGACAAAAATAGTTAAATTAACCTATATAGATCGAAATCTAAATGAAATGTGACTATAATATGGGACTATACTATAGTATGGGGTATATTATAGTTCTAAACAATAAAACCTTAATAACTATCAAACTTACAATTTAAATCAATTATGGTCGAATTTCGACCGCTAGTCCTTATACATGTGATAGTTACGCACAATATTCATTTGGCATAACTGTTTAGGCACAATTTTTTCAAGCATAATTACTATAAGCATAATAGTTATTGTTAAGCATACTATTCTAAAGGATACATTTCAAGTTTTGTAAATTTTGTGTTTCCATTTAATAAAATACTTTTCGTATATAAAATAAACATGTTGGCCGCACCCTAACCTATTGTTACACTATGGTACCCAAGTTATATACTATGCCTTATAACTTTATGCCAATCAAAATTATGGCAAAAAGCATTAGCCTAATAATATTTATGCCTACTGAAATAGTATGCCAAAAAACAATTATGTCAAAGTATCATTATGACAAAAAAAATGCTATGCCAACTAACTCGTTATGCCAAATTAAATAAGGACAAAAATCATTTGTCGAAAACAAGGGTTCCCTCTCTGTAACATTAAGATTTACGAGCTATTCAAGAAAATACATAAATAGTAGCATGATCTTCTTCTCTCTTAGCCTTTATTATTCCCAAGTCACTTGGGGTCGGCTTTTCTGGTCTAACCGGATTTGACTGGATATCGGTTTTTACACGGAGCGGCTGCCACCTGACCTGCGCAACCCGAAGGCTAACGATACCCTAAGGCTAGACCAGTGTCAGGATATTAGAGGGTACTGACTTTCCCAATAACGACTGCCATAGATGTTTATGGCAGCCGGGACCAACGGCTTAACGTGCTCTCCGAGGCACGGAGCAGGCGATAATTGTCAATCAATACGCACATAATTTCGAAAAGTCATATAACTTCCGAAAGTCAGAGGTGCGCGACGTGGGTTCGAACCCGAGACCCTCTGCATTGCAGTCTATTGGTCTCCCCACTGAGCTATCGCTGCTCATAAATAGTAGCATGATAATTTATAATAATATTCTTGCATGTATTTAAAACGGGTTAAAACAGCTGCACCTAGAAAAATAACTAATGTAATGTTCGTGCGTCAATGGCCATTAGACACTTGAGTCGCATAATCTCTATCAAATCAAAACATCTTCACATTAAACGCATTGTACTATTTTACTGCCTGTGTCATTACTCATAATCTTGATAGCTGTAATCCCTTTAGAGTAGTTCTAACAGATAGTATAGTTCTATTGATGTTCCGACAAAAACCAGGACGACCATCCAATAGATATGTATTTTATTTTATTTCACACTAATTTTTGTCCGCGGTTTTCTTTAAACAGTAGTTGTTGGATGTAATGATGTGATCCTGGTTCATTTTCTGTACTCCTTATAACGTGTATAGAACATTTTATGATGATCGATTAAGTAGTAAAGGCGTAACAAACAAGCAAACAAATTCACATTTTCATTAATGATATTAAGTTAAGATAGCTTTTGACCGCGTATTCGCTCGGGAATAGTACTTTTTATCTCGCTAAAAGGTATCCTATGTATGTACCCCTGACAACGTGTATGCAAAATTTCATGATGATCAGTCGAGTAGTTAAGACTGCGCCGAAATGTGCCAAAACAGGCGGTCACAGTAAAGTGAATAAAATCAACACTTTTTGTTTAATACAAATACAAAATATACATTTTCCATAAAAATGAATGTGATTACAATTACTTCGTGTAAAAAACTTAAAATAATTAATATTTTCGCCTACAAAGTAAAGTAATTTTGCAGAAAAAATGCAAAAACGTAAGATCGTGTTACGTGATTTTTAGATTATATCAGTAGAAATATATCCTATTTTACAGCTTACACGAAACATAAATAGTTATATTACAATTTGTCCGTCCCAGATATTTAAGTTATTGGTTGACAATAAAGCAGCGATAGCTCAGTGGGGAGACCAACAGACTGCAATGCAGAGGGTCTCGAGTTCGAACACACATCGCGCACCTCTGACTTTCGGAAGTTATATGACTTTTCGAAATTATGTGCGTATTGACTGACAATTATCGCCTGCTCCGTGCCTCGGAGAGCACGTTAAGCAGTCGGTCCCGCCTGCCATGAACATTTATGGCAGTCGTTATTGGGAAAGTCAGTACCCTCTAATATCCTGACACTGATCTAGCCTTAGGGTATCATTAGCCTTCGGGTTGCGGAGGTCAGGTGGCAGCCGCTCCGTATAAAAACTGATATCCAGTCAAATCCGGTTAGACTAAAAAAGCCGACCCTAAGTGACTTGGTTATAATAAAGGCTAAGGGAGAAGGAAGATTGACAATAAAGATACATATTTATCAAAAAAGCACTTCAAATCCTCCATAGAATTTTACTATGGCGGCCGCGCGCCGATTTGAATATGCGATGCACGAGCTATGTCATCATTATCTGTCTGACGCTCGGTTAAGGCGTGAAAGCGTAGCAAGTAAACAGACTCACATTCGCATTTCCAATATTACTAGATTTTGCCCGCAGCTTCGCTCGCGTAAATGTAGAATGTCAATGTTCTATTCTTCATTTGTCTGGGTGAAAAGTACCCTATGTCCTTATTTGTATCCCTGACAAGGTGTATGCAAAATTTCATCCGCAGTCCGACTGGTTGGACATTACAGTTAGACCACGACTCCGAAACGGATTGGTCGAGTAGTTAAGGCTTGATAGCGTAACCAACAAACAGACTCACGTTCGCATTTATAATATTAAGTTAGGATGGAATGAATTCATGCCTGTATTAGAAAGAAAGAAAGAAAGAAAGAAAGAAAATAATTTTATTTGTTCCACGCTCATAATATAAGGTAACAGACAACACAACCAAAAGTACATATAGAACAAATAAGGTCCTGCGTCAGCAATGTTGCAGTATATCCACAACGCTGGTATTCTCGCAGACCCTGAATGATTTCGGTGCATGTAGGCAGTAACATACATACATACATACATACAACCCATTTAAAAACAAAATATCAAAAAACAAAAAAAAATTACCCCGAATTCGTGAACTAAGTTTTTGGAACGTAGACAATAAGGGGCAGGATTATTGCCGTATAACGATTTCTGTCTATTGGTACCGAAATTATATTGAACTAGATGTGCCCGCGGTTTCGCCCGCGTTTATCGTTACTGCGCCACTCTCATGGGTCGTAGCGTGATGTTATATAGCCTATAGCTTTCCTCGATGAATAGGCTATCCAACACTAAAATATTTTTTCAATTCAGACCAGTAGTGCCTGAGATCAGCGCGTTCAAACAAACAAACAAACTCTGCAGCTTTATAATATTAGTATAGATTGGCATTTTAAAAGAGCTGTGAGTTTCTTGCAGCTTGCAGCTCATAGGCTCAATCCTTTGCCTGAACCTAGCAATTAACCTAAATGTAGCTTCAGTTACTTGGTAAACTCATTAACCAATAGATTTCGACGTTCACAATAAGTGTTACTTTGTGACGTAAATGAATAAAATAAATTATGATTTACTTCAACTTTGAACTGGTAAGTTCAATAGATTCCACCCATAAAATAGCGCAGAAGCATTAAGAAGAATTCCAATTATTTGCAGTCCTAATTCTTAGCAATATTTATTTCATTATTTTTGTTTTTATTAGAATCCAACTCCCGAACTTTGCCTAAATATTAAAGTTTGTGAGGATGGATGAATGAATGTTTATACGTTAGAATAAAATATAGACTATAATTTATAACGAAACGCGAATTGAATTGGCGAAATGACAACGATAAGTGTCAAGTAAGTCGGCAAAATCCTGCTATCTGAGAGCTATTTCGGCGTGGGGAGCCTAAACCGTTTTTATCCAGAAAAAAATACTATTACGAGTACTAACCTATCCCACGTTTTCGCGAGCGAAGCCGCGGTATAAATCTAGTATTGTATATACCTATACACTATTACAAAATATTAATAATGTATGTACGTCATGTTTATGTAATTACATCTTGTAATGCTGATGTAACATGTGTCGATGCTAGTCTCTATTGTTACCACAACAATACATACAGACTTCATTAATGCACAATGTTGCGCACAGTTATATTACAATTAATATTTGTTGATGTGCGTAAGCAAAAAGTATTGTATTGCAGGTTATTCGCCGCTGTGCTTATGTTGTTCATGTTTAAAATAGATCATGTATTTATTTTTAAGTGATAGGTTTGAAAACAAGGCTGAATAATATGGTTATTTTGTTAAAAGATATTTTATAGGGAAAACTAACAGAACTACACGCCACAAGGATTCTTTAAACGGGTTTTAATAAAAATTGTCTTAGAAGGCACGTAGTATTACGTTCTGATATACTTTTTAATAGCTGAAGCGGTGATGCCAATAATCATCTTCTAATAACTATCAATATTGTATGTTTTGTCTAGTGCCAATAGTGTCCTAATTGTGCCTGTATGCTATTTCCAAGCAAAACTGTGACTTGAGTACCCGTTATAGATTGTTATGTTATAAATTAATCCAATCCTAAGCGCAGGGTAATTTTCACGTAGTAGAAATGTTTGCCTGATATGACGACATGAAATGGCGAATTTCATTTGAAATCGTTTAATCCTAAATAAATATTTCGTTTTAATTCGACATTTATACAGTACCCAAAAGAGGTGGAGAAACCTTTATCTAGCCTACATTGTGCCAGCTAAGGCTTAAGGTTAATTGTACCAGCTAAGGTTGGTTCACCTCTAATATGTGGCATATTAGTGGTGAACCAATTACCGTTTATCGTGCACCGTTCTATACTCCGACCTGCTACGAAGAATTTTTTGTTGGTAGAACCCAACAATACTGCCTGAACCGGACATCCAATTTGCGCCACCAGCACTCCCGCTACGTCACTGAAGCAGTCTACTACAGTGAACACTTTCTCCGACGTTTCGACCCAAGTCTATTAGACAGAAATATGTATCTATTTTTTGACACGTAGTCCTCAGGCCACATAAAACAGCATAAAGCTAGGAAGAGGCTAAGAAGGCATGGAAAGGAGCGTTGCTCTCCATCATTTCTGCACGTTTTACCATTGTAAATTATCTTCTCTATACGTCCTGTATGATAATATATTGAAAGCGCGTCCTACCTTATCCGGGTCTTACGACGACAACTCTCTGCCTGCACTTGATTTTGTGTTTGCGGAAAAGAGCAGTGTACCAACACCACAATAGCGTTTCTTCAATTTATGCGTTTAGCGTTATTAAACGCTTTCTGGCATAACTGTTTTTATATTGAATCTATTACTAGCATGCATCCAGAGTGCTGGTGAGACTATCCACACTGTGTAAGTAAAACAGACACTTTTTATTAAGGTCTAGCAAGTATAATTTAGTTTACATATTACTAGTATTCTTGTTAACCAAAGTTGGAACCCAGGTTGGAAGTAGATCCACGTTAATAGGCCAATGGGTAGGTTTCAGATTGACCGTTAACACGCCGGGCTACCGCTACTCTTAAATTAAAGATTTCTTGTGTATTACAGAGGGAATAAGATCATTAGGCTTACTTTAATTTGGAACCCTAGCCTCAGCTACAACAATCCACTCTTCGCAAATCGAGATGAAATTCGTGATCATGATATCATCCTCCACACAGTAAATTTTAGTCTTACCAATTTTGAAGACATTTCTAAGGCACTTTGAAATAAAATGTAATCAACAAATAGCTAGGGCAATGATGCCTGTTTAACTGAACAGGGAAACATCATAATATACTTTGAGCTAGTGTAACATCATTTCATCCATAATTCATTATTGAAATAATGGAATATAATTTTTGGAACTGTGTTAATCCACCAATATCTAGTATTTGTTGTGTGGCCATTATCTACCATTAAAAATACTGCTAGAGGGAGATAGATGGTATTAAATTGGAATTCTTTTGAAATTATCCTATTACTTTAACTGATGCTAGAGTGAGACAGTTGCTGTTCCCACGTGCTTAAGCCGAGGTCACTGTGCGCGTCATCCGCGCATGCGTTATGTCATTGTATGAAAAGGGCTTTCGAACAAAGGAAATTAGTTATATTTAACTGTAAACGATTTTAAACTTTAAATCTTTGCAATATGGTTTGTTACTGCAGGGAAATATTTTTAAATTCGTTCCGCTGTGACCCAAATCGCTAGATTTGTTGTAGATTTATGGATATGTACCTACATATATCAAAGGGCATTTTTCACTGTATATGTAATGAGAGAGAATAATATTTACTAGCAACCTTGCGTTCCGTTTTTTGTATTGGTATTGCAAATAATGATTACAATAACTATTAAGGCAATATTAAACCAAAGTGGTTATTCAAATCGAAATTATTCATTTACTTGTGGCCAATTTTAAAACTACAGGTAAGTGTCTTATGCCCGTTTTCACCAACAGATAAGTATCCCGTAGCAGCTTTTAGGGAATCCCTAACAAAAAAATTGTTTTCACCAACGTTTAGGTGTCACTTAAGTCTCTAAAGCAGGTCTTATATTTAAGGGCCCGATTGTTGGCTCCTTAAACTACTCTTATGCTTAGGAAACAGAATATTGTTTATTCATACGCGACACACGAGTGTTTCCCATCATGGAAAATGATTTAGGGCACTTTGTAGAGAGTCTAGAAGCTATTGAGACTTTAGAGAACATTCAGAAAATAGTAAAAAGACCAAAGACCGTGAAAGAGTCAACCACTTCGATAAATATGACGATGTCGACTTTTTCATAAGATATAGGTTATCTAAACAAAGTGTTAAATAGTTATTTGGAAAAATTGAGCATCTTTTAGAATTCAAAGATAACAAAAGATGTAAGCTTTAATTAACACGAATCGGAGTTCCAAATAATCACACGACGATGTATGTTAAGAAATGACATAAGGTTTCTCGTTCATTTGTCAAAAAAAGCAAAGGAATACGGGTCTTACAGCCTATACGCATGCACCAAAATATTTTTATTTTAAATTATACTGAATAACGTTCAAAATATGTAAAAAATATTGTTTTTAAATTTATTAGTAATACTACTGTTAATACCATTAATTTAAAAAGAAATATAGAAATTTTCATCTTATCGATAAAAGATCGATGTCAGAAGCGTGACTTTAGAAAAAGTTAACTGTCACTTACTTAGGGAATTCCTTCGTAGGTGATACCTAGTATGGTGAAATTGAATTTAGGTAAGTATTCGATTAAGGGATGCCCCTAGCTTAAAAGACACCTATTTAGGTGGAGCCTAGGGGCCTGTTGGTGAAAACGGGCATTAGAGTACCCGTATAAGCTCTAACAATGTGCATTATGGGAAAGCGAGCTAAACAAGCATCATGAATCAAGGCATTTAATATGCTTTTTCCCTTTATAGCCTTTATATATTTTTGTTTGTTTGTTGCTTAGATATTCACTCAAATACCATTGAACAGATTTTGATGCATTTACATTTTGTTTAACTTAAGGTTTAATTTGAAATCTAAGCAGTACCTAATGCCGTCCAATATAACTAGAGCGATAGTACACCTTAAGACTCGCGTAAATGACGTTACAAAAGAACTATTGTCCACCCGATCGAACCCGCATGCATAATGTAGTTATAAATAAAATTAGGTAAATAAACAATTAATAAATTTTATTCAGTATTGCCACAAATATAATTAACTTTAAACATTTTATTTATCTAAAACATAATTAACTGCACACTTATTCAAATAATATTATACGGTAATTATTTAATGTCACAATATTGATTAAATTATTATTTTGATATCAGCTGTAATTATTAACATTATGGAATGTGTATTATTGTGCATAATAATCATATTATTAAACAAGAACATTAATTACTAATAAAATAATCTCATAGGGCAAGACATTTTGGTAAAAATAATATCACTAATAGACATTGGGAATAGAATTACTTTCTACGATAATAATGATATGTTATTATTCTTTGTTATTCTTGATTGCAATGAAAATTAGAAATAGTATAATAAAAAGATAAATCTACTCTAAACGCGTAATACTTTGACGGTAAATAATAATTATACATAATACATAATATAATAAAAACAAACGTAACTTACAATAAGCATTATTAATTATTATGAGAATCATTAATCAATCATTTATATTGCTATAGTTTTCGTTAGTATTCAACGAAATCATAAGTATATGTATATATAACAAAGTGGACATGAGGAAAAGTAAAATAGCCACCATCGTAGGGTACTGTTTGGAATAAATAGGTTAAATAGAGTCATTTTGATCATAATTATTAACTATTACTATTAGCCACTCATACAACCTAATTAATTTACTTCATTGTCACTAATTAAGTGGTGTTCTTGCATTTTACCACAAATATATGAAATTCTTTATTATAGTAAAATTTTAAATTACGTAAGTGAAAATAAATTAATTACAAATCAACTCACTTACAAAGCCTCATCGAGTTCATTATGAAATATATTTCCTATAATAACAGTATGTATGTATATGAAAATTGGATTCCCGTAACTTTTTGTGTAAAAGTTTTATACAAATATAAATGTGTATATAGCCTCATAAATTACAGATATTATATATATGAACGTATTATTCTAGTAAAACATGTTTTAAAACTATCTAAAAGTATAATTATGAATGTAAAACATATTATAACGTTTATTTTAACAGACAACAAAAAGGGATTCTTTATACGTAATTTATTATTTGGTATTGTATATGAAGTAAATATGTGTTTATAAATAACATTAACAATTTCAACACATTAGCAGTAGATGACTTTTCAAAACAAATATATTCCATTAATTGCTTTAAAAAGTAATTCGATTTTATAAAATCTTCTATTTAATAATCATATTTGGTTTTTAATGGAACTACTCACTTACGTCTAGTATTATACGTCTTTTATGATGAAATCACAAGCAGTCCTAAAAAGGTATGAAAGGCAATGGAAATTACCGATCTCAAAAACATAAACTGAATTGATTGTAGTATCTAATAATAATATTAAAATTACTAGCCCATATTTACGTGGCAATAATTATAATATTATTATACTAATAAATAGTAGCATATTAAAGATGCAGGCATATAGAGAAAATAATTTTAAGGTGTGGGTATAATGTGATAAAAATGCTGCATATTTGGTCCATTGATATTGAAAGATACGTCTTTACGCGATTTAATAATCAAACCAATAATTATTACCAATCTTTATAACACAACCAATAGTAATAATTTAAAATTCATAATTAACGAACGTATCATCTAAAACATAAGTTAATGCAACTGCGGTTCTTACTCTAAGAAATAACTGCCAATTTCGCTCCTCATACATACATTACAATAAACGCAAATCAATACACTTTCGTTCTTCCTAAATCAACTTTACGTTCCCCTCTCATCCTCATAGCCTTTTAGTCTAGCAAAGGTGATAGCAACGTGAAAATCTACACTTGATACAGCTTTAGATATTAAGGAATTTTAAACCTTATTTTTAAATGTCGTAGGGTTGACAAAAATAATAAAAATGTGTGACTATTAGCATTGATTACCATTGGTGTACCTCAAGGCATCATTCTAGATCCTGGATAAATCAATGGATGCTAGTTTTCGGGAATAGTGTCGGGTAAATCTATATCAAATTTTAATAAAGATTTTAAATTATTATCACGTTGCTAGCTCCTCAGCTTTTTCACAAAATTAATAATAAAGTAAAACCGCCAGTAACAAAGAAGTCTACACATTAGAAGCTTTAAGTGTTGAAAAGATTCAAGTTAGATATCCAGCTCTTCTTGTCGATGTCCGGCGCTCGCAGATCGCTCAAGAGTCAACCGGGCCCTCAATCAGCGTTTATCATCTGGAACAAGGAATTTTACTTTTAATTTAATTCGAAAATAAGGTAAGCAAGGGTCAGAAAGAGTCCTGAGCGACCTGTTTGAAAAGAACGCATTTTTCATTAAAAATATATTGGCAAGATTTTTTTACACATGCAATATCACGCTCAATTAAATAAACATAATATTATTTTTCTAGAAATGCAGCTTCTAACTTTTTACGCAACACAGTGTTAATAATACTGGCACTAAGAAAATTGGTGACATGTTAATAAATATTCAATTTAAAAGTCTATATATGGTAAGTAACACATTGCAAACATGTCGCCTACGTGAATACTGGCTCTTTTGACATTTACTGTATCAAAATATGTTGCACGTTGATGATACTAGTTTGTTACGTAAAGCAAGGTCGCTAACACCAATAAAACCAGTAGACCAGCAGTCCAGTAAATTAAAGGCACAAAAGCAATACCATTTAGATATAGTTCACAGATAATAATGAATGATAATAATATATTCCTCATATGATCTTCATTCGTCATCGTTGGATTACTAAATAAATCAAAAATATATTTTACTGTGCAATAATCTGCTACATTAACCGCAATACAAGAATACTTTTTGCAAAAACATAATATATTATAAATAGTCATGAAGCAGATAAATGATTAAGTTATTACCTATATTATATGACAGTAGCATACACATGGCGCTAAAGTTAACATCAACGCTCTTTTGAAAAGTAAAAGAATTATCATCTAGGGACAATGTTTATCCATCTCTCTATTCAGCCTAGTTCTACTAACTTTTAAGTATACTTATATCTCTTTTATTTCGCTACTTTTGATATAAAATGCTACAAATTACGACATAATAATGATGAGTAATCAATGCTGTAGTATCTTGTTCTATAACATCAGTCATAAGGAGAGAGATCAGGATTGCCAGGAAAAGTAGTACTCCTTGTACTTTACGTACAGTTTTCTCTTTAATTAAAACAAAAGGACGACGTGCCACGGAATGAGGAAGCGATACAAGTAATTGCTTTTTGACAGCTACACGGAACTTAAATTTATTGTGCAGCCATCAGGCTTAACAACAATATATATAATAATATTTACACATTTAATGTGAGAAATCATGTTTTGTTGAATTAGTTCAATAATCAAAAAAGATAGATAAAAGCTATGATCGCCTTTATGGGATATCGACAAATGCCCGGTGCCTATATCCAGATAATTATGACATACTTTTCATACAATATGTGTAAAAAATTGAGTCGTCGAATCACCGTAGGTAAAATGCCTTATTTCTAAATACGAATCGGTCCTAATATTATCTAAACTAAGCGTCTTATCAAATATTTTAAGGCACGATTTAGCATTCCTAGTTTAATAACAGATAAACAGAATTTAAGCTTTAGTCATCGCCTATTTAATAAAACGTTAGCCTTCAAATGTAAGCGTTTAAATTCTCTTCTGTATTTTATTGTACATGATATTATTGATCATAATACATAACCATAACCATTTTAAATAACTGTGCTTTATTTACTTTTATTCGTCAATATATTAATTGGACTTGCAAACATTGAAGTTCTTTTTACGAACAACATGTTTAGAACATAATAATTATACGCTTTTTGTAAAACTTTGTTAGACAAAAGTCGTCTTATTTTTAAAAGCTGAACATATTAACTTTTAAGAATACCAATATAATAAATACTACAAAATAAATAACACTAAATTTCAATTAATATAATGTTTAACTTATACCTATCTAACTAATAGAACAACAACATTGCGTTCCATTAAAACTATCTGTGTCATGTGTAGTCATGGTGGCATTCAGGGGACCCTATCTAACGATAAACAAGAAGAGAGGAACATCAAACTATTGCATGCGCAGAGGCATGTAGTGCACACACATACTTAAATATAACTACTTTTAACACGCGCCTATATGGATATAAGCGATTTGACACTTGCTCAATCCTTTCAGGGTTGTCAGACAACATAAACATAACTTTCAATATATGTATTATTATTTTAATTTAACTGGTAATTACTCATAATAATGTTATACAAAATCACGAAGTTCGCCCTAACAAATACCTCCATGAAAATATTTTTATTGAACAATAAATTACGACAACAACAAAAGCCTCCATTTACATTACGTCATTTTATAAATACGATGTTAATTACTACTATAAAACATCATTATTATAATAACGCAACTGCAACGAACCATTAATTTAACGCCTTTTATTAACTGTTTCACACACTATAAAAATTTGTTTGAACGACAACCCTGCGCTCACATTCAAGCACTTCACGCACACATGCAAAGCGTAACCGGTCGATTGACGTCAATGATGGGTGGGGACGAATGTATAAAAAAAAATTAAAACTATCAGTTTACTACGGACGGAAAACGACACATAACCATAACTAGCCATTGTTCGTCGCATATCCACGTATCAACAATCAAGTCTGTTTATTTGCAACTTGACTAATGACACGACACGATGCTTTTTGTGGACGATAACGAACGATTTAAACTGATCCTATTGTTTGATCTCGTTTACAAACACACTCACACTATTCCAATTTCCATATCATTAGATTACGTCAGAAGACAAGTAAAGACTTTAATGTGAATTTTATCACCTTTGATAATGTACACTTTAGATGCGACGTCATTGTTCAATGTTAAATTAATGGCTCGAAGTGCGTATATTTAATGAGGTAGATAATGTGTAAGTACGTACGAACGAATGAAGCTGTGTAGACATAGAAACACACTGCAGATATATGCATTAGCAAGAACTGTCTAGAAAAATTTAATAGCTGTAATATTGTAAATAACTCTGATAAAATAAACGAATAATCAGGCATTATTTTAAGAAAGCTATATTGATTTATATTTTCTGTTCAAACAAAAACTATTGCATTTTTGTAGTAAATTCATCCGTCGATTGGGCTGACTGGAATTTGAATGAAAATAAACATCTTCTTTACTGCAAGCAGGTTTTATTGTTAAACTCTATTCAAATGTAGAACAAAATCCTTTTATTTAATTATCTGATACTTTGAAATCGTTTGATAATATGTGAAAGCTTCTAGTTTCTAATCAGTAGGTATCTCATACAAAAAATACATTATTTCTCTTAAAATATTTCAGAATATTTTGGTTACTTTGTTTAACAAATACAATATAACAAAGATTATGTTATTAAAATAAGTATGTATATTTTCTTACATTTCAAATTCATCTACCAAATGAGATGCAAATACAACATCTGTGCAATACAAGATTCCTGCATAAGTTGTTCGTATTGTTACATTAAGATCACGTGTCATATTATCAATGTCTTATTATTTTTTAACCGTATTAAAATTAATCTGTTAGTGCTATTCAAAATGCTAAAATATTAGGCTCCAAACTAAAATTAGCTACCCAATCATAACCTTCAGACGGCTAATTTTGGAAGTAAGAAGTTAAACATTCCGCTCTGGGGTCAAACCGAAGTGATATTTGAACACCCGTTCTTTGACGTCAGCAATGTCCGTGAGATGCTCTGTCACAACATCATAAGCACAAGTCGATACATGTACATATATTATATATACGTATAGTGACTGCGAGTGTTCATATTACACCAGCCTTTAAGATAAGTGAGCTTAGAGATTCCAATGTGTAATGTGAAGCTACTGATATAAAAGCTAAAGAATTTAATACAGAAGCCTCGTGTAAACTTATTTCAACTGATGTAGTTATTGTGAAGTACACAACAACAAAATTTGCATTTGATAAATTATATCAAGAAGTGATTAATAATGTTTAAATACAGGTCTGACGTTGTAGTCATTATGTTAGTTTTTGCATTTCATACAATCCGGTGGGATGATTAAAAAATAAACTGAGTACTAAATTTTATAACTTGAAAATTATTAACTAGTGCAGTTGCAATTCAGTGGCCGTTAATTTGTTATTAGTATTCGCTACGCAGTAAACGTGCACTATGTTTATTATATTATAATATATAAATTATTATCAGTGGACACTGCTCATAATCATTTATATATTCCAAGATTAAGCTTTAAACACGAAGAAATGTTAATTTATATTTTTTTAAAGGTGACGTTGTTCTAAAAATAATCTAAAAAGCCGCAAAAGAATATTTATGATTACCATTGCCAAGGTTCCAAATATCGTGACGAAACTATTGTAGCTGTCCCACTTATTATTTAAATATAATCTAAAAACTAGAACGAACTGTACTATGGATCTTTTAAGCTTTAGCTGTTTGGTTAAATAAAATAAGAACAGGAGCAAAATTATGAATTTGCTTCTAAATCATTATAATGTTTGACATTAGTTTTGATTGCTAACATATAATACAATGGACTCAGACTGGAACCTTGAAGAAAGCCATTAACGAAATTACTTCCAATAATACGTGCAACACTAATCTGTACCAAAAATTGAATAACAAAACACACTACACCACCTAAATACTTCGTCAATATTTTAGTGGTGGTTAATAACGACAAGAAATTCGTGGAACCAAATTTATTGATCTGTACCTATTTTGAAATTGTAAAACGAAAATTTTATAAGCACTCGTTTTCGTAATTTATGGGCATTTTGAAATTAAACTACTTTATACAGATTTAAGCGCGACAAAAGACCGCGATATAATATTAAAGTAAACGTAAAACAATATTAGACGCATTTTTTAAGCGGACATAATGAGAAATATCACCTACAAAGAAGATTTATTTCAGCGGTAAAAAGGAAACATCAGTATAAGCACAGTATGGGTACTTTACCATGTAGGGAAGCAAGCAATTGAAACGACATCTGAATCAACACCACTGTACATTGAACTAGGAAGATTGTGTTACGTAAATTAATCACTTTTTACACGTGTGCCTCGTTACCACAACTGAGACCACATGCAGAGTTTTTTACGCAAATACTCCTTATATTTATTAAAATTAAGCTTCTATTCAAGGTATAGACTGTAGATTGTACAGTCAATGTTTATATGGTTTTCTTGTAAACGTTTCAATGTTGTGACAGCCTTTCCAAAACTGTCGCGGTGCGCTCGGTAGAAACAAAGAATTGTCAATTATGTATTGCTGTAACTAATATGTTCTCGCTCCAGTTACCCTGTACAATAACATTGGACACGTAAATGACGGAAACCCACATCCGCTTCACATACAAATAACTAACATATCAAGAAACCCACGGATTATACGATACGGAGGATCAAACAATGACTTACAGTTCGACAATCATAATCTCCTGAACGGTATAACGCTAAGGAATATTCTGTTTTTATAAAACAACTTATTGTTGCTATGCATTATTGCAGAACGCAAATAAATATTCGTAAATTTTAAGAGTATTGAATCTAGAAAAATGTTCGTAGTTTTAATACTTCTGAACATGGTTATAATAAACCTCAAAGTGATTATAATATATATTCATATATGTACATATACAAATATAGTATTGATAATATACATCGATAAACGCAAAATTGATAAATAGGGATTTGTTATGCCAAATATTATTTAAAATAACAAAACTCTAACAAATTAGTTGCATTAGCATTTTGTATTAACATAAACACAATTATACTATTATAAATGCAAATGGTAGCAATTAATTAAACAATATTGGTGCCTATTCTGTTGTTATAAACCGATTAAATATTTTATTTAATATTACAGAACTTCTCAAATATTTAAACTTTATAGCGATTTACCATAACTTTTATGATACTGTATATTTTCCACCTACCAGATTAAATTTTAATTATGCAAGAAATCTCTAAGTCTTAGATTACTAATCAAATTATACATTAAGCATTATTTTTTAATTATCATAAAATATATTAAATCTCACTTATACTAGAATGCTAACAAAATTGTCTTATTCAAATAATATTAAAATTACTTTCACAGAGGCGATTTTTTCAACGTAATATAACTTACTTATAATTTGACAGATTTCCTTTACAAAAACTGTCAATATGCCATATTTATTTCTTAACGTTCCATAACACGTAAATAATATGTCCAATAAGCATAGCGAATGTTTATTTCTGCAAATTCTTAACCATTTTAAGTTGACTTAATACTTTTCTTTCAAATAAATATGATAATGAAATACGAACCTGAATAGTTAACAATTTGCTAACAAATCTTTAGCTATTCTGTTTCAAACATAAAGCACTATAATAAGGCTATAATAATTTATAAGGCCGAAATAATTTCACGACTAAATAAATTTAAGAATCACTTGTTACTTTACGATAACAGCAGAGTAACAGTTACTCAATATATTTATTTGTCCTTATGGGTGGCCTTTCTAGAAAAAAGATGTACTTAAATTAGAATTACATTAGTATGGCGTTCCGAATGAATACTAATAATATTGAATATGGATTAGTTTTCTAAAGTGGCCCATGCAAGCCACCTCGTTCTACGTCATAGATCTAACGTCCTTGCGAATGATTGCCACTTCAATAAATACTATAAATATGTAATCAAGCGTGAGATCAAATGTTTGACATAGGCCATCAAAATCCAAATCTTATCTCAAATTCATAGATTTTTCAACTTCTCATAATTTTAAGCTTGGAATGTTGTTTTATCTATGATAACATTCTATCGTATGAGACGAGTGATAAATTGAAATCTAATATTAATTTAATGTAATGCGCAGTAAACGGGTTATACAGTTGATAGAAAAAATGTGAAGAAGGAAAAGCTGATTCAAAGTTATTCTTAAATTTGAAACATCTATTCCTACGTCTCGTTTTTTGATCTTGTATTTATCTTTTAAATGTTTCAGTTCTACGGTATTTGAATCCGAAATTACGGTCACTGATAACTTCGCTCGCTGCTGATATTCGTTTAAATGTAACATCTCTCATCATCATCATCGGCCTCGATGGTGTTGGTGTTGTTAGTGTAACCGACGGCCACGCCTGAGGTTGCGGGTTCGATTTCCGCACAAGTCAAACATTTGTCTGCATGAACATGGATGTTTGTCTTGGTCTGAGTGTTTCTATGTATAATATGTATGTATTTACAAAAAAAAAGTATGTATGTTTATCCATTGTCTAGTACCCATAGTACAAGCTCTGCTTAGTTTGGGCTAGATAGTGTTGTGTGTATGTGGTAGAATATTATTTTTATTATATTATCTCTAATATCAGCTTTTATAAATTTAAACATATTGGCAACGCTTGTTAATTTTAACTTTTTTGTTATGTTAATAATAACCGGTTTGTCACCAGACATAAATATTGTATTGACGTCAGTAACGTCAAACAAGGAAAACTGAAAAAGCATGAGCAGGAGTAATGAAAAATTTAATTCCTGTAACTTGTTTACTTACTTATAATACGAACAATGAAGTCGGCAATATTATTAAATTCATAAATTCATTCAAATTTTACGAAGTAAGTTAAAAAAGACATATTACTAATATAATCAGTTCTAATTCACTAGGAAACTTTAAATTCATATAGCTTAAAGATCAATTAAAACGGTAAATGATCTAATTACAAATCGAAATCTTTCATTAGTGGATTCGTCATCGGTCATTAAAATGTTCATTTCCTCGTCATAGATTATAAAAAATATTATTTGAATAGTCATTAATTTAGTTTTTTATCGAAGATCAGTTTTTGTGTTAATAATAGCTACGTCATAAATAATTATATGAGTAACACTTTAAGAATCAAGACTAATAATGTTGATATCGCTTTGACTAATATTATGTATAATGTGAAAATTAATACAATTAATAAAAATCTCACCTTTTTGGGCATCGTCGGTGACTCGAACTCTTCATCATCGCGACTGGACAGTGTGGAACATGATGAGCACGCGGAGTCCGCAGACAGTGACCTGGACCTCAGCCAATCTACTTCCTCTTCAGTAGCACCGACCGCCACTCCGTCTGAATAGTCGCTGACCACCACGCTGGGCGTTCTTACGCACCTCCCTCTAATTTCGCAACCCTCGCTGCTCCTTCGGCCTAATTCCACCACATGGGCCTCAATTAAAGTCCTCTCTCTCCTGGGCGACATAGCGTCCGGTGGGGGCGTAATGTCGCGAGGATGTGAGTGTCTCCGCAAACGTGTCTCTAGTTCAACTGCGGAGTCGTCGCTGAGGTCGCGGCTGCGGCGTCTAACGGCCGCCCTGTCGTCGTCATCCGAGGACGAGATGTCTTCTGGTGGTGAGGAGGCGCGTGGAGGCCGGAGGTACTGCATCGGAGCTGGTTCAAAGCGACGTAGTAATTCGGAAACGCGGGGTTGTGCCTGTCGAGTGACGCGGCCGGTCGGCGGCGCGCGCGCGCCCGCACTGATGCTCGTCCTGCGCGGCGCGTGCGCCTGCGCTTGTGCCGGCTCACGCGCATGGCCCGGCGAAACCCCGGCGCTCAGCTTCAAGTAGAACAAGCTGTGGCTCAGCGCTTTTTCGCGCAACACGCGGCGAAAGTCTTCAGGCGCCGGTTGCTCTAGTCGCGGCATATTTCCTACAACAAAATTGGAGACAAATTTTAATTTTGTTACAGTATCTGAGATTTGTATACATATATGGAATTATTTGAAAAAATATTGCTGTACAGTACTGAGATAAAAAATATAACATAACACAGCATCTCGCCTGTATAATTTGAGATTGATTAAATTTTAGACGGAGTTGTATTGCACTAGTTTAGTTTAGGACTCAGAGTAAGGGAAAAGTACCATAGGTGGCAAGAGTACAGCCGCTATTGTTGAGAATATTATGTGGCAACCATTACACAAATATGTCTATATTTTTTCCTAAATACTAAACAGAATAAGCAGATGTGTTAAGTACAGTCACATTTGCAAGTTATACATAGGTTAAATAGGTATAGCTTGCAAATGTGACTACGAGGCTTATTCTGTAGTACCTAATAGCGACAGCACTATTAGGTACTACAGAATAAGCCTCTTATCCGCATAGAGAAGCACTTTAAACACTAACCTAAACATAAAAATCTAATAACACTACCGGTCTGAGAATATAGCTAGTAAATAGGTTAAAAACTGCTTTGAGATTTGCTATGCTTATGGCCTACATTATCAGAGAAGCAAATCTTAAAGCAGTCTTTTATCAGTCAAGTCTCAGAATACCAGCCATCATTAAAAATCTATTGAGTCTAGCCACCGGTATGCCGCTGCGACCGCTGCTCATTAGGTTAAAATAATCAACTCAGATAGTCTCTCATTTACTAGCACGATAGCCATAATTAAAAAGTAATTGCATTGCATCTGGTCGCTGGACCGCTGCAGCTCAAAAATAGGAATAAAATAAAATAAATAAATAAAATAGCAAAACCATTCATCAATTGGTCGTGGTACGTTACAACGGATGGTAAACTAAATACGTACGTCATTAGTTAATTAAAAACACTACTGACCTTGTGCTAAATTAACTGGTACTCGAAAAACGTTTCAATTATTGAACATTTCAGCCTTATCTGAAACAAAACAAATACCGTTTAGGAGACGCTTACAGCAGGATGTTGATAATATTTTACCGTTGTGATTTGAAAAATATGTATTATTATTTCATTTTTATGATTTCTTGTCATTGTTGCTTAACTGATACAGCGCTTGTTTGCCTGCTGTGCATTAGGTGTCAGGTTCAATTCGCGGGTCAGGCAGTATTGGGCACGCCACGATCGTGGCGGTAAGTCCCGTGTTTGAGGAGTGGCTGGAGAGGCGCCATGGCGCCCTCACCTTCCGGCTGACACAGGTAATGACTGGCCACGGTTGTTTTGGCCAGTTCCTGTGTCGCATACGCCGGCAAGAGACGCCCGGTTGTCACCACTGCGGCGACTGCCGCGACGTTGTTGAGGACACGGCGCTGCACACTTTGGCGGTTTGCCCCGCCTGGGCATCGCAGCGCCGTGAATTGATCGCGGCAGTCGGATTGGTTGCCCTCTCGCTTCCGGCTGTAGTTCAGTCTATGGTCCGGAGCGAGAGGTCGTGGAACGCCGTCGCCTCCTTTTGTGAGGAAGTCATTTCCATCAAGGAGGCGGCGGAGCGGGAGAGGGAGCGTTTGAACCCTCTCCCCAACCGCAGAGCCGGGCGCCGGAGGGCGCGGGACGACCTCCAGCCACCCTGAGGTTTGACCTGGGGGTGGCGGGCTTTGTGGGCCTGCCCGCCATCCGTTCAGCACCAGGTCCGAGAGGCGGCGTGCGTGTTCCCACGCGCGCCTCTGTGTCGAGTCCGTCTCCCCTCTAGGGGGGACAGTAGGGAGTTTCTTTTAGATGTGCCTATAGGGTAGGTCTTTCGTGTAGTGGCCTGCCGTTTCATACGGCGGGCCGTAACCTCGGCGGGGTCGCGACCGCATGCGAAAGTGATTCGCGCGGCCCCGTCGATAGTGGTTTTGTCGAGGAACACCGTGGTAGGTTTAGTCGGTATTCCGGGAGGTACATTTTCTTCTTAACATCTTTCTTTTACCCCGGCGAGTCCGACATAACCCCTCCGCCCGCCCCCGCGGAGGGGTATGCATCAAGCATTCCCCCACGTAAAAAAAAAAAAAAATAAAAAAAAAAAAAAAAAAAAAAAGGGTCAGGCAGTATTATTGGGTATTTTTATTTGTAGCACGGAGTTAGGAATAGGGATCTGGAATCTGAAATGGTAATAGGCTCCCAGAACTAAAAACATAGTTGGACCCCTCTCGGAGATATAAGTGGGAGACTATGTATACATATAGTATTACCATAGGACAGTGGTTGGCAACCATGTCGACCAAAAAAGTAAAATATTGATAATACACAAATTAAATCTATTCAAAAAGGCATTTTTAACTAAGCAGCTTTAACAGAAGAAATTATTAGGATTAAAGAATACCCTAGTTTACCTTTGTCAAATGTCTCAGAAAATTTAATAAAATATTCCGAGGTTGCACTAAACATTTCGTGGAAGAACCGCTTCCGAAGAGTCAAGGATCCGCGGTTTCTCGACCACTACCATAGGATATCATATAATAGTATTACCTAAAAATTGTCACTATGGGTTATCCGCATGAATCAATTTGTTTACATTTTGTTCACTCTATAATTTTAACGCCGATATATAGATAGCTCTTAATAAGATAGGATAATTATTTTTAGAAAATAAACGAGGGCGACGGCATTATCTGCCATATCTATGTTTCTTGTGCTGACACCGCACTGCACGGTTTGTGCCAGAAATGGAAGCGTCTATAGGTCGTTACCTATATAAACAAGACACTGCTCACCTGAAGGTGGTCAGTTACGATTGTAATTACTTACCATCAGGGAGCCAAGTACGAGTTACATTTACGTTAACACGATCGAAACATTCACCGCGTTTGGCTCCCTGATTGGTTAAGAGCCTAGAGCGGGCCAATCGGAGCGCCGAACGTCATAAACGTGTCGATCACATTAACGTGAAATAAACTCGCACTAAATACTCAGACGGTCGTATGCTTGTCTGTCATTTTAGTAGGTATATAAGAAAGCTTATTTCTCAACATTGTATACATAACATTTTAGCGATTAATTGCTATCGGTGACAAAAATTCCGTAATCCAATAAAACTCTGGTCGTAGTGTATGTCACAGGAGGCACTCTAGCAACATTAAAACTATGAAATGATTACACCTATAGTTGAAACAACTCTCAACAGATCACACCATTTTTGTTAGGAGCAAAACGATCTGGACGATATTGGTTATTAACATTGATTCATGGCATAATAACATTTAAAATCACAACAACTATGGTACACACGTACCTACTACCTAATATATACTCTGATGAGCACACAAATTGTTGTTATGAGCGAAGAGCCTCAGTGTCTATAAGCAGCGGTAGGCCAATGTATAATGCATTGGACTTGCAATCGAGAGTTCGCAGGTTCGAATCACACTCTTTGCACTATCGACGTGAACCCATTACTAAAACAAGCTTTTTAGCTTAGCTGGAGAGGTTAACAAGAATACAAAAAAAAATTGTAATCCCAATCGTTGGTAATAATATTGATTAGGAATAAAAACTACCAGAGTCAGAAAAACTATCTGACGGTCCTTGATGTCTTGATTAGTGGCGAAGAGATCACTTGTGAGATAATCCTGCTATTGCCTTAAGTGTCATAACGGCACGTATTTTGATTGTTGACTGACAATAATAATATTTTGTTTATCAATCACGCCATAACAACGCAATATGAACATGCAATAAACATTTAAAAAATGCTTATTCATAAAAATCGCGATGGGAACCATCAGCTCAAGATAAATGGTTCACATTCCATGAAATCTTAGACATCACCACTTAGAGCTCCAATCGACAAACGACAGTGGTACATTCCAATATAAAAACCAAAAATCGTATCCAATATTTAAAGGCACTATTGACAAAGCGAAGCAACGACCAGATTTTTGGCCTGGGCAAAACAAAAAAGGTTTAAATAATAACAACCTGTAATAATTTAACTACAAATCAAACTGTATGTCTAATAAATAAAATACGGTAAGAACTAAATGTTAGACTACTAGAAAGTACTTATCGAAGAAAGAGAACACAGGGTTTTCCTAATGAGAGTTGGCTGACTTAAGTTAAGACCAGCGGTGAATGTTTCCTAATTTATTCGAGTAAGCACTGGGCTATTGATATGATGCTGTGGATACGAGAAAGCTAAGCTACTCAGTTTTTGTAGAGCCAACAATGTGCGACAGATACCTACCACTGATATTTTTTAATTGAACTAACTGCTTTGTACAGATTATATTGCGTTGTTTATTTTAAAACACTTTTATTACATATAAGTCTTTTAAAATAAATAACGGATCCGTATCATGTTCCATTTTAATGGATAACATTCGCGTAAACGTAACACAATATTACCTCTGATATTTTTAAGGTATCTTAGGATACGGTAACATATGGTTGCAACAGTAACTTAAACTTACTATTACCAACTTGAATGCAAACATATGATCTGAGTTCTTCACGTGACTGCAGTGTCCCAGTCAGTGACACCAGAGAACGGAAGTGATATTAAAATACGTTCCATTGAACTGATAAAACAGCCTCATATGCAGGGTACAATGTTGAACATTAGTGCGTAACAATGTCACAATAGGTAGTCTTATCGCTGCCGATCATCTGTTAAGAGGAAACACTAAGGGCGAGAGAATTGAAAAATAGGTATTTGTAAAATCTATTGCTGTCGCGCAGTGCCCGCAGAGCGCGATAGAGACAACTGCAGCTTACACCGATAATACCTATTAAAAGTACACAAAATCAACATTTCGTAGTCCCCTTATTCCTTGTCCGAAACTTGACGGATTTAACAACATTGTTCATTAAAAATTAAAAAAAGGCTTTGGCCGTGTTCCTATGTTGTCCTTTTTTTATAAAATCTAGTCAAATTTGTTTTCTGGATGTTCGAACACAGCGAAAAAACTGGCCAGTTTTTGCGGGTTTTTGAAGGCTCATGTCTGTTTTAATAATTAATTTAGATAGAGGCTATAAATTTTTTGGAAAATACATATTTCTCTCCTGGCATTATCCAGGGAGGAAACAGGGGATTACGTTTGTATGGAAAAACGGCCCTTGTGTTTCCTCTTAACAACATTGTGTTTCTTTAATTCTTAAGCGCCGTTTACATTAGCAAAAAAATCTATCACGAAAAAATTTGCTATCTTCAAAGTGACCTAAAGTATTTACTGTCTCTCTTAATGCGAAGGAAAATAATAAATTCACTGTCTCTCTTAACTTATTGCGTCGTAGCGGCACACTGGCGGCCAGGCACAATAGATTGCACGGATGGTGTAGTGCTTTAAGTGGTCGCCTCGCCACTGCCACCACGCCAAGTAAGGTTCGATTCCTACAAGGGGAAACAGGAATTATTCCTAGAGCGGAAGTTACCTTTTTAAAAGAAACTTGACAAATTAATGAGTAGGAAAATAAAAGAAAAATATTATTCAGATTAATTGTTATCAGCGTTGTTTTTGACACTCAAATATAAGCTATATTAATTTCAGATTAACGAATTTAGATAGTCCGTAATTACTGTTACAGTCACTGAGCTCTAGAACATTTCATCATTTAACGTGATTATAACGCAGTTGTTACTGTCACCGGGTTGTCTTCATTTTCCGAGAAAGTTTATTGGCAATAATAAAGTGATGGTGTAAATTATCCGCGACGTGCAATGACTAGAATTACGCAAATTTTACACTGTTTGGTAATTCTCAAAATATGAAATGTTACATTTTCTGGACATTTGAAATACTTGGTATAACTGCACGAATGGCGTAGTGATTTAAGTAATCATCTCGCCGCTGCCACTGCGCCTAGTGTAGTGAATTCGATACCCACACGGGACAATTTGTGTGAATTGAATTGCAGTTTGTTGTTCTGAATCTGGGTATTCTTTGTGTCCGTAGTTAGAATGTTTGTCCGTTGTCAGAAACCCTGCGACACAGGAATTAACCCTAGAGCGGGAGTTATCTTTCTAAACAAAAGAAATCTGCTTGCGTAGGAAATGAAAACATAAGACTGTATGGCTGTTAAATTGATTTAGTCATCTAAGAGTACGAGCGATCCTGATGTTTGTCTCGACCGAGACCAAAACTAAGAAAGAAAGACTTGGATATTACTACAATTTAAGGTCGGTCGATACGATAGCTATTCCTTCTAATCGGAGTACAGGAATCGTACCAGTCAACTTGCAACCACAATCAGTGGAACCTTATCGAAATATAAAGCAAATTAAGTTACAAAATTCTTAATACGGGTATTACATTACATTACATCTCATAAATGTAGGCAAATGAAAACGGTCTCTTATACGTGGCGTAAAAAGTAATATGTTATGCCGACGCGGACGGAATGATGGTCTTTTATGATGCCTTGTAAGTTACGAATATGTGCTCGAATATAATCTTATCGATTAGCATAATAGATTATGTTTTTGAATATGGAGTATTTCGAATATGAATATAGAATACGCTTATAGCTAGTTAACGAAAGACAGACGGCAGTTTGAAGACTACCACCAGTTTTTCGTTAGCTAGCTTTTCAAACCAATGTCAAAGTCAAAAAACATTTATTCATTTAGGTCACAAAGTGACAGTTATGAAATAGGAGTGTCAAAGAGGTTATTTAGTGAGTTTATTATATTTACTGAATTTAGTCAGTTACTAGGTTCAGGCAAACTGTTGAATCTATGAGAAGATGACCTGCAAGAAGTCTCAAGAAGAATCAAGTTCAGTCTTTCAAATCGCCATTAAGTTATAATTTCAGTATTTTACAACTCTTTTAAACCAGATGTGGCAGTCATTATGCTATATATTACTGTCCGTTTAAAATAAATGTTACTTAAAAATCACTTAATATTGTAATTTAAATCTCCTTTTTTTAATATTATTATTATATCAGCCTATATTGTCCCACTGCTGGGCAAAAGCGTCTTCTCCATTTTGCACATCACACTGTAATGCGCTAGTTCATGCCAGTCTCTTCTACACCCTATATTTTTCTTTTATTTCTCTGTAACCTGCATTAGATATAATCCATATATCGTAAACGACTTTTCAAACATTATTCTTCGTGCGAGATTGTGTTACGCTTTAGTATCAATAAATAATAAACATGTCGGAAATAGGTATTGTTAACAGGATGCTAGATAAAATATTATTACATTTTGATTTACATCTGGGAAACCCGTGAAAAAGTGGGAATTCCTACATTATTCAGATCTCGTGTTTCTTGGATATCGTGTATGATCTGTCGTATTTATATTTTATTATGTATAATAGCTTAACCTCCCTCAGGAATTGGGTTATCAACTTATCAGTTACACAAATCTGACTGGTAGATCCAGAGACTACAAGAGGCGTTCAGACATAAAACATCTATTATTATATTAGTATAGATACCTGCAAAAACATAGTCGCGTTTTTGTGCTATGCATTATCATACATGGTTTCTTAATGTAGACTCCTAAATATCCCATAGTTTAATTGACAATCACATTCTTCAAATCTCTTTCCTAAATTAATTAACCATATAAGTATTCCATAACTAATTCGCATATTTTATGTGTTGCTACTTTTTACCATCTTATTAAATAGGGAAACTTATATTTCCAACGAAGTATTCCTATAGCGCTATTTATATAGAACAATGATACGTAATTATAATAATTGACGTAACGTTTTTCTCTGAAAATACTACGCACTTCGGCAAGTCATTCCGCTAAACAATTCCCATAGGTAATTAAGGTAATTATCGGCAAGTGAGAAGCAAAGAGAATGATCTAATCGTATCGATTTAGATGGTTGCATTAAGATAGACTCGACTGCTAGTTTTTATCAAGTAACCTTTAGCTACAATGACGAAAAATACAAATTTATCGTAGGTATTTTGAAACGTGTACAAAAAATCGATTTTCATATAAAGCCAAAAGGCCCGCTTACATTAATATAAAGCATTATTTTAATGCGACTAGACTAGATTTTGCTACTCTCGCGTTTTGAAGATTTTGTCATTAACTACCCGACAGATCATAATAAAAAATCGCTACACGTTTTCAGGGGCACAAAAGAGGAAATAGGATACTTTTAATCCAGAAAAAAGTACAATTCCCGAGGGATAGAAATTTACTAACAACTAATGTAGATTACATTAAAACGAGCGGAGCCAAGGGCAAAATCTAGTGTGTAGACGTCCGCTACGTTTCAAGTACCTGTGACCTACACTTTGGTCACTTAACCCTACTGTCCCCTTGAAGGGGGACGGACACGACACAGAGGCGCGCGTGAAACACGCACGCCGCCTCTCGGACCTGGTGCTGAAAGGGTGGCGGCAGGCCCACGAAGCCCACCAGGTAAAACATCAGGGTGGCTGGAGGTTGTATCGCGCCCTCTGGCGCCCTGTTCTGCGTTTAAGGAGAGGATTCAAGCGGTCCCTCTCCCGATCCGCCGCCTCCTTGATAGAAATAACTTCCTCACAGAAAGAGGCGACGCCGTTCCACTACCTCTCATTCCTGACCATAGACTGAACCAAGGCCGAGACCGAGAGGGCAACAATTCTGACTGCCGCGACCAACTCACGGCGCTGCGAAGCCCAGGCAGGGCAATCCGCCAACGTGTGCAGCGCCGTGTCTGCAACAACATCACTGATAACTTTGCATTATCCCTAAACCCTCGGCACGCCACTGGGTATAAATAGAACAATATGACTCTGGTGGATTACATATTATAGTACAGAACTTTACTTCAAGACACCTAAACTAAGGGTATGGCATACGACAGCACGCTCGTAGAGAGATACGTCTCAAGCGCTAGGGACAGTGAAGAACAGATACAGTTGCTCAGGGAAGCTATGATCGATTGTATGAACTCATTCTTGAAGGCAGTTTCCGATTGGGGTGATACCAACATGGTCAAGTTCAATAGGTCTAAGACCCGTGCCTGTTCTCCGCAAAAAAGAGCCCATTCCAACTGGAGTGGAAGTCATTCCGTATTTCCCGATGAGTACAATCTGGGTGTCTTCAAGTCGCGAGTGAATAGGTATCATCGAGGCAAGTGTGCTCCATCGTCGACTGCATCGTCATTTAACATCAGGTGAGATCGTGATCAAACATAAAACTTATTAAAATTTATAAAAAGAATAGATAAGGCGACCTGTATTTCGGGAGCCAATCCCTTCTGTTAACAAATAGGAACTGTTTTTCTTTCGCATTGCCAAGGTACCAGCTATTTTTATAACCTTCAGTTACCGATTACCATCAGTCGAGCAACAGACACGTGTACGTAAAAAACCAAATTAAATCAACAAACCAATGTAAATACAGCTTTAACCCTTAAATTCCTCTGTACAAAATATTCCATTATGGACATGGCACAGATGTTGAATACAAAACACATAAACAGTAGCACACCTAATTGTAATGTGCGTCGCGTACAGACTTGCGTACGCGCATCTCATCTGCTTACAATTTACGCTAATCTATGGGACCGGTGCGTGCGTGGACAGAAACCTTTTATAGCTTACTACTGCTTAGGGCATAAAACACGGATGTTAGTAGACTTCAGTATTACTAACTTTGTGACAAAACGCATTTAAAAAAAATCTGTCACGTCGTGGAATAACAGACATAATTAAAAACCTATTGTGTCCGACCGCCGGTGTACCACTGCGACTCAATTCGTTAAGCTAAAAAATACTTGTATTATCTGCAGTTTTAATACAAGATTTGAGGTGGATTTACATATATTAGCAAGTCACTGGATTTCTCAGTATTATAAGCTTTCTTTTAAACCGAACTAATATTATAAATATCAATTTGAGCTTTTTTGTTACGCTTTCACAACTTAACTACCCGACCCACCAGCATGAAGTGTCGCATACACAAGATGGTACTTTTATCCAGAAACTTCTGTTCCCAAGGGTAGCCGGCAAAACCTTAATAAATAGCCCAATGATCGTGATATAATGAGTTTGATTCTCTGTATGAGCAGAGTTTTGTTACATTTTTATCTGTTAAACCATTCTTGGTAACAGTATTAAGTTTTCTAATGTATCGAATAGATGACAATACACTCGCCTAATATCACGTGCGACTGAAATATATAGCAGGCAACATATAGATGTAATGTAGGCAGACCTACAGGTCCGTCAATCCCGATGCTTGAATCATATATCTATATTAGATGTACCCGCGGTTTCACCCGCGTTTATCGTTACAGCGCCGCCCCCGTGGGTCATAGCGTGATGTTATATAGCCTATAGCCTTCCTCGATAAATAGGCTACCCAACACTAAAATGATTTTTCAAATCGAATAGTAGTTCCTGAGATTAGCGCGTTCAAACAAACGAACAAACTCTTCAGCTTTATAATATTAGTATAGATTTGTATATCTATCTATACTACGATTATAAAGAGGAAATATGTAATATAGAAATATGTGTGTATGTTTATTTGTTTGTAAGGATTTACCTTAAAAACTAAACAACCGATTTTAATAACTCTTCCTCCGTTATAATGCTATATTATAACCGAGTAACAAACAGTATATTTTATTTTTAAAAAGGTACTGTTACATAACCTAACCTAATCTACTTTTACACGAGCGAAGCCGCGAGCAAAAGCTAGTCCTAGATAATAATAATGTCCTACAAGCCGAATTTCGGTCACGACAGCCCATCTTTACGGAGACTGGTCATCAACACAGGCGATACTAGTATGTATAGTGCACAAGTATGTGCGCAAACACAACACTGTGTGTTCCCTAATTCTCATAATTCGATGCGACGGCAATCTCACACGACCGGCGAGAGATCATGCGCATGACCAAGAACTTTACGTGCTTTCTGAGACGTGTGTAACACCGTCAATTGCCGCGCTGCTGTTGAGATTTCTTGGCAGACAAACTCAATAATGTTTTATTGGCCTGGCCCGGAATTTGAACCCAAAAACTCATGCACAGCAGTCGCATTCAAGTTTGCTGCGTACAGCTATGACCAGGACTTGCGCAAAATTGATCTATTTGCTCGGTGGAGAAATCAACCTGTTGGAATGAATTGAATAATTGTTTTAGCTTCTGTAGCTCATAAAAAGACTCCTAGCATAAATCTTTTAAATATCCCTTATGTACAGACATCTACTTGTCACATTTTTATAATATGTATAGATTTGAAGGTTTGCACACAATAGGCCTTCCAAAAAAATCTAATCTATTAAAATACAAATTGAACAAATACGAGCAGATATACAGCATAAATATGTATAACCTATAGTTACGACCAACATAATCCTTACTGTTATTGTACTTCCATGTGAATGTGAGTTTGTTTGTTACGCTTTCACGCCTTAACCACTCGACCTATCATTGTGAAATTTCGCATACCATTTGTCAGGGGTACAGAGAAGGACATAGGTTACCTTTCACCCAGAAAAAGTACTGTTGCCGATGGGTAGAAATTTATTGACAATATCTATACTTATATTATAAAGCTGAAGAGTTTGTTTGTTTGGTTGAACGCGATAATCTCAGGAAGTACTGGTTCTTATTGAAAAATTATTTTAGTGTTGGACAGCCTATTTATCATGGAAGGCTATAGGCTATATAACATCACACTACAACCTACGGGGGCGGCGCAGTAACCATAAACACGGATGAAACCACGGAAATAGCTAGTGTACTATAACTTGAGCGAAGCTGCGGGCTGAATCTAGTATAAAACCGAGTAGGTACATAATATGAGATGTGATGTGTATAGCTCAAACGATTAAACACATTCTCCAGAACGTTTTAATTAAAACAATACAACTAAAAAGAGCTCAAGGACGGGTCTTGTTTGTTATGACAACCTTATTATGTGTTCGCTTCAAAAGTAAACAATAAAAATTGAGCCTTTTTCTATTCGTAACACATGGATGTGAAATATTAGAACTAGTAGATATGCTTTGTTTATTAAGCGTTTGCACACATGATTTGTTTGCTGATACAGAATGTGCGAACGGTGCGCATTTCAACACGTTGATTATCCTATCCAATATTGCGAAAAATGCGATTGTGAGCTTGTTTGTTACACTTTAGCGCCTTATCTACACGACCGATCATCGTGAAATTGTGCATACACGTTGTCAGAGGTATATAAAAGAAAATTAACCTTTTATTAAAAAACAGCCGCGGGCGAAAGCTAATAAAGCATAAGAGTATTATCTAAAGAACCTTTTTTTAATTATCTTTGGAATCACTGAAGAGATCTTTGAAAGTAATCATATAAAGTTACTAATTTTCGATTTCTTTCTTAGTTTTTCGTTGAAAAAGATGTTGCCCGCGCTAGGAACTGTTCTCGTGTCGTGGGGACATTACAAATTCAACGAACGGATACAAATAACAACTATTCATAGACTACACAATTTTTTTTTAACCGTGCTGGGATCGTATCAACAGCTCTCGACGCGGTGGCAGTGGTATGGCGATCACCTAAACCACTACGCTATGCGTGCAGACAATGTTTTATTCTTACCCTTGTCAAGACATTCTGAGTTCCAGCACTGTATCTCGTAATGAATCCGCTAGAGGGCAATACACTTGCTCACTATCACCTGAGACTGAAATACATAGCTTGAAAAAAGTGGATGTAATACATCTCTGCCTACCTCTTAATTTGTACATGAATTATTGCCATTGAAGAGTAACTATGTTGTGCATATGTCACGTTTATACGACTGCCCAAATTCAAAATCATATAGACCTATTGCATTTCATCTCTGTATGACTATGGTTGACTGATAAACTGGTAACAAATGCCTTTGGTCCGCCATTGTATGTACACACAGCGACGCATCAACCTAGACTGTTCCGACTTTGAACTATTAGAAGTTGAACGCTGTGAATCGTGCGAGAGAGTTCGTTATATTTTTGTTACGCTCTATCCTTACCATTACATCGACACTACTATGCATTGTCCCTTTCTGACAATTCTCTATTTTGTATATAGCGTAGTTATGCGTATATAGGGTGTCTAACTTGATGTGTAACCGTGTGTACACTATTGTTTTAACATGCATTCTTACTTTCAGGTCTATAATCTATACCAGGGATGTTGCGGACGCAGATTTTTTGACATCCGCGGATGCGGATGCTGATACAGATATTTGAAATCCCACATCCGCGGATGCGGATGTCCAAATCGATGCGGAAGCTTCGCAATTGCGAATGCGGATGTTGATAAAACTTGTTCATCTTATTTAATAAAAAAGTATCTAATATCACCGCCTTCGCAGGTTCAAGCCTGTTTTGCAAATGTTCATAAATTAAACACGTACTACTGAACAACTGATTTCTTTCTTATCGTAACCTACGATATATCTGGATCCGCATTAAGGGCCGCGTTGGTTATTGCGGATGCGGATGCGGATGCAGATGTCCAAATTGATGCGGAAGCTCCGTGATTGCGGATGCGGATGCGAATATTCGCAACATCACTGGTCTATACCCCTAAAGAGGTAGACAGAGGTATATCGCACCTACATTTCGCTAGATAAAGATTTAAGGCCCACGTAACTAAGGAAAATCCCAAAACCGTCTGCTCACACTATTCCAGTCTCCACGTTACTACTAAGAAATTCTTAACAAGATAACCGAATTACAACATGTCCGGCCCGGGGATTAATCGTGCAAAGCAAAACCGCTGCACCACGAAGGAAAAATAAAATATACCGCATCTATTATCGCATACAGCGGTGTATTCGATCCGTATGACGTCAAAGCTAGCCTTGTTACGACGTAAGGGCAATACGACACGCACTGCTACAGCTTAATTTAAACAATACTACTAATTGCACAGCACTGCACGCGACGGATATCACGGGTTTAGTTCCTGGTTCATTAATTTCTATGAAATTTTGACGAAATAACGTATTACTGTATGTTTACTACATATTGCCCGCAGCTTTCCTCCCGTTTTGTAGATTTTATCATTAAACTATCCCATGGGTGCACTACTTTATTTCTGAATGAAAGGTACAATATATCCTTTTATATATCCCTGACAACGTGTATGCAAAATTTAATTACGATCAGTCGAGCAGTTGAGGCGTGAAAGCGTAACAAACAAGCAAATAAATAAACAAACAAACACACATTCGCATTTATAATATTAGTTTGGATTATGTGTAAGATTTTCTCATACTCGGTTTTCCCTAGAGGATTAGCAAGAGTTCTAAAAAAATAAAGTAATCCAATAACTAATTGAGCGACCCAGAAATCGTACCCAGTATCACATTCGGCTGTAATCACATGTGTACGCTTTTACCACGGTACTAATAAAGCGATTATATACAATAACAGGTAATTAAAGTAGTTAAACGTCTACGTTTTTTATGACATAGTTCCATATTTCAATATTAACGGTTAACTGAAATGAACCATTATATATTAAATATTTTTTGGATGTATGGTACATACATACGTGTTAATCCACACATGGTTTGTGCGACCTCGATGGCGTAGTGGTTAGTGTAACCGACTGCCACGCCTGAGGTCGCGGGTACGATTCCCGCACAAGTTAAACATTTGTGTACATGAACATGGATGTTTGTCTTAGTCAGGGTGTTCCTGTGAATGTATTTACAAAAAAAAAGTATTTATATACCTATGTTTATCCATTGTCTAGTACCCATAGTACAAGCTCTACTTAGTTTGAGCTAGATGGTGTTGTGTGTATGTGAAAGAATATATATTATATATTATAAGTATATATTCCTGGTCGTTTACCTCAGACCAGGAATGGTCCGAGGTAGGGTGTAGTTTGTGTCCGTTGTTTAACCTGTGGTATGCCGGAACGTGGATCTACGCGAGACACAATGCTTTTTCTATTATGTCTGGTATTCCGGCATACAAGAGGTTAAATGTTTGTAAAGTATCCCACGACACAGGCATCACTGCTGTGTGGGTGTTGAAATTTGAAAATAAATTTACTATTTTAAATTTAGATCTTTCAGTTAAAATACAAATTAATGTCAATAAATAAGGTAACCTACAGAAGCTATTACTCTCATTCTTATACTTACTTAGTATGTGCGTAATTATATGTGATAGTTCCGTGCCCTCAGCCATATCCGTATGCTAAATAAGGCTTATGTATGCTAATGATTATTATATTTGCATACGCATATTAATTTGTAATGGAAAATACTAGATTACTTTTATAAACTTTGTCACTATAACATAGGCCCCACACTACCGTACTATTCTACGCATCTTACATTCTGCAATTTCATCATTATCAGCCGAAAGACATCCACTTTTTAAAACAGGCCTTTTTTTGTTTGTCTTGGTGGTATGCATTGACGCATACACCCCAGCGGGAGCGGGGGTGTATGTCGGACTCGCCGGGGTAAAAGAAAGATAGAATAAGAATAATGTACTTCCCGGAATACCGACTAAACCTACCACGGTGTTCCTCGACAAAACCACTATCGACGGGGCCGCGCAAATCACTTGCACATGCGGTCGCGACCCCGCCGTATGAAACGGCAGGCCACTACACGAACAGACCTACCCAAAGGCACTGACTCACTTTAAACCCTACTGTCCCCCCCCCCCCCTCCTCCCCTAGAGGGAAGACGGACACGAAACAGAGGCGCGCGTGGGAACACGCACACCGCATCTCGGACCTGGTGCTGAACAGATGGCGGGCAGGCCCACAAAGCCCACCACCCCCAGGTCAATCCTCAGGGTGGGGGATGACATAGGCCTCCCTCAAGGTTTTCCAACCACGTTCCGCAGCCCCTTATCAGGACGTCGGTCCATCTTGTGGAAGGCCATGGTTTGGCAATTTAGTAATAATAATATCAGCCCAGTATATGAACTGTCCCACTGTTAGGCATAGGCCGCATCTCTGTTTTGAGAAGAGTTAGGCCATAGTACACCATGCTGGCCAAGCGCGGTTTCATAGACTTTACATATCTTCGAGAACATTTAGAACTCGAAGACATACAGGTTTCCTCATGATGTTTTCCTTCGCCGCTAAAGTGAGCGATAATTAACTACTTATTTAATAAGGACATAACTTCGAAAAGTCAGAAATGCGTGCCCTCGAACTCGAGACCTCGGCGTAGTAGTCCAACGGTATTCCAAATGGTTATTAAGGAATTTTCTACCTTATCGCAAAAGCTAATGCTCGATAGCTCTTTCTCACTTTTTTCTCTTTTAAAACAGGAAATTCAACGTGGTTTACCATTTAAATGACTACTATCCTTAGCAAGAGATATTGTGGAGCAGATATCTGTTTATTGTAGTACACTTTACCAGCTATGTTTAATTCCGACTTCATAAGAAGCAAACCTATTGGCACGCATCTTTCTACATAATATTACTAAAAGATTTAACTGACTAATTGACCATGAACCTTTACAAACACTCACATTCATATCACCGGCGCCGGCGCAACAAAGCAGTGTTCGAACAATTACTCATACATTTTCCCTGTCGCTTCGAGGAACAACACTCAAGTCTATTGGAACAAGTAGTTGAGGTAAATTCATTGTATTTCGACAGTTCATTGAGATTTTCAAAACACTAATTCTTTGAATTCCTACGTTTTAATTTACTAAGTACGTTATATTAGTATGTGACAGCAGTCGTTTGCGGTTTTACTGACATTTTAGAAGTTCCTATATGTAAATAATATTTCTACCTCAATCGGGTTATATTCTACGTAGAGCACAGTTAGTAATAGTTTCATAGTGACGCAATCACGGAAGAGTCAATCCAATGAAACGTTAGTATACATACGTTTAGGTAGAAAGGACGTATTGGAAAATAGGCAGCAACCTTAGACAAATTATACAAACATTACAAAAATCATAAATATATTCTATAAAAAAAAGAAAAGCTCAGTAGCTTTTCTGCAAAATAAGAATAGTCGACTTTTTAATTGAGTTATTCTGAAAACTAAAGTTACATTTTGATCTTATGTATTTTGATAACGAAGGATCTATTTATTCACAGAGAATTTTTTAGCATAGAATATCCATTTTTTAATGGAGATGTACTGAAATCGAAATTTCGGTTTTTAAATTGAAGTTTTATGAGATTGAAACATCCAAACATCCATTTATAAATTAAGGTATTCTGAAAATAGAAGATCTAATTTTGAATTTTTTGTGCCACCATAATAGCAAATTTTGCTTGATGTGGATATTTCCCTGCATAGTCGATCTGTGACATCACATGTAACAGCTATGAATGCATTTACGGTAAGGTCACTGTTCATCTGTAACGAGGTAGGCAGCGGTATATTAAACTTTACGACTTTACAACTCTACTTAACGTCTACCAAATATGTTGTTAGACACAGCGCTGTTACTGAGAAATATGTTGTTAGACACAGCGCTGTTACTGAGAAATATGTTGTTAGACACAGCGCTGTTACTGAGAAATCTCAAAAAGTAAACACTAATAACGTTTTGCCGGATCCAGGTATCAAACTCAAGACACCCACGATCGCCTGGCAATTTAAGCCACAACGACTAGGCAGTCAAAAATGCCTTGTAATAAAATTTTAAAATAAATTCCGCCATCACACGAAAGGACATCCTTCAACGATAACAGTTTGTCTTTACACAACGCGGCGCCCCCAATCCATCATGCGTACTCACGATATCGCTTCTAATTTAACCTTATCTGTTAAACTAGGCCGACAGGTCCTCTTACTGTAACTAGTTTTTCGCGCCATCGCTCAACCATAAACAAATTTTACATAGATTTTAACTTTATAATTATTGTGTTAAGTGCTTGTATTTAAATCGCGTAAAACCTTAAATGGCTGTCTTGTTGATGCAACTGTGGTGAGCGTCACTATTGTGCATGAGGACTCGGATTCGACTCCCTTGTCGGGCAAAGTGCTATTGGGATTTTTGGCAAGAAATTTTTAGTAGCATTGTGGCGTCTGTATCTGTCCCTCTTCGGTGGACGTGAGACTTAGAAGCGTAGGTGCAGCCCGTGGCTGTAGTACTTTATTACATTTAGTTTTTATTAGTATCATATATGTAAAAAAAATTAAAACCAAACAGGTTTGATATTCTTTTTATTTCTTTTTAGGTACTAATAAACAGTCCCTATAAGGCTTTGTAGATATTACACATTTATGAGATCATTATAAACAAGTCTTTAATATGTAGTTTCCTTACATCTTCTTACTACCTTCGCCGTTAAAGCAAGCACAATTAACTCATTTAATACGCACAAAACCTAAAATTATAATAATAAATTAGCTCGAATAACTGAAGTTAAGAATCGAATTCCAGCCCCACACCACGTAGAAACACCATTATTAGCAATTAGCGCTAAGTGGTTCCCATTGTACTTGTTATAACTTTCGATTCTTTATACCTAAAGTCAACCGTACTATGGGTTTTTCTGAATTGAAGAAGGTAAACAGAGAAGCGGACGACAGAATAAATTAAGTTTACTTATTAATTGTTATACAGGTATTATTTTAAGTGTCTGGTTAATCACTTGGTACTATCAGTTTAGGCATTTAAGCCTCGGGTTACGCAAAATTCTGTAGGGATTTCTGATTGGCAAAACTCTAGCAGGACGAGGTTTGGATATGTATTCGGTAAACTTAATTGGCTGGCTAAACGCGGGTGTCATACGATATTTCTTGCTTACCCCGTTGGAAATAACTGTGTAAGGGCAAGACTATAATTGTAAGTATTATTTAATTCATTTTTTAAGAAGTTTTCGTGTAGTCTAGCCAATTATTATCGCCACATTCAGTGCCTTAAAACATTAAAAGAACATAGAGTGTCAAAACTAACTATCTGGATAGATGAATAGCACAAATTTGAGTCCCATATGTTTAAGGAAAGTATTTACTTACATAATTGTATAATGTCTTTGAAATTTACTTTGTGACGTATGCATTATTGGAATGCGAAATATGTGTTACTGTAAATAATTCTAAGAAGTTACGCTGGTATGTGTGCTTAGTTACTCATTGCAGAGTATGAAACCGCGTGGCAAAATGAGACATTTTATTAGTAATTCTCGGGTTATAAATCGGCCTATAAAGTGGAATCTAAATCATGTTGGCGTAATATAGGTAATTATAATACAGCATAGTCATATTTATAATAATTATTATATTTATTTATTCGGTCAAATGTACTTTTACCTATAGTAAGAACGAAAAGATTGAACGGGTATAGAGTAAACTTGCCACATAGCTAATTAGATATATGTGCTTGAGAACCCTTATTTACTAACTCTGGGCTAATTCAACTCGCACACGCTGTCACACGCATCACTGTAACATTCGCACTCTTAATAAAACAGCGACTTAACTCGAAATTCGAAAGTAAGGGAATTTGAACTCTAATTGTATATGTTAAATTCTAATATTATAAGTGTGTCAAATCATTGCAATAGAGTTCAAATTTATTTAATCCAAAATACTGAGATAAGTCTTTGTTTTATTAAGAGTGCGAGAGTGCGATATGTAACCAGGCTCGCCAGTTTTAGAGCCAGTTCTACAATTAACAAGTAAAAGTTATCCGAAAGATAAATCGCATGATGTTTCACTGTTGTTAGGTTAAAGAAGAGAGATGCCGAGTCTTTTATCTTATAGATAAATGCTACTTGGAGGTGGTGGGACCAGCCTAAGTCTCCTAAAGTCCCGTGGACAGTGAAACTATCTCGGAACCCGCAAAGAATTTAATCAGAAGGTCTTGAGCAAAAGTACTCCACACTACTACTACTACAGTCGTATACACCAGCCACTATCCCAACGAAGTACTAAAATAAATACCAAACAGTGATAGTGAAAAGCGACTTTATGTATGCGCCAATCAACAAACAAAAACACAGGCAAACTTGTATGTATGTATCCGTGATAAGGTCAACATATTTATGTAAATCTACAAAAACAATCGAAGAACAACACTATGGTTTCGAAAACATTTCTAGTATTCAAATGTGATGTAAATATTAACCACTAGTCGGTGGCTGCTTGTAATTGTAATTTATACGCGAATGTTGCGCAACTTTGAAGGGTTAAGGGCCTCGGGTTTTACTCTACATTTTGATATACAGGTTGTTGACTAGCAACCATTTATAAAAAGAGAAAGGAAAGGTAAGGTAGAGTAAGTGGAACTTCTTAAAATTAAGCCTCTAATCACTACATATTATAAATCAAAGTCCCTCGCGGCGTCTGTCTGTCTGTTCGCGATAAACTCAAAAAGTACTGAACGGATCTTCATGCGGTTTTCACCAATAGACAGTGTGATTCATGAGAAAGGTTTAGGTGTATAATTTGTTAAAAAGTTGTATTATCCGTACGAAGCCAGGGCGGATCGCTAGTAAAGAATAAATGAGGGATACTCAAAGAGAGGAAGACCAAGAAGAACAGTGTGTACCGACGTACAGATTAACTGGGTGACAATGTAAATGATAGAAACACGTAAAAGTATAAATCATTAATTTATATAAAACCAGATTTACCCGAGCCTTCACTCGCTCAGTAACAGTAGTTTTTCTGGATGATAGGTACTCTATAACCTTTTCTGTATTCAACTTGAATACGATTCATGACGGTTGGTTTTTAAACAACGAATACAAAGGCTAGGCCCCTAAACTTTGAACAACCAGTAGAACACATAAATTTTCCTTTGTTCCCGTTGGGTAACACCAGTTTCGGTCACACTGTTACTCAATTAGAAAAAAAAAAACGAAAAGTAACACTGTAAATTATTGCAACGTTTTTTTTTCTTAATAATTTTCACTATAATTTTTGTATGTAACAGGGTTACAAATCCGGACGAAATATCCCAAAAAGTTCCAGAACTTTATTGTTTAGGTAAAAATTAAATAAAATCATTCTAATCCAAAATCAACATCTTTTAATAAAATTGTTTATGGGTTAGGCGAATTCTACACTATTCCTCAGTTCTATGGTAGAACTAATGAGATTTGGACGGAGCCCCGCTTCGTGGGGCTCCTATTTCTGGGTGGGTGTACAAAAGTGAACCTAACACAACCTACCGCTTCCGAGTCGGAATCGTACGGATGGACAAAAGCTTTTAATAAAGAATATTTTATTTTGCATAATTTATTTCATTGTCGTTGTGCAAAATAACTAATATCGTAATTATCTGGCTAATCACAATATTAGTTAATCGTTACATTTTGTTGAAGGCGTATTTCATCAATGATTTTATTACAAAGAGGTGTTACTTAACGAGAATACAAGATTCTGTTATGTTACAGTGTTACCTATAGGAAAAAAAAACGTTGCAATAAATTACAGTGTTACTTTTCGTTAATATTTTTCCAATTGAGTAACAGTATGACACAAACTGGTGTTACGCAACGGGAACATGCGTAAATTTTCGTCCCGTAAAGGTCGAACCTACAACACCCAAACCAGTGGCAAGCCTACCACGTCGCCCTACACCATTCGCGCAATCAATCAGCTCACACAGACCGACACCCATATTAACCAGTAATATTCTAACCATAATAACTGTTCCTTCATAAGATCGCACACTAAACCACACGTACGTCTTGCGAACAATTATCACTGCACCATACATGGCTACCTAACATTACTTCGAACTTATAGCGACAGTAATAGGGGTGAAATTCCTTCAATTTATTTTTAACCAAAGGCATTAAACAGATTAGAAACCGTGACCACTATATAAGTATACTTGGCTTATCGCAAGTAAGTGTGCATATTAAATTAACTTTTCCCACGTTAGAATGTACTAGAAAGTATTCTTACACTTAATTATTGAACCGTATTGTTATTATAATTAACATATTTGTTTTAGACAGTCCTGTTGGCTGCGGCAGTATGCTAACGGTTGTTTGTATCCAGGGGCGATAAATAGTTTTTTTTTTCTTTTAACGTTGCTTGATGGCAAGCAGCCATAAACCTCAGGCACAGCTCTCGCATTTACGACCGCTCCGCTACCAATACATCATACCGTACTAGCATCGCTGCATCGATCAATCCTCGTCATACATCTTCCTCGCATACTACCTTGACCAAAGCGCATCTTCCTTATATACTTTATATAGGTACCTACTCATATATACAGTTGCCTATTCTATTACACCACTAAGTTTTGGCGGCAATAGACACATAATTAATAGCTACCTCAATGAAAACAGCCTAAAGATGCAGCCATTTTGCAGGAAAATGGAAAATCCATTGTAACGTTCAAAGGGTAATAACTCCTGCCCTTGGTAACGGTCACCTAATCATCACAATGCGTCACTTGCAGCGGATATGAATCGTGGGTCGAGATTATATTTTATGTATACCTATTTAAAAGCTAGATGTTTTTATAATTATTGTATGTATCTTATATGGGGGCCAGTCAGTGCAGACCGGCGACACTTCGACTCAGTGGGATCTTTTGTGTCGACACTCTCCCAATAACGACTGCCATAGATGTTTATGGCAGCCGGGACCGACGGCTTAACGTGCTCTCTGAGGCACGGAGCAAGGCAAGGATAATTGTCAATCAATACGCACATAATTTCGAAAAGTCATATAACTTCCGAAAGTCAGAGGTACGCGACGAGACCCTCTGCATTGCAGTCTGTTGGTCTCCCTACTGAGCTATCGCTGCTCTAATAATAATAATTATTATTATTGTATCTGTAATTCATGCCATTTTATTTTACTCAAAGCCTGCTTTAGCTATAAGTGTAGTGTTATTGGGGTGTTTGTTAAGATATTAAGAGTAGCAGTAGGGTACCTGGTATTCTGCCCGGTAGACGCCAATAGGCTTCACCTTTACTGCCTACTGTTTTGGGGATATAGCCCAAAAAGGCCGGTACGCGTACCTGATGTGACGTCTTTTTTCCAAATGGGTAATAACGGTCTCTATAAAAGGGACCTAGAGCTTTGCTATGGCTAATTCATAGCTCGGATACAGATATAATCTACTAGTAGAAGTAAAATACATCTCTTTGCGCCAGCTATCTTTAGATCTCCATAATAGAGGGACTCTACACCCATTGAGAACAAGTTATGGTATTATTGCAATCTATGTAAAAGGGGCACAAAAATAAAACTGCTTCATGTTCACCTTCCAGACTTTACAAACATTCAAACAATAGACTCAAAGAACTCTTACACTCGGAACAACTATTTGTGGATCACGACAGTTTTAACCCGTTTGGGTATCAAACGTATAATAATTGGCGCTTTGGCACTGATGACGCGACTGCTAAAACAATATGGTCCTAAATCCAAAATGGACCAGACATCATCATTAATAATAAAAAAAAAATAGAAATGACTTTAAAGTTTTACACAACGTTCGGTTTAAAGAATATTTATTCTCAAAAGAACAATTACAGTTCACTGGTATGAGAAAAATGTTTACAAAACTATATAAACAAAGTTGTCTTCTAGTGACGAAGCAAGCATGAATCTGGTAAAAAAAAAATGATAATAGTATATATTAATAGCTAAACTTAAACAATACCTAATATGTAAGAATTTGTAGTGTTTATAGCATAAGTACACGAACTGGCCAGTCGATATTTAACCACTGGGATACGTACAGGTATTAATTTGTACTATATTTGATTTTATTTAAAGCTAAGATTATATAAGTATATAGAAGGAAGATATTTATGCGGTCTAGTATAAACTTACCTGTAATAAGTTGGAGAGCAGCTTTGGTAAAATGAAAAGCACAACTACTAATACAGTCACTAAACTGTGCATTGCACTGTGCACGCTACATTTCTATATAAGAGTGTTTTATAAGCAAGTGGCAATATATAATAATATTTTATCACATACACACAAAACCATCTAGCCCAAACTAAGCAGAGCTTGTACTATGGGACAATAGATAACCATATATACATACTTTTATTTTTGAAAACACATTCATATTATACATAGAAACGCCCAGACCAAGACAAACATCCATGTTCATGCACATAAATGTTTGACTTGTCCGGGAATCGAACTCGCGACGCGCATGGCAGTCGGTTACACTAACCACTACGCCGTCGAGGCCGACAAAATATTAAATAATTAGTTGTATTGGATCCCATAGAAACAAAAATGTTTGAAGTCGTCGCAAAGTAATAAAATCGTCTAAACAGATATATACACCATACAAGGTATAGCATTATTGTACTGTTATTTCAAACATGTAGTTATAATCGTTACCTACTATTATCAAAGTATCTTTAGATCTTAAAAAAGACATTCCCGCACTAGCAATAAGGCCGGGACTCCACCAAAGCGGAGACGAGATGTTTTTTAAACAACCAATAGAATTGTGTTATTGACACATCTCCTCTCCGCTCAGCTTCAGTGGAGATCGCTGTACGGAGATGTGTAATATTTGTATGGCGCGATGGAAGCGGAGATGTGAGCTGTGCGCGGACGACTGAACACTCAACGCCTCGCACCCGAGCAGAAAAACATCTCTTCTCGCACAGCACACAGCATACCGCACACATCTCCGCTTTGGTGGAGTCCCCCGAGCTGAAAAACATCCCTTCTTGCACAGCACACAGCATACCGCACACATCTCTGCTTTGGTGGAGTCCCGGCCTTACTCCTGTGCCGCGTGGGCCGTTACAACCATTCAAACAACGGGCACAAAGAACACCCAGACTCGGAACAACTAATTGTGCATCACGATAGTATTTACCCAGTATGGATTATCGAACCCATTACACTCGGCACAGTGACAGTGAGATAGAACCATATATCATCCGTGCAATCGAAGGCAGTAAGTATTAATTTACACAATGTACAGTATATGAAGGTAATTATTATGAAATGCGGCCATCACTATGTTCTTTTTATATTTCCTGTAGCCTCGTCACGAGTTCCAAATTTACTTTTATAACATAAAACAGTTAGGTAATTGTTAAAAGGTTGAGTATTATCATGGAGGTGGTTTAACTGCGTAATTTTGTTGTGTTATTGCATTAGTCAAGTTCATTAAATATGAGTAATGTAATGGAAAACTTGCTCTATCACGAGAAAACAACTTAGAGATGAATAAGCAGTTTACCTCTAATTCCACTTTAACTAGTGAGGTTGCGGTGGCATTCGTTGAGAATTTCTCGGTGGCGCAGATAGAGTAAACGCGACTGACGTTCATGACGTCTCGTAGTCCAAACTCCGGTCGGACACAATGTTATTAGGAGACAGATAATGACAGAGAGTTTTTGTCAAGAAACTTGAAATAGCGCCTCAAATTTTATACGGCGGACAGAATTAAGAAATATAAAAATAATAAAGAAATGAATAACGTATGTCCCTGTTACGTGGGACTTAAAACTAAAACTGACAGAATATGGATGCAATGCCCCTCACCTTACTCCTGAAGAGACAGAGGCGTGAAATTAATTTTAAGTATATGTAGGTACGTAAAGACATTTCAAGTAGTAAATAAACGACATGTAGGTTTAAACTTGGAAAAATATTAACAAGTATTTAGTAATTAATTTATTAAGTATTTATTTAGTGATAGAATATTATATTATTATTAATTATGCTAGTGGCGCCCCTAGCGTGAAATATTGGAACTTCACCACCCATTAAAAGGCATCGCATCTATAAATTTTTCAAAATTACTTATATGCGTATTGAATAGTTCACTAAAAGTGAAGAAAAACATCGTGAGGTAACCTGCATGTCTGAGTTCTCCATAATATTCTCAAAGAAGTGAAGTCTGCCATCCCGCACTGGACCAGCGTGGCGGACGGGAGACTATGGCCTAACCCTTCGCATACTAAGAGGAGGCCCATGCTCAACAGTGGCACAGTTTAATACACGGCTGGTATTATTATAACCCAGGCATACCAAATATTTTCATTGCATAATATAAAAGTTGATATATATCTTGAAGGTTAAGCTTTTTCACAGCCATTATAATTCTACAAGCACACAAAAAACACCATGTCTCATATACGGAACTATCTGCATGGAATGTTACTGGCAAAATATTCCATAAAACCTCGTCCTTACATAAAACACAACTGGAAAACACTTTTATGTGACATAAAAATAAAGTTGAACTTACTTTGTAGCTTTCGCAGTCAGTATTTACAACCCTTATCAGTTTGTTCAGTTACTGCTGTAACAGTTTCAGTCACATCCTATTATATGTCGCGATAGTTCAACTGATAGCGGTTCTAATTGAATGTTATCTGCATCATTATGGCGGAGGTTGGATAAGATTTGACGTCATACAAGCTAACAAAAAGTTTTATCGGAATATGTTATAAATTATTGTGGTGTATAAATAACGGTTTGGGCGTTATTCTAATACTGCAATAATGAGAAATCGTTAACGTGTAAAATGTCTAGCGCAGCGCAGTGTACGTAAGCGCTGTGCTGTCTCGGATTTGATTCTTGGCGAAGGTCCAGGTCAGGCATCATCCAGCGATTACCTTCAACCAGCTCAGGCTTCAAATATAAGGAAACGGAATGTCTGTGGTCTGTTTCTATAAAAATAGGCGCATGACAAAATCATATTGCGCAAAATTGCAGTGTTACACTGCAATTTGCAGTGAACATAAAGTTGTGTTTTGCATCAAATGCGTTGCAAATAATAGTTTTTCAATTATAATGCGTCATTTTCCTGACAATAAAAACGTAGTTACCTTAAAGAGGACATCTCCCTTTTTTTTTAAAGAAGGCGTCTCCCTATTCGGTCACATAACAACTAATTACGGTACGGTAGTACGGAATACAAGTTACCGTCTTTATTTTTAAAACATTATTAATTTACCGCAATTAATAGCAATTATAGCTACAAATATTTCCCACGCGATAGTTCTATACGAGTATTGTTTATTTCTAAATTATACCAAGAAAATAAGCCAAATTCAAAATAAACGCAACATACGAAAACTGAATTAAATTAACATTACAACATAGTCTAATTATAAACTTTGATTTTCTCACACACACTACTTATAAAACGATAAAAAAGAAATTTACATTTCAATCTAGGTATGTCTATTTTAGTATCTCGAAAATAAATCAAATATTTAATATACAGAACGTACCAAAAGATGTGAATTACATTGTAACGGGCGATTCTTTAGGTAAGGAACTTTCAAACGAGCTAAAAAAATATATTTTAGAAATTATATCCTTTGGTTACAAAAACAATCTAAGTTTTAAAAAAGTACGACATTTTCAGACTTTTAACTACAGGTGCTTCGTTTATGGCTAATTTTAATTTATTTTTCACTCTTATTATTTGTGAAGGATTAATTCGTCAAATGACAAACGATTTTTTTTTAACTGTAAAATCTGACGTAGTTTTAAAATCGCAGCATTATTTTGGTATTTTTTTTGCACCAAAGATAATCTTGTACCTTTGACCAACAACACAACATATTTTTTTATTTATGTAGCGCACTTGAAAGGTCCTTAAGGAATCTCCCGTTACTATTTGATTCACATCTTCTGGGACACTGTATATCGCATCCAAACTCGGCTATAGCTAGTTGTGGATCCACAATTTTTTTTCCCGTATGGGAATTGAGCCCACAACACTCGGCGCAGTAGCAGTGGCGAGGCGACCCCTTAAACCACTATGCCATCTGTGCATTAAGTTAGTAATATTCCATTAGAGAGAGATGCAACATGAAAGTGGATATAGTGACAAGAATAGAAAAGGGTATGTTAAGCTGGTTTGGGCATGTAGAAAGAATGGATGAGTAAAAGACTGACTAAGAAAGTTTACAAGGCTAGTGTGAATGTAACAGTCGCAAGAGGAAGACGAACGAACGTTTCTTAATCAGATCGGAGGCGTTCTGGACAAAGGCCAGGTTAAAAGCACCTTGAACCGACGGGCGTGTATGAGGAATGTGATGAAAGTGAAGTCAGAAAAGTGTGTCAGGATCGTAGCAAATGGAAATCCGTAGTCTCTGCCTAATAGACATGAATCTATGTATGTGTGTATTTCTTTCAGGTAATGTTGGTAGTATCGCCTGTCTTCTACTAAACGCCACCGCTTTCCCAACTACTGCGATTAATATGACGTCACAAGTCTCTTACGTCACAATCCTGTAGCGTTATCTCAGTCTAATTATATATTAAGCAAACATAACTTCTAACACGTTGAAGTCATTTCAATTTGTTTTTAAATACCTAACATATTCCTTTTAATTTGCTGAATATTCATGTGACAACCAATATACATACATAATATATTAATTTTATTATATTAGCTTTTATTTGCTAATTCGGTCGTATTTTATAATTAAAGAAGCTTTTAGCGCATTTTCGATCTATACTCACATCAAAATCGGTTCAGCAGTATAGCCATAAAAATGTAACAAGCAGGCTACACAGATGGAGCGTAGCGGTTTAAGTGGTCGACTTACTGTCATTACGCTGAGTGTTGTGGGTTCGGCTCCCATACGGGACCTGAAATCATGCTATCCACAATCAGTTTTTTTAAGTATGCGTGTTTTTACTGGGTGTCTCCACTGTGTTTACTAGCGTTACTTCTAGTGCTGGAGTTGTCTTTCAGACATATTAATTAATAATAATAACTTATTTTCCCTTTAAAATTACAGATAGTATGGATGGCGTAGTGGTTAGTGTAACCGGCTGCCTGAGGTCGCGGGTTCGATTCCCGCACAAGGCAAACATTTGTGTGCATGAACATGGATGTTTGTCTTGGTCTGGGTGTTTCTATGTTTAATATGTAATTATTTACAAAAAACAAAAAAAGTACATTTGTATGTTTATCCATTGTCTAGTACCCATAGTACAAACTCTGCTTAGTTTGGGCTAGATGGTGTTGTGTGTATGTGATAGAATATTACATTATTATTATCATGTACTATGTGTAATTTTAAAGGTCATATCATCCATCATTTCATCATATGACATGATTACCTAAAAACTAGTAGCAATGCACTTTTATGTGTATATGACACTCCGGTCTCCCAAACTTGGTGAGAACCTGTATCTCGGGAGTCAGTGTTCCTCCGCTAGATTTATGAAGTTAAACAGCAGTTAAAGTCAATATTAACATAAACCGACAACACACGCACGATACAACGCAATTTTCTGAATACCAAACCTAAAAGGCGTGGAACCAATCTGTTTGTTTAACCACTTATCAGTACTTCTCCTTATCAGTAAATATAATACATTTTCAAAGAACAAACGGTACTAATAAACGCATAACCAAACACATCCCGTGATTCTATTAACTTCTTCGATATATTTCCTTGGACTCTTTTATGTAACGAAAGGCATCATAACACGTAATTGTATCGACGCACGGTAAGAAGTTATGTCACAGTAAAGATTGCTCTTTATTTGTGACTGGCTTGAACTGCAATTGAAAATAGACACTATTTTATTTTTGTTTGAGACAAAGATTGTGTCAATAGCGTCTTTTAACAACGTCGTCTACACGACGACGTTGTTAAAGTTAGGTTTAGTCATGATTTATAGTCTGTAACGTAAAATTTTCATAATTACCTGTAGGCAATATCGTCCTAGCTCTAACTTATATTTGTGCGTTTGTTTGTTAAGCCTTCACGCCTTAACTACTCGACCGATCACCATCATCATCACGGGTTTGTACCGATTAATAGGACAAAATTATGGTATCTTTCCTGCAGGAAAAATAGACAATCAAACAATAAATTTATAATAAATTTCTATCCCTTGGGAACAGTACTTATAATTTGCTCGCTTGAATATATTTAAGCGAGCAGCAAGCAAAGCAGCAAACAAAAATCTAGTAATCTATTTTAAATCATTATTAATATTAAGTATAGAATACTCAGTAATAATAATCTATAAAACCTACGATAAGTACTAATATTATAAAGTGAGAGTGAGAATTTTGTAAGTCAGTAATCACCGGACAAACACTGTATTACATTATTTCAGTCAGTTATATTTTTATGTTTATCATGGGTGATATAGGGGCAAACCGTTAGACTTTATTACAGAAAAATATTCTGACAATCGAGATATATGTATATTAGTCGGCCTCGATGGCGTAGTGGTTAGTGTAACCGACTACCACGCCTGAGGTCGCGGGTTCGGTCAAACATTTGTGTGCATGAACATGGATGTTTGTCTTGGTTTGGGTGTTTCTATGTATAATATGTATGTATTTACAAAAAAAAAAAGTATATATGTATGTTTATCCATTGTCTAGTACCCATAGTACAAGCTCTGCTTAGTTTGGGCTAGATGGTGTTGTGTGTATGTGGTAGAATATTATTATTATTATATTAAAATCCATGTTTAAAAAGATGGACTTCAAAGTTGGTAACTATTAAACGGTATATAACTTCTCTATCCGAACATAAATATTACTTGAGCTCGAAATAACTATGAACTTGTGAATTACTTACGCAATGTCTCGACCTGTCCAGAGGATAGCCCACCAACCATTGAATGTTGCCATTTTTTGTTTGGAAACGCCCACCGTTTTGGATAAGATAAGAATAAGCTAGCTGTTACAAAAAGTCACCATAACTGAACACTGTTACTATGTTTCACCCCACTGGTGCCATTTACCCACTGGTAAAAGATGCGGAGGCTCATATACCGCTCTCATTTCTTTCCAATCATTCCATCATCACCCGCGACTCGACAATCAGCAGACAAAACACGGTAGCGGTGATATGCTACATACTCTTATGACGTTTGTCTATACGAGGGTAATTATTCGAATTTCATTATTAGATTAATTGCCTTCCAGCTTTTGAAGAGAGGCGGTTTTCCCGATTGAGCTGCTACATATTTTTGACTTGATTACGGTAAAGGAAAGACATTGTGAGAAAACCTGCATGTCTGAGAGTTCTCCATAATGTTTTCGAAGATATCTGCAGTATGCCAACCCACACTGAGCCAGCGTGGTAGACTATGGCCTAACCCTTCTTATACTGAGAAGAGGGCCGTGCCCAGCAGTGGGATAGTTTAATAGGCTTAAATAATAAGGCTGATATTATTATTATTTGACTTACACTAATGCTATTTACTTACTAAGTACACTACACTTGAATTATAGCAAACTATTAACATAACGTATTCTATAGAATGCGTCAGTCTTTCGTCACAGTTCGGATCAGGCGACAATGACTCAAAAGTTTCAAGCACCTCTTTCCTCAAGCATTTCAAGCGCACTATAGGGATTTCCTGAATTCCATTCATTATAATCATTACATAACATCACACCTGTATAATCTTGAACTGTTAGAGGTGTGTCACACCCATATAACGCCACCTATGTTTAGGTCTAACATATGTATATAACTAAACACGCCTATTTCAGGGTACATTTCCACACTCCATACTGACAAACGAATTTGTTAGTAACGTTTTGACTGTCAAAATTATAAATTGCGCAATCGCTTTACCCAGGGTATAAAACCTAAAACCTTAGAAACGCAGGAATTTGAAGCGAAATCTTATGTCACAACACCAACAGGTAGTCGATGTTTTAAAGTAGTTTTAATCTAATCCTTAGACGAAAAGGTTGTGTAGTAATGATAATATAACCCTTGTTTTGAAACTGTCCGACAGCTGACTACCATCTTTTCTAGGTATGACCAGCGATAGACCATAGTCCACTAAGTTAGCCCAGTGCGAGTTAGCAGACCCATGCCACAATCTTTTAAAGCATACGCGGATTGTCATACCATGCGCGAATGCATAACACACTGTTGTCTGTCTCATGCTTGCGCATGCGATGACTATGCTTTATAAGATGATGGTAAGGTCCTTAATTTCCTCATGACTTTTTCCGTCAAGACGAAAAGTTGTGGATCGGACTGATGACCTTTGCGTGGCAGTCGAACGATTTCTCAACTTCATCTTCAAATGTATGTATATAATAAGTATGCGCTTTCTCGGCCACATGGAGTGTGGACTGCATTGAAAGACTCCTTATCTTCGTTCGCCATAATTGCATTGACGTCATAATTATGCGCAAGAGACGTGCATTATTCAGCCGCGACCGCTCGGCATTATAACGGTCGGTCGCTTTTGTATTCAACAGTTTGTGAATTTGCAAATTATATTTGGGATATTCGAACTGAAGTCGAGTATAGTTTTTTTCTTGTTTTGTATCAGGCCACTTCTTGTTAAGTATATCGAAAATGACAGTTGATGGACAGCTATCGGTATGGCAAGTCATCATTATTTAAAACTGGGCATTTTCTTTCATACTTTAGTATTTAATGAAAGTGAGCTGCAACTGTTTTTGCAGCTACTGCCAACTCGTCGTATATTGTTGGATAAAAACTGGAGATAGCTTAGTGTGATTGACATATTTTTCTAGATGTTCTTTATATCTGTTATTTCATTGTTAGTAAAGTCCGCAGTGTTACAGGTATAATCCTTATTGTGGTAGGTTTCTTTAAAATCGTAAACGGCTAGGCAGAGATTTATTTCACATAACATGATATTATTATACCGGGTACAAACCAAGGTTTGATGCCGCTACTAAAAATATATTTCTTTTTATCTTTGGGATTCGAACCCACAGCACTTGGCGCAGTGACAAGAACGAGGCAATCACTTCAACCAACTCAAAATAGAAAGTTTGTATGTGGACCATCGCTGTTTAGAGCCGGAGCTATCCTGGAAAATAGTCCTAGAAATGTGTATGGCCTGCAATCATATTCCCTATTTCTACGCTATCGAAGCAATCTATTATATGTATTCATATTTTACAACTAGATCACGTGCCAAATAACATAAACTCGGTATTGTAGTTTTATTTACCTCTTGCTCTTATTCATCTATTCATCTCTCTCATCAAAACAAGTTTCGCTTAACTCTTAGATATGATACCGTTAAGGCTTTGACCCGACCTTCTCAACCTAAATTGGATACAATTACGGACATATTTTTTAATAGAATAACTGTCACATCTGACCCTGAACAATTATATATAAATAGAGCGAGTTGAACTTAAAAAGAAAAAAAGTTGAACAATTAGTTATAAACAGGGACACACAGACAGACATTTAGCCAGCTATGGATTTTTATCTCACGGAATTGCGGGCGAGCCTATTGCTCTTTCCCGGGTACATTTCCAGACCCGTGGTGCTACTAAGATTATTTTGACTCAAAAACCTAATAACTCTTTGCCCGATCCAGGTATTGAACCCGGGATCTAATGAACAGCAGTCGTATACATTACCACTGGGCCATCTATGCAGTATATCAATGATAAATTATCCTAATAAGATAAACAAGGATATAAAAAGTAAGCATTGAAAAAAGAGCCAGTTGGAGGAGTCTCTCCTACAAGCCTACAAGGGATCACCAGTGTGCTATTGTATGAGTATTGTATTGGTGAGAGTGACCAACATAATTGTCTCGTTACTTATTTTATGTGCTACGATCCAGTAGGAAAAGAATAGCAATTGAAGTACCGGGTACATCTAAATAGAAATTGATGTGTTTCGATCTTTATCGAGTTCGTAGGTTGATCAACACACACTTTGACAATCTATAAAACGTGTTGCTTTTACGTAAGATTTACGTTTAGGTGGTGTGTAACAAAATATAGACGATTATTCTCTTTCTATAATTTTATTAAGTGATAGTGTCGCCGTGGTTGTAATGATTTCGGTGGCGTTAAAGAAAATAAAAAATTTTCACGTACAAAATTCGCCTTAATTTATGGTAGTCAGCAACTTGGCTGTGTGCTGTTTCTAAGAAAACACTGCGTTGTCAGTGGCGCCAGTTACGGCATAGGTACCGTCATCTATGGCCCAATGGCGCATATACCACCAATGACAATAAAAAAATCCATTTAAACATAAAGGCATCTTCTTTTTCCAACGTTCAGAAAAGTCTGGCTATTCCTTTATTATTATTATATTTTATGTCCTTTATCTTTCGCGGCTGCCCGCAAATATAATCGCCACGGCGGACAGCCGGGGTCTGTTTTCTCGGCCGATGTCCGTCAGACTCGGCTAGGCTCCAACAGACTTATTGTCTTTAGCCTACGTGCGCGTTATTGAATATGATTCCATGTGTTCTATAAAGCCGGTTTAATCGCCCGTTAAACGCCAAAAAGGCGTGATACCTATATAATGTGAAGTGAGATTTAAACCCACTTGAGTGGCCCCACCCAATCGTCCAATCACTTGTACCAACAGAGCTTGTGTGGAATGATAAAACACACCAAATATGCACTGTACGCTTCGACAAACAAGTAAAACTAGTATTACTCGTATCATAAAACAAGATAACGTTGTAATGTACACGAGTATGACACCGACATTCAATGTATTGCAGAGATTTAAAATTGTTTAACCTTTTTATTTCGAAAAAGTAAAGGAAAATCTTCTTCTTCTCTCTTAGCTTTTATTATTCCCAAGTCACTTGGGGTCGGCTTTTCTGCTCTAAACGGATTTGACTGGATATCAGTTTTTACACGGAGCGGCTGCCACCTGACCTCCGCAACCCGAAGGCTAACGATACCCTAAGGCTAGACCAGTGTCAGAATATTAGAGGGCACTGACTTTCCCAATAACGACTGCCATAGATGTTCATGGCAGCCGGGACCGACGGCTTAAAGTGCTCTCCGAGGCACGGAGCAGGCGATAATTGTCAATCAATACGCACATAATTTCGAAAAGTCATATAACTTCCGAAAGTCAGAGGTGCGCGACGTGGGTTCGAACCCGAGACCCTCTGCATTGCAGTCTGTTGGTCTCCCCACTGAGCTATCGCAAAAGTAAAGGAAAATACGCTTCTTAAAAAAATTGTGTGCCGTCATGTCTCTGCAGTACACAACTGTCAAAAGACCGTCGAGGAAGAAGACGTCAAGGACAGAGCGAAGTGAAAGAAACAAACAAACAAAGAAGGCTGACCCTAACACCATGTGAGATAAGTAGCCAGGAAGAGAGAGACTGGACAACACGATCTTTTTTTTGCGAGCCCGCCTGAGAAAGTATCTTCATCTCACGCCAAAATTGCATCGTGTTGAGGCCTTGCGGTTCGATGGCAGGGTTAACAGAAGTCCTTTGGCCAGGATTGACCCACGGTCAACTTTACATGCTTTCCGAGGCAACGGGGTATCTTACATCGCCAACTTCCTAACTCTGGGCTACTATTGAGATTTCTTAGCAGAAAGGGGTTCGAAGCCCAACCCAGTATTCAGACCTATGCCCAGTACTCGTATTCACTACCGCTGCGCCACGGAGGCAGTAAATACCATACAATATTTAACAATGATATAGATTAGTTCTAATTAGTTTTTTCATTTATGCACAGTCATTAATTACATTTTTTATATCATTGCGGTTGACTATATAGAAACACGACCACCTAATGAAAAACTATGGAGAAATAAATATACAAATTATATGCTATTTATCAAACATTTAGATCTGACATTCATATCGAAGGAAGTTGTTTATAGTTACATTAAATTAATTACCGACAACGAGGCATGACGGCACTTAAATTATAATAATTAGTCTATATCAAGAAAATATATAGGAAAATATATAGCGATAGCTCAGTTGGGAGACCAACAGACTGCAATGCAGAGAGTCTTGGGTTCTAACCCACGTCACGCACCTCTGATTTTCGGAAGTTATATAACTTTTCGAAATTATGTGCGTATTGATTGACAATTATCGCCTGCTCCGTGCCTCGGAGAGCACGTTAAGCCGTCGGTCCCGGCTGCCATGAACATCTATGGCAGTCGTTATTGGGAAAGTCAGTACCCTCTAATTTCCTGACACTAGTCTAGCCTTAAGGTATCGTTAGCCTTCGGATTGCGGAGGTCAGGTGGCAGTCGCTCCGTGTAAAAACTGATATCCAGTCAAATCCGGTTAGACTAGAAAAGCCGACTCCAAATGACTTGGGAATAATAAAGGCTAAGAGAGAAGAAGATCAAGAAAATATATAGGAAAACTTTAAAATTACGCATATCTTGGCAATGCTTGTTGCTCGTATAATCTCGATAATTATCTAATTATGTGAACCCGACTACATCTAGAACAGTAGACTAAAATCATAAATTTTCAAACAAGAAAACGCATCCCCTGAAGGTAAGTATTTCGTAGAATGGACGCTTATTATATACCAGTGGTGTATAATAATATTACTCATGAGCTTTACCATCTTTATAAATACAAAACCAGCTTTCGTCCGTAAACTCAAAAAGTAGTAAGGTTTCTTGAAATTTTTACACGTTTTATTTCTATACTAGCTTTTTGCACACGGGTTCTCTCGCTCGCGGAAACAGTACATTTTTTTCTGCATACTTACCTACATACCTACCTACCTACATACATACCTCCCATGCAGAAAAACGTCCTATGTCCTATGTCCTTTCGCATGCATCCTTGATTTCTAAAACAGGCGACATTCTGTCGTAAAAACCGAAAAACAGGTTAATAGACCAACTATATGTTAAATTAAACATAATATAAACTAATCCAAGATTAAGATTTGGAAATTTAAACTTAAGATTAGTGCGTAGGTATATTGATTAAGTCGATATACTAAAGAGCGCTGACATTTGATAAGTCTAGAATTAATTCCGATGGATGCAAACATTCCATTCTAATACAAAATAACCTTCACCTTCCACTCTTAGTGTTTTAGCTCTATAATCAAGAAAAAGCAGGAAAATACATTACCACAAAATATCTTTACAGAAATGTGTTCTCGTAATGGAGGGCCGTAGGCTGTGGCCTACGGTCCTCCATTCATACATACTCGTACATACATTTTATCCCAATAACGTTTAAGGGAACCCTTAAGCGTTATTTTATACATGGGATCACAACAGGAGGCTAACATATTTTGGAAATGATTTCAAAAGAGCAATTGTTGTAATAAAATATGATCAAAAAATCGGTTCAATAGTTTTTGATTTAAATGACTCTAGATCGGCATTCTATTCTGAACAGATTTAATTACGAGAATTAGATCTCAGAATGCAAATAAAACGGTAAATAATATCACATTTTGTAATACAATGCATGTCTTTTCTATTTTTATATTATATGTTATTTGACGAGGACGAGGAAAGACTGACTAAGTTTATAAGGCTAGTGTGAATGGAACAGTCGCAAGAGGAAGACCTAGGCGAACGTTTCTTAATCAGATCGGAGGCGTTCTGGACAAAGGCCAGGTTAAAAGCACCTTGAACCGACGGGCGTGTATGAGGAAAGTGAATGAAGCCAGAGAAGTGTGTCAGGATCGTAGCAAATGGAAATCCGTAGTCTCTGCCTACCCCTCTGGAAAACAGGCGTGAATCAATGTATGTATGTATGTATGTTATTTGAATTAGGTATATTATTATTATTTTCGATGTAAGTATTAAAGACAAGACAACACACATGCACATGTTTTGAAGAATCATATCAAATAAACAAGAACGTGCAAAACATGTTTTGTTTCGCTACGCTATATTATTTTCCTGAATTTTAATAAAAATATACATTTTAAATTATAATGTAAAAATAAACGGGAAATGCGCAATAATTTTATTAAAGATTAACTAAATCCTGTTTTGATTCCATTAATATTATAAGATTATTCGCATATGAATTTACAATCATCACGTGATAAATGGAATTGAGTACCTAGATATAAAGATTCATTGTAATTAAACTGCTATATACGGATTTTATCGCGTTGTTTACTTGACACTTTATTACAAAATTTTGAAAATTGTCAAATAAAGTGTCAAATAAACAACGCGATAAAATCCGTATATAGCAGTTTAATTTCAATGAATAATATTCGCGTAAATAGAAGACAATATTAAGATTCATTGTGATTAAAATTTACCCAAAAATCACGGCGGTATCTTTATCATACCGATTATGATAAAGATACCGCTGACAACATTTATAATTAACTTTTTTTTATACAATCATGGTGGCAAACAAGCATACGGACCTCCTGATGGTAAGTGGTCACCGTAGTCTATGGACACCTGCAACACCAGAGGCATTACTTGCGCGTTGCCGACCCTTTAGGAAGGGAAGTGGGCAGGAGACGGAGCGGGAAGGGGGAAAGAGGGTGATTGGGCCTCCGGCACTCTCACTCACCGAACGAAACACAACAGTAGAAATACTGCTATTGTACGTCGATATTCTGTAAGAGGGTAGTCCTTCACCGGTCAAGCCGGCCCTTCATGCTGAAATCAGCGAGGCTCTACTACTATTTTACATCATCTAAAAAGCAAAAGAAAACCTTTTTTAATTAAACCGTGTTAAAATCCGCGTAAAGTAGCACATTTTCATTTCTTTTAGTAGACACTATCAAAGTAGGTAATTAGGTACCGTTTTCGAGGGACTGAAAATTGACATAACCTTACCTTAACATAATATTTAGGCGAGCGAAGCCGCGGTCAAAATCTTGTAACAAATAAAATATAAAATATAGAATACGTTATTATGCATTATATTATGAAATATTATATTATTTACCGCTTTATTTGCGTTCTGAGGTCCAATTCTTGTAATAAAACTGTTGAGAATAGTGTTTCTATTTAGTCATATCACGAAAACTATATCTCGGTGCAATAGTAGATACATGATGAATGCGTTTTACTCCATTTAGCAAAAGTCATTTTTATATTTTAAGAATATAACTACTAGCAGTAAATCCTGTGTCGTAGGGGGACTATACAATCATTTAAACAACGGACACAAAGAACAGTCAGATTCGGTACAACCATTTGTGGATCACACAAAATTTTGTCGCGTGTGGTATTCGAACCCACAACACTCGGCGCAGTGGCGGTGGCGAGGCAACCACTTACACCACTACGCCATCCGTGCAATCAAAAGTAACTTATTTATTTAAAAAATGAAATTAGATAAGAACTAGGATCGGATCTTGTCAAATCCATACATAATCTTATATATAAAATTCTCGTGTCACAATGTTAGTTACCATACTCCTCCGAAACGGCTTGACCGATTTTTATGAAATTTTATATGCATATTTAGTAGGTCTGAGAATCGGCTACTATCTGTTTTTCATATCCCTTAGTGATAAAGTAAACAGAAAAAAATGAAAAATTACTTTTGACAGAACGAAGTCTGTCCGGGCAGCTAGTATTACTATAACAAGTCTCAAAGATTTAAGTAACATTTTAATGTCTTTGTAACAAATCTACATAATTGTTTTTAGATCATAGTATGATAACAATTTACATACATCATAATGATTATGACATAACAGCAACGTAAATAATGAATATTATTGCTTTCGTTATCAATATTTTCATTTTTTGTCTCGTAACAAGTCATTATTGACGTAATTTATTTGCCCGTCATTAAGTAAGTAAGTAAATTATAATATTCTGGAAGTTCTAAGCAATGTTCTCGAGGATATGTGAAGTCTGGGAACCCGCAGTGGGCCAGCATGGTGGACTATAGCGTAACCCTTCTCACACTGAGAAATGGCCATGCGCAACAGTGAGCCCAACAATGAGAATCTATATGTCCGAGACGACATGCATGTTTCCTCATGATGTTTTCCTTCTCCGCTAAAACGAGCGATAACTACCTACAAATTATTAATTCCTACATAATTCATAATACATTTCGAAAGTCAGAGATTCCAAAACTTGTGTGATGTGATGAGTAAAATGTCTCGAAAGTTTTGAATATTTCTTTATTTTTACACAGCACAAATTAACAGCATCGTATTCAATGACGTAATATAAATAGTCAACAAAACGGCACATGACGTACCTCAGGCGCCACAAGAAATCGATAAAAATAAAATAAAATCCATTTCTCTTGATACTTTTTTATCTTTCACAGTTGCAGTATAATTTTTACATTTCCTAAAAACACAGGACGGCATTTCTTTTTGTTGTTGAGGAAGTTTTCCACTCAAGTTATTTTAATGTCACGTACACCCGCGGCACTGGTTGGTACGTGACTAAATGGACTTCTGGTAATTACCTTGCATTCATGTTGCCACTACAGAGCGCGTGCAACGTATCTATAGTTTATATATCATTGATCGTATTCGTATGTCTTAGACTTTTGGCAACTGATATTTTGGTGACAGTCGGACTCTCTCGAAAATGCCATTGGTTCGAACTCAAGACCTTTGCGTGGCAGTCCTACGGTCTCCAACTAGGCTATCAACAACAATCGGTTAGCAGTAACATTATGTAACAGAGACCTAATTATTGCGTTGTTATATAGTAACACCTACAACTGACTCATTTAGGTCACAAAGTAAAACATTTATGAACGTCAATATCTATTAGGTAGTCAGTTTACTAAGTTACTAACGTCACATTTAGGTAAGTTGCTAGGTGTAAGAAACGCTTGAGCCTATGAGAAGATACCTGGGCCCTATTCAATAAAACTCACAATTTACAACTGGTGACAGGTGACTATTTAACCAGTTTCTGTTTAATAAAAAATACAAGTTACAAATTTGTAATGGTGAAAAATTTACATATTTTTCGAATTGTACTTGCAATTTTACATATTTCTGTTCAATAAACATTTTCGTGTGACAGGTGACAATTTACAATTATGTCGGAAAAACTGCTTTATTGAACGCATAATTGTATTTAGAATTTTACATATTTGTAAAATTGTCATGCATTTCTGACTGGTGACCTTACCCTCGGTAGAACATAATACCTCTTTGAAATTAAAACTACTTTATACGGATTTTGTCGCGTTGTTTATTTTGGAACACTTTTAATACATAATTTTAAACCATAACACTACTATTAATGAACTATACTTCAATTTAAGCTATTTAAATTAATTAAAACTTTTATATTTAAGTTTATACTTTTTCCTGACGTTTCGGTTGCTTTACAGCAGCCATGGTCACGGGAGACGCGTAAACGTACGACAATACTATAACACCTCTTCATAATATCTTATTAATTGTGGAAATGTTGTTTCGTTTTTGACGTTTTTTTACCAAAATGGTTTTTACATCAAGTAGTAAGAATAGTGATAATGATGAAAACGTGGTAATTAAACGAAAAAGAAACATATTTAAAACAAGAATAAATACATTTTTCTTTTGATGTGACTGATTTCTCATTTAATGAGAAGTTTAGGGTAAGCAAGTCAACCATCGCATATTTGTTGAGTAAATTTGGACATGACATAGAATATGACACAACAGCAACACATTACTACACTACCTATTAATTCTTGAAACTTAGGAAGTACTCTCCCGGGAAGGTTTCTGGCTATAACGCGAGCTAAGCCGTTAATTTTTAATTTTATTCAATTGAATAGAAATCTTGCCATGGTTCTTTTGCCATGTCATCATAGTGTCTCTAAGATCCAGAAAAATTCCCAAAGCATTTAATTGAGTCAATTTTTCACTAAACCGGCCAAACAAAATATCTCTGTTGTTATGTATAAGCGACAGAATAGTAAATTTTTTGTTACGTTTCATTTTGATTCTCCACTGGAAATATGTATTTCACCTATCTAGAATAAACCTAAAAGTTTTTGTTTTACCCTCATTACTGTTTTATATGTAAATAGCAGCGATAGCTCAGTGGGGAGACCAATAGACTGCAATGCAGAGGGTCTCGGGTTCGAACCCACGTCGCGCACATCTGACTTTCGGAAGTTATATGACTTTTCGAAATTATGTGCGTATTGATTGACAATTATCGCCTGCTCCGTGCCTCGGAGAGCACGTTAAGCCGTCGGTCCCGGCTGCCATGAACATCTATGACAGTCGTTATTGGGAAGTCAGTACCCTATAATATCCTGACACTGGTCTAGCCTTAGGGTATCGTTAGCCTTCGGGTTGCGGAGGTCAGGTGGCAGCCGCTCCGTGTAAAAACTGATATCAGTCAAATCCGGTTAGACCAGAAAAAGCCGACCCCAAGTGACTTGGGAATAATAAAGGTTAGAGAGAAGACTGTTTTATATGTAAAATTACAATAATATGTAGAAATGTAAAATACCTTGACATATTTGTAAATGTTTGGAATTAGTAAATTTTTTTGAACAGATTTCACAGGCGCAGCAATTTACAATTATTTGACGTTAATTTTTTTACATTTGCAGGTTTTATTGAATAACACATGTACGATAATTTAACAAATAAGTCACTTATTGACATAATTCTCGGATTGTAAGTTTTATTGAATAGGGCCCTGCAACTAAGAATTAGTCTTTAAAAATTGGACTTCCATCACTGAGTAATCAATATTGTTATTTTGAAAATGCCAACCCTCGCACTAGGAATAAATCCTGTGTCTTTTACAAACATGAGATGGCGTTATGTGTATGTGATAAAATATTATATTTTTATCATTCAAACAACGGACACAAAGAACATCCAGACTCGGAACAACCATTTGTGTATCCCACAAATTTTTGTCCCGTGTGGGATTCGAACCTACAACAGTCGGCGTAGTAGCAGCGGCGAGGCGACCATGAGGAAGATTTCATGTTAAGAAATGATGGCTCCGATCAGGTCATTGACCCGCGTATATAACACAGTTTCATGTTTACAATAATGGCGGTATCGCCATGGGAACCAACATATCTTAATACTAATCCGTTCTCATGGTTCTTAGAGTCCCGTTAATGACAACACATTAAAAAACGCTTCCTCTTGATATTCGATACGAACGCTTCATATTGATGATTTAATTATGTGAAATAGATAACTTATCTACCTCGATGGCGTGTGACATTATTTGGCGCATATGATCGTGAAGTCCCAGGTTCGATTCTGGGTCGAGTAAAATGTTATTTATTAGATGTTTTGTTAGCAAAATTTTAGTAGGTGCACGGTAGAGACACTAGAGTCAGTGTAATATACATATTTAGGGATATACAGGTGTGAATCTATGTATCTATACTAATATTATAAAGCTTAAGAGTTTGTTTGTTTGGTTTAACGCGTTAATCTCAGGAACTACTGGTTCGAATTGAAAATTCTTTTTTGTTGGATAGCTTATTTATCGAGGAAGGTTATAGGCTATAATATAACATATATAACATCACGCTACGACCCACGGGGGTAGAGGAGTAATCAAAAACGCGGGTGAAACCGCGGGCATATCTAGTATTATAATAAAGAGTGATGTAAAACCTATATTTACCGAAAAGTATAGGTAAAGATATTACACCCAATTTTCGCTAACTAAAGTTTTAGATATTACGTAATAGAGCCGAATCTATAACTGTTTACCGCCATACTTGTGGGTGACGTACAACTACTGCGATTTTGTCTTGACCCAATAATTCTGCTCGATCCAGGAATCGTGTCCAAGATATCATGCACAGATGGCGTAGTGGGTTAAGTGTTCGCCTCGCCACTGTCACTGCGCCGAGTGTTGTGGGTTCGAATCCCACACGGGACAAAACTTTGTGTGATCCTCAAATTGTTGTTCCGAGTCTAGGTGTTTTTTGTGTCCGTTGTTTGATTGTTTGTAAAGTCTCCCGCGACATAGAAATTATTTCTAGTGTAGAAGTAGTCTTTTTTAGAATAAAGAACAGTGATCTGCGCTACCGAGTAAATATTTAAACATAACAGTTATTAAACATAAACATTTTTAAAACAACTGATTTAAATAACAATAACAGCAAATAGTTACCTAATAAATTAATATAAGAATTCAAGCAATTATTGTAAAACCACAATGACGTCGTCGTCAATCGATTGACGTCAAATGCGTTGTGTTCCTCGAAAAAATATGGCGCCTAAATATTCATGCGATGCATTCCGCGGAATTCGGGTCCAAAGACTATGTTATTATTGTATATATTTCTGAAACTGCGTAATATCGCGAACTGTTTTATGAAACTGAATGTTCCCTGAAATATATTTTATCCTTACGGACCCGATAGACGTCGTCCGTATTCGGGTTCTTAGAATACGATCGCAGCACCACTTACCAGGACCAATTATTATAAATTTAAACCATCCAGAAACCTACACAACACAAATTTCATCAAAATTAACCCAGCCGTTTAGGAGTTCAGTAGTAATATACAGAAAAATATATTTTATATATACATATATTTAAAGATTAACGTCTGCAACGAACCAGTCACAGTTGTTATTCAATTAAATCTGACGTTACAGCTATTGACAGACACGAAGGGAAATAATGTAAGATACTTTCGTATTACATAATCTATATCTACCTACTAATATTATAAAGCTAAAGAGTTTGTTTGTTTGGTTGAACGCGCTAATCTCAGGAACTACTAGTTCGAATTGAAGTATTATTTTAGTGTTGGATAGCCCCTATCGAGTAAGGCTATAGGCTATATAACATCACGCTACAACCAATAGGAGCAGACATCCATGAAAAATGTTGCAAAAACGGGGAAAATTATCTTATATGAAGCAGACGAAGTTGCGCAGATTAGCTAATTATTTAATAATTATGTTCCTACTTACATATGTTCTTTCAATTGTTCTAAATAAACATTTATTATTATTATTATAATTAAAGCATCTATAAGCGAAATAATGTATTATTTCGCTTCGTGTCAAAATAATAATAATAATATAAATATCTATATGATCGCCATAAATTACAAGATTTTGTAGTTTAAATATACTTGTTTGGTATACATGTAAATTGGAGGTGATCTGACTTCTAAATCAAAACGAAACTTGTATCAGTTAATAATATTATGATAGCAATATTGCCTATATGAAGGGAGTGGAAGGCCACTCCTGTATAACTTTAAAATAGGTACAACGCACTAGTAAGAATTCCTGTGTCGCGGATAACAGCCAGATTCGGCACAGTTATTTCTGAAGATCTATTGGTCCTAGTTTCGGAGAGCGTCGAGGACATGGTGATGATGCTAGAGGGTTTAAAGGTGGAATCCGAGAAGACTGGTCTTTAAATGAATATTGGGAAAACCAAATTAATGACCAACATTCCTGAAGTCACAAACTGCCAGCTTCCAGTGGGGAGAGTGACTAAGTATATATATTTAGGGCATAAGGTTACACTCGGCTTTGAAAATCAAGTAGCGGAAGTGGAACGACGAATAGCGCAGGCATGAGCTGTATTCGGCGCCAACCAACAACTACTGTGTGGAAAAATAGCTCTTCGTCTTAGAGTCAAAGTCTTCGAACAGTGTGTTATGCCAGTACTAGCTTATGGTGCGGAAACCATAACTTTTACGCAGAAGTCCGCCGAGAAGTTCCGAGTCGCGCAGAGGGGCATGGAGAGAGCTATGCTCGGGATCACCCTACAAGACCGGAAACGGAATGATTGGATTCGAAGTAAGACCAAAGTAAGAGACATTATGGCCGTAATAGCGCAAAGAAGGTGGACATGGGCGGGGCACATTGCGAGAATGGACAAGAGCCGCTGGACAAGACGAGCCCTAGAATGGAGACCCAGAGCGGACACCCGAGGGCGCGGAAGATCACCACAGCGCTGGTTGGACGACATCCGACGACACGGAGGTCGAGACTGGTGGAGTCGGGCACAAGATCGACAGGAATGGAAGAAAAGGGAAGAGGCATCCAAAATTAGATAAACAAAAGGCCACTATGATGATGATGATGATGTTTTCCGAAGATCAAAATTTTTTTGTCCCATGTGATGATCGCGCCTACAACACTCGGCGCAGTGACAGAGGAGAAGCGACTACTCAAACCGCTCTATGCAGTCGTAAAACCTGAAAGTATGGTTTACATTAATAGGTTCTTACAACTGATGTTATGCCTCGTTCAAACAAAATAGCGTACATGAACTATCTATAACAAATACTATAATACTATATTATTTGTGTTATAACTTAAGTCCAAAGGAATACAAAAAATATATGCCGCAAACTCCATATAAAACGAATAAAAGAAAACCAAATCTGTTTTATGTCATGATGTCATGAATTTCTGTCGGCAAGTTCGACATGGCACATACATATTTTAGCTTTAACTAATGCAACTATTGGTAACACTCAATTACGACCTCTATTACATATGTCATACGATTTCTTTTACAAATACTATACTAGATATATATGTATCTCGATTAGATCGTTTACACATGTACGAAGCGAGAAACCAGAGTCATCTGGTTGAACAATTTGTCGCCTACGGTACGAGAGCTCAATTGAACGTAACTGCTATAACGGAAGAACACTTTTATGCTCCTATCTGACCCCTGATTACACCAAACACGATGTTACATTCAAATACACAACATTACACTATATTTATACGTAGTTTTATTCTCCGTTTGCGATCTAAAACCAAATCGAAAAGTTTTCTTTTTCGAAACGTGCATTTCGGATAATTTCGTTTCGTAAGGCGCAAATTGTCGACAATAGCGGCGTCAGTCTACGTATTGTATTGCATATTCCACTAATTTAATTTTCAGTTCAAAAATAACAGACTTATTACTTACTTACTTTATCTTGGCTCTTTACATAACATAGACTAAACACCGTGTCAAATAGTGCACAAATGCAATTAAAATTGCTTGAAAAGTTACGCCAATTACAACCATTATTAGACAAACGCAGTTTTACTGGTTTCTGACGTCACAAGCTACTTACAATAAATATGTAATGGTTAATAGCTGTTCGATACATAGTTTACTTTTGCTACAAAGTGACATAATATGATCGAAACTTGTTAGTACCGTATCTTATTACTTTTGAGAATAAACTTTTTTAATATATTCCAACCGCTTTACATAAGATTGCAAATCTTTATTCGATTCTAGGCAAAAATTATTTCTACATAATTTATACACGGTGGCAATCACTGCTGGAGTGACATTAGAGCAAAAACGGTATCGCCCACGCGATGCTCAAAAAGGTTGTGTTCTGAGACTTGACTAAGAAGCCTGTGGCCTAACATCATACCTTAGAGCGCTGTTAGTGTGTTCACAAGAACGAGGCAGTGCGTTCGTTAAGCGTTGTAGCTTGATATAGTGGGATGCTCTCTAAAGTCATCGCAACAATAAATGACAAGCTTAGACTGCGAACATCTTAGGACGGTGGAGAAGTAATTATTTAATATTATTATATTAAATAATTACTTCTCCTAATACATAATTATTGCTGTTATTGACGATTTAAAAAATACATAACCTAAAGTTAAAAACTTGAAAAGAAAATCTTACTCGTGCAAATATCATCAAATTTGGAGTTACCATTCAAGAAGATTTCGATAAAATAATTTAGATAATAAACACAATGGCATAGATTGTATTTACCTAATACATACATTTTTACATTAATATGATTCTAAAGCTATTTAATGTACTTAACATTATTGCACCTTTGGTTGCAAGGTAAAAATTAGACAATAATGCCATATTTTTTTAGTCATTGGTTTAATATAACATACCTACGATCGCAAAACTGTTCATGTGTTATTTACTTTAATTTCAATGTTATGTTATGCTCCTTATGTGGACTGTGACTGTGTGTTTTTTGAGTAATAATAAAGTCTTTAAACGTAATAAACGTTTATATAACTAAAGAAGTATATTTTGCTAATTAACATAAAATAAAACAAATGTAAGAGACTAACCATTTTCTAGATTATGAATACAACTTATAAAATGTTCTATATTAGGTTGTTATTTCACAATAGTGTGTAAATATATATTTTTTTGCAATATAGCCAAAAACATCTACATTGAAAACTAGTTTATAGCCAGATTTTAAAAGTTGAATTCCTGTGAGAAAAACACGACAAAAAAATCACAGCCGTTTTAAATTGGGATTTAAAAGTTGAATTTATTTTAAAAGTTGAATTGATTTTGATAGTTGAATTCACGTAAGAAAAACATGACAAGAAATTCACAGCCGTTTTAAAATTGGTTTGTAATTATACACCTTCATATTATGCTAAAGAATATTTGTGATTTAACTTTATTTTAAATTTTTACATTCGTATTAAATAACATGACGTTAGCAACTAGCGTGGCGTTTGGTTTACATTTTTAGGTCTAGCTAAGTATTGTTAGGCATTACTGTAAATAATAATAAACATAATGTACAATAGCATGCGCAGGATTATCTTTTCAAAGCAGATTTCTTATATATTCGTGTAGGACAAAGTGCGTAACGCTGACAAAATAAACAGGCCTGTGGCTTATGTTCATTGAATAACATGTTTGTGATGTAAGTACTTCGCTGAAGTATATAAAGATAAAAGAAGACGTATAATAATTTCATATTCATATAATTACAACTATAACACATGTATCGCTTAACGTGTCTAAACACCGAGATAACATCTCGCATGCTTCAGATAAAGAAATTTATTGTCCTGTCAGTCTCACACGGCGAAAACTTTTCCGCGAATTCTCACTGCGCAGGCGCACACGCGCATGGCATTAAAACAAAAAAGAATTGACTAATTACACGCGAGCGAGATCTCGTATGTAAATTAATTTCTTATTGTAATTAATTTCGTGATAAAACTGTGTTAAAGTAATTGATCAAATCGTGTGGGGGGGAAATCGTTTCGTCGAATCGATTTCACTGTATGAGTAAAGCGAATAATAAGTAACTTCGTGTGTTTTCGTGTCTATCAATGTCAATGACAAACACCCGTTTTAGGAATAGTTACAAATTACACTGCTTTATTTATGTGCTTCTTTAACATTTTCTTTGTAGCATACGTAACTATATAGTTACACACGTGAACTCTAAGATAACGCTGGGCAATTTTTTTAAATGTGAACAGTGATATATATTTTGAATTACATATCAGACGGTGCGTCACTAAAACGTTATTCGAAACTCAGCTGTATGAGACATGTACAGGGGTTGTCAAAGAGTAAACTATAAGTACGGGCCCGTATGTATACTGAAGCTTGCTAGTGTTGCTGATATCACTTGCTAGCTCCAGGGACAAATGACGTATTAGTTCAAGTGGTCGCGTCACCATTGCTATTGAGCCGAGTCTTGGTTCGATCTTTATACGGGACATAAATCTCGAGTCTGGGTGTTATTTTTGTCTGTTGTTTGAATGTTTGGATAGACACTTGTCATACAGGAATTATTGCTAGTACGGGAGATGTGTAAAAAACATGTGCCCCGTTTTCCTTAGACAGCTTTTTAGACATTAATTACCTTTTGCGAGTGTACAATCCTCACATGCTGTCGTCACTGGACAAACAGTTCAGTATTTCATTAACTAAAAATATTAACATAACTAAAGGCCGCTTGCAAGAAATTTCTTAATGTTATTTAAAGGCCGTGAATTTCTTTCGTATATCTTCTCATAGGCTCAACTCTTTGCCTGAACCTAACAACTAACATAAATATAAATTGAGTACCTTAAGTAAAGTCACTAACCAATAAACTGTCACGACGTGTTACTTTGTGACCTCATTGACTTCTAACAATTATACTAAGTTTCAATTTAATATTAATCAAACAAATTTAATCAGATAATAAATATCCTTTAAGGATATCAAAGTACATCTAAATTATGCTCTTGTAAACGGATTGCATATCAAGTCAAGATGAATATATTTTGAAGACCTAAAAATATACACAAAAGGGTTGCTGCTTTAAGTAGCATGCTACCTTTATTACTTTATGAAATGAAAATACGGATTGCTGATGCGAGCTATCGCAAGTCATCTTTCTAAAACAAGCCTATTAACATACGAACACAGGAAATTACTTCCACCAAAACTCGATACATTATTAAGTGGAGAAACACCGTGACCCATTCTCTTTGCCGGTAACGTCCAATTTAGTATTTAAAAATAAATTTGCTACAGTCGGAAGGCGACGTATGTTCCGTATGGCACCTCCGTCACGCAACGTTGCGTACGACGTCCACCAACTATCGACTAATCGATTCCACTAGCTTCCGTACGTGTCTGTTATCTACTGATAATTTAATTATTCGAAAGTTACCGTGATCAATTATTGAGGTGTTTGTTGGGCCGTTCACCAGTTACGGTTTTTTCTATGGTTTATCAAAATTACGTATTTATTCGTCAATAGTTTTTGTTGTGTGAAAAACTGGTGACGACACGTAGAACGGCCATTACACTTTTTGTACCCATATTCTTTTTATGAAGACATGTTTTAATCGAAGCTTATTATCTAGTGTTGATAAGTAGTATATCTAAATGTGGACGTGATTCATAAAATGTTAATTACTTATTATTTTTAATTTTAATTATTATTATAGAATTTCTCGAAACGACTTGTTTTCCTTAGCTTAATGCCTTTTTTATCTAGCAAATGCATTCCTTTTTATTAGTTTAATTTTCTAAGGGACATAAATAAATTATTTTGGTTTATTTTAATGATAAGGACCACGCTATAAAAGCTGACCCAACAGGCAACGTGCTAGCGTTTGACCAAACTACCAACAGTAGAATGGAATTTGTAAAACATCATGGAGGACTGAAACAAAAGAGGAAACAAGCAAACTCGCACCGGGCAAGCGTTGCCGATTATGGTCTAACCCTTCTCGCACTGTGAAGGATGCCCAGCAGTGGAACAGTTTATATACGTGACTGATATTATATTACAGACAACATGGGTTTCGTCACGATATTTTCCTTTAAGTTATTATATATATTCAGATTACTAATGCCTGTTCTATGACACTGATCACTTTAAAGTCAGCGTGTACGACACATCGAACATTATGCCACGAAAATTCTTCATACCGTTAATAAAATTACAATATCCTAAAATTTTTAAAATCTAGTATCATTTTACGTATCAGAATATCATAGTATAATATTTTCTTCTGTTTACGCGAATATTATCCATTGAAATTATACTACTATGTACAGATTTTATCGCATTGTTTATTTGACACTCTATTACATAATTTTGAAAACTGTTACTCCACTACTACTATTAAACTTTACTAATTTTAAGCTAATTAAATTATTATTTAAACTATTTATGTTTAAGTTTACACTTTCCCCGACGTTTCGGTTGCTCTTCAGCAGCCATGGTCACGGGGAGATCGTCTCCCCGTAATTAACAACGCGATAAAATCCGTATATAGTAGTTTAATTTCAATGTCATAGTATGTTTATGCGAATATTAATTTGCGTTTGCATAAGACCTAAGTCAATTCTAAATGTTAATTTGCATGTTGATTAGACAATATTACGTAAATAGTTTATTTTTGTTTGTTTAACATATTTTTTATGTCTATCCTTTGGTAACGCATTAAAGCATCGATTATTATTGGTTATTTTTGATTATAGATCTTTTGATTCAAAGGATAGAAAGCCTTGGCAACACACGAAATCAAACAAGACGAGACAAATTTTTTTATCATGATATAAATTTTGTGGAGGTTCCTATTTGTGCAGACTCGAGTCCAAAATCCGCTATTTAGTTTCTCTAATACTGTAAGAACCGTAATTACAGAGAAATAATAACGTCAAAACATGTTTGTTATTCCAAAAAAACTAGTCAACCACTGCATAATGTTGTTCCTTACTTAACACATACATAACGACTGATTTTGCATAAACATAATCACAATTATGCAAATTGTGCACTTTATGGACTGCGTTCACGATAGCTTTGGAACTTGTAGTTGGAGTTTAAGAGTCTGCCGCTGACAATTAATGGCGTCAGCACGAATTTGCCGGCTTGCTTGAAAAAGTGCCAACTTCTTACAGGAAACCAGTATAAGAGTATTGACACTTCTAGTACATTGTGCCCGGTGAGTAAGAGTTTTGGAGACTCCCATAAATTCCTCATTGGACACGTTGATTTTGTACTTATGAGGTTTCACCATATCCGAAAGATGTCCACTGCTAAACATAGGTCTCCCCCAAGGTTTACCACACAGACTGATCTAAAGCCGGTCTCATCCAACCGCTTCCCCGCAACCCTTAACAAGTCCATTGTTGGCTCCTACCTTTGCTGTATATTCCTGTCCGTGGCTGCCACTCTCAATCCGCTATCAATTCTTATGATCTTTATGATGTTCAAAATACTATTATTTGATGTACCTACGTCAATTCGATTAAGAAACGAACGACTTTCATACCTTATTTAAAAAAGAACGACAACCCTCACGTCACTCAAATTCAAATTTTAATATTAGACAGTTAGAAATGTCAGTATTGTAACTTTTATGACGCTAATCGAACCTTTTTTATTCTTGATAATGGCAACTGTTTTCTTTTTTAAATAATATTACCTACCTACTATACTGATTCTGTTGTGGCATTTAAAAGGATTCTAAATTATTCAAAGCGTTTGACGTCAATGACGAGTTAGTAACAAAATTAGGTATTTGCCTTGTTACTAAGTTTTAGAAATAATTATTAGTTTTATAGGTTCTCCACGTGTTACAAACTGCGCTTATAAAATGTATCATGACATATCCGATTAAAATAATAGCTAGGCACTATAGATTAATTGGTGAATACAGGCAATTAACAGATAATAATATGCACATCAAATGAAAAGGTAACAGGCGTTTATCATGCTCGGCAGAGCAGATTGTCTCTTTGTCATAGCAGTTTTATAATATTCTTTTATATTTTTTTTTCTTTATATGCAATGTCCGCACCATGTAGGTATATTCTGTAAACTAAAGTCAAGTAAAGGGGGACTTTACAAACATTCAAACAACAGACACAAACAACGCCCAGACTCAGAACAAACATTTGTAGATAACACAAAATTTGGTCCGGTTCCTGTTCTGGGTATCGAACCCACAACAGTCGGCGTGGCGAGGCGACCACTTAGGCCACAACTTCATCTGTAAAGTCAAACTCAAAGTATATACTTTCAATGTCTTTGTATGTAACTGCCTCCGTGGCACAGCGGTAGTGAATGCGACTGCTGTGCATGAGGTCTTGGGTTCGAATCCCGGGTCGGGCTAACAAAAAGTTTTTCGGTTTTCCTATTAAGAAATCTCAATAGCAGCCCGGTGTTAGGAAGTTGGCGGTGTAAGACGTCCCCGTGACTCTAAAAGCACGTAAAGCCGTTGGTCCTGCGCACGATCTCTCTCCGGTCGTGTCGGATTACCGTCCCATCGGATCATGAGAGTTAGGGAACAGAGAGTGCACTTGTGTTTGTGCACACACTTGTGCACTATAATATCTCCTGCGCAGATGGCCAGTCTCCGTTAAGACTGGCTGCTGTGACCGAAATTAGGTCTGAAGGACATTATTATGTACAAAGTAACAGTAAGTAAGTAATTTAATATATACTAATATATAATATTTAAAATAATATAACAGTAACAGTTCTGTTACATTGTATACTATACATATATATAAACTCCTATGGACAAGTCCCCATACAGCGGTGCCCATTATCGCGGCCTTTTATCACATAAAACCACTGCGTTTTATTTTATCCAAAAACATTTGTTTGCCATTGATAAAGAAACATTTTAACATATTGCTCGTAGCTTCTAACACATAACGATTACAGGTTTTATCATAAATGTCAACGCGCTGCTTAGTTAAGCTATATACATACATATACCTCCAAATACCAAGCAGGGACCGAATTTCAGAATGAGACGATCACGCTAGCCAAAGACTTTACACATCTTTGAGCATACGAAAATGTAAAAGCACGATCATCTCGCGATATTATTCTTTATTATTCTACAATAATTAACTTTTGCCATACATACACATATGCACATATACATAATAATATGTATATATGAGAGACCTTTGAGACCTTTGCCTAAATCTAGCAGTATCTCTTTTTATTTGAAATCTTTACTAGAATATAAATGTAAGTTAATCATCTAATCTTCTTTTCTTATCGTGTGGTTAGTGGCCAACCTGTTGGCAAGAGTTGTTCAAGTCGCCCGTAGGCCTCGGATATGGCTTAACGACTGCTGTCAATTTGACAACAATCGGGACCGACTTTTTACGTGCCCTCCGAAGCACGGAGACGCTCAGATGAAATACCACTAAGTGGTCACCCATCTATAGACTGACCGCACCCAACGTTGCTTAACCTCGCTAGTCGTTTACCGATCAGTGAGTGCAACTGGCTATGAGCGCCTCAAAATCAAAATCGTCTCATGTTCACGTACCACGTCAATATCTGTTTAATGTTCGAAATAACTTATTAATAAAACATAGTACGCACCTCAAGCACATGAGTAAAGAATCGCTTAGGGCATCATAATATCTTTGTTTAATCATAATCAGAGATACCTACAGATTTGATCGATGCCTACAAATATATAGCTTGACCTCTCTTAAATATGAGCTGCTATACAAAACGAAGTTCAACATTGTTGGGTTATTGTCTTGCATACCTATGAACATATAATATTATATTATATGTTATTATTATTTGCAAAATCATTTTTAAAAAGCGTCATTTACTGGGGAGGCAAATTATAGGAACAGCACGAATATACCCGGTATTTGTTTGTTTTTAAAAGACATCTCCTAGGAATAGTTTCTGCATCGCGGGAAACTTAACAAACATTTAAACAACGGACGCAAAGAACACCCAGACTCGGAACAACCATTTGTAGATTACACAAAGGAGATTCCCCATTTTTCCTACATCTTTGGGCCTACTTGTTACAGTCATAAAATTGGTGGCATGTGTTACAGAAATACACTGATTATACTACTGCTTTATTTAATTAAAATTGACAATTGCGATAATGAGTTTTTTTAATCGAATGTAGACCCAGAAATGGGCGTGTTCCTTTTGGTCCCGTGCGGGATTCGAACCCACAACACTCGACGCAGTGATAGTGGCGAGTCGAAAACTTAAACCACTACGCCATCTGTGCAGTCAGACGGTAGACGGTAATAGGTTAGTTCCGTATTACATGGTACTTCACACATACCTACTACTCGAGCCGCCTCTGACGGCCCTTTTGGGAATATACATGCGTGAGTTAACGTATGTATGCAGCAGTATCTCTGCGTTTGTCTGGTAATCTTTATTATCAACGTAAAGATTATTTAAACAACAGAACTATAAAACCATAAACAATACCCACATTATAAAAGCAAAACCGTGTTTATTGCAATATACAATAACGTCATTTTTATTCATGAAATGAAACGGCAGCACAACGCAAGATGTTTGAATCAAATTCAATAAAATTATTTGCTGAATATTTGTATTTGCTGTATATGATTGCACGGATGGCGCAGTGGTTTGAGTGGTGGCCTCGCCACTGCCGCCGCGCCAAGTGTTGTGGGTTCGATCCCCACACGGTACAATTGTTTGTATGATCGACAAATGATTGTTCCGAGTCTGGGTGTTCTTTGTGTCCGTTGTTTTAATCTTTGTAACGTCCCTCGCAACACAGGTATTATTGCTACGGAAGGAGTTGTTTTAAAAAACTTTTTATTTTTTGAGCTCTTGGCACACCGACAGGCCAGACACAATAAGTTTTATTTATTTTTGTCTGGTATTCCAAGACTTGACAAGTTAATAAAGAACACACACACACACACACACACACACACACACACACACACACACACACACACACACACACAAAGTAACCCTAGCCTGATCTAACACCCTTATTAGAGAAGGTGTCTAACCTCAAAGAAGCGGCTGTCTTCATTATTTTGACTAAGGATTTCACAACAATAGGAAAGAAAAATACGATAGTAAATGCGCTAAAGTATGGAGGCCAAAAGTATTAAAGTCCATGATCTACAGAAGCACAAGCAATCACATTTACAACTGGTCAACAAACTATAGGTACAAGAAATGCGTCCATAATTATAGATAGTTTACGATTTTCCAGCTGGATCAATAAAATATGCCCTACTTTTGACAAAAGCCTCACGTTTGACCTATAGTCTAGCGTAAGCTAAATAATGAATGTCTACAAAATGCCAGTTCCAAGGTTATACTTATTTACATCGCGTTCATAAAGTCTTACCGTAAGTAAAGTCGTACCGTATTTGGTTCATACTTCGATGAACAATTAACATACACAACAACAGCAACAAAATTTGTCTAGTCCTCATATGCCCAAGCGTATTGGACTTGGCTTTTAATCTAGCCACATTTTTACATGTAGGTAAATGCGGATATTAAATACGTAAGGCAGTATATAGGTATAATTAAAACTTTATGACAAAATTCGCACGACAATTCGCAGGGATAATTTCAAAGTTGTAACGCCTCTATTAAATAACTTTTAACATAGGATTTTGCTTAAGACTGCGCCGAGCGAAATGTGCCAAAACAGGCGGTCACAGTGAATAAAATCAACACTTTTTGTTTAATACAAATATAAAATATACATTTACCATAATAATGAATGTGTTTACAAATACTCCGAGTAAAAAACTTAAAATAATTAATATTTTCGCCTATAAAATTGCGTAAATTTGCACGAAAAATGCAAAAACATAAGCTCGTGTAACGTGATTTTAGATTATACCAGTAGAAATCTATCCTATTTTACAGCTTAAACGAAACATAAATAGTTATATTACAATTTGTCCGTCCCAAATATTTAAGTTATTGATTTACAATAAAGATACATATTTATCAAAAAAGCACTTAAAATCCTCCATACAATTTTACTATGGCGACCGCGCGCCGATTTAAATATCGAGCTCTGTCATTCAGTCCAACCGCGTCTTAAGCTCGGCGCAGTCTTAAAGTACGACAGCAAACGAACCTTACGTTGTGCTGCTGGGCTTAGTAAAATTGCCGTGATCATTGCAGACTAAAAGGAAACTCGTGTAGCTCGCCGTACAATTTGTTATAATAATACCAGCCCTGTAGTAAACTGTCCCACTGCTGGGCACGGGCCTCTTTTCAGTGTGAGAAGGGTTAGGCCATAGTCCACGACGCTGGCCCAGTACGGGTTGGCAGACATCACGTATCTTTGAGATCATTATGTAGAACTCTCAGACATGCAGATAATCTCACGATGTTTTCTTTCACCATTAAAGCGAGCGTTAATTAGCGATTAGTTATAATACGAAACCGATAATTAAATAACTTCAAAAAGTCTTGGAATCAATCGAGACCTCTGCGTGGCAGTCCAACGGTCTCCCACTAGGCTACCGCTGCTCTCACAATTTTTTTAATGGGTGTATATATTAATTTCTATACTTTGTCTGAAAAATTAGTTATGAGGCTCGAAAGTACCAATATACCGAAAGTACCAATACCACCAACTACTTCTCCAGGAGAAAGATTTAAAAGTCTATCTTTTGACCATTTAGTTCTTGATAATTGTAGTTGTTTTCTAATACTAAATATGCCAAAAAAAGTTTCATGCATGACCGAAACTTTCTATAAAGATTCCTAAAGATATTGTGTCAAAACTGCCGATAGATTGGTTTTAGTCACGAAAATTGTGAAGACATTACTTTTACTCTATATAAACTAAACATTTTTTATCACACTCGCCAAGCGCCGAAGTTTCACTTGTGTTAAGATGCTTTTATAGTTACTGGCTACTTTCATGCGAACCATTATGTCATATTATATTCATACGTACAAAAAATCTTGTCTTCAAAAAGGACTGGTAGTTCCTTAGATTAGGACATGATATTTATAAGTATATTTCATAGATTAAAATAAACCTATAAATAATTAAGACAAATATAATACAAACGATAGAACCCACTGCCATTGCCAAATATTTGGTTACAGAGTACGACGGAGCCGGCTCGCCCTGGAAACTACCGCCCTACCGACTATCTTACAAGCAACTGGAGCAGACAACTTACAACGTAAGGATAGTAATACTGTTACTCCTCCCATTCTTTCCTTTCAACAAATCTATAATTCCTTTTCCTTAAAATGATACCTTTGTTATTGTAAGTGGTCGTAAGCTTAGGCACCCGTATAACGTCATATGAGACATAAGATGCCAATATAAAAAAAATATACAGATGACTGGGTCAATACGTCGATAGCCTAAGAGTATTGTATACTCTGAGTCGCTAGCATATACACGCACGCACACACAGACACCCGTGTCAATATTTCGGTTCATATCAGGTGAATGCAATAATTGACAACAGGTTATTTACATGTAGGTACTCGTATAGTGTCGTCGGATAGTTGGAACAATCTCATTTTTACGAAAATCCCTAGGATTTTAAAGATTAAATTGATCCAATAATTACAAAATACCCGATATTTTGGAATATAAATCCGATTTTTAGTATCATACAAGTTAGTAACGGAATCATTGTAAAAATCCGAGTATGCTTAGATCGATTATAAACTTGAAATCTGATTGGCTGATCTAAGAATCGAGTCATACACTCCAATAGAAAGACGAAAGAATGTAGTTGTTAGAAAATCAACACATCCATCAATGTTTTAAGTTCATATGCACCAATCAGCGCTTATAACTACAGCGACTATTTACTCTATTCTTAAGAAAAGGCGGATATTTGGAACGATGCTGTTAATAGCTTAAATGATGCCGAAAATACCTTGGATTCAAAAAATCCTGTTTTGCAATCGTCGTCAGATATTCGCAAAGATTATGTATGGAATTTGTGACTGAGCTATTATAACATCAGTTGCAGATATTAAAATGGATAATAAATAAGAATTAAATCTTGACTTTGTCATTAAAACCGGTTCAGTATGTTGAAATTATAATAATATAATGCTCTCAAGATCAATCTCGCAGACAAATTTGATATATGCATGTACTAGTAGGTACTTATCATGCAATAATGTATCTAATTGCTTCTAATTTTTCTCACAACGAAAAGAAGGTTTTGTAAGTTAACCTGTTAATTACTGGAATGCCAGACATAATTCAAAACCAATTTATTTTGGCCGCCAGTGGACCGCTGCCGCTCAAGAGGTAAATATAAATAATCAAATAGTTAAACAACTAGGGTATATTAAATGATAGTGCATAGATAGTGAATGCGACTAAGATGTATTGTGGTTTGGATTGCCGTGCCGTGTCAGGCAAATAGTTTTTGGATTTTTAATACATTAATTCTAGAAGTATGGCCACTACATGGTAATAAGCTCGCTCGTTATATGGCGCAGAACCATAGCTGACGAAATGTAGCTTTAATAGATCTCTGATTACTGCTGTAGGGATATTACTCCTTGAGCGTAATACTATGTTTATCCGTGTTCCAAAAATCATCCAAATCTGTTCAACAGTTTTGGCGTAATTGTGTTACAAACATCCAAACCAACTTTCACATTATAATATTATCAGAATTAAATTGATATGATATCTACCTTTATATATTTAATATACATTTGGTCACAGAGAGATCCTTCGTGACTGTGACTGTTGAAAAGCAGCTGAAACGGTCATTAATTCAATAATAGTTTAAAATAGTGTTTTCTTAAATAATAAAATCCGGTTAAAGTAATTTAATTTCAATATATGTATAACATTTGCGTAAATGTAAGATAATATTACACATTCAAAAATAGATGGAAGTCGATAAATCGGTTTATATATCACTTTTAATCTGTATCTCATCAGCATTGTTTATAAGATAAGGTGTATCGTGAGACTGAAGTAATTTTCCACAATATTATAAAAGATTTTCATAAGAAGTAAAGCGTTACTTTTTCTTTTAAATATATACTTCCCTCTGGAGCTAACCGCCTTATAATTCTGCATCGGGTCGGTGTTTGTTTTGTTAATACACACATACATATTAAAAGCAACTGACACAAAAGAACGGGACTCGAAAGAGCTATCTGTAGATTCTATGCTGGTAAACCTGATATTTAGAGTAGTTCTAGTAAAAAAATACCATCTGAAACAATAATTTGTGGATCACACAAATTTTTGTCCCGTGTAGGATTCGAACCCACAACACTCGGACCAGTGGCAGTGGCGAGGCGACCACTTAAACCACTACACCATCTGTGCAGCTCAGCCATTAGTCAGATTTCGACTGTTTTAAGACAAATTAATTTAAAGATTAGCATTTGATTATATAGATTTCAAGCAAATTTAGATAACATCTAATAGTATAAATCTGGCAGCAGCGCGGTGTCTGGAATTGCACTGGGCAGATGGCAATAAGCTCGTTCTCTTTTACGTGGGATCATCCATTTTTTTTTACGTGGGGAAATGCATCTGATTTATGTCCCTTAGCCACAAGGAGAGGCGAGAGGATTATGTCCGGCTCTCCCATACTTCGGGCCTACGGTACAAAACCCCATGGTGTGCCAAATCGCTACCTTGTGCAGTGGATGGGCTGCTAAAAAAGAGACTACATTAGCGACCCACCCAACAGACTACGATTCCTGGGTGACGACCCGGCACTACAGAAAGCGTCGGACCGACTCAATGGCTGTCGGACGTGGGATCAACCATGATCAACTAACTAAGTAGATATGTCTAGTCGAATGTGGGTATCGTACACCTCTGTCTATCTTAAGAACAAAGGGACAAGAGCACGTATGTAAAAAAAAATTTATAGAATAAAATATGCAATATTTCAATTCTGCAAATCATGCCTTACAATTGTGCGTTTAAAAACTAGATTTTACTACGTAGTTCAAATATATCACGTATCAGGAAGTTTAAAATCAAAACGACCACTTAGTCACAGAATGGAACTACGGTCAGTAAATAAACACTAAAAATACGATATGTGCACACATTGTTAATTCATTGTGGTGTCATAATGTGAATACTATTGTCTACCTGGACAACTTTAGTGTGCCTAGATGTGCCTGCATATTATAAAACAAAGTTCCCCGCCGCATCTGACTGTTTGTCTGTTCGCGATAAACTCAAAAACTACTGAACGGATTTTCATGCTGTTATCACCAATAGACAGAGTGATTCATGAGGAAGGTTTAGGTGAATCATTTGTTGAGGTATTGTACTACCCGTGCGAAACCAGGGCCGGTCGATAGTATTAACATAAACCCTTAAAACACGTTTTAATTGACATATCAAGTGATTAGTCTGTCAAGTTTCAAAGAATTCTTACCACAGAGATTAGTATTTCAGTTTCCATATTGGCTAAAACTTAGCGCGCTTAGTCTCTTCGCTGATTCATAGATAGACAAGGAAGCGGCGCTATGGATGACGCCAAGCTTTAACTCGATTATTTGGGCATCCAATTCGCAGTACTCAGCGGCTTAATGTGGGCTGATGACCGCTTAAGCTTTGCGTCCAACTTTTAGATAAAGATAAAATACTAGAAGAAGCTTATGACTTCATATCATATCCTTAAATTCACCTCCAACTCTCCACTGACAAACAATGATATAATCTCAAACATACGTTGCAGAATATCAAAGATAACATCGTAAATAAATCCGGTTTTAGTCATTTTATATTCACTTCTTCTGAACCTTTCCTTCCCTTCCTCACAAGAAAATGTCAACAGCTTTATTTTACTAATTTTAATAGCTATTTTGGTATCGACATTTTTTAATATCGTTATGTTAATCTAGTGGTAAAATTATTATATTTTATTATCGAGCTAAACTGATGAGCTGATAAAATCTCTAACTACCATATATGTATATGCTTGCGGCTCATAAGATTTGTTTTGATCTAAGCAAGAGTTATACAACGTTTTTATATTAAAAGGTTGCAGGCAAAGGACGCATCGGACGGTTAACGTGATTATTGATTTATTTGCCCAAAATATTATATCTTAGGCAAATAAATCAATCATTATCTGCCTACTGTATTTTGCACAGCGTTTTATAAAGGGTCGGCAGTGCGCGTGATCCGTATGATATTGCAAGTGTCCATAGACTACAGTGACCATCTTGCTGACCACCTTATTTATTTAAAAAAAGAACCAATTACAAACATCACGCACGTTCGCGTCACGGCGCGCGGCGGCCGGCGCGGCGGCGCGGTTTGACATCGAGCATTCGCGGGTTAATGCTCTTTGCAGCGTGTTTGTCATCAAGATGGCTATCTGGAGCGTTTCTGAACGTTTTTGCTGGTCCGTTCGACCGAATACTACGTGAGGATAAAAATAGCATTGCAAATTTAATTTTTTGTATCACTCTGTACTTTGTTTCGTTTTTTTTTGGTTGGAGGATAGATTGAATTTGATTGTCGGTACAATTATGTTCGTTAGGTGTAGATTGAGCGTTGACCCCTATAACTTAGAAACTAACAAATAACACCTGATTTCTGAAAATCAAATCAACATAAACATTTGGTTAATAGACGTTAAAACGCATGTCAACTGCTACGATTGACTGATTAAATTACCAACAGCCAGTTAAATCACTAGACAAGAGTTTAATTTAGACACGTCGTTGATTAGCCTCTCAAAATTATTTATTCGTATTCTAACCTCACTTGTTAAATAGAACGGATAATTTATCCATCCTTATTTAAAAGTGAATTTTGCATTCATGCGATGTTGATAAAACTTTTGAGATGTTCTGGCACTTAAAGTGCATAACTGGCTTTACTTAGTACTTTATAATCTATCATACTTGCATTTACTTCCATTTCTGCGTATCCTCGTCAAGTTGTTAACTTTCTCACGTTTTAATGGTATCATTTGTCATCGTCTCACTAGTACTATATTCAAATTGTTTATGATTTACACCAAAGACATTAGCAGAGATTAGTGTATTTGGTTTACACAATCATATTTTCTTGTATATCTCTTTTGCTATATAGTTTTACGTTGCAATGACTGGGATTGGAATCAACAACCTTTTTATCGGCAGTCCGATACTTAACGGTGTGTCAGGCCTTTTATAACTTCTCCACCATGACACTCTGCCTTTAATTTATGACGTGATGATGAAATTCTAAGATAAAATCTGGCGTATGTGATGGTTATTGAATATACGATTAATTCTTGCTTGATTACGAAATAAATTTATCCATCTAATCCAAAATCTTTAGATTAAAGATAAAATACTTAATCTGACTAACAAATTTTAAATTTACAATCTAGAATGTTTAATTCGATTGATTATAAATTTCGACCGTTATCACTAACGTACCGCGAACTGTTAAACCTTCACCGATGGACGTAGGTAATATAAATAACAATTTAATCTATGTGCCTCCTTGAACTAGTTTATTAACATAATTTGCGCGGGAAAAAACCGCTGTACTGTATACTCCATTTCTAGATAATTGTGGAGAAATTACGTATGATATTAGACTAGTTACATATGAATGATATATGAATATACATAAATACAGTCATGTTCCTCAAGCATTATCAGTAAAAACGTATTCTTACACACTTTCCTGCACTTCCCTTACTTGTTTTATATTTCCCACCGTTCGATGTTTCCGTTACCGTAATTTTCTCGATGTATTTACACAACATTTTATATCATAATCGTAACGTAAAAACAAAACAAGAATCTGATCATAACAAAAGCAACAGGGCAAACAAGTTTGCATTTAGTTTTTAATATGGGCTATTTGAATGTTTGAGTTCTCTTTTTAAATTCAAATATCTTTGTATTATTCTATCTATTTATACAGCTACCAATTTGAAATTAGAATATAAGATATAATTATATGCAACCAGCTTTATAGCTAAATATGAATACATGAATACTTTTCGTCTAAACTTAACTGATATAAAACTCTTTCGTCTATTGTTTCAATTCAAACATACCCACACAAAGCGAGATGTAGAACAACAACTGGAAATCTCACAACACGAAAACAATGGACAGTCACGAAAACTGGTATTGGAACGGGAATAAATCATCGTAACAATCGCATGGTTGAATTTTTCTTAATAGCATTATCCGAGAAAGGGTCAAGCGGTTACCTGCAAGTCGACGTCGCACTCGTACCGTTAACACTGCACACTCACACTTCAATACAAGCACTTACAAAAAACAATTAGCCGAGGAGGCAAGATCACGACCGTCGACCACCGGTTGCGCTAAGCGACTACAGCTATACTGCAACACCAACACTCATTCGCGGAGTGAGTTGCTCAGATAAGTGAATCTAGATAATGCAGTAAGGTAAAAGCAAGTAAAGGCGGCCGCACACGGGTTCACTGACGTTGATGGAACGTACAAATATTGAACGAACCGTGTCGACGATCTAAAGCTACGCATAATTTCTAGGTCAACTCACTGTTTCGTCTCAATTAACTTATTAGAACAAGTCGCGAATTAAAAAGGAAACATTCGTATGAAGAATTTCAATTCGTAATTTGAAATTAGAAAGTAATTAACGGATATTTTTAGACGGTAGTTTTGTTGAGACTGCTGCGAATTCGGAATTTGAAAATAAATACGCATTTGTCTGTGGAATACAGTTAGTTTTAAATACTGATCAATAAACTATTGTATCTAATGTTTTGTGTTGAGTAACAGTTATCTTATTAAAGTGGGTAAACTATAGTCTTGTAATATATTATCTATTTACCACCTATTATTATCTAAATTACCCGCGGTTTTGCTTGCGTAAATGTTGGTGCAGTCAGGAACAGTATTTTTTTCATAATGAAAGGTACACTAACCTTTTATATACCCCTGACAACGTGTACGCGAAATTTCTTCATGATTGGTTGAGTAGTTAAGGCCTGAATGCGTAATAAACAAACTCACATTTACAGGTTGTAAGTACACATCATTGTACAATAATGTGCAATCAAATTACCTTCTCTTAATTACATGAAGTTTTGCTAATAATGTTTAATAGAATTATCAAACTAGAACAGGTAACTATGACATCTTTATAAATGAATTCAGCATCATTATCGCCACCTGTATCAGTAAACTTATACGACAACTTACTAGGCTTCTTAACTTATTGAGTCACAGCGGCACACGGGTGGCCTGACACATAAGGTTATTAATAATGTCTGGTATTCTAAGACTTCACAGATTACAGTAACATCAAATGTAGTGTTAGCAGATATTAATGTATCCAAGAATGCGTATGCAGTAAGAGAACGTACCCATACAACGTGACCCGTTCAGGAAAGGATGGTGGTCTCTAAAAGTCTTAACCGGTCGTATTCCGCCGGCTCGCATACCAGCCGGCAGATTTGTACGGCTATTCGTAGCCAATAGGCAATCAGTTTTGATCGGTAAGGTTGGTAATATACGGTTTTAAGCGAAGGCGGCGCGCGGCGTTTTGGCGCCAATTTGGTGGCTCGCATGCGAGCCACCGGCCTACGACGGGTACAAATCTGCCGGCTGGTATGCGAGCCGGCGGAATACGACCGGTTAAGTTTTCGTTACGTAGTCATGATCCTCTATCGAAATATCTTGCTTTTTCGAGCTATATTCAAATGTGGTTTGTCACCATATATTTTGATTTTATTATCTATACTTATATTATAAAGGTGAAGAATTTGTTTGTTTGGTTGAACGCGCTAATCTCAGGAACTACTGGTTCGATTTGAAAAAATATTTTAGTGTTGGATAGCCCATTTATCGAGGAAGGCTACATAAAATCACGCTACGACTAAGAGGAGCGGCGCATCAATGAAAAATGTTGCAAAAGCTGGGAAAATTCTCTTATGTGAAACAGACGAAGTTGCTGAAACCACATGTCACGAATGAGATTGAGTGGTACATCGTCTAGTAAGTCGGATAAATTTTCTCTTAAAAAGTTTTCATAATGTTCTCCATTTAAATTGTCAGGAAGAAAGTAAGGCCCAATCAAATGGTTCGATATTATTCCCATCCATACATTCAACGGGTCAGCTATATTTTATATGAGCCGAATTATATTTTTTCAACGATCTGCTTGCAAAAAAATATTTGAAACCATCTTTATGAATTACTACGTTGAAAACTAAAGAGGGATGGGGGTTGCTTGGCATATATAGAGGAGTAAAAATATTAAAATAGCGTTACAAATTATGGTTACGCGCCCTAAACACCCGGTAGCCAATGAACGAAATTGGGATGTTATAAGTCCCTATAATATATCACATAAAATATATATATGATTATACGTTTAATCTTTATTTAATGAGGTTTAAATAAAATATATATAATACAAATTTTTAATGAAACCCTTTTAATCTAATAATAAAATAACCTTAATAGATGATTAATTATTGATTGATTACTAGTTGCCGCTCGCGGTGACCCCCGCATTAACCCACGGGATCGCATACCGGTATAAAATGTAACGTCCTAATCTATATAAAACATGAGCTATCTGTGTGCAAAGTTTCATCTATATATATTCAACGGTTTACGAGTATTAAGTTACTAACATTGAAATATCTGCACTAAATTCCACATTTATTCTTACTTACATTAATATTTTAGATTGGGATTAAATATAATGACCACCAAAAATACTAATTGCACAGCAATATATGCTAACTAAAATATATCATAACGAGCACCTATACACCTCGAATCACTGCATTCCGTCTCGAAAGGGTTAGGTTATGTTTGGTTCCTACTTAAACCTACCCAAAAATAGGAGCCCCGCAGAGGGGGGGCTCCGTCGACTTAGTTTGATCTCTTTAAAATATTTTAGTAAGCATATTTTGGTGTGCAATTAGTATTTTTGGTGGAACAAAGGCAAAAAATTGAGGAACCGTTAAATACAACCCTTTTAGGTTCGAAACTTTGTCTGTCTGTCTGTTACTTTTCCACGGCTAAAGCACTCAACCGATTTGGAGGACATTTAGTTCAGAGATAATTTAAAAACAGGGGAAGGTCATAGGCTACTTTTTATTGCTGTAGATACCACGTGGGTGCCGTGCGCAAAAGCTAGTTGGAATATATTTATGGTTAAGATAAGAATCGCATAATTATTCGAATACAAATTCGATTCGATAGCACTATTATCATTGCGTCTAAACTTCTACTTTTATCAGACCATTGTATTCTGTGAACAGCCAAAACTGTATGTAGTTAAGTGGATATAAAACAAGATATAGAATGTACATGTATAAATAACGCAATGTTTAACAAACATTGTCCGTCCAACATGGCGGTATGTTGTTGCGAACGAATGCCGAGTGATGCGGTCGATGACTTGCTCGTCATCCGTGAAAATTCTCTCAGCAGAGGCGGTACTCTAGCAGTATGATTGCAATCTTACTTTATGAAAGAGATAGCGTTATATACAATATGTAGCACCGTCTCTGGCTCTCGTAAAGTAATATTATAATTATAATTTGAATTTAGGAAAGATATAGTATTGTACGCAGTGTTGGAGACGGTGTATAGACCCAGGGTATAGACCGTGTGTATAAAGCTGTCTTATATCTTATCTTATGTGGGGGCCAGTCAGTGTAGACCGGCGACACTTCGTCCCAGTGGGATCTTTTGTGTCGACACTCTCCCAATAACGACTGCCATAGATGTTCATGGCAGCCGGGACCGACGGCTTAACGTGCTCTCTGAGACACGGAGCAGGCGATAATTGTCAATCAATACGCACATAATTTCGAAAAGTCGTATAACTTCCGAAAGTCAGAGGTGCGCGACGTGGGTTCGATCCCGAGACCCTCTGCATTGCAGTCTGTTGGTCTCCCCACTGAGCTATCGCTGCTCTTAGAAGATATATAATAGCAGATGTATATAGGAGATATGGCAGAAAAATATTTGAGGCGTTTTATAATAGCTATGGAAGGCCAAACAATTATGTTTTGAATTTTTGTCTGTCTAGATCAGAGATTCCAAGACTTTTTTTCTCATAGACCACTTTCAAAATTTAGCAGGTTTCAATGGACCTCCGCAGCTACATTTCTTCTACCATATTCCTTGGTGTTTGTATTTATATTTGATGAAATCTCTACGAGCTGCCCTTTTTTTTTTTGCATTCTCGGGTCTATTACTTCCACGGTAGGCGAACCACTGGTACTGAATATGGAATATGCAAGTTTTTACAAGTAACAATCGCTGAGCTTCTTAAAAAATTATTTGCCTACATTGATAGGTGAAGTCAAGCCAACATTTTAGTTCTTCACTATCAAAAGCAAATAAATGTCCGTGGACCCCCGCTTACGAATTGTGGACCCTCATTTTTTATCACGCCTACGTAGACCGCCGTCGAGTCTCCCGTGGACCCCTGGGGGTCCACCTAAATGACTTTGGGCACTAATGGTTTAGCCAGATGATAAAATATAATCATTTTACCACTAGATTAACACGACGATATTAAAAAATTTCGAAATCAAAATAGCTATTAAAATTAGTAAAATAAAGCTGTTGACATTTTCTTGTATTAAGTTCAAACTTAAACAGAAGAAGTGAATATAAAATGACTAAAACCGGATTTATTTACGATGTTATCTTTGATATTCTGCAACGTATGTTTGAGATTATATCATTGTTTGTCAGTGGAGAGTTGGAGGTGAATTTAAGGATATGATATGAAGTCATAAGCTTCTTCTAGTATTTTATCTTTATCTAAAAGTTGGACGCAAAGCTTAAGTGGTCATCAGCCCACATTAAGCCGCTGAGTACTGCGAATTGGATGCCCAAGTAATCAAGTTAAAGCTTGGCGTCATTCATAGCGCCACTTCCTTGTCTATCTATATATCAGCGAAAAGACTAAGCGCGCTAAGTTTTAGCCAATATGGAAACTGAAATACTAATCTCTTTGGTAAGAATTCTTTGAAACTTGACAGACTAATCACTTGATATGTCAATTAAATGTGTTTTAAGGGCTTATGTTAATACATACTATCAACCGGCCCCGGCTTCGCACGGGTAGTACAAAACCTTAACAAATGATTCACCTAAACCTTCCTCATGAATCACTCTGTCTATTGGTGAAAACAGCATGAAAATCCGTTCAGTAGTCTTTGAATTTAGTTTTTACCTCCAGGGGTCCAAGGGAGACTCGACGGAGGGCTAAGATGGCGTGACAAAAAAATGGGGGTCCACAATTCGTAAGCGGGGATCCACGAAAATTTATTTGCTTTCGATAGTGAAGAACTAAAATCCTCTGGTCTAGATGTTTATGCAGGCATCACGCAACTACTACACGAAGTTGAATACGGTTTTCACTGTTGTATTGCTAGAAGTGTAACTTATAGTCGGGCATTTTCCATCTTAATACGCTGTCTAGAAGTTGAAAATATGGATAGGTAGGTATTAGTCACATATATATTAGATTTTAGTCTAAATTACACGTAGGAAGTCGCAGGCAATAACAAGGACATACCCTGACAGATAGCAGAAAGCGTTTGTCTGTTTTGCTGTTAGTTTGTGCTAGATCATGGGAGAACAACGGCTTAATGGATTCTGATGACTTTTTACATGAGATGTATTTCTATCCCGATATCCATTACAAGCCGAAGAATTGTCTCAAAATCTACAAGTCGTACAAATCCTTATCCTTCCTTCCTTACTAATATTTTAAATGCAAATGTGAATTAGTTTGTTTGTTACGCTTTTACGCCTTAACTACTCGACTTATGATCATAAAATTTGGCATACACGTTGTCAGGGGTACAGAAATGGTCAAGGGGTACCTATCATCCAGAAAATAAGGCCCTGTTGCCCAGAGATAGATTGAAAAATTCTACATTAACGCGAGCGTAGCCGCGAGAAAATCCTAGTGAATAATAAATGCATACCTATTTTATACCAATTTGGAAACAAAATTATGGCCTAATGCAAGCGATTACCATGAATTATAATAAGCAATATTGAAGTGCCATTAGCGCTGCCGCGCTGGGACAAATGGCTTTAGTAAAGATGATGTGTGTCTTTCACACAAAAGATCCCACTGGGTCGAAGTGTCGCCGGTCTGCACTGACTGGCCCCCACATAAGATAAGATAAAGATGGGAAGACAGAAAAGGGTCAAATATGTATGTGATTCGCTATCACTGTTACTCACCTGTAACTATGTGGTGTATGTGATTGTTGTGCATAAGGTCTCGGGTCCGAATCCCGGGTCCCAACAAAAAGTTATTGGGTTTTTCGAACAAGAAAATCTCGGTGTAACGACCTCGGAAAGCAGGTAAAGCCGTTAATCCTGCGCCTTAACTCGCATACCGTCCCATCGGATAATGAGAGTTAGGGAACAGAGAGTGTACTTGTGTTTCTGCACACACTATGCATTGCATTAAAATATCCCCTGTGCAGAGCCTTTAAGACTGCGCCGAGCGAAGTGTGAAAAAATAGGCGGTCACAGTTAAGTGAATAAAATCAACACTTTTTGTTTAATACACATATAAAATATACATTTACCATAACAATTAATGTGTTTACAATTACTACGTGAAAAACACTTCAAATAATTAATATTTTCGCCTACAAAATTACGTAAATTTTAACGAGAAATGCAAAAATGTAAGCTCGTTTTACGTGGTTTTTAGATTATAACAGTAGAAATCTATCCTATTTTACAGCTTAAACGAAACATAAATAGTTATATTATAATTTGTCCGTCCCAAATATTTAAGTTATTGGTTGACAATAAAGATACAGATTTATTAAAAAAGCACTTCAAATCCTCCATACAATTTTACTCACGAGCTCTGTCATTATCTGTCTTACGCTCGGCGCAGTCTTAAGTTCGGCCGCCGTGACCGAAATTCGGTCTGGAGGACTTCAGTCAATACTCAATATATTTATTGCATTCCACAATGTTAGCTTAGATGGTAGGTACACACGGCTACACATCAAGTTAGACACCCTATATACGCATAACTACGCTACATACAAAATAGAGAATTGTCGGAAAGAATGTAAAAAAAGTAATGGTAAGGATAGAGTGTAACAAAAATATAACGCACTCTCTCGCACGATTCGCAGCGTTCTACTTCTAATAGTTCAAAGTCCAAACAGTCTAGGTTGATGTGATAATTTTGATCATCGTGAAACCTGTCAGCCACAGCAATTTAGGAGAGAGGAAGAAGTATTTCCTTATTACATTTTATATTCTTATTTTAGAAGCTTATCTATAACTAACGTATTTGTTAACACTATAGATAGAATTTACTTATTATTTTTATTTTATTTAAATAGATGTTTTCTTTTCAGTCTATTTACACTTTCAGGTAACTAATTTTAAATTTTTATTGACATAACTAATGTACTTGCAAAGTGTATAATTAGCCAAGAAATTGCAAGGTTTACTCTGTTTATATGACGGAGTTTATATGTAGTTTGTTTTGCTTCTCTTCTCTCACTTATTCACCGGTCGAAGCACAGTAGCGGTTTACTGCTATTACTTTATATAATAGGGGTTAAAGTATGAAGTTGCCGTTGTATAGTAATAGATACTTTAAATTGACATAAAACCTTCATGGTGTAAGATTTTTGAGTGAAACTTTTTTCACATGATACCTATAAAAAAGAATCTTCTTTTAAAAAATGTGCAACATGCGATTTTCGACGTTCAATTGTTTTTTTAAATTCTGCTTTGTCGGGAAAGGTGGATACTTCGAAAATCCGAATCATTTTTGAATACGAGTTCCAACGTGGAACTAACGTTGCAGAAACGGCTCGCAATATCAACGCTGCGTTTGGAGAGGAGACTGCTAATGAACGCAGCGTGTGTGCTTAAACGCTTTGGTAATGGAAACTTCGACTTGAAGAACGAACCACGTGGAAGACCACTCACACAGGTGAATAATGCTGAATTGAAGGAGATGTTGGCAGCCGATCCGAGTCAAACTACCCAGGAATTAGCTGCATGGTTTAACGTTACCCTACCTACATATTGGCTCACTTGCATCAAATAAATAACATAAAAATAATATGAAAATGGGTGCCTCATGATTTGACTGATCTGCAGAAAGAAATGCATGTTGAAACTTGTGTTGCTTTGTTGAATCGGTACAGAAATGAAAGAATATTGGATTGAATTGTGACATGTGACGAAAAGCGCATTCTTTACAATAACAGTAAGTGAAAAATGCAATGGCTGACCCCAGGTCAAACGCCGCAACAGTGCCCTAAAGCAAAGCTTACTAATAAAAAGGTAATTGTAACTGTTTGGTGGTCTCTTCATGATGTTATTCACTATAGCTTTCTCAGGTCTGGTCAAGCAATAACAGCAGATGTTTACTGTGCCGAACTTCGAACAATGATGGCGACACTGGCAGTGAAACAGCCCCGACTTGTGAATCGATCTTTACTATTATTGCTCCATGATAACGCAAGACCTCACACTGCACGAGAAACCGTGGTAACTCTACAGAAGCTGCAGTTAGAAACCATACGTCATCTTCCATACTCGCCAGACCTTGCTCCAACGGACTACCATTTTTTTCGTAATTTGGACAATTTTCTACGTGATAAAAAAATTGCTTCCCAGGAGGCAGTACAAAATACTTTTACACAATTTGTTGAATCTAGATCCCCGGAGTTCTATCGTAAGGGCATAAATTAATTTCTGTTTAGATAGCAGCAATGTATAGATAATGAGGGTAAATATTCTGATTAAATAAATATGGTACACCTTAGAAAAACCAGTTTCAATTTTTCAGTACAAATCGGCTATTTCATACTTTAACCCTTAATACTTTATTATTTTTATCCCAATTAATGTATGTTTAATTTTCTTGAGTATTTGTATTAAATTATTATTTATAGGACTGCGATAATACCAGCGTTGTAGTCTGTACTGTGACAATAGCTGACGCAGTTGCCTAATTTGATCTCCATGTATACCGCCTTTTGTTTAGTTGTATTTATTATTATATCTTTTAAAATTATGTATGTATGGAGATTCAAATAAATCATTTTTTCCTTTCTTTCTTTTCTCTTACGCCGATTTTCTATAAGAGCTGGTACCATGCGTGCTGCCGGCTCATTCGCACCGAGACCAAACAATTGCCAACGTTCTCCTCACATGGTTACAACGCTTCACGTAAGAAGGCAGTAGGTATGTTATAGTGATGAGCTATATTGATCATAACCTCTGACGTCACTCGCATGCAATCGATTCGTTGCATGGCTAACAAGTCCAAAGTGACTTGCACAATCTTGTTGTAAAAATTTGTATTCTTTGAGAAACTGGTTTCTTTAAAGTCAACGGGTATGGTTACAAGGGAGTCTTGATCATCCTTCCTTTATTCATCGTCTTTTTTATATAGACTTACGCTTTAGAATCTCTGAAGGTGTAGGGAGAGGGTCTATTGCTATTCATGCTTATTTCTTCGGAGCTACTACATAGAATTTCCTAACAGCAAAACTCTATAACGTTGCCCGACTCGATCATTATCGAATTCGAGACTATACAATCACATGTAAACGTTAACACAGTGGCACGGAATCAAAGAGTTAGTATTTTTAATTTATTCTGAAACTGAGTCCACCACTGGACACACTGGCTGATATTAATAAAAGATAGAATGCTGGTGATTGCTGATCAAAAATGTGTTTAAAAAATAGCACCAACAGTTTATGATCTGCCATAAAACTAATAGCTGAACGTGATTTAAAAGTCCTATATTAACACGTAATATTAAATAATCGAAGGGTTACGAGAACATCATTTAACGAGGATGAAACTGGGGAGCACAGCTAGTCATAAATACAATATCCTCTGATTAATATTTCGTAACTAGTTGGGCTCATCGCTGGCTAGCAGTTTACCCTGAAGACGACTTTTACGAAACGATTCAAGTTGAAGCAAGTCACATGTCACATACAGATTGTGCCTACTCAGTCCCAAATGACCTTAAACACCACGGAAAAGAAATGACAATATCCGATTTCTCTGTTCTTTGTGAAACACTAAGCTTTTCCAACGGAAACTTTATATTAATGTTGTGCTTAATCATATTACAAAGCTTTGTAACTATTTCTTTTTATATTATAAGTCACAACGTCTCTGTACGTATGTGTTTGTGGGTTTTAAAACTCGAGAACTACTACTGCGATTTAGATGATTCTTTTTTAGTATAGAGAAAAGTTATCTGACCTAATTTTGGTGTATATGTAAGTTCTATAAATAACTTAGCAGTAACAATTTTAGCGCGACATGTGCACGCTAAGGCTGCCTTGTTATATGTATATAGAGTGTGAGTCTTTATAATGTGCACATATCTAAATGAGGGAATTATTTATGGACGGAAAAATATTTAAAAAATCTAAATAATTTTTTATATATTTACGGAATTTTTAAGACCTCAGTGACCTCAGTCGTTGAAGTCCGAGAAATCCATTCATTTAATGCAAGAAAATGCAGCAATCCAGGTTACGAGTAGTCATTATAAAGCATAGTATTCAGGGATTTAAAATTAAGCAAAGAGTAGGTTACATGGATCTTTATAACATAAGTTAAGTTGGCCAATGCCCTTGGTTTTTTAATGTTGCCTCTTTTTTATTGATATACACCCTCCCTGGCGGGCTATTTTGATAAGTTAATCTAACCCATGTTTTAAGTCTATTGACACTACATATTATACATCTCATGCAAACATAAGCGCAAACATAAAACAACGAAGTGGTCCTTAGAAACCATTTGTTATGTTCCAATTTTAAATTAGCAAATAACCTAAGTCATTTAAGAATATGTCGACTGTCAACTACTTACGAGTTCCAAAACTCAATCTATCTTTATCATGCAATACTCAATAGATCGAGTTATGTGAAGAAGTATCATTAATTTCTTTTGTAACAACAATATCGTCATCAATACATCTTTCGACGGTTACATGCACACAAACATTTTGTAAGACAATAGTCTTACGTAATGTTGCAATTTGAAACGTCTGGTCCAATTATGGCTGTGCATCACATTTCAAACATGTAACGTTCAGACGCCGGCACGGCCAGTTTCTTGACACCAGGTAATGCACAGGAAATAACGGTTTTAAAATTAGAACTCTAAAGACGTTTATGTGCTTGTTTACATTTTAATTAAATGAGAATGTGTCGTAAAAACAATATTATGTGTGATATTTCTGAGAAAAGATATAAAATTCGTGTGGTTCTTAGTTTAAGTAGCTAGATTTATTTTAATGAACTATTAAATAAGAAATTGTTTTTTTTTATTGTTAATTAGTAGCTAATAATTTAAATAAAATTTAACATAGTCTTGTGCCTGTGTATACCCAGAGAGCGGTATATTTAATTTTTTTTTTTTTTAATCCTTTGTAATTATGCATATTGCCTTTAATTGGGTACAAATGATTGCACATCAGGAAAACTAGGAAAAACTAACACTTTACCCGACCTGGGTAATAAGCCCGGGATAACCCGTTTTGGGCCGAATTTCTTATTACCAATGGCTGCGATCCAAATAAAATACGCGTAAACTAGTATCGTCTTTTTCAGAAATTATAATTTGACAACTATTTAAAAGAGTTGCCATTAGTTTGAATTCTTATAGACTGAACCCTTTTGAATCTTAGAGCTAGTACAAAAGTAACTTCAGTAAATTCACTGAATAAACGACGACGTTACGTTCATAAGTGTATCTTTGTAACTTCAAATTAACTAACTATGTTTGGCTTGACGTGACACGTCTTCATTTGTCTGACTCATTTAAGTAATTCAAACAAACACTAAATGATAGCCCAATCTAATTGCATTACAACACTGAAAGTCAAATGGGTTTAGACATTTTGGAGATAAGCACACACAAATGCACAGACAAACACAAAATCGTATTTACAATTTTATTATAAATATCTACTAATGATAGATATTTGCCTTTACGTTAAGCAAAGACGTCACCACTGTTGTGTCGCACATCACCAATGACTTGCAAAAACGATCCTAGAACCACAACCTTCGTCATAGTTTTATTTTTCCTTTTGATCGCAGACAAGCCAGCGGTCCACCTGATGGTAGGCAGTTACCATCGCTCATGGCAACGGCAACGCAGCTGCAACTCAAAGCAACAAGTCTCTGCCTACTGTGAACCGTAGGTACGTAGGTACCAAACAATCACACTGCCTGCCTGATGGACAGTTACCATTGCATTTCATTTCTTTTTCTTGTGGTTAGTGGCCAACCTGTTTTCAAGAGTTGTTCAAGCCGCCCGTAGGCCTCTGACATGGCTTAACGACTGCTATCAATTTGACAACAACCGGGACCGACTTTTTACGTGCCCTCTGAAGCACGGAGACGCTCAGATGAAATACCACTAAGCGGTCACCCATCTATGTATAGACTGACCGCACCCAACGTTACTTAACCTCGCTAATCCTTTACCGATCAGTGAGTGCAACTGGCTATGAGCACCTCATTGCATGTGTGAAGGGAACGGCTGCAAGTGAAGACGGAAGGTAAGACCTTTCTTCTTCACTTGAAGGGCAAGGGCCCGGGAAGAGAGGTTATTGGGCCTTTAGGCTTTAAAATCATTTGTAAGCGTCCATATTGACCTACCAACCTATTTGAATGAAACAAGAAATGAGTCTCAGCTTCCAAACTAGCCAATATGCATATGCTGTTTACCCATAAATTAGACACTAGCTGTCCCTCGCAATGCCACCCACGTTTATTATACTCTTAACTCCTCCGCTGCCGAGCTCGTAGCGTGATGTTATATAACATATAACCTTCCTCAAGAATTGGGCTGTATAATGCAAAAAATAATTTCAAATTGGACTGTGCACTTTGTATGGGGGTTTTGGCTTGGAATGGACAGTCACTGAGAATAATAATTATATATTAATTTAGAAGCATTAACCAGGAGGAATTAGAAAAAATACAAAGTTTTGTGTCCAGGTGTTCCTTATTCGTTTGTTGTGGTGGTTTATATAAAGGTATTTGAAATAAAAAAATCATTGTTTTATGTTATTTTTTTTATTATTCTGATTTATATGTTACTAAAATATTATCTAGGAACTGGGCTGGTGGATTTAAATTGTTATGATATCTTGCCCAACTCAAAAATCAAATAATTATTTACATTATATGCGCGCAGCAACCTACTGTCCGTCGACCATAGGATCGTCGTTAATTGTTTTTATGTATGAATTCTATTTACGCTAAGCCAAAAATGGACAGTTACCTTTGATTAGTAGTTTCGGAGATTAGCGCGTTCAAACAAAATAAACAATCACTCAGATTTATTATATTATCTATTTATTTATATTTGGGAAATATTCAGAACAATAGCACTTAGTTTAAAATAATATTTAAATATACATTAAAATTGTTAAAGTCAAAAGTTGAAAGCGAATATACATAAACGTATACACAATATGAGCATTTATAATAGGTATAACCACAACAAAATTAAATTGCGTTAAATGCGACTGCTGTGCATAAATAAGGTCTCTTATTCAAATTCCGGTTTGGGCCAACAAAGTTATTGGCTTTCCTGCTAGGAAATCTCAATAGCAGCCCGGAGTTAGGAAGTTGTCGATGTTAGACATCCTCGTGCTACCGAAAGCATGCCTCATCTCTCTGCAATCGTATCGCATTGTCGTCCCATCAGATCATAAAAGTTAGGAAACACACAGTGCATTTGTGTTTGCACACACTTGTGCACTATAATATCTCCTGCGCAAATGGCCAGTCTCTGTTAAGATTGGCCGCCATAATTGAAATTCAGTCCAGAGAACATTATATCGTTATAGATAAATAAATAGAAATCTCAGCTTTGTGATGATGAGTCTAGATATAACCACTGGGATTCCTCCAAAAAAATTATAAATTACTACGAATAGCTTGACATGCCAGTATGTGTATGAAGCCAGTTCTTGAGCGATAGGTTAATTTGTTTATGAGATAAGATAACTTCATTATCTTGGATCGTATCAGCTATCTGCACTAAAATCACTCAACGCTTGATTAAATCACTAGATATACCTATGTATATTATCTAGCTTTGGCAACAATGGTGGTAAACAAAAGCCCCAGTGATGGTAAGCGATTCCCGTACCTTACGATGGCATGTGATAACAGAGATATCACTCGCGCGTTGACAATAGATACTAATACTAATATTATAAAACTGAAGAGTTTGTTTGTTTGTTTGTTTGGTTGAACGCGCTAATCTCAGGAACTACTAGTTCGAATTGAAAAATTATTTTAGTTTTGGACAGTCCATTTATCGAGGAAGGCTATAGGCTATATAACATCACGCTACGATCAATAGAATCACAGCATCAATGAAAAATGTTTCAAAAACGGAAATAATCCTCTTATATGAAGCAGACGAAGTTGCGCGGGTCAACTAGTATAATATAATAGCAGCCCTGCATATGAACTGTCCCATTGCTGGGCACGGACCTCTTCCCAGTGTGAGAAGGGTAAGAACATAGTCTGCCACGCTTACCCAATGCGGGTTGACAGACTTCCCATGTCTTGGAGAACTTAAGAAGAACTCTCTAAAACGCAGACATCAGCACGATATTTTCCCTGCCCGTTAAAACTAACGATAATCAGCTATTTAATACACACATGATTTCGAGAATTAGTCAGAGGTACTTGGTATGGCATCAAAGTCGAAACCTCTGTGTAGCAGTCCAACGGTCTGCTACTATGCTATCCAGATCCAGGTATAATAGGCATTAAATATGGGATGAAAGGAAGGAATAGAAGATAGTTAGGTATTCGAGCCTTCAGAACACACACACACTCTTATATACCGGGTGAAACGCATCTTTAATCTAGTTCTCGTATTAATTTCAGTTTAATCGTCTGTGAAGGCTCGGGACTGAAGCCGCTGTCCTCTAAATGCTACCCTGCCCTACACCGGACCAACAAATTAGTCCGTTAGTTTCAACAAAATCGTTGCTACGTCTTAGCTGTGGCATTGAACAAACCGATAAATTCAGATTTGTTATAGTAAGATATTGTTATAATAATAATAATAATATAATAATAATATTCCATTACATACACACAACACCACCTAGCCCAAACTAAGCAGAGCTTGTACTATGGGTACTAGACAATGGATAAACATACATATATACTTTTTTTTTTGTAAATACATACATATTATACATAGAAATACCCAGACCAAGACAAACATCCATGTTCATGCACACAAATGTTTGACTTGTGCGGTATGTTGGCTGATTGTTTAAAATGATGTGCAGAAGTATGTATATTTTGTCGATCTATCTAGAGAAAAGTTTATTTAAAAATTTAATACAGTACGAGGATAAAAATAACACGATTGAACATTTTTTTGGATTTAATTAACATCATCCATATAGAAGAAAATATTTTGGACAACCCCATAATATTTACCTTATAATACCGAATGTTGTATTATCTAATGCGTCAAAGTTAATTGCGAGATTTCCAATATAAAGTCCTAAATAAATGGTTGATCAAAATGTTACATTTAATAAAAGTATGTATGTATATGCACACAAGTAGATAGAGATCTACCTACCTCTTCGGTGTCATATAATCATAAGTAAATGTAGGCACATTTGCATTCCCAATAAATAGTCTAGGCAGATATGTATTATACCGTACACGGAATGAACTCCCTGCCCAGGTTTTCCCTCAAGACTTCAGTACAGTACGGGGTTCTTCAAAAAGGGCGTTAAAAGGTTTTTACAAGGTCGGCAACGCGCAAGTGATGCCTCTGGTGTTACAGACGTCCATAGGCTACGGTGACCACATACCATCAGGTGGTCCGTATGCTTGTTTGCCACTGAGTAGTATAAAAAAATAAAAACACACATATTCGGGATCCACATAAATTATCAGCAAACACGATGACATCTGCGGGGTACAACTCCATCCGTACTAAGATATGTCTAATACAGAGGTTCCGATATCTTTTTTCTCATAGACCACTTTCAAAATTTAGCAGGTTCCGGTGGATCCCCTGCAGCTACATTTCTACCATATTCCTTGGCGTTCATATTTATATTGGTGAAGAATCAAACAAGTTTGAAATTCTTGGGACTGAACCTACGACGGTAGGCGGGCTGACTTATGTATTTATTTTTTTGTTCTTTTTTTTAGATTTACTGTACCGAAAAATCGGTAGGTTCGAGACCACAGACACCTGGAGGTCCACCTGGACCACTTTGGGAACGAATGGTCTAATAGATAATTTAAAGAACACTATACCAATCCCGGAAAACAGATCCACTCGTTCTTAGCCCTCGTTGCTGCCAAAACCTGAAAGTCACCTTCAGCAAAAAAAGTTACGCTATATAATAAATGTTCAGATATAAAAGGTTGTAGACCTTTCATTTAAAAGACGTAGTATCCTTTTGTCCATAAATGTATGATTTTTTATCTTCGGTAAATCCCAATTACCAGTAACGGTTATAAACAGTCACACTTTACGTGGCGACTGGGTAAATTTGTGATGAAAAAGTTCGCATTTAGTGGTTTACGTACCACTAAATGCGAACTTTTTCCGTGTATTTAGCATTTTTGATGTATCGCGCGATTATATCTATTTTTTCGAGAAATCGAATTATTGTGTCACAAATTACATAAATACAGATAGACTTTTCGATAACGATTTGAAACACGCGGGTGCTCATTTAGGTTAAAAATGGGTAAATGTAACAAATGACTTTCGGTCAAAACTCATTTGTTGCATTGAGCAAATTAATGCAAATTAATGGGAGCACGTATCTTTAGTGATTTTTTATGGACGCTTATCTGTACTCATATTTAGGACTATCATCCCGCTATATGCTCGTATAGGTAATATATTACAATCAAATAATTATTCAACATCAACGATTTTATCAGTTTCGAATAATTGGATGTATTTAAAGAATCAATTTAATCGATAAACACACCTCGCTACGCATCTTATTTGTGGATGCGTCAATTTTCCTTCGTTGGACTTCTGCAACTATCTTTTTTGTGGTTGTGCGTTAGTGTGGTTTGTTCATTGTCTTGCTATACGCGTATAGACTTTGTAGTCGTTGGTTACCTTTGAAGCTTAGGGCTGTCAAGTATTTTTCTAAACTGCTAGAATACCTAGCTAAGAAAATTTAAGAGATCTCTGGTTAGTTTGTGTTTTGATCCGTATTTATCCCAGGGGTTGCTCAGAGAAACTGTTTAACTCAGTACCATCAAGCCAAATCGCAGTATTATTTTACTGTTCCACTCGCAATATTCCTGTCCAACGAAGTAGGGTATAGACTAACAGAAAATTCCAATGACACTCGTCAAACATAGGTATATGTACGGTCAGGTGCAAAAGTCGAGTAGCATTTTTACAAAGCAATAGAAACAAAACAAGTTGTACTTACGACCTTTTTCAATAAAATCATTGCACACATACACATAAACCTGCCTCACTTATTCTATCGCCTGTTCTAATTATGATTGTGACTATTAATTTCAAATAGATACGCAAGTGATGTTATAGCTAGCGGTGGTAATAGTGCGTTCTAAGACTTAACGCTTGTTGGTTCAATCCCTTTTTGAAGTGATAATCTTTTTGTATTTTTTTCTAATATTAGATATATCGATGTTTTGTTATTTTACTTCAAGACTTATTTAAACCTAAAGTTTATTTTCGGTAATCATATTTGACGTTGTTTTTTATAGTAAAATAATGTTGCCATAAATTAAATAAAATTTTGTTTATTTTAATTATAATTTGCATTATTCATTCTCGACTTTTGTCTTTGACTGCACATAAACTTACGCCAATAATACTAACAATAACCGCCAATAAAACTTACTTTTTATCTACCTGCACAAACGTTTCTACTGATAAATCACCATTTGATTATTTAATATCTATTTTAATATAAACGTATTGCGTCGTAAATGCATTACATCTACAATGTTTGTTCCATTAATTTATACCTACTCTCAATATAACAAATACAGATAATATCTAATTAAACATTATAAGTCAGAGACTATGATAAAACATTAAAATATAGCGTCTTAGATAACGTTAATCTGAACTTTCCATATAGTTTATGACAGGAAGTATTAACCTTATCACTGACAAAAGCATCACGGAGAGTAGAAAAGCAGACCTGGCGTAGTTGGACGGGGCCTCTAACTTGCCATTTCCACAAATACCTTCCAAATATTGTATTTTCCGAGTGCTATGAGTAGCTACAACTTGTTAACTTAGGGTATGGGATGCAGCAGCAACCCTGGGAACAAACGGTAACGGTTCTCCGTGTCCATCGTAGAAACCACGAGCATTCCGAAGAGAGTATCCCATTTCGAAGATGACTTAACCTTCTTGAAATTAGATGTAAGGAAAGTGCTACAATCATGTTGGGCAGTAGCTAGACTGCAAAATGGCGTTCCAAAGTTCACGAGTAAGGGTTACCACTTAAAATTAGTTATGGGAACTTGTGAAGATGTTCGGATAATCAGTGGCTTGTATCCACCCCAGGATTGTCTAGTAACCACTCCAGAATGTTAGGCTCTGCTCAACATTAGAGCAGAGAGAGATCAGAGAGAGAGATTTTGGATTAGGATGGACTATCCCTGTTTAGGTTTTAGAAGATAATCTTAGATACGCCTATGAATAAAATCTAGCTTATCTAATTGTCTAAGTGGAAATTGCCGCACTAAATACAGCGACAGTCCGTAATCCTTTCCTGTTTGTTTAGTGTATAAGTTTATTAAAGATGCCTTATTAATTAGAGGCTGGTTTTATACTTCCACTATCATTGCAGTGCCGACCGTCCCAATTAGGTTCATAAACATAGGAATCCCCCGTTTATTCTCCTTATTGCTTGTTTATACTTGGTACATGTGTATTATATTATGTAACTATTATCTTATATATAAAATTCTCGTGTCACAATGTTAGTTACCATACTCCTCCGAAACGGCTTGACCGATTTTTATGAAATTTTATATGCATATTTAGTAGGTCTGAGAATCGGCTACTATCTATTTTTCATACCCCTTAGTGATAAAGTAAACATAAAAAAAATAAAAATTACTTTTGACAGAACAAAGTCTGTCCGGGCAACTAGTAAATTTATAATAAAGTAGATAGTCAGTTGCAAAAGAATGCTAGAATAAGTCAAAATGATTCGGAAGCAAGATGGTTTACAATAAAATAAGAAAATTTTACATATGGATATTTTGGTGTGATAAATATTCATTTGCATGTAACAAGAAAATTATATTTTTTTACTTAAATTTATGGATACAAAACAGCCGGTTCTTAAAGAGATCAAGTTTGCTGCCAGAAAAAAATATTTCAATGTAGGTAGATTTTAAAGCATTTCCATTAACAAAGAAGTCTCACTGTGCACTCGGCAAGCGAACCAATGCGTCAATGGTATGTAGTGACCTCACTTGAGAGCTCACTCTGTCAGTTTTTGCAGGATCAGCAACACGTAATTTTGGTAGGTTGGCAAAATCTTTGTACAAAAGAAAGCGTTAACATAACTACAGTCTCTACTGCCGATAAAAGATTACATTTTAATCTTTATAGCGTTAGGCTAGATATAGATCAACGGCATTACATATTTACATTGAACTACGTAAGTACTAAACTTAAATTCAATTATTACATAAATTTGTGAAAGAAGCGTATGTCGACAATTCTTTTAATATTTTGTTCAACTGTGTCTTTATAAAACAGTTTTTCGACTATCTACTAAATTATTCATATAGGTAGGTATAACCGTGACAATAATGTACATCGATATTTTGTGCACAATCATGTAGGTACTTGATAGCGAATATTTTTACACACGTAACTAACAATGAATTTATTGATAACCCTGTACTGTTTACAAGACAAAAGAGAGAGAGATTGAGGAATATTTTATACTATCCCACGTCACGGGGTTTCCCTATTGGAATACTTTACAGGAAATGCTTGGTTTAGGCTCGCCAAGTTTATCCTTTACTCACTGAATTACTAGTGGTTTAATTCTCGGTCAAAAGCCGTTACTAATAGGTAGGTACGATTTAAGAGTTTACACATATAAAATTATTCGTTTATTCTTTCCAGTATTTTGTTATTAAGTAAATAAAACATGTATCTAGCAATAATTTCCTTTTATTTTTGATTCTGTAAAAATTATTAAGTTGTTACGTAAACGTGCCTGCCTTCTGGAAGAATACAGCCACTCCTACTATAAAAATATACTTTACTATACATATTTATCTACTATAGGTATAAACTTTTTATAATTAAACATATCTAGTGTTTTATTTTTAAATATAATTATCACGCACAGCTTGATCGTAAGCAGTAACCATAGCCCATGGACGCTTGCTACGCCAGGAGAATCACTCAGGCTTTGGCGATAATCTAAAAATAAATTGCTGTGCAGCACACATGACAAATATTACTAGCCCTCTACTGACAGCACATTGCCTTATTATGACACCTGCAAAACACAGACGTAATCATAGAAAGGAACACTATACCTATAAGTTTTGCTGCGAGTTTCTGTATCTATAAGGTGGAGATATTTCGGCAATTAGAAACCCGCAGTATCCTAAGAAATGTACGTGGAGTATATAGGTATATATACAAGTATACTATTTAAACAAAATAATACAGATATTTCTGTATGCATTTAGTTTATTGTCTAAAATTAAAGTCAACCAGCGCTATAATAATACTATGTTGGTATTATAATCTGTGTCAGCTTTCAAACGTTGAGGAACCAATACAGGATGGCTCTGACGACATCGTACTTAACATCGACATTGTATAAGGGAAATATCCCTAGACAGATGCAGTACGATTGATTAAATTTATTTAATAATTATCAAGATTAGTAATCACGATTATTTACTATGACTAAGCTTTTACCCTGAGTTGAATCCACTGATCTGAAACGGTTACACTAGTTTTATACCACGTAAGCGAAAGAAATCATAGTTAAAGCATTATCTGTAACGGTATTTTATTTAACGTAAAAGATTGTCATCGTTAATTAGTTCATGTCGTTTATCTATGACAAAAAATAGAGATCGGGCGACACGCTCACGGCCGGCGGAAGATTTTCTTATTTCCCAGAACATCATAATATGTTTATGTGTATCACGCATGCTTTTACCTCAACGCAATGATTTTATTTATAGAAAATAAGCAAATATGTTACTAGCGATAGACATGAGCCGCTTTCCAATTCTTAAAAAAAATCTATTCAGTAAAATCCCATGCAAAATAGTTAAGGAGCAGCTGCTAGAATGATAGCTATCTCCTTCACGTAGGCTCTTTCATTATATTGAGATTTTACCATAGAGTATTTAAATTATATATTGAGTAAATTATTTGTAAAATTTTAACCTCGTGTGCCGTTATTAGACCCTTAAAATTTATCTAGTTAGAACATTTATTTTCAAATTTTTCTCTTCTTACTTGAGAGCCACGATGCAAACACTTAAAGCATTGCTTGCAATTCGTGTTACGTCATACATTTGTATATGAAAGCTCAGGCTAACCGTGCTAAGTGCTTTTGTATAACTACCGCCTATAGTAGTGCCAATAATAATCAATCAATAAAGGGCAACAAAATAAGCAAACTATTATTTCTATACCCAGATCATTATCAGGAGATATTCCGAAAAGCACTCCAATGTTCGAACACGTTACAACACAGTGCGAACTTAAATAAAAGTGCGTCAAGTTTTCCACGACGCACAACAAATTAGAGATTTCAAGGGCAATCTTATTATTGTAGGCTTTCTTTTGTAATCTAGCACATGTACACATTTCTAGAGCAGACAGAGAGCGTCGCAGTCGTTATTACCGGCGGCGTAGGTCGGTCCCCGCGCCAGTGTTAAAACTAGTGCCATGCATATTACTTTTACGTGGTGGAATGCATGACGCATACCCCTCCGCGGGTGCGGGCGGAGGGGTTATGTCGGACTCGCCGGGGTGAAATAAAGATGTTGAAAAGATGAAGTACCTCCCGGAATACCGACTAAACCTACCACGGTGTTCCTCGACAAAACCACTATCGACGGGGCCGCGCGAATCACTTTCGCATGCGGTCGCGACCCCGCCGAGGTTTCGGCCCGCCGTATGAAACGGCAGGCCACTACACAAAAGACCTACCCAAAGGCACTCCTCACAAATTATCCCTACTGTCCCCCCTAGAGGGGAGACGGACTCGAAACAACAGAGGCGCGCGTGGGAACACGCACGCCGCCTCTCGGACCTGGTGCTGAACGGATGGCGGGCAGGCCCACAAAGCCCGCCACACTGTTACTAATCTTTTTTTTTTTTTTTTTTTTTTTTTTTTTTACGTCAGGGGAATGCGTTTACGCACCGTCCGCGCCCGGGCAGAGGGCGCGGGTGTGTGGGACTCGAGCCAGTGAGGCCGGCCCCATACCCACTAAACCCCTGACGACGTTCCCCACGTACCGGTGTCGGTGCCACGGGATTCACGCTAGTATTCACCGTGACACCGACAGGTCTTGGCCCGCCACGTAGCGAGGCGAGCCCCAGCTGTTTGGGGGAGGACTAGATGGTACAGCCCTCCCCTCCACTGAGGGGGGCGCGCGGGGTGCTTTCGCCCCTCCCTCGGGCCTGTGCTGCTCGGGCGGCAGACTGCCCAAGTCCACCGCCCGCAGGCCGACCCCTAGGGTGGCTGGAGGTCTGTGCGCGCCCTACGGCGGCGCCCTGGACGTCTCCTGCGGTTTGGGTGGGGAGAGACCAGCTCCCTCTCCCGTTCCGCCGCCTCCTTCGCGGACATCACTGCCTCGCAAAAGGCGACGGCGGCCTCCCATGCACCCTCGCTCCGGACCATGGACAGAACCATTTCCGGCAGCGAGAGGACCTGGACACCCAGTGCCCCGGTTAACGACCGGCGCTGCTCCTCCCAAGCTGGGCACTCCACGAGTGTGTGCAGCACCGTATCCTCGGGACCGTCACCGCAGTGGTGACAACAAGACGTCTCCTCCCGGCCTATACGACACACACTGTTACTAATCTAACCTAACCTACAATAACGCGAGCGAAGCTTCGGGCAAAAACAAGATTTAAATAAATTCATTTGACGTCTTTTTCTTTATATTCCTCATTTTACTTTATACTATATATGTAGGTACATATGTATACTTCATTAAATTCCAATTTCTACAGCACTTATACTGCTTAGTACCTACTTTCGTATTTCTTCTGACATACCCAATATTCAGATAATTACTTTAGCAACAAACGACCACCAGTTTTTTAGCTTTGAGTGATTGTAATCCAAATGGATGTACTTAGGTGTGGGTAACTAGTTACCCATATACTTACACGCATCTGTCTCACGGCAATATTATTTATAATTAAAGTAAAACGGACGGAAGCGGTGACATTGTGAATTTCAATTCGTTTTCGTCATTTGGTGTGCTTTTCCGTTTATTTTTAATCAAATAAGCTTTTCTAGCACGGCCATCTTCAGTCGCAGAGGACACACATAATACAATTTTTAAAAAGCCACAAATGACCATTTGCCTTTGTCAAATTGCAGGTATAATTAAATTATATTCCTATCTGTATACTAATTTTATAAAGAGGACAGATTTGATATTTTGTTGACTGGTTTTTTAAAGAAATCTTCTGTATTAGAATAAATCCCGTGTCGCGGGGTACTTTACAAACATTCAAACAACGGACACAAAGAACACCCCGACTCGGAACAACCGTTTGTGAATCACATTAAGTTTGTTTGCTTGTTTTTAATAAAGTAATTAATTTATTGTTTTATCTGAAAAGCTAATCAGGAACACAATTATCGCTGCATTTCTGTTAGACCTATGCGATCCGACATAGAGCGCTAAATTTACGATCATTATCAGTATGAAGCGCCTTAGAGCTCTACCCTTGCCGACATGCTTTTTATCTCCTATTAAAATATTTTAAAATATCCTTCAACATTATCTATCACAAACAAAAATGACGTGTTATTTGTATATCTTGACCTACATTATATCATAAAAATATGTGGAACCTTAAATAAATTTTTACTGCCAGCAGTGATGACGGTAGCATATGCTCGGTCCCCCAACATAGATAAAAAGATAAAAACTAACTAAGATATTAAATTATGACACAACTTATATATTATCGTATTATGTAGAATAGGTGCTCCAAGTTTTCAGGTTTAGCAGAGACAAGTTTGAACGGACATAATATAACTTTATGGTAAGATATCAACAAATTATAATAATATCAGCTCCGTATACTGACTATACCACTACTGCTCAAGGACCTGGTCTTCTCCCGTGTGGGGCCTTATTCACAAAAACTTAAGTATAATTAAATTATAAGCTTAGTTATTATATACACAACATATTTGCATGCCATCTCCAAATGGTTAATGTGCTGAGGTAAAATACATTGTAACACGCATTTTACGCAAACAAATATATTTCATTTCGGTATGTACCTACATATATTTTGTTTATGGGTTTTATAAAGAATTTAATATGTGCCACTTGCACAGAACTACGACATTTTGTGTCAATTTAAATGCCTGAAAGACGTACGAGCAGAAAAACAGCCATATAACGGTGAGTTTTACCAAGTTTCTGCTTGAAGGCACAAAGTTTTAAGCGAGAATAGTATTATGCACTTCCGCTGACTTATTTTTATAAATAACTAGCTGATCCGACAGACGTTGTCCTGTTAGAGACAAACTGCCAAACTCACGAAGTTAAAATAGTCGTTAACTTTTCTGAAATTATACAATTTTCTGCGCAATTTTCTTAAGTTTTCATTCCGTAAGAACGTTCAAAGTATTTAAAACTTAAAAAAAGAATATGAATGGAATCGGTAAAGTATTTCTCAAGTAATGGCGTCACCAAGGGCTACAGGGATTAATTTATATCTTTATACATATAAATCTTTAGTGCGCGTGTTTGTGATTAAACTCCTCCTAAACGGCTGGTCTTCTTCTTCTCGATCTTGATGAATTTTTTTGTGTGTGTTCTAGTGGATTCGATAATGGTTTAGATTTGTTTTTTTTTGTTTTTTGTTTTCGTGTGTACAAGACAACGTCTGTCGGGTCCGCTAGTATCCTTATAGATAATACCCAAAAACTCGGATATGGAGCAAATCTATTATAAGTGCATAAAAAGTATTAGTTTTTTTCGTTTCTGCCTACCGCTCCAGGTAACAGGCATTAGTTTATATTTGTACTTATTATGTTGGATTTACCCAGCTGAATTAGGTACAAAGTATTATATGGTCCTAGCATAAAACAAAGCTGCTATAAGAACAGATTGACGCAGTAACAACGTGATTGAATTTGTTTACATTTTTGTAAAACAGATTAGTTCACTATCGCGTCACTATGGCCGTGATAACATATCATTATGAATTAACTATTTTGCGGTGGATTAGCGTGGCGCATAAAAACGTCGGGATGAGCTTGGTTAAATAAACGCACACGTCATTAGACATTAGTTAGATATCTCCAAAACGTAATCGTTAACTATAATAGGCACCTACTCTACAATCGGTTGTGTAAACGAGTAAGCCCAGGCACAGTGACGTATATAAATTAAAAATAAAACTATTATTATGGATAAAATAGTATACAAAAGAACAAACGCCGTTTATTTATCTACTAATTGCAAATACGTCAATAGTCAGATCAGCCGATTTCGGCTCGTGAGCCAATGCCCTCTAGTTATTTATGAGTACCTACTAGACATAGCGACAGTTCGTTCGTTCTTTTCTAGTAACCTGTAATCACAGGTAATATAATACTACTAGTAGTTTTCCTACGGTTACACCCGCGTAAGTCCCGTTCCCGTGTGAATATCGGGTTTCACCCCTTTCACCCCCTTCAGGGTGGAATTTCCAAAAATCCTCTCTTAGTGCTCCCCTACACTCTCCAAGGAACATATGTACATGCCAAATTTTAGCTTCTTGCGTTCAGTATTTTCGGCTGTGCGTTGTCTGTCAGTCACTCAGTAACGGAAGAGTTTTATATACATATATAGATACGTGGGACACTCAGAAAGTTCTGCAAAAGTTTAAAAGAAGTGTTCTATAGGTAAATATTCATACGCCATTTCACCCGCGCCTGCTTCTGAGCATATCAGTGCGGCACTCAGCGTGAAACTATTCTCTCTCTAGAAGGATAGTTGGTGTAGAATCTTGTGAAGGCTTCCTGAATCTCCTGATACGTAACTCGCCTATTGTCTTGGATTAAATTTTTCACTGCTAGCACAATTTCTTCTGTAACCGCCGTCAAAAGGCGACCACTTCTTTCTTCATCTCCCAAAGTTAGTCGACCACGCTTGAATTCATTATACCAACAATACACGGTTGCCTTGGAAGGGCCTTCATCCGTAAATGCCATTTGAAGATTATCGTACGATTCGTCCGGTTTCAGGCGACACTTGAAATTGTAAAATATTATAGCGCTAAAATGTTCCCAGCGCAGATCCATTTTTGAATGAGACACTATAATTTAAATTAGTTCGCAAAAAATGTGAAGTGATATTTTGAAATTGGAACGTACCTATTTTTACTTATGAATTATCATATTTTCAAAGTAATAATAATAATGAACCCCTCTGGTACAGTCGTTATCTCATCATGAGACTAACGCGATATCGGACGGCATAGTACACTAGCTTTTTAACTATCACCTTTGCCTTGTGATATAAACAAAAAATGTATCACCAGGTTAAATAAAAGCGCATAAACCGCAGGGCAGCTTGTGGCGAGCTGAATGTGAGTGGCAACACTGTGGTCCTGAATGCCTCAGAGAGTCGGTTAGGGCCTCGTCCCCGGCTTGCCGTTACTGGTTGGTTGGGGTGAAACTTCAAGAGCGTCCGAAGGACTCTCAACTCTGGCTTGCCTTGGCTGGCCGGTCAGAGGCAGATCGCTAGAGCTATATGCTTGGGGGTCGAAGTGTCATTTTGAAGAGCATAACTACGGAGTAACCCGCTCCCGGTCTCTGTTGTCACGAGACCCGTGATGGTGAAACCGCCGACGCACCGCTCAAAACCCCTAGCCACTCGCACCGGTTTTGCCCTCTGCTGCTGGCTTGTATGCCTATGGTGGCTATTCAGCGTCCGTCCACCCTCACCACCGTCTGCCCATTACATTGATGCTATTAAAGTATTCAGGGCAGACGCCGTTTTTCATCCATAGTTAGCAATATACCGGTCCACCAAACACCCATACCTATAGCCCATATATTAGAATCCATACGTAGCAATAGTCCTTCGCCTGCTGCAGCTAGTGCCGCTGTAGATGTTCCATCCCACCTTTGATTTAAATTCTCGAACGGCCACTTCACGTAGGTACCATGTCTCCGTGTAAGCCTCCCAAAGGGCCAGGTATTTTCTAATATATATTTTTTCTATTTTGGGTGTTTCTATGTGTAATAAGTATGTATTTAACAAAAAAAAAGTATGTATTTATGTTTATCCATTGTCTAGTACCTACCCATATTACAAGCTCTGCTTAGTTTGGGCTAGATGGTGTATGGTGTTGTGTGTATGTGATAGAATATTATTATTATATGGGGATTGTTTTAATACTCGGCTGTAAGCCGGTATTTTAATGACGGTTACGGGTTGACACCAAGTAGCCGCCATCTAAGATATAATAAGAGCGTTTCGTTCTGTATGTTGCGGTTCGGTCTCATCACTCTGCATAAATTTTCGTACTATTCTACATATGTTTAATATAGCTGCTTATTGAATGTTAATATAGGTATTTGGTGTTAGGTCGAGCAATTTAAGACTACGGTGTAACTATTTTGGGATTACCCCGGTGGTGGATATTACAATGGGCACAATGTAAACTTTGTTGACTTTCCAAATTCTTGTTATTTCTTCTTTTAGTTCAGTGTATTTGTATTTTTTTTCGTAATAGTTTTTAAAATGTTATGCGTATTCGGTACTGCTATGTCAATGATGTGTGCTGTGTTTTGTAATTTGTTGTGTACTGTGATATCAGTCTATTAAAATGTATAGTCTTGTCGGTGAGTATGGCACGGTCGTAGTACCTATATATTGTAGCTGTTGTTCTATAATACGGTATTCGGGTTATATTTATAGTAGGGTGTATGTGTATCCTGTATAAGTTTATATTTAATGCCTAATTTTTTATGGATAATATTTACTATTTGGTTGTGGCGATGTCTATAATCAATTTGCGTAAGTGTTGTGCATTATTATTAATATAATATGTTAGAAAATATCTGTGATATGAGAAACATAATATTTTTTTTTTTTTTCTCACCGCAATATAAACTTTATTTACATTTGGTAGTTTACATAATTATTGAAATTAGATATTGTGCGGAGACTGGTACCTACCTAAACTAGACTCGAGGCCTGTATTTCAGGCTACCAGGTCTCCACCCCTTAGGCTTTACATCTCATTATGTACAGCTTACATTAGTTTGCAGTAAGATATTTATTACAAAAACCAAAAATAAAAATGGTAAGTACTTCATGATAAAAACAAAGAAATCATAATATACAAAAAATCTGTGTGTGCGTATGTTTGAGCGTGTGCGTACGTGTGTGTGTGTTTATGTTTATTTTAGTCTGACTAGAAAGAATTTTTTCAGTTTCTTCATTATTGAATTGTTGGAGCCAAGCAGTTAGTGTCTTCTTACATTTGTATTTTGTGAGTTTAAATATATTTAGTACTTTATTACACTTGTTGTATAGGAACTAGGAAGTCACCCAAATGTAAAAAAAATCGTTTTGAAAAATAGTTTTCAGATAAACTTTTGACCTATCCACTGGATTATAGCGCCTCTTACCCTGAGATAGCGAAGCGATAAGCGACTTTGAGGATGGCTCTCTGTGTCCTCTCCAGATCTATTAAAGTAGTTTTAGGAGCACTGCCCCAGGACGTAATACAGTATGACAGTATTGATGGAGCAAGTGCAAAGTAGATTGATTTTAATAGTTTGTCGTCTATCACATAACGTATGGTTTTAAAAACATATATTAATTTACGTAATCTTCCATTTAACGTATCGATATGTTCCTGAAACCTTAAGCTACCGTCGATTATCAGTCCCAGATACTTTATACTCTTTGAAGTTTGATTTGCTTTGGAGAGCGCAGTGACACATGTTGTGTAACATCATCAGTGCATGAGTGTGCTATTATTGAGTGCTGTGTATCTATGAAAGCGTGTGGTGTATGGTCTTTGATGGAAAACGTGATATATTTAGTTTTATCAATTTTAAGTAAGCAAATTATTGCCCAGCCATCCTTGTACTAAGTTAAAGACTGACTGAGCAAAAAAAATTGTAAATGGCCAGTCGTTCATATTCATTTTTTTGCAATACTTTCTGAGTGGCTTGCTATCTGTACCTAACCTAGTCTCGTTGGTAAAGCAAGCAGTTTTTAAATTATAATAATAAATGTAATATCAATATTAAACTGTTTCCGCACGATGTTTTTCTTCATCGCTTTTATATTATAAAAAACAAAATAATTTTAGAATGCAGCTCTTGCACCATATACCTGCCACGTGCCGCGGACGACTTTATATACTTACGTAAAATTAACAGACACAAAGTACCTATGTACGTAATGTACAACCATATACAAGACAATAATTTGTTGATCACGCGAATAATTTACTCGTGTAGGCAGCGGCGCGGCGAGGAGACCTCTTCCCCGCTACGTCATTTGAGCGGTTAATCAATCCTTATGGCGACTTGTACCTACATTGCAGCATATTATAGTTACCTACTAGTATGTATTACGTATATGGCAAAACGGGTTTACTCATATTTTTATTTCGGTCCAAAATCAACTACTTATAACTACATTTATGATTATGACGTAAATAGTTACTTAAAGTTTTAATGGGCAACCACATAGTATTTAAGTAGATACCGAGTTAGATATAGTAGCACCTACGTCATAGTGCAAATATACCTACTACCTAAAACAAACTATGTAGCACATAAAACAACAACTTTAGGTACTATCGATATAAACTATGGGGTCTTCCCCATTCTTTATCCTATAAAGAACGTTAACATTGTTAGGACAAGCCGATAAGTATACGAATTACGAATGTAAAGGGAATCTCCCGTTTTAACAATTTGATATTTGATTTTAATTCATTACTAGTTCTAATATTTCTACGAAAAATGTTTATCACTAATGGAAACTTTTTTATTTTACTGAGTAACATAAGTTTATTGTTTATATGCCTGGTAATATATACTTATTTATAACATTGTTATAGGTAGGTACCTATATTAAGTTCAAGTATTGCACAGAATCTTAGAACAATTGGTTATATTGGTACATACAGGCTGATTGATAAAAGACTAGACATATTGAAGGAGGGTATTCAGTACTCGATTCTGGACCCAAATATCTAAAAAAAATAGTTACTTAAAATTTGACCTAGTTATCCAATAAAAACTTAATGTGCGGACTCTCTTGCGCATATACCTACCAAAGCTAAACAAAACTCCCGCTCCCGACCCCCGCTACCGCACCCCGCACTCCCGAATTTGCACCCCCGCCGTCGTTTTCTTATCAAAGGTCATTAGCCTCGGTAGCGCGGCAGGCTCGACAGCTGCGTGCGACGCAGCGACGCGCGCAATGTCCACATTTTATGGATATTTCATACAAATTTTCATAAAGGTTTTTCTTAGCAGGTTACACAGATATTTATTTTTATACTTTACCTCTGTCCATAGATGTCCATGTCCTTATGTATGTACAATGTTTAACCAGTCACACTGTATATTAGATGAGCCTGCGATTTCATACGCGTGTAATCGCATATACGTAGTTTAAATATGGGTTCCACTATATTGACGCACTTTAAAATTGATATTTGTTTAAAAATAATAATCTTACTATTCTTTATATTATATAAACACACAAAGAAACAAATCTTACTATTATAATCCTACGCGATACTTTAGTGATTTTGATATGATACCAAGCAATAAAACAATAAATACATTATAAAAGAAAGATTTATTTACTTTAACAGTAACAGTCTTAACATTAGGTCTTAATATAATCCCTAATCCCCGCCCCAGGCCACAGGGGGATCTCGGCTGTTCGCATACACGCGGCCAAGTACAAAAGTGTCATAATTACGTAATGTAATAGTGATGCACACATCACATACGCTGGAGCTAGCCCACTACGGACGACGTCCGAGGGGTTCCGCCACAGTTTCCCAACGCGCCGTCCCATGACAGACGCACATGCACACAACAATGTGGTTTCACATAAACCCAGCATTGTATACCAAACACTTAAAACTGGCCGTTCTCTGCGAAATCTCAAGCCCATACATCCAACCACTGCAGCCTGACAGCCCGAAACTAAAACATGATAATTAATAAAGACTATGTACAATAATAATATTAATTCGAATTATTGGATATCATTATTTTCTCTTCTTTTATATAGTTGATTTATCAATAGCTGCTTTAACAAAATATACTTCACGAAAATTTATTCAACTTTGTAGGCATAACGCTTTTTTTGTGTATATTATGTCTACAATACAATGTTATACATTAGATGCAAAATATTGTAGTTTACATATGTTGAAGTTATGAAAGGAACAATACAATAATAACTAATATTATTATCTAAGATGAAACAAGTATCCACAACACTGAGATATTATAAACAGTTAGTTATTTCGTTTACAAGTAAATGTAACTGAAACTAAGAAAACAAAAATATAAAATGTAAACAAAGTTATTCTAGATAATTGTTGCCATCTTAAAAATATTATTTGAGTAAATCATAATAGAATTGTAGGAACATATAGACAAAATTACGCTAGCAAACTACTTTATCATTATCTTTAAGATATTTTTGTGTTATTCTTTCTTTTTTTTTGTTTACGTAAAGCTTGATGCAAATAAGGTTTCTTCTGTAAAAATCTTCAATAGTTATATATATAACATAAAAACAAAGTCGCCAGACGAAAGTAATTTGCCATAAGAGCCTTTTTCCGCACTAACGTCAGTGAAATAAGACCCCGAACTTTATCAAATGGAGGATTTTATAAAAAAAAATAGTTCAATGTTCGGCAGTGCTAATTCTGTAAAATGCTTTATCTGGCTTCATTTCAGTGGCTTTCATCCAGCAATAAATCGAAACTGAATTAGATTGAATTCAATCACATTATATTCTTATATTCAATGTTCATACTTGGCTATATTCGATGTGTTTCTTTACTACAATTCTAGTAGTTTTCAATTATTTGTTAAGCATACGTCGTAGATATGTCTTGAGGACGCCATAGAAAATCTGCTGAATATTCTGTAAATATCATTACGTAAGACTTTCACACTTCTTGTGTTAATTACAGCAATCAATTTTCTCTTCTGAATAATATCAATGACAAATATTATGCGCTTGAAGAATACGTTCACACCACAGCAACGTAGAAAAATCACTTAATGTATATCTCACATTCACTCTTCGCCGTAAGATCACAACTCGAGCAAAAATATAGTTTTCTCTTCTTGGTTTTATACTACTATGTACAAGTGGCACAGCCCATTTAGTTTATTCTAGTTATTTACTTCACAAACGCGGTTGGAGGTATTTTCCCTTCTGAATTTAGTTGATTAAAGACAAACAACGCCCTCTGGAAGTCCCATCCTGTTTCTTGTAGACAGCTGAAAGGAACAGAGAAATATATTAATTTATAAAAATAATTGAGTATTAATAGATTTTCATTGTATTTTTGTATACTGCTATTAGCTATGCTTATACGTCATATTTTATAAGATAACGAAAAAATACATAAGTTTGTAGCTACAACAGCTGTTATAAGTAGCACGAAGGAATGATTAGACGATATATGGATCTGGATAACAATGAGTTTGTTATCCATAGCCTAACTAATATTATAAATGTGAATGTGTTTGTTTGTTACGCTTTCACGCCTTAACTAATCGATCGATAATGAAATTTTGCAGATATGTTGTCAGAAAAGTGTACACAAAAGAACATAGCGTATCTTTCATCCAGAAAAATTACTAATTCTGAGTGATAGCAATTTATTGACGAAGTCCAAATTAACACGAGTGTCGTCGCGGGGTTAATTTAGTTTTCTAATAATTGTCTCTTGAATGTTGTAATTTTAGTTGTTTGATACTTAGTATTGAGTAGTTATGTCTAATATGGCACATCATTAATAGAATCTACTGTGAGCTGCGAAAATGCAGAGCCATGTCAAAACTAAAATGGTATAAGCCGGTATTTGACACCATCTAAAGGAAATCGATACAAGAACTGTTAGTTGTTTAGATATATCGTAAAAGATGGTCGTGCACTACTATAAAATAAAAAAGTTGATTTCTTAATAACTCAATTATATAAAATTTACAATTTTTGAATCTCTATTTAATATTATTAAATAAGTAAGTAGGTTAAGAATTACATTTGACTAGAAGTGTGTTGTTCACAGAATTTTAGACCTTAAGGTATCCATGGAATTTTACAGGCGACTGTACTTCACGATGTGATAATAAAGTAAGAGTAGTACATATATTGAAGTACTGACTTTTGACAATGTGGTTATGATTAAATAGGAGTAGTGTTGTATACATACTTGATACTCCAGTGCTCGTTCATGCCGGTCTGCTGGCTGAGCGCGCTGAGCATCATCTTCTGCGCGTCCGTGTCGTGCGCGGCCGCCACCGCCGCCGGCGGCGCGGGCGAGGTGCCCGCCGCCTCGCAGGCGCCCGCTGAGAACGCTTCATCCTCCTAAAGTGAAATATTTATTATTAAAATACACCTGCTTTAACGAAAATATCACTGGTTTAAAAGCAAGCATCAACGACACAGGAAAACGAATTACTGCTATGATGGTAGCAAGCAACTTACGGGCGGAGAATGCCATAAATATTTGATAGTGATTGGATCAAATTTGAATCAGAATCAAAGAATTTTGCAGAAACAATTCAACATAGTAAAGCGTCACTTTCAAATTACATTACAATTACATTATTTACTAATTCATCTTACGACATACACACTTGTACCGAAAATTTTCAATTACCAATTTCAACTATCAAAATGAATACTCCGTTAAATTATTTAATTTTTGCTAAACCGTTCCTTACTGTTGCTAACCACCCACACCTCACCCTTCTGTCATAAGACAAATTCTTCAAATTATTGTTTCCCTAAAATACAATAGTCGACAAATCAAGTTTCCATTTGTTAACTAAAAAGTAAATTGGCTTTCGGATTACAGAAGTGTTCGGATCAGTGGAGGTTCGGATTATAGAGGTCCTGCTGTATTTGTTTCTATTCTAATTTTTGCTCCTAAACCAGCAAACGATGTAGTCGTAATATAAAATAAAAAAGGCAAAGTTTTATGTAAATGTCTATGTCCTAAAACCCTTGCATTCCTTTTGCTACACTCAGATGTTTTTAGTTACTAAAATGGATCATAATAGGAATATGGTGCCGCATTCTTCTCAATACAGATATAATAGATGCGGTGTTCCTCAGGGAAGCGTGCTAGGCCCAGTGTTATTCCTGCTTTATATTAACGATATAATAACTATAATAAACCACAAAACCATCTTATTCGCTGATGACATATCCATAATTGTGACATCTGATAAAAAATATAATACTATTAAAGACCATGAAAATGAAATTAATAATACAATAGATAAATTAATTAATTGGCTTGACATGAATAATCTAAAAATTAATCGAAATAAATCCGTATTTATACAATTTAATAAATCATATAATAGTAAATTTAATTTCAAACTAAATATACCAAAAATCAAAGAAGTCACGTATACAAAATTCCTAGGTGTAACACTAGATGAAAACTTAAACTGGAAAGCACACGTGGACCAGGTGTCAAATAGAATAAATAGATTTGTATTCGCGCTCAAACAAATAAAAAACGTTACAAATATAAAAACGGCAACTACTTGTTACCACGCATATGTGGAATCGTTGTTACGCTACGGACTTATTATGTGGGGTAATAGTGTTGATCAAAACAGAGCATTTATAGCACAAAAAAAATGTATAAGAGCCATGTGTGGAATAAAACCCGATGAATCGTGTCGCCCGGTATTTAAAGAGCTTGGTTTGTTGCCGCTACCGTCTCTTTATATTTATGAAATTTGTATGTTTGTGAGGAAACATAAATATTTGTTTAAGACAGCAGACGATGGAAATCCGAGGAGTAGACGAGATCCACTCAGACTTGTGCTTAATGATGTTGTAAGGTTAACTAAATATGATAAAAGCTGTCTAGTGATGTGTGTACGCATATTTAATAAAATACCTTCTCATCTAAAAAAGTTAAATCTACGGTCGTTTAAAATACAATTGCATAAATGGCTTACCACATACAACTTTTACAGTGTTAAAGATTTTATTGACAAAAAAATATAAATTTGTTTTTATTGTGTAATCAAAATTGCATGCTATGTTAAGCAAAACATGTGTAACATATTTTCACAATTGTAACATCTTTTTATACCATGTTTTACGCAAATAAATATATTTATTATTATTTATTATTATGGACAAAGACAACAAAAAAACAGAGTGTATACTCTGTAAATCTTTTTTCATGTATTCAGCCCATGAACATATAAAACAAAATCTAGTTCTAAATATAATCTCTTACCTGTTCTTTAGTAGTGTTAGTGACATATAGCATATCGTTGATGATGCAGAAGCCACCGCCCGCGTTCGGCACGATCACGAACGTGCGGTGGAACGAACGCGTCGGGTTGCCGTTGGTATTCGTCTCCTTGTACACGCCATTCATTGTGAGAACGATCATGATCGGCTATAAAAGAAAAGTTTGATATAAAATATTTTAGAAGTAGATGTATTTGCGAAGAAACTGTGTCAAATTGATTCATATTATTACACTAGGTTAGCTACTCGGGTCGGGCGAAGCAGCCTTATCCCTCAGGCTACTTTCAGTTTTAATATCAAGTTTGTAATTGCGAGTAGTTTTAGTGAAACAAAGATACGACATATCCCTATGATAACATAATATTTTTTGGCGAAATGTGCGTTTGATCTACGTTTACATTTTGCTTCAGGGATATACATACTTAGTGCTACACGAACTTCTTGTTGCTGCTGTATTCAGTTTGCTTGTTACTTAAAATCATATAGTCAAAATTATTTATTCATTTAGTTCACAAAGTAACTTCGCAGTTTAAAAAGCTATATTTTTTGTGATCATTCCAAAGCTTATGTTATTTCTGGCGAAAGTTAGAAATTTTGTGCTAAGGTTGTGAGAATGTTTTGAGGTTTCTAAACCAAGTGCTACATAAAAGAAACTGTTACCTTGTAAAAGATAAAAACAAGAAAACTTACCGTAAATACCAGCAGATCGACAGCGAAACCGAGCAGATCGTGCGTAGTCTTCGGCAGGTCAGATAGGAAAGAGACGACCTGCAGCCTGCCACTGCGCAGATATCTACGTCGGGACTCGCGCTCCGTGATGCGGATGAGATTGCGACTGTTTGAGATGTACGAGTTCAATCTGAAACAAACAATTAATTGTAAATGGTAAGGCAACTGAACAACATCGAATAAGCGAGCATAATAATCGAGCATAATAATCGAGCAAATATATAAGTAATAGATTAATCCATACAGTCTACTAACGATTAAAGACAAATACGTTTTACCTTGGTCACGTAGTTACCTACTATGTAAGTTTATAATACCTACGTAAAGTAAATTATTTCATATTCTACTAGCTATCCTTTTGGGAACAGCATTTTTTCCTGATTTTCCTTCCTGATATACCTATCATCAGAAAAGTACATAGGGTACCCCTAGTTAGGATTAGTATTCGATAGATAGGAAAGTAAAGTTAATTGTAAGACTCCTTTTTAGCAAAGTCTGACATGGGCAGTGTGCTTGCTCACCATCTTAATTTATTTTTGTGACACATAGTAGTTTAGTTTAATGTGCATATTTTGGAACAGATTATTTATTAGGTGGGACTTAGCTGGTACAATATAGGGGCTTAATAATCCATAGCAAAGATACGCTTAACATCTGAACTAAATCTCACCTTTGTGTAGGGGTATTTCTGGCGTCATAACTCAGGTAATTAGCGGCCAGAGACATAGTCGCATGTTCATGGTACGCTTCGAGCAGTTGTTGCCGGGATTCCCCATCAAAGATCGCGAAGTACTGAGTAAGGAAGTCGCGAACTAAGTTCTGGCCGGCCGGGTCTACTAGGAATGATTGTTGGCGAAGGGGAAGGCTAAGATCATCTTGAACGTCGAAGCCGATGGCTGGAGGCAGGTCGACTCCGTCCTGAAATGTTACTATGTTTAAAATATGTATATTGTTTTAAATCATAACCTGCCTTAATAGTCGTACATAGTGGTTTTTTGTTATGGGGATCCTGTTTCGTAGCAGAAATATCGATACTTTACTAACCTGCAAAAAGATCTAAAATTATATTAAATGTTGTTCGGTTCTTTAATCAAACTTTCTCGAAAACAATTAATAGCGAATTAGTTCCTTTTTTTTAAGAGATAACCATTTACAACATTTATTTTTAAAACCTTCCTTGTGACCACATAACGTCACGTATATTCGTTGTTTAGAACAAGTACAAGAACAAGTATTATCTATCAGTTGGCTTCACCACCAGTTCGACAGAGAGCCAGGTTCTATAAATAAGAAAATACATAATAAAAGATCAAGTTTAACAAAAATTGTGTTTGTAGACAACTCACCAACTTAGTCAGCTTGGGGAACTTCTTCCGCACATCACTGGAGACAACAAATAACATGGCAACACATACACATGTGTAAGACATATCACTCTGAAACTCACATTGCACGTTAGTTTCAGTAGTATACAGCAAGCAATTACTTATATATAAGTAATTTCTTGCTGTATAATCAAGTATATTGTACAAGTACATATAATATCTGTGGACTTAGAAGACGAAAATTAATTTAATTTTCACGGTTTTTTTCACACTACAGATATCTAAATATGGATGAGGTCACAATGGTAGCAAGAGTGACCTGGAACAATACCATCTTCTCTTAAGGCATTTTATACTTGAGAACGAGACAGCATGTTACAGTGTGTAAATATTTGTCGTGTTTCCAAGTTACAATAAAATGTGCTAAGAGATGCTGGTACGACCTCTCCATCGCTTTTTACTTTTATACTTTTAACATGAATCGTAAAGACATTTAAATCGTTATCATCATTTTTGTTTTCACTTTATTTACGTATTTTCTATATAAAAACAGGAACATCCATGTTTAGATATTACTTATGTGAGCTTATTTGGTAAGTCATAACTAGTCCAGAGATATTTATATGATACCAAAGTATGTTCAAGATGTTTTTTTGTCAAACATTAACTACATACATATATGAATTCAATATGTACAAAAAGAGAATTTGCCATAAACAAGTGTGTTTCATATTATTCTTGAAAACTGCTGGAGATATTGGTATGTTAATGCTTCAAGATTTTTTTAAAACCATTAAGTGATTAACGGATACACATAGATGCAGCACTTCCCAAAAATAATTAACCTAGATAATTAATTACTTATTAAACTGTTTATTGAATAATTTTATCATAAGCAATAATCCATCTTTTAAGATCAATTTAACGTTACTAAACATCTTTGAACACATACATATTTATCAAATGAATAAATATTTCTTTATCATGCATCTAAGGCAGCTGTGTCTGATATTGGAACTAGATTCTTTAAGACGAGGTCAAAGGTACTAAGCTACATAATAATGTCTGCCAATAGCAACAGACACCAATCAATCTGTTTGTTAAACCCAACTTTTTTCATAGACTAAGGATTCTTACTCCTACTTTTGTAATTGATAAGTGGAAGAATAAATTATTAACATCATTTGGTATTCATCTTTAGATGTGATCCAGAAAGTCAAAATTTGAAATGAGATGCTCTTCTTAATCTGAGGATATATTGATTGTTGCAAGAAAATGTTATCTATTTAATGATTAAGTACCTATTAACACAGGCATATAGATTAGATTATAAGGAGATCCACTTCTTAATACCATGTCATCTTCAAAACGTAGAGAACTACAGGATATTCAAAGGAAGGAGCGCACTGGATGCTCATTTTAACTACTAAGAATGACTTCAAAGAAAATAGTAACTATACAGAAAACGCAATAACATTCCGTGCCTGTATGTTTGCCTAAATACAAAAAATATGTATGTGTAAATGAGTAGAACATGGTACATCTTAAATGTACAATAAGTCATTTCAATCGTCAAGAAGCAGTACTGTGAAGGCCTGGACATATAAAGGTTTTTATGAAATAAGCAGTATAATCTTTAAACTGAGCATAAAGAATCTAGCTGAGTAAAGCAATGCAATATTATAACCATAATGCAAGATGCTTTTATAAAGAGGTCACATCAAGTCAGGTTTATGCTGAGGCAACATAGAGCTATTTGTGGCATGCCACATTATGTTGTAGGCTAGACTAAAGACTAGAACTGACATGTATCATACTAAATTCACTTGATTTGGATACAGATGCGACAGATACACATAATAAAATAACGCATGGTGCTGTCCTGCCGCACGATACTTGCAAACAACATCATGCGTCAATGTAATATACGGAACTGAGGCAGCCCTTAATGTAGCACGATATTGCCCTAGTATGATACCTTTCTAAAATTATTATTAAAAGAAGTAAAGTGACCATTCTAAGCTATGAATATTTATTATTATAGAGGTTGTTTAAGTAAAAAAATTTATAATATTAGCAATAATTGATTTTTGAAATGTTATATGCATCATACATTGCTCCTAATATTTTATAGCATCTTGCATACAGGCTTCTAAGTAATATAATACACACAATGCAGGTTTGATATCATAAGTGATAGTCAGCATATTTATAAACCGTCCTTGAACCCGCGACCGTGCCCTTGACCTAGATGACCTAGGTTCAGGAAACGGCGTAAGCGGATTCTGAAAAGTAATAAAAGAAATAGGAGCAAGACAATCTGTTACAAAAGAAATATTGATTGTTGTAAAAAATCGTGACGTATTTTTCCTTTTGTGTAATTAGCAAGTGTTAGAATTCTGAAGCCCTGATGGCAAGCAAAGATGAAATTATACAGTAAGTGTTAACTTATTCAGTTTTGCTCCTATTTGGACATAAATATTTGAACAAGTGTATAGAAATGGTAGAAATATTTATAAATAGAAATATTCAATAGCGCCTCGACTTTTTTAAATTTACACTTTTCTTTCAACCTCTTTCTAAACTACCCCCTTTTAACTAAAAAGTGATATTTAATCACAATAAAATAAATTCCAGACAAGTGATTTAAATAGACGATATCAGCATGACCTACGAGTCTAATCAAGAGTACCTTCATATGCTCTATAGAACAGAAGTGACTATCAATAAATTTCCTAAAGTATATTTAGCGCAAAAATGTTGATTACTTAAAAAGTATGGATAGTCAAACCGAAACAATCACGACACATGAAGTGATGTCGATCATTAGACATTTAACCGATAGACCAAATCTGATCGCGTTCACGAAAGCAATGTAATGTCTTTAATCGCCACTAAACCAGTTATTAATGTTATGCTGTTATTTTTATGATGTGAATGTTTTGGTTTGTACTTCATTTTAGTGAAGCCTATCAAATAAACTTATGATTTATCTCACAAATATCAACAATAACAATTTGTTGATATTTGTAAGTAATTTATATTATTAATTACCATACACAATGTGAAATTTTTGACCAAACATATTAAGTTAATCTTGAAATCATTTTCTTATTTTATGTAATTTGGTTTTAATTAAATATACAAGTTACCGTTTTCTGTTTCAAAAGTTTTTAAGCTTTTAAATAACAACTAATCCAGTGCGAAATGCTTAGCTACTTAAAATATGATAACTAAAGTTTTTCTTGGTTAGATTCCCCAGCCACCAGTACAAAACACTATCCTTTTAATTGCCTTTGGAATGCACTGGCTGAATATAAACTTCCTAGTTAGGATAGGCAATTGTTGAAATGTCGCAATCTCAGACTTCATGTATCCCAAGTTACCATATAAAGTACAATAGGCTTTCAACCATTATCATTCAGTATTACAAATACTACCTGACGTAAATTTCGTGATTCTGAAACCTGTTCACCAAGGGATTGCCTTTGAGGTACAGCTCCACCAAGGGAAGAGCCTTCAGTGCGTCCAGTGAACCAATAAATGGAATCTAGAAAGAATCCATATATTATTATTAAGTTTTAGATTTAGTTAAGTATTTCAATGAATCAATAATCACAATGTCTCTTCTAATTTTAAATATTATTTTACTTGTTTCATATGCAGTCAAATTTGTATTTTGACCGGTTTGCAATTCAAAAATATCATAACATAATATGCAGAACTGGCCATAAATATTATGTATAAATATTTTGAACACAAATCTTAAAATGTAGAATAATCAGAAATCAAACCCACAAGATTCAATGAATTTGCAATAACAAAGTAACTACTAAAACCTCTTTGCTTTTCACTTTAACATTTTTTATTCACATAAATATGTATTTTATTTTTCATAAAATATAACAACTTACCCTATTATCACCCATGTATAAAATCTTCAAATTCTTTAGTTTAGTAGCCAAATTCTTGAGATGTTCAATACCATGCAGTTTGTTATCATTGAGGTTCAAAGCCTCAAGATCTGGGATGTTCTCAGCAATAATGTCAATTGCAGCCAACATGATGACAGGACGGAATAATGCACAAAATATATCTGCTAGATCTGAAAATAAATAAATCATTATTTATATACATTAACTCAATTATTATTTAATATGGAGATCAAATATAACAACAAAAATGGAGATAATATGTACTCCTAGCAAAATATTATAGAATAAACATTTACTAAATAATGAAAGTCTGTGATTAGAGATGTTTAAGGACTTTTTAGTAGTACACACTTACGAGAATTACACTTATGAGTATTCAAAAGTCTCTATCTTTTCAAATGATAGCATGTTAGTTTTTAATAGCTGTAATACTTAAAAGATAGCCATAGTACAAAAATACAGAATAATAATTGGAATGTAATTTTTTAAATTGTTCTTTGTTAAATTTCAGATACTTATGTTGCTGACTTTACCTTTACATAAATTTGTATATGTAGAGTTAAATTTGTAATGTATGTATATGCTATCACTAACCTAGTAGTGTTTGTAATAGTTAAAAGGATTAACAATGTAATAAAGTATCGGATAACTACAGTGCCGATGAGTAGCATTCGCTGTACATATGGTTTTAGGTTCGACTCCCAAGGCCAAGGTATTTGCCTGTTAAGTTGCTTATCAGCAATATGGAATATGGAATGACAAGACCAAAAAAAGTAAGCTCATTTTTATTGGGTTACAGGCAGGATCAATTCCTACTTGTAATTTAATTAAAGAGAAAGGTTCCTAAAATACTAGTAAAGATATTTAGCAATTTCATTACTAGAAACTGAACCTAAAGTGACACATATAACAACCTTTATTTTAGCAGTTCTTTAAACAGAGTCTGAACTTGTTTGAACTCGTAAGATATTATGCTGTTCAACGCAGTCTAATAATGGCGAGGTGTGAAGGCTTTGCTGGTGGGCAAAGAATTTCTAGAGTGATCATTTCATAAACAACCAACTACCACCTCTTTCTATAGAACATTTTTAGCAAATGTTAGGGAACCTGCATTTTGGAACCAATTCATTAGAACCAGAACTGAAGCCTTACAAAAAAATTAACATTTTGAGAAGAAAAATGAGGAACCTTAACCTGTATGTACCAGTTTTAGAACCCCAGTTACAAGAAAGTTATACATACACTCCGAAATACAGATTTTTCCAAAACCTATGGTAGTAGTTCTATAAAATTAAAATGGTATATACTTGGTAACAACAAAACAGTCCAGTATCTTTTTCTCCTGTGTTTGGCAACAGATACCTTATTTTTTCTCAAAACCTTTTATTTCCTTTGCTACAGTAACTTAGATGTATTACATATGTAAACTACTATATATGGATTTTATCGCATTGTTTATTTGACACTTTTTTACATAATAGTAGTTTAATAGTAGTAGTTTCTAAATTAACTAAATATAAATATTATTATTCTAATTTAATTCAGTGGTATATAAGTACATATTGCATTAATATACCACTAATACAAATTTCATTTAACAATGTGTTCTTTAATCTTTTTTTTAATAAGGTAGTATTAATTTTAGGACTTTCTCTTAACATGTCTATTTTATTTAATACTTTAGGTACAATAAACTTATTTGTTCTCTCTCCATAATAATATGTTATTTTTGGTGTAATTAGTCTCTGTTCTCTAGCCCTCCTGGTATTATATTTATTCTCTACAAGATATTTATATTGCTCGCTATAATAGTATTCTATACCTATTAGATATTCTACTTTGTTTTCTATTGGCAGAACTTTACATATATTTAATAATTTGTCATACTGTTTATTGCACATATTTTGTACTTTCTTACTAACTAAATACTTTACCAGCCTTATTTGTAAATTTTTAATGTCCTTTAATTAAGTGTTAAACATCATTTTGTTTTGGTTAGTACCTATTGACAAGCTTTAGTGTTATAACAAGTTATGGTTGAATTTCATACACTGTGCAAACACTAATACATATAAATGTTTGTGTGTCAAGTATGAGTCACCAGACAGAAACATTAATATAATATATGATGCAACAACATTTATTATATTTAACATTCTTGGTAAAAAACACAATAACAGGAAAAATCTTTGTATTACTCAACACACTTGAGCAATACAGAGTAAAATATCTTCAGAGGTTTGAAGCTCAGTATGTTATATGGTCAAATACACTAATTTTCACCAACATCAACATGATCGATGGCTTCAACTTATAAGCACTTGATTCTTTTAAACCTAGTTTTGACTAGAAATTAGAAAATATATGTTTCTGTTCATGCTTTCATTGATATGTTGCTATACAATACAAAAATCTACAATAGATACATAGATATTAACACACCTACAACTTTAACCTGTGGTATGCCGGAACGTGGATCTACGCGAGACACAATGCTTTTTCTATTATGTCTGGTATTCCGGCATACAAGAGGTTAAAGAAGTAGAAGAGGTATATTTACATTGTGCCAGCTATGTTTTTAGGTCTTGTTTGTCAGAAGCAACTCACCATCTACTGTACACAATTCCAAGCCTTGTGCTACCATTTATTTGTTTTTTATGGCGATACCCAATATTGATCTTATACCTTGACCCATCTGACAATGCCCAAAAGAAAAATCAACACCAGACTTCACATCCATTACAACCACTCTAATGGAGCAATTTTAAAACTCATATTACCTTCATATCTAATCATTCAGGATTGTTTGTTTCTTGGTAATTAGGTTGTACTAGTTTTCCCGCGGTTTCACCCGCGTAAGTCCCGTTTCCGTGGGAATATCGGGATAAAATAGCCTATGTGTGAATCCAGGTCTCCAGCTCAACATACCAAGTTCCATTGCAATTGGTCCAGTCGTTTTTGCGTGAAAGAGTAACAAACATCCATACATCCATACAAACTTTCGTGTTTATAATATTAATAAGGATTATAATTTTAACCAGTCAGCTTAACCACATCAAGACATATTTAAAAAAATCATTGTCTGAACACCAGTTGCCAAATACTTAATAACATGACTTGATTGACTGACACAAGCCACTATATTGTGTACCTCTATTTACCAGTGGCTTGGATACAAGCAACCAAGTGCATGCCACTTTAAACATTATTTTACCTAACCTTAACGCTTAAACCTGATTATTTATCAGCTACAAATGGATGTTTTAGGATATTATATTATAAACATAGAATAAGTTGATTTAATAGATGATTAAATAAAAATGGTGATCTTACCTGGATCTGCATGAAACTTAGTCAAGTCCAAAGCTTTAGTAGCAGCATTATATCTTTTGGCCATGGTGAGCTTCATTTTCTCTTTCATATCAGCATCAACAATCACATTTGGAACTGCATTTCTTACAATCACCATCAATTTGAAGCCATCAGACATAATAATCTTTCTGTCTGCATGAAACAATTTCTCAGCAAGTTTCACATCATCCACATAGAATACTGCAGCATTGCCATTAGTCTTGTAATAGTGAGGCACAAAGACATCTGGTGAAACATAGCTCAATAGGGATCGCAATACAACTTCTTTCTCATGCTTTGCTCCATAGGGTATGATAATCTGATACCATGGTAGTACTCCAGCAATAAACCTCTTTTTAGCAAGTCCATGACCTGACCTATTAGGTGCAGGAGAGATTAAACGACCTCCACGACCTCTAAATGATCCCTTATGTCTCATAGGAGCACCAGAGCCATTCATGTCAATATCATCATCCAGTAGAGCCATAGCCTTGTTCCATTTATTCTTGCCTTTATGAGTTCCAGGTTTGAAACTAACACGTCTTGTGTTGCTGCCATGCGAGCGGTCATCATGTTCTGTAAGAAGGATAGTATTTTAACATATTGCACCACATTGTAATATTTGGTTGTTAGAATGTTGTTAAATGGCGTGTATAGTATTGAAAATGAATTAAATAGTTCTAAGCATTCCAAATTCATTGTTTCTAGCGCTTTTGTCGACATTCATTTATGCTTTTAAGTAGGATTGGAAAATCTAATTGTCAAGATACAACAACGATAATACGTCATTACCCACAAAATACTTACCAAAATGATCGTTGTTCTTAAAGTTTCTCATTCGCCCACCGTTTTTAGGCATTCTGTTTGGTTTTCTAAGTTGATTCAAGTTCATAGACGTCGGATTCGGACAAATGGTGAAAGGAAATTACGCACAATGCGTCACTTATTGAATGCAAACCACCTGTCCTTAACACAATTTTTTTTACTACAGTCAATAAATACACGTTCCTTGCTTAATTTCTTCTTATTTGCGATCTCAAATGAAGTTATCAACAATTAGGCAACTATTGCAATTAAAATAACACGCTACAAACAGTTCTCGTAGCAAAATTTCCTCAAGATTTCGCATGCAGTCTTGCTGCGCCACCAGTGTGACCAGATCCAAAAATGTACTCTGTGACCAGATCTGTGGACCAGATTAAATTACACAAAAAATAAAACCGAAGCACCTTAAAAAAATACTGTAATAAACCAAGATAAAGATATATTTATTTGTATAAAACATGTGTAGTCTACAAGACATACATCCTATAAAGTTGTTCATAATACGTAATTGTTATGTATCAACATGTTTTGCCAAGGCCGGCGTACAAATATTAAAATTATGTAACTAAACAGAATAATAAATACAAACAATAATAAAACAATAATAGAATTAAGTCACAATAAGAAAATTATTAATTTAGATATTATAAAACAATATTTTGGCGTATATCCGTTAATGAAATGTCGTAATAATAATGTCAATAATAAATTAGAAAATACAAGTCAATAAAAGATTTAAAAATAATAATAGCAATAAAGATAAAAATAAAAATTCTATTCAGTATTAAAAAGTATAATTCAACTAGCCGGTAATATTATAATAACATTTTTCTGATAACATTTCTTTAACTTTAATTTTAAAAAGATTTAGATTCATAGCTTTATAGTGTTTTGGAAGCTTATTATAAATTTTAAGTGCCATACAAAATACACTATTACCCAATATAGCACAGACAAAAAATATAGCAATGAAATACTGATTTTCAAAACATGTGTTAGTAATCGATTTCGATCAAGTAAAATAGCTGTATACTTGGACCAAAAATCGTAAAATAGGGTTCAAAATTAATAAATTTATTCAAATTTCTATATTTTTAGCGGGTCGACCTCTTTTTTTTTGGAAGTGCATGGGTCTTTCCGATTAAACCTACCACGGTGTAACCACGGTTAACCTATACTAGGTATTGGACACAATGGTATTTCCCAAAATATATAGTTTACCCATCGATCAACGTTTAAGCAGTAGGGAAAGGTATACGAACTGAGATTATTAGCAATCGGTAAAAAAATCAGGAGAAATTCCTTACCTTAACAAAATCATAGAAAAATTGTTCCATTTCAGTACGACAAGTGCCAAATCGGTTGAAATAACGGAAAATCAGTAGGTTTGAGACCACTGGGCGCCTGTCAATTGTCATGTCCTATATTCTGTAATATACTGAACTTTGCTCCCAAATGCAATATAGACTTAATCCGGGCAACCCGGAGACGATCGCTACGGTACTGGCATAACCTTTTATCCAAAATATACCCAAAAATATCGACTTCCGCCAATATACCTACAAAAATACTGATATTCGGTAAAGTCAATAAAATATACTGAAAAAGTATTAAAATACTAAATCTGGTCACACTGTGCTCCATACTGTTCGTATTTCCACACGACAATTTTTTATTACTAAATCGGCTAAATCCAGCTTAGTGCTGCCCTGTAACATTTCTACCACATACTACCAAATTATAATAATATACTTTTTATATCGTTAGTAAAAAATCAAGCTAGCAAATGCATTTATGCAGCTTGTTAAAAAAAAATTTAGTCTTGGTTGAAATGAACATAAGATATTAAATATGCGATAGTATATTTTGGTCCTTGAGTTTCATGTGTTATTTACAAAATTATCGTTTGAAAGACATGAGTCCTCAACACGAAGTACATTAGAAGCCGGTGACCTATAAAGCTGACCGAACCGAACAATTCATCTGGTCAGTGTATTTCTGATATTTCTGGTGACATTTTGTACGTTTTACGCGTAAAAACAGATTGTACTTAATTGTTTCTATTTAAAAACACAATTTGGTCGAGTAATAAATTTGTACTTATTGCAGTCCATTGACGGACATGGGTCACTTCGAATGTTGGTCTCAACGACAACAAAAATACGAGATTGTTTAAATCCCGGAGTTCACACAATTATTCTTTAAACCGATAAAAAATAGGATGGGTTCTATTTTCTTATTTCATTTAAAATATAACATTTCAAAGAAAATGTAAAATCACATTTCAACAAAATCCTGCTTTCATCATTTTACTTATTAATTGTTGTCTAAACTTTTCATAGCAACCAGTACATCTCTAATAAGTACTTTGTGTAAAAAGGTGAATAGTCAGGGTGGCGGGGACAATGAAGACACAAGTTGTACAGAAAAGCACTTATATTATCTTGAATGCACGTTTCAACGGTTAGAATATGAATGCCCACAAAATATTCTAACCGCCGGTATTTATACAAACATTTGACCTAATTTAATACTAAATTCACAAACTCAATAGATAATATTAAACATTGTTTACCTTAATTATTCTGATGATTATTTATCTACAATTATTATTTAATAATACAGGATTATGTAACATTAAGGATTTATTACACCGGAAGCAGAGGCGCCGGTGTGACAAAATTATGCCTAACCCAAAATCAGTAAGAATCTAATAGCTTTATCATTATATTATTTTATTTATTTATTTAGGTTCATCCACAGCAAATGTATTATACATGGTTAAAAAGAATATAATATATAGTCGACAATAATTATATATTATATTATACATAGTAAAACAAAATGATTATATGATTGATTATTCGACATAGTGTAAAAAAACTACAGAGATCAGTAACAATACGTACTATTTATTAATCGCGCCGGAAGCTGACAAGCGGAAGGCGCCAAGCTAATAAATATAATCTTTATACTTAATAAAGAAATATGAAATAACTATTTAGATTATTGATTATAAAATTATTAATTAAATTATAAAACGATAATAGGTTTTAATGTACATATAGTGGTTAAGATGTACCCGAACTAGCAGTATATGTGAGGCCGGAAGTGTAACTTGATAACATTTGCACCTGTTACATATTCATGATAATCGGTTACATTATTAGACTGTATATTTTCATTAATTGAAGTTGCAGTACAGTGAAATTTACATCCACTGTCAACGATTATTAAATTAATTGTCAGTTAGTTTTTTATACAAAACTAGTTACAATGATCGACCCATGCCGTAAGTAATCCTTACACGGTTTTATGCACTTCATTTCGCACTTACACTAAACTTATACTTTTATGAAGTTTCAGGATGGTACCTACCTCGTGCAATATTATTTAAAATCCAAGGAAATAATCTGCAGGTCTAAATTAAATATCTCACTCTAATACGTTAGAATGTTATTTTGATACGCAAAAACTAGTCGAGACAGGTTTTAGCTCCCACATTGAGTGGATGCGTCGTACGAGGCTTATTATGCAGCGTAATTAACAATTACGCTTATATTATGTTAAATGTACGTTCTAGTGAATATTTTTTAGTACATACTCACTAGCACATATCTCAATATGCCACATTTATTTATATTTACTTTATTATTGCTTATATCCTACCAAAATTATGTGAACGAACCAACCTACGAAAATGAAGTGCTTGTAACTGTGCTTTCGTTGGTATTGACAATATATGAAAATATAGATTTGTGATGTAGGTACGTAAAACACGACAAGCTAGATGAGAATAAAATATGAATAGTGGAACATACTGTAATTACGTTAAAACAAAAAAAAAATTTTTGTACATAAGTAATTAGTATCTTTTTCTTTATTAATGTAATTATGTCTTCTGTTTTAATTTATTGTCCTAATGACGGCCTACAATATTGTAATATTTCGGAAATAAAATATACGGTACAATTTGTTTGTTTATGGTAGTTATCTTAATAATGTACTGGTCATACCTCATATCTATTCTCTATGATACACGCTTTATTCGTTCCGTTGTATGCAAAATATAGCTTAATTTACTAATGTGAAAGATAATTTTGCTTAAATTCGGCCTGTTTTCTAACTCAAATACTTTATTTTTACTGCCAACATGTCTATTGCTACTAAGACATAATGTTCAAAGAGACTAACGACTAAAAATAAGAGTTTATAAAAATGGGAAATAAATGTAATCAGCCTCTGTGCAAAACCATAGCGTTTAAAAATAAAATGACCACAGACAAAATTCGTGTGCTTTTCGAGTCTGCCATGTTTTGTCCTATTTGTCGCGCTTGATCAACGCGTTCGCGTTTACAGTTCCAAACTGTTATTTTCTGAATGTATTACGGGCTGTGTTTTGTTTACAAATAGTGTAGTTGATGATGTTGTAATTAGACTGCTCAAACTTTTGATCAGTCTATCACTCGGTTACTTGTGAGTGCGACAGTGAAGTTCGTATTTCATAAAATTTTATATACGTTAGCTGGCCATCAACTGTCTGCATTCAGAGGTATTCCGTCGTAATTTTTGATATATTCTGATCGGTAACTGTGATTTCATAATATTTTGTCAGTCCTGTCTGTGACGCAACCCACGTGCCCGTATTATAGCGAGCATCTCATGCACATTTGTTATTATTTTGTTCGCGAGTTCGATTCGGAGCAGTGAGGATCGGATCGGCGAAGGGAAACCGCGTCGCGCGTCTTGCTCGCTCCCGTAGAGTTCGTGGAATTTATTAATTCGTCGGTATTATTGGACTGTGATTTGCAATCAAGTGTGAATTTATTTGTGCGGGATAGTGTTGTATGTCGATGCGCTGCACATAGCGCACACGTGACACGGGACGAGTGTTTGGGTGTCAGTCGGTTGCGGCTCGCGGGCGCCGCTACAGTCCGCCTGCAGTGCGGAGCGTGCGACGGGCGTTAGAGGTGAATCACCGCTCGGTGCCGTTTTGATCGTGCTTGTTTACCCGCGTGTGCATAAGTGCGTGGAGCGGAAGTGCAAGGCATGTGCGCCGCGCGTCGGCGCCGATGACACCGCCGTCCGGAGCGACGGCGTTTTGAGCGCGAGTGTGTGATAGCTATGTTCCTTGGGTTATGAGTGTGTGACAAAGTTGTAGTGCGCTGAGGACACTGGAGCCCCTAGACGGAGTTGGGCCCGCCGGGGCGGCCCTGGTGCTTCTCGGGGCTCCTCACGAAGGCAAAATGGCTGCGTGGAACCGCCACCACCATTTCAACATGCTCATGGATGAGAATGCCAAAAATAAGTGTAAGTAATTATGATGACTGTTTTGTAGCCCCTTAGCAACACCAAACATAATGTTGCACCACATATATATTATTTGGATCTGTAGTTATAGTGTAGGGATTTAGTCAGGATTCCACCTTCCACACTCTACAGGTTCACAATACACTAAAAACTATTGCTATCTACCCTAAAACAGTTTATTAGCATGCTATAACAGAACACATCCTTGTAAGAGATGGTATTTTTTTCATTTGTTTTTGTTAACATACCCTACTCACTTGGAATTGTATATTAATCAAAATTGACCACTGTCATATTATTGTAATTTGTATGCACATTATACATTTATACATATGTTAGAATAATGTAATTACACCAGCATACTAAAATACCTCATTGGCTTGTTTTTAAAAATACCCACTTATACTATTTAAAATATAAGATCAATTAAAAATAATACTGTATATTATTACTAAGTTACCTCATAAATAGTTCTACATGTGAAATGTGTGAACCATTGTATCACAGTAAAACTGGTACTATACAAACTTATATGTAACTATACACTACACTTAAGCCTGCTTATCACAGGCTCTTTTGATCTCACCCTACTCTGTAACACTTCAAGTGAATCAAATCACATGCTGCCCTTCTTTCATTAGACATAATACAATTTTCCATGCCATGACCTCCTTTGGCACAACAGGCTAAACAAATGCAGGTGAATAAGCCTATGGGTGTACATTGTTGAATGCACACAGCCCTCTGTGACCCACCTGTAGGGTATAAGTACATTCTGTCCTACATCCCTTTAACCTGATTTTCCATAGCATAAAGATGAGTGCACTGTTTTCCTATATGTAAGTTGATTAGTCACCAAGCTTGTCAAATCTAATTAATCCTTGACCAATGACTAACTTAAGCAAAAATTAGCATGCGCACACATGTCACTACTTAAAATATGATTCTTAACATACTTTGATAAAAATATTCCAATTTTGTGTCCTATGTTTAGGAGCCATCCATCAACCGACAGCTCCAAATATTGACGGCATGTTACCGCATCTGGTTCAACAAAAACAATATTATTTTTACTCTGTAAATATTGTTGTATGACATAATTTGTAGTTATTTTGGGGCAAATTATGATCGGTCTATATAGCTGCGACCCTTAAACTGTTCAACGCGCGGCGTCGACCTCCCCAACCTTTAACCTAATTTTGTGTTCAACCCTCGCAGATGGGTGCTTGCATTGACGGTTTTATTAGATAACAACACTTTTACCTACCAACTCGAGTAACGTAATTGATATCGCATATCGATTCAATGAATCACTCAGACGCCGGTCTATTTATTTACTCGCGGGTTGGGGAACGTAATAACAACACAAGCAATATAATTATTAATGTAATTTTGTAATAATCTCTGTAGCTGTTCCAATTGCTGTTTAAGCTGATGATTCGTTTTAAGTCGAGCGACGACTATATTTTATTCGATTTTCCGGTGGTGATGCCCGACGACTCTCACCTCCTACGCTTTTGGCACTGTAGGTACTGGAGATCGTTGCATTTGCCAGTTCTAAATAATACAAAGACTGCTCTTAATACCCAGTTTCTGTGAAATTTGGGACAAACTACCCTCAATTTAGATTACGTGCTTCTATCATTTGCGAAAACATAAATATCAGGCTCGATTTCTTAGTGTCTGACTTCATTATCCAACCGGTTGTCATAAATTAGTAACTAAGTTACCTGAATCGAATGACCACTACAACCGAAATCAGATTTAGATATTAGAAGAAACTAAGATTTAAATAAATTATATTTTAGTAAGTTATTACAATCAATAATAAACGATTATCATTTATTGCTACACCGACATAGGCTTCACGTAAAAAGCAAAAATCTAGATTATTGACCACGTTGGCAGCTATATGCACTGTTTACGGATGAACGTTCTATGTAAATAAATCATCAAGGATTTCTTCGGAAACCGTAGGGCTAAAACAATGCAATCTTGCTAACTTAAAATAAGCAGGATACAGGCTTTAGACAAATTCGGTAACAACTTATTTAACATTCATGAATACGAAATAAAACATGCTAATTTTATTTATCTCAGAATGTTTGAAGAAATAACATTTATGTAGAATAAATTAGGAAAAGCCAATTCGCCACACGATGACACGACACAAACATTATAAAAAGAAAAGTGGACACAGCTACAATGTATTTAAAAAACAAATGTAGAATACAGAAATGTCGATGAAAATTGTAGAGCGGCATTCGGGCCGCGACTCGGGATCGGAGTGCCAAATATTTACGGCGGTCGTTTGTGCCGGAACCATCGGCGGTCTCGCGTTTTTTCCGCCGCGATCAACTTTCATTCACTGTCTGAAAGCTGTTGCTATGCGGATGCTGGCCTCACGGTGCGCTGTCATTAAAACCAAACGCTCGTGCGCCGCCGTCATGTAGATGATATCGTGTTGTTTGGAAAGTGGTCGCTTACAAGACTTACATTATTTAGTTTTGTACTTTGTGCCGATACCGCCTCGTTGTTTACCGTAATATGGGAATATATTACCGCTATGTTGACACAATAATTTAATTTCAACTTATTTATGATTAGTATGTGAGAGAGTGGATCAAAGATACAATTACCTATATATATGTACGTTTAGCATTGCCTTAATAAAGATGAACTGAACAGGATCTTCAAACTGTACCAACGAAAATCGATAAAAAATTTAATATGTCCACATGATAACGTAGTCGATTACTAACCAGTTACTCGTCTGTGGGAGCGGAGTCGGGCCGCCTCGCGAGTCACGCCGGCCGGTGAATGGTCACCTTTCTCCGACACACAGTCTAGACGACTTCGTTACGACCCGTGAATGAATTTCACATCGGAATGCGGAACGACGATTTATCGTTCTCCACCAAAATTGTCTGTACGCATTGTGCGGGTGAAATTGTCTCGAATAATTAGAAATTTCTTAGGTCACAAGTCGTAATAAAGTAACACCAAGTTCCACAGAAGGATTCCGTTTTAATGAGTTTCTAATTAATAACAAAATAATTATATTTAAATCTTAAAACCATTTTTTAAACAAGATAATTAGTCAATTTACGTCGCAAAATTTTTGAATTCGTAATAATGTAGGTACTGGTAATGTTAAAGAACGATTAGCTGTCATCAATGTGATACATTTTGGTCAATACTCTCATTTGAAATATCAGAGTTCAATAACTATCTGCTCGGGGGTATTCATGTAGCAGAGAACAATATGTAGGCAGCGTGAGCTAACGTCTGTGTGGGCATTCAGGTACCCTATGCAAATAGTTAAGATTTCTCCAGCGAGCCAGTGATTTCTGAGACCACACTTTCATTGCTCACTAACAATTCACATTTTAATTGGATTAGGTCTCACATGCCTTCTCGTTATAACAAAACTCTAGTTTTATAACGATTATTGCAACAAGCAGTATAATACTATTATTTAGAAAGTATATTCAAAATCAATAACGCAACATCCGAAAGTATTTTGCTAACCACAGTACTCACTAAGTAGTGTATAAGGAAAATAAATTAAGTATTTTTATAACTTTGTTACGAACGATTGACGAAGTGTGACGGAGTCAGCCCTAAAGTGCCCCTTGGTGTCATCGACCGACTGGTAAGGTTTTTGCGCGTCCAACGGTGCTGTTATTTTAATAATTGAATGAGTATGGAAAGCATCAAGACTTAACGGTAACTGAATGAATGTGTGACGTCTGTTAGTTTTCGTAAAATGTACTATATATGTATATCTCTTTCTGTTTCTTATTTAAGTACCGCTTTAATATTCTCATTATAAGTTAAAAGTAAATTACTTAGTTTGCTTGAATTAATAACACAAGACAAGTATAAACACTTGAAGTTGACGGTGGTCAGGCTAGTAACAATAATTTTATCAGTTTATCCTACAGCAAAATGTAACACGTAGTTATTTAGTTATTTATTTTTGCGACCTTCACACTCGCGTGTTCATTGCCCTTAGTACGACTTCCTGTTCAAGACCTTTCAAGACCAAACTAAATTGATCGTCATTTAATGGATATCAGAAAGCTGTCTTGGAGACATAATGAAGAGTCATTAACTCATTATAGATTACAAGTTTACGTGCCACTCGATAACAACTGAATAATCGTATAGTTTTGTTTGAGGTCGACGCGATATATCATCCATATCTATTAATCATTATGCCAGTCTCAACTTACTTCTGATTTCTCACTTTTCGCAAGATTCATTCGTCTGTTCTAAGTTCTCGTCTAAAAAGTAAATACAAAACTTATAATGTATCAAATGATCAGATGATTGTGTAGGATAATATGAACAATGAGTAATGCCTGAGCCCGTTTTGGTGGTGTGGCGCATCCCCATCGGGCCTCGCAGCGTCGTTGACCGCCGAGTTTTTGTACATCATCGTCGCAACGGTGGCCGCCTGCACAATCTAGAGCGACACACTTATCTCGCTCAGAGCTCGGCTGCTGGACAATGGTCTGCGCCGGTGTCTTGAGATATTTGGTAAAATGTTCGCTAAATGTGTCCCTAAGATGGATAACGTGTGAAACTCCCTATTTTTATTCAGCCTCATAATAACATTGTTTGCCTAATAGGTAGATTTGGTATCTCTCAATCTTAATCAGCTTGTGAGCCTTAAGTTTTGGAAGGAACAATTAATTAATATTTAATAACATAAATATATCTGCCATAACAACAAACCTAAGAATGAAACAAAGCCGCGCTCAAACGAAAGTTAATTAACAGTTAACAATAATAATTGGTGTTATTGTTTTCGTACAATCTTTATCTTGTTTGGCTGACAAATTGAGGAAACCACGCTAAGTGATTTGTTGGGATTTACGAGTTGAAAACAATTGAGTGAACAGTTAATACCCTTCATTCACCAAAGAATTCCTCGACTATGAAGAAAGGTCCCGCGCATTTTGGTAAATATTCAACAGAATTTTTGGAACAGCTGTTGATTCTAAAATCCTTATTACACAGGATGCGTGTTTAATTCATTAACTTCTTTAGTATAAATCCTCCGGTTGGAGCAATCGGCTTTGTAATTAAACCGCTTACTTTATAGCGTTATGCCGTTGTAAAAAGAGTAGAACGCCAAAACTGTTAGGTTTTGAGCTGGCTTATCAATACTCTTATTACTATTAATTATGTCATGACCGAGTAATCTACCAATCGAACTCAGTCACTTTTTAAACGCCATCGTTTATCACTTCCTTATGAGCTGAACACAATATATTATTATTATAAAGCATATCAAACACGTTAAAGATTAAATAAAAAATATTATTTTGGGGTCCAATCCGTTCTATCGTCTAGCAAGCTAGATAAGATACACAATCATGTATCGCTTCCTTGTATCTGCGTTTCGTAGTGTTGTGTTCACACTCGACGCGTTTACGTTGCCTCCTTTACTTCTATTAAGAAACAGAAAGAGATAACACGACAAAGGAAAACGTTTGGCTATGTGTAGTTGGAGCGTGCGGCGATAACGGCGCGGGCGCGGTGTTTTCGCGCACGTTTCGCCCCCGCGCGGGCCCCGGGTGAACGGCCAGACAGGCGGGCGGCCGGCCGTTAAACCTGCCTTGGACCCGTCCTGTGGCCTCGCGGGCCTCGCATGCTACCATCTGCACTGCGCTTGCCACAACGCCGTCGCCGAAGACGTTGCCGTTGGTGACGTCTGGTCGCGGCGACACCACACGCTCGCGACATTTTTATTAATGTCATCCTCACGATACAGCCTTCGCGCTACTGGACAATATTTAAATTGATTATTCATTGTCAACGAACTTTTGTTTTAATTTTATCAGACATACTTTATACCATCGCTAGCCTACTAGAATGTTGGGCATTCGGTGATGATAACTTTTATGTTTAAAAATGTTAAACAAGCGATTAAAAGGACGTACTAACTGACGTCTGACGTGGCGTCGAATATTTAATTTGTTTAACATAATATAATAAAATGCTCGCCAAGCGTTTCAACCTTATATTTCCTTGAATATTAGCTTCTGTGATAAATAATTTTAAAGAGAATTCATTGAAAGTAATATCCGTTACCTGTAGTAGATTTTCTAGATCCTTATGGTTTCCAGTTATTGCTGCTATATCATCTGCGTATCTTATAAACTTTATTACTTCTCCGTTGAATTTCACTCCTACGTCAGTGTTCTCTTTTATTTTTGTAATAGCGGCTACACCGACAAGTCACTTAGACTTAAATAAGAAGAAGAAGAAGATAAATAATTAAGTTTCGAAGTTTCTAGAATTAATTTTTAATACCACGAATTGAGGTTCCTTAACAACAGCGTAATCGCTACCACTTTATGTGACGTAAGTAAACCTAATCATATCATTTTATGTATTCTTTTACTTAACAGTCTATAAACCACTCGTTTACACTACACACCAAAGAAATTTGATAATACAATTGCGCATACATGACAACTGTCGTGTTTATTATTATTTACTAATGAGAAATATACCCTATGAATATGTATCGATATAAATTAATAAAGATTGTACGCATATACCAAGACTATTTGTTGTCGTACACTTCATTAAATGGGTCACATCACATTCTGATGTATTCGATTCTATTTTCCACTTGTGCCGAGCGCTGTTCGGGCCAAGGTGATGTTTATGCGACGCGCTCGCCGACCCTGCCACTATGAAAATCTACTAGATGCATTATTCTTCTGCCTAAGTGCTTAATAGAATACCCGCTGAATAATTCACTAGTTGAAGACGGCTAATAAAAGCGTGCTCGACAAGACGGTGGCGGTCGATATGTAAAGAGATGAGATCTATTCAGGAATAATATCGTGCTTGTTTACGGTGCGGCTCTCGGTTGGATTGCGTCGCAACGGTCGCTAGTTTGCCCGCAGCTCAGACGGCCGCGATGGGGGGACACAGGTGGGATGGAGCGAACGTCTGCGTCGGTGCTTTTTCATTCTTTGTTTGCGTCGAGGATTTGCATACAATCGGAGAAATTGCATGGCTGGCAGCAGCCGAGAAAAAAGGAATTCGTGTAGTTTATGCATATGAGTGTTCGAGTTGCGAGTCCTGCAGTTTTCCTCTAATGCATCAAAGACTTTTTGAATATTGCTCCAGATAACACTCAGTTGCCGTTAATATTGATACTAGAGCGGTTTATGTTTGATTGAAGAACACTGCACACTTATTATTATTATTAAACGTGCTAAATATCATTTTGATATAATATATTAACCAACTTAAGAGTTTGGGCAGAGTAAAACAAAGTAATGATACACGGATAAGCATGGCTCGATCGGTCAGTCAGTGTATAGTTAACCGACGCGTTTGTCATCTGAATCACGTGGCCTTCCGTTCGGTTATTACTAGCAAGCATTGGTTTCGCGCGTTAGTTGTGGCGGGCAGGCCGTGCCGACATCGCGTCCTTATCGACAGAGACGAGAAGTGCGCATCAACACCGCCACGTGTATAAACATTGTTTCACAACAATAACACGGGTGACGCGGACAAGGACGCGCCGAAGACGATGCCGGCCCACCGCTCACCGACACATTGCTACTTGTAACAACTACGTTCTGTGCTCGTCCATGCCAAAATACACCATGTCCCACTATTTACATCTTGAAACATCACGACGAGCGCATTCGCGCGTTTGTGTCCACCACGGATAATGATTTTTCACAATGTTTGGATTGGACAAGTGTTGCTTTGTGACTTAAAAAGCTAATTTAGTGATCGATCCCAGTGTATAGAGCTGTTTACTATTTAAAAAGTGTTGTGTAGTGATGTCTGTTTACTTCGAAAACGAATCCAGTAATAGTAAGTTCCACAATTGTTATCGTGCAAAAGTTCCCTGAGTGGCATTGCTACCAGTAATGCGTCAAGGAGATCGCTTTAATGGATTCCTCGAAGTCTCTACTCGAGAACTGCGCAGTTACATCGAACTACGATCGACCACACATTTTACTTAAAACTTCCATGTCACGGTTTTAATACGACCTTGTGCTTAATACTATTAAATTAAAGTCCTTACTAGGCCCTCAACAAATTGACTTGTGGTACAAATGTTCGTGCCAATATTACTATAATGACGATATTGATAACCTTTTGACTGAAATATGGCGTGAAGTAAACCTATGATAGCCTAAATATATAATAAATGTTGTTAAATCGTTAAACATTATTTCCCATGTGATAATATAATTATAAACACAAGTAATTACCGACTTTTAAGATAGTTTAGATTGGTTGATATAAATATGGATACAATTTTGTATTCGCATTATTCTACAAATATTTGGTGTTACATTAATTCAGAACGAAAATTGCAAATGCGGTTTGTAAACAGCGAACGCTGGTATCCTGTACGTCCCACGCCAATCTACCGGAGGCTAGTCACATTCCTGACATAGCTACCACAGGTTGTCGGCCGGCACCGCAGCCGGTTCCGAACGGCTCGCACACCATACCGATGACGTAGCTGCGCGTCTCCGCCGTTCGTCGGCCCGATACCTTCGTCATACATCACACCCACACCTCCCTTCACACTACCAAACTCAGATATCTGAGGGGGAAGTCGACCTTGTCGCAGGGGTCTACATACCCTGGACGCTCTTACTGCGCAGTTTAAATGCAAACTAGTTATAATATCACCGATCGTCGTAGCACTCGCAGCTCTGCTACAGAAGTCGCGTGCGCTTTCGCCGCGTGCCGCCTTTCTACGCCGAATTGTCATATGGTCGTAATGTATTTATCGCCTGTGGCATGAAAGGGAAACAATACTTTTGCATTTTTGTCATAGGCAGATAATCAAATTGAAAAATTGGCCTGTAAAGAAAGCGTGTCTGATCGGATGTATCGAATTTTGTTAATATTTCAGTGAAATAAAGAGTTTCCATTCATGAACATAAATTGGTTTGTTAGATATTCAGTCTGTTGGTTCGTACGGAACTAGTAAGAATGTTTATAATGCTAATAGGCGGATGCGGCCTGATTTTCAATCGGAGCGGCGTCGTACATCCATTCATCTGAGCGTCCGGCGAGTTATCCGGATGTAGATAATTTTAACATATTTATGTATGCCACGAGTATGTTATTGGTTTAGCGTTTGTAATGCCTCTTATTGGATGCATTTTGACGATGGAAGAAGTCAATTGATATTCAATAGAACGATGCATTTCATGAATATTATTCTCGGATTCAAATGTTTTCTTATATATATGAAGTTTTAGGGCCCTTTATGTTTGTTGATGTAAATTTGTTGCATTAAGTTATCAATTGTCAGTATGTACGATAGTTACTTAGATAAAAAGCTTTGATTTCAAAACAATACTAGAATGCGCATTTTAAATTTTCGAAAGATATGAAATAAAGATAGTAGGTAATTTGTTTTAGTAAGTGATGCAAAAAGATCTTTATTAATTTGAAAATTATTGTAACTATATTTCGAAGGCCACCACACAAAGGGTCGTCAACTGACTTCAAAATTTTTATTCTAAATAGAATACACGGGAATTTTATATTGCTCGCTCCATCAGTAATTTGACCTCATAATATATATTTATAGGAAATATCCTCTAATCTTGCCTAAAATTCAAGTAACAATTTAAATATAAAAACAGAAATATTCATCTCTCGAATTTTAGTAGTTCAATCAAAATTCATATAATCAAAAACAATGATTGCACCAATATTGAATATTTATGCGAGCGACAGCTCAAACATGTTTATTTGCACCTTGTTAAATAAAACCTAGCTCGCAAAATGATTTTTGCACACCACAGTACATTTCATAATAAACTACGCAGTTGCATGCTCGTTTGAGTAACATGTGTGAGTGACGATAACACATCGAATGCGCGTGCGCATACGTATGTACTTGATAATAGGCCTGATAGCCTACCAATATTGACGTTACATTTGTTTGATAGTGAGATTTTCTACTATTGTAATGTTTCGTTAGAAAATATTGACCGATTGTAAAGTTTTTAGCCTTGCTACGTAATATAATGACAGCACCGCAGTTTTTGTCGATACCTGATGCAATGTACACAAAGTTATCAATTAAACAATCTAAACTTTCTGTTCCCATAGATATAAAATCTAGAGAAAATCTTTTAAAACACCTGTGTCTGTATTTTATTCTAGATGTGTTTTATTTCCTTTGTCAAGATAACTGCTAAGAGACCCAGGTACAGTATAGTTGTGTAAAAAACGTAGAATATTTTTACATTATTAAGCTCCTTGTATATTCAACACCTGTTGCGTCAATAAAACATAATGGCTCCAAAAATTAGGTCCAATTTGAATAGATACCTGTGTACGTAACGTAATGAGAACTTGCGAGACGTTCAACAAACTTTTCGCTCAGCAAAAATCACTAGCGAGCCTCGAATGTCGATTTTATTATGAAATGTCACGTCGTACCAGACGGTACATAAATAAGACTAAATTAACTTGTCTGCGACCTCTGGAGTGAACACGATAAAGTTCACATTCACACCTTGGGTTATTTAGCCATATTACTTCAGCCATATATTAAACAAAAGTTGATCAGAATCCCAAATGTAAATCCCACATTACCGACGACACAACTGTACTGAAGATATTTTGTATTGATACGGTTTTATTTTATTGCCTAATTTAATTTTTGGGGTTGAAATTATATTTCTTATTACGAGAAGATTCCAAGTATAGGGCTAGGATATTAACACTCGATTTAGTCACGTAATTTCTGTGAAATTGTTTAATCGTAGAGAAGGGTAACTTTATATTTTGTATTGTATTTATTCACTGTCAGTTATTAACGTGCAAAGTTTGTATAAATACAATATTTGAACTTAATTTGTCATCGTACGCAAGTTTAAAGGGACAACTGAATATTTTACACGTAAAAGCATGAGCATGACATGGCAGCGATCTCGTCGCAGGTTTCAGACATGTCGGAGCGTCCCCGGGAGGACATTGCGTTGTGAGAACTTAGACGTTGCGATACTTAGCGACTTGTTCTATAGCTTTGGAACCAACCAGAGCTCTTACAAACAACTTAATATGCTATGAACTTTGAACTAGATAGGATATCGTGTAGATAAACACCGAAATGTTCTGGCTACGGGTACCTATGGTGTTGTGAAGTTAGAGGGTTTTGTTTATCGCGTACGCAGTTGCACTATTGTAAGTACACGTCGTATGATGTTGTTAGCTTGACGGCACAGATGACGCGGTGGTTTAAGTGGTCAATTTGCTGTTATCTGTGTACTGAATGTTGCAGACACAAGATTCCTGCACGGTACAAAAATGTTTGCGATCTACATATAGTTGTTTCGAGTCTAGGTGTTTTTATTTTTCAATGTCTGTAGAGTTTCTTGCGTCATAATTATGGATTGACCTTAAAGCGAGAGTTGTCTTTAAAAACAAGTTATAAGAATTAATGAGAGCCGATGCTGAAAGAGCATTCCAGAAGATAACACACTTTCTTAATATTGAACTTTAGTCACCGCAATCTTTTCCATGAACGTCGAGTCATACTTACACCTATATTAAATATCGCTAATAATATCAGTTACCACAGAATTTCCATAAACGTACGTGATGACGTAGTCCTTAGTCCGTGACACAAGTTATTCGCCGGAATGATTCATTTACCTCTAAGATACCTATAAAGCATGTGGATCCGGTACCATGTGGGCGGTGAACAGGTGAACGAGGCATGTTCACACGGCAATTTGAGCTATTACATTATTAGATTGATTGAGATGCGCCGCCCGCGCCGTCTACTCCTCTGATAATGACTAAGTTTAGTAACTCGTTTTCGTCAAATCATCACTAGTCGCACCGATATCCAGCCAGTTATTGTATTTTTAATATAGTCGATGACGTTTTCTCGCACCTATTATCGATTCAGTTGTTATGACTAAATTAACTCAATCCCACTTCGTCGCTCAATAACAACTACTATAGAAAAAAGATTTTAGTACTAAGTAATAAAGTTGTATTTCCTTATTGTTATTATTATCATATTATAGCCTGAAACCAGCTACTAACCTAGGCTTCAGTAACTTGGTAAACTCGTTTACCAATAGATTTTCACGTCCATAAGTGTTAATTTGTGTCCTAAATTTATAAATGATTTTTGACTTGACTTTGACTTAACTGGTTTTTCAATAAAAACCAGTTAAGTCAAAGTCAAGTTAAAAATCATTTATAATAAAAAAAGTTGCAATGACCAATGTCATTGCAACTTTTACGTAAATAAAATAGGAATGGACTGACTTGGTAGCTCTTTAAAAAGGTATTTACAAACCTGTCAATCACTATTCTCTAGTGGGCTTAATGGTGGTGGTACTCCAACGCCATTTGTCATCCATTAAATAACAGTCTATCCTGAAATTTAACAAATGTTATCATAATATTTTGCCATGAGGTCTGCTTCATAGGCACGAATTTTGGATGGACCCTGTGATGTGCGTTAGATACCCATCACGAAAAATTTGTCTGTTCGACACAAAGTTGTTACAAGGAAGGTCGTTATTTCTATCAGTCTATCTTTCAATGTTATAATAACCACACGGTAGAGTGTTTACTCCATAGTTAAGTAAAAGAGAAAGTATTATCCTCAATTTAATATGTCCAAAAGTAATCATACGCTATCTATCAAGACATCGTTGTTATATCTAGAACGCCATGTGTAATTTTTGAGCCGAAAACCTGAAAACACAAAACAGAAATGCTTATGTTTCGGGCTGCTTGTTCGTACTGTGAAACTCATTTATGATATACTGAAAATCAGGAGGAATTTCGGTACGTACCCGCTTGATTGTCTTAAACCCTTTGATGTAGAGCAGTCCGAATAATGCAGTAATGTCATTTGGACAGAAATAAATTAATTGTAAAACAATTGATTTAGAAAATAAATTTAGAAATGATTTTCTGAAATTGCTCGATTGTTAAGTACTATTACTATTGTTCACAGTTATGACATTTATATTTAAAAAAAAAACGTATTTTATTTAGTTTAAGTTTACTTTTAATGTTGCCTATATAATGTGAATTCTGTGTACACTTTTAATAGGCAAACATATATACCCACTGTTATACCCATAGTGTAAGTGCTAAAATTTGTAACATTTGTATGTCTTGCTGTAAATGTACCTTATTATAAATATAAAATATAGTAATTTTTTTTCGTTTGGTCTGAAGTTTCGGATATACATTTTCATGGTAGACCTACTGATGCCGAATCCGGTATTTAACCCTGATTGCCGCTTTTCCATCAGAATTTTCTTTGTTATTGTTCGAAGCCAGCACTAAGCCCCATAATACCGACAGTATCGACCCCTTCGTCTGTCGAAATTCAAACACCAACATCGTCGAAATGTTGTCGTACGACAGTAAACCTGTATTTACCCTTCCGAGGTTCCCCCTCACAGGATTACCGGCGTGATAGTTATTGATTAATATATAGTTCCGACATTCATCTGCGATGCAACCAAAATTTGTACCGACATGGACTAGGCAACTATGTATCACACCTAAAAGAATTTGTATAAAATAACTTTTTTATAGGATAACCTTTTATATTTGGCTGTCAAAACTGTGGTTATGCAAATATTAATAAAATTGTATTTTATACCAAAATTTGCATACTTAAGTGGATGCCATTGCAACTATTTTTAGCAATTTGAGGTATAAAGTTAAAGTTTCTCACAAATAGGTAATGGTGTCGTGCCATTAATCTCAATGACTTATTCTGAAATTCTTAATTCATTAAATCGATTTAAAGTAAATCTTAAGTTAAAATAAAGCTTATTTAAATATATATAATTTGCATATGTTAAAAATAAAACTTAAAAATTTATTACTTTCGGGTGACCTTTCTCACAATAAATACTACCCGCCATAAATAGAAATATAATACTTTTTATTATATAATACTTTTAAATATGCAGCACAACATTTATTGCATCTATATCACAGATATGAATAGTTTTACCCCATATTACCCATTTGCCAGGCGCTTCGCTCGCTTAGTATATCATCAAAACAAAGGCTATTTATTTACTCAATTAGTTAAAGACTTTCAATAATAGTAGCTGAGATTAAAACGATTTAATAATATTTAGAATATTAATAGAAAAGTACATTTTATCGTAATAATTGTAACATTGATTAAATTTTCTATTGATTCTACACACCTTAGTTGACCTAATTTGTAGATTATGACTATGTATAATAGTAAGTAGGTATTTATTCCTTTTTTAAATAAAATGATTTAGTTTGAAAGTGCGTCAAGCGCCCTTAGTGAAACGTGTGTTTTTGTTGCAGTGGGCGTGGTTGGCGGTGGCGTGCCGGAGGCCGCCGGCGGCGAGAGGCGGCACGTGCCGCTGTATGGCAGACTGGTGGCCGAAGACCAGCTGGCGTCGATGAGCGCGCCATCAGACATTCAGGTGAGCGCCACTGTGCGCGACCCCCGAGCTTTCTGCTGCTACCATACCCCCGCCCAGGTAAATGATGCACGAGGCAGTTTGCGAGGGACTAACGTCCTTATATGACGTTTAGAAGATTACAATACCGGGAAAAGTGGCCAGTTTCTTCTGTAAGTAAAACGGCCAGATGCAGCACTGCACTCACATGTGCATGCACTTAAAGTTTCTTACACTCGTGACCTCTGCGCGCCACACCTATTGTTTTATTAAAAGAGCCATTACCACGCGCGTCTAGACATTACGCGCAAGTAAATAAATTAGTCAGTAAAGTGCCACTAATTACCTACAACTAAGTTCTCTTTCACTCACTAGTGATGTGTTTAGTTAGCTTTGAATGCGAATATACTACGATCGATAGATATACCCCTCGTCTAGACTGGGTTAATTAATAAATGTGTCCGACTACAGTTTCTCGCGCGAAAATATTGGGTTTCCTTCTTATTGTGTCAGAGTTAACATGTTTCAATACAAAGTTTGTTAGATAATCACAGATATTTGCGCTGGCCGAGTACGTTCTGTGATGTTTATAGTCTCGGGACTTATCTACGGTTATTACTGACAGTGATTGCGTTAGGGCTATATCGTAGGCTTGCCTCAGGGTGAACCGATTGTTCAACATAATTATAATTGAATAGATGTTTATACAAACCGTCTCGTGTATTAAAACGTCTATATGTGTCTCTTGTTTAGCTTAACCAATGTCATCATATATTATTTGTACATTTTTATCCAGTTGATGCCTTTACTGATGTAACAACGTCCCTCACAGCAGGCTTGCATGTAAGAAAAGATGTTAACGCTATATATCAATCAAAATTAATTTCATTTCTTTCATCGCAAGTAGACGTTGTCACGCCTTAAACACCAGCGGCATTGTAATCCACAGCCTACACAGTTTTTAACTCAGTTTTAATTTCATCCATATTTCCCATCAGTCAGTCTAAGTTCCTATACTATGCTTTGTTTTGTAGTGTAGCAATAACCTTAATCTGCCTGAACGTCCTTAGCTTGTTATTGCTTGTTTGTCGCTTTTACATTTTATTCAATTATAAATCAATATTTCTCGCTTTGCCCAGGCTATGCAGGCCCGAATACCACATCACTTTCGAGACCCCTCGACAGCACCGCTACGGAAACTCAGCGTAGACCTCATCAAAACCTACAAACACATAAACGAGGTAAGTCAAATTATCATAATTATATTATTATAAGCAAATTTATCTAAGGTCATCCTCAATTCTCAATCGTATCACGCCACATTTATATTAAACTAGATGTTGTAATAGGTATTCGCCCGAACATCGAAAAACAATCGATCATTGCATCGAATAACATCCGATTGTTCGATTAATCCAGAATTAACCGGTGTCATCTGCGGTTATTAATTTACTTACTCCGTACCATATATGCAACCGCCATTGTTGATTCTCGCTCGAAGCTATTAAACTGCGAGTACTTTCGTAATTATTGTTTACATGTCGTATGCGGAAATTGCTCATCAGGCTTGCATCATGTTTTCATTTTTAAGCTGTTGTTATTTATAATACAGAGTATATTTCGAACATGCATGACGGATTTCGTGTGTTCATTCGCAGTTGTTACTGTTTTGAAAGCGATCAGTTGCGACATCCCACATGCCGCGAAGAAGGCGTTATAGGTAGGTATATACCACGCGTTGTCAGTTCCGTCCGACCTTTTTCGATGTCGGTGGGCGAACCGTTGCTAGGAGGCGGCCGGGTCGCGTGGGAGCAGATTTATTGCATCGTAAATAAAGAAATCTCAATGAATGAATGGCTATACTCTTCAATGAAGCTGTGACCGACTTAATTCTGTTTTGATATGAAGTTTCACGAACGCGAACCATATTGGTTTACCTCAGTATAATGTACAGACGTCCATACTCTTTTCGTCTTCTACAAGAACAACTCACACCATTTGTGTGAATTTTCTTAATCTTTGTAAAGTTGGTTTTCTGTAAGTCCATTGTACCTATATAAAACTAAATGTTTTATATGTTTGCATATAAAACGTTACTCTCTCCTAATCTGGCTGAAAATATGTTTGACATTCAAATATGTCTCCTACAAACATAATTATTTTGAGATTATAATTTAAAATAGGCCGTTACGAATAAATAATAATAATAATATGTTTCTATGTATAATATGTACGTATTTACAAAAAAAAAAGTATATAAGTATGTTTATCCATTGTCTAGTACCCATAGTACAAGCTCTGCTTAGTTTGGGCTAGATGGCGTTGTGTGTATGTGGTAGAATATTATTATTATTATTATTATTAAATAAATGATGATTATTTTTATCCAGAATGAAAATCAGATTATCATAGTTGTATTAGTTTTGTTTAGTTATACAAAGCCATATTGGGTATTGGCAATAATAGCATAATATAATATATAAATATTTTGTTTTAACATTGACACAATAAATGCAGTGTAATGTCCCTGTACTTTAAAAGTACTCGTGTCAGAGTCAATCATGTCATCGTAAGGCCGCACTGCGCAAATGGTTTCGTTCTAGAAAAACGTTTTTCTTAATACGCAAATGATTTCTTTCGACAGCGATGTCTTATTTACGACGCGTACGTTCTAACTCAAGTCTGACCTTTGTAGTCACGTGGATGTTAAAAAGTTCATGCTCACGTCTCAAGATTGAACACAATCGATCGAATCGATAGATAGAACTGTTTTTTTACGGTATTGCTCGTAAGAGATAGCGCAAATAACAATCTTGAAGCCCAAAAGTCAATTCGGAAACCGGTCAATTTTGTTGTTATTTGGATATTTTTACGATACTAGGCATTTGATTTCCTGAGCTTTCGACATAGCTAGTTAAAAGTGGACATTTGTCTGACTAATTCTTTGGTAAAATACAGGCGTCATACTACAATAATGATATGATAATCGATGCAACGACAGATTATCTCAACTTATTGGGAGTTATATGAAATCGTGTATTTATTGTTCATTGCGGCGCGGTTGCGTTGTTCTCTAAAAGTGTCTGCGCAATAAATGCTGCGTCACAACTCTGAACACGGGCCATAAATGACGCCACCCAACAAACGTGGATAGTTTGACGTGGTGGAAATTGTTCTCTAATATAATAAAAGATGCTTGTTCAGTCTTTGAGTGAAATTACTTTAAGGAATAGTAAGCCTTGGTACTTTTGTCATTTAAAAACCATTAAACAATTATAACTGCTTCTAAAGTGCATACGTTCAAATACCGCGATATCCTATAGGTCTTATAGGTCGAATAGGTCATTTGCGCTATAGGCCTAGCTGGCCTATGGCGCAAAAGACCCCATTTCACTTCACATATTTTTTTAAGATAACAGAAGAGAGACTATTTAAATTAAACCCCGTATAGGATAAAGAATATGTGTGTTCTATGAAGAATATACAGGTGACCCAAAAACATGACCTAATTGTAGTATTTAGTTTAATACTTTGCTTTATAATCTGCCAATTATTAAAATGGCAGTCATAATTTAAAAACAAAATTCTTGTATGGTCGCCGGCGGGGCGCTGTAGTTCAAAACTTAAATATCACAAGCAAAATATTTTCTACATACATAGATTCATGCCTGTTTCCCAGAGAGGTAGGCAGATACTACGGATTTCCATTTGCTACGATCCTGACACACTTCTCTGGCTTCATTCACTTTCATAACATTCCTCATACATGCTCGCCGGTTTAAGGTGATCTTAACCTGGCCTTTATCCAGAACGTCTCTGATCTGATCAAGAAACGTTCGCCTAGGTCTTCCCCTTGCGACTGTTCCATTCATACTAGCCTTATAAACTTTCTTAGTCAGTCTTTTCTCGTCCTTTCTTTCTACATGCCCAAATCAGCTTAACATAACCTTTTCTATTCTCGTCACTATATCCACTTTCATGCCGCATCTCTCTCTAATCACACTATTCCTTATTCTATCTTTCAGAGTCACACCACATATATTTCTCAGCGCTCTCATTTCTACAGCATTTATTCTGCTCTCATGCTTCTTTTGCCATACCCAACTTTCACTTCCATGCGTAAGTGTAGGCACTAATAGTCATCTATGAACAGCCAAACGTGTCTTTTCGGATACATTTCGACTGTTCATAAAAGCGCGTAGAGCGCCATTCACTTTATTACGAGCAATCGTTCTCCTTTCAATATCTCCCTCATGTGTACCATCCCTTGTAAACAAAGTACCTTTATTAGTATTGCTTTCTTTTATTTCATATTTTGTTTAAATTATATCAATAATGTAAAAAGATATGGTACTTATTGTTTTTTAGATAAACATACATCTTGTCTGATGGTTAGCATTCCTAACATTAAGCAATATTATTTACAGGTCGCCGATTCCACAAAAACCTTATTATGCCCCTTTCGAAGAACATTTAACTGCCTAAAATAATATGAAACTGTAATATTTAATCATAAGGAATCACAGATGTTCTATTACGTAGCTGTAAACACGATATACATATAAACTCTAAAAATACATTTAACTAGTTTTGTTTACTCGGGGATGTCGAACAGTTTTATTTTTATCTAATCCAATGACAAAGGAACTGTGAGATACGGGCGCTTTACGTCAATCTGAACGGTAAACAAAGGGTACAAATTATTTTTATGTAGTTCAAAGAGGGATACCGTTTATAACGAAACGTCTCGCCTCGTTCATTCCGAAGAGTTAGGTAGAAGCATATCAAAATAATATCGCACGTAATAGTTTATTAACATACACCGAACTTAGATTCAGTCAGATTCCTTACGGTTACTATTATTAAAAGATTGAAAAGAGATTGATCGTCGAAATAATCTGGACAACCAAAGTAAACACTTTTGAATTATGTTAGTAAACCAACGCGTTAGACATTTTTTTTATATGTAATTAGTAATTACTGTACAATCTGATATAATTACTGCAAAATTTTTATACGCGTCATTTTTAATCAATTTTGAAACAGTTTACTACAAGCGGAGCGTACCGAAGTGGTCGACAATTATTAATCTTACACTGGAGACACATGGTGTCTCCCCTCACTTTCTATTTATTTTCGGACACGCTTATTAATAGAAAATATTCTATTTATGTCCGTATGCTGGTCATTGCCCTATTTGGTGGTGTTTTACATGGCGCTATGCCAGGGAGAGCATTTGTGATGCTTTGTGTACGAATTAAAGGTAGACGCCTGTCCAGTCTTAAAGCAAACATATGCTCGAAAGCGCAATTGGAAGGCTACTAAGACAAATTTAAATGCAGTATTTTTATGCTACAATAGGTTCATTCTCATGTGACTGTTTGTCTAACTTTTTGACTGTTTTAGCAGCATACAGACGCAGCAAGCTGCATAGTATAATTAAAAAGAAATGTGTTGCATAAAATATATACCAAATATGGTATATATTCTGCGTAATATAACAAGAACCGATTTCACTTATACATAGAAATGTACCTAGAAATAAATTTTAGATTATGGTTATGCTGAGACCGTTAATTCTCTGAATTTATTATGCCTAAGTTAGGCTGTTATCTATAAAAACATCGATCTTTAGTCCAAAGTATTAAAAATATTTTCGTAAAAACTGTCTTTGTAAGCTACCATTAAGAGTTACATGATAACTTTGTGAAATAAAAAGTAACAAATTCAATTTCATATTTATTACATTGCTAATGTTTACTCGTTACATAAAGTGACTTACCTCTTAGCTTACCTGCACCTGTAGATGATGCATTATCTAAATCATATATCCGTAAAGAAAACTACACGCTTTTTAGGCATAATAATGTTTCTTTTACTCTGCGAGAATGCGTCGACCTCGCTGGGAGATCTTTTCTGGCAGGCTAGTACTACTGATATTTATCTCTCATTTTGCCAATAATATATAGTGCTTTCTTATATATTTCGACTCAAGCACGACCGATCAATAAGTCACCACAAATATATTAATTGATAGTTGTTCCAAAGCGTGTTTATTTATTGCTACCGATAACATTCAACGGCAGTCTTATAATTAATGAAAAAAAGCTACCTGCTTGCCAAAGGTTCAGTTTGGGCACCTAAATTCCTTTGTTATGTTTGCATACCATCAACGTGTGGCTAGAAATAAAGCGCTATTATTGTATGCACTTGTGCTAAATCTAGCCGTTTGTATCGCGCTGTCAATATCGTGTAAACAAAGAAATTCCTATGTGCTGATGCTAACTGATCAATTTAAGGCCAACTCTGACATTGGCGTAACAGTTCTATTCGATGTTGATCAAGCTACGTCACTTCCCGTCGTCTTTAGGTTGCCGCACTTATAAAGATAAATATAGAACCCTTGTAAAATCACTTTCTTGTCTGCCTGTCCGTCAAGACTCAAGACCCACGTTTTTCTGAAGAGCGACTGCTATTATCAAGCTTAAATCAACATGAATAGCTAAATGAAAAAAAAAAACGCTTCAAGGTAATAAAAACGGTTATTTACAGACACGTATTCTTATACTGATAATAACATTTTCTGGGCTTTATCACTCCAAGGTCTTTAGAATCTTGGATTTTACCGTGAATCGATAAGGAATCAAATTTAAATAAATAATAACAATAAATCCTTTAAACAATATACCATATTATTACCCAGACCGTCATATTTGTTTTTCGGTTTTCATGTTGCGATATATCATCACAAGCAACGAAACAATAAAAGCTGTATTAATACTTTTAATGAACAGTAATAGTTATAATGGTTAATATTTTTTTTTTCCTTTAAGATGTATAGAAGTCTGTTTAGTGTCGTGTCCAAATGACCATTTAATTATAATAACTAATTTATTATGAATATTAATTCGCGTAAAGCAGTAAGTAATCTTGAATCAGTGTCTGTCTGAAGTTGTCTATTAATATTACATTGCGGTTACGACGACGAAGTTATTGGTTTCAAATGACCCAATTGCGTCATGTTTTTTGCATTCCGCTGACGGACAATAGATTAGTACATTAGTTCAGTGAAACTTGTGTTGACCTGTTAAAACATTTGTACATATTTTTCCACAGTATTTAGCTAGTACATGACAGTTTTAACTTTGTTTGTTTACCACCAAATGCAACGGCTACGTTTTAATCGTTTAACAGTGCACGCTAATAAAAGCGATGACAATAATGTTGATGTAAATATCCGACAGAATAAATCAAAAGGCTAAAGACGGAGAGTCTGTTACCCAACCACATACAATACCTCATCAATATAGGCTCAAATGGAGCACATAACGTGATGTGAAGCAACGCTTGTCTGCCTGCACTGGATGCAATAGGCGACAATGACTAACGCCTGCGGCCTGTGGGCGAGTTTCGCAACGCGCCGACCCGCGCCGATGCCAATACGAAACGAGTCAAGGAGATATAACCACTACTCTCAGATCGAAATCTCACAGAATCAGTCCACCATTGTGGTCGCCTTTTTTTATCCTTATCCACAGTCTAGACTAGTCGGTCCGAGCCACGATTAGATGTAGGTACAATGATTTCTTCGTTCTACGAATCGATATTTTATCAAATGAATTGCTTCATTCGTTTGAAACTATTGCGACAACACAAAAACGGTACATTCTTAGAAAAGCGATTGTCATAAAGACGCCATTAATACAACGTACTTTTATATAAATTGCTGACGTATATGATAATAACAAGTAAACATTACAAAATAGGTACCATAGTTGTTACATACGTGTAATTTCCCATCTATACGCACATGGAATTTGTGTAAAAACCCCACGTCACGAGCGCGCTTTCGCCCCATGAATATTATCGTGTTGATACGACACGAATGGCAGAACATCAGCTGTTTGAGTTATCTGCTTGCAATTAATTGCGATATCGCCCATTCATAGCGCTGCTAGTTTCACAAGAAAGTGTTCTATTCATTTACTTTAAATAATTGCTGCTTGCTTTAGATCAAACCGCAATATGCTAGCCCGAAACTAACCGGTGAAATCTTTGATAAAATTTATCAGCGGTGGAGTTGTAACAAGTTGTTTGTTTTAACATGATATATCACGTTATCTAGTAAATACATGCAAACCTCTTTCTCTAGACTAATCACGAGTACACGTCAAGCAAACAGTGTAATGCAAGCGGGCCAACAAAAGTGAGTCAAGGTGAGTGCGCGACGTCACGCTCACACTGTTGCCACCCGGATTATTGTACACGGCTGTCGGCGCCGACAGGGCGGGGTGCGGTCTACCTACTCTTGGAAACTCGCACGGCTTTCCGTCCACAAGATACAACGCCGCCCTACTGCCAAATTGAGCTCACTAAGAATAAGGCGTAGCGTACAAAACGCTTTGGCATCGCACACAATGCTTCAACTGCTTAGCGACAAATACGTATTGTGAAAACCACACCAAATATTAGCTTGTATCTTATATAAAAATATTTTATGCTTTAACAAAGATAGCAACAGACCTAGCATCGAGACTTGCATAGATAAGATTTTGATAAAGAGTACTTGATAAAGGTTTATGAAAGTGCATGACTGTCAACTTCCAGTTGGTTAACTTGTTAGTCGATAAGGAGCAGCTTATAAAGAACCTTCAGTAATAAATAAAATAAAGACTTGATATTGTATTTGTTATATTATAACTATAATTTTAAACTAAGTACCAAAAATAAGCACGTTCGTTTTACTTCTACAAACAAACACGTGATTGAGGGAGGTTGATTTATTGCAAACCGTTTACAGTAGACTTACATAAATCAAAATTTAATTAATTATTATATTTTTATGTTGACATTAAACTTAAACATATTAATAGAAATTTCGTATTAGAATTGTGATATTTATCACGTAACGTAGATGCCATACATGATACATTTTTGCGAACATGAATCGACGAAAACTAAACGGTTACGTCTATTAAAATAATTTTCGGGTTGAAAGGAATTAGAGCTACAAAATAAAAGTTTATTTTTACCCTATCTGTACGGTACGTAACTGACAGATTGCGTGCACAAAAACAATGATCGACATTTGTTACCAAAGACATAACGGAAAAAAACGCGTTAAGCATCGAACAATAAAACTATTCGCTACCTCCCCCGAAATATCGTGTCCAAACTTAACCCTCTGTTGCTGTGCGGCTGTACGACGGAATTTTGCCGGGTGGTTGCGGCCATGCGTCCCTGAAACACCCAGTCGATCGGTGCCAAGGTGTCCGGCGGGCTACTAATTGCGTGTTAAAATTTACTTGACATCGCTCAACCTTCATTGCTGGCCGGCTTGTTTAGAGCTGCCTCGGTAACTAGCTTATTATCGTACACAATAAACACTCGGAGATCTCGTAAAGCTGGTTATTGTTCACGATTTACTCGGAAACGTTCACGTTTACGTTTGCATCGTTTCTCAGGTGGTCCTCTGCTTACAACCTTGTCACAGATAACCCCAATAGCGAAGTATTGAAACTTTCGCGGGAATGGGGACGCGGCTTGTCACCGCCGACTGTAGCCGCTTTGTTTAATTAATGAATCGTCGGCCGTTATTTTCTTTCATGAATGTTCGGCAAGTCTAAGTGATCGATTACACAATGTTTCATTTAACGGTTCTCGTTAAATACCTATACATAATATGATAAAAGAGTTGTAAAGTTTAGAATACAAAAGAAAATTTAGGTCACAGGTCCTCAAGTACTTTAAGTGGGTCTTTAAATTGGGTCCATGGCCATATGTAATACAAATGTAGAACAAAATAAATTATGAAAAATGTATGAAATGGGAAGCACACCTGCTCTGTTCGCAGCGCCATAATGCCAGGACAAACACAGTTTATTATTTACATGAATACAGAAGGCGTATCGGTGTGCACTAAATGTGTTAAAAACTAAGTCCCTACATGTATAACGTAAGTTACCGGTGTTTACTGTTATATGTGTGTCGCGCCCATAACCCGTCTGATAATAAAGTGTTTCAAGGAGACGATTAAGTAACTTTATGACTTATTAAGTTATTACATACTTGCGCGCACTGGATACCGATCCAGTGCGCCCAATTCACTTTTATTCATATATACGCAAGAATCATTTTCAAATATCACTTCGTTCACATGTTATTTTTCCTAATTGTCCATCATTAATTCCGACACTGCGTCAATCAAATACTTGGTTATGAATAATTGTCTGACATGTAATATGCAAAACCATTTTGTCATGATTCGTCATAATTGTTCAAATTGCTATAAAACACACTATCATAAAATGTATCAAGCAGGAAGAGCAAAGATTGATATGTGAAGATACATTCATAATTAAAGATTTAAATTCAACGCCATAATTTTCAACGGTTAACACAAGGTAAATGGAAATAAATTATTGCTTTTATTATCGTATGGTGGAGTAAATAACATGTTATAACAAATAACACAAAAACGACCGAACAGTAAGGTTTCAATAATTAACTGACAAGACGGCCACCGGCTACAATTACACAAGGACTTGTTAAAACCAATCTATTGTATGTCGGCTGCGTCAACGCTTTCTTACAAAAATAAGATAACACCAACAATTATAACGTTCCTCCTAGATAAAATTAACATTTGAAAACAACCCGCCAGCTTTTATTTCACCCTCGAAATAATGTCTTCATTCAATTTTGTGAGAAATATAATTTGTCATGCCTTAATTAATTTCTAAGTTTGTTGGATATTATTGTGCTGCCACTTGCCGCTAATTTCAAAATTTTTGTCTCGGGAACAAGAACTTGGCACCCTTAATTTTCGTGCTGACTAATTAGAACTCTTCATTTTAAGATGTCGAAAAAATATCCATAACTAATACAATTATTTGTTATTCATTAGTATCTATTGTACGTATAATTAAATTTAACTTTTGGTATATATTTTATAACTTACGTAATTTATAAAAGCCTTGCGTTAGTTCTACTTAGTATAAAAATATTTTGATATGATAATATTGCGTAAATAAGAGTCTTGAAATATAAATTATTACAATTCGTTATTCGTAGTATTTCGCTTAAAATAGAGGCAATTATTTGCCGTTTGTGTCACATCAAAGAACGCTTTTATGCTATTTTTATCGAATATATATTGCCTTCAATATAAAAATAAATTCGGCGCCTTATTTAGCATATTTATTCCCTGTTAAATGTAGCCCTTTAACTACGTCAAGGTTTAAATACTAGTATAAGAATTTAGATTGCAGCTGTTAGGGTGTAGTAACCCGCACTTGTAACTATTCCCGTTTTGTAATTGGATTGTGCCAGGGATGACCGGGTTATCTAGCGCACAAGCAGTCTAGCTGGTGTCGTATTTAAGTTAGTAGCTTCAGTTATTCTATGCTTCTGTCTGTTACATGTTATTAATTCATCTTGCCTTATTCGTATTATTTCTGTCTTATACAACGCTTTGCTTAAACCTCTTGTTTCTATTTACCATCAGTTTCCATTACTTACATAATATAAACTATTAGAACTCAAAATTTAAATATTTATGACATTGATATGTTATGCGTCCATTTACATATACAACTTTAGTTTTTTTAAAGGTGCTTTGCAGTTATTAAAGTTTTCTAAATGTGGTCTAAATGACAAAGACATTACACATAATCATATATTGCTCTCCTTACTATGGTTTATTTAATTTTCATTAAAGTGCAAACTGAATACATTTACCCCTATTCTACAGATGGCCAGATCCCATGGGGGTGTTACACGGGTATTTAATCGTGTTATATATAAATAAATTCTTTGTATTTGTCATTAAAGAAGTAAAATGCTCATTTCACTTAGATGTATACTTAGCTTGTGCATTACTAAAAGGTAGAGAATGAGCCACAGTACACGCACGTATTGTCTGTTATGTATGTAGCGTACACGGATGCACTACAAGTAATCACGTTTGTACGGTTACCGGCAATTAGCCACCTCTGTTTTCTACTCGCGCAGTCGTCTCATGTAACTGCAGACTGCGCACAGTTTACGAATGCTTGAACTTACTGCACAAACTATCGGTATTTATTGTTTGTCGTGCTGGTAAATACGTTGAAATATCACCACATTGTCTCCCTTATGCTATTTTTAGCATATTGTTAGGCGGGACCGCTAGAGAGCCGCATTCGACCGACCACTCTATCTTGATTACCAACTTAAGATTGTCTAGCTAGGGCATCAGTAGACCCATTTAATAGTGTTGATTTTACGATGATTACTTAGTTGCTAATATAAATGTTATCTCGGCGTTTCTCTCTAATAAAATAAGTCTATTAGTGGTGTTGTAAAAGGAATGAAGCCGGGGTGGTAAACAGAGCCATCCTCGTTTAGTGCCTCTACAGTGAGCGTTAATCTCGTTTTTCGCAATTAGTTGGCGGCTGCCTCTATTGCCCACCCCGGTGGGGGTAAATACGTTTCATCTTTTTTACTTTTTATGTTTTATATTTCTTTTTAAAGCGTGTGTTTTTATGTCGGCCACGTCTAGGCTGTGTTTCATTGGTTTTTGTTCGATTTACATTGCGCACTCTGTCATTGAGAAACAGGTTTCAACGCGGCTGCTAAAGAAGACTTTAACGTGCTATTTCTGTAAATATAATATACTATTCACCTCAATACTAGACATGAAAATTGCGCTAGACATTCAACCAGAAACTTGAAGTATTGCTTAATCAAATTAGCGTTTAGATATCTTTAATAACAAGCGATGTGGAAAACCAACAAGTAAGTAAACAGGCGCGGGTTCATCAAACTATTATATTACTTAAGTGCGGGTCACCTTCAGGTCATTGATGTCACCTTGCTGCCGAAACTTGTTCGGCAACAGTTATCGCGCATACAAACTTACTGACTTTCATTCATCATTGTTAATTGCACGTTTCGTTTTCTTAGAGCGAGAATAATATCACCGAGAGAAATCAACCGTCAGTTAGGTAACACAAGTGAAATATCGCTCGTGTATTCATGACATTTAAAAGAATAACTTTATTTGCCACCCGTATAAGTAAAAACACTAATTGCTTGTTGTATGTATATGAGAGTTATTACTTCATATTTACCTCGAAATATCCTTCAGTCAAGTAGGTGATTAACATCACTTGTGTATTCATTCTCACAGTCGGTGCATGCAAGGCCGCTTACCTGACGAATGAATCAGCTGATGCCAGTCTCTGATTCACTGCTCCACCGCACCTTGCATTGTCTAACAGCTGACTTTGATGTACCTCGGCAAACATAGGAATTTTCAATTAAGATTTTCAACCGTAACTCCTTATTCGAACTTCTTGAATAAAGATGCGCCCCACTTTGTCTAGACTGTTTATGGTTTGTCTAGTCGTGAAACGGCGCTGTGGTCATCAAAGCAAATTGTTTTACAAGCATAAAGATATTTGTTGTCAAGTGGCTGTGTAAGTGAGTCCCTGGGGCGGGTTGAACCAGCAGATTTATACTATACCACGAACAAAATACTCAAAAGGCTAATCTGGAGTTCATTCGGTGCCATGATAAATAATACGCATACGCATATATTGAAATACTAGAGAAACACTTGAAATAAGTATCCTCATATTAAATCAATATGCGCTTCTAGTAAAACTGATAAATAGGGAATAAATCATGTTCCTAGTAAAAGAGTACAAGGGTCGCATATAAAAATATGTTATACTATAAATAAATACTTAAGTTTTGTAACTGCCTTTTGCTTTTTAGTTAGGCATAACAACAATTTTATGTTCTTTAAACAATAAAATGTTGGAAAACAAAGCCCTTTACAATTATTATTATGGCTTTGTTGGTTACGACGAATATAACGCAATATTGCAGTTCTGACCAGTGTTAAATACGAAAATAGGTTTGACCTAGCCGTTGTAATCGCGTGGGACTGCGGATGTGTCACACGGGTTTACCCAACCAGAAAAAAAACTGGACACACAAATACTGTTGTCATAATATAACATCAAAATACAAATAGAAATAATAATATGTTTATCCGACACAATCTAGGAAAATGCGTTAGAAAAGGATATAATAATTTTATTTGTCCATTGCTATGTTGTTTAATATAAAATTAACATTACACTACCATATTTTTATAAGCTATTTGTGTGGAGGGTTGGTTCGTACCAAACACACTACTAGATTTAAGGACATTGGAAACAATGGTTTCCCATTCCAATTCGCCAGTGCCGCCGCTCAATGAGTCAGCTGATGTAGCAATGGCCTCAAGTGACTCATTGCTGATCTCAAACAGATACGAATGAACAATTCGGATATGGCATGTTGTTGTACAAGTTGTCATCTGTACAGCGAAAGCTGACATGATGCCTGACGAAACTTATTTGGACACCAGATAATTAACATACATATTAGCCGAGAACATGTTGCGAAATAAGGAAAATATAATAAAAATATTCACATCGTTTACCATAGTTACTATTCATTTCTGGATACACATCCTGGATAATCTGTCAATTACGAGTATGGCAGACGTAATTGAAAAACAATTGTGTCTGGCCGCCAGCGTGCCGTTGCAGTTCAAGTCGTTAATCTATACTATCTATACTACATAAATACTTATATTAAAAAGCTGAAGAGTTTATTTGTTTTTTTGGTTGAACGCGCTAATCTCAGGAACTATTGGTTCGAATTGAAAAATATTTCACTGTTAGGGATAGCCTATTTATCGGGGAAGGCTATAGGCTATATAACATCACGCTACGACCCACGGCGGTGATGCAGTATAAACGCGGATGAAACCGCTGTCACATCTAGTAAATGATAAAATACCTTTTTGTAGGTACTTTACTACTTAAATACACAACTTTCTACAGTCACCGTATCGCAGGAAAAGCTGATTCCAATGTTATATCTGCAGGATTACCTAATAGTAGCATTGTGATAGTAATTACAGAGGAGTTCGAAAATAGTACTAAATAATGTTATCCGTGAATAGAATCTTGAAGACAACTGTAAAACATTAAGTCAATTATAGAATGATAGTACTGTGAGCATTTTAGTAGATATTAATAAATATTTCAGATTAGCTATAAATGTATTTGCGTAAAATTTTTTAAACGGTCTCGTTTCAGTTTGTATGTTGCTATTGGTCGGTTAACATACGTGTTCGATGTGATTATAAAGCGTGATTGACACAGATAGACACAGCGTTGCAATTAATCTTACAGTTCAAAACTGTTACGTGTTACATTAATTTTATATACACTTTCGATTGTTATCGTTGCCTGCTTATTTGTTTCCGCATAGACGTCAATTAGTGTCATTGATTTGAAGACTGAACTATTAGTAGAATTTGCCGTGTCCATTTCCTAAACCTATTCTTTCGTGGATCGTAGTCTGCAACAGGCGAGTGCGTCCACAGATTTCGCCGCGTCCTTGTCATTAACGATGTACTTCAAGCGATTATATGCCATAAACGATCGATTAACTCTTAATTCGCTAACTTGCGTGTCAAAAATTCTTTAAAATCTTTAATTTAGCCTATTTCTGTCGCAGTGGTATAAGCTCATATCAAGTATTATCAAAATTACTTAATGCGCGATAATTAATTACTAATTTCTTTTTATTGCAATATCCTACTTCTTCTATAATTGGGCTGGAAGGTACCAGATCCAGCTAACATTCTTTTAATTCGTTCTTCCTTGTAATTTGTCATTGCACGTATGTCATGACAAGTCATTCCCAACGCTAAATTTTTGGGTCATATTTCAAATGTGCATGTCGTACTTATTCTAGTGTTTCTATTATACGTCATCATCTATTTTTATCAATATTTTTCTATAGTTGTGTATATATTACTTGTTTTCAATTTACTCAACCAATTGAAAACTGGTAGATTTCGCACAGTATCGAGGACAACATAAACGTTGATAAAAGATAACTAGTCCGTTGATAAAAGATAGCTAGTCGCCTGTGTCGATACAAAAAACTTCAACTTGACTCGTAGCGAAGCGACTGTCGACACGGTCTCAAGTGTTAAGATTGTAAATGATGTAATGATGAAGAATTGTTTCGATAAACAATCGCTTCTATGAAATGTGGGCTTACGCAAGTTTGACGTAATTGACGGACGCGGTGTGACGTGACGTGTGGAGAGTCGCGGGCGCCGCTGCCGATAACCACCCACTCTCGTTTTCGCGCTGACGTCGGCCGTGATAACTTGATGATGCGTATTTTGCACTTAACTAGATTAGTGCAAATCTTCGGCGGTCAGACGTTGGCGTTCAACAACCCACTGTCACGTATGCGTATGCATACGACTCTGGATTCAAGTGATCATGTCTTACGTATTTACCTTTAAGCGCTTGACGTTTGAACTTGGGCACATAAGCCGTGATCATACAATCTGACTAGAACAGTGCAATGTGTGTAACTTAATTGTTTTTTCTACCGTCAATTTTTATTTTTTTATTTTACCACGCCACACAAGCTCCTTCTACAAGTAAAATACCATCTTAACATTTCTGTGAATAAAGCTGTGCATTCTAACGACAATTTAACAGAATGAGCAAACGTAAACATCGCAATAAAAAGTAGTAGGTAATTAGCTTTCCACGTGAAAAGCACTTTATTTTGGTGGCTCACATTTTACCTTATTCATTTGACAACTAAACGACATTTAATTGTAGTTATTTTGTAAGAGTGCCATAGCTTCGATTTCGTGTCAACCGGTGCCAATGGGTGGCTCGCGATTCAGACCCAAAAGCACGTTTCCTCCAGATTATGTGAATAAATTTTTAAATTGTGTATTCGTGAAGCATTATCACCATAACACAATTATATTTTGACGATAATTCTCTATTCGTTAGGACCAGGTTATATAAGTTATTTTAAAATGTTTTAATTACTTCTGTCTATGTCCGGACAAAGTCAAATAGTTGCGCTAATTGAAGAATTCTTGTTTAAACAAACATCCGTTCCGATGCGATATAGAGATCACCTTTGCAATAGTTAGCGGTCAGAGCAATGAACGATTATAATCATCTTTGCTATCGTGTATTTATTTTCCATGGTTTGAATCGACAATGCCTATTTAAAATTCAAAATAATGTATTTAATGAGATCAACTCGATAGTTTAACTACGTAGGTAACATGAATTTATTTGTAACAAAAATATTACCTTGTTGCTTGCGGTTCAGTTACCCATTACCAGATCTCGCAAAAAGTTCTATGACTTCTATATGCTCATGTTCTCACTGAAAATAACAACACGGTATCTGATACTAGACCCTTTAGGTGACAATAAGCTCATTCCTTATTATGTGGGCCTAAAATATGGGCGTGATACACCTTAACCTAATCCTTCGGGGAAATACCGGTGTGATATTACGTAAAAGAAAATAATAAGCCTTCATGTAGTTTAGCCAACATAACACGTCCCACAAAATCAGCATAGAACTTTAACTAAAGGCAATAAAACATCACGAATAGAATTGTAAAATAAAAATGTATACACCATACATGATTGACATACAGGAAAAAATATTCCTTCCTCCTCAAAGCTCCCGCTTAGTGATTTGAATACAAAATGTTCTCCGCATGTAAAGAACCGCAGTTATTTGCTGCGGAGTAGTACCTAATACCAACCGAAACGTTGAAATTATCCTTATAATTACGTTTGTTGAACGGGCAACTGGTTTTTACCAATTTCGATAACTGACAATTAGCATTCTGTGCCGGCGGTGTCTGCATCCGGCTCGTATATAATAATATTATCAAATTATTTAGTTGGCAAAAAAGCAATTTACGTGCATTCTGTCATCTTTGTTATTAGTTTAACTCGATTACTATATTACACTTTATTCCATTTGACATCCTTACAGTTCATATTGAACTGTTGTTCATATAATTTACTTTTTGCAAATGTCTTTTCTTAGTTAACTGTGTGGAATACGAGGTGTTTTATATGGTGAACTAACTGATCGTTACCGATGCACCGAGTTGCTGGTTTTATACCCGTACCGGTCCAAAAAAAGCGTATGGCTCATTTATCCTGTCGAGCAGTGTTGAAAAATGCAGATTTTATATACCAGCTGCACGAAACCTAGAATTGCGCTAGCCCTAACATATTTTAGTTTTCGTGCTCAGGCTTTCCTAGATGTAATCCTCTGATAATAAACAAACATAATTTATGAAGCTTATGATATACTTCTAATTAATTATTCTTTGAAGTAACACACACCCATGCCATTACGTTGAAAAGGTTTCATATCCACAATCTACAATTCCACAGGTAGAAAATATCTGCCCGTTATTTATAGTATACTCTATACGGTTGACATCGTCCGATGAAAATATCGATTTAATTATTAATTAAAAACGGAAGATATAACACTAAGGAAATCGTAAGCCCAAAATAGTATCGGATGTTACTTGTATAGTCGATTGAACTAATAGTTATTGTGTATTTAATCTTAGTATAGCGAATGAGTGTGTGTGAACAATGCCACACATGATCAAACATCCGGTCTGTTATCGCGCGAAAGTTCGATAGAAATGTGCCACACGCACTAATCTTTTATGAATGGACATGGCTATTTTTTATTTATTTGTGACTACGTTTCCTCTCTCTCTAGCTTTTCTGTTTCCACTTTGTAACAGCAGTTGTTTATATCGTGTTTTAAACCGTATCGATAACTGCCAACGTTGTGATAACATTGCCAATTAAAATGAGGAGGACTTATATGTTTATTTATTTTTATTTTATATACGCAGTTTGCATGATTTGGTTTTGCTGGCTTCTTTTATCAGTTTATGTGGACTGGATAGAGATTATCACCCAATGACTGGTGTAATGTAACTTTAAAATAAGAGAAATTTAATTTAAAATTGTTATTTTCGTTAAAGCACCTACCCTGTACTTTAATGATTTAATCATTACCTGACGACAAATTTAATATTAATAGATACATACAAACTTTTTTCTATATGAGAAGAATCGCTTACGTGATAAATGCAGCTGCAAAAATTCTCAGATTTATTCTTACACAAAGCGATATTATTAATCATAACAAGTGGCATTTATTATTGTTGGCAAATCTCTTGTTACTAAGCACCTCAATTCCGACACACCATTTAGCGAAGCCAATAAAATTTCTGCGTCACACAATAGATTAATGTCATCGTCGGAAGCGTGGTTCTAGTTCTTGCGAATCTAGTCTGTTACCAAGCGACGCGGCCGAATGAATGGCAGTCTCCATGCGCGTGAGTGGATTGCGCAACGGCCGGTGACGCAACCTGTCGCGCCTGCGCGGGACCGTTGCTTGTTAGTATGCAAAATAAGTGAAATATTCGTGTCGGCCAGCCGTGCCATGCGCTTACGGTTTCCCTCCCTAGATGTGCGCGTAATCGTTCTGCGTAGCTTCGTTATCGTTTAAGGTCACCTCATATCATTTTTAACTCGCTTTTGCTACAGCACAATTCTAAATAAATCGGAAACTGAATGAAATCTTGAATAAGCTATAGGTATATCACAATACTGATTAAGGTATTCACATCGAGCCAAACGACATTCTCACGTACCCTGCAAAGATATACAGAACTCTCAACAAGTATCTTTTGACTAGCTAATTACACAACGCGTCCTTGCACCATGTAACTCAACAAACTGTAGTTTCCGTGCGTTTTGTAAGTTTGTGATCTTTCATTTATTATTCAATTCCAACGGGTGCTGCTTGCAAAATGTTGACCGAGGGAAAATAAATACAAGTCGTTATTTGTTATTCATTGTTCCCAAAAAATGTTATTACGTGCTGGCTGGAAACAAGCGATGGATTTTAGCACATCTCGAGAAATGTTAACCTTGATTTTGTTTTGCTTTACGCCCACACAATGCGATACCCGTATCAACAATTTAATTTTGTACAACTTTCTTTAATAGTTTACACATTCCAAAATATTAATAGTAACTTTCAATGTCTTGTTGTTATTTTTCATTAATTACGTTTATGTAGGATTATTGTCATCCCTTGATGTTTTTAATTGTGCAATTTGTATGTTAATTAACATTGAGTAAGTCGTCGAGTATAATAAAGTTGTGCTACTATACGTTACAACAATCTCACAATAAGCTACTGGACGTCTGGTAACTGTACAAGCGTGCGGCGACACAAACGGGAACTGAAAACTTTGCTCATTAGCAGCGCCGCTTTTATGACGAATAATGCCGCGTGTCGCGCTGTCGTCATCCCTGATGCACACCGCCAACGTTTTGGCTTTCGGCCCCGACACCCTTGTCGTCCGGCCAATTATTGAGTCGATACACTTATACCGACAGGTGCCCTAATTAGACCAACTTTACTACCTCTGTTCTATATAAGGCTCTAGTTAATTGATTTTTAATTAAATTGAAGAATTAGGTTTATTACTTTCAATCTACATCTGAACATTTACAGTTTTCTTTTAAGCGCTCTGTCTTTTATACTTTGGCTTTTGACAGCGAAGGAGGCAAGTTTTGTGTCAATAAGTGCGTGGAAGATTTACGACAGGCTGACAAAAGATTGGCACACATTGTCAAACGTGAGAAAGAAAGTTGAGCTTTTACTTTACGACTCCTCGGCACGTTGTCACTTCTCTGAAAACGTTTCATGCCTCGTCAAACCTTATTTAGTGCACGCCTTACTTCCATTGTCAATTAGTGAGAAAACATTTCTGTAGTGTTTTATTATTAATTATTGCTTATGTTTTGATCCAGCAGTATTTAAGTATTCAGCTATCTAGCTAGCTTTTCAATGGCGACCAATGGTCCGTTTTGATCCCAACATGCGACAAGCGATTAACCTTTCTTTTTATACCACTAAAATGGAAAAGTATACTGCACGCCTGATGCCGAGTGGATATGTGGACGCTAGCAACATTTAGGGAATCATTTGCGAATTGTCTCATTTTGTTGTGCTTTTCTTAGAAAATCCTATACTGTAATCGTTCGAGAAAACCATTGCAAGGGGTTTGTTGCTTATCATATCAGGCCGCGCGCGGAAATTCCTCTGAAACAGGTATATCTATATTTTGATTCTTATATGTGAAGGTGATCCTCTGCTGGTGACAAATGGTATGAGGATAAAGCTAAGCTATATCGAATAAGTTCTCAGATACTGCAGCTTACAAAAAATCTGATACTGATAAAAAAGAATCGACAGATAGTTGCACTGAGCGTCTTTGCCTCTGCTGTTTCAATAGTTTTAAACTAGACTCAAGACTATGCAGTAGAGAGCAATAAACTATAGTTATTAAAATAAATAAACTACTGTACTATGGGTAGGAACCCATTTAGTATATACTCTTAAGATATTTTCACAAGAAAAGTCAACAGTTAAGTTTAATATGTTATACGTGTCATGAGTACATTTAAACATTGTTGCCATCTGTTGCCATTGTTGGTTACTTATATTTCCAATTTATATTCTACTTATTTAAACCAAACGACTATTTTCACTACATAAACAATGTTTTAACACTAAATGAGCATACATATAAATATATGATTACAAGAATGTACATATATTCATAACGCAAATTTCAAATATCGTGTCTGTAGAGTTGTAACAAAAACAAGTTTAATAACCTCATGGTCGTTGCCGCTTTTGGGGGCCAGGTATCAAATCATAAACATCTTTCGAGCAGCTACTACAAATCATCGCACCTCTAAGAATTACCTGGCCTGAAAAGAGAACCTTGAATACTAAACATCTATTCAACAACCCTTAACCTTATAAAGGTCATTTGATTTGATATACGACGTAACTACCAGGGAAAAATCTGCGCCAAATTGGCTCGCCATAACACAAAAATATTGCAAAGAAGACCGATGCATTCCGGGAACTGCATTGAAGCGCAGTGTATAGGTATGGGCGACCCAACTATCTGGCGTTATGCCACGCGGTATTGTGACTTACGTCGCTTTGTGCTGAGCCGATAGTCCGCTGCCACCAACGAGACGCACGGTGGGGCGTTGGCCTGTTGAGAATGTTTGCCGCTGACCTAAGTGGTCAATAATGATCTGTTATACAGTTTATACTACGTATTTTCTTTACTGTTTCTCGATAACGCGAGAAGTATTATTTTTAAGAGATCGCGATACTTTGATGTCGGCGATAACAGCGTATTTTTGTTATTTTTTGTTAAACGATGCCATTGCTGTTCTTACCGTTCGGTGTAATTAAAACGGCATCGCAAGCGAACTGCATTATGAGACTTAATCAGTGCACAGCAAGACAGTTACTTACTACCTTTGGTACTGAAAAGCGAATACGTAAAATAATAGTTTCGCTTTTATGAGCTTATTTTAAATTCAATGCGCGAACATTGTTTTAATTTTAACGTGGTCATAATTAACAAAGAAATTAACTACACTAATAGCGGCAATTAACAAAAAAGTTAAAACAAACATCTAGGTTAAGGTTTCAACTAACTTTTATTAGCAGAATGTCTTCACATAATTAGTGTTTACCGTATAATTAAATATGGTGGCGATTCGATAGCCGTTCTGTCATGATACTCATGATTCGTAATTCTGTACACACAACACAGAACAGCGCGTCCTAGATTGTCCGTGCTGGGTGGTCGGCCGGTTCAAGTAGGATTGTTCTCGATTCGCCACTTTTTACCTGTTCGTCGTCGATGAAATCGCCCAGTGCAGTCAGCCGAGATTGCTTTTAAACTTTAAAACTTGGAATATTTTTACTTCTTTCCTGAACCGATTAGCTCCGCCAGCCAGTCGGTATAGAGCAAATTAAAATAGATCAATGAATCATTTCATTCGATTTAGTAGCTTCCTGCTTGCGTGTGACTTTCTATTTTCTAATATAGTGCAGGGTTAGAATGTTGTACGAAGAAAGTAAAGAGGTCGAGATATGATTAAACCGTTGGCGTTAAGAGTATGACCTCCATCGACGTCTTCTAGGGTGGTCTATAAATTAGCGGTTAGTTTTTCTAAAGCTTGTTTTTTGCCCTTTTCAACGTCCGAACAACCGCCCACCCTTAACTTTTCAAGGACACCTTTTACGATGGAAATAGATATCAGATCAGAGTTAAAAATACTTTACCTTGTCTATACCTAGCAGAATTGAGACACGCGATCCACGAGATGCGTAGGCATTGCCATGGGTTACTGTTCTAGGGTAATAGCTATTTATAGATGATAAATTAAAGTCAACAAAATAACTTGATTGATTAGGCGAGTGCTGACGTAATATGGGGTATTTTGGGTTAAGGGACGAGTCGTTGTTTCATTGATCGCCATCTAAGCCTGTTTCTCGTTTCACGTGTCGGTGGCAGCGCGTGGGAGGCAAATGTAGGCTTAGCTTCCGATTCCGTGAATTTGCGTCATGCACTCGAAGTTGGTGACGTTGGCAATGCCTCATTATTTCTGCACACTTTAGTCACAGCCACAACACTAGCTGATTGTTATTACCGGCAAGCTTATGGCTTATTACATATGTTTATATATGAAAATATTCAACTATTACAACTTAAATTGCCAATGATAAAAATAATTTTAAAAAAACGCCCTCTCTAGGAATATTTGATACCCTGCCTTCAATTTCCCTGCTTTCAATTCGCTTTGCCCAGCCAGCACAGATACTATCTATGGACCCTATATATTTTCTGTACCGTGTAGAAATCCATACTGAATACGTATAATTCACATAGACCGTAAAATACGTGACTTAAAAAATACAAATGGGTCTAGAGCACACTTAAATTTATCCGTCATATCATAGCTGTTGCGACCCAACTATTATTATGTGCATTTGTAAGATGTGTTTATACGCTAATACATTTTGATCGATTCAAATAAATATGACGCTTTAGAATGCCAGAATTTGAATTATTAATGATATGGGAATATGTTGAATATTGTTCCCTTGACTATGTTCCGTACGAGAAGTGTTTCCGAACGGGACCAAATCGTATAATATTGTGAGTATATTACTATCGAACATTAAAACTTATGTAAATTTATTATTAATCAATGATTATTATAATCATATTCATAGCGGATTTAAGCGTAATCCTATCTAATATTATAAATGCGAATGTGAGTTTGTATCTTTGTTTGTTAGGCCACGCCTTCATTACTCGACTGATCATCAAGAAATTTCGCTTACACGTTGTAAGGGGAACAAAACAGGACATAGGGTACCTTTCATGTAGAAAAAAATCCTTTTTCTAACCTAACCTACATTTACGCGAGCGAAGCTGCGGTAAAAATCTAGAAAGAAATGAAGAAAAATTAATAATAAAAAATAACCCCATTTGAGCCTCTATCTCAAATTGGATTATTTTTCTCTTCTATCTTCTTCTGTCAGTTTTCAATAGAAATAAAATAAATAGCTACATATATTCTTTTACATACATATATCGCCGACGTTTGATGAATATTAATATCTTAGTTGCTATAGTACACAAACTAACGAACGATTAACTTGGCGGTGAATACAATAGTTTTAAATAGAATACTATTCATTCACATAGGATACTTGTAATTTCTAGTTTAGTTTGCTTTAACATTGTACTTATGATCGCGCCGACGATGTTCAAGTTCCTAGTACTTTATAGAAAATGACTATACATCAAGAAAATGAATAACATTAATTAAAATACCACCATCGGCAGTATTGTAATGATTGGGTTCATTGCGTCCCTTCCATTTTTAGCTTCATAATCATTATAAAGCTATATTAAGCTTATTTATAATTAAAAGTAGTTTGTTTGTTTGTTTTGCCGTACAATATTTACAGAGAACCTGAACACGCGTTCCTATTTTCCTTCTCTATGAGATGTTAATTGTTTGTAATCCTAACTATTCTAACTAATATTATAAATATGGATGTGAGTTTGTTTGTTACGCTTGCCCGACTTAAATACTCAAACGATTATCATGATATTTTGCATACACGTTCTCAGGGAAGTTAGTTTTTGTGGGTACCTTTCATCCACAAAAAGTACTGTTACTAACCTTTTTTTTTTAACGTGGGGAAATGTGCAAATCACATTCCCCATTGCCGGTTTTGGGGCGGGCGATGGGGATATGTCGGGATCCAGCCCATATGTTTGGGCTGAACCGAATAAAACCACCGCGGTGTTCCTCACACCTTTATGGCGGGGTCGCGCGGATCGCTTTCGCATTCAAATCGCGACCCCGCCAAAGGTTTGACCCGCCGATGGACGTGGCGGGTCCCACAACACATTAAAAGTTTCCGTAGTTGGGGGACCTGGTCCCCGACAACAAAGCGGGGGGACCTAGTCCCCTTTCCGACATCGAGAGGCGTGCGTGGAACACGAACGCCGCCTACTCGGACCTGCGCTGATCGGGCGGTGGACGGCCCCAATGGGTCCACCGCCCGCAGGCTTCTACTCAGGGTGGACTGTTACTAATCTAATCTAACCTACATTTACACGAGCGAAGCCGCGGGCAAAAACTAGTCTATGATAAAAATACCGTTCGACATACTATTTATTTATTGAGTGATTGTATTCAACGATCGGAATAACCAGATGCATATACAAGCTCAGTTCATTATGATTTCTTTTACGTAATGTATTAATTCAGACTTTTATTATAACTTATTCACATAATACCACGGTCGCCGTCTATAATTATACTGCTGAAGTGTTTATTGATGTTTTACACGTGACACTATAAAGTTTTAATAATTATTGTTCTGTGTAGAACATTAGTAGAATAGCTATTGTTGAGACTATGTTTAAAGGAAACACATAATATAGTGAGGATTTTTAAAGGTCTATGAGTTGACGAGGATAATATGCAGACACACTTTGGGACTGATCATCCAAACAAGAAGAAATATCCCTTTACCGAAGTTAAAGATTTGTTTTGTTTTTTTTTTAAATTTTGAAACCTTGTATACATGTAGATATAAATTTTTATCTATATCTCATTGATAAATTTCACGTTTTGTAAAACCGTAACATGTCATATCATAGTGCTACTGTGCTACTACAAATATTTAAGCTCAAAGCGAACACATATTTAAACACAAACTATGACCTTTGTACAGCCTATCGATAATATTATTTCCGTTCACAATTACACCTATGCGGAAAACTAAACTGACCTATGGTTTGCTGCCGATAATGGTTTCTGAGAATAAAAAAAAACCACAGGGTCTGATAATAATGCGATTTTATTACCGAGAACTGTGTGGGGTGTTTATTTATGAACTGCAGTCGTGAACGCGGACAACGACTTATCAGTTCCGATTATTGTTGACATTACTTACGACGTGATTCACTATAAAAACGTTTATTACCCACTTCTGACTCTTTGAAGCGAGCGTGCCGCGGCAGCGGCCGGCGAGTGCTAGAAACAAATTTATTTACACAAACAAACAAACAAAATTATCTCATCCTTCCTCCTGATATTTCCCTGTCATTACAACAATTGAGTTGATCTTTTTGCACTCGCTAATTTCTGACATAAACAAATCGCACGTGTTATGCATGCAGTGACGATTGGCGCTCGCAGAGCGAGATAGAAAATACGCAATAACATACTGTGTGCGTGTGATAGCAATATCTACATAGAGAAACGTATCGCGTTAGCTTTTCTAAGACTTTTGTGATTTAAGTACTAGAAATCCTACGCCAATACGTCACGCGAGCTTGACGAACACGATGAGGGTTTCTAGTACATCTAAATGCGTATATACTTAGAAATCGTACTGCAGTACATCACCTTCTGAGTCGTATTGGAGCAGCATTAACGTGTGTTTATCGTTAGAAAATGCTAATTTAGTTCAGCGGAGACGTACTGAAGTAGCTTTTCAGAATACGCGTCCCGGCCGCCCGTAATCAAACAAACCTTATGAGATATTGGCCGTCTAATAAATTGTATTTCACAGCTATATCTGTCGACATGGATTTTATTATAAGCTTCCGCTAAAACCTTTGTTTATTCGACTTTTATATAAAATACGGGCATCTCGTTTTGCTGGAGAAAACAAAATGAGCTTTGTAGGTACACACACATTAATGTGATTGGCACATACAATGGTACACATAGAAACGCACTTAGCAGTTATTGTATTAAGAATATTGTGTTCTTCTGGGTTTTTTACATTTATCTAAACATATTTTCTACATACGCACATTTACGCATACGCTGTTGTGTGCATAATATACCAACATATTATAATTGCCCTCCTAAAATTCTCAATAACGCTTGTTTGGCTTAATTAAATTACTTAAATTGATTACACTAATTGCTTTGATGTATTATTTATAATTTTACGTAGTGGGAAAACCCATCTTTTGTTTTAAGATCAAAACATTACTGGTGTTATCACTATACGTTGTGTTTAAAAATATTTTTTGTAAAAAGACGCGGTAGTGATAGGTAAACTAGCTCGCAATGGAGTCGTGTTTTCGATACTCACGCATTGAATGATCGACGTAAGTCCACTTCTAACACAAAGGCGCATACCAGTATTAGGCCCAGTGGTGCACAAGATATTGGCTATACTAAAAAAATATCAATATTTATGCTAGTTTTTCTTGTATTTATTAATCAGTACAAGTCGGTAATATTTTCTAAAATATTAAACACGTCTAACTACGTAATGGAACTTGCAAGCAAGTACATTAACGTGAAAATGTTGCATTTACACAAAATATGTTGACAGGTAATTAATCGGAATAGTAATTTACCATTGCTATATTATATAATTATTATTTTAATCGTTCATTTCATTTCTTATACAAAAGTAATACATAAACTAATAATTATTATTATTTTTATCTTTGCAAGATTGCTTTGATTAACATAAGGTAATGTCTATTATCGATGTATCGAGTTTTTGTGTTTATTATGGCTTGTGTGATGCCGGAAAATGTAAATGTCAATATCATTGCTTGTTTTGCAACTCCATTGTGACGGCTAGTGTTTATTTATTGCGGTTAATATCAACGACTTTTACCTATAAGCTATAAAACTGCAATGTATTATGTTTTATTTCATTCCTAATAGATTGTACTCATAAATAAATTAAAATAATGTATAAAATGATAAAGCACTTATTTGATATAAATTATTTATGAGATACGAAGATTTGATAACTTTAAAATGCCAAGATTTTTGTAAATCACTTTCATGCTAATTAATTATTGGCATTGTTTACTATTATTATCATTAGCTTTTATAGGTGTGCACTGTGGGCCCACATTACTATGGCGTCTTGGCATGCCCCTTTAGTTGCAGGGTTTAATGCAGATCTTAAACAAAAATAAAAACACATTTAGCTTATTTTTACGAAAGATTATCTGTATTTCAAATCATTAATAATTTTACCTCTGTATCGTGAAGTGACTTTTATCCCGTACTACTCCCTTGCCGTACGTATGTGGTCAAAAGTAGAAATAAATTTAAAATTTGTGGCGCCCGTGATACAATGACGATATACTTATTGATCAGTTTCAGTAATAATAGAAAATATGCCAAGAAATTTCACGTTAGTTACGTTCCTAACAGCTTTACAAAAATTTATTAAAATATGTATATTATATTATATATATATATATATATATATATCTTATTATATATATATATATATATATATATATATATATATATATATATTTAATTAATAATATGAAGCAAAAACCAAGTAAGAACTTTTCAATTTCTTAGCGTATGCTAAGCAATTGGAAAGTGGTAAATGCTTTTCAATTGCTTAAATCTTTAAACTTGTATTTCACCATATCAAGTTAACTATAAAATTTAATTAATGTATTGATCTCCCGATCACGACGAACATATTATATTATATATTAAAGGTAAAAATCAGAGTGAATAAAGCCCGAAAGTTCAGGATATTAACCTGACTTTTGTCCACATACTCTTTAATGTGATCAGAAACTTAAAATCTGTTGAGACCATTATTACTATCAATTATGTGGTATATCTTGTTTCTTAGTTTGCTATCCGTTTTATTATTATGTGGCCAACCTGCCTAACCTACTTATTTACCTTGCATCGTTAGGTGGTAGGTATGTAGGTTACCAATATACCAAACAACGCTGAAATTTGAGATAAAATTGTTTGTACTCTCGTAAATATAAATAGAGTAAATATTGCTAACTTTTTGCACGTAGAGTGTTTAACCTGTCAAGTCGTGGAATGTCAGGCATAATTAAATAACAAATAGTGCCGGTGTACCACTGCGACTCAATAGGTTAATGTCAAGTTTCAAGCCAGTTACTCTTTTTGACTTCTTTCATAACGTAGTACAACATTGTCTCCACAGAGAAACATCAAATTTATTAATGTAATGATAAAGTTTAAAGTAGCGATAGCTATGATATGATGATAATCATCTCAGCCGAAAGACGTCCACTGCTGGACATATGCCTCCCCCAAAAGTAAAGTAAGTTTAAAGTAGTTATAGATAAAAGTATATTTTCTGTTGTAGTTCAGCCGTGGTTATCACGTCAGTCGATGATGCAGAACTCGTGATGTTTTTACCTTTATGAAATATTCTAGATAGCTGTAAACTGTATTGCTCGACGATGCCTCATCTCACCAGTAACTAATTTTTTGTCATAAAGAATCTTGTTTTATTCGTGACGTAGTTAATTTATATATTCAAAACAAATTCCCTCTGACCTGCAGTTCTCATCACTTGCGGTATATCAAACATTGGCCGTTTACTCTTTTCCACCAATTCGCTATGCATCTTGGCAGCAATTTAACCGTCTCGTAAATCAGACTCGTCTCAGTTCGTTGAACACTAATTCCAACAAAGTCTAGACTAGTCAATAGCTAAGATATGCAAATTATCTATGTAAGTGCACTGTTGTAACTGTTTTACCTACACCGTCGTCTGCTTCAATGAAGGCTGGTTAGGTCAAGATAACAGGTGCAAACCACACCAGTCACACGCTTTCCGACGAGAATAAATTATCTACTCTATAATGTATTACTGTAACGTGTGTTGTTTAAGAATCTTTTGTAACACGGATAAAATTTATGCTAAAAATGAAATTAGAATAAATAAGGTACTTAGTAAAAGCAGTAAACCACCATATTGATATTCATCCTTTTCCTTACTAATATTATAAATGCAAATGTGGGTTTGTTTGTTTGTTTGTAACGCTTTCACGCCTAAACTACTCGACTGATCATCAAGAAATTTTGCATATAAGTCGGAGGAACAGAAAAGGACATAGGGTACCTTTCATCCAAAAAAAAGTACTGTTACTAACCTAACCTAACATACATTTACGCGAGCGAAGCCGTGGAAGGTATAACGAGATGGGTGTAAAAACTCAGGATTCAACCTCTTCGTCTTAAATGTAAAAGTATTTAAAGTACATATGACTTTATGACCCCTATATCTCGGGAGTCTTTTGACCCACAGGGCCCATATTATAAACTTGGTATGACCTCAAGTGTCTGCACACCAAGTTACAAATCAGTCGGTCCAGTGATTCCGGAGTTATGCCTGTCACTAACACCAATCTGTCACTAACACACAGACCCACATACCGTTTTCATTAACCTCTGAAGAAGACTCAGAAGTTAATAAGTAATAATATTACCATGAAGTATGTAATACATATGTGTATACAATACAAAGCATGGGTCAGTTAAAACGTAATCAGCTTAGTGGACATTCATTCATTCAGTAATTAAGATTTAGACATAAGGTTTTATCTCATAGCCCATATGACCAAGAGCGTTATAGGAAAGAGCCGATATTCTATTTATGTAAAACAGGTGTTACTACCAAGTGCTTACTTTCTTAGTCTATAAATAGTTTATTTGCAATGTAATAAATTAGCGAGGCTATGAATAGATCACCTCTAGGATAACTAGCCACTCGATACAGGGTGCAATACCTATTTTTAATAGCGCTTTTTTATTCATTCGGTAACCAGGTGTATCCACCAGCTTTCTCAAATCATTAACATGTTGTTATGCTTACAAGTTTTCAAAATGCACTTTCTGTTGTTGGACGAGCACTTATTGAAAAGTATACGACGAAATGTTTTGTTTAGCAATTTGTTGGGCGCTTACTGATATTTGTTGCGAAATCCCTCTCTTCCAAAGGGATATGCAGTTCTAGCTATTTTTATTAAACGTCGATTATTATCTCAACCCTTTAGGCAGATTAAACAAAGTCTGTATAAGGTCATTTAACGACAGGAAAGAAAAAACTGTCTTTGTTTCCAGATACACGCACAGAATTATGTTCTATGAAGTACTATTATTTGAACAATGTTCACGTTTCAGATGTATTTCGCAACGCTCGAGGACATAGAACCAAGTCATGATTACGATGCCTTTAGCTGGGTCGCTTTTAATGGAGATTTGTCTGGTCCAAACATGACCTTTGGATGGTTAACCTCAAACGTTACATTATGGCTTTGTCTAATAGCAAAGTATGCTACACTGTGCACCGAATGAACAATATGCTTAATTTTTTATAACAAATATATCTAGTCTCAGAAGTGAATGAAATATGTTTTTACTGCTGAATTTCAGGACTGTAATAAACGTAAAATAAAGTCTTTGTCTATTGGCACTGCTTGCTCTGTGTCTTGTGTACTTGAGCCTAATCATTGCAACTAGATTTCCCTCTGCATCTCTTGGCTTCTATTTTCATTGTTATATATTCAAAACGTTGAGTCAAATTAAATTTTATGGCAGCAACAATCCAATTAGCAGCTTGCTAATAAAACATTTGAAACCAGTTCTATTCAAGCATAATTTCTAATTCACTGATCTTAAACTGGGATCTTAGTTCTAAAACGATCCCGTCCAAGTTCTTTATTTCATCTATTTCACAACCGATCATTTCGCAGAATTCTAAACGGAACAATCGCTGACCTTTTCGCTTGCGTTTTGCATTACAGATGAATGACAAAGACGGAAGTCTGAGTTAAGATCTCAAGCTTAAGCATAGGCGCCACAAGGATACAGATATATGATGCATAACTTTTTGAGACTAGACAATAAGTCTTTTGCATTGATACATTCAAATTTAGAATACATTTGTATAGCTCACTTTAAATAAACCTAGCCTCATCTTAGAATAAAATCATAGTAGTTTTAGCTTTCCTTATTTGCAGAGCTATCAGTATATCTTACTGTATTTAAGAAAAATTCAATAACGCGAAGTACAGATCCGTCAAAACTACAATCATATTAGGGGTTAAAGTATGAAATTGCCGAATTGTACAGAAAAATTGAATCTCGTTTTTTTCTAAGATATTTATTTAATCAAAATATTTACGCTGCCATCTACACGGAAGTTCATTTATGCCTTTACGATAGAACTCCGGGGATCTAGATTTGAGAAACTGTGTGAAAGCATTTTGTACTGTCTTCTCGGAAGAATTGTTCAAATCACGAAAAAAATTGTAGTCCGTTGGAGCAAGGTCTGGCGAGTACGGAGGATGACGTAAGGCTTCTAACTGCAGCTCTTGTAGAGTTACAGCGGTTTCTCGTGCACTGTGAGGTTTTGCGTTATCATGGAGCAATAATGGTGAAGATCAATTCACGAGTCGGGGCTGTTTCACTGCCAGTATCGCCATCATTGTTCAAAGTTCGGCACAGTAAACATCTACTGTTATTGCTTGACCAGATCTGAGAAAGCTATAGTGAATAACACCATGAAAAGACCACCAAACAGTTACCATTACCTTTTTATTGGTAAGCTTTGCTTTAGGGCACTGTTGCGGCGTTTGACCTGGGGTCAGCCATTGCATTTTTCGCTTACGGTTATCGTAAAGAATCCACTTATCGTCACATGTCTTAATTCGATCCTATATTCGTTCATTTCTGTACCGATTCAACAAGGCAACACAAGTTTCAACACGCATTTCTTTCTGTAGAGCAGTCAAATCATGAGTCATCCATTTTTCATATTTTTATCTTATTGATTTTTGATGCAAATGAGCCAATATTGTAGATAGGGTACTGTTAAACCATGCCGTTAATTTCTGGGTAGTTTGACTCGGATCGGCTGCCAACATCTCCTTCAATTCAGCGTTTTTCACCTGTGTGAGTGGTCTTCCACGTGGTTGATTCTTCAAGTCGAAATTTCCATTACAAAAGCGTTTAAACCAAAAACGCACGGTGCGTTCATTAGCAGTCTCCTGTCCAAACGCAGCGTTGATATTGTGAGTCGTTATTTCCGCGTCGGAACTCGTATTAAAAATTGACTCTGATTTTCGAAGCATCAATCTTTCACGTCTAAGCTAAATAAAAAAAACAATTAAAGTAGAAAATCGAATGTTGCATATTTTTTAAAAGAAGAATCATGTGAAAAAGTTTCACTCGAAAATCTCACACCATGAAGGTTTTATGTCAATTCAAAGTATCTATTACTATACAACGGCAACTTCATACTTTAACCCGTATTATTATTTACTACTTGCAGACCTTCGTCCTGATCACCTGGCCGACTAAGCGACATTTACGCGTTTTTTTCCTCGGGAGTCTATCGGAACTAATAATTTTTATGATCATTAAATATGTGTGTAAACATGTGCAACAGGGGACCAACCACTACCTGAGATTTGACAAACCACAGATTCTCGCTAAAGAACACCGATTCCTACCAAAGATGCTTCGCGAGGCTATTGAAATCAAAAAACATCCTAATTTTAATAGAGAAGATGGTTGGAATGTACCACCAGCTTGGGATCCAGTAATTCTAATAGACAAACCCAAAAGAAGCAAACCACAGCTAGACTTAATGATACTCTGAGCTCATTCTGCGTAAATAGAAACACCAATGATTAAAGTATGTTCGTACTTTAAAATAACTATACTGGAACATTGAGACAACTACCATCTTAGTCTCCCCGTGACCATGGCTGCTGAAAAGCAACCGACACGTCGGGAAAAGTGTAAAAATAAATTAAATCTAAATAGTTTAATAATAATTTAATTAGCTTAAAAATTAGTAAAGTTTAATAGTAGTAGTAGGGTAACAATTTTCAAAATTTTGTAATACAGTGTCAAATAAACAACGCGATAAAATCCGTATATAGCAGTTTAATTTCAATGAATAATATTCGCGTAAATAGAAGACAATATTATCATTAAATAAACCTAAATATTTCTTAAATCGGATGTATGATCTTAATCTCAACGCTTTCATGTTAATTATCTCTAATAATTCTAAATAATTATTAAATCTTTCTTGAAGCGGTTATTAGGTATTTTAAAATAGTTCCGTTATGGCGGCTTGTAAATTCAACATGAGACCGCTGAGAGCAGGGCAGCCCGTTAATATTTCACAAACCTCTCTATTGCTTCGGAACTATGAAAGGAAAAATGAAACCCACGCAAAATTTACTCTATGTGGTAGTATGTACATAGGTCTCTTACTTATTTAATATTCAACGCAATAACAAAGGGTGTAGTGTATTATTTCCTAACACAATATACATTTCTTTTTAAATTATATTAAGGGGAAAATTACAGCCATAAGTTGGAATTTGAACTTGTATTCGTTGATCTGTCAACATAATTTGTTTTTCTGCAAGGATATATTATGTATTTGGCCCTATTAATATGCTTCGTCGTCATTTTGCAAACATCGACCTCCACAAAACTAAGACTCGGCATATCTTACATTACAGTGAATCACAATTGTTTGTACAATGCGGAGTTCGAACCTCCGACACTCGTCGTATATTGATTGTAACTTGCCTACTGTGTGTATTACCTTTCGTCTCTATATCTTTTATACTAGGTCTATTTAGTCTAGCGTTATGGCTGGTTTTCGCATTATATTTATTCTAGCGTTATGGCTTAACATGAAATATATTGCAATAAAAATTAGTAGGTATGTATGAAAAACCTAGAAATATTATAAAATTAAATATTTTGCCACAATTCGCATCAAGCTAATCATAGTTATTTTTCTTTTAGGTATGTACTCAGTTCGATGTCATCGATGTCTTTCATTGAGTTGACGTAAGTGTAAATATATTATGTAGATTATTTTAACCTTGATAGGGTGCCTTTCATAGACATAGACGCCGATTAATTAAAATTAAAGGTCTCAGTCATAACTCAAAAGACGTCATAAATGAATAATTTTACAAGGAAAATCTAACATTCTTCCGCATCGGATTGTATTATTAGCTTTACTTACTATGAAAGTTGTGCTTTTCAACAAGTGGAAAAATTGTATAAAGGAAGTATGACGCGTGTGGCCGTCAATATTATGGTTTGGAGAACATGTCTTACACAAATGCTCTAAAATCCAACCAGAGATATTCTAAAAAAAGCAATGCGGTTTACAAATCTGTAAGTGCGCAAAAAGAGTGTGATGAAAACGAATGCATAAAAAAGTGAATAAGGATCGTGGCAGGCGAAAATATGTTTGCCCTCCATACGTGAATAGGCCACTGTTTGCCGTTTCAGAAACATGCATATCTTTATATGAAGGGGTTTCTGACTATTTAGAATTAAAAAGCCTATAGTAAAGTACAAATAGGGAAAGTCACCGTGCACATTTACGGTAGAAAACTGAACTTAAAATATCCTAAGCGTGGAGCCTTCCTTACATCGTAAAACCCAACCAGAAATCTGATGAGCTCGGCAGACTAAAAGTAGCATATTAGGATAGTGTGGCAAGTAGAAATACATAACTACCTACTGTCGAAGCTTGTAATAAAAAGTGACTCTGTAAGTAAGAAATGCTGTATGACAATTGAAACGCTTAAAATACACGTACGAACGATGTTTACAAAGAGAACCGTTTCTTCAGCAGTAGGTACGCATACATATCTTATGTTGATAAAATTTATCACCAAACAAAATAGCAGTTGACGACAACCTGTTGCCATAACGCTTTATCACAGCGACGCGTTGATATCGAAATTCCTTTAAGGATAATTCCAGTCGTTTTATCTCGATGCCAGCTTGATACAATAATACATACATCAACGTGAGTCACCGATTTTTATCGACTATCGGCTGCTGCCACTCCTTGTTTCATCGTCACTTCGTGGCGGACCCCGGCGGACATTGAAGTTTAATCTTGTTGATTACAGAAGTAGACATTATAAAATAATCACTAAGTGGATTACGGGCGCCCGTCTGTGTTTCTAACACTGCCACACAGCTACTTTTGTTTTACTTACTTTTTACTTTCAAAGGAATGTATTTCATGTTGTTAATATTATACTAGTCTAACATAAGTTCACGCTTGTATATCCTGAAACGGTTAGATAGAGTTTAGTCCCTATGTATTAGCATACTTTATCCATACAATCAGCGGCTATCCTGCTGAAGTATACTGAGCACAATCCAGCCCGAATTGCTGCTAAGACTTTCTTGAATAAACTAACCATATTTAATCTAATTCGAGAATTGAACTTTGGACGATAAGAAGACGATAAGACAATAAATAGCTGCTTTAACAAGTGCGCTCATGTTTAAAGCACTCAACTAACAGTATATTATGCTATGACAATAATGTAATATTTTAAACTTATATTGTTACTATCACTGTTAGATGTGAAATGTGTTTGGTCTCATTACGAGATATACAGAAATGAGTGGAAGGAAATCATTGAAACTTTTGCCTTATAATGGGCTACTGCAGATGATGCATTGCATGATAGTAGAATATATGAAACGAAAGTCAATACACCATAATTATGAAGCTATTATTTATCTTCTACTTACTTTTCGATGACACACATACGCCATTTACTATTGTAAGCTTCTTGTTTGTGATCAGGTCATGGCCCAAACGTCAAGCGACTTTTTGCATTGCATCATTAATAACACATCAAATCTATAGCACAGAATCGCTCCATCTCTTCTTAGAATAAAACAAAAACGAAAGTTGTTACTGCATTCTATTATTAGGATATCTTGTTATTTATGACACCACGTAAATATTGACTCTAAATGAAACGAATAAAGTTCAATAAAAATAATACACCGAGTAACCTTTCTTTACAAGCTATAAAATACCAATTAAAGTATTTAGGTCAATGTGGTGCTTAGCCGATAAGTCTTGTAGCTTATTCTTACAGATTAAAACGAATACGTTGTAGTTTTGAACGAGTATAGTACATTTTAATATTTTATAGGTTTTGTATGCCATATATTGTTTACTACCATAATCGATTCGTTATCCAGGGATTTCAATTTAAATGCAAGCGCGACTGTCGGCCTTGAAGAACCGGGTTAGGCTTGCGGTTCGCAAGTGGTGTTCGATTTTGAACCGACGAAAAGTAGTAGTTTCTTAAACCAACGCGTTTCTTTGTATGTATATATGACCATTTAATGTTGATTATTAAGAATAAGAACCCTTAAACATAATATTTAATCCGGTTAAAGCTGTTTAGTATATGTTTTAAAGCTAAGCGAGGGACTTAGAAGTATTCAAACAACGAACACAGACACCCAGTATCGGAACAACCATAACCCTGTTCAATTCATCGAGATGATATATTTTTTTTAATTAGTACCAAAGTATGTCGCCTTCCAACTTATGGATGGTGATAACCATCTAAAAGTAATTTTGTATGGAGACGAACATACCCCTGTCGCATGTCGTCACTGATTTAAGAACAATCTATCACATTCTCAACATGTGTGTGTGTGTGTGTATTTCAAGTTCGTGTTTGAGTATATGTGTGTGAGCGTATTGACAGTGGTAAATTTGAAATAGTTATATTTTACATTCTCGCATATTTATAAGACCAATACATTTACCAGAATCCTCTAACCTACTAGCACATAAAATTCAAGTCCAATATTTCGCAAAGTAAAAAGCATGACTTATTTCTAATTGTAATGAAATAATTGTTGTAAGTAGTTAGGTTAGATATATGTTCATGATATATCAACAGGGAAAATGAACTGATTCACCACTTTACCTCTTCTTTTGTTCTGTATTCATATCACTCATAACGTCATCGTGCGGATTTAGCAAACGGGATAATTGGTTGTTGTTAGGCAAAATGTGTAGGTACATTATTGGATAAAATTGGGTCATACTCATAATTTATCCTTTAGGTTTATCAGCAGACAACCCTAATATGCTGTCGAAATGAAAGTTTGATAACTTTTTTGTCAAATAAGAATGGTGTTGAGGGTGTGTATATCATCATCATCATAATCATCTCAGCCGAAAGACGTCCACTGCTGGACATAGGCTTCCCGCAAGGTTTTCCACCCAGACCGGTCTTCTATACAGTGTGACTGGTTAAACATTGTACAGATTTAAGGACATGATAATTGAAGGTCAAACTACACATATAAAAAAATTAAATCTGTGTTACCTGCAAAGAAAACCTTTATGAAAATTTGTATGAAATATCCATAAAATGTGGATACTACGCGCGTCGCACACAGCTGCTACGGAGGCTAATGACCTTTGATAACAAAAGGACGAGCGGGGGTGCAAATTCGAGAGTGCGGGGTGCGGTAGCAGGAGGCGGGGGCGGAGGTTTGGTTTAGCTTTGGTATATGCGCAAGAGTGGACACTCTTGCGCATATACATATTAAGTTTTTATTGTATAACTAGGTCAAATTTTAAGTACTTATTTTTTTTTAGATATTCGGTTCCAAAATCCAATACTGAATAACCTCTTTCAATATGTCCAGTCTTTAACCAATCAGCCTGTATAATTATAGTTCGCATTTTGAGTAGTGTTGTATATGTTAAAATATCAATCTTACAGTATTATGTCGTTGAATAAATGCAGTGATAATCTCGTTTAATTTGTCCTTTATTGGTTTACATGAACTGAAAACCGCCGTTTAACTAAAAAAACGGTGACCTAAGCAATGGCTTTGAACTTTAGAAAAAGATCGCACTAATATACGCGCATATTATTTATATTTGTATAGATTTGTTTTTTTTTTTTTACTAAAACTAATAATTGCATGAAATCCTAAAAATGAGGTTATATAGAAGAGAACATTATCTACAATAAAAGGCATTCTAAGTTAACTTATACAAAAACCTTCGAACAAAAACGGCTCGCAACACCTGAGTGGTTACTAGACGCAAGAACAAAGAAAACCCATTAATTTCCCAAATTATCTACTACATAACTCAGTCAATTTTGACAGTTTTCCCTGCGCGCTGATGAATTATTGAGGGATAATACTATCTACTTGATTATATAACATGGCATAGCATGTATTTCGTTATAATATAACGAAATGATCATATTATGATCATGAATGTGAAAGAAATGTGCCTATTGCGTATGTTCACGGACAAACTATACTATTATTTTTCTGACTCCGAGAATCAAACAAGCCTGTTGTCTATCTGGCAATCCTTACATCACTGTAGTAATGAGCTGATGTCAAATTCTGCTCCAATTCTTGTAGTTTAAAAGATTCAAAATAGTGATCTGATTTAGACCCAGTGTCATAAATACAACAAATAGTAGTCTCCTAAATTAAATTTACGTCAAATATGAACTTTAATTGCATTTTAGGTAACATTTGACGTTTATTAGACTAGATCGGAACCATATCTTGCACATATTCTATTATTAAAAATTGGCCTTCTGCAATCTAAATACTTTTACAACGTGACGCGCACCAATTTCTAACTATACTTACTTCATCATATGTACAAATAATGAAAATAAGAAAACTTGAATGTTTTCAGGATTACTCACCGTATCTATTTGATAACAAATGAGTTTATTGCATCACGAGTTCACTTGGTGGTCAGTGCAGATGCACTCGTGGCAGCTATTTATAGACACGTTTACTGTACATAACATTATGACCTAGTAAGTTATACGAAAAAGTTTGTCAAAAAGTAAATAGATAATTTAAATTCTTGATATTTCAGTAATTGAGGACATGGTAATTGATATGCAAGATATCTAACGTACAAAAACATAGGCCGATGTTTGCGTATAATTTAACACCAAATTAAACGTATTAGATAAATTTTATATTCTAAAAATAGAACAAATTAACATAGTACAATTACTAATAAATAAAATAGGGGTTTGAAACTATTATCTATAGCTTTGCCGCTATACGGCTCTGTGCCGTCTGTGCGTATAAACTGTTGATTATTATGGCGACACGAGAGGATGTGACATCACTGTCTCATGGACTTCTCTGTATCCTATTAAACAAAAGACTCCCATTTGAAAATGTTCTAGCTTTCTTTCTATCTTTTCGTGAATCTTCTGATATTACAAAGGTACTATGAACAAGTATACTGAGTTCATTCAAGTTCGGTATGGACTTTATGTAAACAAACAGGCCATACATTTTAATGTTATCACTAAAGGCGAAAGTAGACTTTTGAACACTATTTGAATTTTGTATGAGTTTATCGCCACTTTCTTGTATTTAAATTGATATTTGATGTATTCAAAACTATACTATACAGGTTATGTCAATAACATTATAATGGGCTTCAACAAATTTATCGGTTTGTTTACAACCATCTACTTAACTACTTATCCTCCTCACATCTAAAAAATTCTCTGTCTGTCAGTCGGAGACTCTGACGAGTTTAATTTCATACATACATACATAGATTCACGCCTGTTTCCCAGAGGGGTAGGCAGAGACTACGGATTTCCATTTGCTACGATCCTGACACACTTCTCTGGCTACATTCACTTTCATCACATTCCTCATACACGCCCGTCGGTTCATGGTGCTCTTAACCTGGCCTTTGTCCAGAACGCCTCCGATCTGATCAAAAAACGTTCGCCTAGGTCTTCCTCTTGCGACTGTTCCATTCACACTAGCCTTATAAACTTTCTTAGTCAGTCTTTCCATGTCCATTCTTTCTACATGCCCAAACCAGCTTAACATACCCTTTTCTATTCTTGTCACTATATCCACTTTCATGCCGCATCTCTCTCTAATCACACTATTCCTTATTATATCTTTTAGAGTCACACCACATATATTTCTCAGCGCTCTCATTTCTACAGCATTTATTCTGCTCTCATGCTTCTTTTGCCATACCCAACTTTCACTTCCATACATAAGTGTGGGCGCTAATAGTCCTCTATGAACGGCCAAACGTACCTTTTCTGAAACATTTCGACTGTTCATAAAAGCGTGTAGAGCCCCATTCACTTTGTTTCCCGCAATCGTTCTCCTTTCAATATCTCCCTCGTGTTTACCTTCCCTTGTGTTTACATTACAAAGTACCCAAATATACAAACTCTTTCACTTACTCCACTTTTTCTCCATCTATCATAATATGACACATCGTCACGCACTCTTCCTTTTCAAATACCATTACTTTCGACTTGCTTACATTTATTTTCATTCCTTTACTCTCAAAAGCACCTTTAATTTCAATGTTTAATAAAATCTATTATATGAATGGTATGCTTTTTTATGTGTCAGATATGACGAATATGTAAGTTCTGAGTGAATGATGATATTTTCTGCTTACTAGCAAATGTTTGTTGACTAATTAATCTAATAATGAATGGCTTTTTAACTTTAACGAACATTGCGTGTAATGGTTACCGTGATTATGCGCGCTAAGTAACTTTGATTGAGGATGCTCAACACTCTGTTTACCTGTGCTGTTTATAGTCATGTATGTAACCGACGCGGCGACGGCTTACCGTCTACGGCATGCTGTAAAATATGGTTACCTGCTAACTTAATACGTTTCTTTGTGGCTAGTTTTTACCATATCACAGGCCTCCTAATTTATTTAATTATTGACAATGGTACGTAGTGTCTAGAGCTTTGACAGACAAATTTAGTTCTGCGAGACGCTCATGTGACCTCGACTTGGTTGTAGTAAATGTCTATTACACCGATATACCGGCTGTCAGTTAAATTCGCTGAAGAGCACTATATGGCATGTTAAGACTTGCAAACATATCAGAAAACATAAACATTTGCAAACATTGCATTAGCAATACTATGCGTTTTCTGGTATGTTATCAGGGATTGTTATAACCATAATTAGTAATTGATCATTTGTTCGTTTGTCGTTACTATAGGTACCATGTGTTGTTAATTGTAGGTAAGAACTCTCTGTATATACAAAATAAATTTTTATTCTTAACATACTTAATAGAAGCAAGGTAAAGAATTTAATTAAATTTTATTTTTCTTAAAAACAAATAATCTTATAATGATGTATAAGTATTGAATCACTTTAAATGATTCAGCTTACTTGCAGTTGACGCCAAAATTAATCTTATCATTCACGGAATTTAGTTCATTACTTATCTATCCGTAGACGTCAAGGCGAGACTTACCAGGTAACAGGTTGATGATAAGACATATTATTATTTACTCATTGATAAATAAATATATCGCTGCTTTACGATTGCGCAAACTTTGTTTACTTGATAAGCTAACAACAGAAATACTTTCACAAAATCGCATTCGATAACACCAGTCGACCTAGAGCTGCATATAATTTAATCATTATCTTCGAATTATAGAGGATGGACATTAAACAACCTTGTAAAAACTGGTATTCATTCATAGTTATACCGACGATGGGTGCATAAATGCCAGCGCCGGAAATAGTCATTGACATGTTAATACAAACTGTTTGAGTAAAATGGTGTTCGCTTTATTCACTCTGCATGAGAATCATACTCTGAAAGTACAAGATTAGTTTCACACGGCGGTCCCCAGATTCGATGTTCGCCACACAATACCAGTGCTCGCATTCCTCCGTGTCACGATAATATCGACGTTTCCGATCCCGTCTCTATCTGTCTTCATAACAATGTAAACACTTTGAATACGTCCCGACGTTACACATTGAGTTTCCCACATTGATGATGACGTTACCATATGTAACAAGTTGTATCGAAAACATTAACTTCTTAGAAACTGTGGGAATCTTGTCGATATACTATAAATTGTTATCTACAAGCTTGCGCTGTATTGAAATTTAGTGGTTGCTGCTTGTATGCAAAGTTATTCGCTACCCGCTTCTACCTTGTGTTGGTATCCGGCGTTCGTCAAACCGCCCCCGGGAAATTACGTGCCACGTAGCAATTCCTATGCGTAGTGCTACTAGAAAATGTAATTAATTTCATATATTATTATAAAACAATGAACGCTTTTAAACGCGCGTTTGTATACGATACGTGTACGTTCCTTTACATATACCTATAGATTTATAATCGTACGCTTATGTAGCCGTTTGTTACACGGCACGAATAATTAACTTAAAAAGTTCATTTTAGCCCGACTTGTTAGTCAGTTTATCATCTAAAATAGATGCTGACTACAAAAATCAATTTTTTCATTACGTGGTTAACGTCTATGCCATAAATAGTGTTGCTGTCAGTAAAATGAAATCGATAGCGTCTAATACGATTCTTTATAATTAGCGTTGTCACTGAGTGAAGAGTTGATGAGTTAAGATGCCGCGGACGGCACGCTTAAGGCCGCAATTATAAAGGAAAATAAACAAAAAATGTTGGTGCTATAGGCCTGGTGGCGGTGGGACACCTGTCTCTATGAAACAGGTTTGGTGCGCAGCTCGCGTCGCGACCGTGTGAATGGAAGTGATGAATCTTCTCATATGTACCAAAACTGGTTTTGGTGAGAATGTTTTAATCAGTACGTTTTAGGGTTAGAATGTAAAGAGATGTTTGCACATAAACCTATTCATCATTGTTAAAATGCACTAGTTATTGTGAATATATAATACACTTGACACTGTAAATAAATAACTCGGAAAGACTACTTTATAGAACATTCAGGTCGTTAATTGTAACAAAGCACTGTAAATATCATCGTGTCGCAATATTCTAGACTGGTGTAGACAGATATAAAGCTAGGTGTTATTTTACCCGTGCTCGATCATTATCAATCTACCCGGGACATACGCGGGAGCCTGACGAATTGGGCCGCATTCTACTAGTGCCGGGACTGACCGCGCTCGTCAACCGTATTAAATTCTATGTTGTTTTGTTTGATAGTTTTACAAGAATTGTGATGTTTTTAGGGCTGCGCTGTGCAGAGATAATAATGGGCATTTGTATTAGTATTTGTATATGTAAATGTATTGAAGTGTACTAAATTATTGACAAGAACAATTAAATTAAGCAATACTGTTGTGCTCATATCGATAAGGTCGTTTTCCTAAGTCACAATAGAATGTAAATCCTTTTAAGTTTTAGGAAAGCAGTAATAGCATAAGTCTCAGCCAGCCATCGTGACATTTGATACTAATAGTCAGCTTTCAACATTAATAAATATTGTCGCTTTTGAAAAAGTTTATCCTCAATAGATTGCAAAGATTAGATGACAGCCGCTCCGTTGAAAACTGATTTACCTGTCCATATGGTTTGTCTAGTAACCAACGAAATGCATTAAATGAAATAAGGAGCTTGGCATTAACGTTTTTCTCGTCATGATCTCGTCATGTTTTCTTAAAACACTAGCCACAAACATTGCATTGCAGTTAAGATATTTAACACGATGTTTTCCTGTTATCTTTCATTATGCTTATCGCACAACAACGTTTCTGCTTAAGCGAGCAGCAACTAAAGACAGGTTGCCTTAAAACTGGCCCTCGTACACAAAGACGAGATATAAATAATCAATATACTCGCATTTATATCCCATTGTGGAGTTAACAACCGTTGTAAATGTACCAAGTTGTAAATGTTTTTATAGAGTCACAGCGAATTGCACGTGCAGGTGAAATACAAATACCTATTGTCGGGAAACCCCCGTCGCGGCGCCGACGACGCAGCGCCATACAATTGCCGCTATTGCCTGCCATGGGTGGCGTGACCGCCGAATATTAAGTACTTTGTTCGATCGCGGCTAATTGCCATAGTTTACGAATTATTGGGGTGAACTCGGCTACAGTTATTGAATTAGTACGTTTTGTAAGCCGTAACTAGCTTTACAATCATAATGGAGGTAATGTTGTTTGTCCCGTGACGTCACGGCAAAAAAATCCGAAGGATTAGCCACAATTGAAATTATGTGTTGGTGGCGATTGTACCTGATCAGTGATCACGATTGCATCTCCCCATTACACTCGGACAAATGTGTTGCGTACCTACATTTTACATATGTTTAGGATACGTAATTTTTCTCTAATTTATTGTAGATACTATTGAATTTACAAACTAGAGTTTATGTGTCGCAGTAATCTATTAGTCATGTAGCCCTACCATGACAGAACAAGGCTATTAAGAAAAGTCTAAAGGTTTGAAATAACGCAAACAGTCTAAGTGCCAATTTAATTCATTATTACAAAGTACTTATTTCTGAACATAGTTTAAATAATAGTTTATATTCATATTTATATACATAGCTGACAGGATATATTAAGCTGAGGAATTCAAATAATAATATAAAAACCTCAACAATAACACACCGCGAAAACAATTTAAATTTAATTTAAGTAGTTTGATTCCAAAACTACAAATATTAAGATAGCTTTACGTATATTTGTACTTGACAGATACACCCAATTCGCGTAAATCCGACCTCAGCTTGAACCGCATATACAAACCTTCAGCTATGCCGTAAATATGTTTAATTAAAAATGTATTCGTAAATAATGATATCAGCGTAATAGGTGTTTTTATGCAGTTGTAATATGTTAAGATCTTAATTATGCGATAACCTGGCGCCTATGTGCAATCATTAATGTCATTTCCTGCAGTGTACTTATAATGTTGTTAATAGAAGACCTGTGATACACAACATGTAACAATTAGGTGTGGTCACAAATTTATAATAACGTTCATAGTTAGGCCTTGGTGATTTAATCAAAATTTGATTTATATGATGGACTAAAAGTAGTCTGCCTCTGTGGCGCAACAGTAACAAATGCAACTACTGTGCTTTGTTGGACAAAGTGGTATAGGATTTTTCTGCTAAAAAATCTGTAGTAGCACCGAGTTCGATACTATGCCCGGTAGAAGACAATTGGTTCGCTCTTAGTTAGCCAAAGGAGACCAGCAAATTTTCAAATATATCTGGGCCTGATGTTACTAAGATGATTTTGCTTTATTTTATAGATATATTATTAACATTCCAAAACGAAAATATTCATCTAGCTGCTCAATGGGAGTAACTAGGAGAGATATACTGTAAAAGAAAAATTAAATACACATACACATGTATTTAAAAGTCTCAAAGATCTTAAGATCACCAAGTAATTAAGAGTTATTTGAGGTGTGTTATGTACTGAAACATAAACATATATTATCAAAATTAAACACTTATATAGTTTATCATGATCATCATTATCAGCTCATATGAAAGTGAGAGCATAAATAAAATACTCATTATCATCATCATAGATAATTAAAATATTCTATTAAGTTCCTCCTGTAATGTTGATACTTCATGCACAACTCGCTCATGGCTTTAACCAGAAGGTGAAGAAATATAACAGTGTGCATTTCTATCAGCTCCCACCCAGCAGCTGTGGCATATGAGGGCTCTGCCACTTGAAACCTACAACATACACATTGTTAAGTAATAACTTACTATTGTATGAGGTCATTAGCTAGATATCCATGAGGTCTATTTAGCATTATTATATAATAATAGTTCAAGAACTTAGTATTTAATTATACATATTGATTATCTATCAAAATAATTAATTATCAATATTAACAAACAAAGATATCAAACAAATTATCTGCCAAGTCCTTATGAATGCATGGTCCACACATGTTAAGTAAATCTCTGCTAAGCCTGCTAAGGTTTTTTAAAATACAATATATTTTTTAAACAGTAGCTTATTGAAGAGACCAATTGATTGCTTTATTAAAATATCCTGGTTAAAGGCTCAATGCACACATCTCTGACTTTTAAAGCAGTGTGTGTGAGATTAATAAGCAAACATAGACTTTTTACAAGGGTGATTATGAAATAATAATATATAATAATAATATTCCTCACACATTTACACAATGCCGTCTAGTCCCTAACGAAGCAGAGCTTGTACTATGGGTACTAGATAACTGATAAACATACTTATATACTTTTCTGTAAATACATACATATTGTTACGTGCTGGGTTCAACGGATAAGAATATAAACAATATTACAGACTAAAACACGTTTTATTCAAACACACAATTAAATTTAAAACACAACAAACACTATACTTCACTTTTCCACTGTAACTGCTTCAAACTCCGTAGTATTTCCGCTTCCGTTCGCTTCGATGAACACTTGATCGCTTACGATTGTAAAACTCACTCGGCGGTGCGCCCTATTTATACGCGGGTAAAGCGCTTCTAGAGCTTTCCAGCAACGCCGTGCTCGGCGTGTAAACAGCACGATGATTCGAGAAAGTACCAGCATTCTCTCTAAGATTCTCGTACCGTACTACGCAGTTCCGTAAGATGTCAAGGGATGGCGGTGTAAACTATTAGACGGAACCGCCGAGTCCCTCCCACAATGCCGAGAGATGTCACTGGGCGTAACACTGCCCCCCTCTTAGACATGTTCGTCCCGAACATTGTTGGATCCGTAGTAGCGTGCCAATCGATCCACATGAACGATCTTTGGTGTACCTCGTGGTCCTTTCTGGATCCGGTAGGTGACGTCATTCATCTTAGTGACTATGCGATAGGGTCCATCCCATTTTGCCTGCAACTTAGGAGATTTTCCTTTGCTGCGTGCCGGATTATGTAACCACACCAGCGATCCTTCCTCGAAGCCTTTATTGTTCGCCTTCCGGTCGTAACGGGTCTTCATCCTCTCAGACATCTGCTGACCGGTCTGTCTGATGTGCTCGTATACGTCATTTATCCTGTTGCGCAAATCATTCGCATAATCTGTTATGCTGCGTGGAGATTCAGGTGGGATGCCGGTGATCAAGTCTGCAGGTAATCGTAGTTCCCTTCCGAAGTTAGCGAAAGCAGGTGTTACTGATGTGCTTTCGTGAACGGCACTACGGTATGACAGGAGAAACGGTTGAATGTGTTTGTCCCAATCCCTTTGTTTGCTTTCTACAACTTTTGCCAGATATCTTTCCAGAGACTGGTTGAATCGTTCAACCATGCCGTCTGATTGCGGATGATAAGCGGTCGTTCTCGTTTTGTGGGTACCCATCACCCGGCATGTCTCCTTAAATACTTCAGACTCGAAGTTCCGACCTTGGTCACTGTGTATCTCTAAGGGCACCCCGCAACGACAAAAGACTTCGTGGACTAGCTTGTCGGCGACCGTAGATGCCTCTTGATTGGGAATCGCAAACACTTCCGGCCACTTTGTGAAGTAATCCATGACCACCAAGAAGTACTTGTTCCCACTTTGGCTTTCAGGAAACGGTCCGGCAACATCTAAAGCTATACGTTCCCACGGGGCTCCAACATTGTATACCTTCAATGCACCCCTGCTGCGAGTGTGTGGTCCCTTCACGGCAGCACAACTCGTGCATTTACGGCACCATTCCTCAACGTCTTCTCGACAATGGATCCAATAAAATCGTTCTCGGATCTTAACCAGAGTTCTCTTAACTCCCATGTGACCTCCCCCGAACTCCCATTATGATAGAGTTGTAAAACTTCCGGTACTTTGAGCTTTGGCACGACCATTTGCAGGTGACACTTGTCACCTCGAGCATTCTCCCATTTCCGGCACAGAACTCCATCCTGGATAACCAAGCTTTTCCACTGTGCCCAATAACTCTTGGTGGTAGGGCTCATTGCCGCAACTTCACTCCAGTGAGGTCTCGATGCACCTGTTTTCTTCCATTCGAGGATGGGTCTTATGTCTTTGTCTTCTTGTTGCGTTCTCTGCAAAGTTTCCTTCCAGTCTTCGCTAAGATCCGTCCTCAACATCCTCACTAGTCCTTCCTGCTTAGCCTCTTGCCTGGCGCAGTGCTTACACTGGTCGGGACACGGTCTACGTGACAGGGCATCCGCATTACCATGTGACTTGCCACTACGATGCTGTATTACGAAGTCGAATTCCTGTAGTTGTTCAATCCATCTTGCTACCTGTCCTTCTGGGTCTTTAAACTGTAGTAGCCATTTCAATGCAGCGTGGTCAGTTCGCAGGTGAAATTTCCGTCCCAACAAGTATTTACTGAAGTGCTGCAATGTCTTTACGACAGCTAGAAGTTCCCTTCGTGTGACACAGTAGTTCCTTTCAGGTTTGGATAGGGCCTTGCTGAAGTACGCTATTACAACTTCATGCTCTCCTTTACGTTGAGATAACACGCCACCAATGCCGGTGTTACTGGCATCTGTATCTACTACAAATTCATGTTCATTGTCGGGATAGCCTAGAATTAGTGAATTACACAGATGTTCCTTCAGCTTCTGAAATGCGACGTCACAACTCTCATTCCAGCAGAACTTTATCTTATCCTCGGTGAGCTTATGCAGAGGCCGGGCGATGTCAGCAAAGTTCCTTACAAACCGTCGATAGTAGGAGCACAAACCAAGAAATGCCCTGACTTGTGTCTTGTTCTCCGGAACTGGCCAGTCCTTGACAGCAATGATCTTATCCGGGTCCGTTTGGATGCCTTCTTCGGAGACCACATGTCCTAAGAAGTTCACTTGCCGCCTGAACAACGCGCATTCTTTGGACTTAACTTCAGGTTGGCTCCTCGAATCTTCGAGAGAACGCGTTCCAGGTTGCGAAGGTGATCCTCGAAGGTGCGTCCTACTATGATAATATCGTCCAAGTAGACCAGGCAGGCGTCTCCAATCAATCCAGTAAGTACCCGTTCCATCAATCTCTCAAAAGTGGCAGGGGCATTACACAGTCCAAAGGGCATGACGTTAAATTGCCACAATCCTTTGCCTATGGAGAATGCTGTCTTCTCCTTATCTCGAGGATGTATCTCGACCTGCCAGTAGCCACTTTTTAGGTCTAGTGTAGAAAACCACTTCATCCCCGTTAGCGTATCCAGAGTGTCGTCAATCCTTGGCAACGGGTAACTGTCTTTCTTTGTGATGTCATTTAGCCGACGATAGTCCACACAGAAGCGCATGCTGCCATCCTTCTTCTTAACCAAAACCACTGGTGAACACCATGGACTGGACGAAGGCTCAATCACACCTTCTTTCACCATACCCTCGATCATAGTGTCAACTTCATGTTCCCGTGCCACTGGTACACGTCTTGGTCGCTGGCGGATCGGTACCTCATTTCCTGTGTTTATTTTGTGTTGAACTAGGGCAGTCTTGCCTATGTCAGCATCACTTGTCGAGAAGATGTCGGCAAACCGGTTTAACATCGTCTCAGCCTTTTTCTTTTCTTCTCTCGACAGGTTATTCTGGCAGTCCTTCAAGAGAGAAGATACGTCGTACCTTGCCCCTTGAACTTTGGCGTTGGTAGGCTGTTCATGGCATCTACGCATCCAAACTGCTCCTTCACAGGTGCCCAATATCGTGCCCTTCTTGAGTACCAGTTCTTTGTCGCTTGGGTTCAGTGCACTTACCGATGTAACGTTGGTATTTCTAGCCAGAGTGCGTGCAATCTTCCATGAAGCATCGTTGTCCAAGCCTTCTATAATTACACATCGATTTTCCTGATCAGAATTCCTTGGTAGACAAACCGGTATGATTGTTTCCGACCTCGGACGAAGTACTACTTTCTTCAAGCAGTACACTTTGCCTGATGATGCGCCCTCCATGAATACTTCTTCTGAGCCACACTTCAATACTCCTTGACTAACGTCGATCTCACAGTGATGCTTCTGTAAGAAGTCTAAACCCAGGATGCAGTCGTCCACTATGTCAGCCACGATGACGTTGTGGCGGTAAATTTTATTACCTAGTTTCATATCCACCCCCTTCTCACCTCGGACGGTTATGTGCTGACCGGTAGCTGTTCTTAGATGTATACATTCATGGTTCCCGTAGTAGTCCCCAAGAAACCGTCTTGCTAGTCGGAAACTGACGACTGTCCGAGAAGCTCCAGTGTCCAATGTCATCTTGCACGGCATTCTGTTAATTTCGCCTTCGATAATCAGGCTGTTTCCGTCACACGATTGTGAGATCGAGATCCTTGGGGCTCTCCTATCACCAGCCAGCACCCGCCCCGTAGTCCTGGCGTCTACTCGTTTCCCTGCTGTTGTTGCCCGGCAGGCACATCAGGTGTTCCTTCTACCGGCGACTGGTTACTGCTGCGTAGACTCCTTCGCTTCGGGCAGCTCAACCTGATGTGGCCTCTCTCACTGCAGCTATAGCACCGGGGCGAAGTCGACACTTCCTTGATACGGTGAGCTCGATCATCCCGTCGTACTGCTTCCACTTCCAGAGCGTGGGCTAGGGCGTCTTTCAGGTTCTTGAAATGTCCGAGTCTCACTGCGGCCCTAACCTCCAGGTCTCGGATCCCGTCGGTGAAAGCTTGAACGAGGTTTCCGTCGATGAGCGCAGGTGAGGACTGGTACGCCTTTCGAACCAGCTTCTCCACCTCCAGGGCCCACTGCTGCAAGGTTTCACCAACATGTTGCGATCGGTCTTTCAGCTGGGCGCGAAACACGTGTTCCAGATGTGCGTCGCCATATCTCGCTTCTAATGCCTCCAACAGCTTTTCGTACGTGATGTCTTGACCAAGCGCCTCTAACACAGTCAAGGCCTGGTCACGAAGCCCCAAGGTGAGAGCAGTCAGAGCCTGTTCTTGCGTCCACCCGTTCGATTTCATGACGGCCTCGAACTGTATCTTATAGGCTGACCATGACGATGATCCGTCGAATGGTGGGACTTTAAAGCCTCGTGGTGAAGACGCCACAACCGCAGGTGCCACGATCCCATCGCCAGCCTTGAGCCCACGTATCGTTTTCTCCACCTCGGCGATGCGACTTTCGTGGCGTTGGACTTGCTCTTTCACCTCCTTCATCTCCTTGCCAACCGTTGCGCTGAGGTCTTTTAATATCATCAGCTGCTCCTCCTGGCGGCGCATACCCTCCTCCTTATCGCGTTGTAGCTGTTCCTCAAGGCGGCGTGCCTGCTCCTCCTGGCGGCGTGCCTGCTCCTCCTGGCGGCGCATGCCCTCTTCCTTATCGCGTTGCAGCTGTTCCTCGAGGCGGCGTGCCTGCTCCTCCTGGCGGCGTGCCTGCTCCTCCTGGCGGCGTGCCTGCTCCTCCTGGCGGCGTGCCTGCTCCTCCTGGCGGCGTGCCTGCTCCTGCATAAACGCCATCAGAGTCGCGAGGTCGGGGTTCACCGGCGAGTGAGCTGCACTAGATGGTTCCGCTGCAGGCGCGGAGTCACGTGATTCATCTGACGTCGGCGAGGGGGCGTCTCCAAAGCGCCTCTGGTCCACATCTTGCTGGCGCTGGTTCCTGGTACGCACCCCTTCCACTTCCTCCTTCGGTAGTACTGGCATATTCTTACCTTACTTCTGACACCAATTGTTACGTGCTGGGTTCAACGGATAAGAATATAAACAATATTACAGACTAAAACACGTTTTATTCAAACACACAATTAAATTTAAAACACAACAAACACTATACTTCACTTTTCCACTGTAACTGCTTCAAACTCCGTAGTATTTCCGCTTCCGTTCGCTTCGATGAACACTTGATCGCTTACGATTGTTAAACTCACTCGGCGGTGCGCGTGCGCCCTATTTATACGCGGGTAAAGCGCTTCTAGAGCTTTCCAGCAACGCCGTGCTCGGCGTGTAAACAGCACGATGATTCGAGAGAGTACCAGCATTCTCTCTAAGATTCTCGTACCGTACTACGCAGTTCCGTAAGATGTCAATAGATGGCGGTGTAAACTATTAGACGGAACCGCCGAGTCCCTCCCACAATGCCGAGAGATGTCACTGGGCGTAACAATATTATACATAGAAACACCTAGACTTATCAAACAGCCATGTTCATGTACACAATTGTTTGACCTATGCGGCAATAGAACCTGCTACTTCCGGGGTGGCAGGCAGATACACTAACTACTATACCATCTGGTCGTGAAAGATATCTATGTTATATGATATTAATTATGTTTATATACAAAGCTGCTATTACTAATATTACTTAACGAGTACTTACAGTTCTATGTGATACATTCGCAAATGACTCTGAATCCTTGTCTCTCGTTCAGAAACAGTGCGCAGTACATGGGATTGTGTTCTTAATACTGAACGTCCACAATTTATGCACACTTGACGATGAACCTTGGTTGATGGTACATTATTAGATGCCTCTGCACGCAAAGAATTAGCTGCTAACTGCCTGCATGCTTGGCAAATATGATGAGAGCTGTTAACCTACAAAAAAGGGGTAGGTCGTCAGGGTTAGGTTCATTCTGCAACTAACTACCCTGGTATGATAAATTCAATTGCAATGAACAAATGGCAAGTAATGATAATAATGCCCATGTTTTCAAAAGCTAATGTTGGAATAAGATTTCTTCACGATTTATTATTAATAATACGCCACCGGCTCAAAAGTGGACGATTAATAAAAATAATTAGCTTCATGTATAAGTAGAACTAATAATGCACAGTCCTCAGCACACTTTCCACTTAGGGAGCAACCCATTGCTGCACAATAGAAAGTATGCCTTCGTCTTCAAGTGAATGCATTCCTACGGTATTACTACGCCATATAGATAGGCGTTGTAAGAATGCGTGGGTCGTTCTTGAAAGCAATATACGCCAGAGTCCATAAAATATCGCCAAAATCGGCAAGAAAGCATAGTACACAATAAAAACACACAGTACGAGAAGTATTCAAAATGCGAGAGCAGCAAGCGGCGCGCAAACAAGCCAACAAAGAGTAAAGTAATATCGGGGGAACAAGCTAATGTCGAGTAGTTTAACAACAATCGACACTGTCAAAATCATTTTTGAGTTGCCATTAAATAAAATAAGTCTCAGTTATCGATCGATACGAATCGATACGATTTCAATCTAAGGAAAAATAATTAAATTCTGTTGAAATAAAGTGTAAGTTACAACTAAATCTATATTTTTATGCATTCATTGATTTGTGTATGTAATACTAACAATATTCTGAAACATATCAGTGTTTAAAAAAAAGAAAGTGAAAGGAATATCGATTTGCCCAACTGTTATTTTATACATAGCAACACTGTTTATTATCCAAAGTCAACCGAAACCAGTAAATAAAAGTACGTTGAATTTTATTAATTTAATAAAATACTATCCCATTGTAAATCTACAAAATATTAGAGGATGGCATCAAAAACTATCTAAAGAATTTTGAATAATAAGGCATCGGAATAACATGAAGTTATGTAAAGCCTATTTCTGCCGGTCTCCTTTGAGTGTTTTGAGTGTTGCACCTCTGCATTCCCTTTCCAGAATTTAGTCGTGATGTGTGAGTGATGCATTTAAAATGTACATATTTATATATTATGATCGGGTCAATTGACAGGGATTGTGACATCTGCGATTATTCTTTGACGTTCCGAAGGAAAAGTAATGTTAGTCTGAAGATAATCCTAAATCAACGAGCGTGTATAAGTAGGTGATTATTATAACTGAAGTAAGAAAGACGGGATCGTAGCAATTGGTCAAGTGTTATGTAGTCAGAGCTGCTGACTTGAATATACTTTACGTAATAATAAACCTTAAGTAGGTCGATGGAAGGCCTGCATTTGTGTGAACAACACTAGAAGGTACTTTTGGTTTCCATTGGTACATCCATATAAAAATAATTAATGTTTTCTTTTGGTAGATGATATGTTTAGCGAATAATAGTTGCCTCGCCATACCCGTATAAAAAATTATGTCATTAACACATCAATTCTGTTCCATTACGATTGTGTTAAAGTAAGTGCAAAGGTATTATTGCATCAACTGCTCTCTGCAACAACTGAAACTCACAACAACGTTAAGCAATTATGATTGCTGGTTGTTTATCGATCAAAGGCAGCTGGACGGCTATTAGGCAGTGTATTTTTTGGCCTTCTGCCTGAACAATAATTTTACTCAGTACCTTTCTGCACTTTCTGAGAAAAAGTAATTTGACAGATGTTTAAATAAACATACATGTTTGTTGTGAATCTTTTAAGATATATTATCTGACGATAATTCTCCAAGGAAACATGAAGGTTAATGTCCTGTATACCTTGCGTTATCAATGTTTTACATTTCTCCTAATGGCGTCCGCTTATCGAGCATAGATACTTACAATAACGCATCTGCAATATTATTTAAATAATATTGCAGAACTTGCTTTAACAACAAACATAATGACCGAAGCTCTTTAGTAAGGCGTGTTCCATAAAATTCCTTACTAAATCCTTGTACACACATTCTCAGAACAATTTGCTAATCAAAGAATTACAATGTTTTTCAATTCACCTGTCTTGTAATAAGTGTATCGCATGTAATCGTTCCAAAATGTCCCGCGGGTTATCGTAGTGAGTAAAATTTTATTTTAATGTAGATTATTTAATAAAACGACTGCAGGCAAATAAATGCAAGCTTTTATTTCTAAGTACTGATAATTACACGTTCATAGGTATTACTTAGTGAGCTAAATTAATAAATGATTTTGTCTTTGAGTATACTACTAATTGGATGATAAACATTAGTGTTTTCATTTAAATTGTAGCTCAGTTTTTTCTCAAGTGAATGCTTTGGTAACCCTAGTCTCGTGACCTATAATCATAGCGTTGTTGTTAGGCAGTAACTGTACGCGCCAGCTAGCGTAATTGTGCCACTTTTCGCCCTATTAAATATTCACATTAATTCACTTCCCGAGAAATTGTCTTATTTATCTTTGATTGAGCTTTACGATGCAGTTTGCAATGTACCAGTAATTACTTTATTATGTGTATGTTTTGATTTTAATACTATGCATAATAAAATATTTTGTATTATTTCAGCCACTATAAAATGTTGACAACATGTTTTGTTAGCCATGACAATGGCAGTAACTTAAGTTTCTTTTAATGTTGTCGTGTAACCATTGTTTAATAGTCTCAACTAAGAAGATATAATTGAGGCAATACAGCCCTTGAACAAATGGTTGCAATCATTTCGAATTACATGTTTATGTGAATATAATCACGTCACGAAAAACGCTGTACACAATTAAGAGCATGTACTTACGACAATTACTAAATAACCGTGCGACTACAAAGTACGACAAACCGTTGCACATGTTGACGTCACCGTGTACACAAGTCAACAATTGCAGGCAACATAACAACCCATTATTTTTTATTTGTCGTGCTCGTGAACTGACGGCGAGGAACCAATAATTTAATCAAAATCATGCTTGCAATCGCTTGAAGGAACAATTACTGTGGAAGTGATTGCGGCGAGACAATCTGGCCATAGGTGCTATGCTACAGCAATATGAACAATGCCAACTCTCTTCCTCGTTTCTTAGTCTTTGTCTGACCTCTCGCTCTGCGCGCCGTTCTTCTTAAAGTTGTTACGTAGTAGCAGCCAGCTCGTTGAGAAGACGTATTTTATTATTGTTACAGCCCACAATTGACTTCATGTATTTACCTATTGTAGTTTAGGGCCACAATCTCGCTTTATGACTTTTAAATCTTATTGTAAATACATATGTTTTGACAAGTTGATTTGAGCTTTCAATGAGCACGCTTATCTGAATAGCGATTGTACTGTATCAAATTATCAATTGATTAGCGTCTATGCTTTTCGATTTTATTGCAGGAAATTGTTCGTTTTAGCTTAGGGCTGCCATCGTTCTACTCGAGGTATAGTGTTCAATTTTATGTATAAATAGACAGACTACCATCTTTATATGACTCAATTAACAAATCGGGCATTTAAATTATAGATAATAAATAATGTACTACATATGTTTGTTTCATCCGACGGCGACGTCATCAAACGCGTCCACATGCGAAAATATAAAATATCTTTTTTGCAATATAAAGTAAGCAAGCTTATTTATTACATTGCATTGTGTATTCTGTCTTCTCCCTAGCCATTATTATTCCCAAGTCACTTACGGTCGGCTTTTCTAGTCTAACCGGATTTGACTGGATATTAGTTTTTACACGGAGCGGCTGCCACCTGACCTCCGCAACCCGAAGGCTAACGATACCCTAAGGCTAGACCAGAGTCAGGATATTATAGGGCACTGACTTCCCAATAACGACTGCCATAGATGTTCATGGCAGCCGAGACCGACGGCTTAACGTGCTCTCCGAGGCACGGAGCAGGCGATAATTGTCAATCAATACGCACATAATTTCGAAAAGTCATATAACTTATGCGCGACATGGGTTCGAACCCGAGACCCTCTGCATTGCAGTCTGTTGGTCTCCCCACTGAACTATCGCTGCTATGCATTGTGTATTCTGTAATTGAGTATATTGGACAAATATCATCAATGATTGTCGTTAAAGCCACAGATACGCTGATAATATTCTATTACATACACACAACACCATCTAGCCCAAACTAAGCAGAACTTGTACTATGGGTACTAGACAATGGATAAACATACATATATCCTTTTTTTCGTAAATACATACATATTAAATATATTAAAAAAATACTGTTTCATTAGGATCTATTAGAAATACTAATATATCTTCCTATTGTATCTTTTTGCATAAAATTACCTTAATTAATGTTTGATTTTCAAGAGTAATAACAAAAATGAACAGATTTTATATTTTTATATTTTTTACATAAATTTAAACTAGGTGGGTCCAGTGGACCCACGACTATAGATAGTATCGTAGTCGTAATCGTAAAAATTTTCACCACTATAGTTAAACCAAAACAAAAGGCGTGCGCGTCTTGAAATGAACGAGGAGATGATAGGCAGGTATTTAAAATAATAAAATGATAGTCTGGTTGCATTTTAAATTATAAGAAAATTTATTGAATTAGCACCTTCCTTAGATTCATAGCAATAACTTTGTAACTAGAAAGACTAGACATCCGTTTTATACCATTTTAGAAACTTTAATAAGTGTACATGTTTTTAAAGTCATGGGTCACTCGATGTGGTACATTTTTTACAGTGGAATATATGAAACTTGGATTATCATAATAAGGGAAAAGTACTTATCATTTCCGACCTTGTTTCTCTAAAAACTACAGGTACTGATATTATCTAAATTGCTATTATGTAACATGGGCAAACTATTAAGCAATATTTTACAAAGATAAATTTGAAAATATTAATATTTGCTGTACCATTGTAAAAAATCTTGAAATTAGGTAGTAGATTTAAAAAATCGGGCAAAATTGATATTTCGGATACCCTATGGCTTAAAAAAACATCCAAATTAGTTGTAGATAATTTGGCAAAGAATCATCGTCTTACGCTTGGACCATTATTTGCGGGACATAAATATGTATGCATGTTTATCCATTATATTGTCTTCTATTTACGCGAATAGTATTCATTGAAATTAAACTGCTATATACGGATTTTATCGCGTTGTTTATTTGACACTTTATTACAAAATTTTGTTTATCCATTGTCTAGTACCCATAGTACAATCTCTGCTTAGTTTAGGCTAGATGGTGTTGTGTGTATGTGGTAGAATATTTATTTATTTATTATTTTTATGTGTCAATGTGGTGGAATAATATAAGATAATGTAAATGTTTAGGTTTATTGGTCACACCTGATGTTGGTCCAATTTAGCCCATGACTATATTTTGAGATCGGTTTTATTACTACTAACAAACTGCGATAAGACACTGATTGAGTGGACGATTAAAAATATGAACAATGGAAAAAAAAAGAGAAGAACAGAAATGCTGATTTAATACATCACTATGTTACATAAGTGAGATTTACATGAATACAATACTAGTACGTCACAATACGTTCGATAACCAAAGTCCGACCGGGAAGACTTGTAATGCTACTGAATGTTACATCGTTTCTCAAACTGACGAACGCACATACAAAAGTGAGAACTCATATCTCGTGTTTGCAAACACAGATATGTTATCAGAGAGCCTGTGAACTGTTCTAAATAAGGTTTCGATCTAGTCTGTGCCATAAATATCACAAGTGATATTCTCCTAAATTAAAATAAACGTCAAATGTGAACATAAATTGCATTTCAGTTCACATTTGCCCTTTATTTGTCTAGATCAGAACTGTACTATGAATACTTTTATAACGAGAATTGGCCTCAGCGAGCAAAAATCTACAAGTTACAAACAAGATAGCTAATACTAAAATCCAGCCGCAACATTTTGGCAATATAATAAATGTGGTAAGATACAAAAAATATTATTTATTATAACCATTGACATGGTACGGTAGACACGATATTAAAACTTTGAGAAACAATGAACTCTAGCATAGTATCGTTTATCATCACCGAAATAGGGTAACATGTCACGGTTTCATGTCATCGGATATTCAGTACACATCGGGGCTTCTCTCTCTATTTTGTCTTTGTGTAAACTAACGCGCCTGATAATAGGTATAAAAACGTATTAAATATATTTTTTTACGTTATTTGAGTTTGACAAAGTACTATCTGAAATTACAGTCAATATAAAGTGAACGTTTGTGGCAATCCCTACAAAAAAATTGGATGTTGATATTAAAACAGTTATTGTATTCGCAATATCATACTCACTCATAGAATTTGCTATGCAGGGGTCATTTTATACTTATCAGTAAGCTAAGCTTAAAATATGTCGTCATGATTAATTAAGGTTATGATTTTCTATCTGTAGCTACTTATCTCTGTATTACCATGGATGCTGAAAGCATAAGCAACGTCGGCATAATTGTAGATAAAAATGTTGTAAACCAAATGCTATAAAATACGATGTCTATTTATGCGTAATATTCGCGTAACCGTAAAACAATAATGCCAATAAACAAGATTAGCTCGTTAAATAGATTGTCACATACAATTATTAGTTGGTCTATATTCTAGAATCGAAATATCTAGTCGTGAATAACGTGTCTAAATGTGGTGTTTGTAAGTGTTCGCGGCGACTAAGTGGGGCCCGCCCAGCCGTCCAGTGGACAAACACTCGCACCCGACCCAAATTGGCCCTCACTTGTCACACTCCACACCGTATTCACACTTCTCGCGTGACTGGCAAAAAATCCGTATTACTCGCCCTTCTCGCCTTATTGGCACAATTAGTCGCTAAGTAGGCCCCTTAATGTATCGCCATCGAAACTATATTTACCAGTCATATTTTAGTCGGAAACTACTTTGAGCTTTGACTTTTGTGATTGTTATTGTTCGGGCCTTAGCTTTGTAACTTTCATTAGATATAATATATTAAGTTTACTCGTAAACTGCATCTACCATGCAACTCTAAATCAACAGACCGATCCTTTTAAGATTTTACCTGATATTCGTTATCGGAAGGCATCCTAAACTATCTAGTCTAGAAACTAGATGAGATCTAAAACGTTTTACTTGTTTGTGCGTTAATTCAATACGGATTGCCTTCGTTTCTAGGCCTTTTGATATCTCTGCCAAGTGTAACGTCAAGAATAGATATGCACTCAATGGAGTAAATAGGGCAACCTGAATACATGATACTTGGAAATCCTTCCGACATATGCTAACAAATTTAAATGTAGATATTTAGAATTGTGATGTTTGTTCGCGTTCGTATTTATTTTAGTATTGTTGTTACGATGCATAATAGATACTTGTTATAGACGATGTCGTAATCGAAACGCAAATGTAACAATCGTAGTTTAGAAATATGAATACGCAATTCCTTTGTTTGTTCTACTATGTAGAATATACTTAGTTGTGTATTTTCTTGTGCAAAGTGCATTACATGCAAAAAATGGAGTGGATACGCGACAGTCATGCGACACCTATACGCCGGCCCCCAACGAATTCGCTCATCAGTATATTTATAGACAAACAGGATATATTAAAAGTGCGTTGACATCGGGACACAGGTGCCAGATCAATTCAATTTATGCATTGTAATCACTATTTATTTTAAAGATTCACCAAGCTAATAAAAGCTGCTAGAGAACACATCTCATGTGAATGTAGTTACGTGTTGAGATTGAATCTAATCTCTCTCAATTAGCACGTGTCGTATTATCTGAATTTACAACGTTCTTTGAAACGTGATAAAAATAGTGGCTTGTTTGTTAAGATTTATAGACAAGCCCGGTACATTTGTATAATGTGTATTAAATTTGAGAAGTTTTACTAAATTGTAAATTTTATTGTGTAACACTGGTAGTTTTATTGCTTCGGCGGATTTTTATGTACAATGTTCATCTTAATGTTAAGAATAATTGTTTTTATTTCAACAATCTGTCCCATACGAATGAAATAAATAACATTAATAAGATTTTATTTTAATGTTATTGTTATAACTAATATAAAATTTACGACAAACACATTGATCAAAACGTTTGCCACGTTTCTATAATTCGCCATTTTTATGTGTATATTAAATTTATCACTGGCTACATGTAAGCTATTACGTTCGGATAACAGCGGTTTTATCGGTGTTTCGTCCGCGGCGCGTCTCTGTCACTGGGCGGGCGCTGCGCGTCCTTGACTCGCTCGGGTCGTTGACGCCGGCGCCGCGGGGGACGCCGCCGGCACTCGGCCCTACATTTACTACATTATGCACACGCGACTGCCTCGGCTCCCTTCTGATCGTTCAAGATGTGCTTTGGCGCCGCAGACACGCGCCGCACACGCGGCCCGCTCACGGTTATTGAAGAGAGCGAAAATAAAAACACCGAAAATTAACCCGCGCTTTTACATTTAACGCGTATTTGATTTTTTCGTCAATTATATTTAGCAAACACTTAAATAGCATTATTTTTGACGTAATTTATCGATTTGCTTAGGTTTAGAACTATAATTAATTAATTTTAATTAAATCTCTCTCCTCGAGTAATCAGATTTTTAGTTCGTGTACATCTTTATTGACATATAATTAAGTTCTTTAAAAAACAAACATCTTACTACAATTTAGCACAATAGATACCAATGACAGACAAGGAAGAACGGACAACAACAAACTGTCGAGGACATACACGTAAACAAAAACAATGTCGTCGCTAATGTCCGTGTTCATTGACGTTCACGTCCATAGACAAGGATTTCCCGAGGCGAACTTCATCCCAGAGGAAATTAGCTTCTTATGTTTCACACGTTTCCTCCGCCTGCGGACAATTGAATCTTCCCAACGCAAATTGATATTTTTTGCGACACTCCGATTGCCCGATGCAATTTCCCAACGTCTGGCTGGCCTCATCCTACGTCGATGTCTTGTGAATCAAAAGTTGCTCAGTCATCGCAACTTGAGGTTTTTTAACACAAACATCTAACCCACATCTCGGTGTAACGGACTGTCAGTTAGCTAACGATTGCTATTGAATTAGTATTTATGATCACGGTGGTCTTGCACTATAGGTAAATTAAGCTTTCTTTTACAAAATTGGGAACAAGTTCTTTGATATGTAATGCATTCTTGCTAAGTCGTAACATACACAATAGTCCAGGAAATATGAATCATTTAATAATATTACCTACTTACATATTTTTTCGAATCAAGACTGTAAATTACCTGTAAAATTTTTGGTTGCTAGATAACTTTATAAATTTCGGTAACTTGTGAGCGCATGTTAGTGGACAGTTAAACATGGTACTTCATTGTTTTTTGATCCCATACTAAATGTAACGCATAGTGAAAAAGTATTTTTTTTTTAGTTCTTTATCTTTACTATCTTTAGTTGAAATAATTTAATACGTCATATAAAAACGTATCTGGTAATTATTTCTGAAATACAACCTATAGCTGTAGTAGTACTGTACGATGATCTGCGAGTGAAACCTATAATTTTAACAAGGCTGTCTTGTATGATGTATTCGCCGCCAATGTATTTGATCAATGCTTGTAACGTTGGTATGTACCTCGTTTTATGGTTCATAAATATTTTTTTGTTACGTGACCCGTCTCAAATACCAGAATAACCATACGATAATCGATTCAGTGCGCATGTTACGTGTTTCAGGGACCCCATAAAGCTGTGTTTCCGCACTGCGTCTATTATAACTGTTTTACGACTCCCGACTAGGTATCCTCGGCGCATGCACGTATATTTTCCACGGAGGGTTTTTGAGTACACCCAATGTCTCGATGGTAAACGTGTAACGGTATAATCGCTCTCGTTTTATAGTGGTTATATTTGGGGTAATTACGCCCCGCTGCGGCGCTCCTACCTTCGGCAAGGCTTCGACTAATGCCGCCACTTTAATGTGTTGCAATCTTGCAATACATTCATCTGCGACCAAAAACGATTCAATGCCTTCGAGTTCGAGGAATAAAAGCAACCGGCTAACGAGTAGATTTTGGATAGCACTTGGCTGCCTAGCAACAATAATTCTGTTAACTATTGAGATAGGAGTTTCGAATTTCGAACCCTTTGTCGGCGATTTGTGGGCGTGTAAACGTCTACCTCTATTTATCGCGAGTAGATCGGGCTGTAATGGCCGTAACAGGCCGACAGTGGTACTTGTTTGACCGTTCGCGCACTATATCAATGTGATTGCTGAAACATTAGGTCGGACACTCGGGCCGCGGTCAACTCGCCCTCGTCTAGACGACTGCTAATTTCGCTTTAACAACTTTCTGCCGATATTGAGTTAAATGTTTGATAATTACATTGTTACTATGTATAAATCAAATGTCTCGTCTGGTTTGTACTTGTAACACATTAAATATTTAGAAGCACTGTTATGTTGACGGTCACAACGTCTGCCCTAAAAATCTTTAATCGACCTTTTAATTATCTTCAATCGTTTATGTTATTGGATACTCTCTTTATCATATATGTATCTTTATTATAATCGCTACATTGTCGTATGTAATATTGACATCTGTGTCGTCATCTACTGAATTACATGCATACATTATGGGGTGGCTAAGAAAGTTAGGTTGCTATTTCTGGAATGCGTATTCGGAAAGGCCTGTTACAAGCACGAAACAAACGGTAGGGATTACGCACATCGCATTAGCATATAATGGTGTTATTTGCATTCGGCCACTGAGGCTTATTTTACGCCCGTTTATTTTTCAGAAATCCAACCCGTTCACTGCAGCACTGTAATTTATGCAAAATACCGCACATGATTGGACGGCGGCGGCCCCCTTTTTGCCTTTTTAAGCCTCCTCATTTATAGTTTGGCCGTAATATGTTTCGACTTGACGAATTATGTAGTTACTTGGGCAATTTTTCAGGTCGACGTCGGTATGTGTTATTCCTTTAATTTTGCCGCTTTCTTGTTGCTTGTAACCATCAAGGCCTTATTCTGTGTTTTTAACTTCCTTATTTGTACGATTTGAATAGTGCTTTTATATTTTCATGTACACTGTTGTAATTATTAAAGGCCCGCGGTAGGGTTACATAAACTGTAAATAAGCACAACAGACCTTGTACAACTAATTTGAGATCGTAAAATTTTCACATCACATCGCTTATTTTCTCATAATTAAATTGCGAACTTTTCACCTGTGCAGAACCTGCACGGTTCTGAAATGGACTTCTTTAGCTTTTCTCAAGTAGTGTGTCTTCTCCTATAATTTTGAATTTGGTTTAAAATTATTATTATCATGGTAGACAGCGACTTGACTATATCATTGAAATTTCTGAACTCATGAGCGGTGGTTAAAAACCCTTCAGATGGACCATTAGATTTTCTGCTGCTAGAGGTTATAAAAAGGATGATTTAATTTATTTGGATTTTGCCGACTAAAAATAAGGATTAGTCTTTTGTACATTTATGTTTTTTTTTGTTATTTTAATACCTGGTACTTTTAAGTATAGTTATTTTTTAATAATTTTGCCACATCGGTTCGAAAGCTATGTGGTAGTAAGATGTTGTCTTTCACCCTCTGACAACTTTTCTTATTATAATTATCATGATCATTCATTCGATGTATCATTCTGTGGCATAATATATGTATAGCTTTCTGCGATATAAATATCGGATGTGAGCGTTCTCCATTATTTTATAAGCTGGCTTACGGATCTCCTACTAGAAAGTGGATTTGTAATCTTCGAAAATATTTTAATAAACCTAAGACTAGTATAAGATTTTAGTTGAATGATCTTATTATGTCATCAAAATAATAACTTATGGTACAAATATAAAAAGATATAGAAGAATACTAAAGATTAAATAAATAATAGTGAGTAAACTGGCAGTGGTTGCGAATTTTAGTGTGAGCCCAATGCCATCTCGAATATCGCAGATGCTTCTAGCTCGGTGTGGCTGTCACGCGGGCTGGGAAAGAATTTCAATAAGTTGTTTTCATTTGCAAATTGCGCGCCGCAGCGACACCTAATGGAATAGGAATCTAGGGGGCCGCGTGCCGACCGTCGCACCAGTTCCGCTTATTGGATTATAAAGAGCTCTTTCGATGCGTTCACGCCTCCCAACGATTTTTCGACCGGCTAATGCGATTTATTTTCAAGAAAATTAACAAGGTTAGACTAGAGTCGTGACCCGACCGGCGACTACGTCTATTAATTTTAAGAGCCGATGGCTACGTTTCATTCGTTGCCGAGTTGTCCGCCGATGAAGAAGGATCTTTGTCGCGAGGCATCCTGGTGAAAAATGCGAGAGTCGCGTTATTAGCATCCCGAATACGAATTGGTACGCCGCGGGCATGTTCCGTTTAACCGCCATTATTCATTTATTCATAGGGCTCGTGTACTAAACATCTACGAATTCACTATACATACAGCCTTGGCCAAAAGTATTAGGCACCCTATAAATTACTGCATATTTCAGGCTTAGAGAGAAATAAAACTAATTATAATGATTAAAGTACTTTATTTCCATTAGAATATTGTAAAAACATCAATATTTTGTTGGGCCACCCTTTGATTTTATGACAGCAGCAACTCTGTGGGGCATACTACGTACAAGTTTCGCACATTCCTCTGGAGAAATTGCATCCCATTCCTGCACTAACGCGTTTTTTAAAGCAGTTTTTGATGTTATCGAGTGCTTTTTTATTTTTCTCTTCAAAATACTCCACAAATGTTCAATAGGATTTAGATCCGGGGACTGGGCAGGCCAATCTAACAGATCAATACAATTTTCAGTAAACCAGCGCATCGTAGTAGCTGACTTGTGACACGGAGCATTGTCTTGTTGGAATTTCACACCATTTAAGTTAGTGTCACCAAAAATACACGAAAGCGAAGGTACGAGAGCAGTTTCCAGTACTTTAATGTATTTTTCACTGTTCATGCGATCTTCGCAAACAAACATTTTGCCGACTCCATCCGCAGCCATGCAACCCCAAATCATTACACTGCCTCCGCCGTGTTTTATGGTTGGTACTACGCAATCTGGATGATATTCTTCGCCTTTGCGTCGCCTCACAAACGTCACACCTGGTGTTCCAAATACCTGTAGATTCCAAAAAAAAGCACACATTACAAACTTTTATAACATTTGAGTTTGAAGACAAACACAACAATGATCGTTGTAATTGTGGTATAGACTTCACTAAAAAAACTTACCTCAAAGTTTGATTCGTCAGACCACAGCACATTAGACCAATCCTCTTCTGTGAAATGTTGGTGTCTCAGAGCCCAATCAAGTCGTTTTCTATTATTGTCTGCGGATAGCCACGGCTTCTTCCTAGCTTTGCAACCTTTTAAGCCGGCTTCTACTAGCCTTCGTCTTGCAGTTCGTGCGCTTATGGGATGTCCAGTCTCTTCAGTTAAAGCCACAGCAAGCTCCGAAGAAGTTTTTTTTCTATCTTTCACAGACTCTCGGATAAGTTTTCTGTCCTGACGGCTAGTGGTCACGCGTTTTCTGCCTGTTCTTGGTTTATTTGCATGAGAGCCAGTCTCAACAAAACGTTTGATAGCAGATTGAACGGCGCATCGCGAACATTTCACCAACTTCGCGATTTCTTTTTGAGTCTTGCCTTGCTCATGTAAAAGTTGAATTTTTACACGATTTTCAATACTAATTTCGTTTCGTTTTGGCATTTTCAAATGAATTTCTTCTCAATTAATTCACAAAACCACAAATGCACTGTCTTTACACTAAGACTTCCAAATGGTAACTGACGAAACATTAAAAATAAATTTTGGAAAAAATAAAATTTTATTATTGACGCACCAGATGTTTTACGACTGCTTAAAAAATGCCGCCTATTGTCTTAAATAGTGTTTTATGACACCGGTATCGCAGTTCTATAGAATATTGTTTAATTGTTCAAATAGCACAGGTGTGTGATAACTATATTGGGGGTGCCTAATACTTTTGGCCAAGGCTGTATATTTATACATAACTAGCGGTTGCCTAGTGACAGAAATTCGACTATAATTGGTTTAAATTTTAAGTTTGGTAGTTATTAAGGTATTAAGGTTTTATTGTCTAGAACTATACCCTTATATTTCCATTAATTAATCTATATTTTCCAAACAAATTATTCAGTATTTACTTAATTATACTCTTTAATTGACGATATTCCTAAGCTTGCTACTTTGTTTTCTTTTTTCTTTATTACATATAAATACGTAAATATATTATAATATTAATAAT